>OY482671.1:1451167-2902335 GCA_960531455.1 Urophora cardui | reverse complement strand
ATACGCAGCTTCAGAAACTGTGTATAAATAATGATCCAATTGAAAGGGTTAGCTTAATGAAATATCTCGGTATTAAAATTGATCATAAACTGACCTTCAACGAGCATATTGATTACACTGTAAGCAAGATAGCTAAAAAAATATACTTTATGCAACGCACCTGCAAATATTTAAGTAGAAGGTACAAAATTTTGGTTTATAGGTCTATAATTGAACCGCATTTCATTTACTGTCCAACTGTATTCTTTATTATGAGAGATAGTCAAATCCATAAATTGCAAAAGCAACAAAACCGTGCAATGAGATTCATTCTTAAAAAAAGGTATGACACGCCAATAAGAGCTATGCTATCAAGTCTGAACAGGTTGACTATTAAACAACAATTGTTTTATCATACAATGAAATTTATCAAAAATATTATAAACGGTAATTTACCTGATTATCTTAAAAGTAACATTAAATATGTGAATAATATACATTCCGTAAATACTAGAAATAGAAATGATTTCAACCTACCTGCTTACAAAACAGAAGCAGATAAATGTAACTTGTACTACAAGGGATTGAAATGTTATAATGAACTGCCAAATGATGTCAAAGCTAGTAATATAAATGAATTCAAAAGAAAATTGTATAACTATTGCAAGTCCCTTCCTATATAATACGAGTATATATAGAAAACAAAAAAAAAAAAAAAAAAATAATAATAATAATAATAATAATGTCAACGACAGGGTCCTTTCTGGCTCAAGTGTCCTTAATGACACGCTGGCCCCTTACTGGGTAAATTTCATTAAACTTAACCTACATCAATTAAACACTCCCTACTGAGTGAAAAATGTATTCCGAATGGAGCTTACTGTTCTTCATTACAGTTGACCTATCCTTACATGCTTTACTATGTTTGGGATAGGACTTAGGTTATAAGAAATTTTATATTTCGAAATATTTTATATAATTGTGAAAACTAGGCTTAATTTTTAGCTGTAAGAATAAATAAATAAATAAATAAATAAAGTTTTTTTTTTGTTTAGAAAAATGAAAAAGGATTACAAGTGAACAAATGTCGCTTTCTGGGCGTCAAGATCACATAGCAAAATTGCAAAATTTCGTCAGAGTTTATCTAAAACAAAATGGAAAAAAGGGTTAAAATACATATCGTATAGAAATATGTTGTTAGCAAACATATGATAAAATTGCACGAGCTTTAATTTGGTAGAATAATTTAACCCTTGAAAAGCACCACACAGCGGTCGTTTTGAGCCTATTTTGTAAAAGTGCGAAAAATGGTATTTTGAAGTTCGTTGGAGGATTAAAATGTTCTAGAAAATTGTTCGCCATAAAATTTCAATAGGGGTCTACTCAGACCAAATCTTCTTACAAAGAACGTAAAAGAGCACAGCAAGCAATGAATATACATACATATATTCCTCGGAATGTTAAATGTGTTTTATTTCGTCTGCTACTGAAGAGATCGAAATAATTTTTTCACAAAAGATGAATGATATTTATAGACGCTTAAGACACATTAAGCTGGTAGGAACTAAGTACAGGCTGTTACTGACCGCAATGTCGCACTTAGGGTTAATACGATTATATAGTAGGAACCTTTCTTTCCTGCATTAAACTGAGAGATCGGTCTATAGATAGCGTAGCTATGAAAAAAAAAAATTTGAGCAACATCTAGCGGCGTCCAAAAAAATAATTTTTTTTTCCGGAAAGGTTTTCCAAAAAGACATCAATGGGGTGGCCTTCTAACATGCACATATAAGAAAATTGGAAAACTGTCAAATTCAGTGGGTGGCACCCTGGTATAAATAATGGCAATATAACCATAAAACGACAACAAAAATAACGAAGGCAGCTTTAACAACCAAGATTGCCATAAATGTAAAACAAAAATCTGATCTCTTTCACTTTAAATCTGTGCCTGTCCAACAAATTGTACATACAAATTTACACACAGAAAGGTACAAAAAACAAATAAGACACGAAAATTAAGTGAGCAGAAGAATTTCAACAAAGATAAAATCAAGTTATGCTGGCCACTTCACAAAAGCACAGAAGTGCAGAGAAAAAACACAAAAAAAGTATATAAAATTTTTTTTTAAATTTACAAACTTGAATTATATGTAGTAAAAAAATGTGATTGAAGTGCGCCTGTTTTTGTATGTATTTGTGAGTACGTATATGTGTGACTCGATTTAAGTGGCATGAATAACAAAGCACAGCATGCAACACATGCACGAATAAATAAAATGAAACAAATACAAAGAGCAACTCAATTGATTGGCTCAAAAAAAGCAAATGAAAAACGAAAAAAAGCAAAAACAAAAAAAATATGTACAATTTACTTGCCAATTGAAAAGGCTGGCAACACTCGCGCGCCACTCAAACACAAATACTTACACAGAAAGAGAACGATGAGCGAGTAAAATGTTAAAGCATTCATGCAAAAAACAAAAACGATGGAAAACCAAAAGCAAATAAAATTTATTCGCTGAAAAGTGAATAAAAAAATAAGATAAAATAAAAAATAAAATAAATTAAAATAAAATAAAATAAAATGAAATAAAATAAAATATAATAAAATAAAATAAAATAAAAAAATAGTATAATATAATATAATATAATAATATCTTATATTATAAATGTGAAATGGAAATTGTGTTTAAACTCAATTGGCGAGAAAACCGCTGAACGGATCCTCACGAAACTTTGCACACCTAGGTATTTTCACCCGGTAATTGCTATAGGCATATTTTTAATCTGATTAAAAGTCAGGGATGGGCACCTCCCATACAAAATTTTCATTTTTTTCGTAATATCTCTTGAAATATTTGTACTAGAATAATGAAAATTTTTGTGAAGGAATAATACAAAAATATATACTCAACGGATAAACAATTTAGGTCTTGGTAAAGCAGGGATGGGCACTCTCCTCCCATATAAACTGAAATTTTCACATCGAATATCTCTGGAAATATTTGTAGTAGGGTACTGAAAACTGGTGTGAGGGCATATGAGATAACTATGTATTAAACGGGAAAAAACACTAGGTCTTGGTAAAGCAGGGATGGGCACCTCCCATACAAACTGAAACTTTCACAGCGAATATCTCTGGATATATTTGTAGTAGGGTACTGAAAACTGGTGTGAGAGCATGTGAGATAACTATGTATTAAACGGGTAAAAACGCTAGGTCTTGGTAAAGCAGGGATGGGCACTTCCCATACAAACTGAAACTTTCACAGCGAATATCTCTGGAAATATTTGTAGTAGGGTACTGAAAATTGGTGTGAGGGCATGTGAGATAACTATGTATTAAACGGGTAAAAACGCTAGGTCTTGGTAAAGCAGGGATGGGCACTTCCCATACAAACTGAAACTTTCACAGCGAATATCTCTGGAAATATTTGTAGTAGGGTTCTGAAAACTGGTGTGAGGGCATGTGAGATAACTATGTATTAAACGGGTGAAAACGCTAGGTCTTGGTAAAGCAGGGATGGGCACCTCCCATACAAACTGAAATTTTCACATCGAATATCTCTGGAAATATTTGTAGTAGGGTACTGAAAACTGGTGTGAGGGCATATGAGATAACTATGTATTAAACGGGAAAAAACACTAGGTCTTGGTAAAGCAGGGATGGGCACCTCCCATACAAACTGAAATTTTCACATCGAATATCTCTGGAAATATTTGTAGTAGGGTACTGAAAAATGGTGTGAGGGCATGTGAGATAACTATGTATTAAACCGGTAAAAACGCTAGACTTGGTAAAGCAGGGACGGGCACCTCCCATACAGACTGAAATTTTTACAGCGAAAATCTCTTGAAATATTTATAGTAGGGTACTGAAAATTGGTGTTGGGCATATGAGATAATTACGGACAAAAAAAATAAGAAAACTATCTTTGACGTCAAGAATGATATTGTAACTTTTTTGGACTAACTCAATATCCTAATATTTTTAAAAGCACGTGGTGTGAAACCCGCGGGTAACCTCTAGTAATATAATATAATATAATATAATATAATCTATTATATAAAAATGAATGTGTGTGTGTGTGTGTGTGTGTGTGTGTGTGTGTGTGTGTGTGTGTGTGTGTGTGTGTGTGTGTGTTATTTATAGACTCCCAAAGTAATCAACCGATCTTTATGAAATTTTCACAGTAGATTCATATGGTATATGGGCTGGTGATAGGGTATACAGACTTTCCGAAAAGTGGGAACTTCCCGGAATATAGGCCCAAATGTGGACCCAGAGTGACCCAGCAAGTCTTTGAGCAATATTGGTATCAAATGAAAGGTGCTGAGCAGGCCTTCAACATAGAGTTATTGTCATTGCGATGCCTAGGCCGGGTCCCGAGATATGGGTCAATACGTGGACCCGGATGACCCCTGAATATTTCCGAGCTATATTTTTTAGCAAATGAAATGTGTCGAGCAGGGCTTCAACATACAGATATTTTCATTGTTATTTTTTAAGTCGGTTTCTCAGAGATGGTTCAAGTAGTGGGCCCGGATGGTGATGAATGGTCCCGATAAAAGTAAAGGTAAAGGTAAAGGTAAAAGTAAAGGTAAAGGTAAAGGTACAGGTAAAGGTAAAGGTAAAGGTAAAGGTAAAGGTAAAGGTAAAGGTAAAGGTAAAGGTAAAGGTAAAGGTAAAGGTAAAGGTAAAGGTAAAGGTAAAGGTAAAGGTAAAGGTAAAAGTAAAGGTAAAGGTAAAGGTAAAGGTAAAGGTAAAGGTAAAGGTAAAGGTAAAGGTAAAGGTAAAGGTAAAGGTAAAGGTAAAGGTAAAGGTAAAGGTAAAGGTAAAGGTAAAGGTAAAGGTAAAGGTAAAGGTAAAGGTAAAGGTAAAGGTAAAGGTAAAGGTAAAGGTAAAGGTAAAGGTAAAGGTAAAGGTAAAGGTAAAGGTAAAGGTAAAGGTAAAGGTAAAGGTAAAGGTAAAGGTAAAGGTAAAGGTAAAGGTAAAGGTAAAGTTAAAGGTAAAGGTAAAGGTAATGGTAAAGGTAAAGGTAATGGTAAAGGTAAAGGTAAAGGTAAAGGTAAAGGTAAAGGTAAAGGTAAAGGTAAAGGTAAAGGTAAAGGTAAAGGTAAAGGTAAAGGTAAAGGTAAAGGTAAAAGTAAATGTAAAGGTAAAGTTAAAGGTAAAGGTAAAGGTAAAGGTAAAGGTAAAGGTAAAGGTAAAGGTAAAGGTAAAGGTAAAGGTAAAGGTAAAGGTAAAGGTAAAGGTAAAGGTAAAGGTAAAGGTAAAGGTAAAGGTAATGGTAAAGGTAAAGGTAAAGGTAAAGGTAAAGGTAAAGGTAAAGGTAAAGGTAAAGGTAAAGGTAAAGGTAAAGGTAAAGGTAAAGGTAAAGGTAAAGGTAAAGGTAAAGGTAAAGGTAAAGGTAAAGGTAAAGGTAAAGGTAAAGGTAAAGGTAAAGGTAAAGGTAAAGGTAAAGGTAAAGGTAAAGGTAAAGGTAAAGGTAAAGGTAAAGGTAAAGGTAAAGGTAAAGGTAAAGGTAAAGGTAAAGGTAAAGGTAAAGGTAAAGGTAAAGGTAAAGGTAAAGGTAAAGGTAAAGGTAAAGGTAAAGGTAAAGGTAAAGGTAAAGGTAAAGGTAAAGGTAAAGGTAAAGGTAAAGGTAAAGGTAAAGGTAAAGGTAAAGGTAAAGGTAAAGGTAAAGGTAAAGGTAAAGGTAAAGGTAAAGGTAAAGGTAAAGGTAAAGGTAAAGGTAAAGGTAAAGGTAAAGGTAAAGGTAAAGGTAAAGGTAAAGGTAAAGGTAAAGGTAAAGGTAAAGGTAAAGGTAAAGGTAAAGGTAAAGGTAAAGGTAAAGGTAAAGGTAAAGGTAAAGGTAAAGGTAAAGGTAAAGGTAAAGGTAAAGGTAAAGGTAAAGGTAAAGGTAAAGGTAAAGGTAAAGGTAAAGGTAAAGGTAAAGGTAAAGGTAAAGGTAAAGGTAAAGGTAAAGGTAAAGGTAAAGGTAAAGGTAAGGGTAAAGGTAAAGGTAAAGGTAAAGGTAAAGGTAAAGGTAAAGGTAAAGGTAAAGGTAAAGGTAAAGGTAAAGGTAAATGTAAAGGTAAAGGTAAAGGTAAAGGTAAAGGTAAAGGTAAAGGTAAAGGTAAAGGTAAAGGTAAAGGTAAAGGTAAAGGTAAAGGTAAAGGTAAAGGTAAAGGTAAAGGTAAAGGTAAAGGTAAAGGTAAAGATAAAGGTAAAGGTAAAGGTAAAGGTAAAGGTAAAGGTAAAGGTAAAGGTAAAGGTAAAGGTAAAGGTAAAGGTAAAGGTAAAGGTAAAGGTAAAGGTAAAGGTAAAGGTAAAGGTAAAGGTAAAGGTAAAGGTAAAGGTAAAGGTAAAACTAAATGAAAAAGAAAGAGAAAGGGAAATGTAGAGGGAAACCCTCATTATAACATACAAATTTTTTCGTCGCTGCGAAGCGGGACGGGTATCTGCTAGTATAATATAATATAATATAATATAATATAATATAATATAATATAATATAATATAATATAATATAATATAATATAATATAATATAATATAATATAATATAATATAATATAATATAATATAATATAATATAATATAATATAATATAATATAATATAATATAATATAATATAATATAATATAATATAATATAATATAATATAATATAATATAATATAATATAATATAAAATAATATAATATAATATAATATAATATAAAATAAATTATAATATAATAAAATAAAATAAAATAAATTATAATAAAATAAAATAAAATAAAATAAACTAAACTAAAATAAAATAAAATTAAATTAAATTAAACTAAATAAAATAAAATAAAATAAAATAAAATAAAATAAATTAAAATAAAATAAATTATAATAAAATAAAATAAAAAAAAAATTAAATAAAATAAAATAAAATAAAATAAAAATAAATAAAATAAAATAAGATAAATTAAAAGAAATTAAAATAAAATAAAATTAAGTAAAAGTAAATAAAATAAAATAAAATAAAATAAAATAAAATAAAATAAAATAAAATAAAATAAACACAAGCAACACAATACAACGCGAAATTATCTGCATGTGCCTCTGAATATACTAAAATTCGAGTAGATAAATTAAAAAAAATTGCCAAAAGTGAACAACAACTGCAAAATACATCAATAAAAGCCAACAGCAATCAAAGGGGAGCACAGTCTAAATTGGCTAAAAGTATGCTACAATTTCAAATCAAAAATACAAAAAAAATAAAAAAAAAATAAAAACTGCCGCCGCCACCCGCATGATTTTTCAAAAACAAGAACAAGAATAAAATAAATCAACATCAAAGGCATTCCCCGAGAGCAGCTTTCATGCACCTCTAAGTATGCAACAATTTAAAATAAAAAATTGCTAAATTCAAGATAATATAAAATGCAAAAGCCAAAGCCAAGAACAACAACTACAATATTGATCAATAAAAGCCAATAAAAGGAATAGCTAAAGAGGCCTGCATGTGCCTCTAAATATGCTACATTTTGAAATTAGAAACAAATATCCAAATGAATGTATGTTCAGGGCTTTTTGTAAATAACAACAGTAACAACAACAACAACAATAACAACAACAACCACAACGCACACGTCATCAACATCGAAAGCAACTCGCGAAAAATTCCTGTATGCGCCTTTAAGTATGCCACAATTTAAGTAAATAAATAAAAATACGTAAAGCTGAGCAAAAGAAAATTACCACATGCAAGTCAAATACAAGATCCATCAACAAGCAACTGTAAAATTCGTGCTCATCTAAGTATGCATAGAATAGAAAAAAATTTGCCAAATCAAATAAAACGCCGCCTTTCCACACTCGAATAGTGTATTTGGAATCCTAACTTTTACATTTTTTTTTCTAATTTTTTTGGTTTTTTCTTTACTTTTTGCTTTACGCGCTTAATGCCGCCTATCAACCCTAGTAAGTCAGCGCACACGCATTTGGTGCTTTTGATTGGCGTAACCAAACAACAAAAAAAAAAGAGTAACGAAGAAAAATCTATGCCGTTAAGCATTTTCCGTTTTCAATTTGCGCTTTTCAACAGTCAATTTTCAAATGTCAAAAACTGTGTGCGTGTGTGTGCACGCATTTTGGGCGTGCTTGTGTAATGTGTGTGTGTAAATGCCCATGATATATTGATATATGGCCCAGTTCAATTGACAATTTCTGTCCTTCAACCGATAATGTGGCTCGCACTTAGGATTTAAAGCTGCCACTGCCACATCCACTGCAGCTCTTTTTTACTCTCGTTACGCTGCCGCCCCTTCTTCTGCTGCTTCGTTTTCGTTCTGCAAATCCTTTGCACGCCCGTTTTGGGTCAGCAATAAGTTTTTCGCTTTTTTTTCTTCTTTCTCTTTCATTTCGACAAAATTTTTGCTGTGGTCAGATTTCTGTGCGTTGAAGGTTTTTTGGTTTTTTTTTTGGTTGGGCTGCCAGTTTTTTTGGTATGCAAAGCGCGTACAGACATGAGAAGGCTCAAAGCAAAATATAAGGTCATCCAGTCACACACGCACAGGGATATACATATGTACTTAAGTGGAAAATGCATGTAACGACATGTTTGGCTTTATGGTCACGTTTTCTGTGCCAAGCGCAGCGGCTACCCAAATGGGCAAGTTAATCGATTTGAAAAAGGATTTCCTTGTCATTTCCTTGATTTGAATTTATAATAAATCTGAATATTAAGTATAAATAATAAAAGGAATTATGGTGGATGTCTGATTTCTGCTTAGAGGAATATAAAGAGAGCCTACCAAGGATTGCGAAATATCCCTTAAGCCCCTTGATAGCCAGTAGTGCCTAGAAAATCTTTTTAGTACTACAACTGTAGTCAAAGCGAGTAGTTTCTGATACCCAACGGAGGAATTGAGCAAGTTGGTATTGTAGAGGCACGTTTTGGGCGTCTTTGGAGTTTGTTTCGAACAAAAATGCCGACAGATGGCATAACTTTCAACATTTTGATATAAAAAAAGAAGAATCCAAAAAGAAGAAGCAGTGGAAAAAGGAGAAGAAGAAGACGAAGAAGACGAAGAAGAAAAAGAAGAAGAAGAAGAATAAAAAAGAGGAAAAAGAAGTAGGAGTAGTAGGAGAAGAAGGAAAAATAAAGAAAGAAACAAAGAAGAAGAAGAAGAGGAAAATGATGTTAAAAAAGGAGGAAAAAGAGAAAGATGGCGATAATGGTAATGATTATGATGATGACGATGATTATGAAGAAGATGATGGTGGTACATAAAATGAAGAATAAAACGGATAATAATTTTAATGATGATGATATGGATGATGATTATGAAGGTAAGAAGAAGAAGTGGAAGAAAAAGAGGAAGAGGAAGAAGAAGTAGTAGAAGAAGAAGAAGAGGAAGATGAAGAAAGAGGAGGAGAAGAAGAAGAAGAAGAAGCAGAGAAGAAGAAGAAGGATAAGAAGAAGAAAATGATGATGATGAGGATGATTATTATGAAGGTAAGAAGAAGAAGAGGAAAATGAAGAAAGAGGAGAAGAAGATGATGAAGAAGAAGAAGAAGAAGAACAAGAAGAAGAAGAAGAAGAAAATGATGATGATGAGGATGATTATGACGAAGGTAAGAATAAGAAGAAGGAGAAGAAGAGGAGGAGGAAGAGGAAGAGGAAAAGGAAGAAGAAGAAAAAGAAGAAGAAGAAAAAGAAGAAGAAGAAAAAGAAGAAAAAGAAGAAGAAGAAGAAGAAGAAGAAGAAGAAAAAGAAAAAGAAGATGGTGATGACGAATATGATGATGAAAATGATGATTGTAAAGAAGTATAAGAGGAGGAAGAAGAAAGCGATGAAGAAGAAGAGAAGAAGGAGAAGAAAAAAATAAATACGAGTAATATAGTAGGTATGTAACAAAAAAAAAGGACCAAAAAAAAGTATGAACCCAATAAACACAAAAGCGAGGATGATATCCTGGCGAATTCGAGAAGAATTCGCGGAGGTGAATGTAATTTTTGGGACTCGTATCGAGTTCGAGATGGACTCGAGAAAAATCAATTATCGCAATAGCATTTATTAATTTTATTAAATCTTGCTTTACACGAAGAAATTCCCTGTTGGGCTTTAATTTACCATTTAAAACTCTACTCAAGAGATTGAAAAGCTCAGATGATATCGTGGCGAATTCGAGGTGGATTCGCAGAAGAAGATTTTCTAGAATGTATTCGCCAATGGGCATAAATCTCGAATCGCCAACGATCCGATAATATAAAAATGCGCGAATCGCTAATGGGGGGTGACTCGCCTGGGAATTCGGATTCGCCGATCTATCGTCGCGAACTATCGCCGCGATAATATAATCAGGGAAGCGAATTCGTCTCGAATTCGAGGCGAATCCGTTGTGTTTATTGGGAATAAAAAAAAGAAGTAATTGGTTAAACGCACACAATCTCTCACTGACACCTTATCTCTCTGCCCTTATCTTTCCTTCCCCTCTTAAAGCAACAATTAATTAAGCATTCAAGAAAACGCAGTTGTAAGTAATACTCTCGCCGCGTTAATGTTGAATACAAACCCATTTGTGTACATAAATATGCGTTTGGTGTAAACGTTTAAGAGCACACAGTGCGACCAACCAAACCAACTTCACCACCACCGTCAGCCAGCCTGCCCTTGAAACGCAATTCCTCTGCTGCCCAATTCATATTCTTGTCGCTTTTACGTTGCTCATTTTCTCATTTTTCTCATGCCAAGTGCGTTCGAAGTGCCTTCGCAGCTGAAAGTGCCCGCTTGTAACACTTGCAAATGCTTCTATAACCAGGCCATTAATTATATTTCGTGTTGTTGTTGCTGGGCTTTTCTTATCAGCTCAGCGTGCGTGCGAAGCGGCGGCCTTGCAGTTGGTATGTACATGTGCAAAGTTTTGGGCTCAATCGCAAAAACTATACCTTTCCGATATTTTTAGGCATGTGGTGTTGTTGCTTTTTTTTTTTTTTGCTCTGCTAAATACCCTCTAATCATGTGTGTGTGTGTGTGTGTGAGTGTACGTGTGTGTGCTTAATGTTTGTCCATTTGTTCACAACCAACCAAAAATATTGTACGTGTTGGGCATTCATATTACCCAACTATTTATTACCAGCTCTTCTTCTTCTACACAAGCGACTTGTGTGTTAAACAAGCACAAGCATGCATAAGTGTATAACGGTATAACGTTAGCGCACTCGACTACACATACTTTCAATGAATGGTTAAATTACCGGTTTGCCGTTTTGATAATGTTGGAGCCCTTTTGGGGGCCAACACTCGCTCGCTTTCTACTGCCTTCAACCGCCCGCCACCGCTTATTCATGGAGCCAACACTCACACAAAACAAGCCACAGTTGTCCACATCGCGCTTTTTCATTCCCCTCCAACGCCCCGCCACTATTCGCTAGTTGCCCTTTCAGTTAAGCCTAACACATTTGCTACGTGATAAACTTTCAAAACTCGGCAATTACTCCGCACATTCACCGACCGACCGACCGATAGTCCGGCCATTCAACGGTAACCAACTACCGACCATTGATTACTGGTGTATCAAGATAAAACACCTTCCGGTGTGGCAGCGCGCCGTGTTTTTTTGGGCAAACTGATTATTTTGGTTGGATGCATTTTTTTCACATTTCTCTTTTTATTTGGTATTTGCCTTGCTATTTTGATTAACTTCTCATTTGTGTTTTGTGCTGGTTTAACTGTCAATTCGTTAGTACGTGGCTGGTCCTACAAAATGGACGCTTATTGTGTGTCATGTACCTTGGGGTTTCCCATATTCATTCATTGCTCTGCTCATCCTTTGTGTCTTTCTTTCAATTATTCCCTTAATACATTCACTCATTCGTTCATACATTCCTTCATACCCTCTCAGCGTGTTTGTTTACTTTTAACTTTGCTTGAGTAATCTTTCCTCTATTTTTTGTAGGCAATTTAAGCCTTTCTCAGCACACCCTCTTTGCAGGTGATCCTCTCTCCTTATTTAGTTTGACTCACCTTTTCGGTTTTCCATATTTACATGTGTTCCAATGAAGGTAAGTCGTTTTTATTCATTTCTTTTATTTACCATTACTTTCTAATGCGTTGCTGCGTCACTGGTGTAGCTTGAGTATTTTTTCTTCGTTATTATACCCAACTGCGCTTTAAAAAAACTGCTATTTCCCGCAAAAAAAGGTGTTTGATGTTTTCATAGACTGACTTCATATCCTACACATACTAACTTTTCCGTAAATTTCTTGGGTTTTTTGGCTTCACTATTTTTTTAATTCAAATTTCGAATTTCATATTTTTCGGAGTATATTCGGAGCCTTTTAGCAGTTGGAGTCTGTTAGCAGTGTTATTTCGGACTACATTTGAAGGGATTAAATTTTTTTTAGAATTTTATAAAAAATTTTTCTCGGAGTTTTTTTCGGAGTGTTTTCGGAGTGCATTCAAGGCCTTCTTAATGTTTTTTCGGATCATATTAGGAATTTTTTGGAATTCTTTGGAAGGGTAGATATTCTTTTCGAAATATATTTAAAAAATTTCGCAGTGCATTCGGAGTCTTAAAGCTTTATTGAAATTTTGTGAACATTTTTTTGGATTTTTTTTTGTTTTTTTCGGAGTTCTTTGGTTTTTAAGGACTTCTTCAAATGTCTTAGAAGTTTAGAGCATTTTTTTCCGAAGAGTATTCGGATTGTTTTAAGAATTTTTGGAGCGCATGCGTTTTTTTTTTTTTTATATATTTTTGTGAAATGTATTAGGAATCTTTTGGAATTCTCGAGTAGGGTATTCTTTTATGGATTTATCGGACTCTCTTCGGAATGCTTTTCTTACTAGATTTTATATTTTTTCAGAGCGCACTTAGTCTTGGAATTTTATCGGAATTTTTTTTTTTTTCAAATTTTTTTTCGGAGTTTGTTCAGAGTTCTTCCGAGTTAATTCGTTAACTTCTAGGATTTTTTGCAGAGTTTTTAGAATTTACAAGGGTTTTTTCGGAAGAGCATTCCGATCATTTTAAGAATTTTTCGCAGTTTCTTCGGAATGTTTTTCGTACTAAATTTTTACCATTTTCGGACTTGATGGAGTCTTTTAGAATTTTTTTTTAGCATTTTTTGAATACTTTTTGAGCTTTTCGGAGTTTTTTCGGAGTTATTTCATTGAGTTTTAGTATTTCTTCGAAGTTGTCAGAAGTTTTTAATGTCTTAAGAATTTTTCAGAGTCTCTCAGGAATGTTTTTCGGATTAAATTTAAACAATGTTTGGACTTTTTCAGAGTGCACTTGGAGTGTTATAGAAATTTATCGCAATTTTTCGGAGTTTTTTGGATTTTTTCTCAGTTTTTTTAGCTTTTTTGGAGTTAATTCGTGGTCTTTTATGATATCTCCGAAGTAATTAGAACTTTTTAATAGCTTTTGCGAAGAGCATTCGGATTGTTTTAAGATTTTTTCGCAGTGTCATCGATTTTCGGATTAAAATTTTACCATTTTTGGATTTGTTCAGAGTGTACTCGGAGACTTATAATTTTAACGCAATTTTTTCGGAGTATTTTTTTGAGTTTTTCGCAGTTTTCGGGGTTTTCGGAGTTTTCGGGGTACCTTCGAAGCTAATGCGTTGACTGTTGGAATTTCTTTGGAGTTGTTAGATTTTTTTAATGGCATAGTTTTGGGAATTTTTCGGAGTCCTACGGGAATGTTTTTCGGACTATGTACATTTATGACTTCAAGTTCAATTTTAATTTACCAAAAGTACATTATTCTTCTTCTTAGTTAGTACGTAACCCTCTACATGATTTTGGTCGGGTCCAAAAAAATATACATTCGGGTATATTAAATTCATGTCCACTGCTCAAATTTCTCTTCTTCGCTTACACTTTTTCATTTATTTACTAATTCCTCCTTTTTATTTTAATTTTTTTCCTTTCCCCGATGTCCCCCCACTCCTGATCCTTCTGCTTTTGCTGCTCTTCTTCCGTCCTTTTTTTATTCATTTCTCGGCAAACATACCAGCTTGCTTGTTTTTGTTGTTAACTTGCCCATATGTAAGTACTTATGTACATATGTATATAAAATATAATTTGTTATCTAAATTCAGGTTGTCGTAAGTATGCTTAAGTACTTGTCTGAGTGGTTTGGCGAAATGTTTATCTGATTAGATTTGTATGCCATAAGAAGTGGTTAAGTTATGCATTATTTGAAAAAAAGGAGCAAACAAAATGCGTTGCCAACGAAAGAACTTAAGCGCTTCTTCAGAGTAATACACAAGCAAGAAAAAGCATGTTCCTTTCAGATGTGTTGTTGTTGTTGTTGTTACCTTTTTTATGGCTGATATTTTTTTTGTTGCTTTCGTTAGCCAAAAATGGCTTTACTAGTTTTCGTTGTTGTTCAGCTCAATTTCAATCGTTTCCATTCATCTCCTTTCAAGAAACCAATTGAATTTCACTCTTCTTCTTTCTTCTTACTTCTTCCTTCTTTGCTTAAGGCATTAGTTTTTTTTTTAATAAAAAACAGCATTCATATGTGTGCCTGCTTACTTGTGTGAGTGTGTGTTTGCCATATCTTGGCACAAATCTACTCTGTGCGGTAGTCTCTTAGTAGTCACGTCCTACGCTTGTGCATACCAATCCAACTGCCATTTGAATACATTTTCTCTACTTTTTTCTTCCTTCCCTGTTTGCTTTTTTCTTTTTTTTTTTCATTTTTTTGCTTCTTTTCAATTTTTTTTTCTATTTTCATATTCTTGATCACTGCGTTGTCATGTTTCTTTATGCATTATTCAATTCCATACGCAATTTTCTTGTTAAATACGTATATATGTATGTTAGGCTGGGTCAATTTTCTAAGCCATAGTGTTCCTAGCAAATTCGGATTCTGCATTAAATTCTATGAAAAAAATTCTTCTAGAGCATGCCTCTAAAATCAATTTTGAGCTTGCCCATTTTCGATTGAAGTTTATGTAGAATTGTTTTAAGTATAGCAACCCATACTCTTTTAAATTCAACCAGTAATTTTAACGTTATCGCTTTACTTTCTTTTTCATTTTGTTTGTCACTTTAAACACGTTTAATAATGTATAAAAAGTTGGATTTCGCTGTTGCGGTTTTGTTGCAAAAAAAGCATGTTTCTAAACAACTTCCACTCGTTTAAACGCAAAATGAAAATATCCAAATACCACAATTTTTGACTAAGAACAATAAAGTAACACTTTTCTAAAGTAGAATCTTTTTCTGATTCTGAATATCACATATAATTGCTTGTGGTAGATCTAGTTTCCGAGATATTCTGGCCTAAAGATGATTAAGATGCAAAAATTGCTGTTTTTGCGCTAATTTTGACATAGTGTAGCATCAACCTTTTTCCATCAATCAAAAAGCTAAGAACAGCTGCTTAAAGTATGTATTTCAGTCTTGCAATTGCCACTTAGTTTGCCCAAATATATTGTTTCTTCACTGAGATATTGCAATTTCAAACTATGCATGTTTATCCATACATTGTCCCTTGATAAAACGAGCATATTCAAACACGTATAACTCTTCAAGAAAATGAGATAGGAGAAAATCCTTTTCAATACGTATACCTAGTAATTATAGTAGGAACTTAGCCAAATTTGAGCGAAATCCGTGGCATAAAATTTTTTACCTCCTACACTTGGCGCATTTTGCCCCAGGATGGATAAACATGCATAGTTTGAAAGTGCAATATCTCAGTGAAGAAACAATATATTTGGGCAAACTAAGTGGCAATTGCAAGACTGAAATACATACTTTAAGCAGCTGTTCTTAGCTTTTTGATTGATGGAAAAATGTTGATGCTACACTATGTCAAAATTAGCGCAGAAACAGCAATTTTTGCATCTTAATCATCTTTAGGCCAGAATATCTCGGAAACTAGATCTACCACAAGCAATTACATGTGATATTCAGAATCAGAAAAAGATTCTACTTTAGAAAAGTGTTACTTTATTGTTCTTAGTCAAAAATTGTGGTATTTGGATATTTTCATTTTGCGTTTAAACGAGTGGAAGTTGTTTAGAAAAATGCTTTTTTTCAACAAAACCGCAACAGCGAAATCCAACTTTTTATACATTATTAAACGTGTTTAAAGTGACAAACAAAATGAAAAAGAAAGTAAAGCGATAACGTTAAAATTACTGGTTGAATTTAAAAGAGTATGGGTTTCTATACTTAAAACAATTCTACATAAACTTCAATCGAAAATGGGCAAGCTCAAAATTGATTTTAGGGGCATGCTCTAGAAGACTTTTTTTCATAGAATTTAATGCAGAATCCGAATTTGCTAGGAACACTATGGCTTAGGTTCCGCCCATACAAATTGACCCACCCTAATGTATGTACATTCGTGGCCTCACTATAATTGCGTGCCGGTGCACCGTAGCGTATGAGCAACTATTATTCAAAGGGAATTTCTGCTATTGCTCATATATTTACATATGGAGTACTATATATAAGCATACATAATCGTACATACATATGTATGTATTAACATAATAATAAGTTGATAATGCTTAAGAAATGTGTAAATATGAATAAAAAGGGAACTACTTAATTTTCTAATATATAATTTTTGAAGCATTAACATGAAGAAAACGAAGATGAAGGTGATGAAAAAAGAAGCAGATGCAAAACATATTTAACACAGCAGTTTGCCATTGCAAAGCAAATAAAAGCAAAATATATTAAATATCTACAACATATCGAACCCCCTACCGCCAAAAAAGTGTGATATATACCTAATATAAAATTATCGTTTTTAGTTTTTTTTATGGAAATCAATCCTTTATTATCACACACACCAAATCCCAAAATTTGATAGCGGTAAAATGTGCCGTTTCGAAGCTAGAGACTAAATAAATTTCAAACTGTATGCAAAGAAAATTTAAAAAAATCTTCTCCTGTAAAATTTACTTCTTTTTGGTTACACTTTTTTGCAGAGACATAACTGTTATAAGAAATATTCAAAAAAATTGCTTCATAACAATTAAAAAATTCAAAAATCTTTTTCTTTCATTTCTTAAGAGTTATTTCAAATCGAAAAAAAATATTTTTCAGTCGTAACTATTATGTTAGAAAAATATTTTTTTCTGTTGCTCATAACGATTATGTTCAGATTTTTATTTTTTCAATTGCCCCATAACTGTTATTCATGAGAAAAAATTTTTTCCGTTGCTCGTAACTTTTATTTTAAAATTTTTATTTTTTCCGTTGCCTCATAACTTCTACATTTCAAATTTTTTAATTTTTTCGTTATATTGTGAGTATTATTTTGCAGAATATGTTTCTTTTTTCGGTTATAGGACTTTATTTTTTGGTGAATAATATAAGATACATATGTACGTGAATGTACGATTAGATGGCTTAGCGTGGTAGGAATTTGTTGTCCATGCTAAAGGTCTTCGGTTGTGATTTTTAAAAACAGCGTTTACTCCTCGCAAGTGATTTTTAGATAAGCGTCCGTGTAAATCATATATGGTACACAGAAAAGTCCCCCTACTTTCCTTCCCCTTCAGTAGAAGTCCTTAAAATCCTTATAACTCGGAGTCTATTTGCGTAAATCAATGATATTTGGAATATGGGCCACTACATCGAGCTTAGACAACTTTGGAAAAGTGAGCGTTGCCACACATCCTTCTTAGCCCATCTGGCTTTTTAGCTAAGGAAAGTGAAAAAAGATTGAGATAGGGATAGGGATAGTTAAAGATTGAGGGGGGAGAGAGAGGGAATAAGAAAGGGAAAGAGAGAGAAAGAGGGAGAACTGAAGCTTGGTGGAAGATCATAAATTAATTCGATTTTAATTTAGGTTTCGAATGGATTTCGCTTGGATTTTTATTTTGGTGTATTGCCAATTTTACTTTAAATATTTTATAATTTAAAAAAAAATATTGAATTTTCTTCCGCGGAAGACTTCGCGGGTATGGATTAGTCAATAAATATAATATAACGTTATATGTATGTACATTAGAGTGAAAAAATTCAAAGTTCATAAAAAGACTGTATCGCCCCTCAATCGGTAGTAGCATGGTCAAAGATATCACACATAAATTTTGTTCCCGATTGGTGACGGTTTAGTGGAGTGTCACAGGGGTAAAAAAATGTAAGTTCCATGGCCATCTGAAACTTGACCCCCGTGAAAGACCACTAAACCTCTATCAATCGGAATCAAAATTTATATTTGTTATCCTTGGGTATAGAATTATTGATTTTGGGTATTAGATAATTTACAAAAATATTTTGGTTTTTTTAACCTTCATAGATTTTTCACCACAATGCACCGCGCCTTAACCGCCACCAATCTGGACCAAAATTTATCCGTGATTTCTTTAACCAGGTTGGGGGGGGGGGGGGGGGGGATACAGTAAAATATCGTTAGTTTGAATTTTAAACGCACTCTAATGTACATACATATCGAAGCTTCCGGACAATATCGTGCTAAGTCTGACTACCACAATGATTTGTTTTCTTATTGCTATCGATTCTTATCACGAGATCGATTATTTTATTTTCGAAAAATCGTTTGCTCGGAAAAAAATCCTACCGATTTCTGATCAGCATTTTTTAATTTTAGTTAGGATATATTTACAGCTGGTACCAATTGAAACATTCTAGCTTCGGGTTTGGGAATAAAATAAATATACTGTATTACATAGCACCATCCAATTACATACACTAGATACCGAAAGATGAAGTCCTATGAGCAAAAAAAGGAACCAATTCCCCAAATTAATACTTACAATACAACGTAAAAATCAAAAATCTGAAATAAAAATTAGCTATAAGCAACAGAAAAAATTTATTTTCATGAATAACTGTTATGAGGCAACGGCAAAAATAAAAATTTCAAAATAAACGTTATGAGCAACGGAAAAAATAAAAATCTGAATATAATCGTTATGAGCAACAGAAAAATTTTTCTTTCCCATAATAACTTTTAAATGTAAGGGAAAAATTTTTTCATTGAAATGTGCCCAACGTTTTTGATTCCAAAAAATTCAATAAGAGTTATTTTTCGTCTCTGCTTTTTTGGCGATTATTGCTCGATATGTTTGTACAAAAAATTGTTTGCTGTTGGTATGCCATTCCATTTTGGAATTTTGAGATTGAAAATTTTTCAGAGTGAACATTTTTATGCACAAAAAAGCAAAGCTTTTACTCAACAATTTATATATTTTTAGTAATAATTTTGTTGCTTGATTGGTTTAAAATTAGTGCTTTCAGTTTTGTTCCGAATGTAGGCAAAAAACATTCCTAAAGAACTACGAAAAAATAATTCATAAAATTCTAAAAGACTCCGACTGCACTTCAAACAAAAGCAATTCAAAAACGAAATCGAAATCGAAATGGCGACGAATTTACTCCGAAACTCGTATAAAGTTCTAAAACAATTCGAATTCATTCCGAAAAAATTCCACTAAAATTGTAAGAGACTACGAGTGCACTCCAAAGAAATCCTAAAATCGTTCGAATGTAGTGCGAAAAACTTTCCTAATGAATTCCGAAAAAATCTTAAAAGACTCCGAATGCACTCCTTAAGAATTTTAAGGGAATCATAAAACACTCCGAAAAAAGCAATGCGGAAAAGAAAACGAAATTGCCACCAATTTACTCCGAAACTCGGATAAAATTCTGAAACAATGCGAAGCACTCCGAGGAAAATTCCACTAAAATTATAAGAGACGCGCTCCAAAAAAAAAAGAGAGAAGAGAAAAATTATGTTTGAATAGGGAAGAGTAGGGATTTTTTGGCATGATGTGCGAGGCAAATTCCCAATATCGGTTTGGGCTACCACGCTGATTTGGCCATTTTTCACATGCTCAATCCACATCAAGTTACAAGTAACTACAAAGTATTCAGAAATGATTGCTCCCGGTGCAAAATATTCGTTTCCATTATATACAGCCACCAGCCATGATACATCCCGCTGTTTGCTGCCTTCGCCACCACGACTACTACTGCCAACCGAATTCTGCATGCCAGCCACCAGAGATGTGCGTACGATCGATAGCAGGAGCGTTAAAAAAATGCGCGTATTCATTTTCGGTCACTTCCTTCAATTTTTGCTTATGAAATTTTAGTGAAAACTTGGCCCCTTATATACCCAAATTCCGCAAAGACCTTGAAGCAAATGCGCCAAAGTTGAACTCTTTAGTGACAACTGAACAAACAATCAATTAACGATGTTTTGAAGCAAAGTTAATAAACAACAGGAAAGTTATAAAAAAGAAAAATGGATAAACAATAGAAATGGATAGAGCGTGTTCACTTCGTCGGTTAAAGCAAAAAAGTGTTTACCCAACTAAACAAATTTAAAAAAAAAAACAACCTAAGTATCTGTTGAATTCAATTTGGAATGTCCAGGTACATACATAGATACATATGTATACATATTAAAAATTCTTAACTGAACTTGAATGTATGTAGGCATGCCTGTTTTTGCTTTTTCGCAAGTTATAATATCAGATTAATGCTAACCAAAATATTCGGCAATCTAATACATACACACATACATACATACATACACATGTAGCGTATATATACATTCAATCTTCACGTTGACTTTTCTATTCATTGATGTAAAGGTACAGCCAGACGACGCAATGAAAGTACTTTCGGTAAGTGAAAAAAAAACTTTTCTCGTGTACTTGTTTTTATACTCAGCTGTACTAGTACACAGAGTATTATAATTTTGATTTCATAACGGTGGATTGTAACATAATGAAATAATCGAGATAGATATGGACTTATGTATATCAAAATGATCAGGGTGAAAAGAGAAATCGATTGAGCCATGTCCGTCCGTCCGTCCGTCCGTCCGTCCGTCCGTCCGTCCGTACGCACGATAACTCGCGTAAAAATTGAGATATTTTGATGAAATTTGAAATGCAAGTTGGTATCGAGACTGGGACGGTTGGTATTGAAAATGGGCGAAATCGGACCATGACCACGCCCACTTCCCCTATATAGTAAAAATCGGAAATTTTGTATCTCAGCCACTAATATAGCTAGAGTGCTAAAATTTTACCCACGTATTGAGCTCAGGCCCTTATGAAGAAATTTGATGAAGTTTTGGAAAATGGGCGGTGCCACGCCCACTTATTAAGGGTCAAACATTGAAAGTTTTATATGTCATAACTCAGAAACCGTTGAAGATATATCGATGAAATTTGGTACGCGTAATTTGCTTACTTAGACAAATGTTTTGGCGAAAAATTATAAAAATCGGTTGACGGCCACGCCCACTTTTATATATGGGAACTATAAAGGGGCCTAATAAAAACATTTTAAGCGATATCTCTGTCAAATATAAAGATCTATCACTGAAATTTTGTGGCACGAGTCCACCTACGGACGTAAAACAAAACATATAAAAATTTTGGAAAATGGGCGGTGCCACGCCCACTTATTAAGGGGCAAATATTGAAAGTTTTATAAGCCATAACTCAGAAACCGTTAAAGATATGTCGATGAAATTTGGTACGCGTGATATATTTACTTAGCCAAATGTGTGGACGAAAAATTACCAAAATCGGTTGACGACCACGCCCACTTTTATATATGGGTATTATAAAGTGACCTAATAAAATCATTTTTAGCGATATCTCTGTGAAATATAAAGATAATTCATTGAAATTTTGTGACATGAGTTCTACAATAGACTGGAAACACAAAAAAAAAAAATTTTATAAAATGGGCGTGGCACCGCCTCTTTTTATACAAAGAAATCTATGAGCCTATTACTCGACAAATAACTGAGATATTATGACGAAACTTAGTTTATACACTTTTATAACTTGTGTTAATAGACACGCAAAAATTTATTGAAATCGGTTTATGACCACGCCTACTTTTTAACAAAGATATTTCTGGAACACCCTTTTGGAATTTGTAACGTGAAGTCTTTGTAACTAAAAGTCATAGAGGGATGCAATTTTGCACTAACAATAATATTTATATGCTTATTTGGATGATTGATACAAATTTTGAAAATGGGCGTGGCTGCGCCCTGTTTATGCAGCACTCGTTTCATATAAAATACACCCTATATCGAACAAACGCAAACAAACAATGAAAGCATACAGCTGAGTATCTAATGTTCGATTCCACTCGAACTTAGGCTTCCTTACTTGTTTTTTTTTGTTTTTTTTTTTTTAATACTAATTTTACTTTTACACTTTCTGAAAATACTTTCATTACGTCGTCTGGCTATACCTTATGTCTTATTTTTCTTTTATTCAACAACAAATATTTCGTAATATCTCTTAAATATGTATCGTTACTAGAATAATGAAAATTTGTGTGAGGGCATATGAGATAACGCTAGGACAAGAACGCTAGATATTGTTAAAGCAGGGATGGGCACTTCCCATACAAACTGAAAACTTCACGTCAAATATCTCTCGAAATATTTGTAGTAGAGTATTGAAAATTGGTGTGAGGGCATATGAGATAATTACGTACTCAACGGATAAAAAACAAAAATAAGGAAACTGTCTGTGACGTCAAGAAGAATATTTCTTCTGTGTAAATTTTTATAGCAAACTCAGTATGCTAATATTTTTAAAAGCAAGTGGCGTGAAACCCGCGGGTAATCTCTACTCATAATTAAAGCGTGATTAACGAGTAGTCATGAACATTTATAAGTAGGTAAACAGTTCCCACATAGGAGTTTTATTCCCTTTCTTGTTTACTTGTGATTAAAATGCGACTACAGTTTTTGATAATATTTCGTTGTTATTGTCACTGCTGCTACTTTGGTGTTGTTTTTGTTTTTGTTTTTGTTTTTGTTTTTGTTTTTGTTTTTGTTTTTGTTTTTGTTTTTTCTTTTTCTTTTTTTATTTGCGTTTGTTTTGTTGTTGTTGTTGCCGTATGTGTACATGCATGTAAAAAATAATAGGGACACTTGCCTTGAAATATTTCAAAGATCGATTCTGCTTCAATTTCGAAAGAATGGTCAAAACCATACCTGGGTAATACTGAGTAGTAATTGAACTATTACGTACTTAAATACTTTATATTTTGATCTTGAAGTAATGAGTCCATACCAGAGCTGTGAAGTACTGAATATACTTGGTACTTGTACTTGGTCCAAGTACCATTACTTGATAATTAAAGAATTCAAGTATCAAGTACAATTACTTTATACTGGTAGTTGGTAATTAAGTACAACTTTTTCAATTCTTTCACCAATTACTTTCAATTACCACCAATTACCACCAATTCTTTTCAATTACATGGAGTTTAATCAGTGAATTTATTTTAACTATTGTATTTTCTTCTATCCTCTACATAAGATATATCGGATACTAAATATTACAGCCACTAAAAGCAGGAAAATTCCCTTTTAAGAACTCTTTATTAAATATACATACATACATACGTACATTAAGGTGGGTTTTTTTAGTATGGTACTTTTTTTAAATTTTGGTACTTGGTACATTTGTACCACAGTCAACTAGCTACCAACTTGTCACATGTAGCCAATCATTGGGCCAGTTCACGTACATGGTACATTTGTGCCACATTTAACTAGCTACGAACTTGCCACATGCAGCCAATAATTGGACCAGTTCATATATAGTATGTATGTATGTAGGTTCGTGTTTGAGAGCTCAAGAATGAAGTAGTTATGAAAATAAAAACGACCAAAAAAAACAAAAGTAAAATTTAATCGGATGAGCCAGCCGATAAGCAAGCTCTACTAATTAGCACAATGAATTGCTTGAAGAGATGTGGCGGTCTCCTAAATGGATCTATAACTTCTACCAAAAAATATTAATTTTTCACATCAATTTTTCCATAAAAAAAAAAAAACAAATAAATAAAATTGGTCTTGAGAGGTAGTTATGGAAATATTTTACATTTTTAAGAGCCCGTGCACAATTGACTTCTACCTCGCTTTGCTTCAGAGTTTTGCTTTGACAGTTTCGTTCAGCATTTGCCTTTCAAAGGGACATGTTCACAATTGAGGTGAAGCGAGTAAAGCAAGGTATAAAGTTAGCCATGTTTCAACTTTTTTACACTTTGACAAATACATATCTCCCCTTGTGTGGAAAATAACATTCGAATAAGCAGAAAAAAGCAAATTCCCCAAATATTTTACCAAAAATCGGGTTTATAAATTAAAGTAAAGAAGTGAAGTAGAAATTTTCAAAGTGTTAATTGTAACAAGCATCTGAAATTTCGCTTTGCTTTAAGGTTTTTTCTATCAAAGTTGGAGCAGACAAAGCCAATTGTGCACGGGCTCTAACTCCTTAGAGTAGTTTAAAAAGTAACTTGCCGTAGCTAGTTTAAAAAGTAACCTCTTGTAAGTGGTTTGCAAAGTAGCTACGGCAAGTTAGTTTTTAAACTAGTTTGATGCGATCGAGCGATGGACCATGTGGTCCTGTGCTAGGACATTGCAATGTTAATTGGACCAATATTTTTATATGGAATGTGGCAGGTTTTGGGCTAGTTGATTGCCACAAGCGGCTGGTTTGTACATGCATGTATGGACTAGCTCCGCTTTCTGCAGGGTATGTATGTTTGTACATGTTATGTTGTATGTACATGTTATGGGCCGCTGTGGTGCAGTGGGTAGAGTGCTCGCCTACGTTACTACGTTGGGGTTTTAACCCCAGTCCGGAGAAACACAAAAAAAATGTTTCTAATTAATTAAATTCCCAATTATTGGGTTTTTGTAAATAGCGGTCACCTCTCGGCAGTGGGCGGCATACCCTCCGAGTGTATTTCTGCTATGAAAAAATGCATTCGCCGTTCGGAGCCGGTATAAAAACTGTAGGTCCACGCAATTTGTAGGAAAAATGTTAAGGAGCACACATCGAATTGGGAGAGAATATATACGAGATCCTGAGATGTAATTACCAAGTTTAAAAAAATATCCCATAATCTTGGACGTGGAAATACGAACAAACACATCACTAGCTTCATCAGCTTCAGTTGAGCGAAAAATTGTATGCACTCGTTTTAATATTTTCTTGTTATTAAACTGTTATCTTATATTTACAATGAAATAAAAAAAAATTTAAGAATTGAAAAAACAACTGAAAAAGAACTGAAAGTAATTGAAAATCAACTGAAAAAGAATTGAAAGTAATTGGAAAAGAATTGCAAAAGAATTGAAAAATGTACGTACTGAGTATCAAGTACCAGTATAATATACTTATACTTGGTAATTGGGCTTTTCAATTACTGAGTACTGGTAATGGTAATTGTACTGGTACTTGGTTTTCTCCAGCTCTGGTCCGTACTAAGTACTTACCGAATATTCAAGTACTAGTACAAGTACAAAGAATTGAAAAAGAATTAAAGTTTTAGCAAGTACTTGAAAAATCGATTCAAGTACATTTTTCAATTCTTTTCAAGTACATTCAATTCTTTTCAATTACTTTGAAGTATTTGCTAAAACTTCAATTCTTTTTCAATTCCTTGTACTTGTACTTGTACTAGTACTTGAAAATTTGCGAATGCAAGTACCAGTACCAGTACAATTCTTTTAAAATGTACTTGTCACAAGTCGCACTGATACTTGATATTACCCAGGTCTGGTCAAAACTTATACATTAATTTCTTGCTCAGGGACACCAAAGTTTTTCTAAAGAATGGGGATTTTTATAGATAATAAGAAACTAAGTCACTGCATATGAAATAATGTTTTATAATTAGAGCTCGGAAAAATAGGTGAAATCAAGCGCCTCAAAATATGCTACATTTTGTAAATTTTGTTTGTTATCAGGGGCGGGATTACAATTTAAATATAAAGGGGCCCATACTGGTATGGTGGGTGAAGATTTTATTAGAAAAGTTTTTAATCATGTTACACAAATTTGCAGTTTAAATAAACATACAGAGAAATTTGCATTTTTACAGATATGGAATTATGCCGATTATCCAATTGGAAAAATGGAAACACTGAAATGGTCATAAGAAAAAATAGGAAAGTTAAAATCAATTTTTTTTTTACCTAAATCATGCAAATGTTTAAAGTCAGACTACTACAAATTAAAAAGCTGTATTATATATTCCATTTGCTAATATGCACTTGCCTCATTTTCATTGAAAATTATTTGGTTTGAAACTGGAATTGTTTTTCCTTCACGTGCGAAGATTTTGTCTCAAACTTAAGCGAGTCAATACAAATTTTAAATTTTTTTCTTTATTTTTTATAATTATATATTTCTTTATTATTTATTTATTATTATTCTTTATTATTATATTTATTTATTGTAGCTTTCTTTGCAATTTCTCACGTGCAACCCATAAAAAACCTTAATAATTTATTTTTCTGGCATCCTAGTAAGCAAAAAATCCAATTGCATTTACGGGGGGCTTAGACCCGAATGTACCCCGTCCTTAAGCTTGCCACTGGATGTGCTCACAAACATTACGTAGCATAATTTTAGGCATTTGATTTTCACCTATTATCCGAGCTCTATTTATAATATACAAGATCTTTAACCCCAAAATGCAATCAGTGACTCGGCATGGGTCGAGGCAACCCCTCCACTATTCAACTTATAGCAAAAAGGAAAATATCTCCAAAATAAATGTTTTTCGTGCAGGAAAATTGCCGAAATGTGAAGTTGCTTTGAAATAATGTTGGAAAATGCTGTAAAATATAATCCAAAAGTATAAACACGAGGACCGATCGGTATAAATTTTCACACTTTCTCAGGGTCACTGTTCTTATTTTCAATTTAGGTATCCAATTGAACCCCTGGCGCCATCCGCATACACAATCGATTCGATTCAACCACGCCATTATATGGTATTTACGTAACTTGAAAACTTTCTATGTCTTTCAAAACATGCCGATCATTTGGTAATTTTTTGCAAATTTCATAGGGGCCTTTGTACTGACCAAACAATTTTTTATTAATCCCTAGAGTAGTGTCTACATTTTTCATGACTACATAATCTCCCACCTTGAAAACTTTTGCTTTAAAAAATACTTCTGATTATATTTCTGAGATCTTTCAATATAATCGAATGCTTTTGCACGACAAATTCCTAAAAAAAACTCCGAAAAGAATCAGAATTCACTGCGAAAAAATCCTAAAATTTTCTAAATGCAGTCCGAAAGACATTACTAAGAGACATTCAAAAAAAAAAAAATAATAATAATAACTTCTAATACACTCCGAAAGATTCAAAATACTGTGTGGTATCTATTTTATGTGCGTCTACTTATGTATGGTTTCCGAGCTGCATTTACACTAATCTTAGGCCCGGTTTCACCAACTGCTCTCAACTTAGTTAAGCCGATTATTTTACGTTTTCAGTTTCACCATGCAACTAAGCTAAGTCACAAGTTAGTCAGCTTTTGTCTTAACTAAAGCTAAACTAAGAATTTGAGTCGCTTTAGCAAATTCAACAACCAAAAGAGCGAATATGACAAAAAAATGAGCAAATACAGCAACCAAAACAACCAAAAAACCAGTATTTGGCCAAAAAGCTGGCAGGGTTGGTGGTTGAAAAACTATTTTCTTAGACTATTTGGTGAAACCCAAAAGTTAGTTAGCCCCAAATCTGGGCTAACTTAAGTCAAAACTTAGTTTTAGCTTTAGTCACGTTGGTGAAACCGGGCCTTAGTCTGCGTATACAAAACTTTAGTGAAATTTCGTTGTGGAATATTTTTCTGGCACATCTTAGCCCTCCTCTAGCGAACACCCAAGATACTAACTATTCATTCAAATTTCCCACTGTTGGCTGCTACAGCATCACAAATGCAAACATACAAATGAAGCATAAATAGAGAATTTTTTTTTTTATTTTTTTAATTGTATTTTCTAATTTTTTACTGCATGTTTGCTCGCATGTTGTTTTGCAGCTTTGCTCTTTTTACTTTCGTTTTTTGTTGTTTATACAATTTTTTTTATTTTTACATTTTCCAATTTTCTTGCTTTCCAGTTTTTTAATATTTTTTTATTATTTTTTTATTTTTTTTATTATTATTTTTTTTTTGTCAAATGTTATCAATTGCATATTTTCTTAGTGTTGCTATTTTAAGCAGAAATATTTCTTATTTCATTACATTCTTGCAAGCTCGCTGTAATTCATGTCATTCAACCATTTTTTTCTTCTTTCTTTCTGTGCTCAACGCAATTTTCTTTTATTTCAAAATTATTTCAATTTTTTTGCATTTTTTCTTTTTTTCTTTTTTCCTTTTTTATTATTATTTTTTTTTTTTCTTTTTTCCATTTTATTAATTTTTTATTTTTTCTTTTTCTTCTTTTTTTATTTTTTTTCTTTTTTTTCTTTTTTTTTTTTTTTCTTTTTTTTCTTTTTTTACTTTTTTCTTTTTTTGCTTCAATTTAGTTTCTTTTTTTGCACAAGTTCAGACATGTAAGCTAGGGATTCCAATTTTTCCGATTTTTACGATCCCGGGATTTTCGAGATTTTTTTTTCTAATCCTGGGATCCCGGGATTTATCCCGGGATTTGGACATTAATTATACAGGCCGACAAAATTTCCAAAAAATTTTCGAACTCAAAATAAAATTCTACTTTTCTAAAGGATTTCGGTGCCCTGAATCTGAATCTGAAGTCGGATTTTCGTTAATACTTGTAGGTTTTGAGATATTTATGCGATTTTTTGCTATATTCCCTTCTCTAACTGTTAAATTACTTACTTTCATTAAAAAATGATTGCAGCTATTGAAAGAACGATCAATTCTCTTGAAAACAGCGCTTTGCTTCATTTCATTTTTTATTCATTATTATATTAAGAAATTTACAGAAATTAACATTAGTTTGTACATCAGAGAACATACAGTATAAAAGATGCTATAAGATAATAGCTAATGGCGTTGAGTGTTCAAAAGAGAACAGTGATAACGCCATTTACTGTTATGATTACAATGGATGTTTAGAAATGTTTAGAAATGTGGGGTGCCAAAAAAAAAAATATATAAATATATAATTTAATGAAGTTATAAAGGTTTAACATTAGTGATAAATGAATTATTAAATAAAAGATTTTTAAAATTGATAGAAATAAAGTACATTGGTTTATTACATAGTAATCAACTTACAGGTGAACTTATTAAATCAAAATAAAGTAGTAAGAAAAATATGGTGCAATGTTATTAAGTCGGAAGTTATGTGATAGGCCGTAACAGAACCTCAATATCGTCATGGCTTAAACCAAGAAGCCATAATTTCACCTGCTTCAGAAAAATGCTTATTCTTCGAATTGATTGTATATCATCGGGAAGTTTATTGAAAATCATACACGATATTATGCTATAGAAGTTTCGATGCAGAGTTGTGCGTGAGGCAGGAACAGTAACGTTTGTATTAGAATGGCTTTCTCGGGTTTCTTATTTATATATCTAGAAATATATGTTTTTGTACAATAAGGTATTTTTCTTCGAAATCAATGGCAGTATTTGTAGCGCTGTTTTAATCGAAATCAAGTTTTCTAGCTGCTCTGCCGAACTATTTTTATTTCAGTATAGAAAATATATACATAGTAGGCCACTGATTGGAATTTTTGCTTCAGTCACGCAAAATTTAGTCGTATTTTCGATAAATTAATATAAATTAATTCACTTATTTCATTCTAACGCACACACAGTGGGGGCACCTCCATACAAACGCGGCCAAAAATAGTAATAATTGAGCTAGAAACTTTAAACTCGGAACTTAAGCTTTCTTGATTGAAGATAGTAAACTGTGAAAATTTGAACAAAATCGGCCCACAAATACACCCCCCTCCCATATAACGGTATTTTTGAAATTTCAATATTTTGTTAACTATTATAGCTAAAATGCTCAATTTTAATAAGAGCACACATTTTTTAAATATAAATAATATACAGTAATCATTTTGGAAAAAGCGCAAAGTATTCCATGGTTTTCAAATTAAAAATATATGCACTTTTGAGCATTTTATAAGCATTCATCATA
Organism: Urophora cardui; assembly: GCA_960531455.1. NCBI lineage: Eukaryota > Metazoa > Arthropoda > Insecta > Diptera > Tephritidae > Urophora > Urophora cardui. Next base: position 2,872,461 of record OY482671.1, on the reverse strand, counting down.
AAACTTTCCTTCAAAAAAATCACATTTAAAAAAATTTTTATACCACAAATGAAACTATATTTTTCTAAAGGATTTCAGTGTGCTGAATCTGAATCTGAAGTCAGAATTTTCAAATTGGTTCTAGTTTTTGAGATATTCATGTCCAATTAGGCAAAAAAACACGTTTTTGACTATATTCCCTGCTTAATATCTTGTATGTAATATTTTTTTATTCAAAATCAAATACACCGTTAGAAAGCATAAACCATCCCCCTGAATATGGCGTTTAAATTTTTCAGATATCTTTATTAGAATTGGAGAAATTGTTGTTTAAGTTTCATTAACTTGGCAAATTTTCCCCATACAAAATTATTAATACTTTTTGAAGCATACTTTTGAGGATTTTGTATGGGAAAAATGTATGAAAACTTAGAAAAACTCACTCCATAAAAAAGTTCATAAAACAAAAAAGCGCAAACGAATTTTTAAGATTTCTTCACCTATTTATAAAGCACGTTCACTAGCACCAAATATTAAAAATTTGGAGAGGTCATATTTTGTATTTTTTTTTTATTTCATGTTGAAATTTTCCAATTTTTACACAATTTTTTTTTCTGTTCGAAAAGAAAAAGGCTGCAAAAAAATAATGATAACGCTGATAAAAAAAAATTCTTTCATAATTTGAAAGTGTGAACCATTGCCTACAACACGGTGAACAAACTATTCGATTAGTCGCCTAAGAATAAGATTTTTCATAATGTCAAAAGTAGCCTAATTATTGCGTTTTGAAAAAGGCACTTTTAGTCAAATGGGAAAAAGATTATTTAAGCGAAAAGCGCAGGTGGATTTCAAGAATTAAAATGCAGTTTGATTAAAAATATATCATTTCAAAACATATGAAAAAATTGGGGAGGTCATATTTTTTATTTTTTTAATTTTTTTGTTTAAAGTTGAGCAAAATTTTTTTTTTACGACTTTTTTTGTCAATATTTGAAAGTTCATATAAATCTAAGAGTTACCGCTGGTTACAAAAGGCTTATTGTTTCTAAAAGGCCAAATCAATATCTATGTAATGATGTATCACTCGATTACATACGTTAATAATTGAATGAGTTACAGCATTTTGTATAAGGTGTAATTGTTGAGAAATAAAAGGACCTATTTTTTGCTCAGTTTTTAACACCCTGTATGGCTAAACAAAACGAGACTCAAAAAATTTTATATAAGCTTTTTTTTTACAAATTGTTATATCTGTCAATCACTTTCAAAAAAATTTGATTTGCTAATACTTTAATTTCGATTTTATTTTTGGCCGCTATCACCCAGTGTGGCACAGTTTGTTGTTAATATAATAAACTGCCTAAAAGCGTGCTACAAAATTTTTATTTGCAATATTCCAAGTTACAAGCAAGGTATCCGAAAAAGCAAAACATTGTCTTCAAGAGAAATGATCGTGCTTTCAATAGATTTAATCAGTTTTTAATGAAAGTGGGCAATTTTAAAGATATTGAGGAGTGAATATGGCCAAAAACCGCGTTTTTCGCCTCTTTGGACATGAAAATCTCAAAAAGTGCACCGAAATCCTTTTGAAACGTAGAATTTTATTTCTGTTACAAAAATTTGTCGACCAGTATTATTTTCCCACATTGAGGTTGAAAAATTAAATATGTATATTTTCGAGAAACGCTACAACTTTAACATGCAAAGAAAAAATAGATTTTTATTGCCATTTTTTATTATTTCATTACTAACAAAATAAAATAGGAACGTAAAATCATGCTTATTATTTAATAACACTTAAGAGTTACTTTAGAAAACACAATCAACAAAGAAAATTAAATACATTTGGTGAACAAAACATTTTCCTTATAGTTGGTACTTTTAAGATATTAGAATAAAAAGGTTTGCGATCATTTGATAATTTCCAATACAAATTTTTAGAATTTAACGACACACTTCGTTTAAGCGAATATTTCCAAGCTTGCCGAAAAATTCTGAAAATTAATGCAACTTCCGAAAATATTTAAAAATCGGAGGCACATATTTTGATATGAATTCCGAGGATGCAGCTGCGTATTTAATTTTAGTAGAGTAATGTAAAACTATCAAGTCTAATTAAAATTTTGTTTGCATTTTCTTCCATTATTTACTTTCCATATGGGAAAATTCCAAAAACCATTTGGGAAATAAATGACCAAAAATCAGTAAATAGAAATTATCAAATGAATTTTACCGCAAGAATTCTAAAGGCTTTAAAAATACCTAACGTACGTTTCTTTACAACGCGTACTTCACGACAAAAAAATTTGATTATTAAAAAAAAACATCGAAAATATTAATCCTTACTTTGACTAATGAACTTTTTTTTCTGGCAAAAATGTCGCACTTTCTTCGGGCTGTCACATTTTTTTGTTCTCTTCCACACAGACTCAACACTTTTTGAAGGCTGTTTGTTCTATTGACAAAATATAAAACTGGCCCAACTACGGGGCAACATCTTCTGCTCTTAGCACATTGCATTATTTTGTTTCATTCATCACATGAAAACTGCAACATTTATAGGGCACAGGGCACATGTTGATAATGGTGCAATGTAATAAATAATGCAACATTTTCATGCAGAATAGGAAATGCTATTAGTATACAGATCTGAGACCACTAAAAATTATATAAAATACAACTTTTCTTTGCTATAATAGGGGAATATTCTGTCTTTATCTTATCCCAAAAATCCCGGGATAAAATTCTAGCGATCCCGGGATTTTTGGGTTGTCCAAAAGGGCGGGATACCGGGATCCCGGGATCCCGGAATTGGAATCCCTAATGTAAGCACTTGCACACATAAACACATATACATATATGTAATTTTGCTTTGACATAAATTTCGATTTGCATAAGCTTATGCTAACAAATAGATTTGCCCTCCTTTGAGCGTTGAACATTGCACATTGAAGATTTCTTTTCAAAAAATGCGTCTGTCCTCCCTTTTTTCTTCCCTTTAGTACTCTATCTCTCACTCTCTCCCGAGCGCTCCTTTCCCCAATTTATCCATTTATCCAACTGCCATCTTACAAACATACATAAATCGCATTCGCACAAGAGATAAAGGCAAACATATTTTTCTACTTTGCATGTTGAAACTTGTTGACTTTTCTTTTGCCTTCTTTTTTCTATTTGTAGCACTACTTTGTTCCGCATATATCTTCGCCCTTTTCTCTTGCTTCTTAGAATACGAAAAAATACATAATTTCTATTTTCCAAAAAAATCCGTATGGCGAACAAAATTAATGCGCTACCCAAGAAATCGAGCTGAGCAGCTGAAGAAGCGCTTCCGAGGGGGTGGTCGCTACGCATTTTTATCTCATTTATTGCATACCCAAGCGTGTTGTTGCATTTACATTCATATTTGAAGATAAGCGTGTGTAAATCAAAAGACAAAAAGCCAAAAAAAAATCAGAAACCGGAATGAACATGAAAATTGCATCAATTTTTCAACGTGTTTTTTTCGTGCAAGCAAAATTCATGCATTGATTTGAGCAGTTGATGTTGATGATGCTCTGATGTGCTGCTGTGCCTTTATAACGTAAGTCGCAAATAAAACATGCACGCACATGCACGCGCACGCATGTAACCGGCTGGCGTAGCTGCACCGTTATGACCCAATTTCGCTATGAAAGCATATTTTAAGGCGCACACTGTCGAATAATATTTTGTGCAAGCAGATATGGATTTAAAAATACATAGTAGGAATGCCTGTATGCATGTATGTATGTATTGGGGAATATTAATGGTTGTTGCCAGATTAAATGTACGCATGCGTGTGCGCGTGTGTGTGCGTGTGAGTGAGTGCAAGTGTGCGCTTTTTTATGCATTAATCTGCATGAATTGCATTTATTACGGCTGCGCTAAAACATTGATGATAAAATAAGCTTTGGATTGATTGTATTTGTTTGGCAATCAATAAAAAGAGACAAAATGATTAAAAATTTAAATTTTAATTGAATTAAAACTGAAATTGAAATCATAAAATACTGCAAATGCTGTCCGAATTATTCCTGAAATGCTCAGAAAAATTCGAATGTTCTGCGGAAAGACCTTGAAAAATCACGAATGCCTAGAATGCCACGAATGCACTTCGAAAGAACTGCGAAAAAACTCCAAAAAAAAAACGTTCAAGATGAGCTGAAAAATATTCCTAAAAGACTCCGAAAAATCTGAATACTCTCCCGAAAAAACCGTAAAACTTCTAACAGTTTCGTAGAAATCCTAAACCACCACGAATGTACTCCGAAAAAATAAAAAATTTATCCAAAAAAATTTCCTGAAAGACTACGAAAAATCCACATGTTCTTCTGAAACAACCTTAAAATTGCTAACACTCAGTCGATATCGTACCAAATGCACTCCGAGAGAACTCCAAAAGAAACTCCGAAAAAAATTTCAATAAAATTCTTTAATATTCCAAGTTCACTCAGGAAAAAGAACCATATATATTCCAAAAAACATTACCAAGAGAATCTGTAAAATGCGTAAAATACTCCGAATGCATTATTCCTTAGTCCTTATTCCCAAAAGACTTTCCTAAAAATGCACTCCGAAAAAGCAATGAATTTAGTTCTGAGAAAAGTTACAATCAAATTCTAAGAAACGCAAGTGCACTCCGGAAAATCCAAAAATAGTCCAAATATAGTCCGAAAAACGTTTCGAAAATAGTGCGAAAAAATCCTAAAAGACTCCGAAAACTTCCTAAATTACTACAAATGCACTCCTTGAGAGTCCCAAGCAGCTTTTAATATGCTAAATGAAACATTCCGAAAAAACTCAGGGAAATACCATAGAGACTCCGAAAAAATCCCAAAAGACTCCGAAAAACTCCTAAAAGACTCCAAAAAAATCCTAAAAGACTCCTTGAGAGACCCCTGAAGCTTTTAATATACTCTTTGGAACATTACGAAAAAACTTCAAAGTTTCGTTGGAACTCCAAGAAAAAATTTTTGATAAAATTCTGAGCTTCGGAAAAATTCTAAAATGGTGCAAATATAGTCCGAAAATCAATTCGAATACACTGCGAAAAGTTCCTCAAAGACTCCGAGAGAATCCTAACAGACTACGAATGCACTGCTTGGTGTCCAAAAAACTTTTAATATGCGTATTACGAAAAAACTCCGAAAAATTAGGAAAGCGCTACCAAAAATTCCGAAAACGCTTCCAAAAAATCATAAAAGACTCTCAATAAAAAATTTTAACTCGAAACTGTAAAATTTGGCAATATTATACATATGTATATATGTAGGACGAGAACGGCAACACCGGAGCGGACGAACAACTTAAACTGAATGAACAGGTACGCTATCGACGCACTCGGCTCGCTCACGTTCAAAAAATAGAACACGAAAAACCAAAAGTCAGTTGGCTTACAATCGTGAACCGCAACAAACCGCAGCTCCTAAAGTATAAGTTTCCATAATTATTATTATTCAATAAATATTAAAATATACATAAAAATTGACATTTACTACATATATATATATTTCAAATTCGTCTCAGAGCCTAAAATTTTCGGAAAAGCAAGCAACCAAAAAGTACTAAAATTTTATGCTTAAAGAATAATTATGATGTTTTCTATTAATTTCTTGTGTGTTTATGGATTATTTTCGTTGCTGCCGATTACAACACATTACAACTGAAAATTAATAAATTCAAAAGAAATTACGCATATTTTGTACTATGCAATGGAAACAGTCGTGTGTTGTAGCAGCTTTTTGATAAGCATTAAGCCACAAGATGTTACGTATACGCCATGCCATGCCATTGACTAAGCACAATGCGACGTGTTAAGGCAAAGCCGCGCAGCAGAGCTATTGTTGTTGTTGCGCCGCAATGCTTTGACTAGGTACTTGGCTTTATTTATTGTCGGCTCTGTGTAACTGTGTGTGTGTGGATTTGTAGTGATACGGCTTTACATATACATAAGTACATACATACATATGTATGTTTTCACTGCTTGTTGTACTGTACAAACATGCATTTGTACGTACATACATATTACTTAAATTGGTTTGTAATGAAGAATGGGAATTTTTCGCAAAACTTTGTTGTTTCTGGGCGCGTTATAATTTGATTTCGAGCGTTGCCATATGTGCAAGCAGACTTTCAAATAAAGCAAGGCAAACAAAATGGATATGAAAATGAAAATATTCCGATTTATATCTCTTAATAACGTATTTATGTATGTATGTGTGTATGTATGTATTTATGTATGTATGTATGTATTTATGTATGTATGTATGTATGTATGTATGTATTTATGTATGTATGTATGTATGGCTTCAAGTGGAATTGCAAATACCAATTCGTTCAACAATTCATTTCGTGTTTCATTTTTTTGTTTGCATTTTTTTTTTGCACACTTGAAAACAAAAAGCACTTGGTTTCATATGGGGGGCGAACTTTTATGGGCGCTCGGTATGCTGTTCAAGTTCAATGACTCAAAAACAATTAGTCAAGCAAGGTTATAAGGCATTTGTACGTATGTACTTATTTGTAGGTTTTTTTTGGTTATGAAAATGAAAATGAAATTTTGGCGCGTAGAGTTATTTTGCATAAAAGTGGGAAGAGTTCTTTCTCATGATTTTGCGCTCACGATTTTGTTGCCTAGTGGCATATTCCAAACAGATATGGCTATCTACTAATATTAAGCGCTGCTGCTTATTGTGCTTTGGCTGTATTACTCCCTTCTTTTTTCTTCTGTTGTCTACTTTTTAACACTCTTCTGCAGTTTTTTCTTTTTTTTTTGCTTTTTTTTTATTAAAATTTGAAAAGCCATTAGGTAGATACTCTTCCATGAGTCTTTTTTTTTTGTTTTTTTTTTTGGCATTTATTAATCATTAAAATTTTTTTAGCACAATTTTATTTTATATTTGCATAGTCAGCAGCATTTTACACACAAACAAGCCACCGCTTCTAACCTAACTGTTAAGGAAGAAACCGTAAGAATTTCTAACGGCTCCGTCGATATCGCACCAAATGCACTTCGAAAGATCTCCGAAAGAAACTGAAAAAATCGAAATAAAACTCTAAGAAACTACGAGTGCAATCCGAAAATCCTAAAATGGTCCAAATGTAGTGCGAAAATCATTCCGAAGAGACTCCGAAAAATTCCAAAAGGACTCCGAAAAACTTCTAAAAGACTGCGAATGCACTCCTTGGGAGCCCCAAAAGAATTTTCAGATACTCATTGAAATATTGCGAAAAAACTCCGAAAAATTCCAGACTCCGAAAAATCCTGATATGTACTCTAAAAAAAATTCTATAAGACATATTTGGAATGCGCACCTTAGGAGTCCCAAAAGACCTTTAATATACTCATTGGACCATTGCGAAAAAACTCCGAAAAAGTCCGTAAACTCCGAAAAAATCTTGATACTTCAAATAAAATTCCTATGAAACTCCGAATTTTAAAATACCTATGTATAAAAAGTTTAAATGCGAAGCTGCAATAAAAATTAAAAAAAGACGCCAAGTAATATTATTTTTAAGCGCGAAAATGGTTATATTTCAAAATTATATTTTGAACCATTTTGGCGCAGCTGCCGCTGCTGCCGCCATTTTATATTCATTAATTAGACGGCATTAGCGTGGTGAAGTGCTGTGCAAAGAAACAAGCATACATACACACAAACGTACATTCTTACATACATACATACCCTGCAGCGAAAGTCCAAACTAGTCAGCCAACCTACCAGTTAACTGACTAGATAAATTATGGGAGTTGCCCAACTAGATTCATAGGGGACAAATTGAGATTAGTTATGAAACAAGAAGTTTTGCCAAAAAAAAAGCGTTTTAAATTAAAGACGAATGTATCCAGGGTTTCTGGAGGTTGCAATGAACACGTATGCAGTAAAAGTAAAGCAACTTCTTTATTGTTGTAGTATTCGAACCCTGCGTAGTAGGCCCCTTCTAGATTTAGTTGGTTGCAAATTGGTAGATCATTAAATCAGGTGAATGCCACAAATATAACATAGTTTGAGATGTTAATATAGCCATGTACATTAGATACTACTTCAGCCATAGAAAAAAGTACATGATATGTTTGTATAAAGTCAGAAAATCATCAATATAAATGTCAAGCTTCGAATGGTCAACGTGTGACTTATTCACAATGTTAATGTTAATTTACCTAAATATTTAATCTGCAAGATCACAATCTAATGTGCCTGAATTCTTTAATTTAAATATCATATTCTAATAACTAAATAAATGTATTAGAAACTTTATTTTGCAACTTTTATTTTCATTGGAGTAGCATGTAAAACTAGTCAGTCAACTGGTATAGTTCTGATATCTACACTGACTAGTCAGCAAATTGGTATGATGCTGGTGTGTATACTGACTAGTCAGTCAAGTGGTATGACTCTGGTGTGGATACTGACTAGTCAGTCAAGTGGTATGACTCTGGTGTGTATACTGACTAGTCAGTCAAGTGGTATGACTCTGGTGTGGATACTGACTAGTCAGTCAAGTGGTATGACTCTGGTGTGGATACTGACAATTGCCATTTCCTAGGTCATCACCGTGTTAAAAATACCAGTTGCTAATATGAAAAAAAAGATAGATGGCTGACTAGTTGAGCTGTATGGCCAACTAGTTGTCAATTAGTTTACAACTAGTTTATTTCGCTGCAGGGTATATACTTACATGCCTTCCAACCCATTCACCTAATTAAACCATTTACGCATACATATAAACATGATTATGCATGATTATGCATGCATGCTGCTTAACTTTTCCAGCAGAGCGTATAAGCCAATGACTTGTACAATAATGCTTTTTAACATGTTCAAGCATGTTTTCTTATGCAAAATTATATTTAAGTCGTAGAACGTTGTTGCTGATGAAAGCCGATGATGGCACAAAATTGGAACACAATAAATTAAAAGTGAACCAAGAAAAGTAAAAATTTGCTTAAATGACGGAAAAATGTGGTCTAAGCTACTCCTGCAAAAGCCTAGAGCATGCATTCTCTGCTTATAGCAAGCAACAACAACAATTCTTAAGAATTAAGTGAGAGGAAGTGTTTGTGTGGCAACTTTAGTGGCATACATGGCTTGGCTTTAGTATAGTGTACCACGCGCAGAATAATAAAAATTTTATTGGAAGATAGAGCAGGTCATACAACAACAACAATTCCTGAGAACTAAGTGATAGGAAGTATTTGTGTGAAAACTTTCGTGTGGCAAACATACAAGGCTTGGTTTTAGTATAATGTGCCAGGCCTAGAACAATACAAATTATATATGAGGAGTTAGAGGATGTCATAGAGGTCATAAAACTGAAAACCGGTAGTGAAGGTGACTCAAACTTTATTAGTAGTACCTAATTAGCGAACTGGCAAATGTTTCTTCAAAAATAACAAAAAAAAACAGGCAGGTAATTCAAAAGGATCACTTTGTGTGGGAGAGCTAGTTATTTAAAAATATGCCAGATAATTATTTATTTATTTTTGCGCTTTTTTCAACAGCAGATTTTTACACTTATCAGAAAATCAGCAACCAAAAATATGAATGAAAATATGTATGTATGAAAAGAAAAGAAAGCAAGCGAAGTGTAAAAGTTCAAGCGCTGAAAGCACATCAGTTGATTATTTCAATGCGAATAGAGGCATTAATCAATGGCGAAAAAATAGCAACAACAAAAGAAAATAATTATTTATTTATAGCAAAAAAAGCGCCTATAAAAATTCCAATGCATACAAAAATATGTATGTATATAGAAATGCCTTTTTAGTGCGTTTGAGTGGCTCAAAAAAGAGCAAAGCAAATAAATTTTCATTTTAATTAATTTTTTTTTCTCAAAAGCTTGATAAGCTCAAGTACAAGCTCATTAAAAATTCTTTTGGGCGTTTGAAATATTGAAAAGGAAGCTCGATTGATATTTTGCTTTGTTCTTTGTTGTTGTTAATTGCTTGTTATTGTTGTTGTTGCTGTTGTTGAAATTTTCACTAATGCGCTACAAAACACACTTTCATATCAAGGTTATTAGCAAAGTTATCGTTAATCTTGTGGCAGAAAAAATAAACACACACAACCGCCCCTACTCATCTGCCAATCTACTTATCTTACTCATCGCCAAAACAGTTTGCTTTTCTAACATCAAAAAGGCAACAAAAGGCACGTAATGAAATTACTGTTCGATTATAACACAGCAAATCGCAACGCAAACATGCATGCTCGATTTTGCACACACTTACGCTCCATCACCTCCCGTGTAATATTGCATTTTTCTGCTCCTACCCCAACCAATGCCGCTTACACCTTACCAACTAAATAGGGCATCGCCTTTTTGCTTCAACTAGGCAAGCAAATTCATTACCTATACCTTATTTTACTCGAGCTCACTTTAATATCGAACTTTGATATAAAAAAAAGCTTAAAAGCTCGCAAAATCATTTTCGTTACAAAAAAACAAAAAATAATGTTGAAACCAGAAAAAGCAGAAGCAATTTTCAAAAGAAGGCAAAATAAGCATTTTTCCACTTCATTACCGCCTAAAGGTATGCTATGCTAAATATAAAATTGTTTTAAATCGGCAAATTTAAAGCCTAAAAAGGCATGCAATAAAAAATTAGAAGGACCGACCGTTTAATTGAATGTTTTAGCGCGCAAAAAAACCTACTCATTTCTCGTGCTCAGCTTTCTCTGCTCACCATAAACGTGTTTGCTGCGAGCGAGCCTTTCGTCTAATGCCGAATGCCTAAAAATATGCAATGAAATTAGCAATGCCCACTTTAATTGAAAGTTTTAATGCGAAGAGAGCTCTAGTTACTACTCATCTCTTCACCTGCATCGCTGGCCATCGTTGCTCTTGCGGCTTTTATTTAATCCTAAATTAATAAAAATCTATTTGCTTCTATAAAAGCTTGCCTACGAGTTGGCTGCTGGAGTCTGGCGTCCTTTGCGCCAAAAGCGTAACTTGATCCGTCACTTACTCACTTGCTTTAACTTTTGCTTAATTTCTTTTCAGACTAAAATGCTTCAAACCAACTTTTAAGTGAGCATTTGGTGCCGATAATAGTAACGGACGGTAACGGTAACGGTATCAGCAATGCCACCGGCAACTTCGCCTAAAACGTAGCGCACATCCCCTTTAAGTATGCAACATAATTTTCTTTTCAACTATTGCTCTAGCCCCTTCCCCCTTTTCGCCATTTTAATCATCATTACCTTTGATCATTAATTAAATATGCTTTCCTTCTTTGCGTTTTAATCACTTTTTAATCGACAAAAGTATTATCACCAACGGCTGCATCAAGCGGATCAATAACGAATTAAGCTGACACAACAAGTACAAAAACAGCAGCAGCAGGAACTTTTAAGTTTCTAGTTACACAAAAATACATAACAATACATTTTTACGTTACAAAAAATTTAAAAAGTTGCTCACAGCTCATGCGCTAAATTCTTAAAAAAAAAAAAAAAAAGTATTGCATAATTTTAGGCGCTACAGAATTGTTGATGATTTTCTATGCTTCGCCAATGTTTAGCAAACCGCAACATTTGCCCTCTTGCAAATTTAAATTGCTTAAATTATTTTGCAATCAGTTTTTGTGTGTATGCGCACAAAAGTATGCAACAACGATAATGCAAAAAGTGTGTATATGTGTTTGGTATAGGATCTCTAAGTTTGTCAACAACCTTTAAGGCGATAGTAGAGCTCGGCTTCTTAATATTCTATCACATTCCCCCACTTGGATCCAGTAGGGAACCTGTTCAGTTGGTTTTACTAAAAAAAAATTAAATAAAAAAAAAATGCAGACCCCTTGACATCGAATGGAATGTAGTGGTGAACAAAATACTCTTCAGAAAATACACAGAATACTAAAACTTACAAAGTCTTGCATTCCAAGTTTAGTATATCGTCGCTCCGGAAGAAGAAAGACGCATGCCAGTAATTTGTCGACGAAAAAAGGCGCATTAAAAATATGTCGGGGAAAAAAGTCGCTTTACAAAACATGTCGACGAAGATAGACGCATTATAAAATATTTCGACGAAAAGAGACGCATTATAAAATATTTCGACGAAGAAAGACGCATTAGCAATAATATTGACGAAGAAAAAACAAAAATCGAATACGTCTTTCTTTCCTAAAAAATATTTTAATGCGTCTTTCTTCGTTATCAAAAAAAAAATAAAGAGTCTTTCTTCGTTATCAAAAAAAATAAAGAGTCTTTGAATTAAAATAAAAATTTCGTGCTAAGCACTAAAAAATTCTTTCAAGAGTCTTTCTTTCGAAAAATATTTTTAATGCGTCTTTCTTTGAAAAAAAACAAAGTTTGCGTCTTTCTTCCTCAACAAAACACTTTGCGTCTTTTTTCTTCGATAGCGACGATATGGTCTATGTGAGTGATGACTGTATCCCGGCCAACCTAAACTAACCTAACTAATATTATGAGTTTAATTAAAAACTAGGAAGACAAAAAAAAAATGTTTGCCAAAAAAAATGTAAATAAAACCTGCGTGATGCAACATTTTCCATATCCTTTTCCATATTATGTCTTTTTTCTATCCTCTTCTTCTACTTTTCTTCCTTTTTCATTTTATCTGTTTCCATAATTATTTTGTGTTTATTTGTTTCTCCAATCAAGCGATGCCACACAGTCATTCATTCAAATTGTCTAATAAATATAAATGAGCTTTTTATATTGTTCATTTCTCGAAAAGGCAAGTTGGAATTTCAAATCAAAATTAAAATTTTTTGGTTGAAACCAAATTTTACGACCAATGAAAGTCTAAAATTTAAACCTTAAAATTTTAAATGGTGTACGATTTAAACCAAAAAAGTATGTAATTTATTCCAAAAAATACTTTGAAATATTTGAACTTTTGTAAGTTTGAATTTTAAACCAAAAAGGAAACTTTTAAACTTTCGAAGGTTCAAAATTAAACCCAAAAAAGTTTTAAATTTCTTTCAAACAAATCAAAGTTTAAAAAATATTCCAATATTTATAACAGTGTGGGTACTATTTAAATGCATTTATTAATATTATAAATTTCTGTTAAAGCACAATTAATGTTCAAAATTCATTTATTAGCCTTAATTAATTACATTTCTGTTAAAGCACAATTAATGCTGCGTTGAATATCAGGATCATCCAATCTAGTAAAGAAGTAGTACATACCGTTAAAAGAACTCCCATCGTACACCCCACAAAGCTTGCCGTTTACAACACCGAGTGCTCCATTCCTTGTAAAACCTAGATCAAGGTTTTCGGCTGCGAAAACAGCTAGGTGAAATCTCGCAGTGTTCGTCGTGAGCTTCGCCGAATTTGAAGTAGTACTCAGCTTATAGTTCGAAGCTCCGTCGCCGACCCACCCGATCACTTCCAATTGAAAACTATACAAACGCCCATTGGCTGCGCAGAAGGATATTTTTCCGATCCCCGCGTTGAACTCAAATTTTTTATCTACCTTAATAATCCCAACAGCAGCACTACCCAAGATAGACTTATTAGCTTTTCCCACAGCCTTGTGATGTCGCATATTCGAAGGGAGCGTGGAAGGCAACTTATTGGCTTGGGGTACCACGTTGATTTGGTCATTTGCCACAGTAAGGTCAACAGTAATTACAAAATATTCAGAAATGATTGCTCCCGGTGCAAAATATTTGTTTCCATTATATACAGCCACCAGCCATGAATTCTGTATGCCAGCCACCAGATATGTGCTTACGATCGATAGCAGGAGCGTTAAAAAAATGCGCGTGTTCATTTTCGATCACTTACTTCAAGTTTTGCTTATGAAACTTTAAGGAAAACTTGGCCCCTTTATATACCCAATTTCCGCAAAGACCTTGAAGCAAATGCGTCAAAGTTGAACTCTTTAGCGAAAACTGAACAAATAGTCAATTAGCGATATTTTGAAGCAAAGTTAATAAACAACAAGAAAGTTATGAAAAAAAGGGATATGACAGTAGAAATTGATGTAGAGTTTTCATCTTACAACAAAAAAGTGTTTACCCAACTAAAAACAAGTAAGAGCGTGGCTGTCTTCCGACGCACCGAACACTTCATACCTTTCATGAATGGGGAAATGAAAAGTTACATAGTCGGAAATTGTTTAATTTATACTTTCAATTCTGTGGGTTATTTATGCAAAGATTCCTTAGAAAAAGAAGTGTCATGATTTAAATGGAGAAGTTATACCCTAAAATATATATTCGGAACAATCGGTTGTATGGCAGCTATATGTTATAGTGGTCCGATCTTGACAAATTTCCGTGACATTATTTAGGTCCATATGCGTACAAATACTTCAAAGTTTCATGCCCTTAGCTACATAAATGGAGAATTTACATCCCAAAATGTCTATATCTGAACAATCGGTTGTATGGCAGCTATATGTTATAGTGGCCCGATTCGGCCGATTCCGACAAATGATCAGTTTCTCCTAAAAATACAGCCATATTCCGAATTTCATGTAGATGTCTCAAAAACTGAGGGACTAGTTTGCGATTAAACAGACAAACAAACAGACACACAGACATGGCTAATCGACTCAGCTCATGATCCTGATCATATTGGTATACATTTTGGTAGGTCTGCAACGCCTCCTTCTGCTACTTTCACCATTCGTGTTTCGGCACAAAGTTATAATAGCATTTCATTCCCATGAAAGGTATAAAAACACCCTTAGCTTATGTTGAATTCAATTTCGCATATGAAGGTACTCTGACGAGTTTTATGGCCGAGCTTCTCTCCCAATTCGAAGTGTGCTCCTTAACTATTGTTTTTCCTACTAATTGGGTGGACCTACGGTTTTATGCCGGCTCCGAACGGCGAATGCATTTTATTGTGAGAAGCTTTTTCATGGCAGAAATACACTCGGAGGGTATGCCGCCCACTGCCGAGAGGTGACCGCTGCTCTTAAAAAGCCCAATAGTTGGATTTTTACTAATCAGAAAAATTTTTTTTTTGTGTTTGCTCGAACTGGGGTTTGAACCCGAGACCTCTGGTATAGCAGGCGAGCAAGGATACCGCATATAAATTTTGGTACCGATCGTAGGCGTTTAAGGGGTGTCGCACAGGGGTTATATATTACCCCTTTATATACCCAATTTCCGCAAAGACCTTGAAGCAAATGCGTCAAACTTGAACTCTTTAGTAAAAACTGAACAAATAGTCAATTAACGGTGTTTTGAAACAAAGCTAATAAACAACAAGAAAAGTATTTGAAAAAAATGGATAGAATGTCTTCCCCTCATTGCTTAAAACAAAAAGTGTGTACCCAGTAGCATATTATTAGCATAGATGAGCACCAATTAATAAGTGGCCGTGGCACCGTCCATCTTCCAAAATTTCTCCATATTTCTTAATAAGGGCCTGTGCTCAATACGTGGGTAAAATTTTACTGACTGAGATACCAAATTTCCGATTTTTTCTATATAGGAAAAGTGGGCGGGTCATGTTCCGATTTCGCCCATTTTCAATAACAACCGTCGCAGTCTCGATACCAACTTGCGTTCCAAATTTAAATTTTTGCGCGAGTTAGAGCGCTTTCACATTACTCGGTGCGGAATCGGATCGACATTTTTGGTTTTTACCGAAAGTATACCGAAACCTTGCCGACCACATGTATTTCAATTGGCACTTTCACATTAGTGTTGCATACATGAAATCGGAGCGGATTGATTTCGGTATACCGCAACGCGGTAAGACCGGTCAGTAAAATTTGAGGAATTACTGCATACAATTTTGCTGCGTAATAAAAAAACAAGAAGTAAATAAAAAACTCGCATTAAATACACATTTATAACATTTTTATTTTCTGTGTCTTGAATTTGGTTCATTTAAATCAGAGTTGGAATCGGGCGCTTTGATTTGTGCCCAAAATGAGTTGCGAGAAATCTGTTCACCTGAGATTGGTTATGGAAGTTGAAAATATGCCCATTCTGTATAATTATAAATTAGCAGAATATTCCAGGAAAGACTTGACTGAAAAGGCGTGGGCGGAAGTCGCAAATAAAACACACTTGTCCGGTAATTATTAGCTTTCAAACTTTATTGCAATTAAACACAACAGTTGTTTTGCCAGGGAATCGCTCCCTCAGGAGTGAGAAAATAACCTGCTAAATATTTACGCATATGTGCTGCAGATGATATCAATTGCAATAAATGATGGTTTTCCTCGAGATTAATTGATTCTACTTGCGTATCTCTCGGAATATCAACTGCAGTATACGAACGTCCTTCTCGCAAACGTATGAAGTTGTGCAAAACGCAAGCAGATTTTATAATATTTTTTATTGTAGCGTGATTACATGTACGAATTGGCGTTAAAAATACTTGGAATTTTTGTGTTAACATTCCAAAAGCACATTCAATTGTTTTCCGAGCTCTTGAGTGCCTATAGTTGTAAATTCTCTTTTCATTAGTGATTTTCGACATTGGATATGGTCGCATTATCCTTTTTGTCAATGGAAAAGCATTATCTGCAACAAAGAAGTATGGAACCTGCATACCATTTTCAATAATTGGGTCCGACGCACAGTGGGGGCACCTCCATACAAACGCGGCCAAAAATAGTAATAATTAAGCTAGAATCTTGAAACTCGGAACTTAAGCTTTTTTGGTTGAAATTAGTAAACTGTGAAAATTTGAACAAAATCCACCCACAAATACGCCCACCTCCCATATAACGGTATTTTTGAAATTTCAGCATTTTCCTAACTATTATAGCTAAAATGCTCCATTTTGATTAGTGTATACATTTTTGAAATATAAATCAAATGCGGTAATCATTTTGGAAAAAGGGTAAAGCACTTCACCGTTTTTAAATTAAAAATATATGCACTTTTAAGTATGTTATAAGCATTTATCATAAAACTTTCATACAAAAAAATCGCATTTCAAAAAAATTTTATACCGGAAATGAAATTACACTTTTCTAAAGGATTTCAATGTGCTAAACCTGAATCTGGAGTCAGATTTTTCAAATTGTTTCTAGTTTCTGAGATATTCATGCCCAAATAGGCAAAAAACACGTTTTTTGGCTCTATTCCCTGCTTAATATCTTTTATATAATTACTTTCCACTCAAATTCGATTTAACCAGTTGAAAGCACAATCATTACCCTTGAAAACAGCGTTTAGTTTCTTCGAATATCTTAATTAGAATTGGAAATATCGATATTTAAGTTTCACCATTTTGACAAATATTCCCCATACAAAAAAATTTAAACTTTTTGAAGCATACTTCTGGGCATTTTGTATGGGAAAAATGTACCAAAACTCAAAAAACACCTTCCATAAAAATGTTCATAAAACAAAATGGAGCAAACGAATTTTTACAATTTTTTCGCCAGTTTTTAAAAGACATTCAGGAGCATCAAATATTAAAAAATTGAGGAGGTAATATTTTTTGTTTTTTTTTAATTTCATTTTAAAATTTTACAATTTTTACAATTTTTATTTTTATATTCCAAAATAAAAAAGCTGCCAAAGGTAATAATTAACGCTGATAAAAAAAATTACCTCATAATTTCAAAGTATGGACCATTTGCTGAAAGACGATAGAGAAATATTCGATAAGTCGCCTAAATATACACGTTTTTCATAATGTCAAAAGTAACCTAATTAATGCATTTACAAAAACGTAGTTTTAGGCAGATGGGAAAAAAATTATAAAAGCAAATGGAGCAAGTGGATTTTTAAAATGAAAATGCAGTTTGATTAAGAATATATTATTTCAAAGCATAAAAAAAAATTGAGGAGGTAATATTCTTTGTTTTTTTTATTTTTTTATTCAAAGTCGAGGAAAATTTTTTTTATCATCGACATTTTTTGTGAATATTTGAAAATTCATATAAATTCAACAGTGAACGCTATTTACAACTAAGTTATTTTTTCTGAAAGAGAAAATCATTATCTATGTAACGATGTATCATTCGTGTATGTAGGTTAACAGTTAAATGAGAAAGAGCGTTTTGTATGAGGTGTGTTCATTGAGAAATAAAAGGACCTATTTTTTGCTCAACTTTGGGCACCCTGTACGGCTAAACGAAAAGAGACTAAAAAATTTTTATATAAGCTTTTTTATTACAATTTGATGTATCTGTCGATCTCTATTTAAAAAAATGGTTTTACTCATACTTTAATTTTGAATTTATTTTTGGCCGCAATCACCCATTGTGCGACGTAGGCATATTAATACCATCATTTTCTAGCCAATGGCTTAAAGCGGAAGCCCTAAAAACTCCACCGTCACTGTTCCTCCCAGCATAGCCTGTGTCAATAAGCGTAAAGAAGCCATCTGCATCACATACAGCAAGCAAAATGATTGAATGGTAAGTAGCCCTTGTAATTGTAGTTGGTTGATCCAGAATGAGGCAGTTGTTGAATTCTGATGTGTTTTCCGTCCATAGCTCCCAAACAGTTGGGCATATTCCAAACCTCATTGAAGCGTTGCGATATATATTTCCATCTTTCCGTTGATGGCATGGCCATGACTTCTTTCTGTAATATTGACCAAATAACTTCAGTAGTTTCAGCCACTACACACGATATGGAGCTAATACCTCTAGCAAAATACAATGCTAATGAAGTAAATGTGCCGCCGGTCCCAAGGTATCTATGTATATAGATACAAAATTATGTTAGTACATATGTATATCTAATTAAATTATTATAATTTATTATTTAGAAAAATGTTAAACTGATTATGAATAGTCTTTTTAACTTTATGGGGTAGAAGGGTTCTACAGATGGCGACGCCTGTAAACTATGATATATATATTTGTTGTTAAAGTTGTGCGTCCGGCAATATTTTGATTTCACATTTATCATCTGTGATATTCCATCTACCTTCTTGAAAGCAATTTTTCTCAGGGCGTGCTTCACTAATGGAAAGCTTACCTAAACTTATTTCTCAGTCGCTGAATGCAAGGAAAAATGGCGCAACATACGGTCGGCGTTTTCAAGAAGCTTAAAGGCAGCACCAAGTGGCTCAAAAGCAAGGAAGCCTTACTATTTACAAGAACATTTAACGTTCATTTTGCCATTTGTTAAGCCAACAAGTGATTGCTTAAAAGGAGGAAATATTCCCAGCTGTGAGCGGGACACTTTAGCCGAGAGGTCAAATTCTAGCACTGGTAGACCGGATGGTGAACATTTCACTGATTCATCACATCATCAAATGGAATCACAAACGACAAAAGAAAGCTCCCAAAGTAATTTTATACGGAGACGACGGAATGATGAATTAGATTCAGCTATGATGAATTTTTTAAAAAAAAAAAGATAAAAAAGACGAGCTTAAGCAAAATTCGGGTCGAGAATCCATAAATCACTTCTTTTTAAGTATTCTGCCGGAATTTGATGATATGTCATCGCAACAGATACGTCGATTTAAAATGCAAGTGCTGCAGATGATAGATGATATGAAGCAAAACCAGTATTCTAGTCAGCTTATACCAAGTCATACTTCTATGAATGTTTCTTCGCAATCATTTGCACAAAGTACTGAGTCAATAGGGAGCAATGGTGCCTCCGAAGAATTCGTACAGTTTTCACCACAGTTGGATATTGAATCGCCAGAATTTTACGAGGAAGTTATTATTTAATAATCACTAAACTCCTATGTATGTATAATTGTATACATAAAGGCTTTTGTACAGACGATCAATAAAAGTAAATTTTATAACATATATTCTTGTTTATGCGCATGGATTAGCGATGTGAAAAATAAATCACTTGTGATGTTATAGTGGATATTCTGGAGCAAGGTTATGATAGCGGTGTGAAGGTTGCTTAGTAATGTGCGCCCAGATTCTTTTCTTTATTTAAGTATATTGGAAGAAAATTATAACCGTGAGATTACCTTAAAGTAATTAAAAGTCGTTCTTCAGCGCTTATACATTCTCGAAATGTTGTATTCTTTTTTGTTATTTCTGGAGCAATAATACTCAAAAGATCTCGGTAAGTTTGTTTCGACATTCTGTACATAGATAGAAATTTTCCATCGTCTTGGGAAAGCTCTCTAGCGGCGACAAATAAACGGCAATTAATGTTTTTTTCTATATACAGATGTCGCCAGTACATTCTTTTTCTTTTTCGCAAGCGGCTATAAATGTAGCAAGCTATAACGTTTTCGTCATCGCTAGAAGACATTGTTATTATTGAGTGATTTGTTGAAGTTAAAAATTTTGTTTTGCAAATTTCGATGTTTGTTTTCCTATTTTCTGCCGATTACACACCGAAAGTATTCCCACAAGTGTGAAAAACACAGCAACGCGGAATCTTTTCGGTAAGCTGAAAATACCGAGCAACAAATGTCGATCCGATGTCGTACCGAGTAATGTGAAAAGGCCCTTAGACTGCGAACGAAAGGACAGACGGACGGACATGGGTCAATCGATTTCCATTTTCACTCTGATTGATCATTTTGATATATATAAGTCTGTATATCTATCTCCTTTTTTCATTCTGTTACACTCCACCGTTATAAAATTATAATGCTCTGTGTACTAGTATCTACAGCTGAGTATAAAAATAGCAGTGGGTAACAACTTTGAAAAATCCGCATTTGTACCCATTCGGGATGTTATCGATTAATCCACATTTGTACCCATTCGGGATGTCAGCGATTAATCTATACTAGTATCGCCGTTGCTCGAAATTCGACCATGCAATTTATTTTTTCAACTTTGTATTGGTACAAAAATTATTCCTTTTCGCGGAGATAAGCAACACTTTCCAAATTCCAGTTGTACCGCAACACTGATTTGCCCTTTTGATCACGGTCCGACGCGAAATCATGGTCAAAATCAAGGCAGTTCTAGGAAGGTAGGCCCGGTGGTGAGCGCTTTTAAATTAAAGCGACTCTTCAACTGTGTTTACGATATTTGTAAACACGTTTACGATATCTATTTATCTTAACCAAAAATTTTATTTATTAATTATAAAGAAATTAAATAATTTATAGAAAAAATTATATGCCTATGCACTGCTCCTGACTCATACGAACACATCCATGTAAATTTTATGTGGATATGAGTATGTTAAATGTGCAAAACAGCCTGGCAATTGTTTGTATGGAAAAAATGTTAGCCTATTAATATATAGACTAGTATCGCCGGTGCTCGAAATTCGACCATGCAATTTATTTTTTCAACTTTGTATTGGTACAAAAATTATTCCTTTTCCCGGAGATAAGCAACACTTTCCAAATTCTAGTTGTACCGCAACACTGGTTTGCCCTTTTGATCAGGGATGCCACTAAGAAAATTTTTTTCCTACCAAAAACCTACCAAAATGGCTTCGAGCTTACCAATTTTTTTTTTTTTAATGTGAGGATTAAACATATTCAACAAATTCATTTAGGGTAACTGTGCCAGTAACCGACCACCCTACAGTAACCGGACACTTTTGTTTTTTTACCGCTTAAAATAAAAAAAAACTGTTTATTTAATTTTTTTTTATTTTGAAAACTTTAGTATTAAATTTAATATTATTTGCACAAATTTCAATTAATTTAAAATGAGTGATAAAAATGTGAAGGGAAAGAGGAGGAAACAGCAGTTTGCAGATAAACGAAAACTTGAGTTGGCGTTAAATGATATTCGGACAAGGTTGGATTGGGTATTAGTGGCTGCCACCGCTCGTCCAGTGCGGAGGAAATCAGGATTTACATTTTGTGGAATAACGTTTGAGGAATAATGAGGGCAAGGTACTGATCCTGAAGGAAACGTAAGAAGATTTATCGAGGAAAATAGCGGACATTGTTTCCACTTGATAAAGCAAACACATTTACTACTTAGGTGGGCCTGATGGCCTGTTGTGATACCAGATGGAGCTCTTTATTACACACCATGTAGGCGAACAACCTTGTTTGCTTCATATAGCGTAAAATGTCAGATGCCTTTCTGTTTTCAATCTCCTCCAGTTGTGTATGTGAGGGCAAGTGTACTTGAAGCTCACAGAAAACATTTCTATTTAGCAGAGTTTTGTGACAAAACTCTACTGAGAAGACAGGTTTTCTCAACAGTGTTGTGGCAAAGTGACCAAATGTACCAAATCAGTGATGTTAGTTGAACGAAGCAAAAACCTACCAAAATTCAAATCGTCCTACCAACCTACCAAAAGGAATAAAACCTGCCAGTTTTGGTAGGAAAAGCCCAAAAGTGGCATCCCTGCTTTTGATCACGGTCCGACGCGAAATCATGGTCAAAATCAAGGCAGATCTAGGAAGGTAGGCCCGGTGGCGAATTCAGAAATTTCCCATGTATTTTGTTATTGTAATTGGTAGAGTGTAATGTCAAAATGATATTTCGCCGTGGTTAAAATCTGAATTCGCTTGGGGCTCGTCCATTCCTATTGGCCAAGATGTGAATTCGCTTTGATTTTGACATTACACTCTACCTTTGTAAACAAAAAAAGAAGTTTTTCAAATCGCCGCCGAGCCTACCTGTTAGATATGTAATAATAATATAATACAATGGCGCTATTATAACTCTGACGAGTTTTATGGCCGAGCTTCTCTCCCAATTCGAGGTGTGCTCCTTTTTGTTTTTCCTACTAATTGGGTGGACCTACAGTTTTATGCCGGCTCCGAACGGCGAATGCATTTTTTTGTGAGAAGCTTTTTCATGGCAGAAATACTCTCGGAGGGTATGCCGCCCACTGCCGAGAGGTGACCGCTGCTCTTAAAAAACCCAATAATTGGATTTTTACTAATTAGAAAAATTTGTTTGGCTCGGACCGTGGTTTGAACCCGAGACCTCTGGCATAGCAGGCGAGCACTCTACCCACTGCACCACAGCGGTTAGATATGTATGCCTTGGTCAAAATAAAAATTACTCAGTGTGTTCTCCCGCCCTCTCTCTCATTTTTCGCTTTAAAGGAAAAGTAATAGGAGATATTTGGCCGCGTTAATTTTGATCTGAGCGTAAACTGGGCCAATGCATATAAAATAGAGATAGCGCTTTTAAATTAAATCGACTCTTCAACTGTGTTTACGATATTTGTAAACACGTTTACGATATCTATTTATCTTAACCAAAAATTTTATTTATTAATTATAAAGAAATTAAATAATTTATAGAAAAAATTATATGCCTAAGCACTGCTCCTGACTCATACGAACACATCCATATAAATTATATGTGGATATGAGTATGTTAAATGTGCAAAACAGCCTGGCAATTGTTTGTATGGAAAAAATGTTAGCCTATTAATATATAGATTTGTACCCATTCGGGTAGACAAATTGAGCAATTAATCTCTTCATAGGACATGCTCGAAAAATACGATCTATTCACTCTATACCCACATAGCATTTGGAAGATTGTTTTATGAAAACTGACTGTACCGAGTCTTTTTTGATCCCCTTTGCTGATTAAAAAAAGAATTCATCACTTTGACGATTAAAAGAAGACTGGAAAACGAGACAGACCAGCGATCGAAAAGTGATTTTATTTTTTGTCATATAAAAATCACCTAGCTGAGTCCTTTTCGATCCCCTTTGCTGATTAAAAAAATAATTTATGACAAATATCGAAATGTGATCGATTACTTGGCTTTTTTAGAAAAAAAGAAAGAAATATTTCTTAGCAAGCCTAGTACATAAAGCTATCATTTTTCAAAAAAAATTTCAGAGAATTTTATATTAGATTTCGGTATTTCGGCAGGAACATATCTATGTATGTATGTCTTCCTTGTTGCCGTATATGAGAGTGCCAAAATGCGCATATGCATTTTCATAGGAATTCGTTTATGGATTGAAATTTTTAGATCTTAAACTCCTTATTTGCTTAATATTATTGTAGGCTAAAAATCTGTTTCAAAAGTTCCAACCAAAATGTGGACTGAGGTTGGCCGTGGAAGTTCTTTTTGCGATATTGGTATAGGTAAGGCTAAGGGTAGAATATGTAAGAGGATAGAAGATGGGAAAAAAACGGTTGTAAACAGACCCACAAATTATAGGAAAATGAGTAGAAAAGTATTACAAAATGATTAGAAATTCATCTTAGAAATTCATCAGAAAGGTATTGAAAAACGACCCAAAAAAGATTCGAAAATGACCAGAAAAACGATTGAAAAATGACTCAAAAAAGATTGGAAAGCCAATCGAAAATTATCAGAAAACGATTCCAAAATGACCAAAATAAGATTCAAAATCGAAAAAAATAAAATCGAAAAGGACTCGAAAATGACAAAAAGACGATTAAAATAAGACTCGGAAACGACTCCCCAAGAAGAGTTGGACGTAGGGTACCATTTTCTACGGACGAGAGGCTCTTTTATGATCAGAAAATGAGCGCATTTTCCATTATTTAAAGGTACATAGGGATCGAAAAAGACTGGAATATGATCAAAAAATTCATAAAATGCTATGTGGGTATATGTTGTATTAGTCGCATGCTCCCTTGCGATTGATCCCAGACACGTCCCAGACTAATCGCATTTTTTGTAGGGTATGTACCCATGTCCCATGGGGACTTCCCAGCAGTATTTGAGGTAAGGAGGTGCATATTCAGTAGAATATTCAGTATGAAAAATAATCTGAAACTGAGTTCAAAATTCATTGCTGAAAAAATAACTGAACACGAAGTGAAGGCATCAGGTGTATTGAAATATATGCTATGGAAGTTCTCCCTGCGTATTCAGGCCTTTTCTCATACAGAAACTCTCCCTTCTCGTTCTGCAGTTTTCAGGTAGTTGATTTTCGACGCCACCTTTATATAAAAACGAAAGAGAAAGTTCAGATTTTAGAACTACATCTCTACTGAATATTCAGTAGGAAATATGTACTGTTTTCCAGCTGATAAATACTGCTGGGTTTGTTAACACACAAATACACGAAATATGTTTTTTTATACATATGTATGTACTTATGTATATGAAAGTGCTGTTAGATCAACAGTAATACCTATTTTGTTTGTTTATTCAAGTGTCACTAAATAATTCAACTTTAACGCATTTGCTTAAAATCCTTTCTTGGAATTCGCTATACATATAACTCATAATCATTGACATACATACATACAAAAAGTTAAGCACACAAAAATTAACGCGCGTATTATTCTAACGCTACTGCTATCGATCCTAAAATGTCGAAAAGAGTTTTACCATATTTGGTGGCAATATATGTATTTGGGGAAAGCATATTTTGCTGCGGACACAAAATTTCTAAACACTTTGTAACTAGTAGGGCAACAGGAAATATGCCCTAAAAAATTCGTTTTTCGCGCTAAAAATGTGCTGCTAAAATTTGGTTTAATCACTGAAAATATGCCCTTAAAATTAGAATTTCGAAAAAGTGGGAACTTCCCGGAATATATGTAGGCCCAAATTTTGACCCGGAGTGACCCAGTATGCCTTTGAGCAATATTGGTATCAAATGAAAGCTGTTGAAGAGAACTTGAACAAAGAGATCTTTAAATAGTGATGCCTAGGCCGGGTTTCAAGATATGGCTCAAAGCGTGGACACAGATGACCCCTGAATGCTTCCCAGCGATATTGGGTAGCAAACGAAAGGCGTTGAGCAGTTCTTCAACACATAAATTAAAGGTAAAACTAAAGGAAAGGAAAGGTAAAGAGATGGGTAAGGGTAAAGGTAAAGGCAAAGGTAAAGTTAAAGGAAAAAGAAAGAGAAAGGGAATTGTAGAGGGAAGGGAAACCCGAATTATAACATAAAAATTTGTTCGTCGCTACGAAGCGGGACGTGCATTTACTAGTACTTTATAAAAACATATGCGGCATATTAGGTTGTGTGCTCGCCTTTCATGCAAGAAGTTCCAGGCTCGAACCCTGGCCCGGACAACACATTTTATTAAATTAGAATACTTTTTGTAACAAAAAAATTATTTTTATTAAAGGTACATTTTTATATAGGTTTATTTTTTTCTATTTCACCACCAAAATCGTTAAAGCTCACGGACGCTTCTGCAGTACATATTTTTGGGTCTATGTGTTGTAAAATGAACGATAACTTTTGTCCACTTCTAATACTCATGCACTTTGCACTAATTATTACAACTCTGTTATATACTTATGTACTACTCATATATCTATGAACTAATGTCAAATTAATTACTTCCGTTTTTTCCTTTTTCTTACTTGCAATAAATACTCTAACTCAACAGGTTATGGGCTTTATGCCACGTGCTTAGTAAAATAAAAACATTCCAAAAGTTTTGTTAAAATGTTGTCTTCTTCGACGTTACCTGCGTCTTATCCCTTGGAAAGACTGCGTGGCAGAGAGAACTTCGATGTATGGAAGCGACAAGCAAAATCCTGCCTAGTAATAAAAGGAGTTTGGAAAGTTGTCGAAAAAGGTGTTGCAAGCGAGAAAGACAGCGACTTGAACGACCGCGCTCTGGCAGAGATCACCCTCATGGTAGACCCGACCAATTTCGGACACATTGCTAGTGCCAAAACAGCTCAGGAAGCGTGGACCGCACTCATGAACGCGTATGAGGATACCGGACTCACAAGGAAAGTAGAATTACTTAAACAACTCGTTAACATCAGGCTAGAAAGTCACACCTCTATGCAAGAATTTATAAACGATATTGTGATGACTACACTAAAGGTGAGAAATGCGGGGTTAAATATCGATGACGAATTGGCCGCTTCATTGATGTTAGCTGGACTTCCTAACGATTTTAGGCCATTGGTTATGGCGGTAGAAAATTCTAAAGAAAAATTAACCATCGATATGGTAAAGAATCTACTTCTTCAAGACGCGAAATTTGACAGCGTTGATAGCGAAAAGGCTTTATACGCAAAACGTAAGAAAAACTTTAATAAATTCCAATGTCACAGTTGTAAAGCTACTGGACATTACTCCAGAAATTGCCCAAACAAAAATAAAAAGAAGAATTACACCGAAAATAGTGGAAAGAAAAACAACGAAAAAGGAGAGGTTCTGTTTGCAATGAAGGCGAGTACTAAAACAAACAACAACGATGACGAAAAATCGCGTACAAAATACACAAAAGAAATGCACAACAAAAACAGCTGCGAAGATTGGTATATTGATAGCGGCGCAAGCAATCACATGACAAATAACTACAAAGTTCTAAATAAAATCTACGATGTGAAAGACAAAAAAATTGTTGTTGCAAACAACAATGAACTATCTGTTGAGTGCGCTGGAGACGTCAGTTTGTCTCTCTTTAACGAAAAAGAAACCATAAATGCAACTGTCAAAAACGTTGAATACGTTCCAAATCTATGTGCAAACCTTCTGTCAGTCCGCCAAATGACAATGAATGGTAAAAAGGTGTTATTTGAAGGTGAAACATGCAAAATTTTTAACGAAAATAATAAAGTTTTAGCAACGGGCTCTATTTACAATAATTTATATCGGTTAAACTGTGATGTAAATGACACACGAAATAAAGCACTCCTTACGGAAAGCAGCTCTACATTATGGCACCGCCGAATGGGTCATATCTGTAATAGCTCACTTCATAAAGTACAAAACTCAAGTATCGGAGTTCATCTTAATAAAAATAGTGCTGAATTGTGTACCGTGTGCGTAAAGGGAAAACAGACACGAATGCCAAATAAAAATGTCGGAACGCGATCCAATGAATTACTCGAGTTGGTACACTCAGATGTTCTTGGGCCTTTACACACGAAATCCTTCTCTGGAGCGCGTTTTCTAGTTTGCTTTGTAGATGATTATTCAAGAAAAGTTTTTGCTTACCCAATACAACACAAATCTGATGTGTTTGAAAAGTTTAAATCTTTTAAAGCTATGGTAGAAAACCAGTGTGCAAGAACAATAAAAATTATACGCACAGACAATGGCAAAGAATACGTCAATGACAATTTTAAAGCGTTTTTACAACAAAGCGGAATAATTCATCAGACTAGCTTTCCGTACGCTCCGGAACAGAACGGTGTAGCAGAAAGAATGAACCGCACCCTAGTCGAGCGAATTCGTTGCATGTTAATCGATAGCGGGTTGGACGAACGTTATTGGGCAGAAGCCGCTGTAACCGCTGCATACTTGACAAATCTTGTACCGTGTAGAGGCGATAATCGTAGCCCATATGAAATTTGGACCGGCAGAAAGCCGATTTTAAAGCATTTACGAGTCTTCGGATGTACGGCCATGGTTCACATACCAAAAGAAAAGCGTAGCAAGTTAAGCGAAAAATCCATAGAATGCATCATGGTGGGTTACAGCAGTGAAAGCAAGGCGTACAGATTGTTCAATCCGCGTACAAAAAAAATTCTCATTAGCAGAGATGTTGTCTTTTCAGAAAGGGAAAACAATCACAGCATTGTTGACAAATATCAATTGGATATTTATAACGTTGATGAAGTCAATTCAGGGGAGAGTGCAAGCGATAATGAATTGACTACTATTGAAGGTGACACGGATTGTGATGACGATTATCATGACTCTGTTGATATCGTAAACCCTGAAGAAGAAGAAGACCTTGTTGATCAGGTTCGTCGCTCTGAAAGAATCGCAAACAAACAAGTGGTATCGCAAAATTTTTGTGCTATACACTTCACATCAAACGATCCTGAGACATTTAAAGAAGCAGTATCTTCAGTCAATGCGAATGAGTGGGAAGATGCAATGCAAATGGAAATAAATTCGCTATTAATTAACAATACATGGACGCTCGTAGATCTTCCACCCGGCAAAAAACCAATTCAGTCCATGTGGGTGTATAAAACGAAGAATGACTCTGACGGTGCCCCATTACGCAGAAAAGCCAGATTGGTGGCAAAAGGATGTGCGCAAAAAGAAGGCATCGACTATTTCGAAACATTTGCCCCTGTGGTGAGATACGAATCCATACGTTTCTTATTGGCTCTGGCAGTAAAATATGATATGGTTATACATCAGATGGATGCTGTTTGTGCCTACCTGAACGGAACATTGAAAGAAGAGGTGTTCATGCAGCAGCCCGAGGGTTTCAGTGATGGGTCAGGTAAGGTGTGCAAATTACTAAAATCAATTTATGGCCTGAAACAATCAGGACGGGTCTGGAATGACACTCTAAACAACGAATTGCTGAATATGGGACTAACTAGAAGCGAAGTTGACCAATGCATATATTATAGTGTATCGGATGGCGTTTTGCTGTTCATCGCAATTTACGTTGATGACGTGTTAGTAATGTCAAATGCGTTAGACACTTTGCAATCGATCAAACATAAACTCTCGAAGAAATTTAAAATGAAAGATATGGGAGTAGCAACAAACTTATTGGGTATTAGAATAAGTCGGGGTGAAAATTTTCTAAAAATTGATCAGACACAATATATTAAAGATGTATTGGAGCGTTTTGGTATGAGCGACTGTAATCCCATTTCAACACCAATTGACTGTAACCAAAAACTCTCCAATGACATGTCTCCATCAACTGACAAAGCAAAACAGGGCATGTTAAAAATACCATACATGCAAGCTGTTGGTTGCTTACTATTTGCGGCCCAAATAACTAGACCAGATATTTGCTATGCCGTCAATGTCCTAAGCAGGTATACCTCAAATCCCGGCAAAGCTCATTGGGAAGCCGTTAAGCGTGTTATGCGGTACCTGAAAGGCACTGTAGAAAAGGGTTTAGTATACACAAAGTGTGACGATAACATAACTGGGTACTGTGATGCGGATTGGGCTGGAGACATAGACGATCGCCGCTCTACAACCGGTTATACATTTATTTTCCAATCAGCTGCCATATCGTGGAATACAAAGAGGCAAAAGACAATTGCGTTGTCAAGTACAGAGGCGGAATTCATGTCGATTGTAGCAGCAATCCAAGAATCGATCTGGCTCAAGCGACTAGAAGCAGAGTTGATCCCAAGTCATGAGAAATCCATGGTCCTATTCTGCGATAACAAAAGTGCTATCCAAGTTGCCTTGAATAACTCGTACTCGACACGAACCAAACACGTAGATATAAAGACGAAATTCATCCGTCATTCAATTGAACAAAAGCAAATCCAACTAAAGTACATGTCTACCAACGAGATGCTTGCAGATATCTTAACAAAGGGTGTTCCTTCCACAAAAATGCAGCATTTCGCAGACAAATTTGGTTTAAAATAATTTACACAAGCATTTACGTTGAAATGAATTTTATTATATACATGTATTATGCAAAATGCATGAGCAATAAAGGAAACTATTCGTTCAGGAAGGGTGTTGTAAAATGAACGATAACTTTTGTCCACTTCTAATACTCATGCACTTTGCACTAATTATTACAACTCTGTTATATACTTATGTACTACTCATATATCTATGAACTAATGTCAAATTAATTACTTCCGTTTTTTCCTTTTTCTTACTTGCAATAAATACTCTAACTCAACACTATGAAATAACTGCCACGAAATAAGTCCCACTTTTAAAAGCGAAATAAGTCTCACCAAAAATTGCTTAAAAAAATGAAATAACTCCCACGAAATAAGTCCAACTTTTGAAAACGAAATAAGTCCCACCAAAATGAAATGATTTAAAAATTTACTTGAAATGAAATAACTCCCACTCAAAATGAAATAACTCCCCCTTGAATAATATATTTCCTAAATGAAATAAGTCCCACTTTCAAAAACGAAATAAGTCCCACTTTTTTACTGTTTAATGCGATTTCAAATAAGAAGTATTTGGCTCATCGAAAAAAAACGCACGTCGAATAATATGAATAATCAAAGCAGAGGAATAATAAAGAGATAAGGACAAAAAATTGTGGTTGTCCCTTTTACGAAATGTCCAATACGAGTATATAACTTTTTCCATCAGAAAAAATGAGAAATAAAGCCATAATGGCCTTATATTTCATGGCTCTAACGCACCCCTCCATAAAAAAATCATTTATTTATCAGATAAATATTTGAAGGGGTATGAAATAACTCCCACTTTGCAAAACGAATTTATTCCCACTCAAAACGAAATAAGTTCCACTTAAAATAAAAACGCGTAACGAAATAAGTCCCACCAATTGACGAAATAAGTCCTACTTTTAAAAACGAAATAACTCCCACTTTCAAAATAGCAATTTTTGGTGGGACTTATTTCGTTTTTAAAAGTGGGACTTATTTCATGGGAGTTATTTCATAGACCCATTTTTACATTCTCCCATTCTCCTATTGGGCAAATTCACAAATTTTGTAGCACATTTGAATGAAACATTGCGAAAATTTTTAAATTCGCCTTGGGCTTGTCGCACAAAGAGGAATGGCAAATAGTATGCGCATATACAAAACAAAGTTGGCAGCAGCGTTGCCGTTTTAGCCATTTGGTGGCTAGGTTTAGCCACCGCCGTGTTTTTTTAGCCACCAAAATTTCGATTTTGCCCCTAGCCACGTTTTTAGCCACCGCTTGTAATGAACCATAATTTTGCACGTAGGAAGAATGTGCTAACGCTAATACAATTCAGCGATTACACTGTAGGGAGGTCAAAATGTAACAGCGAAATGCCGAGACACCACAACTTAATTTTTGGCTGTAGAATACGATGACGTTTTTAGAAAGTCAAAGTTAGCTCTCGTTTTCGAGAAATTTAGGAAAGAAGTTTCAGAGCTCCGAATGTAATTTTTTTTCCCGTCTATAAACTTTACTTATGCCGTTTTCGTTTCTGGAAAAAATGTTGCCCTGCTTGATTTTCTTAGCCATCTTGTAAGCTTGTGTGGTAATTTCAGCGAATATTGACCTCTAGTTAACTCAGAGGACATCATTATCTACAAAACCAGCCATTTAAAACGAAGACAGGTAACGTAATTTGATAATTGAGATATTAAAGGGTAACATTTTATGCCAGAATCGAAAACGCCATTAGGTTTTTAACCCTTTTCCCACGTAAGGATTTTGACAGTTGTTCTTACTTAATTGGGGTATTCTAAATTCAATGCCATCATTAGTTTTTCCAAACTGGCTCCGGTTTATGAGATAATGGCATTTAAAAATTACCATCAATTTGGACTTTTTTGTTAATAACTCAGTCAGTTTATGAGTTAAATTGCCCAAACTTTGCACATGAAAATATTTTAGCATTACCTTAACTTTTTCTGAAAATAATTGAAATCGGGTGACTATAACATATAGCTGCCATATAACCGATTGTTCAGATGTGGACATTTTGGGGCATAACTTCGCTATTTAAACAGCTAAGGACATCAAACTTTGCAAAATTTGTACTCGTACTGACCTTAATCTATTCCCTGAAAATTGTCAAGATCGGGCCACTAAACCATATAGCTCCCATACAACTGATTGTTCAGATATATGGTTTTGCACTTTTATTTTTTTATAACTCCGGAAATAGTCATTTTGCGTCAAAAAGCAACATAAACAATTTCATTCAAAATGAATAGGTAAACAATTTTGTCATATACGATTTCCACGTATCTGCATCGCTTATTGCACTTTTGTGCAATCAAGGTTGAAATTTCGCCATAGGCATATTTTTCAAACCCAGTAACTCATATATCGTATTAAATGAATTAGATGATCTTTATATCGTCTTACACAGAATTAAATTAAATGTTACGCAGTTTTTAAATGAAGAAAATATATGCATGTTAAGTTAACGTGTTTCGGCGTTTCTCTGTGATATTTCAAAAGTTAACAAGTAAGGAGGCCTAAGTTCGAGTGGAATCGAACATTAGATACTCAACTGTATGCTTTCATTGTTTGTTTGCGTCTGATAGAATCACGGTGTATTTTATATAAAGCGAGTGCTGCATAAAGTGGGCGTAACCACGCCTATTTTCAATATTTTTATCAGTCATCCAACTAAGCATATGAATATTATTCTTTGCTCAAAATTTCATTCCTTTATGACTTCTAGTTACAAGGATGTCACGTTACAAATTCCCAAAGGGTATTCCAGAAATATCTTTGTTAAAAAGTAGGCGTGGTCATAAACCGATTTCAATAAATTTTTGCATGTCTATTAACACAAGTTATAAAAGTGTATAAACTAAGTTTCGTCATTATATATCAATTATTTGTCGAGTTATGGGCTCAGAAATCTAGTATATTCCTGCTTCTAAACAGAGGCGGTGCCACGCCCATTTTCCAAAATTTTTGTGTTTTTCGTTTTATGTCCATAGTTGGACTTCTGCCATAAAATTTCAATGATATATCTTTATATTTGACAGAGATATAGCTTAAAATTTTTTTATTGGGCCACTTTATAATACTTATATATAAAAGTGGGCGTTGCCGTCAACCGATTTTAACAATTTCTCGTCCAAACATTTGCCTAGGTAAGTATATCACGGGTACCAAATTTCATCGATTTATCTGCAATGGTTTCTGAATTATGGCTTATAAAACCCTCAATGTTTGACCCTTAATAAGTGGGCGTGGCACCGCCCATTGTCTAAAATTTCACCAAATTTCTTCATAGGGGCCTGAGCTCAACACGTGGGTAAAATTTCATCACTCTAGCTATATTAGGGGCTGAGATACCAAATTTCCGATTTTTTCTATATAGGAAAAGTGGGCGTGGTCATGGTCCAATTTCGCCGATTTTCAATACCAACCGTCCCAGTCTCGATACCAACTTGCATTCCAAATTTCATCAAAATATCTCAATTTTGGCGCGAGTTAGAGTGTTTACAGACGGACAGACGGACGGACGGACGGACATGGCTCAATCGATTTCTCTTTTCACCCTGATCATTTTGATATATATAAGTCTATATCTATCTCGATTATTTCATTCTGTTACAATCCACCGTTATGTGATTAAAACTATAATACTCTGTGTACTAGTACAGCTGAGTATAAAAATTAAATTTACTATACATGGCTCCTGTAACATTTTTCTCTAGGTGTTATAGTTTCTGAAATATAGATGAATCAATTTGAAAATTTTCAATTTTGGCCCATCACGGTGGATTGTAACAGAATGAAATAATCTAGATAGATATGGACTTACATATATGATGAATTTCATATCAAACCCAATATGCGTTGAAGCCGACCCCCTCAGAATTTGATGAAATTTTGCACAGAGGTACATCTTACTTTCAGAAAAATACACTGTAAATTTTTTTTTGTTTTAGTACACTGAAAAAAAAATGTTTTCCAAAATAAAATTTGAAACTGCAAAAACACTTCAAAGATCAAGCGGTTTTGAAAAATAAGAATTTATTTAGAAAGGTCTATTTAATATATATAACATATCTGAAAACTAAAATGGCCTTTTTTTATTATTTTTTTTTAAATTTATTTAAGTAAATGCATCTCTTGGCTTTCTTATATTTGGATATCACACGTAAACTAATCAACCGATTTCAAAAATTTTTATACCGTTAGAAAGGTATTAAAATCACCTTTCGAAAACATACACTGTAAAAATTATATATTATATATATTACATATTA
The DNA here is from genome assembly GCA_960531455.1 of Urophora cardui. Taxonomy (NCBI): domain Eukaryota; kingdom Metazoa; phylum Arthropoda; class Insecta; order Diptera; family Tephritidae; genus Urophora; species Urophora cardui. The sequence goes on along the minus strand of OY482671.1, from coordinate 2,838,113 downwards.
CACAGAAAAAAAATTTTCAAAAATTTTTTTTCCAAACTGGTAAAACACTTCAAAGATCAAGCGATTTTGCAAAATAAGAATTTTTTTTAGAAAGTTCTATTTAATAGATGTAATATATCTAAAAAGTAGAATGGTGTTTTTTCTTTTCTTTTTAAAAATTTTTTAAGTAAAACCATCTCTTGATAACTTTTTTTATTTTGATATTATTGTGTAAAAAAAAGGTACCTAACTATACTTTGGAAGTTATACAGATTTTTTTTAAACCTATTGTCAAATTTTTCAGGCATTCTCAAAATATATAACACAAATATTTAACCGCTCATCAAAGGATACAGCGAAAATAATTGTTTCTACCTGTTTGTTGTGCTGTTTACCACAACAACTGACACAAATTCCCAGAATATCGCTATGAAGCTAACAGTCAGTTAGAAATAGTATCTAAACGAAGGGTGTATGTTTATGTGGAACAATAGATCCTATGAATAGTAGTGCCGAAACGTACAACATAAACATACACCCTTCGTTTAGATAGTACTATAAACTTTTAATGACTACACTCAGAGAAAAGTTGCGGGCTAAAATCAATCTGTGTCGTACTTGATTTAAGAATTACGGAAATTAAGGAGAAATATATAAAATTTAAGTTCCTCCAATCTTGAAACAGGAATAGCATTCTTGAAGCTTTTTGTTCAAACAAAATTTTTTTTAACAAAAAAGGAAAAATTTGCATACATACATACAAACATACAATACTCGGCCACTATCCGTCAAAGGGAGAAATGCAATCAAGAATTGATCATTCCCATTACGGGTTTCATTGGCATGGAAAAGGAATTTTTGGAGCCAATTTAACAGTCCTACGTGTCACGCGCATTGGGCATCAATCAAATTGGTTTCGTGATGATCTGTTTTGGTGTGGTGAATGCCATTTGCTCCATTTTGTTTAGTTCTGTAATTATGGGGTGGTGGACAAAGGGTTTTATGGTATGTTGTTCAGACGCAACAAGGAAGCGGCATTCTCAAATTATAGCCTCTGAGAATCGACTGGTTTTATGATGTGTGCCCGCATGAAGTATGTGCTGCTAGCTGTATTGGCTTTGGGTTGCATTGGCTAAACAATTGCAGGGACTCTTTACAAAACGGTAAGCGGAGAATGTTTGAATTTTTATCCCGTCAGCTTAAGCAAATATTGTATACATATACTGAAAATGTGTCTTTTTTCATTATTTGCAGAAACGCAAACTAAAGAAACAGGAGAAACTGGAAGTTGCTGAGAAGGAAGCTGCGGCCGCTGCAACCGCCAACGGTGAAGTGGAGAGGCCGAAGCTAAACTTTATGATCTCGAAGAGGATATTGTGAAGCATTTTCAAACCAACTTGCACACATATACGTAGAGAAACAAATGAAATAATTATCACAAGTTACGTTAATACATTTTTTTTTTTGTTTAAAACAATATATTAATACGTTGGATTATATACTTTTAAAAATTTAGTTAAAAAAAATTATACAATTTATATGAAACTGTTTGGGCCTCTTAAGCCAAAGTATCATTTGTAAAAATTGAATTGTATATTATATATATTATATATATTACTATATATATACATATGTACTTGTCTGAAAATAAAACAAAATAAAAAACTAACTAAATAACCACTTTTATTTTTTTATTTTGTTAGGTGGGTTAAATGATTTCGAATTTTGAATTTCGAAAAAGTGAAAAAGCTGGAATAAGTATTCTTAAAAAAAATTTTAACATTCTTAAAATAAGAATGTACATTCTTAAATCAATCATAGGCAATGCTAAAAATAAGTCACAAGCTTATTTGGAAACGGAAAATTCTTAATATAAGCTTTTTTTCTCAAAAAACATCGTCCTAAAAATAAGAATATATTCTTGATTTTAGCATTTTCGAGCTTAACAGACTTTCATAACGTTTTCGGCTTGATTTAAGCCCGCTATACTGAAATTTAGCTTGCTTTTTCTCTGAGTGTAGGTGGTCCTTAGGTTGAGGTGGCTGTCTCCGCAATTCATGAAAGCGGGGACACACTTAGGCCGAGGTGGCCCATTGTGATACCACACGGGAGCCCTAGCTTCCTTATCCCTATTTACAAACCTTTCCGGAAAAATTAGATTCAAAAGTATGATAAGATTAGATGCCCGTGAAGCTAAACCAGCGCGTTTGTTTCATGAAGCGCAGAAAATCTAGTGTCCTTGCATTTTCCATCTCCGCCAGGCACTCGAAAAAGTGTTTATGGAGGAAGCGGTACCTGGATAGCGACAGTGCGGGGCAGTGGCATAGATAGTGCTCAACACTCTCTATTTCCTCCACGTCCCTACAGCTGCGGCAGAAGTCGTTTTTATATAGGCCCATGCGAGAGGCGTGAGTGCCCATAAGACAATGGCCTGTTAGAAGTCCCACCAGCGGACCTATAGAGAGCCGATTCAGATGCAGCACCGATACAGACCTAGCCTCATCCAGTCTAGGCCAGATTTGCCTAGAAATCACACAAGTTGACTCCTTGGCCCATCTAGCGTTAGCCTGTTCAATGGAGCGAGATCTCAAACAATGCTTGCATGAGTTAAGCGGGGGGCCAACCCATGTCGCAGATGTGATATCCTGCAAGCTTGTGCCTTCCCTTGCTAACTCATCTGCAATGCAGTTGCCCCGAACGTTGCTATGGCCTGGAACCCAAATGACGTTCAGGTCGGCCCTTTCGGCTAGTTTGTTCAAAGACTCCCTACATTTCATTGCAACTATAGATGTAGTATTGTTACTCTGTAAGGATTTTATGGCAGCTTGGCTGTCAGAGAAGATTTTGATAGAATTTATGTCTGGCAGATCTGTCAGGCGACGAGCTGCTTCCCATATGGCTATGAGCTCAGCCTGATAGACGCTGCAGTGATCAGGTAGGCGCAAACTTACTTTCAGATGAAGCTTTTCGCAGAAAAACCCACTTCCAACTCTATTGTTCAATTTAGAGCCGTCCGTGTAAAGGTGCAGTGTATTAGGGTCGGGATCCCCTAAGTTCTTCCACTCGCTCCTCTCCGGGATTCTTGTGGAGAATTTGTTATCCCAACAAAAGGCTGGTATTGCATAGTCCAGCTTTAGAAAATTGGCAGGGACGTTACTAAGAATTTGAGCGTGCCCGAATCTGGTGTCCCTCCAGGGTTCGGTTGCATTGAGCCTTGCCGCGTTGCAGCTGGCAATGAGTTTCCCCTGTATATCCGTGGGGAGAAGAAATAGGATGGTTTCGAGAGCTTTAGTTGGGGTGGAGGGAAGGGCTCCGCTAATAAGCATGGAAGCCATTCGCTGCACTCTAGTTAATTTGCTCTTATTGGTTTCGAGTTCCAGTGCTGGCCACCATATGGTGACTGCATAGAAGAGAATAGGTCGCACTACCGCTGTGTACAGCCAATGGACGATTTGGGGGTTAAGTCCCCATCTCTTGCCTATCGCTGATTTACATGCGTAAAGTGCTAACATGGCTTTTTGGGATCATACTTCTACGTTCCGTTTCCAGTTTAGTTTTCTGTCTAGAATAACACCAAGGTATTTAACCTCGGTAGAGAGTTTAATCTCCTTCCCATTTATGGACGGAGGTTTGAATTCAGGTATCTTATGTTTGCGGGTAAACAGAACCATTTCCGTTTTCTCAGAGCTGACACTGAGCCCGCATTTCAGAGACCAGGTTTTTACAATGTTGAGTGCATTTTGCAAAAGGTCGCTCAGCACCGGTATATGCTTGCCAGTCGCTGTCAGGGCGATGTCATCGGCGTACGCAATGACCTGGCAGCCCGTGTGCTGAAGTTTAGAGAGCAGGGTGTTCACCGTTAGGTTCCAAAGCAGAGGAGACATAACTCCACCCTGGGGTGTTCCCCTGTTGGCATACCTAGTTACCGATGAATTACCCATTTCAGAAATAATGGCTCTTCTACTAAGAAGAAGTTCGACAAACCTCACGAGAGCCTCCTCTACCTCCAAGTCCCGTAGGGCGGTGGTAACGGCTCCCGGTAGAACATTGTTGAAAGCTCCTTCTATGTCGAGAAAGATGCCCAGTGTGAATTCCTTAAAGGCTAGCCCCTTTTCTATCTTGGAAGTGATAGCGTGTAGAGCAGTCTCTACGGACTTGCCTTTGGAATAAGCGTGTTGAAAAGGAGATAGAGTATTCGCACGGAGCCTGATATAGACATCCAGCAATCTCTCAAGAACTTTGAGTAGAAAAGAGGTCAGGCTTATCGGCCTGAAATCCTTTGAGCTGCTGTAGGAGGCTCTGCCCCCTTTAGGAATAAAGATCACCTTCGCCTTAGTCCATTCTAGAGGACTCTCTGAGTGTAAGTATTCTAATAGATTCGAACAAGAATCGTATTATCAAATTTTTCAGACACCCACAATAAATTGACTTACACTTTATAAAGTTAATTTTTTATTTTTATTTATTCAGATTTAATATACAACTGATTGTTCAGTGTGCTGTAGCGATGAAATTTTACCCACGTGTTAAGCTCAGGCCCTTATGAAGAAATTTGGTGAAATTTGAAAAATGGGCGCTGCCATGCCCACTTATTAAGGGGCAAACATGGAAAGTTTTATAAGCAATAACTCAGAAACCGTTGAAGATATATCGATGAAATTTGTTACGCGTGATTTACTTACTAAGGCAAACGTTTGGACGGAAAATTGTCAAAATCGGTTGACGGCCACGCCCACTATTATATATATGTATTATAAAGTGACCTAATAAAAACATTTTAAGCGATATCTCTGTCAAATATAAAGATAATTCATTGAAGAGATTTCGGAGCTCATAACTCGATAAATAATTGAGATATTATGACGAAACTTTGTGTAAAAACTTTTGTCACTTATGCTATTAGACATGCAAACATTTACCGGAATTGCTTTATGACCACGCCTACTTTTTAACAAAGATATTTATGGAACACCCTTTGGCCCTTTGGGAATTTGTAACGTAAAATCTTTGTAACTAGAAGTCATAAAGGAATGAAATTTTGCACAAAGTATAATATTCATATGCTTAGTTGGATGATTGATAAAAATTTTTTAAATGGGCGGCACTCGCTTTATATAAATTACACCGTGGTTCCAGCAAACGCAAACAAACAATAAAAGCATACAGTTGAGTATCTAATGTTCGATTCTAATCGAACTTAGGCTTCCTTACTTGTTCCATATGTTTTTCGTAATCAACGCCCCTAAATCGATTAAAAACAATTATCAAACCTTAAAGGGGAAATTCATTGCAGGCCTGTGTTATTTATTGACCTACATATGTATTTATGTATAAACAACGCTATCCGTACATAAACACCCTAAATAAGTAGAAAAAGATTTAAACAATATGCACTATTTAAACTCATTTATTAACCTTAATTAATTACATTTTTGTAACAGCAATTTTAATTTTGTGTTGAATATCAAGATCATTCAATCTAGTAAAGAAGTAGTAGTGACCGTCATAATAATACTTATCGTACACCGCACAAAGTTTGTCGTTTACAACGCCGAGTGCTCCGCCCTTTTCAAAATCATATACGCCAGGTCTTTTGATTGCAAAAGCATTTACCCGACTTTTAACAGTGTGCTTCATGAGTTCCGCCATATTTGAACTAATACTCAGCTTATAGTTCGAAGCTCCTTCCTCGTAGACCCACCCGATCACATCCATTTGAAAACCATACAAACGCTCAAGGGGATTGCAGAAGGATATTTTTCCAATACCCGCGTTGAAGTCAAATTTATTATTTACTTTAATAATCCCAACAGTGCCAATATCCGCCACAGACTTAGTAGTTTTTCCCACAGCCTTGCGATGTCGCATATTCGAAGAGAACGTGCAAGGCAAATTCCCAATATCGGTTTGGGCTACCACGCTGATTTGGTCATTTGCCACATGCTCAATCAAAATAAGGTCAACAGTAATTACAAAATATTCAGAAATGATTGCTCCCGGTGCAAAATATTCGTTTCCATTATATACAGCCACCAGCCATGATACATCCCGCTGTTTGCTGCCTTCGCCACCACGACTACTACTGCCAACCGAATTGTGCATGCCAGCCACCAGAGATGTGCGTACGATCGATAGCAGGAGCGTTAAAAAAATGCGCGTATTCATTTTCGGTCACTTCCTTCAATTTTTGCTTATGAAATTTTAATGAAAACTTGGCCCCTTATATACCCAAATTCCGCAAAGACCTTGAATCAAATGCGTCAAAGTTGAACTCTTTAGTGACAACTGAACAAACAATCAATTAGCGATGTTTTGAAGCAAAGTTAATAAACAACACGAAAATTATAAAAAAATGGAAATAACAATAGAAATGGATAGAGCATGTTCACTTCGTCGGTTAAAACAAAAAAGTGTTTACCCAACTAAAAAAAAGTAAAAAAAAAAGTTAGTATGTACATTAGGGTAGTCCTCAATATCAATCCACTAAAAATGAGCCTCCAAATTTGAGCAGTGAAAACACTGCGCAACATGTTGCCAGCAACATTGTTTTTCTGCTACTTAAAATGTGCATGCATTGTACCACAGCGCCATCTATATATATAAAAATGGTGTAAAAAATTTATAGTACCTCATCAAATCGTCGCTCCCAACGAAGACTAGCACGGCTCAGTTAGCGTGGAAGACTAGCACGGACCGTTGTTCGCATGGAAGACTAGCATGCTTCAGTTCTCTGCGTGGAAAACTATCATACTTCGTTGTTCGCGTGGAAGACTAGCATACTTTAGTTCTCTGCGTGGAAGACTAACATGCTTCACTTGTTTGGGTGGAAACTAACATACTTCTGTTTGCTAGAAATAAACTTAGGGGTTAAAAACCGGAGGAGGATGGTCCGAGGAGTGAAAGATATTTGATAAGTAAATGCAAGAACAATAATTCATACTGCAATAAAACTTTAAACAGGAACCTTCAGCCAAACTATATGAAAAGTATATGAGTTTCAAATATTCCTAGATTTGTACTAGGCCTACTTTTAAGTATGTGCATAGGTTGTGCAAATAAAACCTGGCTTTTGCATCAAATAAAACACCGAGTTAGTTATTACTCGGAACTCTATATTTATATATGTATATGTAGATATGACTAGTGCTGAGGTACTACACAAAAAGTGTGCACAGTGTGTATCTTTGTATTTCTAAAATGATTTTAAAAAAATAGAACCGTGATAGTCTTCGCTGGGAGCGACGATATATAAATATAGAGTTCCGAGTAACAACTAACTCGGAATTTTTTTTATTTGCACAACCTATGCAAATACATAAAAGTAGGCCTAGTACAAATCTAGGAATATTTGAAACTCATATACTTTTCATATAGTTTGGCTGAAGCTTCCTGTTTAAAGTTTTATTGCAGTATGAATTATTGTTCTTGCACTTACTTATCAAATATCTTTCACTCCCCTAAGCTTATTTCTAACAAACAGAAGTATGTTAGTTTCCACCCAAACAAGTGAAGCATGTTAGTCTTCCACGCAGAGAACTGAAGCATGCTAGTCTTCCATGCGAACAACGAACCGTGCTAGTCTTTGTTGGGAGCGACGAAATGAGAACAGCTGGGCCGATTACTGTAAAGTTTTTTTGTCAGTTGTTTGTATTTTCGAGGAGAAAAAAAAAAAAATTTGGAAAACCGTTCCGAAAAAGTCCGAAAATTGTTAAAATCCGTGTGTATGTGCATCCTTTATAGACTCCAAACGTAATCAACAGATCTTTATGAAATTTTCACAATAGATCCCTGTGGGGTCAGCGCACATAATAGAGTATATAGAATTTCGAAAAAGTGGGAGCATCCCGGAATGCAGGCCTAAATGTGGACCCAGATCGACCCAGCAAGTCTTCGAGCAATATTGGTATCAAATGAAAGGTGTTGAACAGGCCTCCAACATAAAGTTATTTTCATTGTGATGCCTAGGCCGGGTCCCCAGATATGGGTCAAAACGTAAGACCGCGTGACCCGGAAAAGTTTCCGAGCGATATTGGTGTCAAATGAGAGCTGTTGAAGAGAACTTTAACAAAGAGCTCTTTAAATAGTGATGCCTAGACCGGGTTCAAAGATATGGGTCAAAGCGTGGACCCGCATAACCCCTGAATATTTTCGAGCGATATTGGTAGCAAATGAGACATTGAGCAGGGCTGTTTCGCAGAGATGACTCAACTAACAATACAATGTACCAATACCTACACATATGCAGTAGCAGCGCATTGGCAGCGCAGTAGATACAAGCCCATTTACATGATCGCCTATAACTTTTTCCATTTTACCATGGAATTTCTTCGTTGATAGCTTATTTTTTAGGTACCCTGACATAATCCCAAGGGGCATAATCCCAAATTTTTTATTTGGGATTATGTCACTCCCCCTAGGGTGACATAATCCCAACTTTTTTACTTGGGCTTATGTCACCCTAGGCGTAGTGACATAATCCCAATTGGGATAATGTCATTTTCAAGCCCAAAAAAACATCTCAGATTTTTTCTAAGATTTTATTACATTAAGCAAAAAAATTAAAGCTGACAATAAAGTTAATGTTGTTATACAATAATACATTGAGTATATGTATAAGATGAAATATGTATGTACTTAAATACACATGTTCTCAAAAAATTACTTTAAAACTAAAAAATTACATTAAAATTAAATATATTTACATATATACAGACTTTTTTCAATAAAACGATAGGTATATAAATATTTGTGTACATTGTATATATGTCTATAAAAAGATGAAAATTTGGAAGAAAAAATAGCGCGAAAAAAATTGGGATTATGTCACACCATGGTGAGTGACATAATCCCAAATTTTAAAATTGGGGTTATGCCACTTGGGATTAAATCACGGCACCTATTTTTTAGCCAATAGAATGGGCCTTCACGCAAAGGAGTAAAACTAAAGGCAAAAATGTCTGTTTTAAAGATCTTGTCCGATGAAGCCAATTTTTTCTTCAAATTTTCGTAAAAAATTGAAAATTTTCAAATTGATTCATCTATATTTCAGAAACTATAAGACCTAGAGAAAAATGTTATAGATTAAGTGGAGCCATTGGCCAAATAACGGTAAATTGCTGATATCTCAAAAACCATCCCATAGAATTAAAAATGAATTTTCGGAATCAGCGACCGATTTTACATATAGATAGCATAGTGGCGCTCAGAGTATTTTTTGGCTGTAGAGCAGTGTCATTAATTAATTTGTCCAACATTTTGGATATAATCGAAAGCTTTGCAATAGGCCGGTAGTTCCTGGAAAAGTTCCTTAAACCGGTTTTGTAAATTGGTGATAAGAAAAAGAAAACAGACTTCCACTCTTGCAAGACTAAACCCTCTTCAAGCGATTTAAATATAACTACACCTTTTCCAACTGTATTTCGGAAAAGCGAAAATGTATTTCAGAAAAGCTCAAATTAATATCAGAAAACACCAAATGGTTTTCAGAAAACCTCAAATATATTTAAGAAGTTCCAATTGTATTTCAGAAAACCTCAATTTCATTTCCGAATAGCTCAAATGTATTTCATATTTTCCAAATATATTTCAGAAAACTACAAATCTATTTCAGAAAACCACAAATGTATTTCAGAATAACACAAATGTTTTCAGAAGAAGTCAAATGTATTTCAGAAAAGCTCAAATTAATATCAGAAAACACCAAATGGTTTTCAGAAAACCTCAAATGTATTTAAGAAGTTTCAATTATATTTCAGAAAATTTCAATTTCATTTCCGAATAGCTCAAATGTATTTCAGATTTTGCAAATCATTTCAGAAAACCACAAATGTATTTCAGAATAACACAAATGTATTTTAGAAGAAATCAAATGTATTTCAGAAAAACTCAAATGTTTTTCAGAACACCCAAATATATTTCAGAAAATATCAAAGTCGGTAAAAATTATATTTTGTTATGAATGAAATGTTAAACAAGTTGTTCTTCAAAAACCCGAAGAATATAACATGCGTGTAGAAAGATGTCAAACAAAACAATTTATTTGAGATTGAAGAAGTGAATAATTTTTGAGTAAATTTTCGTATCCCGAGTTATATACATAAATTAGCGCTTAAATGGAATTAAAGGATAATTGCGCAATTTGCATGGTTGACATGTGCAGGCAACCGGTTCTCCGATTGCTTCCATGTTTGACAGATTTAGTCATGGTATGCGATAATGCGCTGTGTCATGCGGGATTGGAGGAAGTGTGTAATAACCGAGGAGCTACACTCGTACATCTCGGACCGAACTCTCCGATTCTTAATCCTATTGAGAGTATTTGGTCCAAAATACAATCCTTTGTAAAAACGAATATAGCACTTCCAAACATGAATGGATCAGGCGTAATCGAAAGGCGGTGTTATTGTACAAGCAAAGCAGACCGTTCGAACGGCTGATTGTGCTCGCTCTATGCAGCATGCATCTTCCTTCTTCTCGGAAGCTTTGGCATTGCGTGACATGCCAGTTGGAGTTTAATAAAAGTATATGTCATTCTTTAAATTAATTTGCTTCTTATTTAATTTTTGCAACTTTTCATTCATATCAAAAGGTAATTTTTACCGACTTTTCTGAAATATATTTGGGTGTTCTGAAAAACAATTGAGCTTTACTGAAATACATTTGACTTCTTCTGAAATACATTTGTATTATTCTGAAATACATTTGTGGTTTTCTGAAATAGATTTGTGCTTTTCTGAAATAGATTTGCAAAATCTGAAATACATTTGAGCTATTCGGAAATTAAATTGAAGTATTCTTAAATACAATTGAAACTTCTTAAATACATTTGAGGTTTTCTGAAAACCATTTGGTGTTTTCTGATATTAATTTGAGCTTTTCTGAAATACATTTGACTTCTTCTGAAAACATTTGTGTTATTCTGAAATACATTTGTGGTTTTCTGAAATATATTTGGAAAATATGAAATACATTTGAGCTATTCGGAAATGAAATTGAGGTTTTCTGAAATACAATTGGAACTTCTTAAATATATTTGAGGTTTTCTGAAAACCATTTGGTGTTTTCTGATATTAATTTGAGCTTTTCTGAAATACATTTTCACTTTTCCGAAATACAGTTGGAAAATGTGTAGTATCGCCGGTGCTCGAAATTCGACCATGCAATTTATTTTTTCAACTTTGTATTGGTACAAAAATTATTCCTTTTCGCGGAGATAAGCAACACTTTCCAAATTCCAGTTGTACCGCAACACTGATTTGCCCTTTTGATCACGGTGCGACGCGAAATCATGGTCAAAATCAAGGAAGATCTAGGCGGTGGCGAATTCAGAAATTTCCCATGTATTTTGTTATTGTAATTGGTAGAGTGTAATGTCAAAATGATATTTCGCCGTGGTTAAAATCTGAATTCGCTTGCGGCTCGTCCATTCCTATTGGCCATGATGTGAATTCGCTTTGATTTTGACATTACACTCTACCTTTGTAAATAAAAAAAGAAGTTTTTCAATTCGCCGCCGAGCCTACCTGTTAGATATGCCTTGGTCAAAATTAAAATTACTCAGTGTGCTCCCCGCACTCTCTCTCATTTTTCGCTTTAATGGAAAAGCAATAGGAGATATTTGGCCGCGTTGATTTTGATCTGAGCGTAAACTGGGCCAATGCATATAAAATAGAGAGAGCGCTTTGAAATTAAAGCAATTCTTCAACTGTGTTTACGATATTTGTAAACATTTTTACGATATCTATTTCTCTTAACTAAAAACTTTATTTATTAATTATAAAGAAATTAAATAATTTATAGAAAAAATGATATGCCTATGCACTGCTCCTGTCTCATACGAACACATCCATATCAATTTTATGTGCATGCATATATTTTCTTCATTTAAAAACTGCGTAACATTTCTTTTAATTCTCTGTAAGACGATATAAAGATCATCTAATTCATTTAATACGATATATGTGTTATCGGGCTTGAAAAAAATGCCTATGGCGAAATTTCAACCTTGATTGCACAAAAGTGCAATAAGCGATGCAGATACGTGGAAATCGTATAAGAGAAAATTGTTCACCTATTAATTTTGAATGAAAGTGTTTATGTTGCTTTTTCACGCAAAATGACTATTTCCGGAGTTATAAAACAATAAAAGTGCAAAACCATATATCTGAACAATCAGTTGTATGGGAGCTATATGGTGTAGTGGCCCGATCTTGACAATTTTCAGGGAATAGATTAAGGTCAGTACGAGTAGAAATTCTCCAAAGTTTCATGTCCTTAGCTGTTTAAATAGCGAAGTTATGCCCCAAAATGTCCACATCTGAACAATCGGTTGTATGGCAGCTATATGTTATAGTCACCCGATTTCAATTATTTTCAGAAAAAGTTAAGGTAATGCGAAAATATTGTCATGTGCAAAGTTTGGGCAATTTAACTCATAAACTGACTGAGTTATTAACAAAAAAGTCCAAATTGATGGTAATTTTTAAATACCGTTATCACATGAACCGGATCCAGTTTGGAAAAACTAATGATGGCATTGAATTTAGAATGCCCCAATTAATCATCGTATTCTATAGCCAAAAATTAAAAGCCCGTCTCCACATAACTTGATTCGCCAGCGAAACATCTAGCGAAACATCTCGCTCAATAACCCTTCTCCACGTGGCTGATCGTTATTCAGTTTAACATTTCTCTTTCTTGTTGTTCTTAAATGTTTGTATGTTTGCTTACTTTTGCGTTTTTGTTTTGGGCTGTGTGAGATTTCTATAGATTTTCGATACAAAATTAGAGAAGGCATCGATATCATCGTGTTTCGGCACTCGTTTTGAGGTCGAAACAAGATTGAAAGAGCGAGTGCAGAAAAAAGAGCGAAACACGTTATATGGAGACATGGTATAAGCTAGTTTTACATATATGTAGATGCGGTGGCGTATACGCAACATTTTTGTAAGAATTTTAAAGCAAATTTCATGCCTACTTTAACACCATTTTTCCATCATTTGTAATAAAATTGAAGTTGTAAAAAAAAAACCCCAAATTACCGTTATCTCAAAACCCTAACCATAAAAAATGGTTTCGACCTCAGCAGGTTCATGCCAACCCTCACCTATACCTGAAATTCGTGGTATTTTCCCAAATTAATTATTTCTGTGGCAATTTTCAATAATCGCTTAAGTCTTAAAATATGATTTCGAGATAAATTGATTTTTATATTCGAAGGCGTTTCTTAACAAATCATAAAAGTCGATTAAAAACTATGGATGCAAAATCAGTGAGCCATCCACAATGTTACGATAAAATTTTGTAAATAAAACAAAATGTCATGCAGAAATTTGATTAAGTATATACGTCTACTTTGGCTGTTATAGCAAGTTTAATATACCTCTATTGTAATTAAGGCTAAATGTTTTTATTTATATCTTTTGATTGAATTAAGTTATAAGCATGGGGGTTTTACAGGAATATAGTGTTTTAAAAGGAGAATAACGTGGTATATATAACTCGAAATCTTCCTAAGTCGACATAAGCGATTATTGCTTGTGGCCACAGATTTGTAAACTGGTGTTTTCAACCTATGGCTTTGAATATGTAGAAGTAAAATTTAGCTACCAGAAATTCGAGGGGGGTTCAAACACCCAAAACCCTCCCCCTAAATACGCCCTTGAGTGTAATAATTCCAAATTTTTTTTAGTTGGCTTCATAGGGCGCTGCTGGCACTACAATTTTGTTGTGTTTTATTTTGAATCGTTGTCGTCGTCGTCGTTTTTGTGGTTTTCTCAGTGATATGTTCAAACAGTGGTTTGCTAATACCACAATTAGATATTCAGCGCACCAAAATAGCATACCAATAACTCGGCGAGCACTGAATTAAAACACGCGCAGTTGAAACTTTTGAAACAGATAGGGGACTTTCTTATACGCAAATAATCGGAATATGGTTTTTTTCTAATATGAAATTGCTGCTATAGCAACACTAATTAAGTTCAGGCACTTAGATTGTCGCCAAATAATCGTCGTAGGAAGTAAATATTAGCAGTGCATGTCAGAGAGGTTGAGTGTTTAACAGACGCTTAAGGTAAAAACTGACTAATGGAATAAATACTTTTTTTTGTCTGCAAAATGTATGTACATACATATGTATGTACATACATAGGTTCATACACATACATACATTCATACACAATAACTTCTGTTATTAAATACATGAAGAAAACTATATTGATGGCACATCCATATATATGGATAAGCCTGTCTGATCCATAAACTATGGATGTCATATCCATATAATGGGTATCTTATCAAAAAAAAATTTGTACTATATAAAGAAACTAGCTGACCCGCCAGACGTTGTTCTGCCTAAAATTTATTCCTATAGAGCCTAAACGAAAAGTCCTAGATTACCGTGTTGCCGTATCCCTATCCCTATCCTTATACCTATCCCTATCCTTATCCCTATTCCTATTCCTATCGCTAACCCTATCCCTATCCCTATTCCTATTCCTATCCCTATCCCTAATCCCTAATCCCTAATCCCTAATCCCTAATCCCTAACCCCGAATCCCTAATCCCTAATCCCTAATCGCTAATCCCTATCCATATCCCTATCCCTATCCCTATCCCTATCCCTATCCCTATCCCTATCCCTATCCCTATCCCTATCCCTATCCCTATCCCTATCCCTATCCCTATCCCTATCCCTATCCCTATCCCTATCCCTATCCCTATCCCTATCCCTATCCCTATCCCTATCCCTATCCCTATCCCTATCCCTATCCCTATCCCTATCCCTATCCCTATCCCTATCCCTATCCCTATCCCTATCCCTATTCCTATTCCTATTCCTATCCCTAATCCCTAATCCCTAATCCCGAATCCCTAATCCCTAATCCCTAATCGCTAATCCCTATCCATATCCCTATCCCTATCCCTATCCCTATCCCTATCCCTATCCCTATCCCTATCCCTATCCCTATCCCTATCCCTATCCCTATCCCTATCCCTATCCCTATCCCTATCCCTATCCATATACCTATCCATATACCTATTCCTATCCCTATCCCCAAGGCCGTATTTAGGGGGGTGGTTTTGGGTGTTTGAACCCCCCACGAAATTCTGGTAGATAAATTTTACTTCTATCATATTCAAAGCTATATGTTGAAAACACTACATAGTTTACAAATAATTAATTTGAGAAAATACCAAGAATTTCAGGTATAGGGGAGGGCTGGCATGAACCTGCTGAGGTCAAAACCATTTTTTTATGGTTAGGGTTTTGAGATAACGTAATTTTGGGTTTTTTTGCTTACAACTTCAATCAAAAATTTTCGCTGAAGTTAAAAATATCCCACCCTATTTACTCCGTTCGAAAGATAATTAAAATATGCTTCTAACAACATACCACTTTTAAATTAAATTATGTTACATACATTTTCTAAAATTTTAGCATATTTCCTTGTAACTGCATAAAGTCATTGCATGGCTGAAAATTCATTACTCGGATTATATTAGTGTCTGAATTATAACATTTTGTGTGTTTTTCAAAAGATCCCATATATGGGATGTGTGCGTTGTTATAGTCCGATTTCACCTATTTTCAATACTAACTTTTCAGTCAACATTTTATTGATTTTTTGCGATTATTGAAAAAATTTAGTGTTTATTGGGGTTTTTATAAGAAACTAGCTGACCCGCCAGACGTTGTTCTGCCTAAAATTTATTCCTATAGAGCCTAAACGAAAAGTCCTAGATTACCGTGTTGCCGTATCCCTATCCCTATCCTTATACCTATCCCTATCCTTATCCCTATTCCTATTCCTATCGCTAACCCTATCCCTATCCCTATCCCTATTCCTATTCCTATTCCTATCCCTATCCCTATCCCTAATCCCTAATCCCTAATCCCTAATCCCGAATCCCTAATCCCTAATCCCTAATCGCTAATCCCTATCCATATCCCTATCCCTATCCCTATCCCTATCCCTATCCCTATCCCTATCCATATACCTATCCATATACCTATTCCTATCCCTATCCCCAAGGCCGTATTTAGGGGGGTGGTTTTGGGTGTTTGAACCCCCCACGAAATTCTGGTAGATAAATTTTACTTCTATCATATTCAAAGCTATATGTTGAAAACACTACATAGTTTACAAATAATTAATTTGAGAAAATACCAAGAATTTCAGGTATAGGGGACAGGGCCGTGCGCAGGAATTAGCCTTGGGGGGGTTTTTAATTTTGGTTTGCATTCGCATACATTTTTCGCTAAGATAAACATATTTGCTGAAACAGATATCCAGACCCATACACCATAAATTTAAATGTTCTTTAACTTTTCTGAAACTCATGCTAATTCATCAAAACCTAGTTAACCAGGTCCTGAATAGTACACGGAAAGAATTTTTTACTAGAATCAATGCCGAGACAAGAAAAATTAGACTTGATTTTGAACTTAGAAAATAATTTCTTAATATCAAGAAAATCCAAGAAAATTGGATTTTAAATAAATAAGTAAAAATTTTCTTGCTTCAAGTGAAATTGGATTTTAAATAAATAAGAAATAATTTACTTAGGGTAAGTGTTTTTTTCTTGTTTTTTGAAATAAATTAAGAAATTATTTTTTTGTTGCAAGTAAAACTTTTCTTATACGAGCTTAAGTAAGTAATGCGAGAGACACACATCGTAGTATAGTAATAATATTTCGATCTATACCACATATGTGTCACCCTCATATTGTAGGCATGGGTAACACTGCGCTGCGCGGCGCAATTGCGCTGACACAAACCCTGGTGTTATTGCGCTAACTCCGATTTGGGAAATGCGCCAACTCAATATAGCGCCAACTCAATGTAGCGCCAACTCAGTATAGCGCCAACTCAATGTAGCGCCAACTCAATGATGCGCTATTGCAATATAACACTGACTCAATTTCGCGCGCTAACACCAGCTTCAATATAGCGCTAGTGTAAAATGGCGCAACCACAACGCTAATAACAGCATCATAGTATATGTATACGTATGACAACGTCACAATTATGTGTGCTTGATAGTGATCTAAGTGACTCTAATTTCCAGCATATTTTCACATATATACGGAATATTTTTCCAAATGATTATGAAAATTAAAATTAATTGTGCCCTCGTATATGTAATCAGAATTGCGCCAAAAGAAATAAAACGGGGATGGTAAACAGTAACAAGCGAAAAAATGTTATTTATCGATTATTCGATGACAATTGCGCTAAAGGTGTTATTGCGCCAGTACCGTGAGTTGGCGCCACGGTTGGCGCTGGCGTTATTGTATCAGCGCCAAAAAAATTGCGCCATTACCCATGGCTATCATATTGTAGTTTAATTGAAAATTTTCATAGCATAGCCAAATCATAATATTGATATTCTAATATTCATACCACATGTGTGTCTGAGGCATAAGAAAATATTAAATATTAAATTAAGCAAATATTTTCTAAAAATATTAAAAACGTAAAAAATAAGTAAAATGAAAACTAATCATGAGGGATTAGAAACCCATAATTAGTCAACTAGTATTTTCCTAGGACTTGTTTATTGAAATGACAACATTTTTATTTAATATAAATGAAGATGCAAATAGTGAACTCCTTATACCAAATGCTTCACCAACAATCTGAGAATTGCAAAAATATTCAGAAATATGCAAAGCGGATGGCAAATGAAAAAAAATACATGTAACTTTGGAAATGCAAATTCAGCAAGAAAAATTTTACTTCGCTCAAGAAAACGTTTTCTTATTCATTTTACATTTTTTTTTCGCTGTATTTTGTTGTTCCAATTCGTCGAAACACAATTTTCTTAAATTCTTCTTGATATTAGCAAAAAGATTTTCTTCATTTAAGTAAATTTAAGAAAAGATGTTCTTAGGGCCGATTTCATAATGAAATTCTTAAAGCTCCTTTCCTTAAAGGAGCCTTTTAGTGTGTAGAGTGTAGAGTGATTTCATAATAATATAATATTAAAAGGCTCCTTTAACGTCAAATAATTGTCATAAATTTAAAAATATTGAAATTTGACTTTTATTTTTTTCTGAAAATAAATAAATTTTTTGATTATGGCTTTTTTATTTTTTTTTTTTTGAAAAAAAGAAAAAGAACAAAGAAGCATAATTTGGAAACCCAGTGCAGAAAATATAGGAAGCGGTCATCCAACATCACAAAAGAGAAGAAGATGAATATTGCATTATACGACTCAACAAACAAAACAACAAACAAAATCGGTTCAAAAATTTTAATAAATTTTTGATATTTGATTTTGACACATTACAGAAATGAAATTTTTTTCTGGCAAAAGGAACCTTTAAATAACTTAAATGCCCGTTTTTGGGTATCTAATTTTAAATGAACTTTTATCTTCAAAAAGACTTTATGAAATCGATCAGAAAATTAAAGGCTCCTTTAGAATTTAAAGGAACTTTTAATTTGATTATGAAATCGGCCCTTATTTATTTAAACATTTTTTTTCAACATTTTTGTTCTATAGATTTTGTTAGTGTTCTTGAATAAGAAAATAATTGTCTCATTTTTGGAAAACTCAATTTCTTATTTCCAGTAATAATTAAGTCAATTTTTCTTATTTCAATTTCAATTTCAATTTCAATTTCAAATTATTAATATAAACAAATGTGTACAGTAAAACATTAAGTTTTTAAGCGTACAAATTACAAGATTTTGTTACAAATTTGACCCTAACTAAGTATCACTGTGGCCGCTGTGGTGCAGTGGGTAGAGTGCTCGCCTGCTGTGCCAGAGGTCTCGGGTTCAAACCACGGTCCGAGCCAAACACCAAAACAATTTTTCAATTAGTAAAAATCCAATTATTGGGTTTTTTAAGAGCAGCGGTCACCTCTCGGCAGTGGGCGGCATACCCTCCGAGAGTATTCCTGCCATGAAAAAGCTTCTCACAAAAAATGCATTCGCCGTTCGGAGCCGGCATAAAACTGTAGGTCCACCCAATTAGTAGGAAAAACAAAAAGGAGCACACCTCGAATTGGGAGAGAAGCTCGGCCATAAAACTCGTCAGAGTTATAATAGCGCCATTGTATTATTATTATAAGTATCACTTACATAATAATAATAACAATTAAACAAGAAAATAATAGTGTATAAATAATTATAAATATAAATATATAAAGCTTTTCTAAAACTTATTAGTTCCATATGAAATAAGAAGGATTTAGAGAACAGCATTCACGCCAGAGAATATATAGAGTAAAGAGAAAAGAAAGGGTTCACTGTGTTTGAAGATAATTTGCAACTGCGGTTTTGAAGCATTGAATAGACTTTGATGATTTAATTGATATAGGTAGTGAATTCCATATTTTTATAACACTGACAAAGAATAATCTTGAGGCATTTAGCGATTTGAATTTTGGCACAATTAGGTTATGGGTTCGAGACGATTGTACAAATTTAATTTCACGGAAGAGATAATATGGCTTGCGGTTTTTGATTAACTTGAACATAAATAAAGCGTTACGAAATTTAAGATAATTTTCTAAATTGAATCCAAGAATATAATTTGAAAATACTGATATATGGTCAAATTTTTTTTTACAATAGACAAACCTTGCTGTATTATTTAGGGCACCTTTAATTTTATTCATCGATTCACAGTCAAGATTCCCGTAAACCGTTTCGAAATACGAGATATGGGGAACAATAAGTGACTTTACTAGCTTAAGTTTCGTATCACTTGGCAGGCAATAACAAGTATACCAAAGATTTCGTAAAATAAAATAAATTTTTGAGACACAATGGTTGATATGATCCGTACAGGTTAAACGAGAATTCATTTTATAACCCAGGTTAGTGACAGTAGACTGGAATACCAGTTCTGTTCGCCCTAATAAAAGTGGCGACAAGCTACTAAGGTCGAAGGCACTACTTGAAATGGGTAGAACCTGCGTTTTGGCTGCATTTAAGCAGAGGCTATTTGCTTTTGCCCACGCATCAATTCTCTTCAAATCTTCATTTAATCGAGCCACAAGATCTTCACCAAGCCCAAGCGGTCTCGAGAAGTATATCTGCGTATCATCAGCGTACAGGTGAATTGAGGCACTTTTGCAACAGTAGACGATGTCGTTAATGAACAAACTAAAAAGTATGGGGCCTAGGATTGAACCTTGCGGTACACCTGAATTAATTTTTCTGCGACCAGATGTCACATTACTACATTGCACTTGTTGCCATCGATTTGATAGATATTCATCCATAAGTTTAATTGCCGTAGGACCAAACCCAAAATAGTGCCTCAGTTTTAGCAGAAGAATATCATGTTTTACACTGTCGAAAGCTTTGGAGAAGTCCAAGAGTACTAAAATAGAAAGAAACTTGCTGTCATAAGCAGGACGAATGTCTTCGACAACCTTCATAATGGCAGTGGAGCAACTGTGATTGCTACGAAAACCAGACTGAAATTCACTCAGAAGGCTATGGTTATCCAAATGTGCAACTATTTGATATGATAGTAGTTTTTCAAAAACTTTAGCCAGAGCAGGTAAAATACTTATAGGTCTATAGTTTTCAACACAGTCACTGGAATTGTTTTTGGGAACAGGGATAACATTAGCTACCTTCCACAGAGTCGGAAAAGAGGAAGACGTTATGGCATAATTAAATATATGTGTCAGGATTGGTAAGATGTAGGGGATAATTAACCTTAAAAATCGTAAGCTTATACCGTCCACGCCTACAGCATTTGATTTGATGGCAAATATACCCTTAGCAACATCAATTTCGGTAAAAGTCTCAAAATTAAATTCCCAAGGCAATTTTGAAATTAGTGATTGATTTAGCCTGAAAGTGTGAGAGTTGTCAACTGCACTGTTGCCAATGAAATAATGATTTAACTCTTCCGCATTAATCATGCACGGCTTTCTCTCTTTAGTGCAGACTCCTAGAGATTTCAAGTTTGTCCACAGGGTTTTAGTTGGCAAATTAGCATTGAGTTTATTTTCCAAATAAATTCTTTTCCTGGATCGAATTTCTTTTACCACTTTATTCCTAAGTTTTTTGTAGGAACTCCAGTGCGCCTCAGTGGGATACTTTTTCCAGCATTTGTATGGCTTACTCCTTTGTTTAATAAGACGAAAGATATCTTTCGTTAACCAAGGTTTTTTGTTAC
The DNA here is from genome assembly GCA_960531455.1 of Urophora cardui. Taxonomy (NCBI): domain Eukaryota; kingdom Metazoa; phylum Arthropoda; class Insecta; order Diptera; family Tephritidae; genus Urophora; species Urophora cardui. Next base: position 2,816,978 of record OY482671.1, on the reverse strand, counting down.
TCCTTATTTTTATAGTACGAGTAGGGATATATTTGTCATATAAATATTGCACATATTTGCTGAATTCTTTTAGCTTGTCGTCAATATTAGGAAAGAACGAGCACGAGCACCAATCCACCGACATGGCGTCATCAAACAATGCAGATGAATCAATATTCTTAAAGTCTCTATACGTCAAGTTTGTGATAGCGTTCATTTTGTTAAAATCAATATTCAGAGATAAAAATATGAGTTCGTGGTCCGAGATTCCATCTAAGGAAAACTGGTCTACATGATTAATTATTTTAGTATTACTTACAGCGAAAATATCTAACATGCTTGGTTTACAATGTGGAGCAAAACGTGTTGCATATTTGTTAGCTATATTAAGACCACCAGAACTAAGATAATTCAGTAGTTGGTCGCGTTTAGCATTAATAAGTAAAACATCAACATTGAAGTCTCCACACACTACAACATTTATATAATTAAGGGACAGTTCATATATTCTGTTAAAGATCGGGTTAAGATCATTAGATCTATGGGGATTATACACACACACAACTAGACATTTCTGAACACCATCATTAAACTCAACAAAAAGACCTTCAACCACATCGTGACACACAGATTTATATACAATTTTACATTTAAGGCGGCTCCTATAATATACAGCAATACCACCTCCTCTATGCCCCGAGGACCTATCATTTCTTACCAATGAGAAGTCACAGAGGCCATAAGAGATATCGGCGATGGAAGGCTTGAACCATGTTTCTGTAACACAGATCACATCAATATTTATATCACGAAAGACAGAATTCAGATAATCAAGTTTTTCAATCGATAAACTGCGTGCATTAAAATGACAAATATTGAAACCTGTGTTGTATTTGCACACAAGCCTTAAACCAAGCCTAAGATTATCACCGCCAGTGTTATTATACATGTCATTCACAATAGACATTACATATGTACATGCTTTCAAAACGAACAGTTGCAAAAAGAAGATAATAAGGTAGGAAGAGAGAAACAAGGAAAATAAGCAGTTGAGAATAAGTGGAATAAATCATATGGAAATAATAACTCTTAAACATAAACAAATAAAGTTGAGTTAAATGCATAAAATAAACATACATATGGACATTTTAAGCAGCAGCCGCTAATATATCTACGCTTTCACGATCCAGCACTTTTACTCCCAAGCTTCCTTCACGCTTCTTTACATAAACTTGCCCCTTTATTGAAAACGCACTTACTAGCTTCTTTTGTTTTTTTAGCTCTGTAGCTCGTCTCATAATTTCACGGTTCTTCTTTGTCAAGCATTCATGAACGTAGAATTTTTCATCCGTATTGAATCCAATATTGCGAAGTGTGAGTGATTTTTGGTTGGTTTTGTGAAAGCCTGCAACTGCCATAAACAATCGAGAGCGATCATGGGCAGAATTTAATTTAACTATAATTGGGGAGGGCGTTTTGTTGTTGGTTTGGTTTTTAGGACGTTGACTAGTGCGAAAGGTTGATCGGAGGGGAAGTGGGTCAAGATTTATCGCATTACACAGCTGAGAGAACACAGAAGGTAAATCTTCATCAGCAGTTTGCGGAATGTTGTACATAATTATGTCAGTCGACACAATTGAATTTTCCATCTCATCTAGATTCATACGCAGCTGATTTATTTCTTTGTTTTGGTTTTCGTTTTCGCAGAGTTGTTCTAGTTTACTCACTCTCGCATCCAAACAATGCATATCATGTTCAAATTTAGCAACCACCCCAGATATTTCACTAATTTTTTGCATTACTCGTTCTTCGCTCTCTTCCATCTTAGCGAGTAATAAGGTGAGCATACTTTCCTTAAATGATTCCAATTTCGCTTCCATCCTCTCCCACAGACTCATTGTTGCTGGACTGTTTGGAATAATTTGCGCGGGATTTAAGTTGGGTGAGGGATTATTGCGGGAACTTTTTCTCATTTTAGATATATGTATATGTATACAATTAATGCCGGAAAAGCCCAAATATATGTATATATCCAATAAATCACAGATATCCAATAAATAGCGAATGTAAATGTGAATCGCAAAAATAAATGCAGCAGGATTATGTTAGTCGTATGTTTGCAAGCTCAAAAGAGTTAAATAATAAGGTAATTACGTTTATATGCGTGATACAATGCAGCGCCACAAAAAACACGACCGTTCACAGCGACATATGTATGTACTTTGTACTTATTTCCCTAAAAATTTTCTAAATTGAGTTCAAGAAAGCATTTTTCTTGATTCAAGTATACAAATTTCTTTCCGTGTACTGTTTACAGTACTTGTTAATTGAAACTGCTCACTGTTTTCACAAAATGAACATTTTTTGTTATCAGTAAAATTTTTTTAAAAATGCCAAACGAACATATGCTACACAATTTTGTAATTTCGGAAAGCTCCAAGTGCAATTCAAAGTGCCGAACCTATGTATTGGCCAACCTTATTTTTTGCAACTTTTACCAATTCTTCTTCCGTAAAATTATAATTATAAAATTTATAAACTGTATTTTGAAAATTTTTGCAAAATCATTGCAACTTAGATTTGGTCATGGGGGGGTTTTAACCCCCAAAACACCCCCCGTGCGCACGGCCCTGATAGGGGAGGGCTGGCATGAACCTGCTGAGGTCAAAACCATTTTTTTATGGTTAGGGTTTTGAGATAACGTAATTTTGGGTTTTTTTGCTTACAACTTCAATCAAAAATTTTCGCTGAAGTTAAAAATATCCCACCCTATCTACTCCGTTCGAAAGATAATTAAAATATGCTTCTAACAACATACCACTTTTAAATTAAATTATGTTACATACATTTTCTAAAATTTTAGCATATTTCCTTATAACTGCATAAAGTCATTGCATGGCTGAAAATTCATTACTCGGATTATATTAGTGTCTGAATTATAACATTTTGTGTATTTTTCAAAAGATCCCATATATGGGATGTGTGCGTTGTTATAGTCCGATTTCACCTATTTTCAATACTAACTTTTCAGTCAACATTTTATTGATTTTTTGCGATTATTGAAAAAATTTAGTGTTTATTGGGGTTTTTATAAGAAATTGTAAAAATCAGGAAAGTCTTATTATTTTTAAAAATTATTCTGTTTTATTGCAAACATTATAAGCGTAATATTAATAAGATTCGATGAATACTTTATTTTTGGCGATTTTTTCCAAGTGAAACAAAAAGAATGTTTTATGGTCGAAAAAGTCGGCTAGGTGACCCAACTATATGAAAACGACTTCACAGATCAAAGGATATTAGAGGGAAATATATAGCTTCCCAAGCAGTGTTTGCCAGCATAACAGCAACGGGCTCAAAAAATAAGCTGCTGCGGTTCTGCGAAAGTTATCATAATTTTTGAGAACTTTTGAATTTCGATTTCCTTTGAAAATATCTGAAGTCGAAGCACAGAACAGTCGAATATATTTGTTTGTTTATTTGTGCTGTTGCTTCACTGTGTAATTTCAAACAGATCAGTCGACAGCAAAGCACAGATAAACAGAATTTAATTTTGAGTGCGGCTTTTTAAAATTGTTTTTTTTTTTTTGTAAATTACAATTTCGATTGTATTCCCATTAATTAAAAAAAATAAAACAATAACAACAGTGCTGTAAAAACTCGAAATTATGTTTGCCCTTTGCCCTTTCCACAATACAGAAACAGTCGAGTGTTTTTTGAAACTTAAGGCTGCGCAGTTGCAGTACAGTAGAACTGTTTATTATTTATACTTCTGCTGCGCTGTTTATTTTTTAATTTTCAAATAAAAATGAAATTCAATGGAAATGAAAAAAAAGTTGAAAATAATTTCAAACTCTGCTCAAAAGACTAAAATAATGCCATATCTATCAATTTTAAAAATCGGATGTCAAATAACAATGTTGAAAAAAATACAAGTTATAGTCTCAACATAAGCTAAAAATCTTGGGGCGGACTTTTACAGCTGAAAACAGCTGGGTAATCTAACCGACTTTTTCGTCCATAAAATATTTTTTTTTTTTCACTTGGATAAAATCACCAAAAATAAAGTATTCATCGTGTTTGCAATAGAACAGTCTAATTTTTAAATGAATAAAAGTTTCCTGATTTTTAAAACTTCTTATAAAAACTAAAAGTTTTCTAAAAAAATTTTTCTTCTAAATAGCACTTTTGAACCCAGAACTTTTTTTATTATTTTTATTTAGTGCACGAAATAGGTTATAAGTATATTTTTCTAAAAAAAAAAAAAAAAAAAAAAAAACCACAACGATAAAACCCCCCAGGAAAATAATTCCTGGCTACGGCCCTGCCTATCCCTATCCATCCCCATCCCTATCCATATCTCTAGCCCTATCCCTATGCCTATTCTATCCCTCCAGACTCTCCAGGGTCACCCTTGGTGCACATTTTGGTCGATACCTCGGAAAACGGGTCACATAGTGTCTTGAAAATCACCTCTTTTTTAAATACTCACCAACACCTTTTATTTGATACCCATTTTGTAGAAAACCCGTTTGGGGTCACACCTGCTTCATATTTCAGGAAATACCTCGAATACGGGGTCTTATATGGGACCAATAACTACACCATGTTCAAGCACTCGTCAACACCTTTCATTTGATACCCATATCGTACGAACCCGTTATGGGGTTACCCTGGTCCACATTGTTTAGAATATCTCCAAAACCTTCCCGGATTCTTATACTTTTTTTGGCCATAAACCATGTCGGGCTCAATAGAAAACTACGTGCAAAATTTCATTTAATTCAGTCCAGCCGTTCTGGAGTTAAATCATCAGGGAGGAAAATGCGACTTATTTTTATATAATAGATATGGATATGGCATCCATAGTTTATGGATCCGTGTACGATTGTTTTGAACAGATTTGAGAAGGCTCAAGGAGATGGTATCAGCGTAGCAGTCCAAGCCGTTGTTGGGAACTTCCCATTTGACCTCCAATGCTCTGTTTAACTGTAAACCAAATACTTACTTATGCGCTAAATTCTTTTAAAAAACAGTTGCATACTTTTAGTTGCTATATTCGATAGCTGAATATTTTCCATTATTCGCTAATGTTTAACAAGCCGCAACACGTTTGTTTTTGCAAATTTGAATTGCATATGTTTGAACGCCAATTAAATTTTGCAAGCGATTTATCTACAATCAGCTTAAGTTATTTTGCAATTAATTTTTGTATGTATGTGTGTGCGCGCAGGGCCGCCGAGAGAAAATCCGGGCCCGGGGTCAAAATAACTAAGGGCCCCCATACTAAATGAACAAATTCTCAAAATCAAAATTCAATGAATATATAGTTACGAACTTTAATTTATCTATACATGGCCGCTGTGGCGCAGTGGGTAGAGTGCTCGCCTGCTATGCCAGGCTTCTGTTTTAGCCACTCAAAAAAAAAAAAATGGACGTGTTTTTGTAGCGTCCGGAACGCAGTTTAAGTGGCTAAAACAGAGGCATTAAACTAAATTTCTGTCGCTAACATAGTCGCTAACATACTTTAATCATTAGCTGTGGCCTAAATCTTTCCTTTTATCATAAAACGATACAATATTTCGCGATATTTCTGCCTCAAAAGTTCAAAAAATCGTGCGAACATACCGTCCGAAACGCCCAGGATATACCCATATCGCTGTATAAGAATTTGCATCATACCGAATTTTTCTGTTGCAACAGAAAACGAATTCAAATTTATGCTGCAAAGTCGACGCCAAAAACCAACAATTCCTTAAGTGGGGTGCAGACACTTTAAGAGATTTATAAAATTTGTTGAAATTTAAAATGATTGCTATCTACGAAAGGTGATTAAAGGTGTTGTTCGTTTATTTTCTGTAAGCAAAAACTTGGATATCATTTTGAGATTCCCGGGCCCTCTAAATCCCGGGCCCGGGGCAATTGACCCCCTCAGCCCCCCCCTCTCGTCGGGCCTGTGTGCGCGCAAAAGTATGCAACAACGATAATGTAAACGGTGGGGCTGAAATGGAGGAAAAAAAGCGCAGAGAAAAGCAAAGTAAGAGAGAAAAAGATAGGCAAAGTTGAACCGGTTTGTCTCCAAACCAAACTTGACAAGGGATGACGGAAAATCGTTCCACAATACATCATATTCTTACCCTGTCGGAAAAACAAGCAACCAAAAAGTTATTGAACCAGCAAAAGTGAATACAAAAACCAAAACAACAAAATGTGTAAAAAATAATAAATAGTAATGTATAGCGAGAAAGAGAAAGAGAAAGAGAAAGAGAAAGAGAAAGAGAAAGAGAAAGAGAAAGAGAAAGATAAAGAGAAAGAGAAAGAGAAAGAGAAAGAGAAAGAGGAAGAGAAAGAGAAAGAGAAAGAGAAAGAGAAAGAGAAAGAGAAAGAGAAAGAGAAAGAGAAAGAGAAAGAGAAAGAGAAAGAGAAAGAGAAAGAGAAAGAGAAAGAGAAAGAGAAAGAGAAAGAGAAAGAGAAAGAGAAAGAGAAAGAGAAAGAGAAAGAGATAGACAGATAAAGAGAGAGAGAGAGATAGAGGGAAAGAGATTTGGCTAGAGGCTGTTAACGCTAGAGCCGCTGAGCTGCCTTTACATTGAATTAAAATTGTATTGAAAATTGAATTTTCATTTAAGCTTTTAAGTGCCGCTTGTTTTGAGGTCAATGCGGTAATTGTAAGTAATTGTGTGTAATTGGAAACGATTGATTGCTTACACATACACACACGCGCACACACACAGACAGTCGAGCCTAGCCGAGCCGAGCCGTGCGGTGCATGTGATTGGGTGTGTATGTATGTACATGTAAATGAAATGAAAGCTCGCAATATAACTTACAAAGACCTTCAATAAAGAACACTTACCTACAAGCATTCAGAGCACTTAGAGATGGGCCTAGGAATTCATACAAATAAGCATTGACACAAGCACATTAAATATTATATACAAACACAGATACCAGCATGTATACATTTAGGCGCTTTCAACAAATCAACAAACTTATAAAAAAAGCATACTTTTAGGCGCACACAAGTAATCAAATCAAGTCAGCAACATTTGCAAGCTGAATAAGCATTTAAACAGTACAAACGTATTATAGCCACAGACGTGTGTAGGCGTTTATGTGGGTGTTAGCTAAATGTAGCCTACTTTTAGGCGCTTTTCATGCATCAATGCATACTTTTAGCTGGTTTTCAATACAAAGCAAACGAACGACGTAACGCTTAGCGGATAGCTTTATTTACTTATATTGTTAGCAAAGCATTAATACTAAAAAAACATTGGATGTGAGCAAATATAACAACAATAGCTGCGCAAAAAAAAAAATCAAAACAAAAAATGCCTAGAAGTATTTATTTTGAACTTTCTATTAAGTTTTGTAAGAGCATTTAGCTTGAACTTTGTTTAACTTTTTTGCAGTTGTTCTTTTATTGACTTTTGTCAGCTTTTAAGTTGGCTTACAAATGTAAACATGCACAAAAGTGTAACGACACGCCTAAAAGTATGCAAAGTTTTTCGAGTTAAACATTTTTTGGCACTTAAGCACAACAAATGCTATTTGTTTTAATCTGAGTCAGTTTGTTATTTAAATAATCAACAACTTTCGAATTTTTCAATTGACAACGCCCCTAAGTATGCAACATTGTTTTTTTTTTTTTTTTTAACAAAAAAACCACGCAAATCACACTTGCACTTGTTTTCCGATTTTTGCGCATGTATTTTTCATTTAAAAAAAAAAAAACAAACACAATTTGGCTGGTTATTTGCAAAGCGCGCCTAAATGCGCCTAAATTAATTTGCATAAAACGAAAATGAATTCTGGACTGGAAGAGCTATGTGTGTATTTGTTATATTACATTTTGCGAAAAATTTTCCGCTTTAACTGCCAACAAAACGAAAAAAAAAACAGAGAAAATTAACAATTCATTAAATTTCCACATAATATGCTATGCTGCGCCTAAAAGTTTGCTACAAACACGTAAACGAAACGCATTAAATGAAATTTGATTTTGCAACCGCAACAGTATTTATTTTGATTATGTGTATTTTGCAATAAAACGCAAATTATTCATAGCAAAATGCGTACTAAACTAATTTGTAAACGCCCAAATGTAGGCTATAGAATTTTACATTTCACTAGCGCGCAAACAAATTTGATTGCAAATTTTATTTAGAATTATTGTTTGTGTTTAAATTTGAAAGCGCGCTGCATACAATTTTGTTGACCTTTTACTAAACTTCTGCTGCTATTTTTGCTTGTTGTTGCTGCGTTTAAATTTAAACGCCAAAAAGTATGCCAGGTCTTTTTGGTTGCATGAAAATTTTGATAATTTTTAATTAAATGTAGCAAATAAATTTTTGTGCTTTTTGTTGTGCAAATTTAAAAAAAGAAAATGTGGCGCCTAAAGGTATGCAAAGTACATGCCGTGTGAATTTCTTTGCATAATTTGTTGTGCAGATTTCTATTTAAAAAAAATTCCACTCAACCATGCGCTTTTACGCACCACAGCTACTTAATTCGCAAGTTTGTTATAAATTTTGCATGCATGCAGCGCCTTAAAGTATACCACATGCACGCGCTGTTTGCGCGCCACAAGCCAAACTACTTTAATTTCATTAATTTGTCGCAACTGTCAGAAGAATTGCGCGTCGGGTGCGTTTTGGGTTTTGCCAAATTTACCAACACCAACGCCAAACCGCCTAAAACCGCCTAAAACTAAACTTTCAATTAATTTAATGTTAACAGGCAGCTCGCAGTCGCAAACATCGCTTAAAAGTATGCTGCTCATTATTACGCATTTCCGCAAACGAGGCACTGACATTATATAATAAGTATGTACGTACTTTTCTGGCAAAAAACGTGGATTCTTTTTTTTTTTTCAACCAAAACCTGAAAAGTTTTGCTTTTGTTTTTGCTGTTGCTTTTGCTTCTGTAAAGTGCAATAAATGAATTGCGCTCGAGCTTAACGAAAACACACACACACAACGATTGAGGAGCTAAACAGTAGCGATGTAAATTGGTGTTTTCGCAGGGAAAGAGAGCAACGTTAAATCATGGGAGAAAGGGTAGGATCAGAAGAGAGTAAAAAACGAAGAGGGAGGTGCTGAGGAGAAGGAGAAAGGCGCCCGGTAAGGCAACGCTAAAGAGAGTGGAATGCAACAGAAAATGGATATTGTCGCAAAAAGTTTCAAAGTTAGCTAATTAGACAGAAAAGCTGCAGCCCATAGCGCGTCCGCTTTCCTCGCGCCTCGTCGCTTGTACGCCGCGCGCAAAACAATCGCTTAAAGTGCATGGGAGCAGACGTTGAAACTTTTCACACAAAAAAATTCATGCATATGTATGTATTTATGCAGTTGCATAGTTGATGATTAAATGGAGTTGTGTTTATTCTAAAAGAGCGAAAAACAAGCAATGAACTTTTTCCTTCGTTCAGTCATTCATTTATTTAATCATGCAGTGCGACTGTTTCCCTTCAAAGCAGGAATTTAACTAGTTTTTGGGTTAAAGCAAGTCATTCAAAATCTTGCGTGTTAATAAAATACGTTTAACGAAAATTTGAAGCATACTTTTAGGCATATTGCCGAGCTTTTAAGCTGTTTTTGTGACGAATCTCAAAAGCTGCGACTTAACGACGCGTTTAAAGCGTGTAACCGCGTAGAGGTAAAAAAATCGCAAAATCATACATTGAAAGGCTCACAAAAAATGTTCACTTACTTAGAAAGCTGGTCGTTTTTTTGGAAAATTTAAAATTGTAATATTAAAAGCAAATCTTTTCTAGAGATTACAATTTTCAATAACAAAACAGCTCTAGCTCATTTTCCGAAGTGTTTTTAGAGTATCATCGTCTATACGCTAAAGCTCGAAATTCTAAAGGCAAATTTTTTTTGGGAAAGCTTTTTTCTATAGGTTTCTATTTTCAATCACAAAAATGCTTTAGATCGTTTTCTGGCGTGCTTTTAGCATATCATCGATTATACGCGAAAGCTCGAAATTCTAAAAACAACTTTTGCGGTAAAGCTTTTTTCGCGAGGTTTCCCTTTTCAATCACAAGAATACTTTAGATTGTTGTCTGACGTGCTTTTAGACTATACGCGTAAGCTCGAAATTTTAAAAGCTTATATTTTCAAGGTCATTTCAAACTCGCTATTCAAAACCGTTAAATACTTCAATTTTCACGACATCCTCTCCCCCCCGCTCTAATGCGCTGCTTGCATAGTTTTAGGCATAATTGAATAAATTTTAACATATTTTTCCCTTTTTCTTTCTCTCTTTCTTTCGTTTCTCATATTTTGCATTTCCAAATTACTACATTCCTTTAAATTTAATCTAACCAAATAAGTTGAAAATTTTCGGCGAGACATCGCGCATATGTATTTATAGAATGCGTTTAGGCGCAAATGTCCTCCACTTTGTCTACTAAAACATGCATGTGCTTGAACCTTAACCTTTGCCAACCCGCAAAGCATGCAACATTTTGAAATGCCGCACAACAATTTATATGCATATGAACTTGCAAAGTGTGCTGTGTGTCTCTAAAAATTTGCTGTACCGCAAATTCCAATTAAAATTTTGTTTGTTTTTTTTTCTGCCTTTTACATTTTACGGCACTTCATACACACACATTTGCGACCCCACAATTCATTCGACTTGCAAAAAAAAGTTATACATAAGCAGTTTAAAAAATCAAGCCGAAAACAGTAAAAAAACAACAACAAAAATGTGGGGGAAAAATCATACTTTGTATGTTTGTAAACACACACACATTTTCATACATTTTCCCCTCACTCGCGCTGTATTTTAGCGATGCCCATGTTTGTTGTTGTTTTTTTTTTTTTTGCTTATTTTCTTCTTGACTGTTTTTGCATTTGGTCTTGTTATTGTTGATTTTTTTACATTTATTATGCGTACTGCTTTATTGTCGCTACCAGCACTTTTCATTATCACCATTTCCATTTTTATCTCTGCATTTCTCATTTCCTTTAACGCAGTCAATTTCGCTCATTTACCCGCGCGCCCGTTGCGCAACAACAACAATAGCAATATGGCAGCGCACAACTGTCAGCGCAGACAAAAAACAAAAATATCTCCGCTAGTCGCCGCTTTGCTTTTGTTGGCTGTTTGCTTACACTTTTTGTTGTTTTTCATATTTCCTTTCACATTTTCCATTTCCAATTTTTCTTTTTTCTTCTACTTTTCTTTGTTTTTTTTTTCTTGCAGTACATACCTATGTATATACAATTCATTAAAGCCAAAACATAAAACGATGACGAAAAAACCAAATATTTTCAAGTGCCACGGGCATGTTACCTCGTGTTACTTCATGTTGCGTTGCTGCAGCTTCAACACAGCCATAGCAACAAAATTTCCCAGCAGGGCTTTCTCTTACATGTAATGGGTAAAATCATCGAGAAATCTTGATTCATCGCTTACACTTTCGAATACGGATTGCATTACTTTAACATAGGCATGTCATTGGCGGTATTGTCTTACAATATGGTAGACAGTAATGCATTATAACGTCGCTACTAATATTGAGAAAAGTAAGCTGTTACAAGTAATAAGTTCTTTCACTGGTATAAGTAATTGCATATATCACACATTCCAGTATAGTAATCTATAATGCATTATAATGAAAACTGGCAAAATAAACGAGAATGAGGGTAAATTTCTTTACAAAATTGCTAGTTACAAAAATTTAAATCAATGTAGGCTTTGCAAAATATATCGGCAGTGTACCATATCTTTTCGCTTATTTTATGCAATACCGGTAAGCGAAAAAAATAATTTTAAAACTATGAGTTAGCAATTTATGCCGAAAACAAATAGCAAACAGAATGAATAAAGAATCAAAACATTCTTTGCAAAATGTATTTAAAAAAAAAACACTTTTTGAATAATAATTATTACACTATGTATTTGTACAGCTATTGGCTTATTTAAAAAATTTTCAACGATGGAATAACGCGACTAACCACGACAGTTTTATAATGAAAACTGGCAAAATAAACGAGAATGAGGGTAAATTGCTTTGCAAAACTGCTATTTACTCGTAGAAAAATTAAAATCAAAGCAAAGCGTTTGCAAAAAAATAACGGCAGTACTCCAAACCTTTTCGATTATTTTCTGCATTACCAGTAAGAGAAAAAATAATAATTTTAAAACTGTCGCATTACAAGTAATGAGCAAAGTAAGCGAAGGAGTGTTTCTTAGCTATTTGTAATGCGTTATTTCATTGAATACAATTTCAAGCCATTACCAAAATATTGAAAAACCCTGCTGGGTTGCTTAAATTGTTTCTGTGTGTGTGTGTGTGTTTGGCTGATATTTTGTGTTGTTTTGTTGTTGTTGTTTTTGTAGTTAGTGGTTTTTTTGTTTTTACTTGGTTTGCTTCTCATTCGACACGGTATTCATATTATTACTACCGCGATGATGTTGGCTTTCTGTTTTATTATCATTGTTGTTGTTGTTTTTGTTGTAGCTATTTGACGTTTGCCGTTTGGCATTCGCTGATTGCTGATTGCTGTTTTACACTAACAAAATTATCGGTGTGCAGCGCGACAATAACAACAGCGAAAACAACAACAAAGGCGAACAGCAAAAAAAACAACAACAGCAAGGAAAACCACAACAAGTGAAACATTTTTATACAGCCAAATTTAAAGAGACGGTATAGCGAGCAGAGTAGAGCAACATAAAAGCCAAATACATACCTGTAAGCTGATATAGGTACATATATACATACCTGCATACATACAAACGTGTATCAGCAAACAAACGCAAGCACTCACAAACCTGTAAAGACACTAGCACTCTGCAACATTTTTAACGCTATTTGCTTTCTCAATTCCCTTTCCCCTTAGCATTTACCAGCTTCATACTCTTATTGTCCTCATTTTCAAGCTTTTATGTAATATGTATGTATGTATGTATTTTATGGTTCCCATTTTGCTTTTTGGCTTGCATTGTTCTTGTTATTCTGATTTTTAATTTTTCATCGTTAACGATTTTCATTTCGTGTTTTTCTGTTTATTCTTTTTACTAATGGCCATAACTTTAAATGTTTGTCCCGTTACATCTTTGTTACGCTTCGTCTCGTTAATTTTTATGCTTCTTCGCTTCATCCAGGCGAATTACTTGCAGTAACGGTGTTTATTATGTCTTACTGCACATTTCACTTTGTAGAAATTCTTAATAGTTCATGGGAAATTCTGAAATCCAATTCAAGATACTTTTTATCTTGATTTTTTATGATTTTTGCTATATTTAAAGCAACACTAATACATACATACCACTAAAGAATAGATATTCAACCACCCTCTTTCTTGGGATTCCATACCCCTGATATTATCTTTCATGACTTTGGTATGTAAAAATGTTTAAATATCACAATTTTTAACGAAAAATCTCCAAGTTTATTGAAAAATAAAATTTAATATGGCAATAGAAATCATATTCAAACACAATAACACCAACAACACAAAGAAATTAAGCCTTGAAGTCGACGAGTTACATTTTATTTAATTTATCAAAAAATTAATTAAGCTAAACGAGCGCTGGCACACTCATGAATCATGAGTTATTGATATGCGCCTAAAAGCAGGCAATTAGTAAAATTCAAGAACACAATTCTGTGCAGTTCAGAGCCCAGTTTGGCTTGGCCCAGCTGATGAGCCTAAGCATTAATTGTTACTTGCTGCTAAAGAAGCGATTAAAATCATCATCATAAATTCGATTACTGTGCGTAGGAAAGATAAATACAAGAGAAACAAGAGAAACACGCACAAACACGCATACACAAAAAGCACAATGATAACTTAATTAAAATACATATTCTGAGTGAGGCTCTACCAATCACATACCATGGCAGTCATTCCACTCCCCATCCTGTCCCCACTCCCTGCATTTCTTCACTCGTATGTACACACGCACTATGGCGCTGATGTTAAAATGAACTTTCTTTTAGTTGCGTGTGTGTTTGTTGTTGTTAGTGTGGCACAATTTACCCCAAGGACATGAATGAACAGCTTAAGAAAATTACTGCTTAAAACAATACAACAACAGCAAAAATGTAACAAATGAAAAATGCAAAGAAATTACTATGTAAACGCAGGAAATGCTTGGCTGCTGTTAATGGACAATGGTAACGCTGACAATGGTGATGATGTTGATGCTGACGATGGGAATGGCGTTGCTGAGAATTGTATGGGAATCAACCATTATTGGGTTAATATGACAGTTAAATGTCAGACGATGTTCGGCAAGAATAATAACAGCAATAAATCAATGAAAGGAATTTAACAGGGCGCTATGGCAGTTGTCATTCACAATAAGTTAGGGCGAGCTATGAGTTGTCAGTCACAATTAGTTAGCACGAAGAAAAAGTGAGGTTAGTGTTGATTTATTGAAAAAAAAATGTATCTACTCTATTAGAGAGGTGGAGTTGTTTTGCAGTTTTCAGTGACTTAAAACTGTTGCATAATGTTTCTCGAATTTTGATTTTATCCATTATAAAACAATTTAGGCTACTTAACGCTAATCAGCAAACGCAATGCTCTGACAGACGCTGCTTATTTCAAGCGCTGTCAAGTGACAAGCAAATAACTATTAATGGCAATGTCAATTTGACAATCTATACTATAGATGCTATAGTCACACTGCCTTGCCATCAAAGACATACAAATTAGTGCCTTATCTCCAGCACACAGCTTGATATTTACACTACCCATAGATAGCTACATAGCTAGTTAAGTATGTACTATGTATTGAATTCAATTTAATTTGAAAATTTAATTAAATATGCGACATAAATCCCTAGAATGTAATCATTATCGCTAAAACAGAGACCACCGTTGGCTGTTGGATGTTTTCAGTTGTTCAGACTGTCAGTCGCACGCACTCAACGCCAAAGCGCAAATGAGCGTAGATATGACGTGTGGAATGAGAGTGCCCATTTGAGCGTAACGCTACCGCCGCAACGTTGATGGCTGCTGGCATTGAGTTGGAGAGGTACTTGGTATTTGTTTAGTAAGTATGTATAACTATGTCGTAGAAGGGGGAAAAATGGCGTGCAACTTCGAAGGTTAAATAGTATATGGAAATGGAATGTGCGACATTGCGGATAGCTTAGATAAAAGCGAAAATTATTAACATAGCTTTCAGTTGAGCGGCACTCAACCGTTGATGGTGGGCGTCGTTTGAAGGTTGTGATTACAAGCAAGTGGAATTTTTTAATTGGCGAACAAAGTTTTTAAATTTTATGCGAAAATCCGCAGAAATTTATTGAAATTCAATGCATAAATTGGCAATAAAGCCAAAAAAGTAGGTATGTATGTAGTAGCAAGTGAGTAGAAAAGGGTGAAAGTTGAAGCGCTCGCATTTGTTTGACAATTTTTACCATTGTGAATGATGGGAGGCGGCGTAGTTGGTGCCCTTGTAAGTAATTATTCACAATGATTTTTAAGCTTTGATAAATGTCACAACTTATGTAGTACATACTCAATCAACAATGACGACGTGAATACAACTACCGCTATGCGTTCATATAAAATTGTACAGCACTAGCTGATTTCGTGCTGTCAAAACAAAATTTTGCTTTATCCTTGTTATTTTGTGAGCTTTAAATTTTTTGTTAAGAATTCATTGGCAGTGATGTCAGCACTAATTAAACCAAATCACCACAAATGACGAATTCTTCCGTTCTACACTCAATCGTGTTAGTACAATTGTGCTTAAAAGCAATCACAGGCCCGTTTGTTGTTACTTTAAGTCAAATTTTCGCTAATTATGGTCACTCTAAAACCACGCGTGTGCAAATAATGGTTATTTTAATGGTAATCAATGACGTTTTAGAGCCAAAAGCCACAAGCCAATGACAGCTAAAGCAACATTATGCGCAACCGATTATTTATAATTACCAAAAATTAAGCACACTTTGTGGCAAGAATTATCTAAAGAAGGATATCGCAGTAGATTAGCTGATTGGAATTGTGTATGTATACTAAAAAGTGTGAATGTCAGACAAAACGAATTGGCAAAAATTTTACCTTGAAATTAATTTCTCTTCTCTTTCACATTGACATTTTTAAAGAAAACACACACATAAAAACGGAAGTAATATAACCTCTATTTGGATAAACCTTGCTTTGTGGTAAATAGATTTTGTAAACAAGAAATTAAGCAGCCAATAAATATGATTGAGAATGCGTATGTTGCCATGGTGAACTCCATGAAAGCAGCAAACAATAGAAATGACAAAATGACATTTTTACTTAGTGACAGTACAGAGTTATATACACTTCAATGATTGTATTTGCCCTTCGACGGCACAGCACAGCATCTACAAGAGACAAAAGTATTGTTGCTGGTTTGCATGGAAACTTTTGTTGACAAGACAATGCAATCACTCATTCATTGCTGCAGGAATTGCAATTGAATTGCTGCTTGCTTTTCAACAATTTTCGATTTTGTGCTCAAAGCAATTAATTTGATTTATTGCGCGGGCCACTTAAAACAATCGCAACAATCGCAGAGATATTTACAATTTGCCCGAAATTAATCAAATGCGCTTGTCAACAGAAGGAGCGACGACGACGCGCTTTTTGTGTGATTGAACATTGTAAAGCAATTTGAGCGGAAATTAAAATAGACAATCACTTAAAAAATTACGTTTTTTTTTTGACAAGTAATGAAATATGATTAACGTACATGGCGAAAGAGAAGAAGAAGAACTAAAGCTAGAGCGAGTAACAGAATTGTGCGACAAAAGTGAAGCGAAAGATTTAAAGCGAATAGCGTCACATTGCTTGTCGCGCGGCGAAAGGCGGTAAGGAAAAAAAAAACGAAGCAAAAGTGATTTTTCCTTTAAAGAATTGCTTTTAAAATTTATTTATTTTACTCTTTTTGCATATAATGGCCAAGCATTAACATTAATGACATGCCAAAGCTATGTACATATGTATCCGGTCATTGTTTGTTGACGGCGTGAAATATTTGTTGTAATTTATTTAAATTAATTTTAGCGGCACTTAACTACAATTAACGATTATGCAAAATTGTTTTTTTTTTACATTTTTCTCTTTCTCACTCTCTCTCCCTCTTTCTGTGTGTCCCGCTTGTTATGCTGTCATACACAACCCTTTACTTTCAATCATGCTAATGGCTTGCGCTCATAAAAAATCACCAATTACAATTTTCAATTTGCACAGTAATTATGAGTTAAATTTATTAAGCAGTTTTTTTACATATATAAATGCAATGCAAAAAATGCGATTAAGCTTTACTTTTAATGCTGTTATAACGTTTAAATTACGATATTACGTTGACGCTACTAGTTGCGTAATGCGTCAAACAGCAAGCGAGCGCTTTTGTTATGTAATTAAAATGTTCGTGTCATGCTGTTAATGAGCGCAGCAGTTTTTAATGCGATTTTTAGATTTTTGTTGTGCATTTGTGTAAATTTTACAATTTTGTTAGCAAAAAATGTTTATACATTACATTTATTTTTTTCTAGATAAAAAAAAAATAACGACATAATTATGTTTATTAAAACTAGGTTATGGTGAACTTTTTTCATTGACAAAAAGTTGCTTTTAAATTACGCCTTTGCAAGCTACAATGCCTCTACGAGTACACACCATTTGGACCATGCGGCAGGCGCATGCGAAAATGTTTAGAGAAATAACGTTAGTTAGATGATTGATGTGCCAAGGCGTAACATACATATGTACATAACTGTAAACTGTAAAAGGTATGTATATGATTAATGACAGTTGGCAGCTATTGACTTTGTCATATGTATTGGCATATTTCTGAGTAAAGTTAGCTTGCAGAAGCGCAAAAAAAGCAAGAACAAAAAAAATTTCTGTGCGTTTCAATATTTTGCAACAATTCTATGATATTTGTAAAGTGCGTGCGTTTTTTGTTGTTAATTTTTTTTTTGGCCAGAAACTTTTCAAACAAAAGTTGGCATGATTGATGACGACGACGCTTGACAAGGTGCGCAGGCGGCAGAAAAATCCTGACAGAAAAAAGTGACATTAGTTTATAAAGGTAATGAACTGGTGATTAAATGTTTGATTGAAACGAAAACAGGTAGGAGTTCATAATCGACACTAGCGCCATCACACCATTTTGACAGTCCAGCATTCATACTTGTCAAAGCATGCAGCATATCAAATGTTATTAGCATTGTTATTGAATGCACATTCACAACAAGCAAGCTTCCTACATATTCAAGCCCACGAACCAAACACCAACCAACAATCAGCTGTCTTTTCGTATTAATGACAGCGGGTACAATTTTAATTAGCAGCTGAAATTATCGCATACAAACACATGGCTACACAATCGGTAGAATTGCTCGTGCTTGGTTGAATGTGGCAATAAGGGCACATGCAATACATACAGAATAAGCTCAATAGTATAACATTGCCCGACGTCGTACGATAATTATGTATGTGCATACAATTGCATACTCCATAGCAGAACTAATCAGATAATCCCAACGATCAAGTGAAAATATTGAGTTTTTGTTTTTTAATGCGCGATAATCGCAGAAATCGAAAGTGGATGAAGGCTAAAGTTGTAAAAATTAATATATGCACATATATGTATATATGTACATATATTTATTTAATTGCATCATTTATGTAAATTAATATATTTAAATAGGTAGGACATGAAATAAAAAATGTATTCTGCTGCTTCAGCTTCTTTTTTAACCAGCTGTTATTATTATTTTCCCACTTCTTTGAAATCTACACAACACTTGCATTCAAACAATTACACTATTGCATGGTAAGTTTGGAGAATTTACGCCGAAGTACACAATACCATGGTATATTGCGAATTCACCAACACGCATTATTCAACAGGTTACTCATACGCCATGGGGTACTACTGGAAGCAAAGAACAATTTTCAAGCAGCATAAGTCTACGTTTTAGGGAATGACTTACATTTATGCAGTTAAAATTCTGAACTTTTATATTTGTAGCATTTATTGTGCACAAAGTGCTGTCAACGAAAATCAATGATTGTTGGGGTAAGTGGAAAAAAATTCAACAACTATTTACAGCGAAGGTTGAGTGTATAGCTATTTCACGAAAAACCATTTTCGATCATCAGCACTCTTTTCGGAAGTGGATGCACCGGGGATTGAACCCGAGTCCATTCCAACTTCAGCCGCAATGACCCAACGGATAAACACACTCGGCCATTGAGACTCTGTGCAAGCTGTTGGATTTTCCCCACTTTTGCCTTTTTTCATTTTCAACATTAACGTTAGTGTGTATATGCTTTTTGCATATATTCTCCACAAACGTGCTGAATTTTTGTTGTAGGCAGTTCGCAATGAACATTGTTGTTGGTATTTATTTTATGTATATACCAAACAACGTTAACAATTTTACTTGAAAGAGTTTTTAGTGCTTAGCACGAAATTTTTATTTTTTTTTTTTTTAATTAAATTTTTTAATTGTTGGGGTAAGTGGAAAAAAATTCAACAACTATTTACAGCGAAGGTTGAGTGTATAGCTATTTCACGAAAAACCATTTTCGATCATCAGCACTCTTTTCGGAAGTGGATGCACCGGGGATTGAACCCGAGTCCATTCCAACTTCAGCCGCAATGACCCAACGGATAACGGATATCCGTTGGGTCATTGCGGCTGAAGTTGGAATGGACTCGGGTTCAATCCCCGGTGCATCCACTTCCGAAAAGAGTGCTGATGATCGAAAATGGTTTTTCGTGAAATAGCTATACACTCAACCTTCGCTGTAAATAGTTGTTGAATTTTTTTCCACTTACCCCAACAATTAAAAAATTTAATTAAAAAAAAAAAAAAAAAAAAAATTCGTGCTAAGCACTAAAAACTCTTTCAAGGAAAATCAATGATATCGGATGGCTATAACAAATTTAAGACATTTATACATAGCAAGAGATAATTGCGAAAATATGCGATTTTGAGCCAATCAGCTGCCAAAACCGGAAATCAGCTATAACTCCAAAACGACTCATCCGATTTTAGTTCTGATAGTTAGATTCAATATAAAGTTTTACTTGCATATTGGCCTGGTTCTTTTTTTTTGACAATTTTTTTTCAATTTTTTTTGGTAATTTTTTCAATTTTTGATTTTCAAAAATCCGTCTTAGTTCATAAAAACTAAATTCCGTACAACAAAATTAATTTTAATAAAATATGTATCGTGCAAGAGTTTGATACTCAGAGAGGAATATGAATTTCGATTCCAAAATATATGTAGGTTAGTAAATCGCGCCAGCCTAATGTATATGCATATCTAAAACTCCCCACTAACCTCAAATTTAAATCAACAAACTTACTAAATCATGACGAAGCACATTTGCATACTTCAAAAAACAAAAAGCAACACAGAATTCATTACAAAGGGTTTAAATGCTCGCTTTATTGCTTGCCTGCTTGTCTTCCATATTTGAAATATGCAACGTTAATCGCTTTTGGCATGCTTGAGAGCTTGCTTGATTTTGCCTACTTACTTTTAATCGCCCACCATTCCCAACAACCACGAAATACTTATATACTAAAACTAAACTAAAAACCAAATGCGATTCAAACGACGAGTTGATATTAGTTACATTTCACTCTCCAATTAAGAACAAATGAATTACATATAATTTCCGGCACAAAAATGACAATCCAACCGGATCACAAGCGTCAAGTATGTTTGCCGGCGGCGGCGGCAGGCATGAAAGCAATATTACAACTATAAAATAAATGAATGAAAGTAAACAATAAGAAAACCAAAACAAAAACAATGAATGGCAAATTAAACGTCAAATAAAGGCATACACCGATTGTAGTAGTAGGTGGCGGTGGTGGTGGTGGTGGTGGCGTTGACGGTGACGGTATGGTGTTGATGGCCATCATTTTCTGTCACAGCAACACAAAGGCCACCAATCATCATTTTGTGCTTAACGGATTTTACTATTGAGTAAGTATTATGCATGTATGTATGTATGTATGTTTATATGCACATAAACGCTTACGGAAGTTTTTGACGTTTACATATATCATTCTATTTGGCATTTAACGTTAGGTTAATTGACACAAATTTATTTTGCCTGCATGACTGCCACGCATATTTTGCTCCTTTTTTGCTCCTTTTTGTAAACTAATTTTCCTATTAGTTACAATATTTTAGTTTTTGTGTGCGTACTTTTTGTTTGCTGTGCACTTCATTCCTTATCGCATGCCACTTTGACAGCTGTCAGTGTGTGTATCCGTGGTAAGCTAGACGAAATTGCCTCCCAGTAAAGTTTTACTTTTCCTATTTCATTTTTTTTTTTTTTCTATTTTTTCTTGTCTCTTTTTTATTTTTTCTTGCATCGCAGCTTCCTTTTTTGCATCTCATTCTTATTTACCCAAATCTGAGTTATCAAATTGTCCCAACAACAAGGCTTAGCTAACCCAAATAAGCAAAAAAATGTTTTTATGCGAATGTAGCTATGCGAAAAAAAAATTTATTTTAAGTGAGGTGAAATGCGTTTTTTCATTTTATATTTATTTGCTCTACCCACCAGGTGAATACCCTTGAGGGTTCAAAGTAAATATGCAAACAAATTTTATCTGTGCGAAATAAGCCATTTAATACTTAAAGTAGAAAAATCCAACTCTACCTGTCAGCTAAAAGCTCTTACAAAGTTAGTAACATCAGCATTAAACTTTGGAGAGTTACACTGCGAAAAAAGAACTGCTATTTGTAAACTAACAACAATGCAAATGAATGTAAATAAATGTTGGTTAGCAATAGAAAGTAACTAAATTTTCACATAATAACGAATAGTGCAAAAAATAATGGTTTTAACTCTTGAATGCTGTGAACAATCGCATCAATGATAAATCATAGGCCGGTATGTGCAAAGTTAAACTAATTTTGAAGTGAATTTTTCCAAAGTGTACACTACTCATGTTGACCCTTTTAGCGCACTTAAATTGACTGTTTAAAATGTTTCCACGTAGCAAGTTTATGAGATTTTTTCAGCAGCAATTACCCACACTTTCAATTAAAATTGTGCATCCCTTCTTTTAAATTTGACAAGGTTAATTTGTTAGTTATGTTATTTAAAGGTCAAAAGGAATGACAAAATATACATACATACATACATACATATATACATACATACATACTTACATACAAATATTTAGAGTTAAATACAAGCAAAGCAATTCTGCATTAATGAAATTACATAGCAAACAAAAGTACAATATGCGTTAAACTTGAGAAAATTTCATTCATTTTAATTTATGTAATGTCAAATGTCAATGTGACAGAATGCAAAAGTCCCCTTTACATGCAGCAACAGCTGTAATTATCCGCTTAAGCAACCCAATTCCAAGCAAATTATACGACCGACCGACAGTTTGTCTTTTCCGTAATTTTTATAAATTTCGCACAAAAAAAAATCATGTTTGATCAAGAAGTGTAGGTAGCGATTTACATGCAAACAAAGCAAGAACAAAAAATTACATACATATGTATATGAAACATCAGAAGAAAAAGTTTGAGAAAGCGAATAATGCGCAAATTTTTAGTTAACAGACAAATGGGCATTGTTTAGACAGCATGCGTTTGTGACACAGAAAAGCTGGAAAAAATGAAAGAAAGAAAAAACTTGTTGAAAAAAAGTTGCGTTGAAGGTCGCCGTCGGACCGTTGGATACATAAAACGCATATTGTTGTGACGTGTTGCCTTTTTTGCATTTCCTCCTCTCGCTTTTTCGCTCACTTTCTACTTGCTTTTGCTTTCGTTTGTGGCGTTAAAAGTTTTTAGTAGCTAATCCATCAACTGCTTAGCGGCTATTTGGCTTGCATAACCGGCTAAATTTTTTTAATTTGCATTTTTGCGGGTGTAAATAACATTTTTCAATAACATGTCTGGTTTTGTTCTTCTTTTTTTACTAAAGGATTTCGCAATTTTACGACCAAACAAAAGTTTTGTATACAAAATTGAAAAAAAGCTAGGTTTTTTTTTAATTTTTCGTTTTTTTTTTTTTTGTTTTCTAATGAATGAATAGAAACTATATAAAATGCTTCACTAAACATCTGAGAATTGCAGAAATATATAAAGCCAACGGCAATTGAACGAACGAAAAATTTTCATAGAATTTTTGTCACTTCGAAATTGCATACAAATCAAAGTGTGTCTTATTTATAATGGTCACTCAATTCACTCCTTCTGAACTGGTGGGGGTCCAACTACAATTGATCTAGTTCCCTTTTGACACCTTTTCGTTAGTTCGGAACTAGAAATTTTGCTCACTAGTTATTAAGTTCCGTGCAGCGACACATTTTCGCGCCATTTATGCATACATACATACATATGTACGCAAATTTCCCGTTTCGCCGTCAGCATAAACATAAAATCCATTTCTATTGCTCTACTCCTTTCTTTTCCCCACTACAACAAAACTTAATTCCTCTTCTTCTTCTTCTCGCACAGTGCATGTTCTAAAGATATTAAAGAGCCGCCAAACGAACGAATATACATATATATTTCAAGATGAGGAGGTGAATAAAAATAACGACACCACGGCACCACACCACGCTACCAACACACCACACCACAGCACACCACATGCCATCAATTGCAAGCAGTGATGCCGAAATTGGGCCTTTCGGACCAAATCTGGTCCGATAAATTTACTTTGGGCTGTTGGGCGGCTAAAATCAATTTTGGTCCGATTTGTAATATGAATATTTTTAGTGGAGTTCTTTTATTGTTAGTGAAACACACTATTCGCACACGGTATATATATTGAGACGGTAAAGCCAGCAGGCGGAAATGTCAAATACTGCTTACGTCACAGGACCAATAAAGCCGCGAACAACCAAACAAACAGCTGTGCCAATTGCAAACGGAAATGACGTATGAGGACCTGATACTTTTTTCTAAAACCGAAAGAAATATGGCGGCCAGCGAACTGACATGACCTTTTAATTGGATCATGCTATTCGCATATCTATTAGAGTTGGGAAATTTAGGTCACTTTGTTGAGCGCGCAATTGGTGAGCGCTCTCTTCAGTGAAATAGTTCACTTTAGTGACTTTGCATAAGCTATCCAGGTAGGACGTCCCAAGAAAGCGTTGTCTGCCGCTGTTAAGAGCCGAGCAAAGCAGTGGCAGATGAGGTGTTCGATTGTCTCCTCGCCTCATCATCTTTTCAGCTTATGAAGCATCTGCGGTAGGGTGCACCTAGCCTCTCTGCGTGTTTCCCGATGAGGCAGTGTCCTGTGAGTACCACCACAAGGTTCGAGATGTCATCTCTCCTTAGAGTACTTATTTAATGGGATCGCTTGTGAACCCATTTCTGCCAGATTTGCCTTGATGTTCGACATACTGGCTTCTGTTGCCATCTATCGCTTGCTAGTTTATAGACATGCTGTTTAAGAATTAGCTTGTTTGTGGCTAAGGCATACTATGCCTTATGGAAGAACCTGCTCGGTAGTGGCCTGCCTCGCAAGTTCATCCGCCCTACAATTACCATTGATATCCCTATATCCCGGGACCTACACGAGGTGCAGACAGGTCTGTTTGGCCATCTCCTTTAGAGATCGGCGACAGTCTAGTGTTAGTTCTAAATTAAATGAGTGGGAGTCAAGATTACTTAGTATGTACATATGTATTTAAAAATAAATATGTAATTCCATTGTAAGTTGACTTCTGATTTTTGGGCCTTTTTTGGCGGAATTGGGCGGTAATTTGGTCGGTAAAATTTTTTTTCAGTGGCAACACTGATTGCAAGCAAAACTTTTTTATGGCTATGCAAAATAGACAATTTATGTGCGAATATTATGTACATATGTGTGTAGCTATGTATGTATGTACATATGTATGCATGTAGAAAAAAGGCTTGCTTAGCAATTTATGGTAATGACTCGTTTGGTTTACCACTTGCGTCGAGCGTCAAAGATTAATAAATTTAATTTTATTGGCAAATTTTTGACATTAATCAAATGTGGGTGTGATTACAATAAAACAAAAACAATAATGCGAGTTGGGAATTGTGAACATAAAAACGTAAAAACATAAAAAAGAACAAAAAAAAACATTATTAACCAAACCGACCAGAAAAACGTACGATTTCAGGGTACGAACATAAAATTGACCGCATAGCATTGTGAAGCAGACACATTTGCGAAAAATTATTGCGAGCAAGGAAAGCAGGCAAAAACAAGCAAGAAAGAAGCGAGTAGCGCAAAGAGAAAAGCGTGAAATTGGTTAATGTTGGAATATTTACTGGCTACTAAATCGGCAAAAAATATAAATATGTTTGCTTTCACGTAAATCAAAACAAAAACCTGTGCATGTACAAACAAGTACCTACCCAGCAGTATTTGAGGTAAGGAGCTGCATATTCAATAGAATATTCATTATGAAAAATAGCCTGAAAGTAAGTCCAAAATTCATTGCTGAAAAAATAACTGAACACGCAGTGAAGACATCAGGTG
Source organism: Urophora cardui (assembly GCA_960531455.1). Taxonomy (NCBI): domain Eukaryota; kingdom Metazoa; phylum Arthropoda; class Insecta; order Diptera; family Tephritidae; genus Urophora; species Urophora cardui. The sequence goes on along the minus strand of OY482671.1, from coordinate 2,791,520 downwards.
TACTGAAATACATGCTATGGAAGTTCTCCCTGCGTATTCAGGCCTTTTTTCCTACAGAAACTCTCCCTTCTCGTTCGGCAGTTTTTAGGTAGTTGATTTTCGACGCCACCTCTACATAAAAACGAAAGGGAAAGTTCAGATATTAGAACTACATCTCTACTGAATATTCAGTAGGAAATATGTGCTGTTTTCCAGCTGATGAATACTGCTGGGTATAAGCTTGCAATATACGCAATCTCTTAGCTAAATTGAAGCACAACACTTGCCATAATTCCCTCAACTGCTACACAGGTGGCAACCCAAACACACACACACACACACACACACAACCCCGCTAACAATTTTACCAGACAATTTCTGATTCAGACAATTCTGAAAAAAATCTGAGTACAAAGTTGACTATGTAGACATATCTTATGGATTTTTTAAAGATTTCTACGAGAAATGTCTAGGTCATAGATGCTCATGCCTATGCCCTTGAATCACATTTGTTTTTGTTTTTCCCCCCAGACATAGGCACAGATACAAATTCGCCCAATGAATATAAAAATAAAATTTTCTTCCCCTGCCATATGCCCACAGGTATAAAAAATTTCAAATGAATGTGATTGAGTTTCTTACGTTTCTACGTTAGCTTCGCCCTTCCCATATGAAGCTACGTTGGCGTCGCCCTTCCCATATGAAATTGAAAATTACACTAACAAATTGAAAATAAAATTTTTTGAAAAAATTGAATTCTTGAATTGAAAAGCGACGTAACTCAAAACCCAAATAAATATAAAATAAATGAAAAAAATGCAAGAAAACCTTTTTCTTTACAAACGAAGCTTTGAAGTAAAACCTTGGGTAAGGAAGAAGACTTTTGCTGGGAGGAGACTAACATTTAGCAGTCCCTAAATACGTTATTCATGGATTCAAAAAGTTTTGAGTTGTGCAATTTTTTGATTTAGGGTGCGATTTGTAGGCAAACGAAAAAACTGAACAAAATTTCTAGTTAATATTGAAAATTTTGTGGCAAAAGTGTATTTCAAATTATTTGAAGAAAAATAAAAGCAGATTTTAATAAGAAAAATAGGAATTAGAGCTTTTTTTGCTGAAATATTATTGCAACTCACAGTCTATGCTAATTAATTATAGGTACGTATATAAATTAATAATTAAGGTAAGTTACATATATGACAGAAATAAAATATGACAAGTATCCACTCATAAGAAATGAAATTTTAAAATACTTATCCAAGTTCGAAAGCACATGTGTGCATATATTTGCGAAAAAGCCTTTTCTAGCCTTAAGTTAATCAAAACAAACCAAAGAAACCTTTTATCCCAAAAGCATTTGGAAGCAATTCTGAAATTATCCACCTCTGATTCGACAATAAATATTGACAATTGATTAAACAGCCTTGAATAAACTTATCACTTATTGTTATTATGTAATATGTAGATACATTTTTTTTATATGTACGAGTTCATATCTTAATTTAATATACATAAAATATATAGTAAATATTGTACATATGTATGTATTTATGTTGTATGTTGTATGTAAAATTTTCCAATCGTACAATAAAAATTTACTTGTAGTTTGTAACTTTTTTTTTAAATCTAACACAAATTTTCTCTCGGTGCACTAATAAATTTTTGTAGATGTATTGGAGTTTCCCCATTCAATACGAGAGCGTTGAGCACCCTTGGTCTAGGTAATTTTACATTTTTCCCATCCGAAAAATCTTATAGATATCTGAATGATTTCGTGCAGATATTCCAAAATATTTTCCTACAAGAAAATTTCTATTTGTCATCAGTTCAAAATTAAAAAAAAAATAATAATAAAACAAGAAAATGTGAAATTTAAGAAGCACAAGGGAATTACCACCGCATGTTAAACTGTATATCACAGGCTTAATAAATACATAGTACTGCAAACACACATGACCGAAAGAAGCTGGTATTATTATTGTTGCAATGAGGTAAGTTCGTGAATGTTAGTTTTCTTATATCAGAAGAATAATAAGATGATATCAATTTTGCATATTCGATAGATCACGTAGCTTTTATTGGAACATGGCGCAGACTTAGATCAGCCAAATAAATCAGACGAGCGTCCCTCCAATTATTCGAGCCTCAAGTATTTTAATAATGTAAATTTCTGCTTCGTTACCATACTCAGCCAACCAGAAGTTGAAGTTTATTAGCGGCTCTAGTAATAAGACTTAGTACAGATGTTTACATAAATATGTATATACATATGTATATGTTTGTACATAGCGATATCTACACATGTAAATAAATTTCCATATAATAAATACATATTTGCATAATATCTAATTTGCCACTACATCTGTGTATGCGAATTTTAATTGGAAATTCTTTAGATATCTGTAAGATATCCATCAGAGGTTTCGGACAATAAATCAGAAATCATCACGATTTTTCTTCAGATATCTGTTAGATATCAGTCAGATTCGTCGGAAAACAATAGAATTTCCCCCCATTGTTCGTTCAGAAATCTGTTAGATATCTGTACGAATCGTCGGTAAAAAACAAAGAATTTCCCAAGACATGTCTGTAAGAATTCCTGTCAACGTCTTCATACATTTCTGTTGAAGAAGTCGTACATAAATCTTATTGATTTCGGAGTTTTTTTGCCGAAAATCTGATAGATGTCTCACAGATTTCGGGTAAAATTGTTAGCTGGGAATATGCAAATAAAAACGAATATGTATGTAAAAATATACAAATTTTAGAACTTTTATCGTTTTATACGACCTTTTCCTCCTCTACCCCGCCTTATTCTGCCCGGCACATCTCATTCTAGCCGTGCCACATTAAACTTTGCTGAATTCCGTGCGGCATAAGAAAATAAACTTGCACAATGAACAACGGCAAATGTGCTGCCTAGAAAAAAAAAAGCAAAAACGAAACGAAAAAACTTAACAGAGCATAGAAATAGGAGGGTTCCCAAGCGGCACAGAAAAAGTGCTGTGGGCTGTGCTGGGCGGCAATGCGGCGCACAGTCACAAAACGTCGGCGATGGATGGTGGCGCTGGAAATTTTGTCGCGCACACAGTTGCAGTTAAGTTGTTTTTTTCCTTTTCTATTTTTTTTTTGTTTGTTTTATTTGTTTGCCGGCTTAGGGATGCCTTGTCGGCAGAGTCATAGGGGATTTTAATGGCAGCCCTCTTGGAGGCGATAAATTTGCGTCGCCAGAAAAATGCTGCGCTTTAGTACTAATCAGTGCTTTTTTATGCATGTACATTTACTGAGCGCTTTGTGGGGTGGATTTGCTAATATTCTGCTACTGATAAGAAAAAGGTAAGCACGTGTAGCGACACATACATACATATGTACCAATGTACATACATATATATGTTTTGGTATAAAGTCTTGCATGTTGAAGTGGATGCCTACCGCAAAGTTACAGCCAAGTTCTGGAAGTTAAGGCAGCAACATTAGATTTATGAAGTGTGCATAAAATTTTCCGTCTGTAAATAAATTTGTCGTGCATACGTGTACATATGTATGTATGTATGTACATACAAACATGCAAATGTATGTACATATGTATGTAGATAAAAAAGCCTAATGTTTGCATGTCACGCCACATACGTGCAAAGATAAATATTGCATACTTATGGGCTTATAAGCACCTTTGTCCTAATTTTAACGCTTAAACTTGCCAGAGGAGCTATAGGGTATGAATAGTCCACTTTCAAAAGTGTCTATGTGAAATTTTTTTCGATATTGAGTTTTTAATGGATTGTGTACCATTAAAAATTTTTACTGCAAAATCCTTCCGTATTCTGAAGGAAGCAGCATTAAATAAAAAATGCTATTTTTAAAGTATCTACGTACATACATACATATGTTTCATTTATACACTTTCAAAATGCTATATCTACCTATTATAGGTCACTCATACGCCTTGGCACACATTTGTGTCACCTTATAATTATAAGGGGGCGCTCAAAATTCTAATAACAATTTATTTCCATCAGATCGCTTCCCAACGTAGTGGAGGTCTCACTTTTGCGCCCGTTCCAAGCGTTTTTCTGCGCTAAGAGTGTGGAAGAGGAAGGTTTTGTTAGAAGAAACGTATTATTATGCGTTTCTATTTCAAAACTCGCTATGTGAAAAAATACTGAACATTGAATTTGCAAAAATCTCTCTTATTGCGGTTTTATTTTGTATACCTCTAAATTCCTTATGGGCTTTCAGTTAATAACAGAACATGTTCATATAAAATAGAGCTTGAGGCTGTGGTTGGTTTTTTCTAATTTATGGCTTAACAAGAAAAATTCACATAGCCACTTTTTAAAGTGGACTACTCATATATGAAGGCCAAATTTTCAACTCAGAAACCGTTGCAATTGAAGGCGAAGGGTCAACGAAAGAGCAATGAGTAGAGGATGCGATAGCAAACGTTTAAGCTTCTGAAGTTTCAGTTAAAATCATAAGAAGTTTTAACGTAAAAAGGAGAAATTAGTAATTAGATAAGTTAGTGCAGTTGAGTGCGCAAATTAATTGAGTTTTCAGGGACACAGTTTGCAAATGTATTGTATTTGTCTGAGGTAGGTAGTATTGTCATTCTCCCTACTCGCTACCCACATCTATTTGCTGTCATATTAGAAAATGCTCCAGAAAAGCGCAAGTTTATAAGGATTAAAAAAATGCAACTAAGCACAAACTCACAAACAGCATTTTCCCCTTAAAACTACTTCTCAGTAATTTCCTTGTACGTTGTCACACACAGCCAGCCAATTCACAATTGAATGAAACGGCGCTGCTGAGTTTAATTTCGCATTCCTTGAGCCTTTTAGCATTTTCAAGTCTTTTCTGCTCTTGCCATTTTTTCACCACAGAAATTTGCATTTAATTTGCTTTTTTGCTCCATTATTTATTTACGCCCACTGTGAACTCGCTCGCAGCATCGGCCATAGGCGCTAACTTTTTGCTGATGTGGACGATTTGCACAAACTGCATATGATTATCGGATACACATTCTTCTTTTTGTTCTTTTGCGGCTTCTCTGAGCCAACGAGTCAGCCAACCTTTTTGCTGTTGACTCAACAAGAAAAATTATCAATCTCTTAGATTAGCTATGCTAGTCCTTTCTTGTTTATTTGTTTTAATGTTTTATTTTTCTTTTGTTTTAATTCATTTATTTTCTTTTTCATATGGAAATTCGTGGAATTTGCTTCGTTTTTCGTGTTCATATTAAGTATTCACAATCTCCACATTCTTGAGTACCTACCTACACGCGTCATGCTACCTGTTATGCTATTACCGTTGCTTTAGCCGTTACGATTACTGTTTGCTGTTGTTGTTGTTGCCGTGTTGGGGTTGCCATAAATCTTCAAAGCACATAACAACGTAGATTTTTTTCAATTTAATGCACATACTTAACATTTTCACTTCCTTCTACATTTATACTGGGAGTGTAATGTTGCTGGTACGCAGCACCTGCACAGCCCCTGCACGCACGCACGCATGTAGGAACATGTATTCAATTTGAAATTTTGAGAGAATAAATAAATTTATGCTATGCCATGGGAAATTGCGCGATTGATTTCTCTTCCTCGATATATTTACCTACATACATACATATGGGTGTTTCCAGCGTTACGGACGTTCCATGCTGCGACATTATTTTCAGTATAAAACCTATAGTAGGCTTTGGATCAGAATATTTTTTTTTGTCATATGTAGCATTTGTACTCCTCTATCCAAAGCTATCAAACTTTTTTTCTAGAGATGACACATTACCACTGTAGAATGATTTAATGTTGCCGTTCGGATGTTCCTCAAAAGTACCTCGTATTTGAGGTTACACCTGATTTCGTTAAAATTCTGCGAATTGGTTGATGCTACAAAAAAATGATGTATATACGACTAACAGAGGAATATACAAGGACTGTCACTACATTAAAGTTATATTTTTGTAGACGTTTTTTATTGGAGAAATATCGGTTTAAATTTTGTTCGGACGTTCCCGTTCGGACGTTCCAAATTTTTCTATGAAAGAAAACATAAATTTTTCATAACAAAACAAGTGTTGAGCACATATTTTATTGCAATTAACTCATTAATTCAAAATTTACATTACTTGCACATTCTGAGGACTAAAACGATACTTAATAATGTATAGTGGCGATGAATATAAAAAAAACTGATGTAAGTACTAGCAAAATTTAATAAGAATAATATAATAATACAATGGCGCTATTATAACTCTGACGACTTTTATGGCCGAGCTTCTCTCCCAATTCGAGGTGTGCTCCTTTTTACTTTTCCTACTAACTGGGTGGACCTACAGTTTTATGCCGGCTGCGAACGGCGAATGCATTTTTTGTGAGAAGCTTTTTCATGGCAGAAATACTCTCGGAGGGTATGCCACCCACTGCCGAGAGGTGACCGCTGCTCTTAAAAACCCAATAATTGGATTTTTACTAATTAGAAAAATTGTTTTGGTGTTTTTCTCGGACCGTGGTTTGAACCCGAGACCTCTGGCATAGCAGGCGAGCACTCTGCCCACTGCACCACAGCGGTATTTTAAATATCGCGTTGCTTAGATGTCGCTGTACGTCCGGCAGTAATGTGATGTCCATTTTCGCATGAGAAACTGTGTAATGTTTGAAGGGCTGGTGTTTGTTTTACTTTAAGCCATCGCGTACAGGTAGATTTTGAAGTTTTATGCGGCCAAAAATATTTTATTGTCTACATTTATTCCAAATTGCTTGGAGCATTCTTACCTTCAAACAGAGCTGGGCGATAAGGATTACTTGTGCAATCGATTACACGTAGGATTACGATTACATTAATCGTAATTTCAAATTTTTTACGATTACGATTACAGTAATCGTAATTTTTGTAACGACGATTACGATTACAGTAATTGTAATTTCAAGTTTTTGACGATTACGATTACAGTAATCGTAATTTTTGTAACGACGATTACGATTACAGTAATTGTAATTTCAAGTTTTTGACGATTACGATTACAGTAATCGTAATTTTTGTAACGACGATTACGATTACAGTAATTGTAATTTCAAGTTTTTGACGATTACGATTACCGTAATCCTTATTTTCTGTAATCTTAAATTACAAAATTTAAGAATTACATGTAAAAAATTATTAAAATTGCTTTTTGATACTAAACGGTGTAGGGAGGAAAATATGCTTGGCTCTGAAAGAAGTGCTAAAAACTACAAATAATTATGTAAAGCTTGCAATTTCACACATATTATATACATTTTGAAATATTTGCGGTTGAGATAGCAGCTTTTAGTGGGCTGGAGACAATGGCCACATGCTTCTTAAAATTTGGATTTTGCATGTATAAAAAATATGTATTACAATTGCTAGATTTTACTAAACAAATTACTTAGGTTTATCTCATAACAAAATTAAAAAGTAATAAAACTCCACTGCAACTTTTGAAGATGTAAATGACCATAACTATGAAAAGCCAATATTAGATGAAGATTTTTTTGACTTCGGCGGTAAATACCTAACTACATATCTATATAACAACTTAATATATATTTTATTTAAAACTCAATATACCTTTAGAAAACACTGATTTACCTGAAGTGCTTCCTGGTAGTGGCTCAAACATTATAGGAGAAGAATTTTTTAAATATTTGAACGATGCTGATAGTAGCCATGGCTGTTTTAAAAGATATCCTCTGATAAAGAAAGCATCTTTAAGATTCAGCACCCCGCTTACATCGTCAGCACCTGTGGAAAGGCTATTTTCGTTGGCGGGCATTATAAACAGTCCTCGACGCCATGCACTTTCCGATGTTTCTTTTGAAAAATTAGTTCTGCTTAAGGCTAATATTGAATATTATTGAATATAAATTATCCAAACAGCAGTCTTAATTTTGTATCTTTATTATTTCCGCTAATTTTCTCTCTTCTTAATACACATCCCAGTTTTAATTGTTTACTTAATGTGTGAGAAATAAACACATATGTATGCATGTATGTAAAAATTATTATTATTTCTTGGAAAATGATGTTGGGTAAGTATATCACTGTTTTTTACACATTGTAATCCCAGAAAACGAGAACAGTAATCGTAATTTCAAGTTTCTGACGATTACGATTACAGTAATCGTAATTTTTGTAACGACGATTACGATTACAGTAATCGTAATTTCAAGTTTCTTACGATTACGATTACAGTAATCGTAATTTTTGTAACGACGATTACGATTACAGTAATTGTAATTTCAAGTTTTTTACGATTACGATTACAGTAATCGTAATTTTTGTAACGACGATTACGATTACAGTAATCGTAATTTCAAAATTTCTAAGATTACGATTACTGTAATCGTAATCATCTTGTAATCGTAATCCTTATCGCCCAGCTCTGCCTTCAAAGGGTTTTTTTTATGTTTTTCCTAAAAATCTTTTTCTCTCTCTTTCTTTGTTTTTGAAATCCTTCCTTTTCTGACCATCTTTCGAGAGGTTTAACCTCCACCTCATAGCCTTTTGAGCGGAATTCATTGCTAGATAACTTTATAAGGAACAAACAAAAAAAAATTACCTGAAGAAAAAAAGTGTATACGTTCGGACGTTCCAATGTTTAATATACTTAAACTCAGGAATCCTTTTGATTTTGGGAAAAAAATTAACGCAGCCCGAAAGAGCACCCAAAACTGTGTTTTGTCAAAAAAAAATTTGAAAAATATGACAAAGGTAAGTAAGTATGTTTATTTTTACTGCAAAGTATATTTTGCGTCCGAACGCTTGAAAAAAAGCACTACTTTAGAATACACTTTATACAAGATTTGAAGTATTTTGTAAATGTATCTATGTTGATATTCCTAGGTCTGACCTTGGGCTAAGTACTCGTAAAGGCCATTTTTCTACCGGCGCTTTTGTTGCGAATTCGCGGATGTATTCCGGAAGTCATATACACTTAGCTAAAAAAAAAATTGTATATGGTAGTCTGAAAAACGTAAGTTTTGTAAGTAGCAGTGCTCCAATGTCCATAAAATTTTGTGGCGTGATAAAGGAAATACGTACCTATATAATGGTATCAAAAAGTTTGGCCTAGGTGCATTTTTAAATTTTTCTCTTTGGTTGACCCATTTTCGGAAACACCCATATATGTACATATGTACACATCCTGTATTTTATTGCTTTTTTTTACTTTGCTACTTCTATTTTAACAACAACAACAAAAAAAAAAAACAAGTGGAGTCTCGCTGCTGCTGCTGCTAAGAAGATTGATTGTTTCGTTTGTTCATGTCTGTCAATTTTCGCATTATTTAAGCCACGCGACATGAACGAAAAAATTGCTTGCAATGCTGTGACTTCAAATCCAAATAAAATTGATGTTTGGGGCTTTTGACGTAATCCCATCCCATACATGCACAATTTAAAAATAGCAAACCCACAAAAAGGATATCGTCAACTAAAAAGAAAAACATACATACATAGATAAAAATAAAAGAAATAATGCTTTTGTATTTTAGTATTAAAATAAAATAAATCTTCAAAGCTATTTAGTGCACAAAACAAGGCATTAAACTACATTAACCCTCGTTACTACAGACATATAAGCTTAACTTTACTTAAACTCACCTGTAGTTGTAGCCCCAGGGTTGAGCACGTGCTGGTCATTAAAATTTGGGCGAGCAACAGGCAACTGTAAAAGTTGTTAGTGTGTACTCAGTGTCAGTTGTTTTTGGTTTTTCAATTATTTTTGACAGTCAAGTGCACGTATGAATGTCGCAACTTTGATTTTTTTTATTATTTTTTTTCCTCCATTAATTAAGTTCACTAACTAAATGCATGCCATTCTAAAAAGAGTTCTCGGCACAGCGACATCTGCATGCATCCATTTGACTCAGTTAAAGCTGTCACTGCGTACATGAAGTACGATTTTAATTAATTTTACGTTTTTAATTTTGTTCATTTGAGATTTTAAGTTTTCATTGAAGCTGCAAAAACAAACAAAAAGCAACCCGTTAAACTCATCAACTCGTCAGAATATAGATATCAATTAGCAAAGTTATGATAGCTTAGAAAGTTGCCAATCCATTACCGGCAACTACTTCCCGCACAGAGGGGACCCATTGATTTTGACATCGGCAGTCAGTCAGCCATCAAGTGGACACCATTTTAGTCGATCTTTAAATTTCTTCAAAGTCTTTTTATACTCAATTCCGTCATTGCAGCCCAAAAGGAACCGAAATTTCATAAAACTCAACCTAATGTTTTGAAGATGATCTTTCTGATGGTGGACACCATTTTAGTCGATCTTTAAATTTCTTGAAAGTCTTTTTACACTAAAACCCTTCATTGCAGCCCAAAAAGAACCGAAATTTCATAAAACTCAACCAAATGTTTTGAAGATGCTCTTTCTGATGGTGGACACTTGTCAGCTGTCAGCAAGCAAAAGAGACATTCACAACCGAACTGGCCACTCATAGAAGTCTTTAAAACATGTAAAAACACGAAGCATATTTGATCAGAATATAACATAAAAAAGACTAGGGGCCTCCTCAACAAATCAGGAAAGGAAATCTTAAGAATCACCACCACTATTACGGGTTCGGAAAACAAGCCGAACGCATTAGAATCCCATTTAACGCTAGATGCAGAAGCTTCAAACAGTGAGAAATCAATCACACAATTTCTGTGCAAATATCCGACATTGTTTTGAATTCCACAAGCTACATGATAGCACTGCAACCAATCAACCAACCTCCTATCAGTCATAGCGCGCGGTGCGGAACTTAAACTTCCGCAGATCACTTATCATAGACCAATTCCAGTGCAACGGAACAACGTACTGGAGTTGAGGCTTCTGCATCCGCCATCATACATATGTCTGGTTATTCCAGTTCAAGCATGCTCAATGAAGAACATTTGTAGGTAAAGGGTTGCGGGTGCAAGTTCGACTCTAGAGTAATAAGGGTAATAACGTGACGACGACGAACGTGGAGCCTGTTGCTCAAACTACCTCCCGACGGTGGCTTGATGGTACGCTGACAGTAGTTGGTTTAGTGCTGTTCACATGACCTTTGGCCGTCGCCCGCCCCTCTCATCGCATTGCCGCAGCATCAGCGCCACATCATCATTCACACCTCAATATCACATCCACATCAACAGATCACATCATTACACTCAACATTGTAACATTATCACACCACACTTTACAATATCCATTTACACCACACACCTAACATATACACCTATTGTAACACACCACACACAAAACAAAACGTCAACATTGTAAACTAAACACAAGACACAATTGTTAAAACTCCGCAGAGTAAAGACGTGCACATATATACAGTAAAAACAAAACCAACTATCGTTCCTGCAAATAAAACAACATTTGCTTTCTTCAATCCAAAGTTTATCCCGCCTTTTATTTCAATCGGAATACTTAAAGTAAGTAACCTAATCCCGGTTCGCGAGTGCAGTATAGTGTCACAAAAGAGTATATCAATTGTTCATGGTCCTTCGAGCTGTTCAGGCCCTTATCTCAAAGTGCCAGCTTGTGATACTGAAATATTTTATGGAGGTTATGAACAATGGCCGTCCTTCCGGGACATGTTTACAGCCGTGTACATCAACCATCCAAAATTATCACAAGCCCAAAATTGTATCACCTCCGATACAAAACGAAAGGTCAGGCAGCAGCAATCGTAAACCAATTCGGTCTAAGTGACGACAATTTCAATTTGGCTTGGGCGGCATTAAAAGAAAGATACGAAAATCAAAGAGTACTGGTCGATAAACAAATAACAATCCTAATGAACTTGCCAAAAATACAAAAAGAAACAAGCGAAGAATTTATCAAGTTACATTCCACTGTAACGAATTGCTTGTCAGTGCTTCAAACACAAAAAATTCCCACTGATAATTGGGACCCTATTCTGGTAAATATATGCGCCACTGCACTACCAGAAAAATCATTATTGCTGTGGGAACAATCACTCACATCCCGCAAAAAATGCCCAACGTGGCAACAAATGAAAGATTTTCTAACGACCCAGTACGAAATCGCTGAGAGGGTAGATATAATAATAATAATAATACAATGGCGCTATTATAACTCTGACGAGTTTTATGGCCGAGCTTCTCTCCCAATTCGAGGTGTGCTCCTTTTTGTTTTTCCTACTAATTGGGTGGACCTACAGTTTTATGCCGGCTCCGAACGGCGACTGCATTTTTTGTGAGAAGCTTTTTCATGGCAGAAATACTCTCGGAGGGTATGCCGCCCACTGCCGAGAGGTGACCGCTGCTCTTAAAAAACCCAATAATTGGATTTTTACTAATTAGAAAAATTTGTTTGGCTCGGACCGTGGTTTGAACCCGAGACCTCTGGCATAGCAGGCGAGCACTCTACCCACTGCACCACAGCGGCCACACAATAAGAGGCCACAGAGAGAGGGTAGATAATAAGTTCAAACCCATGAACACCCAAAACGATAGAAACTTTACCAAACCCCAAGCCAGTAATTACACTTCACACAATAGAAGTTTCAATAAATCGCAAACATACATTGCCGAAAATCAAAGACCGTCATGCCAATTATGCAACGGAGGTCACTCTATCAGATCTTGCGAGAAGTTCAAAGTAATGCCAACCCTCGAAAAACATAACTATGTCAGGAATAATAATTTATGCTCAAACTGTCTGGCACGTTCCCATAACCAGTCAGTTTGCCCTAGCAAATTCAATTGCGTATATTGCCAAGAGAGACATCATTCGATGCTCCACGTAAATAAATTTACGAATACGCAACAAAATATCTCCAACCCCCAAAGAGCTACAGGTCTAGTTGCAACAGCTAGAACCGAAAATTTACAACCCCAAAATCCCGAAACTGAGTCGGATCAACCATGCTGCTCACACGCAGCGCAAATACAAACGCTTCATTCTCACAATGAAAGCAAAATTCTACTGCCTACGGCAATTATCTCTATTGAGCACCGAGGAGAAGTATTCCAGTTAAGAGCTCTAATCGATCAAGGCTCACAAAGATCATTTATCTCGTCGAAAGCTCAAAAGCGCTTACGACTCCCAACCAAAAATTCTAACTACGAAATCTTGGGAATGGGCGGAAGAGTAGTCCAAAACTCTTCAAAACTCTGCTCATGAACCCTTATTTCCCCAAACGCGGACTTAAGAATACAAGCCCAAGCTATAGTTCTTCCGCAACTAACAAATATGCTTCCAAGCTATAAAATAGCCAACGAGGATCGACGCAAGTTCGCACACCTCAAGCTGGCAGACCCCAACTGCCACATACCCGCACAAGTCGACATGCTCTTAGGCAGCGACTTGATACCCCAAATCATGCTATACGGCATGGAAAAAATTTCAAATACCCTTTTAGCCCAAAATACCATCTTCGGATGGATTTTAAGCGGCCAAATCACAGAAAGAATCTCATCTTTCACTACCCAAGGAAACAAAATTTCTCAATTAAAGAAACCCCGCAAGCCAGCAAAAATCCCTCCCGAAGAAGTTCTCATCCCCGAGGCTCAAGCGTGTGGCTCGTTTCGTCGGACGGCAAGGATTCGCTTCCGGAATAATGAGCATCCATGGGAAGACCCTTGTAGAAGCCAAAAGAGCTATCAAGCGACCATGTGTCAAGAAAATGGAAGAATTTTCACTCGATCTCGTCAAAAAATATGCACCTCAAGGCATAGATTGGCAATTCATACCCCCCAGTGCACCCCTTATGGTCCGCCTATGGGAATCAGTTGTAAAAGGATTTAAAACGCACTTCAAAAGCGATATCACAAATTCAGTTTCGAGGAGTTCACAACACTACTTACCCGAATTGAAGCCGTTCATAACCCACGGCCCCTCTCAGCGCCCTCGCAAGATCCCTCCGATTTTACAGCCCTCACCCCTGGGCATTTTCTAAGAGGAGCTCCGCTCTTAGCTATACCCAAGCGAAGTTGCGACTCCCTCCACCTAATCAATCGATGGGCACGAATTAAGATTCTCCATCATGAATTCAGCCGCCGATGGAAAGAAGAGTACTTAAAAGACCTTCACAAAAGATATCGGTGGAAAAATACACAAGAAGCACCGAAAATAGGCCAGTTCGTACTAATACACGACGACTGCCTTCCCCCTGCCGAATGGCGACTAGGTCGCATTGAAAAGGCCTATCACGGCCCCGACGGTCATGTCCGCGTTGTGGATATACGCACTCAAAACGGCACACTAACTCGACCGCTCGTAAAATTATGCTTCCTCCCTACCGAAAGCAATACCGAATCCGCTAATACCGAGAATAAATAAATTCGAAACAAAAACCCGTCAAATAATACAATCGACTACAAATACATATGCGCCAAATTATTATCATAAATTCACTGCAACATGCGCGCTTATATCACCCCATTAAAGCTAAATACCCATAACATAACTCGTCTTTATTCTCCTTTAGACATGGACAGCGAAATGCCAGCCGTGCAACCCCGCACTATCCGCTCCACCGTCACCGTGCCTACCGCAGCACCCAGCGCCGCGCCGCGCACCACAACACCGCGCGCTTCCGCTTCGCAAAGCGCCGCACCACGCAACGTAGTGCGCTCACCACCGGTAACGCCAACCATCAACAACGCACACACCGGAGCGTCCACAGGTAGGAGTGCTCGGCAGGCGTCCGTGGAATGCCCACTATGCCGCCGTCTCCACGCGCTGCGCCTATGCGCAATATTCCGCGGCATGCAGCCGCTCCAACGCCAGCAAGTGGCGCAAGCGCATGGGTACTGCGTCAATTGCCTGGCTGCGTCGCATACAATCGTAGACTGTACCTCGGAGGTTCGGTGCCAAATATGCGACCGACCGCACCATACGCTGCTGCACCGTACGCCCAGCCACCGCATGCCCATGCCGCCGCCGAACCGAAATCGCGGCACACCGCGCCCTTATCAGCCGCAACGCGCACGGGGCCGCTACAACCACCAAGCACTGACGCACCAACTCCGCGCCGCAACGTACCATCTGCGCGCACCAACATCAACCGCACGACGAGGCAGGGGTCGTGCCAACGGGCTTAGCAACGTTGTGGAGGCATTGCAACAGCTCCAGCGTCTGCTAGGCTAATAAATTCGCCTAGGGGGGGCCGGGATGTTCACATGACCTTTGGCCGTCGCCCGCCCCTCTCATCGCATTGCCGCAGCATCAGCGCCACATGATCATTCACACCTCAATATCACATCCACATCAACAGATCACATCATTACACTCAACATTGTAACATTATCACACCACACTTTACAATATCCATTTACACCACACACCTAACATATACACCTATTGTAACACACCACACACAAAACAAAACGTCAACATTGTAAACTAAACACAAGACACAATTGTTAAAACTCCGCAGAGTAAAGACGTGCACATATATACAGTAAAAACAAAACCAACTATCGTTCCTGCAAATAAAACAACATTTGCTTTCTTCAATCCAAAGTTTATCCCGCCTTTTATTTCAATCGGAATACTTAAAGTAAGTAACCTAATCCCGGTTCGCGAGTGCAGTATAGTGTCACAAAAGAGTATATCAATTGTTCAAGTGCAGGTTAGAGTCCCACAATAACGGGGTAGGTAAAGGCTTGCAATGCTTCCTCCTCGTAAAAAAGAAAAACACTACTTTTATTTACGCTTGTGCTAAAAAAAAGTTACTCATTTTACACAAATGAACTCCACTTGCAACACAGTTTTTTCACATTTTTTTCCCTTTACATTCCCCACATTTTTTGCACAAAAGTTTGTTTCTTTTTATTCTATTATGCTTTTATTAAGCACAGTTGTCCAAAAAAGCACTTGTACTGCACTGCCCTCCTTACGTTGTACACACATGCATACACACATTTGCAGTTGGTTTTTATGCTACACTTTTTTTTTCTTCTTCTGTTATGCTTTCGTAATCTGGTTACACATTTTACAATTCACCAGCTTCATGAGCTTTTTGTTTTTGCCAATTCATGCGTTTTAATGGCATATTTCTTAGTGCACACACCGAAAAGAAAACATTGCTAGCAGCAGGTCTCGGCAGGTGGCAGGTACATGCATAACCAAAAACGAAGGAAGGAAGGAACGAGCGTAAAAGGGAAGCAAAAAGCATTGACCTAGGACCACACCACACCGGAAACTGGTATATAACACGTTTGCTTCTGCTTTTTTTTGCTCTTGTTCTTGCTCCCTTTGCTTTTGTGCATCCAGTTACCGACTTGGCTTACTTGTTTTTGTAGAGTTAAGCCTTTTTCTGCACGCTTACGTTTTAAAATTTTTTCACTTGCACAGTTTCACTTCTTATTTGTGAACATTTTTTTGTGGAAATTCACTTCATTGATTCAAATTCTTTTGAGTTTGAATATGTATGTATGTGTGTATACAGCACTTAAGCGAATTTGTTTCCACCTTAAAATAACCGTTTAATGCAACTGCAGCTGCCCGCTTCTCACACGCATTTCTCAGTATTTTCCATTCGTATTATGCGATTTCCTTTTACTATAAATTAACAAGAAATCAAATTCAATTACATGTCACATTCTTGCAATACTGCACTGGTAGATATGAACATACATACATACATATATGTACATATGTATGTATTTAGGTACATATGTATAAAACTATGTATTGTACATATGTATGTACATATATGTAATTCGAATTCTTTCTCTTGCAAAGTGCGCTCGTTAAACCAATCGATTGCAATCAATTTTATCCGCAGTTATTTGTTACGTTTAATGGAGTTCAAATAAAAGTTATTTTTACGGCACATTGTTGTTGTTGTGCATATGTGGTTGTTTGTTATACTTGTCGTTGTTGTAATATGTACGCAATTAATAAGGATTTCGCATCGGCGATACACACCTGTATTGCGGCAACGAGTGCTACGCTACGTGCCTACGACGTATGACCGACTTTTTGGACGACACGAATGTACATACATACATGAACTAACACGATGATGCGGGCGGTGGTGTGCGCGTTGGTATGCCGTTCACTCCTTTTTAATCTGAATTTCTATACGCACTTTTGTTGTACAATGTTTTTACCTTTTCTTTTTTGTCAAACCAAAGAAGTCAATGATCAATTGAACGAATTGCGCGACGGGACGGCGAAATTGCGGATATATATGTACATAGTTCAACTAAGTTGTAATTGAAGCCAAGCACAGGTTATTTCTGCGGTTTTTCTTTCCTCTTCTATATGAAAAAATCTCTTTCAAGTTGCCTTAATTGTTTGTTTTCTGGTTGTTTTTTTTTTTTGCACTCCTCACCTAAGTAGGTCCAGCAAACTTGAATGAATACGTACGACTGCCAGCCACTGGATGTTAGCTAAGCGAAGTGTATCCGCCATAGACGGTGACAGTTTCGTGTAAATCACACACATACATACATATGCATATCCGGAAGCAATCACACACGGTGTATGTATGCTTTCGCCATGCTTTTTGGAGACTTTCCAGCCAATTTTCAAGCCGCGAATGAATGGACACTTGCGTTCCACAATGAATTGTCATGGACCAGCAGTTATCAGTATTTGTTGCATCCACATGAAGGCGACAATGCGCAGCTGTCGGAACAGCCACCCGCATGCATGCACTCCCTATAGAGTATACTCTCTGCATATTCCTTTTTCTCCACCTATTTTCTAGACAAAAACTCTCCCAACGCTGTGTAGGTGGATGTATGTATATGTACGTCGAGTTTTGCTCTAATTGCGATTTTTTTGCTTTATTGTTGTTATTGTTGTTATGGACGTTTGTGTGTGTGTGTGTGTTTTCAACAGCTGATTTCGTTTATTGCTGAGGGGTGCGATAAGCTTCAAAGAGGATGATATTTTGATTGTAATACTTCAATGGAAAATGGGGTCACGGGCGCGCAGCCGTGTGAACAAGATGGTTGTACATTGTATTATGAAGGGATTGTACCAAAAGAGTTGTGATGTATGTATGTATGTACATATGTATGTACCCACCAAAAAATCTAAGCCTTATTTAAGAATTAAAGCAGCAATTTAAAGGCTTCCGAATTTAGGCCTGAACATTATAAAGGTAGCAAATTTGTATGGCGTAAGGCTTAAAACAAGGCTGATTTTCCTGTGTTGATGTCATCAGGCCATAAGGGTACTCTCTTTCTGAGAGCACACCTTATTCCAAAGGCTTATCCGCCATGCGAAATAAGGCCTACTAGCTGGACCCGTGCGCATCTTACGTAAAAAATATAACATACGTGGCGCCAGTCGGTATGGTTTGTGCTGTCACGCCCATTTTAAAAACATATTTATTTGGTTTTATGTCTACAGTGGAACTTATGGAACTTTCAATGAATCGCCTACATATGTTTGACAAAGATATCGCATAAAATGCTTTTATTATACCTATGTATACAGGGCCGCGGAGAGGGGGAGGCAGCCAGGGCAATCGCCCTGGGGCCCGGAAGTTTTTTAGGGGCCCGGAAAGGCAAAGCAGTATTGACAGTACTCAAAGGAAACAAGTAAAGCTCTTAAAATGTACTTAAAAAGTTAATGTAAGCAGATCAAACAATGAGATCTAACATTTTTTATGTATGTAAGTGCTCTATTAAATCTTATTTTATATGAAATAAAACTGACAATGTGAATTGAAAAATTTTTGTATGTTACTTTTTTACTAGATTGAGTTTATTTCTTAGGGGGGGCCCGTAAGCGCGAACTGTCCCAGGGGCCCGGCTCGGCTCTCTGCGGGCCTGTATGTATATAGCTAGTATATGTATTATATTTTTATATATTTTACATATATTGTGGTCCCTGCCGACTTGGGTAATTTCTTTTTTACACGTTTGCCTTGGTAAGCAAATCAGTGGCCCGAGCTAAATCGATTTATTTGCTGAGGTTCCTGAGTTTTGACTTACAAATCTTTGAAAATTTGCCTCTCTTGGCCCATTTTTCAAAATTTCAGCATTTTTCCTCATAACGGCATAACGTCATTGCGTGGATGAAATTTCATCACTCGGGCTTTATAGTGACTGAATTATCATGTTTTACGTGTTCTTCGAAATACATACATACATGTAAGTCCATATCTCAATCAATTTATGGTCTTACGTACAACCGCTATGGGATCAAAGGTATAAATATGTACATACGTATGTATATAGTAGATTTATTTATTTATTTATTAAAAGCTAAATTTATAATATAAAATTGTAAATTAGCTGTATAGCCATAGCGTCAAAGGCCTTAGGCAAAATATAGTAGATACTACGTACAGCTGTGTATAAATAAGCAGATCCCTTATTAAAAAAATCCCCATTCAGCGTAAGTATGAATACACACGTGTTCGCCTAATATAATGTGATGTTTACATACAAACATACAGCTGAAGCTTATAAAAGTGCTTTAAAATATACACGACTGTTCAACTGGAGCGACATCTACATTTGAAATTTGTATTTAACTCTGCACTCTTGTTAAAATAAAAATAATTCTGAAGGCATAGTTTTAGGCGCAAATCGTTTAGTTTAAATTTAAACATTTTATTTTTGGAAAATACTATTAAAAACCGTACCACGCCCAATAAAACAACAATTATGTGAGCAGGAAAAGGGATATTTGCATAAAGACACCAATTAGAAATAATCAGGGATTGCAAATAATCGTTATTTTTTAAATTTTGACTAAAAAAATCATACTGAAGGAGAAATGCTAAACGCAAAAGAAGTACACAGATGTAATCACCGTAACGCAGACTATCTCTAGGTGCATTAACTTTTATTTTTTCGATTTTTATAAAAAAATTGATTTTTAATCATTATTTTCTGAGTTTTATTTTCTGCTCACAAAATAAAAGTTATTTCTTGAGTTTTATTTTTCCCTCAGAAAATAAAAGTTATTTCTTGAGTTTTATTTTTTGATCAGAAAATAAAAGTTATTTTTTGAGTTTTATTTTTTCCTCAGAAAATAAAAGTTATTTTTTGAGTTTTATTTTTCGATCAGAAAATAAAAGTTATTTCTTGAGTTTTATTTTTCCATCAGAAAATAAAAGTTATTTCTTGAGTTTTATTTTTCCATCAGAAAATAAAAGTTATTTTTTGAGTTTTATTTATCGATCAGAAAATAAAAGTTATTTTCTGAGTTTTATTTTTCCCTCAGAAAATAAAAGTTATTTTTTGAGTTTTATTTTTCGATCAGAAAATAAAAGTTATTTTCTGAGTTTTATCTTTTTGCTCAGAGAATAAAAGTTTCTTCAGTTTAATTTTAGCTGCAGCTGTCGATTTTGCCACATTAACACGTAGGTAAAGTTTATAAATAAAAAAAAAAAAAAATTTATTTATCTACTTTACCTATTTATATGGCAAAATCTACAATTGCAGCTAAAATTAAACTGAAAAACTTTTATTCTCTGAGCAAAAAAATAAAACTCAGAAAATAACTTTTATTTTCTGATCGAAAAATAAAACTCAAAAAATAACTTTTATTTTCTGAGGGAAAAATAAAACTCAAAAAATAACTTTTATTTTCTGATCGCAAAATAAAACTCAAAAAATAACTTTTATTTTCTGATGGATAAATAAAACTCAAGAAATAGCTTTTATTTTCTGATCGAAAAATAAAACTCAAAAATTAACTTTTATTTTCTGAAGGAAAAATAAAACTCAAAAAATAACTTTTATTTTCTGATCGAAAAATAAAACTCAAAAAATAACTTTTATTTTGTGATGGAAAAATAAAACTCAAGAAATAACTTTTATTTTGTGAGCAAAAAATAAAACTCAGCAAATAATGATTAAAAATCAACTTTTTGGATATAACTCATAACCGTTACAGTCCCTGGAAATAATACATATATATGATGATGATAAAAGAATATATACACAAACAGCTGTTCAATTGGCGCGACATCTACAGTCTGCATTGAATATTTGAATTTGTTCAACTTACGCGACATCTAAATTTGAAATTTAAATTTAATTTGTAGTGTGTTAGAATAAGGCATAGCGTTAGGCGCAAATCTTTTAGTTTAACACGTTGGCTGCCACTGCACTGGTACCTGGGGTTGGTTTATCGTCGTGATCGCCGATGATACACTGGTAGCCAATGTGCTAAATATTTTATTTTTACAAAATACTATTAAAAAAAAAAGTACCACGCCCAATAAAACACCGTTTAACATGCATAGCTAATTTATACCTTTAAAACGATGCTTTACTTATTAATTTTGGTAAATTATGTGAGCAGAAAAAGGGATTGCAAAAAAACACCAATTAGAAATAATATACATATATGATATGATATGATATAAGTAAGAGAAAGTGAGGAGCAGACAGAGTGAGTGCATAACGTAAGCAGCGCTGCCAGCATAATCCTCTTATAGACCTGATTTGTCAACCATAAGCAAAACTTTTTTGCAGGGTATGTACACAAAGTTATGTGCATGGAAGAACCAAGTACATATTTAATTGCTGTTAATTTTTTAAAGAGAAAACTATAAGAAAATCTTGCTCAATTTTAAATAGACGGAAAAAAATGCTGGCATAATGTAGCTCACATATTACAACGCGTTCTGATCGCAGGATTCGAGTAGCCACCAGCATGCAATTCATATTTCACGCATATTTTATAGTTATGCATTTGTATTTTGACAGCAATTTCGCATAAAACTCGAAATTAGAAGAATGCTTTACTGTGAATGGGCATGAAAGTAATTCACCAACTCGAACCCACTTTTAACACACTGTACAGTGGCAGTGCTGCCAACTCAAAGCAAACAAACAACTGTCAAATTGACATTTGATTTGTGTGTTTTTCTTTCTGCCACAAACAGCCGTGAAGTTGATTTTATACGTGGCCCCCAGATTTTGGTATTTATTCAATTTCTTTTAATAATTAAAGCACTTTTTAATGTCGTTTTCTTTATTTCATAGCAAAATTAGTGCAATTTAGTTATTTACATTCGTGCATACATTAAGCCAAGCAGATATGAATCGCTGCATCTTCAGCACTTTGTTGGCGTTGGCGCTGCTGCAGTTGCTGCGTGTCAGCGAAGCTTTCATCGTCACTGTCGACGCACACAACGAGGAATGCTTTTTCGAGAAAGTGGAAGGCGGCACAAAATTCGGTAATTTAATTTGATTCTTGTCTGCCTCGGAAAGCTAACTTTTTTAATGCTTCATATATGTATATATCTTATTGCAACCCCGGGCAGGTATCACATTCGAAGTAATCGAAGGCGGCTTCCTGGACATTGACATCAAAATAACCGGCCCAGATAATAATGTAATACATGAAAGTGAAAAAGAATCTTCCGGCAAATATACATTTGCAGCCGTCTCTACGGGCATTTATCGTGTTTGTTTCAATAATGAACGCAGCAGTATGACACCAAAATTGGTTATGTTTTCGATGGAAGTTAGCGATGCGCCCCAACGTCCAGCCGGTGCGCCTAGTGAAGATGAAGTTGGTCATACCAAATTGGAGGATATGATTCAACAGCTGTCCGGCACTTTGACTGGCGTTAAACATGAACAAGAATACATGCACGTAAGTGGACGTTGTGATGGTTGATTGTTCGATCCTTTGCTGTATTGCTGGAGCTACTGTAATTCACTTCTCACATTCAAATTTTTTTGTAGGTTCGTGACAAAATCCATCGTTCCATCAATGAAAGCACCAATTCGCGTGTTGTCTTATGGTCTACCTTCGAAGCTCTTGTACTTGTGCTGATGACCATTGGGCAGGTATACTATTTGAAACGTTTCTTCGAGGTTAAGCGTGTAGTATAAATGTGTTCATAGGAAAATCAAAGCATAACATTTTTGCAAAAAAACGCTGAAAACTAATATCCATTAATAACAAATATTTCTGTTAACTTTTTTTTTTTTTTTTTTTGTAATGTAAAATTAATCTGCATAAGATGTGCTTATATGTATGTAGGTAATGACTTATATGTATGAGAAAACCTCAATAGTCTATTCATTCTTATAAATCAGCATATTTAGTTTTTTTTAATATGTAATTTGAAATGCATAATAAATTTAAGTCTTCTAAAATATGTGTTATTATTTCAAAAGCGGTTGCATTTTTACAAACAATTTGTATTTTGTTCATGATCAAAAAAAAATTTTTATTTCAAAAAAGTACTCGTTGAAAGATCCAGTTTTAATTCGCTTTGCTTAACACGATCCGTCAACGCTATAAATATAATACCGGTTTTGATATGGCAACTCTTCTCTTGCAATTTGTCATCATTCTCTCCAATTGTCTCCAGAAAATTCAATGGCGAACAGTATTCCCGCAGCCTCAAAAAATTTGGTATCAAAAATTGATACCTTCATGGTTTTTTTCGTATCACCGAAAATTATTTGGAAAAAAAACACTTTAATTAATCAAGAAAGCTGTTTTCGAGCTTTTAACCCGTGTAACAATTTGATACGCCCATTTTTTTTTCGTATCACCAAAAAAATTTTTACAAAAACCCTCGATTTCCTTGTATTTCGGGCAATGTGCATACATGAAGACGCGTGTTTTCTGCCGTCATATGTGGCTAGATTTAGTGAGCCGTGCATATTCCTTCCTTGGGCAGTGATACCTACTATAAAGTTTGATAAAATATTGCCCTTTTTTGTATTTTCAAAGACCTTCACAATACATGTTTTTCGTGGTATTTACAGGCTGTTAGTATTTTTAAGAAAATCTTAAAAATGAAGAATAATCGGTTAATATTCTTTGATTTTGATTAAATTGTATCAAAATTATTTGATACGGATTAAAAATGTATCAAATTTGTTCTACGGCAAAATAAAAAGTATCTACGTATCTTCGGCTTAAAAAAGTATCACATTTGATACGATTGTATCAAAACGGCATAACTGATGGCGAAGTGCAAGGCTTATAGCCCAGTTAGTCAAGAACGTGTGGTCCGCCCGCTGACGCAAACGCCCGTATGCAATGTTTAGGATTTTTTGAGCCCGTGGGGCAACGGAGCAATCAGCTATTTTACTCACACATATTTACATATATACAGTCGAGTCTGGATATAGTGAACTAATTTTTGCACGGCCTGTTCATAGTATCCAGGCTGTTCACTATATTAAGGTTGACATTTTTTTTAAATAACATAGTTTATTTGATAAGAATTCATGTCTGTAAATGTAAGATTAACATATCATTGGAATCAATTAATACTTTGGAAAATACAAATGTTTATATGAATGTTTATTTAAAGAATTCGCGAATAGATGTTTGCTTCCTGCGTTCGGAAAGTGATTTTTGGACCGCTTTCTCGCGCAGGCTTGTCAATGCTAGTATGCCAGCAAATCAGTAGTGTTGGCTTCAGGTCATGCGATTACGAGAATTTTTTTATTCCCGAAATTGTGGATTTGGCTACACCGCACGTATTTGCCAAGGATGAAACCAGGGACCCATAATAATCATTATTCGTTATATTTTCAGTGAAAAAAATCAAATACCTGCAAACATCGTAGAAGAGTATTGAGTATGTGTGTGTGCATGTCTGGAAGAGCACTATCCGAATCCACTATGATCAAAAAATTTTAAGCGATATCCATAAAAATCAAAAATAATCATTATTTTTTGAGTTTTTTTTTTTTGATCAAAAATAAAACTTATTCCTTGAGTGATATATTTATCGCTCAGAAATAATCATTATTTTTTGAGTTTTATTTTTTTGATCGAAAATAACACTTATTCCTTGAGTGATATATTTATCGCTCAGAAATAAAAATTATTCTTTGAGTTTTATTTTTTTGCTTAGGTCGAAAAACTCAAATTTTCTCTGAAGTGCTCTAGAACGTAATTACTAAAAAATTCCCATCGACATAACTTCGTGAATGAGTGATATTTTTGATCGAAAAAAATAAAACTCACACAATAATGATTATTTCTGAGCGATAAATATATCACTCAAGGAATAAGTGTTATTTCTGATCAAAAAAATAAAACTCAAAAAATAATGATTTTTTCTGAGCGATAAATATATCACTCAAGGAATAAGTTTTATTTTTGATCAAAAAAATAAAACTCAAAAAATAATGATTATTTTTGATGAAATATAAAAAAACTCAACATATAATGATTAAATGGCGATTTTTATTATAAAACTCATAATGATTACGGTCCCTGGATGAAACACTAGTGCCTCTTTCGATTTCCCCAACAATTTCAGCTTTTTGCTTTAACGAAAGGAATTTCCTCGCAGATAAAACAGCACACATTCACTCAGAAGCGGTCTTCATCCGACAGGAAACAAATAAACACTGGCATCAAATTGAATCAGATTTTCCAGGAATAAGCATAAAATGAGCATTTTCGAGGAATACCCGATTTTACATACATATTTCTGGTTAATTTTTGTTTTTTGTTTGTCACTTTTGCTTACTTTTTACGTTTAAAATTTTGTTCACTATTTAGAGGCTTTCGGTAGTTCACTATTTAGAGTACTCCATGTAAATATTTCGGTGTTCAGTATATCGAGGTATTCACTATAGCGGGGGTTTCACTATATCCAGACTCGACTGTATATAGCTTGTTTACAGTTTGGCAGGGTTGCCATTTAGTAATTTTTGAACAAACAAGATTTTTACTAATCTTCAAAGTGTTATGCGGATTACTCTTCAATACACAACTGTGCATTATTTGCCAAATGACAAGAAAATACTAATTTAATCGTTTTTAAAGTTGTCGTTGACGACTTTTTTTTTTATTAATTTAGTTACTTTTTTACGGCTTAGTTGGTAATTAAAACACATTTTTCTTGTAATTTTGTTGCTGCCCAATATATTTCCATCACACCTTGGTGATAGTTATCAAGGGCTAAAACATAAGATAACAAAAAACACAGTCAGAACATTAAATTTATAATTGAAAATCCATAAAAAAATTATATTGGGAAGCAACAAGATTCTCACAAAAATCTGTTTTTAATTAAGAAATCTGTACTGAGTTTCTGTAACTCATATCTTTTCTAGTATAAATAGGTGGTGACAAAGTGTGGATCGTATTAGTGTGACATCACTTTATTGATTTTGTTACAGAAACTCAGATTTATTGTGGCAATTTATAACTTTTTAATGTAGAAAAATTGCAGAAGAAGACCACCAAGAGTTATCAATTAAGAAAATACCGCCACCATTGTGAATAAATACAATTTTTGCTTTAATTTTCAGTAGCCGTGTTTCACATACGGTGATCCTAACCCAGATAAAAATTTTTGCATGTAAGAGCCTATACACACTTGCGACTCAATCGATTTGGTCGAATTGGACTGTTGAATTCACACTACTCCAACTATTTAGTTGAATCGGTGGCAGCTATTCACACTTGAGACTAAATAGTCGTGCGATTGACAATGACATAGTGTTGCCAATGTTCACATTTTACTCAGCAAATTTTACATTAGTGGTCTTCATATAAAGTGATGAAGTATTAAATTGTTAAAGTTTATCTGCATTACATGAAAGCACCTTCTTGTCAGCTGTCAACTTGATTAATAAATAAAAAACAATAAAATAAACAAAAAGTGCATACATTGTTTGGCTTTGTTTCTTATTAAACTAGCAACTAGCTGTCAAGTAAATGAAAAGAGAAAAACGGAAGGAATTACGCTCATAAAGGCGAAACGAACAGAAGTACAAGAAACGGAAAAATAGTAAAAATCAGCCATTAATAATTTTCATGAAATTTCATTTTCATTATTTCTATTTTAAAATGCGATTAATGACATTTGAAGAGAACAACAATATCCAGAAACATATGAAAACGGAAGTAAATATCCTTAGTTAGATAATTCTTGTCTATAACTACACCATTTCCAGATGGATTTTAGAAAGCGTCAACTGGATTTTAGAAAGGGGAAATTGGATCTTAGAAATGTCAATTGGATTTTAGAAAGGGGAAATTGGATTTTAGAAATGTCAATTGGATTTTAGAAAGGGGAAATTAGATTTTAGAAATGTCAATTGGATTTTAGAAAGGGGAAATTAGATTTTAGAATAGCCAAATGGATTTTAGAAAGGGAAAATTGGATTTTAGAAATGTCGATTTGATTTTAGAAAAGGGAAATTGGACTTTAGAAACTGTAAATTGAATTTTCGAAAATTTATATAATTATTAATTTATACTTTCATACGCAATAAAGAATTTCTATTCGAAAAATTCTGTGTAAAATTTATTTTAAACGCACATTCTGAAATCCAATTCAAGCTTTCAAAAATCCAATTTCCCCTTTCTAAAATCCAGTTAACGCTTTCTAAAATCCATCTGGAAATGGTGTAGTTAATAAGAAACGAACCTTTTGTTTTTAAACATTTTGAAAATATTAATTGAAATATTCAATCTCTACAATTTACCAAAAGTGAAATAAAAGTAGTGCTGTCAGCATGGCAACTCTTTCCACTACGAATATCACTGTTGTTGTTGTAGTCGTTCGACTAAATTGTCTCAAGTGTGAATACGTAGAAGGGCGCCTTGCTGATCAAGCAGTTGTACAACTGTTTCAGTTGGAATGAAATTGGGCTGCAAATCCAACTGTTTCAGTTGTACAACTAATTGAATGTAGTGTGAATGCTTCCATACATTCCCATGCAAATCAACATTCGACTAAATCGATTGAGTCGCAAGTGTGTATAGGCTCTAAATGCAACAACAAAGATTTCAGCTCGATTAAACCAGATAAATTGCTGGTTCAATTTCTGATCCGCCCTGTTCGATTTGTTTTTTCCGTGCTGATTTGGCAGCACAGTGCTTTTTTGATTTGGCAGAACTGCAAAGTGACATTTGTGTATGTATACATATATATACATATACCCTGCAGTAAATTTGTTTCACTGCTAAATGATCATTGATCATTCTTTGTTGAATATTCATCACTATCCTTTTGCGTTGGTGCAAGCAAGCAAGCTATATTGAAAAACCAAACGAAATACCATCTAGGCGGTTTAAAAACCCATGAGCCAGCTTGTATTTCGGTAGGTTTTTTTGACATTTGACAGCTTTTCTGACAAATTTTTCAATTTGACAACTATAAAACAAATTATATTTAAAATAAAAAATATATGGAAATAAAAATTTCAAATTTGCCTCTTGTAAGCTTCTGCTTTGGCCGTAAGGGGAAGAAGAAGTCCGGAAGAAAAATTATACTGCGCACTGGCTTCTCCTTATAACATGGAATACATAGCTATCCCGCCATTTGAGTTTCATAATTTATTTCAGTAATTTAAATTCAAATTTCCAAAAAAATAATTTTTGAAATAGTTATTTTCATTTAGTTTGAAGTTTAAAGTCAATCAAATTGTTTTTGAGGGAGTATTTGTCTCTTTTCAACGTACAGAAGAATTGTTTTTGCGCTATTATAACTCTGACGAGTTTTATGGCCGAGCTTCTCTCCTAATTCGAGGTGTGCTCCTTTTGTTTTTCCTACCATTGGACAGTTTTATGCCGGCTCCGAACGGAGTCATATAGGCATGAGGAAAGCAAACCATTTATTTGAAAAAATTCAGCAGCCTTTATATGAAAGCATTCACTGATGCCTCCTCATGATGAATTTCATCAGTGATTCATAAAGGATTCATTTCAGTTTTTTACTGCTGGGTATATGTTGTATATGTTTCTTCTTTTTAGTTCTTTGCAAGTGCAGCCAATTTTCATTATGAGCCGGATTGTTTCAGTAAAAATTTATCTTAACCCAGACCCAGATGTAATAACTGAAATGTCCCTAATATCTTCATTTATTAGGAGTGTTCAATATCTCAAAATTTTTACATATTTTTACGAATAGTTAGGAATTTATGTTCAATAACCCAAAAAATTCGCAAAAGAGAGCCAAATTGAGGAAGTAAGACCTCGAGAGAGTTGATAAACACTGCAAGTAGAATTTTCATTTGCAACTATTAGCAGCTTTAAAAAAATAGAAGTGTCAAAAATATATGATCACAAAAATTTCAATTGGAAATATACAAACATTTTAAACGCAAATTTCTAATTGTGTACTAAATAAGTTAGCGCAAAAACGAATCTTGATGATGTTGTGGAATAGCCAAAGTAGAATTTTGTTTTCCTAATTCAGTTATTTGCATTCATTTCCAATTTCAAAAATTTCAATTACAACCTAACCTAAAAATCAAATTGTCAAAACAGCGTATCAGCTGTTTTCTTGCGAATGTTTACTATTTTGTGTTCAATTACTTTGGTTGATAATTTTCTCTTTTTCTCGTTTTTACTCTTAATTTGACATTGACGCTCTTTTTGCAAGTACTTGCAAGTAAAGTTGTTGAACAAAGCTATTATCTTGTTATTAATTTATATATATATATATATATATATATATATTTACATTATGTTTGGGATTTAAAAAAAATTATAAACGTTTTCTTTCCTTTCTTTTTAAAAATTAAAGTAATAATAAATGGTTCATTTAAGTAGACATACTATTTTTTCCATGTGAACACATATATGTATATTCGATAACATTTTACAATCTTGTTGAGTTAGTTGTATAATGCTGTGAAAATTACTGTTTAAATATTTAATAACTAAAAATGTTCAACTGACCATGCGAGCGATCAGCTGACACGTTTTTACGTAAAAAATCAAAATGATTTTGATTTCTGCGGTACGGGCTTCTGCGTCGTACGTCGTTGAATGATCGGTTACATACAAATCCCATTAAATAGGTTGGATCAGCTGACACGGTACACGGGTTTACGTTCTCGACTAACTGGGCTATTATCCAAATAGAGGTTATATTACTTCCGCGATATCCTTTGCCCAAGAATTCGTAAGAAAACTTTGTTATGTGGTCGCATGCACAAACTTTCTCACTGACCTTGATGTGTGTCACTTTGCTGTTGTTGTTGCTGCTGTCGCCGTTAGCCGTGACGTTGCCGAATGCAGATACAGATGCCGGCTATGAAATTAGTACGGCACAGCCAAATATTTTGCTAATTCTGAGCGATGACCAAGACCTCACGTTGGAAGGTATGACGCCGATGCGGCATGTGCTGCAGTTGTTGGGCAATGCTGGCGCTATATTTGCACGTGCGGTGTGTTATATAAATTTATACAAAGATATTTATATATTAATAATCGCTTATTTTTTAGTACACCAGTTCACCGCTCTGTTGCCCCTCACGTGCTAGCTTGCTCTCCGGCATGTACGCACACAATCACGGCACCACCAACAACTCTGTCAGCGGCGGTTGCAACGGTCATCACTGGCGTACACAAATCGAACGGCATGCATTACCCGCGCTGCTGCACGAAGACGGTGGCTATGAAACCTTTTTTGCTGGCAAGTACTTGAATGAGTACCATGGTGAACATGTACCGCCGGGATGGACACAATTTTATGGCTTGCACGGCAATTCACGTTACTACAATTACACGCTACGCGAGAATGCGAAAAATATTAGCTACACAGATACATATTTAACTGATTTGTTGCGCGACAAGGCTTTGTTATTCTTCAAGAAGCGCAACCGACAAAAGCCATTCCTTGCAATGATTGCACCACCGGCACCACATGCGCCATACACGCCGGCCGAGCGGCATCGAGGCGCTTTTGCGAATGTGAAAGCGTTACGCACGCCCAACTTCAATCGTGTGCCGTTGGCGCTAGGTGCGTTGTAGCGTTTAGGCCTTCCAAAATTAATTTAAATTTTTTTCCAGAGAAGCACTGGCTGGTAGCAAATGCGCAACCACTGCAAGCGGACACAATTAAACTAATCGATTCATACTATCAGCAGCGCTGGGAGGCGCTATTGGCGGTTGACGAAATGGTTGCCGCTTTGGTGGAAACAATCGCAGAGCAACAACAATTAGATAACACCTATATAATATACACATCGGATAATGGTTATCATTTGGGGCAAAATGCTCAACCATGGGATAAGCGTCAACCATACGAAACCGATATACACGTACCGTTACTGATGCGCGGGCCGGGTATACCCAAAGGCGCTATCATAGCACAACCCACGCTGTTGCTAGACCTAATGCCAACCATATTGGAATGGACGGGTGTGCAAGCACATACAGAAATGGATGGCTTATCGTTACAAAGTACACTAGAGCAACATGCAACAGGCAGCATAGCAGAAACGCATCGTAGTTTGTTGGTGCAGTATTGGGGTGAAGGTACTATTGACACCTACAATCCAGCATGTCCCTGGGCGGCCGCTGATCGCTTAGCGCAATGTACGCCAGAGGCAGAGTGTCATTGCGAGGATGCGTGGAATAATACATATGCGTGCGTAAGGCATTTTAGGGGCACGACCGATCGTTTGTATTGTGAGTTTGCCGAGTGTGGGGTGAGTCGCTGTTATGAACGACAAATTTAGTATTTTAATGAAATGAAATCATTGCAGAACTTTATTGAAGCGTATGATGTCCACGAGGATCCATATCAAATTAAAAATATGGGCTATGAACTGTTACCCATTGAGAGCGCCTTCTATAACTTGGCGTTGGCGAATTTGACCAAGTGCGCCGGTAACAAATGCAATGATGTAAACATTTGAAAATGAAATTTTGTTACAAAAAAAAAAGCAGTGTGTGATTTAAAAATGTGATTTTTTTGCCTAATCAGGGTCTGGGCGCTAAGAGCTGTACGTTACTAATACTACTCGCATATATTTTTTGATTTATATATATTTGAACGGTTAGAATCAAAAGGATCTAAGTAGGTCTGACATTATTGAGGATATATAATATAATTAAGTTTAAAGTTTATTACTTATTGTAAATTCTGGGTAAATGCATTTTAGATGATTCCTGCCCGAACAATAGATGGCACTACATTCTTCGAAATGACATGGATCTCTTCGTCACCAAATAAACACTACATTTATATATGCAAATATGCATATCACATATTTACAAAAAGTGCCACATAGACCCTTATGGTTCTAACATCTTCATATCGTTGTACCATACTAAAATTAGCACTTTTAAAATTTCTTTCATAGAATTTCTTTGTAAAAAATTTTGAAAGTGCTAGTTTTCGTATGGTACGACGATATATAATATTTAGGCATACTATTTACTCAATATTATCTATTCAAATCGAATATTGTAGCACAATTTACAAATAAAAAATGCACTACAGAATAAAAAAAAAATTCCACTGTTTTTGGGCACAAAGCTATGGTTTTTGTTTTATTAATTTCGTATTACATGTGTTTTTGACAATGTTTCAACTGATTTATAGAGCTCACTTCATTTTAAATTATGCATTTTGATACAAATTGATTGTTTCATCTCAAGTAAAAAAAAAAAAATATTTTTTATAGAAATTTTGTTTTGTTGGTTTTCCAAACCTTTTTTTATCTTTATAATACGTAGAACATAAGCATTAAAAATGTTTAAAAAAAAAAGTACCAACAACTCAATTTAATTATCATCCAAATAAAAAAATACAACACTACAAGAGCTCTTTCCTACTCCATGGAAAGCCAGTTCAATGGATATTACTACATAAGGTATGTATTTTCAAATTTTAATCAGCTTTCTTTTTGATTTTCATGAATTACGTTACATAAAAAAATTATACTTTTATTTGTGGTTTGCTTTACGTTTTAAAACTAAGTATATAGACATACAAACGTATCTCGTATTATAATTAATAATTAAATCGCTTTTCGCGGCATGATTTTTCTCATATTGCAATTGCTTTTTCAATTGTTCCGTTTCATTAATGACTGAACGAACCATTGCAGCATGACAAGCTGTATTTTTTTGTTTTTTATTTTTTTTAATGTCAAGTACATGTTATTCTATTTAGTACTCATGTTTTTTGTAGTTATTTTTTTTTTTTTTTTGTCTGTTTGCACTTAACACGCTCTTAAATTATTATTAATTTTACTCGGCCGGCTCTTTGCTGGTGGAATTTTTATCTTCATCGGCATTAGCCGTATGCCATGTCAAACGCTCTTCATAGAATTGTATAACAATTTGTGGACATTTCACATTGGCCTGTTTAGCCGGCACCAAATCAGCTTCGTCGCTACCCTTCCATTTCATTAGAAACATCAATTCCCCAGACGAGTCGGTGGCACCGAGTATTTTAGATGGCTCTAGACCCCGATCAAAGCCCATTGTTCGACGATTTTCACGTTCTTCCTCAACAGCTTTTCGCTTGACTTTTGCATCATTAACTGGCGTGGTCGTGGGGCGTTTCTTGCCCTCTGAAAAACAGAAAAACCATGAATGAAACTCATTTCGGCAGATAACGGTTTTGCTTTTTTTTTTACAGATATTGGCTCGGTAAGTACATACATAACTAGATAAAGTTTATCACACTACCATGTGCAAGCGGTTATTGAGACACCGTACCCACATGGTTGCCTGCTAAACTGTATTTAGTTAGGCAATACAAATGAATCGTCCATTTTCAAAACCGGCCATCTCCAAAATTTTAATTTTTTAAGCTAGGTATCAGAACCAATTCTAAAACATCACCTGTATTTAATATTAAAACAATTTCTTAACCAAAACCTGCCATATGCAAGTCAAATTACTCTATAATAATAATAAACACAAATCGTTTTAGCCATTGGTTTCTTAAGAGCAGTTTTTTTGCCTTTTTCTCACAAACGACTTGAGTGGAGATGGCCGGTTTTCAAAATAGACGATTCAAATATAAAATCTCCATCACCTTTCTTCGATTTCAATGACTCTTCGAATGCTGCTATCAAATCGGGACAAACTCAAAAAATAATGATTTTTTCTGAGCGATAAATATATCACTCAAGGAATAAGTTTTATTTTTGATCAAAAAAATAAAACTCAAAAAATAATGATTATTTTTGATGAAATATAAAAAAACTCAACATATAATGATTAAATGGCGATTTTTATTATAAAACTCATAATGATTACGGTCCCTGGATGAAACACTAGTGCCTCTTTCGATTTCCCCAACAATTTCAGCTTTTTGCTTTAACGAAAGGAATTTCCTCGCAGATAAAACAGCACACATTCACTCAGAAGCGGTCTTCATCCGACAGGAAACAAATAAACACTGGCATCAAATTGAATCAGATTTTCCAGGAATAAGCATAAAATGAGCATTTTCGAGGAATACCCGATTTTACATACATATTTCTGGTTAATTTTTGTTTTTTGTTTGTCACTTTTGCTTACTTTTTACGTTTAAAATTTTGTTCACTATTTAGAGGCTTTCGGTAGTTCACTATTTAGAGTACTCCATGTAAATATTTCGGTGTTCAGTATATCGAGGTATTCACTATAGCGGGGGTTTCACTATATCCAGACTCGACTGTATATAGCTTGTTTACAGTTTGGCAGGGTTGCCATTTAGTAATTTTTGAACAAACAAGATTTTTACTAATCTTCAAAGTGTTATGCGGATTACTCTTCAATACACAACTGTGCATTATTTGCCAAATGACAAGAAAATACTAATTTAATCGTTTTTAAAGTTGTCGTTGACGACTTTTTTTTTTTATTAATTTAGTTACTTTTTTACGGCTTAGTTGGTAATTAAAACACATTTTTCTTGTAATTTTGTTGCTGCCCAATATATTTCCATCACACCTTGGTGATAGTTATCAAGGGCTAAAACATAAGATAACAAAAAACACAGTCAGAACATTAAATTTATAATTGAAAATCCATAAAAAAATTATATTGGGAAGCAACAAGATTCTCACAAAAATCTGTTTTTAATTAAGAAATCTGTACTGAGTTTCTGTAACTCATATCTTTTCTAGTATAAATAGGTGGTGACAAAGTGTGGATCGTATTAGTGTGACATCACTTTATTGATTTTGTTACAGAAACTCAGATTTATTGTGGCAATTTATAACTTTTTAATGTAGAAAAATTGCAGAAGAAGACCACCAAGAGTTATCAATTAAGAAAATACCGCCACCATTGTGAATAAATACAATTTTTGCTTTAATTTTCAGTAGCCGTGTTTCACATACGGTGATCCTAACCCAGATAAAAATTTTTGCATGTAAATGCAACAACAAAGATTTCAGCTCGATTAAACCAGATAAATTGCTGGTTCAATTTCTGATCCGCCCTGTTCGATTTGTTTTTTCCGTGCTGATTTGGCAGCACAGTGCTTTTTTGATTTGGCAGAACTGCAAAGTGACATTTGTGTATGTATACATATATATACATATACCCTGCAGTAAATTTGTTTCACTGCTAAATGATCATTGATCATTCTTTGTTGAATATTCATCACTATCCTTTTGCGTTGGTGCAAGCAAGCAAGCTATATTGAAAAACCAAACGAAATACCATCTAGGCGGTTTAAAAACCCATGAGCCAGCTTGTATTTCGGTAGGTTTTTTTGACATTTGACAGCTTTTCTGACAAATTTTTCAATTTGACAACTATAAAACAAATTATATTTAAAATAAAAAATATATGGAAATAAAAATTTCAAATTTGCCTCTTGTAAGCTTCTGCTTTGGCCGTAAGGGGAAGAAGAAGTCCGGAAGAAAAATTATACTGCGCACTGGCTTCTCCTTATAACATGGAATACATAGCTATCCCGCCATTTGAGTTTCATAATTTATTTCAGTAATTTAAATTCAAATTTCCAAAAAAATAATTTTTGAAATAGTTATTTTCATTTAGTTTGAAGTTTAAAGTCAATCAAATTGTTTTTGAGGGAGTATTTGTCTCTTTTCAACGTACAGAAGAATTGTTTTTGCGCTATTATAACTCTGACGAGTTTTATGGCCGAGCTTCTCTCCTAATTCGAGGTGTGCTCCTTTTGTTTTTCCTACCATTGGACAGTTTTATGCCGGCTCCGAACGGAGTCATATAGGCATGAGGAAAGCAAACCATTTATTTGAAAAAATTCAGCAGCCTTTATATGAAAGCATTCACTGATGCCTCCTCATGATGAATTTCATCAGTGATTCATAAAGGATTCATTTCAGTTTTTTACTGCTGGGTATATGTTGTATATGTTTCTTCTTTTTAGTTCTTTGCAAGTGCAGCCAATTTTCATTATGAGCCGGATTGTTTCAGTAAAAATTTATCTTAACCCAGACCCAGATGTAATAACTGAAATGTCCCTAATATCTTCATTTATTAGGAGTGTTCAATATCTCAAAATTTTTACATATTTTTACGAATAGTTAGGAATTTATGTTCAATAACCCAAAAAATTCGCAAAAGAGAGCCAAATTGAGGAAGTAAGACCTCGAGAGAGTTGATAAACACTGCAAGTAGAATTTTCATTTGCAACTATTAGCAGCTTTAAAAAAATAGAAGTGTCAAAAATATATGATCACAAAAATTTCAATTGGAAATATACAAACATTTTAAACGCAAATTTCTAATTGTGTACTAAATAAGTTAGCGCAAAAACGAATCTTGATGATGTTGTGGAATAGCCAAAGTAGAATTTTGTTTTCCTAATTCAGTTATTTGCATTCATTTCCAATTTCAAAAATTTCAATTACAACCTAACCTAAAAATCAAATTGTCAAAACAGCGTATCAGCTGTTTTCTTGCGAATGTTTACTATTTTGTGTTCAATTACTTTGGTTGATAATTTTCTCTTTTTCTCGTTTTTACTCTTAATTTGACATTGACGCTCTTTTTGCAAGTACTTGCAAGTAAAGTTGTTGAACAAAGCTATTATCTTGTTATTAATTTATATATATATATATATATATATATATTTACATTATGTTTGGGATTTAAAAAAAATTATAAACGTTTTCTTTCCTTTCTTTTTAAAAATTAAAGTAATAATAAATGGTTCATTTAAGTAGACATACTATTTTTTCCATGTGAACACATATATGTATATTCGATAACATTTTACAATCTTGTTGAGTTAGTTGTATAATGCTGTGAAAATTACTGTTTAAATATTTAATAACTAAAAATGTTCAACTGACCATGCGAGCGATCAGCTGACACGTTTTTACGTAAAAAATCAAAATGATTTTGATTTCTGCGGTACGGGCTTCTGCGTCGTACGTCGTTGAATGATCGGTTACATACAAATCCCATTAAATAGGTTGGATCAGCTGACACGGTACACGGGTTTACGTTCTCGACTAACTGGGCTATTATCCAAATAGAGGTTATATTACTTCCGCGATATCCTTTGCCCAAGAATTCGTAAGAAAACTTTGTTATGTGGTCGCATGCACAAACTTTCTCACTGACCTTGATGTGTGTCACTTTGCTGTTGTTGTTGCTGCTGTCGCCGTTAGCCGTGACGTTGCCGAATGCAGATACAGATGCCGGCTATGAAATTAGTACGGCACAGCCAAATATTTTGCTAATTCTGAGCGATGACCAAGACCTCACGTTGGAAGGTATGACGCCGATGCGGCATGTGCTGCAGTTGTTGGGCAATGCTGGCGCTATATTTGCACGTGCGGTGTGTTATATAAATTTATACAAAGATATTTATATATTAATAATCGCTTATTTTTTAGTACACCAGTTCACCGCTCTGTTGCCCCTCACGTGCTAGCTTGCTCTCCGGCATGTACGCACACAATCACGGCACCACCAACAACTCTGTCAGCGGCGGTTGCAACGGTCATCACTGGCGTACACAAATCGAACGGCATGCATTACCCGCGCTGCTGCACGAAGACGGTGGCTATGAAACCTTTTTTGCTGGCAAGTACTTGAATGAGTACCATGGTGAACATGTACCGCCGGGATGGACACAATTTTATGGCTTGCACGGCAATTCACGTTACTACAATTACACGCTACGCGAGAATGCGAAAAATATTAGCTACACAGATACATATTTAACTGATTTGTTGCGCGACAAGGCTTTGTTATTCTTCAAGAAGCGCAACCGACAAAAGCCATTCCTTGCAATGATTGCACCACCGGCACCACATGCGCCATACACGCCGGCCGAGCGGCATCGAGGCGCTTTTGCGAATGTGAAAGCGTTACGCACGCCCAACTTCAATCGTGTGCCGTTGGCGCTAGGTGCGTTGTAGCGTTTAGGCCTTCCAAAATTAATTTAAATTTTTTTCCAGAGAAGCACTGGCTGGTAGCAAATGCGCAACCACTGCAAGCGGACACAATTAAACTAATCGATTCATACTATCAGCAGCGCTGGGAGGCGCTATTGGCGGTTGACGAAATGGTTGCCGCTTTGGTGGAAACAATCGCAGAGCAACAACAATTAGATAACACCTATATAATATACACATCGGATAATGGTTATCATTTGGGGCAAAATGCTCAACCATGGGATAAGCGTCAACCATACGAAACCGATATACACGTACCGTTACTGATGCGCGGGCCGGGTATACCCAAAGGCGCTATCATAGCACAACCCACGCTGTTGCTAGACCTAATGCCAACCATATTGGAATGGACGGGTGTGCAAGCACATACAGAAATGGATGGCTTATCGTTACAAAGTACACTAGAGCAACATGCAACAGGCAGCATAGCAGAAACGCATCGTAGTTTGTTGGTGCAGTATTGGGGTGAAGGTACTATTGACACCTACAATCCAGCATGTCCCTCGGCCGCTGATCGCTTAGCGCAATGTACGCCAGA
This sequence comes from Urophora cardui, assembly GCA_960531455.1. NCBI lineage: Eukaryota > Metazoa > Arthropoda > Insecta > Diptera > Tephritidae > Urophora > Urophora cardui. The sequence goes on along the minus strand of OY482671.1, from coordinate 2,752,957 downwards.
GGCAGAGTGTCATTGCGAGGATGCGTGGAATAATACATATGCGTGCGTAAGGCATTTTAGGGGCACGACCGATCGTTTGTATTGTGAGTTTGCCGAGTGTGGGGTGAGTCGCTGTTATGAACGACAAATTTAGTATTTTAATGAAATGAAATCATTGCAGAACTTTATTGAAGCGTATGATGTCCACGAGGATCCATATCAAATTAAAAATATGGGCTATGAACTGTTACCCATTGAGAGCGCCTTCTATAACTTGGCGTTGGCGAATTTGACCAAGTGCGCCGGTAACAAATGCAATGATGTAAACATTTGAAAATGAAATTTTGTTACAAAAAAAAAAGCAGTGTGTGATTTAAAAATGTGATTTTTTTGCCTAATCAGGGTCTGGGCGCTAAGAGCTGTACGTTACTAATACTACTCGCATATATTTTTTGATTTATATATATTTGAACGGTTAGAATCAAAAGGATCTAAGTAGGTCTGACATTATTGAGGATATATAATATAATTAAGTTTAAAGTTTATTACTTATTGTAAATTCTGGGTAAATGCATTTTAGATGATTCCTGCCCGAACAATAGATGGCACTACATTCTTCGAAATGACATGGATCTCTTCGTCACCAAATAAACACTACATTTATATATGCAAATATGCATATCACATATTTACAAAAAGTGCCACATAGACCCTTATGGTTCTAACATCTTCATATCGTTGTACCATACTAAAATTAGCACTTTTAAAATTTCTTTCATAGAATTTCTTTGTAAAAAATTTTGAAAGTGCTAGTTTTCGTATGGTACGACGATATATAATATTTAGGCATACTATTTACTCAATATTATCTATTCAAATCGAATATTGTAGCACAATTTACAAATAAAAAATGCACTACAGAATAAAAAAAAAATTCCACTGTTTTTGGGCACAAAGCTATGGTTTTTGTTTTATTAATTTCGTATTACATGTGTTTTTGACAATGTTTCAACTGATTTATAGAGCTCACTTCATTTTAAATTATGCATTTTGATACAAATTGATTGTTTCATCTCAAGTAAAAAAAAAAAAATATTTTTTATAGAAATTTTGTTTTGTTGGTTTTCCAAACCTTTTTTTATCTTTATAATACGTAGAACATAAGCATTAAAAATGTTTAAAAAAAAAAGTACCAACAACTCAATTTAATTATCATCCAAATAAAAAAATACAACACTACAAGAGCTCTTTCCTACTCCATGGAAAGCCAGTTCAATGGATATTACTACATAAGGTATGTATTTTCAAATTTTAATCAGCTTTCTTTTTGATTTTCATGAATTACGTTACATAAAAAAATTATACTTTTATTTGTGGTTTGCTTTACGTTTTAAAACTAAGTATATAGACATACAAACGTATCTCGTATTATAATTAATAATTAAATCGCTTTTCGCGGCATGATTTTTCTCATATTGCAATTGCTTTTTCAATTGTTCCGTTTCATTAATGACTGAACGAACCATTGCAGCATGACAAGCTGTATTTTTTTGTTTTTTATTTTTTTTAATGTCAAGTACATGTTATTCTATTTAGTACTCATGTTTTTTGTAGTTATTTTTTTTTTTTTTTTGTCTGTTTGCACTTAACACGCTCTTAAATTATTATTAATTTTACTCGGCCGGCTCTTTGCTGGTGGAATTTTTATCTTCATCGGCATTAGCCGTATGCCATGTCAAACGCTCTTCATAGAATTGTATAACAATTTGTGGACATTTCACATTGGCCTGTTTAGCCGGCACCAAATCAGCTTCGTCGCTACCCTTCCATTTCATTAGAAACATCAATTCCCCAGACGAGTCGGTGGCACCGAGTATTTTAGATGGCTCTAGACCCCGATCAAAGCCCATTGTTCGACGATTTTCACGTTCTTCCTCAACAGCTTTTCGCTTGACTTTTGCATCATTAACTGGCGTGGTCGTGGGGCGTTTCTTGCCCTCTGAAAAACAGAAAAACCATGAATGAAACTCATTTCGGCAGATAACGGTTTTGCTTTTTTTTTTACAGATATTGGCTCGGTAAGTACATACATAACTAGATACAGTTTATCACACTACCATGTGCAAGCGGTTATTGAGACACCGTACCCACATGGTTGCCTGCTAAACTGTATTTAGTTAGGCAATACAAATGAATCGTCCATTTTCAAAACCGGCCATCTCCAAAATTTTAATTTTTTAAGCTAGGTATCAGAACCAATTCTAAAACATCACCTGTATTTAATATTAAAACAATTTCTTAACCAAAACCTGCCATATGCAAGTCAAATTACTCTATAATAATAATAAACACAAATCGTTTTAGCCATTGGTTTCTTAAGAGCAGTTTTTTTGCCTTTTTCTCACAAACGACTTGAGTGGAGATGGCCGGTTTTCAAAATAGACGATTCAAATATAAAATCTCCATCACCTTTCTTCGATTTCAATGACTCTTCGAATGCTGCTATCAAATCGGGACAGTCAAGATTCTCTTCTGGTTCCCATGAATTTTCGCTACGCGGGTATCCTTTCCATTTTAGAAAGTATTCAGTCTGTAAAATTTGCAAATACCAACATCTTAACATTTTCATTCATAAATCTAATTTTCTCATATAAAACTTACCCGGCCATTTACAGTGCGTTTATCTTCAATGCGTTCCACAGAATACTCGCCCGCCTCGGACATGGTAGTTTTCTCGTTGCTTGTGCTTTCAATTTTGCTGCTGATGCGGCGACCGCTGTCTTGTCTTTTTTTTTTTATTTGGTGATGTGTTGAAGAGTCAAAATCCTTGTTACTTGAAAAGAATATATAGCTTCTTTTCAAGGCACCTGTTTATAAATGAAGCATTTCTTTATACAAAATTTTTACCAAAAATCTTAAAAATTCAAGCAAATAGAATCCACTTTTCTTAAGCACAAGGGAAACACGAAGCGGCAGCGCCGCAATCGGCATACTCTGACGCCCTATATACATACATACTTTTGTATTGAAATTTTTACAGCAATATGTTGTGCTGCTCCTTTTTGTTTTATATTTGTTTCATTTAGAATGCTTGGAGTTTACCTGTACTTTTGAATTAGCAGAAGAAATGAAAAACTTTTCACAAAACTAAACTTTTTATTCGGTAATGGCGTGCGTCTTTTTCACTTTTTTTCCTACCAATTCCGACTTTCTACCCAAAGAGGTTGGCTGCGGTTTGCCGGTTGTGGCGCGTTCTCGGTAATGTCATAACCAGTGATGCCGAAATTGGGCCTTTCGGACCAAATCTGGTCCGATAAATTTACTTTGGGCTGTTGGGCGGCTAAAATCAATTTTGGTCCGATTTGTAATATGAATATTTTTAGTGGAGACAATTTCTCTAACGCTAAACATTTTATCTTTCCCGCGTAAAGTTCTTTTATTGTTATATCTAAATTCGCTTGGGACTCGTCTCGCATACCAAGTTTAATGAAACGTCAAAATCAGACAATCTGACATTTATTTTGCAAATAAAATGCTGAAATTCAACACAAATTATGTTTCACTTAAAAAGCGCCAGCGAATATACGGGCTATTCCACGAATAGGTTAGGTTGCAGTGGCTGCCACAGAGTCGCACTTAGGCCAGTGCAGAGGCCCGTTGTGATACCACAAGAAGAAAACGGATTACTCCTCCTTTTTGAACCAATTTGAGAACTTAATGCAGTTCACCAGGGCCCTCACTATGTAGTTCTATTTAAAAGCGAAATGCGATTCGAAAGCACATTCTTATTGCATAGAATATATGGAATAGAACTCGAAATCGAACGAATTTTCTTTCGAATTAAAATACAGAGTGAGGGCCCACGTCCTTTATGTCGACGTTCGCGACTTTGCATAGGCTATCCAGGAAGGAAGTCCCAAGAAAGCGTCGTCTGCCGCAGTTAAGAGCCGAGCAGTGGCAGATGAGGTGTTCGATTGTCTCCTCGCCTCCAGCTTATGCAGCATCTGCGGTATGGTGCACCTAGCCTCTCTGCGTGTTTTCCGATGAGGCAGTGTCCTGTGAGTACCCCCACAAGGTTCGAGATGTCATCTCTGCTTAGAGTACTGATGAGATCACTTGTGAACCCATTTATGCCAGGTTTACCTTGATGTTCGACATACTGGCTTCTGTTGCCTTCTATCACTTGCTAGTTTATAGATATGCGGTTTAAGAATTAGCTTGTTTGTGGCTAACGGCATACCTATATATTCTTTGTCAGGAAGAACCTGCTCGCAAGTTCATCCGCCCTACAATTACCATTGATATCCCTACGTCCCGGGACCTACACGAGGTGCAAACGGGTCTGTTTGGCCATCTCCTTTAGAGATCGGCGACAGTCTAGTGTTAGTTCTGAATTGAATGAATGGGAGCCAAGATTACTTAGTATGTACAAGTTGACTTCTGATTTTTGGGCGTTTTTTGGCGGAATTGGGCGGTAATTTGGTCGGTAAAATTTTTTTTTTAGTGGCAACACTGGTCATAACGTCAAATTTACACTAACGTAATGGCAACGTTAAAACTAGCGTAAGGCGAAGTACAATTGGAATACGTTGAAAAAGGGTTGGAAGGAAATATTCGTTATTTTTCTACTTTTGTCTAAAAAATCATGCTGTAAAAGAAATGCTAAATGCAAAAGAAGTTTTTAATAATATTTTTAATAATTATTTTCTGTTCTCTTACTTTTTTCTCAGAAAATAAGTTATTTTTTGAGTTTTATATTTCGCGTAGAAAATAAATATTATTTGGGGATGTGGTGGTCTTCGAAATGGATCCATACCTTCTACCAAAAAAAATTTTTTCAATTTTCCTTAATTAAAAAAACTGGCCAATAGCTCATATATAATTCACATAAAATAATTATTAGAAAAACGGCCATGTAAAAACATACGTATTATTTTCTGTGTTTTATATTTTGCTCAGAGAATAAAAGTTTCTTCAGCCTAATTTTAGGTGCAGTTATCAATTTTGCCACGTAGGAAAAGTTTATAAATCAAAAAAAATTAAAATTTATTTATATCTATACTTTACCTATTTATGTGGCAAAATCTACAATTGCAGCCAAAATTAAATTGAAGAAAGTTTTATTCTCTCAGAATGCCATGAAGAATATTGAATCATGGACATGATCCAATAATTCTATATGGTCGTAGCGGCTAAAAGAGAATAGGCGATTACCGTTGAACGGCCATAGATAAGAATGTCAAAAACAGAAAAAACGCCAGCGAACATACAAGCGAACACACAAGCTATTTCCACGAATAACACGTGCAAGAGGGCAAAATCAAAACAAAAGACGATAATTTGACAGCTTACTATTACAAAAACAAAATAGCCGTCCTCTGCTGCGTCCACCATTTTATTATTTCATCATGATCATGGAGCATGGTGGAATTATAATGGTGGAATCAAATGAAATTATGCTTCTTACTTATTAATCAGCTGATGGACAAATGTGCCAAATTTTCAGCCATTATTGTTTTGCTTTATGTCTTCTATACATATTTCCGAGAAAAGTAGTGAAATCGCGTATGCAACTAGTTTTTCTGAGGCTATTATTATATTATTATACACCTTGTGTGATTTCTGTGTTGATAATTATACAATTATTTTTCATTATTTCAAGCGGTGAACGCTTGTCAGCCATTTTGAAGAAACTTTTCGAGCCGATTCATAAATTGCACGAATTTCAATAAGTAAACAAAACAAAGAAAAACACGTGTTTTTGCATTTGACAGATCAGTACATAACAGTAAATTTTGTTGTTGCCCATTTACCACCACCATATACTTATAATTTCACCATGATCATGGAGCATGCTGAATTTTATTGTTTTGAGCACGTGGCATCACGTCTTGTCAATTATGTCAACCAGCGTTGCCGAATTGACGATTTTTCATAACAAATGACGATTTCCTTGTTGAGTTTTTTATTAAAGGAGGAACCAAAGTGATATACTGAAGATGGCACATAGCCGAAACCGGTTTATAACCAGGGATGACGGAAGTTCGTTCCACAATACATTACATTGATATATTTGTCCTACACAATATATTGCATCTTTTGTGTTCAATAGCTTCAATAAAAGAAGAATAGAGAAGAGAGAACATGTGCATGTGCCAGAAGGTGATAGGTAATCACACGTACACAAAACTTTTTGGTTCGTTATTTGATTTGTTAATGCAAATGTAACTCGCAAATTGAGTACGCGTTGTCGTAACGTTACTAGGTACGTTACTGTAACATGGCTGGATGGGGAATCTATCCAATTTTAACAACAAGTATCTCGTAAATCATAAACTTCCATCATGTTTTGATTTCAGTTTTGAGATCTGTGTGAGGTCCTCTATGCCCTTGAAAAAGTTTTTTCATCGGGCCGTGCTTCGTTAATGGAAAGCCGATCCTTTTTCCGTTTATAACGTGTTTTTAGTAAAGGTGGGAAAGAACGATTTTTCATTGAAATTACGATTTTTATTTGAAAAATTACGATTTTTCTTTAAAAAAAATTCGGCAACTCTGATGTCACCAATTGTAATTTTTCAGTTGGCAATACCGTGAAATGTCTTTTCTCCAGCTGCCAGCTAAAGTCATCAACGGTGAAAATTTCATACGCTGTTCAAATTGTAATTTTTGCAATTAATTAGGTAAATAAGTGTAAATTGAAACGTATTGTTATTAATAAAGTTTGTGCAGATTATATTAGTGTAAAAAATAAAGTTTTTACAGTGAGAGAGTTGTGTGCAATGAGGCTTTTCTTGTTAGTCTTTTGGTGTGGCTGCGAATGACAGCGCCGTGTTGGCCGATTGCGAATGCAGAAATGACACGAACAAATTCTAACCTTAAACTTGCATTGCAAAAAATTCAATTATTTTGAATGAATCTAGTAAAGTGTTATTTATTTATATATTTGTATTTATTTTTATTTTAAAGCAACTACAAAATCTGCATAATACAAGTGTAAAAACGATTGATCATGTCACGTTTCTTTGCAACCGGTTCCGATTCGGAGAGCGAATCCAGTGAGGAGGAGGTTCCAGTACAAACCTTCAGCAAGGCTCCCAATTTCGTAAGTAGTGAATACATTTGCTAAAAAAAAAATAAGAAAATTATACAATTTTTGTAAAATACTAAACATTTAGCAATTCAGTGACGATGAAGAGGAAGTTAAGCGTGTTGTGCGCTCAACCAAGGAAAAGCGTTACGAAAACTTGACGGCTATTATAAAGACTATACGCAATCACAAGAAAATCAAAGATATGGCAAGCATTTTATCCAGTTTCGAAGACTTGACACGCGCCTACACCAAAGCCTTGCCCGTCATTACCAAGGAAGAGAAGGGTGTTACACCACGTTTCTACATCCGTTGTCTGGCAGAGTTGGAAGATTTCATTAACGAAGTTTGGGAAGATCGGGAGGGACGTAAAAACTTATCGAAGAACAATGCTAAGTCGCTGGGTACGCTGCGTCAAAAAGTACGCAAGTACATTAAAGATTTTGAAGAAGATTTGCAACGTTTCCGCGAATCACCCGATCAAGAGAGTGAAGCCGAGGAGGAGGAGGCTTATGACTCTGATCAGGAGAGGAACGATGCACGCGCAGAAGCTGCCGCGCGCGACTTCAAGCAAGCTGCCGAAGCAAAACTATCTAAGGCAAGTGCGCCATCGAAAGCCGCTGTGCAGGATGATGATTCCGACGACTCCATTGACTGGGGTTCCGATACGGAGTCAGAGTCTGAGTCATCGGACGATGAAAATCAATATCAGACGATGCGTGAACGTTTCTTGAAGCGCACCACCGCCGACAAAGAAGATAAGGAAGACCGCGAGGATCGCAAGAAGGAGAAGCGTGCTAAGGAGGCCAAACATCGTCGCACCAAACGCATGGAAGAGGATGCCGATGAGGAGGGCGGATGGGAAACGGTGATGCCACACACCGTCGAGAAGCCGAAAATGTTCGATAAGGATGCGGAAATCGATGTGCCATTGACGCTGCAAAAACTATCGGAGATAATGGCCGCACGTGGCAAACGACGCACCGATCGTCGCATGCAAATCGAATTGCTATTCGAACTGCGTGACATTGCCGAACAACATCAATTGGGCAATGCGGTTGCAGTGAAAATCCTCTTCAGCATCATTTCGGCTATTTTCGATTATAATCAGAAAATCTCTGAACCGATGAAGTTGGAGCATTGGAGCAAATTGCTGGACGTCATGCAGAGCATGATGAAGATTTTGCTGGCCAACGATGACATACACATGAGCGAGAATGTGTCCGAGGAGAATGAGGAATTCACAACGGCGCCATATTGCATACGCGGTTGCTCGCTGGCGGCCGTTGAACGTTTGGATGATGAATTTACTAAATTGTTGAAAGAGTGTGATCCACACACCAACGACTATGTAATGCGTTTGAAGGATGAAGTGATTGTAACGCGCATCATTGAATCGGTGCTGCAGTATTTCGAACGTGTTGGCAATAATAACGAACGTTGTCGCGTCTACTTGCGTAAAATCGAACATTTGTATTACAAATTCGATCCGGATGTGCTGAAGAAGAAGCGCGGCGAACTGCCACCGGACACGCAGACCTCTGTGGAGGTGATGGATCGTCTATGCAAGTTCATCTACGCCAAGGACGATACCGATCGTATACGTACGCGTGCCATATTGGCGCACATTTACCATCATGCCATGCATGACAATTGGTTCCAAGCGCGTGATTTGGTGTTGATGTCGCATTTGCAGGATACCATTGACGCAGCCGATCCATCCACGCGCATTCTCTACAATCGCACGATGGCCAATTTGGGTTTGTGCGCTTTCCGTCAGGAGAACATCAAGGATGCGCATCATTGCTTGGTCGATTTAATGGTTACCGGCAAGCCGAAGGAGTTGTTGGCGCAGGGCTTGCTGCCACAACGACAGCACGAGCGCTCCGCCGAACAGGAGAAGATCGAGAAGCAGCGTCAAATGCCATTCCACATGCACATCAATTTAGAATTGCTCGAGTGTGTTTATTTGGTGTCGGCTATGCTGTTGGAAATACCCTATATTGCGGCGCATGAGTTCGATGCACGTCGGCGTATGATTAGGTGAGTGAAAACTTAATTTCATTTTTTTTGTTCTTTTTTTTTTTTTGTTATTTTTTATTCAAATTTCCGTTTTTTGGTTTAGTAAAACATTCTATCAACAATTGCGCTCCTCCGAGCGCCAATCGCTGGTCGGCCCACCCGAGTCTATGCGTGAGCATGTTGTGGCCGCTGCCAAGGCTATGCGCTGCGGCAATTGGCAAGCTTGCGCCAACTTCATTGTCAACAAGAAAATGAACACCAAAGTTTGGGATCTTTTCTACGAAGCCGATCGCGTACGCGACATGCTGGTGAAATTCATCAAGGAGGAATCGCTGCGCACTTATCTCTTCACCTATTCCAATGTGTACACCTCGTTGAGCATCCCCTCGCTGGCGCAAATGTATGAGCTGCCCGTGCAAAAGGTGCATTCGCTCATCAGCAAAATGATTATCAATGAAGAACTAATGGCCAGCTTGGATGATCCCACAGAGACTGTGGTTATGCATCGTTCGGAGCCGTCGCGCTTGCAGGCATTGGCTATGCAATTTGTGGATAAGGTCACCAATCTGGTGGATGTGAATGAGAAGGTGTTCGATATGAAACAGGGCAATTTCTTCCAGCGCGGCGGCAACGAAAAACAATTTCGCGAACGTGGCTCCATGCGCTACAACAACCAGCAGGGTGGCGGTGGCAATTGGGGCGCTCAACGTCGCGATAATCGGGGGCGCGGCAATCGTAATAATCCACGCAATCAGCATCATAATAGGCAGCAGCAAAATCAGCAACACCAACAGCAGCAGCACCACCAACAACAACAACATCAGCAACAACAAATCATCGAGGAAGAGTAGGTAGGAAGTTGGGGTGAATAGCGTTGTACAACAACAACAACAACAACGGTAGCAAGGCAGTACGGGTGTAAAAAGTAAAAAGAGATAACAAACCGAAAATAATAGCGAACATATTTAATTTTTTTTTATATTATAAAACTTAATGATGCCAACAAATGTTGAAAGCGTAGAAACAGAAACGGGCAAGAAGGTAAGCGAGAGGCGCATTCATTGTTGTGGGCGCACTCTCGTGTCACGCTAGTTGGCGCGGGAGTGCGCCGCATAATGAGAGACGCAATTCACGTGCAAATGCCCACGCACACAACTCAATAGTGTGTATAGCATAAAACTATTGTTTATAATATGTACATTTTAAAATGAAACTATTTATTTCTTCTTAGTTGGAATTTTTGTTTTAAGTTGAACTGCCTGTTATGTTAAAAAGGAAAAAAAAAAACAAATAATAATGAAATTATCGATTTGCTAAGAGAAATACAATATATACTATATAGTATATACCTATATAACTCTGAAGAACCACATATAAGGAAATTTCATTTATAAAACGAATGGTAAACTTTGGTTCCAACAAGCAAAACTGGTACGACGATGCTGGGCAAATACAACAATCTTGAAACGCTGCACACCATCCATTGCATTGTAGTGACACCGGCACCGCGTAGGTAAGCAGAATATCACGACAACACGTCATGCGCTATTAGTTTGCACTTTTCTGATTTATCGCTTCACGGCTAAGAAATTCCAAGACAATGAACGCTGAGCGATGAGGTGGATTGTTACACACATTATTTTGTTGAAATTCTCACAGGACATTGCAGGCTTAGGAAGCATATGTATACATATACTAGGCATGCTGTCAAGCAGTGTATGTCGCTTCTGTAATATGGAAGATGAGCGCAGATCACATATTGCTCGAGTGCGATGCAGGGAAGCGTGAAAGATTCCTGGACACGCCTTGGCCAGGCCAGAGGTATATTCAGTCTCTAAAACCGAACGTTACCTTAGATTTCTGGAGGAGATAGTATTAGATGAGACAATGTCATAGAGAAGAGCGTACAATAGACCTAATGGTCGCAGTACAATCCTCAAAAAAATTTATCAATCAGAAAAGTAAAAGTGGGAAAAACTCTCACAGTGCGTAGCTTAATTTTTTTCATTGGGTATGCATAGAGAGCGACCATTATTTTCCATGTACATATGTATGTATAATACACTCCCCATTTGTTAGTGTTTTATATGCAAAAAGAATGGGGAAAAAGCATGAACTGCGCAGCTGCTCCAAAATGTTGTCTATGTACATATGTTGTTTTCACATACAGAAATACAAGAATACACAATGCGAGTACTTACTATGATGGTGCTCACAGGGCCTCCCCCTTGTTTCCAACCGCCACCCAACCACAACAACAACTCAGCCGGCCGGCAAGTCAACTGTTCTCTGAGAACCCAAAATGATTGTGTATTTGAAGATTCTCCGCAAATTGTATACCTACGTATATATCGACGCTTCCAAACAATACTGTACTAAGTCTGAAAACTGTGTTTTGCAGGGGAAGCTCTCAAAGTTTAAATTCGATATGAGATTTCAGTTTTGCGCTAAGTATATTTTCGCTTGTAACTTCTATTTGGATTGAAAGGTCAATACCAAAACTAGATACCATCTAAGTTAGGGTATGCTTTGTATAAAACCAAAAGAAAAAATAAGAACTTGCCACGTTGTTTCCTATGGCAAGCTTTCAATGTTTTTATTCTGTAAAAATCTCGAGTTGTATTATATGTACACTTTTGCTTATAACTTTTGATTGGATTGTCCGATTGATACCTAAATTTGACAGTATCTAAATGAAGACACGTAATACTTGAAAACGCCAAAAACGGGAAAACGTACTAAGTCGACTTAGTACAGTATTGTTTGGAAGCGTCGATATGTACATACATATGTGAAGATTCTTCGCTAAACGCTTATGGCTTTTATTTATTTCCTCCAATTAGCACATACATACATAAGTATGAATGAGTAACAGCGAGTGGACGACAACAGCGACAGTTCTACGGTTGAGCTCAAAGCGGCTGGCAGCAAGTGTGCGGATACGGCATCCATCGATCGATCGAACAAATGAAGAAGATTCTTAATTGTAATTAAGTGTGAAAGAAGAGTCAATTCTACAACAAAAAAGTACAAAGTTCAGTGCAAGAAGAGGACGCAAATTTATATAAAAACAAGTACTTCAATGCAAATAATTTTATAAACTAAAAAAGGAAATAATCCACATTCGAATTTCGAGTACCAAAATAATTGGGTTGATAAGTGCCAAGTGGTGTTGTTTTTCCATAAAAATATTTAAATAAAGAACGCAAGAATGCCAAATACGCCTACGCAGCAATCGGCCGCAGCAGCAGCAGCAACAACAACAACAAACACAGCAGCGGCCATGTTGCCGCCACGTCCGCTGGCGCAACAACCATCACAACAACAACAACAGCCGCCCAAAGAGATTTCAGCGCTGAAACGTGCCGCTCTACAAGTGATGGCTGGCGGCTCGGCTGGTTTTGTGGAGGTTTGCATTATGCAGCCATTGGATGTGGTGAAGACGCGCATGCAATTACAGAATACAACAAAAACGGCGGCGGAGGTGAGATAAGTGGGGGGTTTGTAAGTAAACTTTTCGTGCTGTACAATGTGGTTGCCATGAATGAGTGATAAATTGATGAAGTTCCCATTAGCCGGTTTACATTTGTATGTTTAATGTATGTATGTATGTATGTAAGTATGCGTGTTCGTGCTTTGGCAGGGCATCATGGAGTGATCATGAGCGAATGCATAGATGTAGGAATAGAGCTACTTTCAAAAAATTTAAAGATCAACTAAAATGGTGTCTGCCATCAGAAAGAGCACCTTCGAAACCTTTCAAATTTGATTAGAGTTTCTTAAATTTATGGCATGATTGTTGTTTTTGTACCTATTTAATCTTACAATCCAGGGGGTGAGGCCGTTTACAATTTTTAAAAGAAATACGACTTAACTGGAATCATTTAAGAGATAAACCTAACCCACATCAATTGACCTCGAACCGAAATCCCACGCACCCATTAACTAAACTAAAAAAAAATATGTATAGGTACCTGAATATGTACATATCGTCGTACTATACGAAAACTAACATATTTAAAATTTCTGGCGAAAGCTATCAATAAAAAAATTCTGTACGAAAAGTAGAACATTTGACTTTTGGCCGACGAAAAGTAATAAAATCGACTTTTGGCTGACGAAAAATATCAGTAATTATATACTGTTTTTACATTAAAATTGTTGTTGTTTAAACGAAATTGATAGTTTTCGTCAGCCAAAAGTGGATTTTATTACTTTTCGTCAGCCAAAACTCGATTTTATTACTTTTCGTCGGCCAAAACTTGAACTTTTTACTTTTCGACAGCCATAAAAAATCTGATGTTAGTTTTCGTATGGTGCGACGATATGTATGTATGTATGTATTTGCAACCCTCAACATTGACATTGTCCTTAATCTTAAGAAAAAAAAAAGAACACAAAAAATAAAATAAATCTTAAAAAAAAAAGAAAACAAAAAAAAAATAAAATAAACCTTAAAAAAAAAAATAAAAAAAAAAAAAAAAACAAAAAAAATCAATAAAATTAAGAGCAAAAACCTGCTCATCGCTTCGCTGGCAAAAGGCGTAATTGTGTGGGATGTGTTTGGGACCGAGACGGTGGCAAATGAATGAGTTTAATTGCAAAAGCAAATTCCTACGTTTCCTCGTGGCGTTTTTTTCCGTCCGTCTGTCCGTCCGTCCGTCTGTAAACACTCTAACTCGTGCAAAAATTGAGATATTTCGATGAAATTTGAAATGCAAGTTGGTATCGAGACTGGGACGGTTGGTATTGAAAATGGGCGAAATCGGACCATGACCACGCCCACGTTTCCTATATAGAAAAAATCGGAAATTTGGTATCTCAGTCATTAATATAGCTGGGGCGATGAAATTTTACCCACGTCTTGAGCTCAGGCCCATAGGAAGAAATTTGATGAAATTTTGGAAAATGGGCGGTGCCACGCCCACCTATTAAGGGTTAAACCTTGAAAGTTTTATTTGTCATAACTCAGAAACCATTGAAGATATAGCGATCAAATTTGGTACGCGTGATTTACTTACTTAGGCAAACGTTTGGACGGAAAATAGTTAAAATCGGTTGACGGCCACTCCCACTTTTATATATGTATATTATAAAGTGACCTAATAAAAACATTTTAAGCCATATCTCTGTCAAATATAAAGATAGAACGAGTGGGTTGGGGTGAGCTAATATTCTCATTTTGTATGATGCAGCATACTTTCTGATTTCTTGAGAGATAGTAGGTATCTTTAGGTCACGATGTAGTTGGTCGTTCGTGACGTAGTAGGGCGCATTTACAATCATTCTAATGGTTTTCGATTGGAATCTTTGGAGAATCTCTATATTTGAGTTTGCTGCGGTTCCCCATAGCTGTATGCCATAGGTCCAGATGGGTTTTAAGATAGCTGAGTAGAGCAGGAGTTTGTTGTCGATTGATAGTTGGGAGTTTCGATTCATGAGCCAATAAAGATTTCTCAGTTTTATACCAAGAGCTTTTCGTTTGGTGAATATGTGGGTTCTCCATTTTAGTTTTCTGTCGAGATGCATACCCAGGTACTTTGTTACGTCACTTTGCGGTATATCAATGCCATTGAGTTTTAAGGGTGGGCAAGTTTTACGTCTAGTGGTAAACGTCACTTGAACAGATTTTGATTCATTTGACTTTATCCGCCAGTCTTTCAGCCAATGGGTAATTTTATTTAAACTTCTTTGAAGCTTGAGTGAGGCGACGTTAGGGTTGAGGTCTGAAGCCAGTACAGCAGTGTCATCGGCAAAAGTGCCGATAGTGACTCCTTCTGCTATTGGGAGGTCGTATGTGTAAAGTAGGTACAGTATTGGGCCCATTACACTACCTTGCGGGACGCCTGCTAAACTCTCGTAAAGCTCAGACTGCTCTGCTCCTTCTTTGACGAAAAAGTAACGATTTTTTAGATAAGATTGTATAAATAGAAAGTAGCTTGTAGGGAGAGTATTTTTTATTTTATAGAGCAGGCCGTCGTGCCATACGCGATCAAAAGCTTGGGATATATCTAGAAAGGCAGCTGTACAGTATTTTTTTGCTCAAAGGTAGAGTAGATTTTCTCGGTAAGTCTATGTACTTGTTCAATTGTTCCGTGTCCTCTTCTGAAGCCAAATTGGTGATTAGGTATAATGTTACGCTCTTCTATTTTGGGTAGGAGTCTTTTAAGGAAGATAACTTCCAAGACTTTTGAGACAATGGGCAGCAGACTAATGGGTCTGTAAGACGCTGCCGTATCAGGGGGCTTTCCTGGTTTCAGAATCATTTTCATCTGAGCGACTTTCCATTGAGGGGGTATGAATGCAGTTATTAGTACTGCATTAAAAAGTTGGGTGAGAAATTTTATGCCTTCGTAAGGTAAGTGTTTTAGTACATTGCCATTAATAATATCGTACCCAGGAACTTTCTTTGGGTTGAGCATCGCTATTACGGTTTTTACCTCCGATATTGCGAATCGTTTTATGGGGAGTGAATACTGATTTTAGGTGGAGTGCAAAAGCATTTGCCTTCTCTGCGTCACTTTTCGCCCATTCGTTATTTTCCATTCGTATTGGAGAATTGTAGAAAATCGGCCTTTTTAGCCCACTAGCAGCTTTCCAAAGGGAGTAATCAGTTGCAGCTGTTGCATCAATATTACTGAGATATTGTTGAACTTGTCTGTTGTGTTCAATTTTGAGGATATTTTTGAGTTCTTTGGTGAGAGCATTCAATCTTTTCTTGTCGTCGGGGTGACGGGTTTGTTGCCATTTTTTCCTTGCGAGTCGCTTTTCTTTGAGCTTGGCTTGTATGTTGCGGGTAACGCTTGTCCTTTTTTGTCTGATGAGGGTGGGAGTTGATTTCCATGCAGCTTGTTGGATGCAGCTGTTAAAATGTTCGACTGCTGCCTCTATATCTTCAGAGATTTCAGGGCTAATTTGAAGTCAAGATTAGACGTGATGATGTGTCGGAAGTATTCCCAATCAGTCTTCCGATTGTAAAGGCTGTATTGTTCCGCTGCCGGTGTAAAATTTTTATCAATTGTTACCAGGATTGGAGAGAGGATTGGTCGGAGGATTGGTCGGAAGACAATTCAAAGCACGATTTGCAATTTATATCTGAAGAATTCACGCCTTTCACCACGCAGAAATCGATTAAGTCGGGTATTTTATTTTTATCTGTTGGCCAATAAGTGGGAGTTCCAGTAGAGAATGGAGTTAAACTGAGATTGCTAATAGCATTATATAGTTGTCTTCCTTTAGGGGTAATGAGACGAGAGCCCCAGAACGTGTGTTTGGCATTGTAATCGCCCCCAGCTAGAAATCGATTTCCAAGAGTTTTGAAGAAATTTTCATATTCTGCAGTGCTGATAGAGTGCCTCAGCGGGCTATAGATAGCAGAGAGTGTAAGCTGACCGCTCGGGTCTTCAATGACAATATTTGTGGCTTGTATAGCATTTGTACGGAATGAATTCGTGCTGTAATGTTTAATACTTTTCCGTATCAAGATACCTGAGCCTCCATGAGCGTTGTTACTGGGGTGTTTTGTGTGGTAAAACTTGTAGTTGGGTACTTCAAAGTACCTTTTGTCAGTAAAGTGGGTCTCAGATATTAGGAGTATATCTATATCGTGGGTCTGAAGTAAAGTTTTAACTTCAAGTAAGTGTTTGGATAGGCCATTGGCATTCCAAATGATAATTTTCAACGGGTTGAAGATGCACAGTTTTTAGTCGTGAGGGTGACGAGGAGGCTCATCATTGATGTCATTTGTTGCATGACTTGTTTCAGTAAGTCTATCATTTCTCACATTTCGTTAGTGTTTTGCGTTGGGGTGTGGGTTTCATTACTATTTGGAATGGCATTATTAGGGTTCGAGCGGGGTGTTACGCCTTTCTTTGCTGCCTGAGCATATGTGGCTGGGTATTGGTCAATTTGAATTGGGGTTTCAATCTACATTGGGGTTTGAATTGGCTGTTGTGGTTTCTCTTGGGGCTGTGCAGGAGCTTTTTTCCTCAGATTTGGGTATTTGGCGCTTTGGATATTTTTGTATACCATACAGCCTTTATAATTTGCTGGATGGTTACCTTCACATAGAGCGCATTTGACATCTTCAGATCTTGTCTTTCGCTTACAATCAGCGGAGAGGTGGTTTCCAGCACATTTTATACATACTGATTTTCGACGACAGTAGGACTTTGTGTGGCCATATTGCTGACAGTTGGCGCATTGCGGTATTTCACGCTTCGGGTGTGGGGGCTCGAAAGCAATTCTTGAGTGCAGGAGACTTTTAATTTGATATATCTCCTTGTTATTGGAGGCGGGTTTGAGTTCAATGATAAACATTGGGAGAGGATTTTTTGTGACTCTGTGTTTTATGTTTCAAATGTTTGTGACTGAGTGACCGAGATCTTTTAGAGAATCCATAATTTCTTTTGTGTCTATTGAGGAGTGCATGTTTCTGAGAACAACTCTGAAGGTACGTTCTTGTTTTGTTTTATAAGTGTGGAACTCTGTGCCCTTCTGTTCCAGTTGTGACACTATGGTTTTGTAAGCATCCAGGGATGATGCTTGTACTTTTACTTGATCCTTGCCTGTGAGCTTTAGATCATAGGAGTTTGGAGCAACTTCTTGTAGTAAACTCATTAGGGGGGGAATGTTTAGAACTTTGTCTATAAATATTGGCGGCGGCTTGGGTATTTTTTCAGTTGGTTGGTTAGTTTCCTCAACTTCAAGGGAGGCAAATCGGTTTTCATTTTCATTTTCCTTTGGTTGGCGGCTTCCAAGCCAGTAATAATTATCAAGTTTAGCCTGTTTTTTAGAGGCAGTATTTTTACTTGGGCTTTCGCGTTGGCGTTTGGGATTGACGATCTTCCATTCGTCGGTTGGGGTAGCAGTTGTCAAGTTTCCTGCAGTTTGGGGTTTCTGGGCTTGTTGTTGTTGGGCATAGAGAATTTCCAGTTGCCTTTGGAGGGTTTCGATCTGCTGTTGTACGTTTGGTACGTTGGTACTAGGCAGGCGGGATGGGGTTAGATGTTGGGACTTTTGTTGGGGTGTACCCAGGGATCTCGGGGTTTGGTGCTGTAGTTGCACTTGGGCTTGTTGGGCATCTCGCACTTGGACTTGTTGGGTATCTCGCTGTTGGGAACCTCCTACTTTAGGAGGAGTATGGTTGAGGGGCATCTCGCTGGTGCAAACGAATATTTTAGTCTATATTCATTTGCACCCGGCTGCGCTTGTAATATGTACAACTTTTTATGATTGTAATACAATCTGGTTGCAGCTTTTTACAGCTCTGATACTTATGTATAAACTTCCCTGCTAGCATTTGGAAGAGCTCTTTATCGTCTATCTCAATTAAGTAACGTCTGGGGCACTTCTAGGCGTCATTCGACAGATAGTCTCCATTTGTACAAAAATAAATGTCATTGCTATCGCGTATCTTACTTCTTGGTGTAAATGGAGAAGATATTTGTGTATTGACAACCAAAACAAAGTCAAAATTATTTTTTTTAACAAATTTGAAATTTATAAATTAAGCGAAAATCAAATAAATCCTAAAGAAAACCATGTTCTTCAAAATTTCATTTGGTGTTTTTCCTTGCTAAAATTTTTGGTAAGTTCTGTTAAAATATTCTAGGACTTCATAGAACTAAAATGTTTTGGTTTCCTTCTCCTTTTTAGATTGTCTTCGAAAGGAAAATGAATTATCTGTTCCTGAAGGAAAACCTTTGCGCTAACCTACACGTGATATGTACATAACTTTGTGGATGTATGTATGTATCTGTGGTAAATAAAAAATAAAGAATTGAGAAAATATATATATGTACATATTTGCGCTTTTATTTAGGTTTTATATAAAGTGAAAAAATAGTAGGAGAATTTATAATTGACGCCTTTGTGTCTCCCAGAAGACACCAAGAAGTTACTTCCGGAAGTGTCTTATTAGTTTATTTGCACGTAACGTTTTTGTCTCTTCCAAACGACACTTGGAAGATACCTCCTGGAGTGTCGTTTATGACTCTTTATGGACGTAACGTTGACGGGGAACACTTTTTCCCGAACGAAGATAGGAAAAAGTTGAGAAAGCGATATCTTCCGCGATTGAATTAAACATCTTGAAGTTACTTTTTAGTCACTTCCACGATAATAAATGTTGGCTGGGTTTACACGAATGGTTTGTGTCCACACTAATTCACCACTTACGGCCTTATTCCGGTGTGGTAACATAATTTACTTTACTGGTGAAATAAAGAATCTGGTACTTTAAACCATAGGTGGCCACAAATTAAGCATAAGGGAGCCACACGACAACAACATCAATAAAAATTGCAACAACCTTCTTCTCGGAGTTATAAAAATATTATTTTGCCAAATAACGGTTTATTGCAACAACATACATACATACATAAGCATGGTCAACATGGTCGCGCTGTGAAGTTGTCAAAAATTTTTTCCTCCGTACTTTTGTGCTAAAAAAAATATATAATTGATCAATTTGACTCAATAATATTGTGAAAAAGTGTCGGAAAAAGTGTCGCAATTTAGTGTGCTATCAAATTAATATAAAACTGCTTTATTTAAACTCTAAAGCGTAAATTAAGTGTTATTGCTGAGTGATTGTGCATATTGTTGTTGCATTGATCGCACAATAGCAAAAGCTCCCACACACAAAACTCCACCACAAACCTCTTGTTCACCACTAAGTGGTGAATTAGTGTGGACACAAACCATTCGTGTAAAGTTTATACATAAGTATCAGAGCTGTAAAAAGCTGCAACCACATTGTATTACAATCATAAAAAGTTGTACATATTACAAGCGCAGCCGGGTGCAAATGAATATAGACTAAAATATTCGTTTGCACCAGCGAGATGCCCCCCAACCATACTCCTCCTAAAGTAGGAGGTTCCCAACAAGTCGAAGTGCGAGATGCCCAACAAGCCCAAGTGCAACTACAGCACCAAACACCGAGATCCCTAGGTACACCCCAACAAATGTCCCAACATCTAACCCCATCCCGCCTGCCTAGTACCAACGTACCAAACGTACAACAGCAGATCGAAACCCTCCAAAGGCAACTGGAAATTCTCTATGCCCAACAACAACAAGCCCAGAAACCCCAAACTGCAGGAAACTTGACAACTGCTACCCCAACCGACCAATGGAAGATCGTCAATCCCAAACGCCAACGCGAAAGCCCAAGTAAAAATACTGCCTCTAAAAAACAGGCTAAACTTGATAATTATTACTGGCTTGGAAGCCGCCAACCAAATGAAAATGAAAACGAAAACAGATTTGCCTCCCTTGAAGTTGAGGAAACTAACCAACCAACTGAAAAAATACCCAAGCCGCCGCCAATATTTATAGACAAAGTTCTAAACATTCCCCCCCTAATGAGTTTACTACAAGAAGTTGCTCCAAACTCCTATGATCTAAAGCTCACAGGCAAGGATCAAGTAAAAGTACAAGCATCATCCCTGGATGCTTACAAAACCATAGTGTCACAACTGGAACAGAAGGGCACAGAGTTCCACACTTATAAAACAAAACAAGAACGTACCTTCAGAGTTGTTCTCAGAAACATGCACTCCTCAATAGACACAAAAGAAATTGTGGATTCTCTAAAAGATCTCGGTCACTCAGTCACAAACATTTGGAACATAAAACACAGAGTCACAAAAAATCCTCTCCCAATGTTTATCATTGAACTCAAACCCGCCTCCAATAACAAGGAGATATATCAAATTAAAAGTCTCCTGCACTCAAGAATTGCTTTCGAGCCCCCACACCCGAAGCGTGAAATACCGCAATGCGCCAACTGTCAGCAATATGGCCACACAAAGTCCTACTGTCGTCGAAAATCAGTATGTATAAAATGTGCTGGAAACCACCTCTCCGCTGATTGCAAGCGAAAGACAAGATCTGAAGATGTCAAATGCGCTCTATGTGAAGGCAACCATCCAGCAAATTATAAAGGCTGTATGGTATACAAAAACATCCAAAGCGCCAAATACCCAACTCTGAGGAAAAAAGCTCCTGCACAGCCCCAAGAGAAACCACAACAGCCAATTCAAACCCCAATGAAGATTGAAACCCCAATTGAAATTGACCAATACCCAGCCACATATGCTCAAGCAGCAAAGAAAGGCGTAACACCCCGCTCGAACCCTAATAATGCCATTCCAAATAGTAATGAAACCCACACCCCAACGCAAAACACTAACGAAATGCGAGAAATGATAGACTTACTGAAACAAGTCATGCAACAAATGACATCAATGATGAGCCTCCTCGTCACCCTCACGACTAAAAACTGTGCATCTTCAACCCGTTGAAAATTATCATTTGGAATGCCAATGGCCTATCCAAACACTTACTTGAAGTTAAAACTTTACTTCAGACCCACGATATAGATATACTCCTCATATCTGAGACCCACTTTACTGACAAAAGCTACTTTGAAGTACCCAACTACAAGTTTTACCACACAAAACACCCCAGTAACAACGCTCATGGAGGCTCAGGTATCTTGATACGGGAAAGTATTAAACATTACAGCACGAATTCATTCCGTACAAATGCTATACAAGCCACAAATATTGTCATTGAAGACCCGAGCGGCCAGCTTACACTCTCTGCTATCTATAGCCCGCTGAGGCACTCTATCAGCACTGCAGAATATGAAAATTTCTTCAAAACTCTTGGAAATCGATTTCTAGCTGGGGGCGATTACAATGCCAAACACACGTTCTGGGGCTCTCGTCTCATTACCCCTAAAGGAAGACAACTATATAATGCTATTAGCAATCTCAGTTTAACTCCATTCTCTACTGGAACTCCCACTTATTGGCCAACAGATAAAAATAAAATACCCGACTTAATCGATTTCTGCGTGGTGAAAGGCGTGAATTCTTCAGATATAAATTGCAAATCGTGCTTTGAATTGTCTTCCGACCACTCTCCAATCCTGGTAACAATTGATAAAAATTTTACACCGGCAGCGGAACAATGCAGCCTTTACAATCGGAAGACTGATTGGGAATACTTCCGACACATCATCACGTCTAATCTTGACTTCAAATTAGCCCTGAAATCTGCTGAAGATATAGAGGCAGCAGTCGAACATTTTAACAGCTGCATCCAACAAGCTGCATGGAAATCAACTCCCACCCTCATCAGACAAAAAAGGACAAGCGTTACCCACAACATACAAGCTAAGCTCAAAGAAAAACGACTCGCAAGGAAAAAATGGCAACAAACCCGTCACCCCGACGACAAGAAAAGATTGAATGCTCTCACCAAAGAACTCAAAAACATCCTCAAAATTGAACACAACAGACAAGTTCAACAATATCTCAGTAATATTGATGCAACAGCTGCAACTGATTACTCCCTTTGGAAAGCTGCTAGTAAGCTAAAAAGGCCGATTTTCTACAATTCTCCAATACGAATGGAAAATAACGAATGGGCGAAAAGTGACGCAGAGAAAGCAAATACTTTTGCACGCCACCTAAAATCAGTATTCACCCCACATGATATTGAACCCCCACTAAGCACAACAACAGAAGTGAAAAATACTCTGAGTCATCCCTATCAAATGGACCTCCCCATAAAACGATTCGCAATATCGGAGGTAAAAACCGTAATAGCGATGCTCAACCCAAAGAAAGCTCCTGGGTACGATATTATTAATGGCAATGTACTAAAACACTTACCTTACGAAGGCATAAAATTTCTCACCCAACTTTTTAATGCAGTACTAAAAACTGCATTCATACCCCCTCAATGGAAAGTCGCTCAGATGAAAATGATTCCGAAACCAGGAAAGCCCCCTGATACGGCAGCGTCTTACAGACCCATTAGTCTGCTGCCCATTGTCTCAAAAGTCTTGGAAGTTCTCTTCCTTAAAAGACTCCTACCCAAAATAGAAGAGCGTAACATTATACCTAATCACCAATTTGGCTTCAGAAGAGGACACGGAACAATTGAACAAGTACATAGACTTACCGAGAAAATCTACTCTGCCTTTGAGCAAAAAAAATACTGTACAGCTGCCTTTCTAGATATATCCCAAGCTTTTGATCGCGTATGGCACGACGGCCTGCTCTATAAAATAAAAAATACTCTCCCTACAAGCTACTTTCTATTTATACAATCTTATCTAAAAAATCGTTACTTTTTCGTCAAAGAAGGAGCAGAGCAGTCTGAGCTTTACGAGAGCTTAGCAGGCGTCCCGCAAGGTAGTGTAATGGGCCCAATACTGTACCTACTTTACACATACGACCTCCCAATAGCAGAAGGAGTCACTATCGGCACTTTTGCCGATGACACTGCTGTACTGGCTTCAGACCTCAACCCTAATATCATGTTCAGACATAAAAATTAATTAAGTCAATTGGGGTTGATTGAACATCTTTAGATTTGGTGTTCAGACATATTTAATTTACTTGGCCCATTTAACAGGTCGGCTCAAGATACATACACACATACACGCTGTGAGCTGAATATCAAACTCTCGTGACCTAAATGTCAAAATTGCAAGGAGGACGAAATAATTTGACATTCATCTCACAATTTTTACCAATCGTAAACACGAATGCATGTATAAAATAAGCAGAAATAAAAACAAATTTGGTAGGTGATGAAGAAGAACAAGAATGCAGCTGATCTGACGAACCAACCTGTTTAGTGGACACTGACGCTAATCACATTTCTCTTTTCATGACATTTCATTTTACTTATGAAACAAGCCTTTTAACAGGGTTGCATGCAGAATTGTTCTTCATTAACAACTCATTAATTTCTAATGAAGCATTAACTTGGTCAATTTTTGTATGGTAAATTGAGAATCATTGGGCTTGAAAATTGAATGAAGGCTCTTAATGTTCAATTAAGGTTGTGTCTGAACATAACATAACGTCGCCTCACTCAAGCTTCAAAGAAGTTTAAATAAAATTACCCATTGGCTGAAAGACTGGCGGATAAAGTCAAATGAATCAAAATCTGTTCAAGTGACGTTTACCACTAGACGCAACACTTGCCCACCCGTAAAACTCAATGGCATTGATATACCGCAAAGTGACGTAACAAAGTACCTGGGTATGCATCTCGACAGAAAACTAACATGGAGAACCCACATATTCACCAAACGAAAAGCTCTTGGTATAAAACTGAGAAATCTTTATTGGCTCATGAATCGAAACTCCCAACTATCAATCGACAACAAACTCCTGCTCTACTCAGCTATCTTAAAACCCATCTGGACCTATGGCATACAGCTATGGGGAACCGCAGCAAACTCAAATATAGAGATTCTCCAAAGATTCCAATCGAAAACCATTAGAATGATTGTAAATGCGCCCTACTACGTCACGAACGACCAACTACATCGTGACCTAAAGATACCTACTATATCTCAAGAAATCAGAAAGTATGCTGCATCATACAAAATGAGAATATTAGCTCACCCCAACCCACTCGTTCTAGCCCTGACGGCAAGACCAACCAATTTCGTACGCCTCAAAAGAAAATCATTTACAGATCTTTGCTGATGCACTATAATCAGAGAACTTATAAAACCAGAGAAGGACCACGAACGGACAGGCGTGTAAATTGCTAATAACCAGAGAACTTATAAAACCAGAGAAGGTCCAACCACTACGAATAGTGTGAGGAGGACGAGGTGGTAGGTAATTCACCATCCTAAAATTTGATGGTGAATTACCTACGCTAAACAGCAGAATTCTGTTTTTAGCATAGGTAATTGAGAATTTTTATGTTATTTAGTATAGATTGAGAAAATATAGCTGCAGCTGTGATGTTATTTGCACCACAGAACTCACATTCTCTGTTTTATATGCATTACACCGATGCCATCGGTGCACCAATTTCTTACAACCACTAAATTTTTTCAAAATTTTCCTATAGAATTTTAATTTAGGAATTTAAAAAAAAAACGATAAAAAATAATTTTAAAAAACTTTAAATATGACTTCGCTGTGACTCGAACCCGCAATCCCTAGCTTTTTCTATACTAAAAATAAGATGTTGGTGTGTATACAACAAAGCATCAATTAGATGAAACTGGTGAGTGTTTTTATCGAATTATCAATTGTAATTAAATTTGTGAAATTTTGAACATATAAAAATATGTTGTCCATAAAAATATGTAATTCCTTGTCCATTTGTTGATGACCAACCATCAACCATCAGAAGTCATGGATTACATACCAAATCCTAACCGCCGTCGGCATTTCATATTATGTACATACATACTCTATATTTGGTTAAATATATGCATATGTATGTAGGTATGTAGATACATACTTGCAAAAGTACACATGTGCTCATACATCCCATTCGCAAACTCCTGAAAGCATGCGTACATCCATATACATATACATACATACATACAAACATATGTGCTATCCAAACGCAAACCCTACTGTCCTCCAAATTATCAAAAACAGCAATAACAATTTCATTCATAAACTCAATCACAAAAAATCAAGAGAAAACTGGCAACATTGTCTTCGCGCAAATCGACGACAATTTCAATAATTTGTCTAGTCCAACTCGACTTGAAATAAATTCATAGGGAAGGAGACAAGGTGACAAGGGGCAAACGTTATGACATTTTGTTATTGTACAATGTTCATACACCTCAACAAGTGCTGCGTTTCCTTGCCCCGCTACATTTCGCTGTTGTCCTTCACTTTTCACAAAACGAAGCAATTTTGTAAAATTTTAACTCCAAATAGCTTTCAGATCAAGTCGGTGGACATGCGGGTAATTCAAAAGTGATGAACCTTGCACACAATGGCAATGGTTCAACACCTGCTTATGTGCGCATTCATATCAACAAGCGCAGCCACTTCAACAATCGGGCCTGCGCACCGTCAGCAAGCCATTCCATTGCGGAGGTTAGATTTGTTTGTCATATTTCGCTGATCAGAAGGAATAACCAACAACAACAAGAATAAAATACTCTGCGCAACGATATCGCTGTTGACAGTGAACAGGCCGCAATTTTAGCGGGCGCCCTGTCAATTGCTATTAATTTACATGTACTGCTGTAGCAGTCGAACTTTCTGCAAAGGGCGATGACAATGGCTGAGTGCCTTACCCGTCATGATTTGAAATCGAGCCGAACTTGAAATTTCTGTGATTTATGAAAAGAATCTGCTTTGCCAAATTTTGTACTGTGAACATTTGGACAACAGCGCAATGTAGAGGGGCGAGCAGAGTATGAGCTCGTCGGTATGTAAGGGAATACAAATGTATGAATGTTTGTATGTTGACACGGTCATGAATTTCTGCAAATCGACGCGACCGTCGAAAGTGACATAGCGTGTGCTTGACTTTTGTCAGCTTTTGTTGAGCTGTACAAATAAAAAACAGTATGTCGCTCGTCCCCTCACACTTTTATACCTTGCCAATGAATTTTGTTGAAGTCTAGTTGGACTAGAAAATTATTGAAATTGATGTCGTTTTGCACGACGACAATGTTGTCACATTTCACTTGATTTATGAATGAAAAATTGTACATATTATTGTACATATTTTGTAAGGTTTGGTGGACAGTCGTGGTTGTACATATGTATGCATAGATATTTGTTGCAAAATAAAATATGTATATGTACATACCAATATATTGATTACGCGCAATATATGTAAGTTATGCATACATACATGTGTATGTAGTTATTTTTTATTTACATATTTAATTTTTTACGTATTTTTTATTTAATTATGCATGTACCTACCTATACACCAACCGGGCATATTATTTACCAAAATAGGTACATATGCATGTATGTACATACATATGTATGTATGTATGCATGTGCATAAAAGTTTTCCCAAATGAATCAACTGATCCAAAAGTCTGCCGATCGAGTATCACCTTGACCAAGTCATATTTTTGAAAATTGTATTTTCGTTTTTTTTTTTTTTAATTTTTTTATTACGTATTTTGCAATAATTCATTTGAAAATAATGAAAAATATGAAAATTCAATTGAATCAAGTCATTGACTAATCCAAAATTCGGGCGATCGAGCCTCATCTGGACCAAGTCATAGTACTGAAATTTGTTTTTTCGGATTTTTTAAATTTTTTTATTATGTATTTTGAAATTTTTTTTTGAAAATAGCAAAAATTGTGGAAGTTATGAAAATTGTGAAAATTGCTTTATTTATATCAGCAAAAGTGCAGAAAATTAATAACATTCGATTCTACAGAGCCGTGCTCATCAATGTTAATTTTCTGTTACTAATTTTAGCACTGTTAAGCTCATGTGGTGAATTACCTACCCCAGAATTGTGCGTTATTAGCAATTTACACGCCTGTCCGTTCGTGGTCCTTCTCTGGTTTTATAAGTTCTCTGACGCCTGTCCGTTCGTGGTCCTTCTCTGGTTTTATAAGTTCTCTGGTTATTAGCAATTTACACGCCTGTCCGTTCGTGGTCCTTCTCTGGTTTTATAAGTTCTCTGGTTACCACCTCAATACGTGGTAACAATTTGTTACCATTTCAGCCCGATTCCATTCCGTTCGTATGGAAATGCTTTGACAGCGTTACCATTTGTGCCAGAATACCAATTGAAAAGATGGTAACAATTTTCAGCAACATAAATTACCAGTAAAGTAATTTTCCGGTAACGCTCGGAATAGCAGTGTTAGAGTTTAAATAAAGCAGTTTTATATTAATTTGATAGCACACTAAGTTGCGACACTTTTTCCGACACTTTTTCACAATATTATTGAGTTAAATTGATCAATTATATATTTTTTTTAGCACAAAAGTACGGAGGAAAAAATTTTTGACAACTTCACAGCGCGACCAGTGTGACCATATAAAGATATATCATTGAAATTTTATAGCAGGAGTCCAACTGCGGACATAAAACGAAAAACACAAAAATTTTGGAAAATGGGCGTGGCACCGCCTCTTTTTAGAAACAGGAATATACGAGATTTCTAAAATCATAACTCGACAAATAATTGAGATATTATAACGAAACTTGGTTTATACACTTTTATAACTTGTGTTAATAGACACGCAAAAATTTATTGAAATCGGTTTATGACCACGCCTACTTTTTAACAAAGATATTTCTGGAACACCCTTTGGGAATTTGTAACGTGACATCTTTATAACTAGAAGTCATAAAGGAATGAAATTTTGCACAAATAATAATATTCATATGCTTAGTTGGATGACTGATAAAAATGTTGAAAATGGGCGTGGCCACGCCCACTTTATGCGGCACTCGCTTTATATAAAATAATCCGTGTTTCCATCAAACGCAAACAAACAATGAAAGCATACAGCTGAGTATCTAATGTTCGATTCCATTCGAACTTAGGCTTCCTTACTTGTTTTTACTTGAATTTTATATGAAATCTGACGGGGAAAAAATTAAATTTTTTCGCGAAACTGGCTGTTAACAAGTTAAAATATTGAACTTTGTTTGCTGGGATGAGCCGGGTTCGTAATATGGAACAGGTGTTTAAAGGGGGCGGAGAAGATACAAATGTATGTACCTACCTGAGCAGAGAACTTATAAAACCAGAGAAGGACCACGAACGGACAGGCGTGTAAATTGCTAATAACGCACAATTCTGGGGTAGGTAATTCACCACATGAGCTTAACAGTGCTAAAATTAGTAACAGAAAATTAACATTGATGAGCACGGCTCTGTAGAATCGAATGTTATTAATTTTCTGCACTTTTGCTGATATAAATAAAGCAATTTTCACAATTTTCATAACTTCCACAATTTTTGCTATTTTCAAAAAAAAATTTCAAAATACATAATAAAAAAATTTAAAAAATCCGAAAAAACAAATTTCAGTACTATGACTTGGTCCAGATGAGGCTCGATCGCCCGAATTTTGGATTAGTCAATGACTTGATTCAATTGAATTTTCATATTTTTCATTATTTTCAAATGAATTATTGCAAAATACGTAATAAAAAAATTAAAAAAAAAAAAACGAAAATACAATTTTCAAAAATATGACTTGGTCAAGGTGATACTCGATCGGCAGACTTTTGGATCAGTTGATTCATTTGGGAAAACTTTTATGCACATGCATACATACATACATATGTATGTACATACATGCATATGTACCTATTTTGGTAAATAATATGCCCGGTTGGTGTATAGGTAGGTACATGCATAATTAAATAAAAAATACGTAAAAAATTAAATATGTAAATAAAAAATAACTACATACACATGTATGTATGCATAACTTACATATATTGCGCGTAATCAATATATTGGTATGTACATATACATATTTTATTTTGCAACAAATATCTATGCATACATATGTACAACCACGACTGTCCACCAAACCTTACAAAATATGTACAATAATATGTACAATTTTTCATTCATAAATCAAGTGAAATGTGACAACATTGTCGTCGTGCAAAACGACATCAATTTCAATAATTTTCTAGTCCAACTAGACTTCAACAAAATTCATTGGCAAGGTATAAAAGTGTGAGGGGACGAGCGACATACTGTTTTTTATTTGTACAGCTCAACAAAAGCTGACAAAAGTCAAGCACACGCTATGTCACTTTCGACGGTCGCGTCGATTTGCAGAAATTCATGACCGTGTCAACATACAAACATTCATACATTTGTATTCCCTTACATACCGACGAGCTCATACTCTGCTCGCCCCTCTACATTGCGCTGTTGTCCAAATGTTCACAGTACAAAATTTGGCAAAGCAGATTCTTTTCATAAATCACAGAAATTTCAAGTTCGGCTCGATTTCAAATCATGACGGGTAAGGCACTCAGCCATTGTCATCGCCCTTTGCAGAAAGTTCGACTGCTACAGCAGTACATGTAAATTAATAGCAATTGACAGGGCGCCCGCTAAAATTGCGGCCTGTTCACTGTCAACAGCGATATCGTTGCGCAGAGTATTTTATTCTTGTTGTTGTTGGTTATTCCTTCTGATCAGCGAAATATGACAAACAAATCTAACCTCCGCAATGGAATGGCTTGCTGACGGTGCGCAGGCCCGATTGTTGAAGTGGCTGCGCTTGTTGATATGAATGCGCACATAAGCAGGTGTTGAACCATTGCCATTGTGTGCAAGGTTCATCACTTTTGAATTACCCGCATGTCCACCGACTTGATCTGAAAGCTATTTGGAGTTAAAATTTTACAAAATTGCTTCGTTTTGTGAAAAGTGAAGGACAACAGCGAAATGTAGCGGGGCAAGGAAACGCAGCACTTGTTGAGGTGTATGAACATTGTACAATAACAAAATGTCATAACGTTTGCCCCTTGTCACCTTGTCTCCTTCCCTATGAATTTATTTCAAGTCGAGTTGGACTAGACAAATTATTGAAATTGTCGTCGATTTGCGCGAAGACAATGTTGCCAGTTTTCTCTTGATTTTTTGTGATTGAGTTTATGAATGAAATTGTTATTGCTGTTTTTGATAATTTGGAGGACAGTAGGGTTTGCGTTTGGATAGCACATATGTTTGTATGTATGTATGTATATGTATATGGATGTACGCATGCTTTCAGGAGTTTGCGAATGGGATGTATGAGCACATGTGTACTTTTGCAAGTATGTATCTACATACCTACATACATATGCATATATTTAACCAAATATAGAGTATGTATGTACATAATATGAAATGCCGACGGCGGTTAGGATTTGGTATGTAATCCATGACTTCTGATGGTTGATGGTTGGTCATCAACAAATGGACAAGGAATTACATATTTTTATGGACAACATATTTTTATATGTTCAAAATTTCACAAATTTAATTACAATTGATAATTCGATAAAAACACTCACCAGTTTCATCTAATTGATGCTTTGTTGTATACACACCAACATCTTATTTTTAGTATAGAAAAAGCTAGGGATTGCGGGTTCGAGTCACAGCGAAGTCATATTTAAAGTTTTTTAAAATTATTTTTTATCGTTTTTTTTTTAAATTCCTAAATTAAAATTCTATAGGAAAATTTTGAAAAAATTTAGTGGTTGTAAGAAATTGGTACACCGATGGCATCGGTGTAATGCATATAAAACAGAGAATGTGAGTTCTGTGGTGCAAATAACATCACAGCTGCAGCTATATTTTCTCAATCTATACTAAATAACATAAAAATTCTCAATTACCTATGCTAAAAACAGAATTCTGCTGTTTAGCGTAGGTAATTCACCATCAAATTTTAGGATGGTGAATTACCTACCACCTCGTCCTCCTCACACTATTCGTAGTGGTTGGACCTTCTCTGGTTTTATAAGTTCTCTGACCTGAGTCATTGAGATAAGAGATAAAAATAACTAAGTATGTACTTACATACATATGTACATATGTACGTTTATACATACATCCGTTATCTTTGATACATATTTATATACATATGTATAGGTAATATACATACATATGTATGTCTACATGGCTTGTTATTTGTTTATGTTTTATCAGTTGGTTAAAAAACAAATAATTACCCATCAACCCTTATCAACATGTTTTGGATTTAGCTTATATCAAAGTTAACCAGAAATCATTTTGAGAAAATTGAGATCTATATTATTAATACGCTAACATAAATTTTGTTCCATCTTCTCCGTCGAAACTACTGAACCGATTTAAAAACTAAGCACACCATTAGAAAGGTATTGCTCTCAAATAGAACTGCGCCAATTTTCATGAAAATTGGTTGGAATATGCGTCCACAATCGTCGTTGGAAAATTGCCGTGTGGTTGTTGTTGCATGCTTTTGCACACAACAGAGCTGTCTCAATGCGCAAGCATATGTAGCTGACTTTGTGCGTTTTCACCAAACTTACCATGCAATTCTGAACATGTTTGGCTGGATGTGGTGTGTAGTTTCAAAGAAGTAGAAACGTAAAAAGTTAGCAAAAGCACTACAACAAAAACATAAGGTTAAGTAATAAGAAGGATAAGAAAGAATAAGTAGGAAAGAAATTAAGGAAAGAAAAGAGCAAAAATAGAAAGAAAGAAGTAGGTAGAAGAATTATGAAAACGATTAACGACAACAACACCAACAACAACAACAAAATAGTAGCGGTGACATTAGCAACAAAAGGAGCAGCATCAACAGGAACAATAATAAAATAGTAACAGTGACAATAACAACAAACAATTATACAAAAACTATAGTTGCACCTTAGTCATAACAAAACTTCTAGAAAAACTGTCGATTTTCGACAGTAGGCAGCACTCTAGTTCTTTTTAATGCGCTTTTTGTAGCTTCACCTGAATGCCTGTAGGTATGTAGAGCATTGCATACTTTAAGGCGATACCATGTATATTCACACACTGAATGCGTTTTTCAGTGTAGGATGTGCTTATTTTTCCATAGACTTATGGAAAATAGTTCAGTAGTATCATTAAATTGGTTTTTTTTCTCTTAATGATATACTATGTAGGTAAGTGCATTGCATCAAAAATCTATTAAAAAATACAAACACCATCCAGTTTCTCCGATTTCATATTCTCAATGCACCTCCCAAAAACATGATGAGAAGTACATTAAGCAATATACGAGCAATATTGATCAGTTGGAAAACAGCACATATGTATTTCCTAATGAAAATTCAGTAAAGAGTTCCAAAATCTGAACTTTCGTTTTTATATAGAGATGGCGTTGAAAATGTATGTATTTGATTTTTTTTAGCATTCTAGTACATAAAGGTGGACTTAATGAGCCAGAGAAAATTATTTGAACTTCATGCGCATTAAGGTGATTGTTCTGTGTCTAATCCGTTACTAACTGTGGTCCACTTAGCGCTATGGCAGAGGTAATGTCAAGGGCAATTGGACAGTAACTTAAACAATTACATAATTACTTTTGCATTCATATTCTGCTTAAAAATAGAGAATTACATGCAATCTTTTTACTTATGAAATTTTTTGTAAATATGTAGGTACATAAACTCATCAACTAAACTTAGCTCGCTTTCAGTCTAACAGATATCTATGTACATATGTACATATACATATATTTGTATGTATGTAGGTACATATGTATGTACATATCCAATAAATATTAGGCCAAAAAATCTCAAACGTTTGGGAAAATCTTTATTCTCAATTAATTAAGTTCCGCTATTTTTATCTTTTTGATTATTTTATAAGACTCAAAGGCATTGCCCAGTTATTGAAATAGTATATGGAAAATCCCAGAAATCGAAAATGTCTAGTTAAATCCATGTGTGCCACGTAAGGTCTTGCGACACAACAATTTGTTTTATATAAATTCTTATAGAACCAATTATGCCTTAAATGAGCCTATTACAAGGTCTCTGATGGAATTAAATAATGTGTTAATTATATACGATTATCTAGATATCTCCATGGATAGAAATTTTCTTAAGCGAGAGATTTTTGAATTTGTCACAAACTAAATTTAAGGAATTATTTTTAAGCAATAAATTAATTATAATTTAATATCCTGTTTAATCTTAGTCTGTAAGGATGTAATACTCCATTGACTAAATAAATAAATAAATAAATAAATCCCTATAGAATAAAACGTGAGATACTATGTATGTATGTATGTACTTACATAATATGTAATACATATCGTCGTACCATACGAAAACTAGCATATTTAAAATTTCTGGCGAAAGCTATAAATAAAAAAATTCTGTACGAAAAGTAACAAGTTCGACTTTTGGCCGATGAAAAATAACAAAATCGACTTTTGGCTGACGAAAAGTATCAGTAATTATATACTGTTTTTACATTAAAATTGTAGTTGTTTAAACAAAATTGATTGTTTTCGTCAGCCAAAAGTCGAACTTGTTACTTTTCGTCAGCCAAAAGTCGATTTTGTTATTTTTCGTCGGCCAAAAGTCGAAATTGATTTTTTTTTTTCGTTAGCCAAAAGTCGAACTTGTTACTTTTCGTTAGTCACAAAAAAACGTATGTTAGTTTTCGTATGGTACGACGATATATATGTACATATTTTAAAAAATTCTCTATTTAAACGGGCTATTAGTTTGAAAAAAAAACCAAAAAGAAAAAAAAGCAAAGCAATTAAAAAAACCTACAAAATCAAAAAAAAGCAGTGGCAATTCCCATTCATTACTTCAATTTCAATTGCATGCCTCTTTTGCTTTGCTTTACTTTTTATTTGGCTCCCCTTTTTGGATAATTAGTTACCTACTAAAGTGTAAAATGTGAACAGCAAACAATTTGTCTATGTTGAATTGCTGACAAAAGCAAAAACAACAAGTAAGAGCGCGGCTGTCTTCGGCCGTACCGAAGACTTGATACCTCTCATGAATGGGCCTATTTTGACATCTTGACAATTTACACTAACATCGTTTAGGTCTACACTGCAAAGTTTCATGTCCTTAACTCTTTAAATGGAGAAGTTATACCCCAAAATGGGAGCTATGTACATACATATGTACATATATGTATAGTGGTCCAATTCAGTCGATTCCTACAAAAGATCGATTGTACATAAAAAAACGGCCGTATACCGAATTTCAAGCAGATATCTGAAACGGACGGACGGACAAGCGTAGGTACATGGCTTATTCGGCTCAGCTCATGATTCTGATCATATCGGTATATATTTATGTATTTGGGCATAAAGTTTTAATACCATTGCATGACAATGAAAGGTATACAAAAATCAAACAAAAATAGGCGATTGAAGTTCTTACAACATGCTACCGTCCAAATAGAGACACACTGGCGACACATCCTTCAAAATACAAAGGCCAAGTGGTTATGAATTTTTGAGTTGGAAATATTTTAGGAATCGATTTAAGGCAAGAAAATTCCTTCACAAATTGCGGAGTAGAGTTGGTAAAATACTAGATTTCAAAAAAGTTGCGTAAGCGTGCGCAAACACAAACACTCAATTTTTGAATGGATCCACTTCTTTTTACACAAAATCTAAAAATACCATTCAATTAGAAAGTGATGAAGCTTTGGCATGCAGGTGCAGGCATATTCAAATTGTTAGTATCGGTGATCTGGCCGCTCGTTTTCCTTCTCTGCGCGCGCTCTTATACGAGTACATAGTTGATCGCTATCGAAATGAGAACAACGAAAGCCATTCGAAAATGCATTCATTACCCATTTCCAGTTGAATGTTTTGTTTGGCAATTTGCCAATAGATTTTGCCATTTAAAATTTTTATGTCTCATATACATATGTATGTACATATTTCAGCGGCTGAAATGGCGTAAATGTCACATAAAATGTGAGTTAAAAATGTTATGTTAAATGAGTATATGAAATTTTAGAAATACATACATACATATGTACGTACATACATGAAAATTATAATACTTAGTAGGTATTTATATAATGCATTTCAAGCGACTTGTATTTATAAATGGTGTGAATTTCATTAATATCCTTTATTAATGAGTTGTTACAGTTGAGAATTTAGGTACTATGTTTATTTTTATGTTCAAACAAGTGTTCTTTTGCAAGGCGCGCACAAAAGAATACGACTAATATTACTTACATACATATGTATGTATTTCCTTCTTTTGAATTCCCATTAATAATTTTTTTCTTTTCTAGACCCACTATAAGGGCGTCTTCGACTGCTTCGGCAAAATGTATCGCCAAGAGGGTCTATTTTCATTTTGGAAGGGTATACTGCCGCCTGTGATAGCTGAGACCCCTAAACGTGCCATAAAATTTGTATGCTTCGAACAAACTAAACCGTTATTTTTGTTTGGGGCGCCGTCGCCGACACCATTGGTAAGTACCTAAGACGAAAGAAGAAGAAGAGAGTACCTTCTTTAACGACAGTCATGAACGAGCGAGCGAGCAATAGTAGCGAGTAAAACTTGAAACGTGTTGAATGATCGAACGAATAGTAGGTGTACGCTAAAGCGAGTATCGTGATGCCCAAATTCGCTACTTCACGATTGCCACGTTCGAACGCGGGCAATAAAAATTTCTTAATTGAAAAAAATTAATAATTTCCCTAGTACCTAATATTTTTATTTATTCTCTGCTCCTGTTCTTTCTCTATTTTCCATTTTTACTAATCTCTTCTCCTTTTTATCACAGACCTTCTCGCTGGCCGGCCTAACAGCTGGTCTGATCGAAGCCATTGCCGTGAATCCGTTCGAAGTGGTAAAAGTGGCACAACAAGCGGATCGTTCCAAAATGAAAGAAGCACCCGGCACATGGTCGGTAGCACGCCGCATCGTAAAAAACGACGGGTTTGGCTTTCGTGGGCTCAACAAAGGTGTAACGGCGACAATGGGTCGCAATGGCGCCTTCAATATGGTCTATTTTGGTTTCTATCACAGTGTGAAAAATTTGGTGCCACCACTGGAGGATGGTACACAGGAATTCCTACGTAAAGTGTTGATTGGTTTTACTTCGGGCACGTTGGCCTGCTTCCTCAATATTCCATTCGATGTGGCGAAATCACGTATACAGGGGCCGCAACCCCAACCCGGTGTTATCAAGTACAAAGGCACTTTCCGATCGATTGGCATTGTTTATCGCGAGGAAGGTTTTCGCGCGCTGTACAAGGGTTTGGTGCCGAAGGTGATGCGTTTGGGACCGGGTGGTGCGATTATGTTGTTGGTGTTTGAGTATGCTTATGAATTTTTGCAGACAAAGTTTACGTCATGAATTTTTTCTTTTTTTTATGGAAATAGAAAAGTTTACTTTTATATGGATGTTTGTACTTATGTAAGACAAAAAATTTAATAAAAAATAAATTTAAAAATGGTATTACCTTTTATTTACATACATATTTATTTTTTTTTTTAATTTGTGTTACTAATCGTAAGTGTATCATTTTTAATTCTTCCCACAAGCCGTGTGTCCGGTTTTTTATGGGCTAAGTGAGGGTTTCATGGGTTTCTGTTGGCTATAAAATATTGCATATTCAGGCGCATATTAAGCAAAATTATGTATAATTAATAAATTACTGTGATTTTCAGTTTTTTATGCCATATTTATGTATTTGCTAACGAGCAGCTTATAAGAAGTTCAAAACTGGTTTCAAATGCACCGCTTTGGATTGGTTTCTTAGCAGAAAATCATAAAAGCAGGCAACAACAGGTGAATTTGTTGTTGTTGCAGCAAAGCTGTAAACCACAAATATGATACATAGTACGTTGGTGGCTTAATTTTTGTTTTTATAATAGACAATTTACTAAATTAGTTTAACGTTGGATATTGGTGTTTTTGTTGTTACTTTTAACGTACTTCAAATTAATATAAAATTCTTTGGTTCATTGCTTTCGTGCATTTTCTTGTTGCTGCATGAACTTTTATTGCATCGCATGTACTGCACTGCAGCACTGTAGTTATTGACGGGC
This sequence comes from Urophora cardui, assembly GCA_960531455.1. Taxonomy (NCBI): domain Eukaryota; kingdom Metazoa; phylum Arthropoda; class Insecta; order Diptera; family Tephritidae; genus Urophora; species Urophora cardui. The sequence continues at coordinate 2,715,539 of OY482671.1, read as the reverse complement.
GGTTGATTTGTATGTAAGAATGGGTGGTGTTGTTGGGTAAGTATATGTACGAGGGCTGCTCGATATATTTTTAGCCTAATAATGAAAATGCGAATATTAATCATCAAAAATGGTTTTATTTTTTTTTTTCAGAGAATTCTCCAGCATGATTTATACAGTTTTGCATGCGCTCAAGCCAATTGTCGAAGCACTTTTTCCACTCCGATTGAGACACCTTGTTCGTTTTTCGAATTTCTCCGAAGACTTCAGGCAAACAAATTGTGGTGTACCAGTTAGAATTGACCGTCCTACGTTGCTCAAGCGGAACAGTCGCCACATGACCAGATTTGCCGAAGAAACAGGCGATCATTTGCTTCGAAGTGCTTCTTCCACGAAAAAACTTTCGTTGGATTTGGCTCGTCTTCGAAGACCCACACGGTCGATTGTTGTTTAGTTTCAGGTTCATACGCATAGATCCATGATTCGTCACCTGTGACGATCTTATAAACGTCTTTTGAAGCACCGCGATAGTATTTTTGCAACATTTCTTTGCACCAATCGACACGAGCCTTTTTTTGAGCGACAGTCAAATTGTGCGGGATCCAACTAGAACAAACCTTTTTTACGGCCAGGTGTTTATGTAATATCGAATGTATGCTGGTGGGAGAAATGTCCAAGGATGTCTCTATCTCACGGTATGTCACATGACGATCTTGCATTATGAGTTCACGCACGGCATCAATGTTCTCTGGTACAACGGCCGTTTTTGGACTACCTTCACGGAATTGGTCTTTGAGCGAGCGTCGGCCACCATTGAATTCATTATACCAATTTTTCACAGTGCCATTGGATGGTGCTTCATCGTCATATAAAGATTTAAGTTCATCAATTCACTCTTGTCGTGATAATCCACGTCGAAACTTGTGAAAACTGATCGCACGAAAATGTTCACGAGTTAATTCCATTTTTTTGCCAAATTAAATTTTTCAAGTCACTGTAAACAACACAAATGATGGGCGTACGTCAAAACGTTCTGAGTACGATTATGCTAAAAAATGTCAGACTATAAAATGGAAATGTCAGATGTCACCTGGCAACAGTTTTTCATTGGGTGAGTTTCTAAGAAAAAGCTGCTCCGCAACTGTTGAGCTGAACAGTTGCCAACAGTTGTGTAGCAGTTGAGTTAAACAGCTACGTCTTAGAAACGGTTTGATGAATTTATCAGCTGTTTGGCTTTACACAACATGTTGAGCTCAAGTAGCGAAGAAAATTTGTGATGCAAAAAATGGCGAAAAGTTACCAACTGTTGAGCTGAGCGGAATTACTCAACAGTGCGTTTCTAAGACAAACACTCAACAGTTACACAACAGCTCAGTCTTAGAAACTCACCCATTGTTAGGCTAAAAATATATCCAGCAGCCCTCGTATTGTTGGATATTTTATGATAGTGTTTAAATTCGTGATTTATAATTAGTAGAATTTTTTCTTGTTTTTGGCTGTCAAACATTGTTAGATGTGAGATATATATGTACATACATACATATGTATGAATGCACAATATGCGGATACGTACAGGAGCTAGGCCTCCTGCATCCGTCATTGTGCGTGGTGCGGAGTTTTGGCCTCCGCAGACCACCTAACACTGACCACTTTTATAAGTAATAAATGGGTGAAGCCTTTTAAGGCAGACTGAGGGCAATAACGTGACCATTACTGACTTTCGAGCCTGGTGCTCAACCCACCTCCCGACGGTAGCTTGACGGTAGTACCGGGGGGTTCGGTACGACGACAGTAGGAGGTTTAGTGCGGTTATAGTCCCACACTGACGGGATTTGACCATTCTGTTGCAAATTAGCCTAATCTATTCCTCATAGATATGTATGTACATATGTATGTGCATATTTAGGTTTCATAGCCTGGAGCTAAAGTGGCGGATTGATGAACTAATTGACTCATAGAGGGCTTTTCAATGATTTTTGTGTGCGTGGCCATCGATTTGTTTTGTTTATTTTTTGCGTGTTTGGCTCTACAAAGTTTTTTTGTTGGCCTTCAACTTAACCAATTCTACAAATATGTAAATGAAATGAAAACTGCAAATAATATTTTACTACAAATAAAATGCATTACAACGAATATGATGTTGCATTTAGGCGTTAGTAAACGTTAAATTAACTTAGATGCATAGGTACATAACATAGATGGGCATTTTCAAGTATCAGTAGTAATTCATTGCCAGTATTCAAGCAGTAAAATGCTTGTTTTTTACTTTCTCCCGAAAATTTTCACAAAACTCAGTTTGAACTCGAATATTTTGCAACATAAAGTAATATTTTAATAGTTATTGCAATTTCATGAGGATTCAGTAAGCTTTACTGCACTTGATTTTTTACTGCACTACTAAGTTTACTGCAGTATGCCCATCTATGGTACATAAATATGTAAGTACCTAAGTATGTACATATGTAGGTATATTTTTCAAGTTTCAATAGAAACCGGTATTTTATGCAAAATTCGAAAGTGTGCCGAAATTAAAATTGTTATTAGTAGATATTTGACGCTTTATATATGTATATTTATGTACACACAAATGTATTTAGCCTGATGCTAAGTAGAGCAGTTTTGGCTGGCGCGCTCAAGGACATGCGCTTAGCATATGAACTAGTTGTAGGCAAGCGCGGCTTTTGTGGGCTGAACTGGGCTGGGCTGGTCAGGCCACTCGTGCATGATAAACCAACAACCAAAAAGGAGGTGTAAAACAGACAAATTTTAAAGCCATGTACCTACATATGTATGTACATAGGTATATAAGTATGTACATATGTACATTTATAGACATTTTTGTTAGTAAAGTAAAAAAAACAATACCGAGACACTTTACTTTTATCAATTGTTAAGTCAATTACATTAATCTACGCCACAGCGTGTTTGTTCGGAAAATGTATGAATTTCGCTTTGGATTTGGCGTTGTGCTTAATTGCATTTGCGATTTTCGATTTCTTGTTTCCCATAGTTTTTTTTATTAGTTTTTATTTGCTTTCATGTCTGATTCAATTAATGATTATCCAGCCTGTTAACCGTTATATCATGCATGTGCATGCACCTTTACATGTACATATCGACGGCGGTGAATAAGATCGCCCTATTTCAAAAATTGTTTCAAGAACGCCCTATTTGAAAAAATGTTTCAATAACGTCCTATTTCAGATTTTGCTTCAAGAACGCCCTATTTGTTTCAATAACGTCCTATTTCAGATTTTGCTTCAAAAACGCCCTATTTCAGAGAAAATTCAATATATATTTCTCTGAAATAGGGCGTTTTTGAATAATTGTCTGAAATAGGACGTTATTGAAACAAATTCTGAAATAGGGCGTTCTTGAAGCAAAATCTGAAATAGGACGTTATTCAAACAATTTTTGGAATAGGGCGTTTTTGAAACAATTTTTGAAATAGGGCGATCTTATTCTCAGCCGTCGATATATACATATGTATGCAGCTTAGCTTGACAGCTATGCAATCACATATCACACCACGCGTCAAACAGCCAATACAAAAAAAATGTGCCAAATTTGAATTTGTCGCATTTTGATGATTTGACGATTTCCTGCCACCCAAGTGTCATTGTGACTTGTTGTTTACGAAGCTTGTATCCGAAACTGGGTATATTAGCATATTATTATATTAATACTAGCTGTACCCGGCCAAGCTTTGCTTTGGCCCACTTCCTATTATAGGTACTTGAAGCGTAAAACGGTACACTTTAAAATATGTTGGAAGTATCTAGAAACCGAAATTACCTCGGGCTGCAAAGCTCCGCACAATTCAGGTAAGTTTAAAAAAAGTGAAGGAAAAAATTGACATTTTCAAAAGTTTGCCCTCTTTATGTTCTTATCCCATTTTTCTTCGTATTAGTCTCCAACTGCCTTTCCCTCTACTTTTCTCTTTCTCCTTCCCTTTCCATTTATCTTTCCTTTCATTTCCGTTTCCTTTTTCCTTTCCTATCACATTTCCGCTTCCCTTTCTCTATCGCTATCTCTTACCTCTCCTTTTCTGTCTTTCTCCTTTTTATTCCCCCCCTCTTATTCCTTCTCTAATTCCCTGTCTTACTATCTCTCTCCCCGTCCTCTTTATTCCATTTTTATTATATTCTCCCTCTCCTTTTCCGTCCCTTTGCCTTTCCCAGTCTCATTACTCTTCCCTTTTCCTAGGGAACTGGGTTTAGCATAACATACCCTGCATTCCACTTCTCATTTGATACCATCATTGCTTAAAAACATTCCGTGGCGTCCGGATCGCCACTTTTACCCATAATTGGGTATCGGGACTAAGAATCACTATTAAAATATCTCTATATAGCAGACTCGGTCAACACATTTATTTTATATCAGTATTGCTCAGAAGCATCCCGGGCTCATCCGGGTCCACTTATTGACCCACATCTGGGAACTTGACCTAGGAACCATAATGGGTACGGTATCTGGAGACTTGACCAAGAAATCGTAATGAGTACGGCCCTACATGAGAGTCCGCTCAACACTTTTCATTTGGTACCAATATCCCTAAGATATATCCCGGTGTTATCCGGGTCCACATATTGACCCACACCTTGGGATCCCACTTAGGAATCGTCATGTGCCGTGATTAAATAACAATATCGCTGAGAAATTATCCGGGGCCATCCGGATCCACATTTTGACCCACATCTGGGGACCTGACCTAGGAATCATAATGAGTTCATCTCTATGTAAAAGCCCTGCCTTTCAGTTGACACCAATATAGTTCAGAAATTTTCCGGGGCAATCCCGGTCCACATTTTGACCACATCCCTAGGAATCATAATGAGTTCATCTCTATGTAAAAGCCCTGACTTTCAGTTGACACCAATATAGTTCAGAAATTTTCCGGGGCCATCCCGGTCCACGTTTTGATCCACATTTAGGGACCAGACCTAGGAATCATAATCAGTTCATATCTGTGTAAAGGCCCTACTCAGCACTTTTCATTTGGTACGAATATCCCTGAGAAATATCCCGGTGTTGTCCGGGTCCGCGTGTTGACCCACACCTTGGGATCCGATCTAGGGATCGTAATGAGTTCATTTCTGTGTAAAATCTCTGCTCAAACCCCTTCATTTGATACCAATATCACTGAGAAATTTTCCGGGGTCATCCGGGTCCACGTTTTGACCCATATTTGGGGACCCGTCCTAAGCATCACAAATAAAATAGTTCTATGTTGAAATCCTCATCAATACCTTTCATTTGATACCAATATCGCTCAAAAACATTCGAGGGTCACCCGGACCACGTTTTGACCCCTATCTGGAGACCCGATCTAGGAATCACAATGAGTACTATTCTAACTATAGTTAATTCTCTGCTCAATACCTTTCATTTGATACCAATATCGCTCAGAAACATTCGAGGGTCATCCGGGTCCACGTTTTGACCCATATCTGGAGACCCGACATAGGATTCAAAATGAGTATTATTCTATGTAAATTCTCTGATCAATACCTTTCATTTCATACCAATATCGTCCAAAAATATTCAGGGGAAAGCCGGATCCACGTTTTGACCTTTTGACCTATATCTCGGGAACCGACTTCCGGATTTGAAAAAAATATGTATATAAACCATCTAGGGCAAGGTACTAAGCTGGTGTGTAAATTTGGTCAAAATCCCTCCACGCGTTTGGGCGAAAGCCGGCGACAAAGAAATGGGCTTGATTTTTATATATATATAGATTAGGAATACACAGATCAGACTCTACGGAGCGTAAACTACACATTTTCGAAGTACAAAAGCAAGTGTAGCCGAATTTTATACAGCTTAAACATGTTCAAACTTGCCCCTAGTCAAACCCCGCAAGAACATGAAGAAAATGGTTTGAAAAATACAATTGAAATAAAGCAACCGTGCGTTTTCGCAGGGCCGAAAAGTTGAGCAATTCTAGCTTTGTACAAATACATATATGTATGTAGAATGTACTAGTTTAGGGAATTAGTTGTTTTATGAAGTATCCTTACCTCTTTAAGAGCCCTATAAGGGTGTGTTGCATTATTTTTGCTTCATACATCACATAAAAAGTGCAACATTTTCTTAGGGCACAGGGCATTGTAATAATACAACATTTTCGTTTAGAATAGAAATGACCATAAGTTAAGGAAATCATGGCAGTGGAGCAATTTAAAGGCTGTTTTTCTTAACAATTAGACAAATTTTCATATGTTTTTCCTGATTGTAAAAACTGTTAGGTACAAAAGATATTTTGACAACGCTTCACAAACTCCTTTTATAAACAATTAATGTTGCGCAGTCGCCTTACATTTGAATAAATGCAGCTGTTTATGCAAAAGCATTTATCCCGGAAGCCAAACCAGATAGAATCATCATCAAAACTTTGCCGCTTTTATTCAACTTTAATTTATGATTTCAAACGCATTTTAAAGAAAAAAAAAACAAAACAAACAAAGTTAAATGAAGTGAGTGTAGCACATATTCATTAGCTTAACAACAACAACAATCACAATTCGTCGTACAACAGACAAAGCCGGAAAATGCAAATTTCAAAGCTGCCAGCCTGGCTGGAGCTGCAGCGACTTCTACTGTGTCAGCAGCAGCAACAGGTCGCTGGAAAATGTGCTGCTTTTCTTAGTTGTTTTTTTTTGCACCATTCGGCTGCTCGCATTTATATATTATGATATAATAAACGATTTTTGTGCTGAGAACTCGTTTGGCTAGTTGCAATTGTCGACTGACCAGCGAACCAGTGGCCAGCGATTTGAACCTTTTGCTTGAGATCACGGGGAATATTGTGCACAGTTCTTTGTTGCATGCAGCAACAGACGGTTGTTAGTTGAATAACGCGCGCGCCTGAAGGATAAATCGTTAAACAATTTGAATTTGAATTGCAATTGAATTTCGATTAAGTAAACGACAGCGCCGCTGGTGGGCGCACTTTTGTACTTTCTTACTTCCGTTTCAAAAGAAAAGATAAAACACTTGAAGTTCTCTTATACAAAATGCTACGCAAAAACGTCCTTTTGGGTTTCGCACTCCTCGCAGCGCTCCTCTGCTGCAGTTGCGCAACAGCACAAGACTTCCAAATCAATTTGGCTGCAAGTCTTCAGCCACGCGACCGACGCAGCATCGATGTTGGGTGGTTGGTGCGTAATTTGCTGCTGAATAGTGCGACCGCCAGTGATTTGCAAGCGAATGCAACGCGCAACGCAGCAGCCAATGTGCAGATACCACCACCAGCACCCCCACGACGACCAGCATCAGCACCAGCCACCACTAGGCGGCCAAAGGCAAATCGCCAGCCACCACCGCCGCCACAACCGCCAGCGCCATCTTCACCAGCACCACCAGCTGCGCCGCCAGCACAGCCAGCAGTGCATCCGTTAATTAATTTGTTTGCGGGTTCCTCTAGCTTTTGGAAGCTACCACCACCTACAACAACCACCACCACCACTACTACAACCACCGAGGCACCTGTAACATTGGCAGAGCTGCCGCCACCTCGTGGTCACCGTCCTGGTTCTTCGTTGAGCTGGAATGGACCGGGTTATGGCAGCGCTGATTATGATTACTATTATCCGTCGGGTTATGAAACATTTGTGGAACGTGGTGTTCCTGCAGAGTATGAGTTCAGTGATGGGTTTGCTCTGCGGGGGGTGCCACCGCCACCGCCACTGCAGCGCAAGGTGCAGCGTAATCGTCAGCGGCCAGCGGCTGCTGCTGCCCCACCGGCACCGGCACCACCGCCACCACAACCGCCAGCGCGACCGGAAAAAGGATCATCGCCAGTGAGACGTCGCCCCGCTGCAACAGTGCCATCGCCACCAACAGCGAAAGCGCCAGCGCCAGCGCCAATACCAGCCGGAGGACCAGCACAGCCGCAACGCGCTCGTGTGCTGTATCAATATTTTCAGGGAGACGGTAAAATACGTCAACTTCTTATTAAATGTCACAAGTCTGGCTTCACAAGCTCACTTTGCAGATACCTCATACAATGATAACAATGACGATGATGCTAACGAACTGCCCGCGCCCGCGCCCAAACCCCAAGCCCAACAGCAAGATGACAATAGCGATGAGGGACAGAATGATGCACAGGGCAAGGATGTTCCGGATGGACGTTATAATGTGATACGCACTTATGGCCCAGCGCCACCGTTTGATGATTTTTCAGTTCACCACCAACCTTATGCTGAATCTCCGTCAAAGTTATCTTTTGGTGGTTCAAAGTCATATTTTGGTGGCCAGGTCCCAGTAGATGACTTTGGTGCTTACAGCGCGTCGGCGGGCATTGGTACATCGGGTTTTGGAGGCTCCCGTCATGCTAGTCCCGCCAAGGGTGTGTATAAGTTCCGTGATGCATTCTCCGATTTCGAAACCTGATACGAGGGTGGCCATATCCATACGAGCGGCATCGGGTCCTATTAGTACATACATACATATGTAGCATTTTAAAACTGAACTGAATTGACTGTTTCACAATTTTTGAATATGTACATGTATTTTTGATGATCGCCATTTCTGTTGTACTTGTTTTCTATGGATGTGAATACGCATGTAACTGATTTTAATTATTATTATACCTTTCATGAGAATGAAATGGTATTATAACTTAGTGCCAAAAAATTTTTGTCGAAAGTACCAGAAGGAAGCGTGGGGGACCCACCAAAATATATACCGATATGATCAGAATCACGAGCTGAGTCGATTAAGCCATGTCCGTCTGTCCGTCCGTCCGTCTGTGTGAACGCAAACTAGTGCCTCAGTTTTTGAGATATCTGAATGAAATTCGGAAGACAGGTACGTTGTTATATGCAGCTGATCATTTGTCGGAACCGACCGAATCGGACCACTATAACATATAGAAAACAACCGATTATTCAGATATACATGAAATTTTTGGATGTAATTTGTGCATAACTTCCCCATTTAAACAGCTAAGGACATGAAACTTTGAAGTAGACGTGCCCATTTTGGCGCAAACAAGGTTACCGAAAATTGTTAAGATTGGACCACTATAACATATAGTTCCACAACATCCGATTATTCAGATATACACATTTTGGTGTATAACTCCTCTATTTTAACAGATAACGGCCTGAAATTTTTAAGTATTTTTCGCATATGGACCCAAACGGGATTGCCGAAAATTGTTAAGATCGGACCACTATAACCTATAGCTCCCCTACAACCGATTGTTCAGATATGGCATTTTGGTGTATAACTCCTCCATTTTAACAGCTAACGGCGTGAAATTTTGAAGTATTTATACCCATATGGACCCAAACGGGATTACCGAAAATTGTTAAGATCGGACCACTATAACCTATAGCTCCCCTACAACCGATTGTTCAGATATGGACATTTTGGTGTATAACTTCTCCATTTTAGCAGATAACGGCGTGAAATTTTTAAGTATTTGTACCCAAATGGGCCCAAACGGGGTTACCGAAAATTGTCAAGATCGCACCATTATAACATATAGCTCCCATACAACCGATTGTTCAGATATGGACATTTTGGTGTATAACTCCTCCATTTAAATAGCCAAGACACCATTTTTTCTAATAAATCTTTCCATAAATAACCCACAGAATTAAAATTATAAATTAATCTTAATCCGGCTATGTACATACATAGGTAACTTTTCATTTCCCCACTCATGAAAGGTATGAAGTCTTCGGTACGGCCGAAGACAGCCGCGCTTTTACTTGTTTTTTGTTTAATTTTGCAAATAAAAATATATATGTAGGTACATACATATGTATGTACTGCATGTAGCTATACATATATAAAAATATTGGGCCAAAACAACTTACGCAGTGTAATACAGAATAACTAAGCAATTGGATACTATGTATTAGTCACAGTTCTTTCGACTTTCGATTGACCTTGAGTTTGGTTTTCGCTTTGTTTAAGCCATAAACGTAAAATAAGCGAATGCATTAGATTACATACATACATACTTATAATTTAGTTCATGGCCAATTCACTTTTCGAGTTACATTTAAAATTAGTAAGTGAAAGTCAATTGAAAGATTGACCAATCAATGAATATGGATTAATATTGTGATCCAGTTAAGGGGCATAATACGTAGCAGAGAGTGCATTGAACTCTTGCTTAAAGCACGGTCTTTATTCTCTATGATTTTGGTGTTTTAGTATGCCTATCAGATCAGCGAAAAATATTCCATCTCTATCTCCCACCGTCTATGTTTTGCTGTGGATGTCATACCGTTACATACATTGCCACTTTGATCCAAGGCATGCTTTTTTCAAATTGCATAAGTACGGCTCCATTGGTCTCTATGAAGTTTTATAAGGTGGCTAGATCATGGATATCCCTGACTCGCGTACATGCTGTTCTATTATCTCAGGCTGCTCTTCGCTCTTCAACAACGCTTGTTTGCGTGCTTTCCGAGGATTATGTGGCCAGTGTAAGAGACCGATTTCTTGTGGAAGATCACTCTTACTAAGTATGAGTCTCTCCATGATTCACTTATTTGTTTGAGTTTATTTGAGGCTGTGGTGCAGTGGGTAGAGTGCTCGCCTGCCATGCCAGAGGTCTCGGGTTCAAACCACGGTCCGAGCAAAACACCAACAAATTTTTCTAATTAATAAAAATCCAATTATTAAATTTTTTAAGAGCAGCGGTCACCTCTCGGCATTGGGCGGCATACCTTCCGAGAGTATTTCTGCCATGAAAAGGCTTCTCACAAAAAATGCATTCGCCGTTCGGAGCCGGCATAAAACTGTAGGTCCACCCAATTAGTAGGAAAAACAAAAGGAGCACACCTCGAATTGGGGAGACGCTCGGCCATAAAACTCGTCAGAGTTATAATAGCGTCATTGTATTATTATTATTTGAGGCTTCTTTATGATCCAATTATTTGGTCATGGGCTTGTTGGTAGCGTGTAACATATGTATGTATGTAAGTAGCTAGGTCTAGCTGGATCCTACCGATATGCCTACCTACCCAATAAACATTTTTTTTTAATTCCCCAATTGAGATGCACTTGAGAACTAACCCTATTCTCAAAGCTCAAACTAAGTTGATAACTAACATTTGAAAAGGAATTTTGAGAAATACGCTGAAACTCAAATTGAGAATTAAGATTTTTTTTTCAAAGATTGAGTTTTTTTTCATTTCATGTTTATTGTGTAGATATGTATCTATACTTGTAATATATCATACACTGGCGTGTTTTTTTTTTTTAAACGCAATAATTGAAAACTAATTAAAAGAATTTTTTGGTGTTTGCTCGGACTGGGGTTTGAACACGAGACCTCTGGGGTATGACGGGCGAGCACTCTACCCACTACACCACAGCTGCCACAAGATGTCTGTGTTATGAAAATGAAGCGGATGTATCTCAGCCATGTTGTAGTTGTTGTAACGGTTATCTAATTTGCCGCTATGTTACAGAGCTCAGTGCAGGGCGGATCCAGGAAAATTTTCGGGGGGGGGGGAAAGCGGGCGACTCCAGATTGGAAATCTCCAATAAATGTAGAAATTTTACAAAAATATTCAATGTATTTAAAAACTTGTATAACATTAAATAAAACTAATTGAACACCCTTTATTTTAATTACAATGATGAATAATAACATTACTCTACAGCCAAAAAATACTCTAAATGCGGCCACCCTATCTATGTATATGTAAAATCGATCGCTGCTTCCGAAAATCGGGTTCATTTTTAATTCTATGGGCTATCTTTGAGTACCCACTTAATTTTTACTACGAATAATTACATCATATAAACCAAGCTTGTATAGATTCTTGTAGGTTACACATGCACCGTAGTCATGGAGAGAATGTGGAACCTGCGTGTGTTTCGAGTAGCAGCATGACTATTACCGTCACGTTACGGTATGAAAAAGCATAATTTTTATTTGTCATCACTCATCATGTAGAAATCGCTTCTAGTGGCTCGAGTGTGTTTGATATAAAATACGTCGCAGTTCCCCCCTGAATCCGTCCCAGTGGCTAGGACCCCATGACGGCATCTCTTTCAAGGCAAGCGAGCATATTACCAACCATGGCGGATCACTTTCATCAAATTTAAATTCATTAAATTTAAATTCAGCAATTCATTACATCAAAATTGAAATTTCATAACGCTGCTACTTTTCTTAATTTTACGGCGATGTGTTTTCCAAAAAAGAACGGCTCCAAAAACGTACTTCATGGCGCGCTCTGAATGAGAACCTTGCTCTCTGTTTACATTTTTCTATACTCTCCCATTCTCAAATTGTCATGAATTTCCCAAGACCAATCTATATACAGGTCGTCTTATGTGAAGGAGAATAGGTGATTACAGTTAGACGGCGGTTTTCAAAAATGTCAGAAGCAGAGAAAACGCCAGCGAACACACAACCGAACACACAAACACACAACCGAACACACAAGCTATTTCCACGAAAAACACGTGCAAGAATGCAAAATCAAAACAAAAGACGATAGTTTGACATAAGCTATAAACTCGCTTAAGAAGAGCTACTCTCCCTTGCATTGACCTGTATATAGATTGGTCTTGTGAATTTCCTTTTGAATTATTTTTTATCTGTTATTTTATTTTTATACACAAACGTTTATCGAACTTTCTCTTTTCAACGGACATTCTTACCAAACAGCTGATCTTTTTCTTATTTCTCAACTAAACACGTGCCATGATTCAACAATAAAGGTTTACGCATGACGACATACCTTCATACATAGTGGGGCCAGAAGTGTCATGCAAAGAGGAATGTAGAAGAATTTGACAGATGTGGCCCCTATGGAAATGCTAGGGTGCGTGTGTGTGTGGAATATGTCAACAAAAAAAATGCTTGTGTTCGTGTGTTTATGAAGATTGAAGAAGAAGTCAGCTGATCTTATGCATTCTCCTTATTTGTTCCTCCATGACACGTGCTTCGAAATTCGTGGAGTGATTTTGAGATTGTATGCTAGAGATGAGAGAAACTGCGATTTTTCGATATCTGTGATTTCGGTGATTGCTATTTTTAAATCACTGTGATTTTAAACTGCTATTGCGATTGCATGGACTGGTATAAAATCATCAGTTACCGGTAGAGATTAATTTTGCGTTTTCTGAGCGATATAACCTGTCTTTATTTTATGTTAACAAAATGATAGCAATAACAACGTATTCCGCAGTAATTTCGCTGTTTGTAAACATTTTTCAAAGATAAATTGTAAATTCAATAATTTTTTTTTTTTTATATTTCTATATACGTATGTGGTCTGCTCAAAAGTATAAACAAAAAGAAATTTATAATGCTTTTGCGATTGCGATTCACATAGGTGAACTGCTTACTTGGTACATCGATAGCAGTTCCCAATAAGTAGTGAACTGCTATTTTGAAAAAGTGATCGCAATTGCGATTTGCGATTTTTTATTCACAGTGAAAAAATCACCGTTTGCGATATATCGCTCATCACTATTGTACATAGATAACTAGATACGAAACTCTTCATTTCGTGAGAGCGCTGTCAAAATGCGCATTTTTTATAACATTTTTCATTAGTGCCACTCTGTTCGAAAACTGAAAATGGGTATTTTAGATATTATTTCTAGGAATTTTTCGGCTTCCTTATGTTATTGAAGACTATAGCAATAATAAAATTTTGTTTATACCAAATTAAGATAAGGATATAACCACAAATGTGATACACAGGATAGTATGATTTTCCCACATTCCGAATATTCGTGTTCGAAACCCGATCTCAGACAAATTAAGAATAACGCACAAAAAGTGGTGAACGATAATACATGTAGTTGGGTGGTATTTTTTAAGAAATATTTTACTCTGTTTTGCAATTCTATTAAAATGTGAATATATTAGAACTAAAATATAATAATTTTTAACCGGATATATATATAAATCTACCGAAGAACCGCTGCCCGCGTTCCATCTCATTAACATATTTTTTATAATTTTAACTGAAATACAATTTTTTTTCAGTAGAAACAATAAACTGCATTGCATATTACACACAAGCAATACAACTACCTCTGTATTTTTTATAATTGTTTATTATTTCAACCAAATTGGGCACATATAACAAAACATCAAAATCCACCGAATGTGACAATTTATTTTGGCGTGTTTTGCTTTCTGGCACCTGCAATTTGTACAAACAGCTGATCGGCCGGGTTTTCTGTTGTGTTGATGCTGGCAACAAAGCCACAGAAAACCCGTGGGAAAATCATAAAAGTGAGAGAGTAAAAAAGAGTTTCGTATCAAGTCATCTTTGCTATTGTATGCCAATTAATAGTTTTTTACAAAATATCATAGATAACTAGATACGAAACTCTTCATTTCGTGAGAGCGCTGTCAAAATGCGCATTTTTTATAACACTTTTCATTAGTGCCACTCTGTTCGAAAACTGAAAATGGGTATTTTAGATATTATTTCTAGGAATTTTTCGGCTTCCTTATGTTATTGAAGACTATAGCAATAATAAAATTTTGTTTATACCAAATTAAGATAAGGATATAACCACAAAAGTGATACACAGGATAGTATGATTTTCCCACATTCCGAATATTCGTGTTCGAAACCCAATCTCAGACAAATTAAGAATAACGCACAAAAAGTGGTGAACGATAATACATGTAGTTGGGTGGTATTTTTAAGAAATATTTTATTCCATTTTGCAATTCTATTAAAATGTGAATATATTAATATTAATAATTTTTAACCGGATATATATATAAATCTACTGAAGAATCGCTGCCCGCGTTCCATCTCATTAACATATTTTTTATAATTTTAACTGAAACACAATTTTTTCCAGTTAAACAGTAAACTTCACTGCATATTACGCACAAGCAATACAATTACCTCTGTATTTTTTATAATTCCTTAGTATTTTAACAAAATTGGGCACATCAAACAAAAAATCAAAATCCACCGAAAGTTACAATTGATTTTGGCGTGTTTTCCCTTCTGGCACCTGCAATTTGCACAAACAGCTGATCGGCCGGGTTTTATGTTGTGTTGATGCTGGCAACAAAGCCACATTAGACCCGTGGGAATAGGGACACGATATCGAATCAAAAGCATCGATCTGGTACTCATTTAAAATATCGGTTAAAAAGAATCGCGAACCCGATAATATCGAAACTAAACTACTCGATACTCAAAGTATCGGTATCGAAAGCGGTAATTTTCTAGAAGGTGCAACCTTAAGGGCCGTTTACTCAACCTCTGATTAACTCTAACCACGGTTAAAGTTCGGTTAAACATCATTATCGACTTCATCAAACCATATATTTAACATGTGGTCGATAACGCAGTTCATAGCTTAACCGGACCTTTGTCCTCCGGTTAGCGTTAATCAGAGGTTGAGTAAACGGCCCTAAAATTTCCTCTAAAATAGTTAAAAGAGGTACCAATCGACGCGTTCCGACCTCTAGATTATGAATTCGAAAGCGGAAATAAAAGATTTTTCCACATTTAAAAAATATTTATTAAAACAGTTTCAGTTGCACCGTCTTCTAGAAAGTTACCAAAAACGCAATAAAACTGCATCCTGAAGCATACGCATATCGCTGTATTAGTGCTAATTCCATGGCATAGTATGCCATGGCTGGTTCCAAAGTTTTGATTTTGACGTAAATCCTTTTCCAACACATAAGAATAGTTCAAGATGATTAAAAAATTATACAAGTTTATTAAGTTCTTGAAAACATTTTTTACAAACCAACAGCATTGACAAAACAACAGGTGTATTTAATGCAATCACAGTTGTAAAAAGATATTTGCAAAAGATTTAGTATTTTGAAAAATAAACATCTTAAATAACATTCAAAATTCATTTTCATTGAGATAATATGTATCCAACATTGCATTTTTTTGGAAATTTGAATTTAAATTATCGAAAACAAAAAAATGATGAAACTCAAGTGGCAGAATAGCTGTGCATTCCATGTTATAAAGAGAAGCCATTGTGCAGTATGATTTTTCTTCCGGACTTCGTCTTTCCCCTTACGAGCAAAGCAGAAGCTTACAAGAGGCAAATTTAAACTTTGTATTTCCATATATATTTTTTTTTTTTTATTTGCAAATGTCAAATTATCGTATGAAAATGAAAAATATATAATCCTATATCTCCAGTTATCATTATTTCTATCGCATGGTAATTGAAAATTGTAAGCAAGTTTCGGTGGTAAGTGTGCGCCTCGTTTAATGTGAAAATCAATAAACAGATTTGGGTAACTTCATACAACTTCATACAAAAAACCTTACCCAAACCTGCAATTATTTCAGCACGTGGATCAGACCAATTTTTCAAAATGTACCAGTGAAAATTACTCGTGATTGTGTATTTTTCGGCCCTTTAGGAAGCAGCTTGTCACTTCTGCACACTCGGCACTATTTTGCGTTGAACAATTTTTTGAGCAAATATGACACAATTTTAATTTTCCATCACTGAATGTACTCATTTGTTCGATACCGTGGTTGAAGTACTCGATACCAAAAAATATCGTTGCAAAAGAATCGAGTAAAAAGTATCGGTATCAAATGCAAAAAATATCGATTTGGTATCATATCGTATCGAAATTCGTGTCCCTACGTGGGAAAATCATAAAAGTGAGAGAGTAAAAAAGAGTTTCGTATCAAGTCATCTTTGCAAAATATTTAGCTGAAAATGGGTAAAAAAGTGTTTAATGCAAAAGCACGTCAAAATCCGACAACGGTGGTGGACAATTCGGCAGCGAAAGATGTAAGTGAAATGGAAAAAAGTTTTACTTGCCGCTAATTCCTGCATTCGCAAATTGTGTGTACCTAATTTTTAACACGCTTTTATTCTATTTAGATAAAAATTGAATGGGCAGAAGCTGCTACCGAAGCTGGTGCTGGCTACGATGAGGCCAATGCATTGGCATTACCATCCCGGAAGCGGGCCACCAAAGTCAAACTAGATAAGCAACAACATGTCAGAATTCTATCGAAGAAGCAACGTAAAAATTTGCAACAGATTGTTGATAAAAAGAAAAAGAAAGAGGGGGTAAGTAACAGCAACGAAGTGCATTAAATTGAAAGAAACTAAATATATACTCAATCATCACATTAGCGTGCTGAACTTCTACAAGCTTTGGCCAAAGTACAAATATCAGAGCAAGAGCTGAAGCAGTACACATCCATAAGTCAAGCGCAGACAGTCGGCGTTAAAAAGCTGCAAACGCTCGAAGAAGTGCTGGCCAAAAAGCAACAAAGACAAACAGAACAGAAAAGTAGCACTTCAGCAGCGGCGAAAATCAGTGCCATCAAAGGTGCACCAAAACGTAAATTATTGATAGAAGATGAAGAGGAATTGGCAAAGAAGAAGCGAGACCCTAATGTGCTTAGTTTGGCAGATGACGATGATGATGATGAGGAGAGTGAAAGCGATAGTAGCAGCGATATGGAGAGTGAGGCAGACGATGGTCAGCAAGTTGCAGAAGCAGATAATGTGATTAAAAAAGAAGAAGCAGCCACTGCAGATCGCAAAGCCACAGCAAAAGAGGACACCACTGTCACAAAAGCTGCCAGCGCCGCTGCTGCGTCCACGAAACCCACAAAGCCACCAGTGCCGGCACGTCAAACGGTTTTCGTACCAGTACACCGCGATGCCGACATACAAGCGGCGCGTCTCAAGCTACCAATTTTGGCTGAAGAACAAGTTATAATGGAGACAATAAATGAAAATCAAATTGTGATTGTGGCCGGTGAGACGGGCTCCGGCAAAACCACACAGATACCACAATTCCTCTACGAAGCGGGCTATGCATTAAATAATAAAATGATTGGCATCACCGAGCCGCGACGTGTCGCAGCCATAGCCATGTCAAAGCGTGTGGCGCACGAAATGAATTTAAGCGCACAAGAAGTGTCCTATCTAATACGTTTCGAAGGTAATGTCACACCACAGACGCGCATCAAATTCATGACGGACGGTGTTTTGCTGAAAGAGATCGAAAGTGACTTTCTGCTGCTTCGCTATTCGGTTATTATATTAGATGAAGCGCACGAGCGTAGCTCCTATACGGATATATTGGTGGGTTTGCTTTCGCGTATTGTGCCTTTGCGGCAGAAGCGAGGCGATCCCTTGAAGTTGATTATCATGTCGGCGACATTGCGTGTAGAGGATTTTATTGGCAATACGAAGTTGTTCAAATATCCGCCGCCATTGTTGAAGGTGGAGGCGCGTCAGTTCCCTGTGACGGTGCACTTTCAACGACAAACACCAGTGGATTATATGCAAGAAGCATACAGGAAGACAGTGAAGATACACTCAAAACTGCCGGAGGGTGGAATATTGGTATTTCTCACGGGTCAGCAGGAGGTGAATACGTTGGTGAGGAAGTTGAGACGAACATTTCCGTTTATAAAGAAAAATGAAGCGAAAAAAGTTGGAGCAAAGAAAGAAGAGGAAAGAATGGTTGAAGATGAGCCACAGAGCGCAAGTGATGAGCAGAAAGAGCAAATGGAAGAAGACATGCAGAAGACAGTGCTGCTTGAGGGTGAACAAGATATTATGGATACGGTTGAAGCTGAAGCCCAGCCTGCCGAACAAGACTCCGATGACGAATTCGATATGAAACGCGCGATACGCAGCGTGAAAAAAGCCAAAAAGAAATTCATGACACAAATCGCGCTGCCGAAAATCAATCTCGACGACTACAAACTGCCCGGCGACGATACCGAAGCCGATCTGCATGAAACGAATCTGCACAATAGCGACTCCGAAGCGGACAATGATGCCGATGAGGAGGAAGAGGAGGATCAAGAGGAGGACGTGGATGAAGAGAATACAGCGGCGCACATTGCCGCCACCAAACAGCCGCTGTGGGTGTTGCCGCTCTACTCGCTGCTTTCGCCCGAAAAACAGAGTCGCATTTTCCAGCCGCCACCCGAGGGCTGTCGCTTGTGTATCGTCAGCACGAATGTCGCAGAAACATCGCTCACCATACCCAACATCAAGTATGTGGTGGATAGTGGTCGGCAGAAGACGCGCCTCTACGACAAAATTACCGGCGTGAGCGCCTTCGTGGTCACCTTCACATCGAAAGCGTCGGCGGATCAGCGCGCCGGCCGTGCGGGACGTGTTAGCGAGGGGCACTGCTATCGCTTGTACTCGAGCGGCGTGTACAATCACGACTTTGCCGATTTCAGCCAGCCGGACATACAGAAGCGGCCGGTGGATGATTTGATGTTGCAAATGCGTTGCATGGGCATCGATCGCGTGGTGAACTTTCCCTTTCCATCGCCGCCCGATATGCTGCAGCTGCAAGCGGCCGAACAGCGCTTGATTATTTTGGGCGCGCTGGAACGTATTGCCGGCGCGGAGGCAGCGGCAAAGTCGGTTGGCGACAAAGAAGGCCAGGAACTGCCGCCGGTCGTGACACGGCTGGGTGAGGTGATATCGCGTTTTCCGGTGGCGCCGCGTTTTGGCAAAATGTTGGCGCTTTCGCATCAACAGCAGCTGCTGCCGTACACGGTGTGCCTGGTGGCCGCGCTCTCCGTGCAAGAGCTGCTCATGGAGGTGGGTGTGGGCGAGCAGGCGGAGGATGGCGACGCGGCCGACGCCGCCGCACGCAACAAATGGCAGCGCAAACGCATCAGCTGGGCTGGCACCGGCAATTACCAGCTGCTGGGCGATCCGATGGTGCTACTGCGCGCCGTCGGCGCTGCCGAATACGCCGGCTCGCAGGGCAAATTAGCAAAGTTTTGCGCCGAGAATGGTTTGCGCGCCAAAGCGCTGACGGAGGTGCGTAAGCTGCGCGTACAACTCACCAACGAAATCAATCTAAATGTCAGCGGCGTCGATTTATGCGTCGATCCAGCGATGCCGCCACCCACAGATGCGCAGGCGCGTTTTCTGCGGCAAATACTGCTGGCCGGCATGGCAGATCGTGTGGCGCGCAAAGTGCCGCTGACGGAGGTGAGTGATAAGGAGGAGAAGCGTCGCCTCAAATACGCTTACAATTGTGCGGATATGACGGAGCCGGTGTTTATGCATTCGTCGTCGGTGTTGCGCGCCGCCAACGCCACCCAATTACCCGAATGGGTGATCTATCAGGAGGCGTACGAGACACAGCATGGCGGCGAGGGCGCCAAGATGTATATGCGCGGCATAACCGCCATCGATGCGGAGTGGTTGTTGCTGTATGCGCCGTTGCTTTGCAATATACGTGCAATCAAAGAGGAGCCGATGCCGCGCTACAAGCAGGCCGACGGCAAGTTGTATTGCTTTGTGGAGGCGACATTTGGCAGGGCGGGTTGGGAGTTGCCGCTCAGTGAAATCGAAATGCCGGCGGGCGAGAAGGCGAACAGGTGAGTCTGTCGGAGTTCAAAACATAAAAGACTGTTTTAATATTACTTAATGTTTTTATTGTTGCTACTGCAATTCCATGCAGCTACTTTGGCGTTTTCCTGCTCGATGGCCAAATCTGTTCACAGCTGGCCGCCTACAAGCCGAAGCTGAAGGCTACGCCGCCGTCGCTGGTGAAAAGTTGGTCGAATCTGAATGAGAGCGTGGTGCGTTTTAAGCGCGCGTTGGCCAATAAGCAAATAAATACGCGCGATAAATTGTTGGCGGAGTGGGCGCAGAATCCTAACTGTAAGTTTGACATTTAACGTTAGGGTATGTTCAGAAACGAAGCATAAAACGCAACAGCGGCAGTAATCATTTGTTTGATGATTGTGATTAGCGACGCTTCATGCAAAATTGACATTTATGAACGCTCTGCTTGTACTACAAAAGCAGGTTGCGCTTCAAACTGAGTTTCTGAACAAAGCCTTAGTGTTGTTGCATTTCGCTGCTCATGCATTTTCTCTGCTCTGCTTTGTAGTTTTACTGGATGAATATCAAAATATGTTGTATGGCGTTACACTGGCCGAATTGTCAGCCATATGGCCGCCATTGGAAGGTTGAAGTTGGAGGAAAATGGATGATAGATTTAGTTTCAATATCCCTAAATTGTACTACAAAAAAAAAAAAAAAAACATAATTGCCCAGGAGAAAAAACAAAAATTATTTCAATAAACAATTTTTTATTAATTAAATATTTTATAAATTTTATAGTTTTTTTTATGCCTTTCATATTTTATAGTAGTTTAAAAATTTTAACTATGCTTTTTTTTGTTTTTGATATGCTTATGCTTATGTTTTATTTATTTATTTATTTTTTCTTTTTTGTGAGAGAAAAACACTATTATGTATTTTGTAATAATTAATTTAATTAAAAACAGCATAATTTGATATTTCATTTAATTATACATACATAATTTTTTTAATTATCTTCTGCACATATTTTTTCTAATATTACTCCATATGTATGTATTACAAATACGCTTACAAATAAACAGCGCAGCGCTTTGGAAATTAAACTATTGGTTATACATATTTTCTTCAAATTTTTTTAAATACTTTTTGAAGTTAATTTCATAGGGGCGACACAGGGTTTTAAAAAATAAAATTAAAATTAAATAAAAAAAAAATTAAAAAATTAAAAAAAAAAACAAATAAAAATAAAAAAAGAAAAATATTAAAAACACATAATTACATATGTTATATCAAATATTGAACAAGATGTAACTGTATTGTATATTTTTATTTTATTTTATTAATTAATTTAAAAGTTAATGTTCTTTTGTTGAAAATGGAAAATCTAATAATATAACATTTTATTTTTTGATATTCAAAAATTTCAATGAGTAAAAGATACAAATAAAATTTAACAATAATTAAAAGTAATTATTTAATAAAGTAATTCCTACAGTAACAAGTTAACTTCTATCACGTGTAATGTGCTACACGCGGTTTTTTTTTTTTTGTAAAAAGGGACATATAGAAAATTGCGAGTTTTTATTTGGTTATATTTTTATATATGTATGTATATATATATATATTTTTTTTTGTGAGGAAATTTTCAGCTGGTTATTATTTGGTATTTATAATAAAAAGTGTAGAGTTAGTATAGCGGATTTTTTTTTAGCTATGTAGAGTGGATAGTGAGTAGTAGAAGATTGTGTAATAATGGGAAAGAGAGTAAGTGTAAGAGAGTATTATCATTTAGCGGCAGGGCAAGTAATAGGAAATTGCATTAAAGCTTGCCGCCGAAGTGTAAACAATATTTTTTGCTTTTTTTACATTATTTTTTTTTTTTATTTATTTATTTTATAGTTGTATTTATTTATATTTAAGAAACATTAGCCAAACAAATTTAAACATTGAAAATTTTAATTTTTTTTTACTAGGCCATCTTAATTTTTTTTTAAATTACTTTATTTTTAAGCTTTTTATGACCAGTTTTTTTTATGAAAATTTGTTAAAAAAAAATTTTTTTATAGTTTATTCTTTTTTTTGGCAGGTTATATGTATATTTCGAAAATGAAAATTTTAGTTTGTTTTTACATCTCTTAATTTTCTTTTAAATTTTCCTTAAAAAAATACTGGCCAATATGAAATATAGAAAAAAAAAGGAAATAATAATTTTTTACAAATTAAAAAAAAATAATAATGTAATGAAAGCTCAAAATAAAAGTAAATGACAATTTTATTAATTTTTTTTTTGTTTTAATTTAATTTTTTTTAAATTGTTATATACATATATTATTTGTGTAATTATGTAACTTTAACAAATTTTTGAAAAAAAAAAGTTCATAAAATCTCAAAAAAATAAATAAATAACAATTTTTTTTTATTTTTTTTTTGTTTTTGTTATATATTTTTCTTTTAAGTTTTATATATTATTTTTTAAACTTTTATATATTATATTTGTGTAGTTATGTAACTTAAAAAGTTAGACGTTAATGTGGTTATAAGTATATTTGTAAAAAAAATTCTTTATACATACATATGTACATAAATGTGTATGCATACCAAACAATTTTTACATAATAATTTACAATAACCTGTAAATTTATAACGGGTTTTTTTACAAAAAATTTTTTTTTTGGAATTTTACTTTTACAATGAACTTTTTATATTTTAAAATGAATTTTGGTTTTCTTTAGGGTATTTATGTACTAGAAAAATTTTGTATGTACATACATACATATATATGCATATACATATGTATTTATATACATATATATTCATATATATATATATATATTTTGGATAAAATTTATTAGCATTATGACTTTTTTGATATATTAATTTATATTTATATATACATAAGATTATGTAAAAAAAATTAAAACAAAAGAAACTATTAATAATTTATAATTCATAGTTATTTATATACATATGTATGCAATTTTTTATATATTTTTTATTATTACATTCATATACATATACAATTTTTGATTTTGATTTTTTTTGCTTTTTATTTATTTTTTATTTTTATATATCTTATTATGCAAATTTTGGTTGCAATTTAAATTTTTTTTTATTTTTTAATTTTATATATGTACAATTATATTTTTCAGTAATTTTTTATGTAGTTCAACATATGTATGTACATATATGTATATAGCTTATTTTTTTAGCTGTTTAATTCTCTTCTGCCGTTATATGTATGTATATATTTTATGTATGTAGTATTTTTTTTCTTTATTAGCTGTTTGTTTTTATTGTGTTTGTTTCTTTTTTCGAATATTATATATTTGTGTTGTTTATGAATTGTTTATGTGTAGAAAAAATCAGTCTAACTTTTTAAGGCAACGTGAGAGCTTCTTTTTTTAAATTTTGCTTGTTTTTCTACCTTTTTTGTTTTTATTTGTTTATTATTTTTTTTGTTCTTTGTAGTTTTATTTATGGTTTTGTCTTATTTTTTTTTTAGCAATCAATGTTTCTTAACGGTTTTATTTTTTTTATGTATTTATTTTTGATTTTATTTGTTAAAAAAACAGCATTTAGCAATATTTTTAACGCTCTTTTACTCAGCTGTGGCCTTTCTATGCAACATATGTAGTTTTTTAAATTTTATACATAGTCAATATATTATCACCCGTATTGCGATTGTCGATTGTGATAGATAATCGATTATTGATCGACCAAAGAGCGTGTAAATATAATGCTTGTGGATCGATCAACAGTCGATTATCTATCACAGTCGACACTCGCATTAGGGGTGTATATACAAATATTAAATGCTTAGTCTAGTTTAACATTTGCTTGCTTCATTATAAGAAGTAGTACATACATGCATATACATATGTACAAAATACATAAATTTTTATTTTTTTTTAAATCCCTTTAGCATATTTTTTGTAAATTCTTATTTAGTTTTTAAATAATCTTTAAAATAAAAATTCTAAAGAAAGTGTTGAGTGCTAAGCAACAAAAAAAAGGGTTTTACATATATGGAAATGCAGGCAGATTGTAAGAAAACAAATAAAAACTTATGCCTAAAAATATGCGCTTAGAAAATCTCAAAACTTTTATTTTCCATTTCTTTTTTATTTTTATTCAATTTAATCTATTTTAATTTAATTTTTTTATATATTTTTATCTTTTTTATATTATAACTTTTTTTATTTAATAAAAAAATAGGAGGGCATGCGAAATTCGCATGAAAATAAACCATTACTAACGCAGCGAATGCAAAGTCGAGTGGCGAACTAATGAAAAGAAAAAGCAAGAATTTTTGTGTGCTTAAAATAAACGATTTTATTTTATTTATATAAATTTTTATTTACAATTTTATTGTTTCTTTAAACCGCGTTTTTACAACCAATTTTCGCACGTTTGCTTATAAAACTAAATCAAATTAAAGAAAAGAATTCTAATGCGCTGTTTGGCTTATGGTACTTTAAAAAAAAAGAACATACATATGTATGTATGTGGGTATGTATGTACATTAGTGTGGTCCTTTTAATTGTCAGGAGTAATTGTTTACAACAGTTTTGCTAAAAGCCCGCCTCCACATAACTTGATTCACCAGAGAAACATGTAGCAAAACATCTCGCTCAATTACCCGTCTCCACGTGGCTAATCTTGATTCAGTTTGACATTTCTCTTTCTTGTTCTTCTTAAATGTTTGTCTGTTTGCTTATTTTTGCGTCTTTGTTTTGGTCTGTGTGAGATTTCGATAGATTTTCGATACAAAATTAGAGAAGACATCGATATCATCGAGGTTGGCAAGATGATTCAGAATGAAACAGTGTTTCAATCTTCACTCGCTCTCAGAAATTTGTATGGAAATTGGCGAGTTTCGGCACTGGTTTCCGTGTCGAAACAAGATTGAGAGAGAAAATGCAGAAAAAAAGAGCGAAACACGTTATGTGGAGACATGGTATAAAGCTTAACCCTTAGCTTGATACCACTACTAGGTATACGCGTCGAGTTCGCGACCATTTTGACCACTTTGCGACACGTCTCAAACTTCGTCAATCATTACAATCTGCATGTATTTTTGTATGGATGTACATATGTATCGAGTTATTATTATTATTATTATTAAGGGCGTGAAACTAAGAACAATAATTAATTTGTTTCTTTAGGGCCACCTTAATGTACACACATAATATCGTCGTACCAAACGAAAACTAGCACTTTCAAATTTTCTTCCATGAATTTCTTTGTAAAAAATTTTGAAAGTGCTAGTTTTCGTATGGTACGACGATATACAATACAATTATTTCTTTTCATTTTGGATAAGAGTTATTTATGCGTATGCGTATATGTATGCATGTAACTGCGTATTTATGTATTAATATATGTATGCATTTATGTATGTTACGTATATACTATTTACATGCTCTAATGCTTATATATGTAGGTACAATAGGAAGATTTGCAATTGCTCTAGGAATGAGTATGTATTTTTTGTTTTTTTTTTTTTATTTTTATTTATATCTACATTTCATTTTATTATTTTACTTTTATGTTAATTTTTTTAATTTTTCATTTATTACATACATTTTGTTTATATTATTTTTTTTAACACTACACTTTTTTTTTAAAATATTTATTTGTGTGTATGTTTATAAAAATTTTTTTCTGCTATGCATTATGTAATTAAATTTAATTTATTTTTGCGTTTTTTTTTTTATTTTCTTATCCTTTTTAATGCTCTAGTTGTAATCAATAATTTCTTTTTGTTAATTTGAAGATTTTATTTATTTATTTATTATTTCCTGTTTTCTTTTTCTAAACTTTGCTTACAAATACAACAAACTTACACGCAAAAAATTACAAAATAACCTGCAGTATTTATCAGCTGGAAAAAGCACATATTTCCTACTGAATATTCAGTAGAGATGTAGTTCTAAAATCTGAAATTTCCCTTTCGTTTTTATATAAAGGTGGCGTCGAAAATCAACTACCTAAAAACTGCTGAACGAGAAGGGAGAGTTTCTGTAGGAAAAAAGGCCTGAATACGCAGGGAGAACTTCCATAGCATGTATTTCAGTACACCTGATGTCTTCACTGCGTGTTCAGTTATTTTTTCAGCAATGAATTTTGAACTTAGTTTCAGGGTATTTTTCATAATGAATATTCTACTGAATATGCACCTCCTTACCTCAAATTCTGCTGGGTAGTATGCACTATTTTATATATGTACGTTTTAAACTAAACTAATTACATAAATGTATGTATGTATGTATATATTCAATAATAATAGTGTTTTTTTCTAGCAAAAACTTATAAACAATTTTTTTTTTATTTTGTTTTAACTTCTTTTTTTTCACTTTTCTTCAGCAGCAATTTAAGCATTTAAATTCAACAACTTGTTTTAGTTTAATTAATTGCCACAAATTCTAGCTGTTTTTTTTTTTCTTTTTTTTTTTTTGTTGCTCATCAAGTCAGTTTCCACTAGGTGCTTAGAAGACAACAATTGAATTTTCGCGTGAGAAAATTGCATTTGTTGAAATTCGAAAATACGAATTTCTCTTCCTTAAATCCAACTGGAAATGGTTCGTTGATAGCTTCAATTATTCTTACATCCAATTGTGTTTTTTTTTTGTTCAGTTTAAAAATTAAATATTAAAACAAAAAAAAAAAAACAAGAATTTAACCGACTCCGCTAAATCGCCTGGCAAACTTGGCACTTGCCGCTACACATCGGTGCACTCGGGCAGCGCATCGTCCAATTGCAGTTGCGCCACAAAGCCTTGCACAATCCCCTCCACTTCAGCTTCCGCTTCTCTTTCCTCTTCTGCTTCCTCACTACACCGCTTTGGCTTTGACGCGTCGTCTTCCAATTCCACTTTCAGCTTCTCCACTTCTTTGGCACACTTTGGCTCGTCGCTTGTTGACAGCGCTTCAGCAGCTTCGCTTCTTTCCTTGGCCCACGTTGCCGCGACTTTCACCTCCTGCTGCTTTTGTTGCTCCGTTGGCTCCATTTGGTTCTCCTTCTCGTCGTCCTTCTCCTCACTCTTCGCTGCTACACGCTTTGCCTTTTGCGCCTCTTCTTTCAGGCCCGCATCTTTTTGTTCGGCCATCAGCTTCCACATGTTGAAGAACTGCTCTCGCCGCTGCATCTCATAATTGAGCAACTCCGATTCATCTTCGGAGCTGCTGCTGCTCACGGCGCGCATTTGCACATTCGTGCTGCTGCAGCCCGACGTCGTCATCATCGCGCCCATTATTCCACTTATGCCGCTTACGCTTGGCAATTCGCTTGTGGCGTTGGCAGCAGCACGCGTACCGCCCACGCTCTCTGCTTGGTCGCGTTCATCTTCTACAATGTAAGCGCCACCCACATCCGCGCCGACGCTGCCCATTAAATGTGAGGTGGGCGATTCGAGGCTGCTGCCCAATATCGGCGTTAGACCCTCGACGCGCACGCGCGCACGCTCTTGACGCTCCGCGAGGTGGTGCTGGTGCAGTTGTTGTTCGTTGTGCAGTTCGTGCAGCTCGTGCTGAGCGGAGCTGCGTCGCGCATTCACAGCGCGCATCGCCACCAAAACACCCGCTGCGGCTGTGGCCATTTCCTCCTCTTCGCTGAGGCCGTCATCGCCATCGCGCGCCGGATCGTATTCGCGTATGCCGAACTCACCCACCGGCACGTAATAGCCATTCATGGCGACCAGGTAGACAACGCGACTGAAGGGCGAACGGAAGAGTAGATCGCGATGGCCGGGCATCCAAAAGTGCACCACATAGCCGACCATGCCGATGCAGGGCAGCCAATCTTTCCAGGCGGATCGGCCGCCTTTGGCGCGCATCTCCTCGCTCGGCCAGAACATGTTGAAGCGGCGTCCGGAATCGATGCGATCAAAGATCTGTGTGGGAAGGAAGAGCGGACAGAAGAAAGGTTAGTTCAATCAGAATTCAATCAGCAAAGGAATTCCCTTCACTTACCTCGAAATCATCGATGATGACAACTTTCTTGTACAGCCCAATGCGTGGCACATTCCCGGCCGCCGCCAGCGAAGCCACCATGTCGGCGCTGCTGCTTGACTTGCCGCCGACGCCAGCCATTTCAGGTACGCCGCTGCGCTCGTTCGCCGCCAGCGCCGCCGCCGTCGTCAAACTTATGGGTCCCTTCGACTTGCGCGGATAGTCGCCTGGCGTTGTAATGATGTTGCCAATGCCCAGACTGCCCGATGAGCTGGACATTTTCGAGTAGCGCGGACTGCTGCTGCTGGGCTGTTGCGCCTCACCGCCGCCGCTTGTTTGCGAGCCCTCCAGTTGACGCGCCGATTCCGATGATTTTGCCTCGGCACCTCCTGCGACGCTGCTACTGGCAATGGGCAAAGTGACGCGCCGCTCTCGCTCTGCGCGCGTTAATGAATGCGACATGCGTATGCCGACGCCGCGCAGCTGTTCGCGTTCACGTTCGCGTTCGTGTTCTTGCTCGCGCTCACGATTCAGCAAACCGGCGAGCAGCGCTGGTTTCGCCGTCACAACGGGACAACGCCACAGCGGCGTCACGACGGCGCCCTCGCTGCCGTATTGCGCGCTGAGATTGCCACCCGTCAGGCTGGTTGTGGGCACTGTGACGCCGTGCACCGGCCGACAGCCGAACAGATTCCCCACGGTGAGCGTGTTGTAGAGTGGCGCCGATATATAGATGGGCGCCACTTCGCCACCGGCGCCCGATTCCCCGCTGCCAGCCGTTGCGCTGCCCATGCCGCCGCCACCGCCGCCAATGCCACCACTCATGCCCATGCCGATGCCGAGATTCGATGACTCCATGGCCGAGCCGGAGCTGCAGCCCTGCCGACAGCGTTCGCGTACGTGGTGCCACCAACCCAGCACATTCGACTTGATCGATTCGAGCGTGATAGCGCCCCCAATTACCTTGCACAACTGTTCGTTAGTGTCGGCATACGAGGTGGTCAGCGGTGACACGTAGATCGGATAGCCGATGGGTTGATCGCAGCTCGAGTTGATGATGTTGCGCAGCGCCTGCTTCGCGTTTTGTATGCTGCCGCGTTCGGGATTGCGATTGCGCAAATAGATCAGCTCTTGCTGTTGGCCCGCCCACAAGCCGCGCACGCACTCACGATTCAGCTTGATGACGCGAAAGCTCAGAAAACGTTTGGTCAAGCGTATAATGCGATATTCATCGGAGCCATCCTCCATCACATGGCGCAGCGCAAGCAAATTGGGCGCGCCTCTTAACACTGCGCTGCGCCACACCGGATCCGCTTCGTGCGATATCACCAAATCTTTGGCGCATGTGTCGATCGCTTCATACAACGCGTCCGGGTAGTGGAACTCATCCGGATTGGAGATGTGATCTTGCTGCAGTTTGAGCGCCATCTTGACCGCGGGCGCCACCACGGCATGCAACAGTTCCATGTCGGCGAAAACCCATTCATCGCGCGGCGATTGTATGCGAAAGTCGCCCTTGAAGAGCTGATGCAGTCCATGCAGAAAGAACTCGACGCCGGTGAGCGAGCTGTGCGAGGCATTGGCCAGTGAGCGACGCGCCAACAAACCCAGCGCCAAGCAAAGCGAAACGATGGACGAATCTTTTGTTACGCTCGGCACTTTCAATTTGAGCAACGGCCGCTCACCGCTGTGCGCGCTCGTCTCCTCCGAGGCGGCGCGCTCATTAACGCCGCTATTGTTGGATGCATGCGCTGCATGCGTTGCGGCGCTTGCGGTGGGTGAGGCTTCCTTGCGCGACGATTTCACGACGCCGCCGCCGCCGCCCATTACCGCTCTGCTGCTGCGCATCTGCTGACTTAGCGTAGGCATTCTGGCCGTCGCCGATATGCTCGCGCCCACTGTTGCTGCGCTATTTGCAAAGCTTAGGTCGTGTGGCGCATGCGCGCCGCCGCCAATGGAATTCAAATAACCCACGCCACCGCCTCCGATACCTGCACCAGCATTCATACCGCCGCCGCCGCCGACGCCGCCACCACTTAATGTTAGGCCAGCGCCGCTTAGACCAGGCGCCGATTCGGACGTTTGCCGTGAAATATTTGCGAACGAAGGCGAAATGGCAATATCGCCAGACGAATTAATCGTTGTGCTGCCGCTCATAGTGGCGCTTTTTTGTGGACGCGCGCGCAATTGTTGTTGTGATTGTGATTTGGTGGCGTTGGCGTTGTGCGGTGTGGTGGATAAGTTGGGCGTCGATTTGGCATCGTGGTTGTAGGCATTCGTGTTCGCATTTGCATTGCTATTGCTCTTTGTGGTGGGTGTGTGCGACGCTGGTGTGTGTGGCGCGTTGCCAACCACCACACCACCAGCCGTGTTAACTGCTAATGCTGCTGCTGCTGTGGCATTTTGCAACTCTTTACGCTTATCAAAGCAATAGTTAATCCAACTGAGGTAGACATAACAGAAACTGGAGCGCGTAATGCCCACAGCGCGAAAATCGAAATCCTCGTCGAGATTATAATTGAAAATGGGATCGAGATCGACAAACTGACGGCTGAGCGTGTGTTGCAGCGCCTCCTGTATGGGCGCCGAGTTGAGCCACTGCTCGAGTTTCGGGTTTTTGATGACATAATAAATGATGCTCTGAAAAAAAAAAAATACTTTGGATAAGTGGGAAAAATCCAAGCAACTCAAACAGGGATGGAAGAGGTGATAGCCATTTTGCAGAAAACCGATTTTTCATCATCAGCCTTCATTACGTATTTTAAATTTGTCATGTTATGGCGACCCTTCAACCAAGCTCAAATACTCACCTTGATATAATAAGTGATCAGCACTTTGCGATATTCGAAGACTTGCAGCGTTGCGCTGGCCAAATTATCGGATATCGAATAGCCCTCGAGCACATACTGCGCCGCCACCACTTGCCACGCCAGCCAGCGCGTGGAGAACATAGCGTTCACGCTCAACATGCGCGGCAAATGACCCGGATCACAACAACAACAGCCATCATTATCCTCCACATCCTCCGTGATCGCCTCCACTTCACGCTGCTGGCAATAAGTGCCGCGAAATTCTAAGCCGCGCATTTGAAATGTGCACAAACCGTTGCCCAACTCGATGATGTGCACCAAACAATTGAGATAGTCCGAGGCGAGTACTGCGAAAAGCGACAGAGAGAGAGAGAGAGAAAGAGAGAGAAATGATAACAATCATGGAAAAAGGAAAAAAAAAACTGAAATGTGAAGCAAACAACTCACCAAAACAATCGCCCTGATTCACATTGCCCCAACGACCCATCAGCAGATCGCCGCACAGCGAGTGCTGCAGCGAACGCGTTAAATGCTCATAGAAAATGCTATTCAAATTATTATCATCCGCGCCCAAATCGCGCTCCAACTGCGAACTCAAACGCGTATTGGAATGATCGATGCGGCGTGTATTGTAATCGCGCTCCCAAAACTTAATGGGACGCACGTACGAAGTGAGAAAAATGGCGCTGCCGAGGAATGGATTGAGCGGTGTGGAGAGTATGGCCGAAACGCCCGCCTGCAGGAAGAGCATAGCCGAGTGCGGCACGCTGAACGGTTGAGCGAAAGCGTGAAATGCCGAACCCCAAGTGATTTGCCAGGGCGCAATGTAGCTAACGATGAATTGTAGCTGCAGAGGAGGAGAGCAGAGAGCAAGAAGAGGGAATCAAGAACATGCCAAATGTAGAAATAAATTCATGGGGTGTTTATTTCGAACATAATTAAGTAAATATTGAAAACACAATTAAAGCTAAACTTTTTTCTAATGATAGGCATCTGATTTGCCCAAATCAGCATGGTTTTGTAGCAGCTAGATCTACGATATCTAATCTGACTGTTTCAGTGTTGAATTTCAATTAGGATGTGATCTATAAGGATTTTTTAAAAACCGTTCGATAAAAATTCCCACAGGATTTTGTTGAAGTTAGCTTGTATGGGCGTTCATTCGAATTTCTGCAATTTCATATCTACATCTGGGAAGCAGTTATGTGGTTATTGACGGTGTTTCGTCAAACTCTTTCATGTTGTTGTTGTTGTTGTAGTTGTTGTTATAGCAGTACTAAGCCCAAATTGTCGTCAGGCTCACTTAACGGGAGACACAGCAATGAGGCAGCGACTTTTGGGCTCATCTAGAGGGAAAAGGGGGTTAAGTGAGTTGGTTTGAGTGGGCATGTGTGAAGAGATGTTGTGTGTCATGCGGCGTCTCTCCACATGCCGGGCATACATTAGTTATGTCAGCATCTATTCGGGCCCTATATGAATTGAGGCGGCTGCTATATCCTGACCGTACTTCCGCAAGGGTGATGCGAGTTTCCATCGGTAGATCAAATTCCTCTTCAACTATGGAGGGTGGTTGATCTTTGAATATTATGTACATATTTATGACGGACGGACTGAAACCCATGACAGCCGGTTCTACGCACCGGAATGACTCGGGGTTTTCCCGACCAAGGGCTGTTATTTCCGGCACGGTCTGTTAAGACCGGCACATAAACGAAAATCTCGAACGCTTTCATCGCGTTCTCTGTAGTTCCAGGTCGAATAATTTTAATTCTTTTTATAAATGATTTTGCCTCTTGTTTTCCTAGCTCGAATTTTCTTCTATTTGCGGATACTTTGAAAATTTATTCGGAAATTAGAGGTTTTGATGATGCAGTAGAACTTCAATTCGAGCTTAATCTATACATAAAATAAAATTGCAACAGGTCAATGTCTGTAAATTGAAGATATTCAAGAAAAACTGATACGAGAGGTCGTTATTGTACCAGCGGAACCCAAATCTACAATTTTTAGAATTTTTGTCTGTCTGTCTGTCTGTCCGTCTGTATGATTGTGCGCGCATCACGCAAAAACTACTGAATAGAATTGCATGCAACTTTCACCATTCTATCACATAACGTCTAACTTAAAATTTAAGACAACTCTCATACCCCATCCAGTTCCCGAATTATTGACCAAAATGTGGGAAAAATGTGACCAAAAATGTGGTTTTTTACCATAACGCCCGCGTCACACAAAAACGACTGCATAGAAATGAATGAATAAGTATTTTCTAGATGTCTCTCCAAAAATTTAAGATATATTTCACCGCGATATCTTACCTGGTTCCTAATTTATTGACCTAAGTGTGGACCCAGGGTGACTGTTAAAAGGGATAGTGATATGGATAGGGATAAGGATAGAGATGGAGATAGGGATAAGGATAGGGATGGAGATATAATGGTGAGCAACACGGTAATCTAGGACTTTTTCTTTAGATTTTATAGGAATAAATTTCAGGCAGAACAACGTCTGGCGGGTCAGCTAGTAGTTTAAATGCATGGTGTGTTTTAAATATGCTTTTTCTCAATATCAAGAAATGTCACAAGTTATCGTTCTCTAAATTGAAGAAACCACTTCAGACGAATTATTCTTTTGCTGACCAAGTCATTCTGTTCACACAAATCGCCTAGAAAAGGTACCCACAAAAAGTATTTCTACTTTATTCTCTTCGTTCGTTGAACTTTGTTGAGCCACTGTCGGCCTATATATCCCGTTGTCGGCTTACGGAATAGGAGAACCATTCAGGCTATTCCGTTTTTGGTGGGCATTATCTCTAGAAAGATTGACTGTCCATCAGGGATGGAAAATTTCAAATTGTGCCAAATTTGTCCAACAAATTGTGCATTTTTGAAGGTAGTCTATAGGTACCATCACCTTTAAAAAATAAATTTGCAGTACATATTTTATAATAAAGATCTCATACAAAATCTTTAACAATAAAAACGGATTTATTCAAATTATTTTATGTATTTTTTTAGAGCTGGCCAATAGAGTTTTTATTTAAGAAAAGTTGAAAAAAATTATTATTTTTTTCTCAAATTATTTTTATTGGCTGAATATGGCAAGGCTAAGCTAAGGATGATAGAAGAGGATCCCAGCAAATATTCGAAGTCATATAAGATTCAGAAATGAATCATAAACTGAAGCATTCACATCCATTTCGGAGTCCGAAATATATGACCATATTTCTGTTCATAAGGTGGTCGCCCGATAAGAGCCTAATTTCATACATCATATGAGCCTGAATAAGAGTCATAAAAGACTCCTATTGCGCTCATCTTTCATACATATTTCGGACTCATATAGGACTCCAAGATTATGAGGGATCCTAGAATGTTTGCTGTGATAGGTGATTGAAATACGTTTGCCAAATAAAGTAAAAAAATATTCGAAAACGATCAGAAAACGATTACCAAATTATTCAAAAATATCTATGTACATTCGAAAGAGATTCGAAAATGATTAAAATACGGTTGAAATAACTCTCGAAAGCGACTCCCCCAGAAGAGCCGCGTGCAGGGCACCATTTTCTATCGACAAATGATCAGAAAATAAAAGTATTTAAGGTTATTTTAATCGTACAGTGGGGTTGAAAAAGGCTCAAATATGATCAATATAATTTCATAAAATACTGTGGAATATTTGTTTGTGGTTTACTCTGTGGCAAACAAAAATGGCATTGTGATGGAGAAAATATTTTAAAGTTTAACTGAGTTTCGCAAAATAGTGCCGAAAATCGGTCGATTGTGCATAAGTGCCAAGCTACTTCCGAAAGGGCCGAAAAGTACACAGGCACGAGTCATTTTCCAGCACTGCTGTCCATCTGTTTTTGAAAGAATTTATTTTTATGTGCTTAGCCGTAATTTTCGTCGGTTCGGTAGCTTGAGAGTCGTTTTTAGCAGGATGGCGTACGATGCCAATGCTCCTTTCAACGGAACGCTATCTAAATATAATTATTTCTGAAAATTTGTATAGCTTAATTTTAGCAATCCCAGAAGAACTACTCTGGAATTGGAATATGACTTCGCTTATAATTAGTAAAATAAAATTAGGTTTAGATTCTTAGAACTAAAAATTTAGAACTAAAAATGTATTATTTAGAATTTGATGCCATATGAATTTATGGTAATAATTGATTAGTTATTTCTCTAGTAGTAATTTCAAAATAGTATAAGAAAATTATTAGTTTTCTATTGCTCATGTCTATATTAACTACATGCATGATTATTTGACATAAATAAATAAATAAATAAATAAATAAATAAGACGCGCTTACCTTAAGCAAAAAATCACAGCACTTGCGAAAGGCCAACGACATGAAAAAGTAATCGATCAGAAAGGTTTCACTTGCGAAAGCGAAATCGTAACGAAAGAAGAGCACAGTGAACATCACGATCAGATATTGATTAGACGGATCCGAGTAGGCATTACGTATCACTAAAACGCAAAAGAAAACAGATTTGTTAATAGTGA
Source organism: Urophora cardui (assembly GCA_960531455.1). NCBI lineage: Eukaryota > Metazoa > Arthropoda > Insecta > Diptera > Tephritidae > Urophora > Urophora cardui. The sequence continues at coordinate 2,679,984 of OY482671.1, read as the reverse complement.
AGGATGCAAGGGAGTGAGCTTCTCGACCACTCACATTTCAGCGCGCACATCGCTATAATCAGCGTGCCCCACGCGATGCCAAATTTTTGCGCTATGATTTGCGCATCCGCCGTCACCGCCGATATGACCAACAGCGGAAACAGCACATTCCGTTCCAGCATGCACAAGTAAATGTAAACCTTTTCAAACCACATCACCTTCGGCGCATGCGACACCTCAAACTGGCCGTACTCCTGTTGACGCAGCAAGGGGCGCGCAAAGCACAGCCACGGCATATGTTTGCGCATTTGTGGTATGATGTAGTGCAGCAACAAGCCCAGGGCGCCCGTGAAAGCGTACAGCACGATATTCAGATCGGGTTGGAGTACAGTGAAGACGGTGCTGCAGTGCAGCCCAAAAACGATGACCGCCAGCAGCGTAGTGACCACAAAGTCGTTTTTCAAACGCATATGCACTGTGGCTTGTAGCTTTCTGGGTAGAGGATCGGGTGAATCGGTCTCGGCGGCGTTCGCGGCATTGTTGGTGGTGGTGGCGGCGGCGTTTTGTGTTAAAGCGGCCGCATCTGCAAGCGCGCCCGCCGCTTCAGCAGCATCATCGGCGCACATGCCGCCAGCGGTGAGCGTAGAGTTGTCGCCGGCATTGGTGGTGGATGAGCTGGACATTTTCGATGACATTTTATCATCCTCATCGGCTGTTGTCGGTGGCGGCGGCGGATGTTGTTGCTGCTGCTGCTGCTGCTCCTCCTCACTTGCTGCGCGCTCCATAAGGTTCAGTTGTTGCTGTTGCGCTGGTGCGTAGTCCACTGCTGGCGCTGTGGGCATACGTTGTTGGTTTCCGCCATCTGTCGGCGCATTCATGGGCGTTTGTGTTTCTGTCGCGCCGCACACGTCAGCTTCATTTTCCAACAATTGAGCGCTGCTACCGCCATTAGCCGTCGCCAGCGTTGCGTCTGGCAGACTCTCTGTGGCGGTACCGCCCGTTGCTAGAGCACCACTGCCGTTGGTGCTGCCATTCGCCACCGACACAAATGAGTTCGATATGGTTATGCACCTTTTGTTGTTGCCGCTCGATAGCGTTTTCGCCAGCGTTTGACTGCTGCTCGCCAACGAGGATGCCTTCGATTTGCTGCTTTTGCGCTCCATTTCCAGATTAGCCGCACTCACCTCCGCCAGTTTGTCATCCAACGCCGCCATTTCAATTTGTTCGTCATGAGCGCGCGTGCTTCCGGCCGCTCTGCTGCTTTGCTTCCCCCTCTTACTGCGCGTCAATTTCTGACTGCTCGACGCGCTGCCGTCTGCTGTGGCAGCACTCAGCTCATCATCATCATCGTCATCGTCGTGATACGTGCTGACAATGCAATTCTTTATCAGCGCCCACAAATGACTAAAGTCGCTGGCGGAGCGCGAGAGGTGATAGCCGAGCGGCACGAGCATGGCACAGAAGAGCGAGAAAACAATGAATTGTGTGCCGCGTTGCTCGGCCAGCGCGCTATAGAGCGGCCCGTACAGCAGCGAAACGCCGAGTATCGAGCGCAGCACGCAAAGAAAGGAGCCTGAAAAAGGAACAAGAAGAAGCAGAGTTTTTAAATTCAATTTACTTTGTTTTTTGGTTTAACACAAACTCAGCTTACCCAACAAGCTACCCGCCGCATTGCCGCCAAACGCGTGCATATCGATTTGCTCCAGCAGATACATCAGAAATGTGTTGATTTGCGGAAACAAGCCCAACGAGAAAATCACGGGAAAGCACAACAAAAACACATACATCATTTGCAGCATTGCCGTCGTCAGCGCCAACGGCGAGTAGCGCACACCGAAGAAGCTCAGCATTTGCGGCGGCGCCGGCTGCAACTCATAATCGCGCTTCAAACCATCGCACAGCAAGAGCAGGCCGCTGCAAACACAAAAGTAAATCGCACGCGAATACGCGACAGTCTTGTTGAAGCCGTGTATCGGCGATGCGGCATCCGGCTGCACGCTCTTCACCAGCGAATACTGCGCGCTCGCTATCACGCCGCAAAAGAGAAAGGCGCACAAGTCCTTGTAGTGGCCCAATTGGAGTATGGTGGCGCCCAGATAGGCGACCGCGGCGCTCAGCAACACGGCCAGCAGGATGTGCAGCCAATGCAGATCGCGATCGAAGAGCGCCAACAACTCGAGGCGGTCCATGGAGATTTTGAATTCATGCTCGAAGCTACAGCATTTGAAGCGATATTTGTAGTAGCTCTTTGGCACAATCGGTTTCTCTGCGGACAGCATGCACGCCGGACGCCAATAGTCACAATAACTCTCAATGTGATGGCCGTCCATGTTGAGAATGGCAGCGCCACCGCCACCGCCGCCACCTGTGGCTGCTGTCGTGTTGCTGCCGCTTGCGGAGCGCGTCTGCGATGCGCGCTGCTGACCCTCATCGTTGAGCACATTAATTAGCCCTTGGATGGAAAGGCCGGCGCCATTGTAGACGGTGCGCGCATTCAGCGACGACGAAGCAACCACAACACCGAGCGGCGCATGTAGATTGCGTACGGGCGCTGTGCCGACGGCGGCGGTAAGCGCGCCCTCCGTCTGCTGTGTGCTGTTACTCAGTTGCACTGCTTGTTGCAGTTCGTGCGCATGCGCGGAAAAATCGCCTATGGATGAACTGCCCGGTTGTTTGGAGAGTTTCCAGTTGCGGATCGACGACTTTTCCACCTGGTAGCAACGGCGACGCGGCTTAGGTGATATACTGTGGTTGGAGGCGGCGCTGTTGGTTGGGTGGGTGTTCAGCGCTTGCAGTGCGTCCTGGTAGAAGCGAAAGTGCGCAATGGACATGTTGGCAGCAGATGTGGTGACGGCGGCGGTTGTGCCTCCTCCACTGGCAGCGCTGCTGTTCGTCGTCGCCGCGACGCCCTGTTGCGCCCCAATACCGCCACTGCCATCCGTCCCCCGACCACCACCACCATTTTCTGTTGTCATCAGCCAAAGCATTTTGTGTATGTCGGCGGAGAACGAGTCGGCGCTGATGCTGCGCGACGATGTCGATGATGAAGTGCGCGAGGAAGCGCCCGCTTTCGAGGCCGCGCTGAGCTGCGCGCTGAATGGCACCAGCGACATATCTGTGTTGCTCGCCGCGGAACTTGGCGCTGCGCCGGCGCTACCCGCGCGTCGCTTGTGCAGTTGAGTGACGGCCGCGCTGCTGCCGTGCGCATGCGTTTCATTCACTTCGCGGTACTTGACGGTTTTCGGTATGGCGCCCAAGTTCTTGCCGTTGCCGTTGCTGCTGTTGCTGCTCGCACTGCCGCCACTCCCGCTGCCGTTTGGCGTAATGAGCTTTCGGCCATTTTCCAAATCTTCCTCCACATTATCCTTTTCGGCATTTATCGAGTCTTTGGGTGGCGCTACAGCCACAGCGACTTCCATGCCGGCCAGCAGCATGTCCTTGGAACTGGCGCTCACCTGTTCACAGTCGCTCGACGGGCAGCCCGAATCGCCTTCGCCGCGCGCGCCCACGCTGTGGTGCTGTGCTCGGCGCTCATAAGCGGCAATGTGTTGTTTTTGTTGTGGCACGGCTTGGTGAGCGTTCCGACTCGCACTGGTAGCGCCGCGCACTTGCTGGCTTTTATGCTTTTGCAGCGCCGCGATTTCCTTGTACATTTCCTGATCGGCAGCTTTTTGTGGCTTTTTGGAATTATTAGTTTTTGTTTGTTGTTGCCATGATTTGCCACTGAGCAGCGGCGAGCGCGAACCATTATTGTCCGTTTCAGAATCGGTGGAATGTAAACGCTCGCGCTCATTGTGCGACGCGGCGGTGGATATTGATGGTGGTGGTGGGGGTGGTTCAGGTTCATCGGTGTCGTCCGCTGGCGTGCCGGTTGCGTTGGATGCGCCCGTGTCGCGCTTTGCTTGCCGTTGCCCAATTTTATCGATGTCTTCCTCCTCACTGTCGGCAGCATATACATGCGCTTTGCGATTATTTTCGGCAGCCGAACGCTTCAAGTCTTCTTGTATCTGCTCCAAACCGTTGAGTATGTGATCGAAATCATCGGTGAAATCGGTCTTCTCCGACTGCTGCTGACTTGGTGGTGGCTTCAGTTCGGCGTCGTTCACGCCATCATCATCAAAGTCTTTAAATTCATCGAATTCATCATCGCCATCGCCATCGCCATTCAATATGCCACCCACATCCGACTCGGCGCTGTGATGTTGGCAGCCTAGCGCTTTCCGCCTGCGCGGCATTGGCACATCGTCCACATCGTCGTCGGTATTGTTTTGCTCATTAGCGTCACCATCTTCCAATTCAATTTCGTTATCGCCACACACTTCATCGATATCGCCCTCTTCCGCTACCTCTGCCTCTTCTTCTACAACTTCGCCCCCAGACTCATCTTCATCTTCATCGGCATCGTCATCCTCGTCCTCATCGTCACCACAGTCATTATCCAAATCGACGTCGCAATCGCTGCGCGTTTGGTTGGTCGCCACTGTCACATCCATCGAGGAGGCGCGCTCATCTGATTGCTCGACAATCGGCGACACCGGCTCTATGAGCGCCGTGGTTGAGCCGCCTGCGCCGAAATTCAAACAGCTGCTGCCGCCGCTGCTGCTGCTCGCACCACCGAAGCTACCGCCGAATTGCGTGGGACACAAATTCAAGTGCGCATTGCGCACCAAACATCTGCTAGGCGGCGGCAGCAAAGCCGCTGGCGGATTCTTGATCATCTGCTGGCCATTAATGGCCTCAACGCTGTTGGGATGCGGCACGAGATTCGAGACGGAGGGCCGCGGACAGGCGAACTCCAAAGCGGCGCTTTTAATGCGTCGCACAGTTGACTGTTGACCGGCGGACGCCAGCGCGGCGCCTGACTGCGCATGTTGCTCTGCTCCGGCGGCGCCGCCCTTATACATTGCGGTCGCATTGGAATGTCGTCGTCGCTTCATGCCACTGGCACCGCCACCGCCGCCGCCGGCACTGCTGGCGCTCGTTTTGTTGCTGGCATTGTTGCCAACGGGCAGTTGTAGGGCAGACATTGTGCTGCTTGAGTCTTTGCGTATATTCGCGACGCCGCCGCCATGGTGATGATGATGCGGCGCGCGATAAAATTGCGGCTGATGAAGGGCATAATGCGGATTGAATGGGGACTGGTGCTGCTGCTGCAGCAGGTAAGCTGTGCGACTGCTGTTGCGGCTGTCCAACTGTTCGATGCCCAAATCGGATTTTGTGTAGCTGTCATCCTCGATATAGACATCCGATGAGGAGCCTGCCGAGACAAATCAATTTAATAATAATTTATATGGATTTATAGTTTAGCAAACACTCACCCAAGATCCACGATTGTAGCGCGCGCACACGCGTATCCGCGCGCCCGGAAACGCCGCTTGCGCTGCCGCTCAGCTCACTCAAATCCAGTTCGTCACTGCCGCCAATAGCGGCCAGTGCGCTGCTACTGCTGGCGCCGCTACCCGCGCCACGTCGCGCCGCCTGCGGATGGTGCTCCTGATGTATGGGCAGAAAGAGACTACGTTGTTGTTGCTTCACACGCTCATCGTGCGTTTCAGAGCTGCGATGACGTTGCAAGCGCGTGCTCTTTGCTGACGTTGAAGAAGGCACAGCAGCGGCAAGCGCATTACTAAGACCAGCGCTCGAAACTAGAATGCCAATGCTGGCAGGGGAACTTGTGGCATTCGCAAACGTTGTTGTTGTTGTAGCTGCAACATTTGCGGCGGCGTTTTTCATTGTCGTATTGATCGTTGGGGCAATTCGTTGTGCAGCAGCGCCGCCCACAGTATGCTCAGCCATTTTTGTTGTTGATGCCGATTTGCCCACCAGCACGCCAGAGGATGTCTTCAGGCCATACGCATGCATGTTGGCATCAATGCGCCCACCCGCCATGCCACTAGTCGTCGCTATCGTATCGGATTGATTGCGTATCAGCTTGGCTGCAATACATGACTCTGCAGTGGCATCTAAACTGCCTTGCCGTTCGAGGCGACGCCTTTGATGGCGCCGTTTAAATTCTTCCGATGATTTGCGTAATAAATGCGGCGGCCCACCATGGTGGCGTTGAGTTTGGCTTGTGCTGCCAGCGGCAGTTGCTATCGTGTAGTTGGTTGGATGTAGTAGACCCGCTTCGGCGGCACTAGCAGCGCGGCCGCCAACCATCATCTGTTCATACTCATGCTCCGGATACACGGTAAGGCCGCCGCCGCCGCCACCGACGACACCAGCCGCCAAAGCGGCCAGCGGTGTGTTTGTGGAACGTATGGATTTTGTGACACTCACCGAACCGGCTATTGATTGTTGGTCCTGTTGACTATTGGCCGCTGATAACAGCGAGGGTTGATAGAATAACATTTCGAATGATTCGGAGCTATTCTTACGATGCACGTCCACTTTGAGGTCTGCGCGTGTATGGAGTGAGGAAAAAACAATTACTTTGCTTTTATACGAAAATAAGTTTCTAATTAATCGCTTTTACCAATTATGCTATTAACATTCTCCATGGACATCATGCTGTTCTCCTCGCTGGCCTCATTGATCGCCTGGTCGACGGAATTGCGTGAGCCATCGTTGTGCATCACTTTCATTTCGATGCCAGTCTCATTTTCACTATAAATCAGAGAGTTAAAGAAAATAGAGTTAAGTAATAGTAAAGTAAAGAGGAACAGACAAATATAAACAGCACGCTCTAAGCCTACACTGAGCGCTTTCAGCTGTTTTCACGCAAACGTCCCGCCCACCACACAAGCCTTCAACCGGCAAGCAAGCAGTTGCCAAACTTTCTGCAGCATCAAACTACTTTGTCAGATGCAGATCAGTGACATGGAGTATGACCTTGTGGGGAATGTGTTACTCAGAAGGGATAAAGGAGAATGAGGAAGTCAAAAGGGGGAATAGGTAGCAAATAAAATAAGGAGGTTTAAAAGAATTAACAGCAAAATAAAAAACAATTTTAGTTAAAGGTTTTTTTTATCTTTTTTTCCTTAGTAAGCGCTCTCATTGTTTCTTCTATGCTTCTCAATTAAAGCCCTTTGCATATCATTTCTTATTTTGCTTTGCCATTTAGTTCGAGGTCGTTGACCTTACGCCGATAATAGCATTATCACATTTGCTCCATTTTTATACTTACACCGATCGTAATTAAACAAAAAAAAAAAGAATTTATATGTATATATGTATGTACATGAATCCGTGAATCATTCACAAGGCGGCACGACGCTGTGGTGATTGCATGAGACACACGTTGTTGTTATTGTTATGTAAAATTATCCAAGTAGAGCGTACAGACTGCGATTGAGAGCTTAATTGCGTCTACAAATGCAATCAAAGTGATTTCAACGCTTTTTTTTAATTCCGGCTATTTGCCATACAACATTCCCTTTTAAACGGGTTTCAGTGTGGTCAGCATTAATTAAAAATCAAATATAAAGATTTCTAGTAATTTAAAACCTTTTAATAGATTTCAATTGTTTTTGTAGCTGCTGTGACAGTTTAAAAACTGTCTACTGCTGCTGAGAACGTGTGCACGTTAAACAAGATCATGCATGCCTTCTTTTTCCCCTTTAACTCCTACATATGACACTCACCGTGACTCTGTTTCCTTGGTAATTTTGAAAAATGGATTTTTGAGATTCGCTTCCGACATGGTTTGTGCCTGATCGTAAAGACGATGCAGCGCCATATTCGCCAGTTTCACCAGCAAAATGGTGATGGATGTGAGTGTACAGTAAATACACCATGTTAACCAAGTGCTGGGGAAATACTGCAAGCAAATAAACAAACGTAAATAAAACAATAAATTAATTAAATGTGATAATCGAATGAGCGACAGCGACGTAGCAGCTGAGCGTAGGGACAGTCGTCAAGTTTTCGATCAGTATCGGCAAATATTTACATATTCATACATATATTTATTTATGTACATATGTATCTGAAACTCATTGCTTTGCAAATATGTGTTTAATTAACAGCTTTGATTTTTTCTTATGCGCACCTTGTTGTTTTTTGCTTTAATTTTCTTTACCTTCACTGACGAATGGCATTTGGCGCTGTGACGTACTATGCTGCCTTGGATATGCGTTTGCTGCCAGCGCACATTTGGCTTGCTGCGCGTCGATGCCGGCCGCTCGATATTTATCAATGTCATCTCGTCACTCAGTTGCAGATGTACTTACCAAATAAGCAACAAATGGTGAACACAACAGGTACAACCACAAATATAAATGCACCACATTACAGAAGACTCCCTGATGCGGATCGTAAAACCAACCACCGGTCAATGAAGCCCACACGCCTTGGCGTAGTATCTCCAAGGTTTGTGAACCCATGTCAAGCTAACACTCATTTCCTATTCTAAGATTGGCCAGCAAAGTGGAGCTTTAAAAAGCTGGACCTTTTGTATACCAAACAATGAAGGTGAGGATGGTCAAGTGCATGCGTACACGTGCGTTGATATTAATGATTGGCGGCTTGAGTGATGATAGATGACAGACGATGAGGGCTGAAATCAATTCGCAAAGGTGTGTTTAAAAGGGTTTCACAATGGGGCGCTGAGTAGGGGATGGTGTGTCTTGACCACACGTTTCTTATTTAGTATCCACACGATGTGGCATTCGTTGACGACGGCGTTCAAGACGTTGTTCGGGAAGGTGACAACGTCAACGTCAATAATATCGGCAGCGTGTACGCGATTGGGCTTGCCTTGGGAATTTTTTCATGGGCAAATTTTTATTATGCACACTTCATACGCACAAGTAAAAATGCTGTATGTATTGTTGTTGCTGCTGTTACTGCGGCAGCTGGGAATGTGCATATGTATATAAATTTTCTTGCAGCTGCGATAGCACTTCGGCCACCACTCGCAGCCCTCTGCCGACGTTTTTTTTTTTTGACGACAAGCCACTGACTGATGTTGGACCTACTCTCCCTCCAGCCTTGTTATTTTTTTTACGTTTTAATTGTTGTATTTTCACTTTCACTAATTCCAATGCATTATATTGCTAAAGGATTTCAATTTTTCTATTATTTTGGTGAATATGAATTTTTTCGTTATGCTAATTTTTCCATTTCTATCGAAATTTTCTTTGCCAATAATTCATTCATTGCCTTCACTTCCTTCTACATATGTATGTATGTAACGAGATTGTGCACAGAATTCCTTCAAGGTTTTATACATATGTAGCTGAATTTTATTATTTCATGCACTTTGCTCCATTTTCGTATTGGCATTTCCAAACTTATATTGTTGTTAACGTTATTAATTAAATGCTGGAGCAATTAATTGTAGTATTCAATTGAAAAAATGTAGACTTTTTCGTGTGAAAATTTTCCGTATTTTTTTGCATTAAATTTCTCTGAATTGATGAAATGTCAAACGCTTCTTCTTACCAACTGTCATGAGCAATCGTTCACAATTTGCAACTGATAGGCTAAGGTTACAATGGAATTAGGTCTGTTCGATGAAGGCACTGGAAAAGCGTTCGATTAAAATTTTTTTGCACTAACTGTTCAGAACTCAGTAAGGTTGTTCTCTCTGACTCATCCTTTTGCCGAGATATCATGATATCTTGAGAAATTTCTCACACAGAGAGAGCGCACCTTTAAAAAAATAAAATTCGAACTGACTTCATTGTGAACTAGCATGTTAGCTATATTCTTTCCACTCTTTATACGACTGTTGTCGCTTTGCTTTGCTTGCTTCAATTTCGAATTAATTAATTTTTTATCTGAATAAAATAAAATACTTAAAAAAAAACCAGAAACATAAATTTAAACTCACTTCTCATAGAAGACTATTGTGAATGTAATAACATGGTTGCATTTCCCGTGATATTTTTCTCATGATATCAAATATCACGGGTTGGGGTATGAGAAATTTGCCGAAGCTCCAAATTTGACAAGACGGGTATTTTGTTGTTGTGCTCGGCAAATTTATCACACTTATGTCATCTCGGCAAATTTGCCAGGCTAGGTTGTTTTAACCTTAGCTTTTTGAGTTAGCACTAACTTATAGCATTGACAGACGGCAGCGATAATCCCGATTACCGCAACACTTAATTCGATTAAAATTTTACCCTGACAGACGGCAAGTATTGCGGATTAACAAAACAGCTGAAGGAAGGTAGGCGCAGCGGCGAATTCAAGAACTTCTTGTTTTATTTCCAAAGGTATGGTAATGTCAAAATCAAAACGAAATCACATCATGGTCAATAGAAATAGGCGAGTCCCAAACGAATTCAGATTTCAACCAAGGCGAAATATCATTTTGACATTACACTCTACCAATTACAATAACAAATTACATTCGAAATTTCTGAATTCACTTATGCGCCTACCTTCCTAGATCTGCCTTGGATTCTTCTTTTTCTTCCCTTTCATTCACAATAGACATTTTTCGCCAGGGATGTCATTACAAAATGCTTTAATCCGCTAAAATTTTGTGGACTAACTCAAGAGATATTCCAGTTAATTCTCAAGTGTATAGTAGTATAAGTACAAATAATGCGTGGTCAAAGTTAAATTAAAGTTAAACGAAATTGCTCATAAATTTTTTGAAGGAGCACAAACCGCAATTGGGGAAAAGTTTACGAGTGTAAACAAAGCAAAAAATTTGGCAAGTTATCCGATCAAAAATGGAAAATTATTTTGTAAATTTGATAGCTATAAATTTGACCATTGAGAATTGTTTGTTTACATAAATCAGAATATTTTGCACCATAAATCAGCTGGTTTGCACTAAATCACCATTTTCGTTAGTTTGCGTTAGTTGAAGCCTTTGCACTAAATTGGTCTGACAACTGTCAGAAGTTGTTCTGCCCTACACTGTTCTACATCTTCAGTGCACTCACCGAACAGACCTATTAGGTGAGTTCCCGTGGCAGTGATCCAGATCCGGATACAAATTTTGCAAGCAAATCCAACAACAATTTTGTGATTCTGGTATTTATCTGGATCAAAAAAATCTATTACAATCTATACGGATCCGAAATTGATACAGATAAACACCAGGATCACAAAATTCTTGTTGCATTTGCATGCAAACTTCTTATCCGGATCTTGATCACTGCAACGGGAACTCGCCTATTGTGTGAGAGCAGAAATAACTAGCGATAACCCTACCGGAACACTGATAGTCAGTTGATTGATCATCTGATGATCAGTGCTGACAGTTTAACTATCAGCGCTCAGTACAAAGTTTCTATCATTTTCTTAAAGGTCCCCACAAACAGAAGCGATACGATACAGCCCACATATTCAATTGTGCATGACGCGATACGATTTTGCATATGTGGGCTGTATCGTATCGCTTCTGTTTGTGGGGACCTTAAGGCGGATTGCACAAAAATTATCTCCCTCTAAATAATTTATAATCAAGTATACACCTGTACTGTTCACTCTCATGCTATTTTCTGGATCAGTACTGACTGTTAAATTATCATCAGTGATTGTTTGGGAAAATTTGTCAGTACTGACCATAAACCAATCACGACTGACAATTGCCTCAATGTGCCAAAAATGATACATAGCTTCGCACTGCCAAAATATTTATTTATTAATAATTATTCATATTTAAGTACTTGTTTTACATTACATACATTCTGCTGCCTTGATCTGTGGTGGCTTTTTGATAAGGCTGCCCGCAGCTCCCTTCCTATACACAGCGTACCTTGTTCAAACACGTCTAGAAAAAAAGAACGTTTAAAGAGTTTACAATGATAAGTTGCAAATAGTACCTACCTTGCAATATAGGATCAACCAGGGTCAAGCTCCTCAGCGCCTTCTTTCCACCCCTCCCAACCCAATTGAACGACTCCAGAAGTGAGTCCGCAAACATATTCTTTAAGGCATAGTCCACGTTGTTGTCTGTTCCCTTCAATATTAAACGGTTTCTTCAAGAGAAATGTACGCGCTTTCAATAGCTTTAATCAATTTTTAAAACAAATATGTAAGTAATTTAAAAGATATTCATGAATGAATTGAGCCAAAAAACGCGTTTTTCGCCTTTTTGGGCATGAATATCTCAAAAACTGTATGTAGATCGGTAGATCAGATTCGGATTCAGCGTACTGAAATCCTTTAGAAAAGTAGAATTTTATTTCTGTAACAAAAATTTGTCGACCAGTGTAATCGACCGAATTGATACTGATACTGTTACTATTATGGAAATAAAGTTAACACATAACTAATTTAAGCTTTAAGAACGCAATCATTGTTAAAAAGCTCTCAGAAAACGCCCACGAAAAATTTTGTATTGTTTCTTGAGCGTCGAAACATGGTGTATTTGGGTAATAATTCAGGTGAAGTAAATAGAAGAGTGCAACACAAGACAAACATCGCAAAGAGGGCAGAAAAGGCACAAATAGCATACTACTGGCGCAAAAGAATATTCAGAAGAAACTGGGGTCTTGACACACTGAATCTAATCCCGCATCAATTACCAATTGAACTTCACATTCGTGAAACCTCAACGATGTCGGCAATACGACTACGTGTTTCGGGCTGCTGGACTGACAGGAAATATGGTCACGGTAATATCCTAAACATGCTTCCCGGAATACAGAAATCATCAGACTACCTCCGAACCATACTAGACTTTAGCAGGAACTTTAAGGTAAGGTTCCCCTCGCGAAGGGAATGGAGAAAGGATAGCGTACGTGGAGTCGGCAGTTTTCTCTGAGCAACCAAATATCTCGCTCTTTTTCCGTTATCTACATCAACATGCAAGATCACGAAGCACACCTGGTCGGACTACAATATAACAAGAACTAGGCAACTCCTGAGTAGATCAAGAAAATAAATCTTCAGAATTACAGCCACTGTCACGGGACACTGGCCTCTTGGTAAACAAGCCGAACGGATGGGAATCCCATTCAACACTACACGCAGATACTGCAACCTATACGGCAGCGAGGAATCGATCACACACTTCCTGTTCGACTGTCCTGCACTGTCTGATATCAGAAATGAAGCCCTTGGCAGCTTTGAATACGAGAGCCTAAAGGACTTATGCGTTCGCTCCCCCAGCCGACCTTAACCGGTTCATCGAAGGAACCAAATGGTTCGAAAAGGATGATGAACTACAATAGCAACACCCAATCTCAGAAAGTTTATCGAGGCAACCAAAAATGGGTTCGTACTGATGGGGAACCGTGACGACAAGGATTATTTGGTCCATGAGTACATGCATCAAGATGGCGCCTGGTGCGCTAATTGGGCCTGACTAAAGCCGGGCAGCACAGCAACCAACCAACCCTAGTCCTAATTAATCCTAAGAAAACATCTGCAAAAACCGTCGAGCTTCGACAGTAGGCGGCACTTTATGTATGTATAAAAATTTCTATTTCTGTAAAGAGTTATATTTTTGTTATTTGCGATAATAACATTACCAATTCAGAAACGAAATAAAACCCCGATTTCGAAACAGTAAACACATTAATGTTCATGAGTACTCGTTACTCACGCTTTAATTTCTTATTAGAATAGCATGCGAAACTCTATCGAAGGCGAAATCAGTATACATAGATAGTACCTACCTGTGGGCCTATTCTGTAACCAATTTGCGACAATTTTCGGATCGATATCTTATGCCGTTTTCGTTTCTGGAAAAAATGTTGCCCTGCTTGATTTTCTTAGCCATCTTGTAAGCTTGTGTTGTAATTTCAGCGAATATTGACCTCTAGCTAAGTCAGAGGGCATCATTATCTACAAAACCAGCCATTCAAAACAAAGATTGGTTAGGTAATTTGATAATTGAGATATTAAAGGGTAACATTTTATGCCAGAATCGAAAACGCCATTAAATTTGCGATCAGTTTAGCGATTAGGCTATTCTGTACGATATTTCGGTCGAATTCTATAGTATACTTTGACAGTTGTTTCCGATAATCATCGCAGAGGTATCGAGGGAAATTTTTGTGTCGGTAGATTTTGCGATTTTCGGTCGCAAAATAAGTTACAGATCCCAAGCACTGATGTCCAGCCTGAAAAGGTGGAATACAGTCATGAGCAAATATAGTTAAGTTAGTGACAGTTGAGCGAGAATAAATAAATCCATGTTGTTCAAGACAGATTTAGTTTTTGACAATATACAGAAGTTTCCTATGAACAATACATTCGAGAAGTTTTGAGATTGTAGAGAGCGTAGAGATGGCTCTATAATTTCTGACATTATTCTTATTAGCACGTTTGAATACCGTTGTAATAAAAGAATGTTAAAGTCATCTAGAAAAGTACCAGAAGTTCGGGGTTTATTGCAGATACTAATAAGTGGTGAGATCAAAGAGTCACACCGTCCACAACTGTTTGTGATGAGAATGACTGTAGGTATATAAATTTTGTTATACTTGTTATTATATTACTTGGTATTTTAAATATTATTCATGTTACCTTTTGTTCTGAAAAATCAATCGAAGAAAATTTTTGATTGATATGAATTTTTATATTCATTATACTAAAAATCTTGAACTGTAAAACAATAAATAATTTTATTATAAAAAAACAAATTATATACTACTACAATTGGCGATCCTGCCAGGAGCTGTGTTGAAAAAGTGAAGAATTTTGCTCGGTGGTTGTATGCAATTTTTGCTTACATGTGCCTGCCACATCGGTGCGATTATTCCCACTTAAAACGGAAACTAGATCCACGCAATATTGTCTCATTGAGTTGAGCACGTCTGGTCGTAAAGTGTCGGTGCCACAAAAGGACGGTAGAGCAGGACAGAACAAACAAGCGCAGCAGGGCGGAGCGCAGCAGAAAGGACACGGTTATCTATGTATGTAATATCAGCAACCTTCAAGCTATAGGCGCAAGAAACGCCACGCGGCAAAATCAGCTGAAATTTATAGCACAACATCGAATCAAAGCGGCACCAACATCCAGTGCTAATAGCATCAATGACGAGTCGGCAATTGCGACAACATCAGCACTAAACAGCCTCACAAATACGCCCACTCCCAGCGCTACATCACGCAAAGCAGAACATTATCTGAATTTGACGCGTCTACTCGGACACATTGCACGTAAGCGAAGTCTTGAAGTGCGCAGTGGCAGTAGCAGCCGGCCGCAGCATAAATTGTCCGTAGCGCCAAAGAGCAGCGAATATTCGACGCAAAATTCGTATCCGATACGCATTGACATTAAACCATTCGACGGTATCGAGAAAATCGTCACTACCAAAGCCAAAACAATACGACGGGACAGCTGAGGCAAATCGAGCGGTGCAACACGTACAGCACAGTCAACAGCCAATCAGGGTGACGAGGAGTCAAATAACATTGATGTTTATAGCATGAACGATTACTTGAATGCCAATTTAAACACGGCAACAACATTTAGCAGCGCAACAACAACAAAATAATAGAGACAATTCGGTAGCAGTAGAACATGGTGAAATAATTAAAATATAAAATAAAATTACAAATTAATTCACGAAGCGCTGTGTGCGAACAAGAAAAGCAGCTGGAAATACAAAACTGCATATAAACAAAACTGTGTACATTTGTGTGAAAATCGCTAGCAGCGTCCACAATTAATGCAATAAAAAGAATTTTTCGAAATAAAAATAATAAAACGGCAAAGCAACATCATTTCGACCAAGCAAAAACTGATCAAAAAAAAAAAAAAAAAGCATAAGCAAAGTGATTTACGAACAGCAGAGCAGACAAAAGTGAAAGAAGAAGCAGCAGCATAAAACCAAATCAAAAGCCATTGCGCCAACGACTTGTGGCGGTATCAGAACAACCATAAAAACAACTACAAAAATATAAAAATCGTGACAATTTAGATTCTCTGATACTTTCGAGCTGGTGAGCTGTATCAAATATAGTATATACTATTACAATACAAATATTTGTACTTATATATATATATATATTGTTTATATATATATACATACATATACATTCATATACACATAATCAAAATGTTTCATTCTCCAAATCAACACAATGTACATTTATCTACACCGACACAAAATATTCATGATTCCCTTATTGATCTTGAAAATAATTTTCAAGAAGAATTACTAAATCCTTATATAGGACAAAATAATAGGGAAGTTTGTGCTACTTCTGTTAAATTACCACAGTTTTGGACTAATTGTCCAGAAGCATGGTTCTATCATGCTGAAATGCAATTTAGTACAAAAAATATTACACAGAAAAAAACAAAATATGAATATACAATAACTGCACTTCCACAAGAAGTTATAGTAACCATTTTAGATTTTATTAAAAATCCACCTGAAACCAATAGATTTTCAGCCTTAAAACAGATTTTAATAGAGAGACATTCTTTGAGTGAAAATGCTAAATTAGATGAAATTTTTTCTGATTCTAATATTGGTGATCGTAAACCGTCCGAATTTTATCGATCAATGTTATTACTTTCTGGTTCTCATTTTAGTCCAGACATTCTTAAGAAACTTTGGTTAAGAAAACTTCTTCAAAATATTAGTGTAATTTTGGCAAGTTCGAGTATCAGTGACATTAATGAATTAACAAAATTAGCAGATAATATTTGGGAAGAAATTAATAAACCTGAAGTAGCTTCTATCAATAATTTTCAAAATTCTACATGTGAAAAATCTATTATTGGTAATTTAAAACAACAGAAATTATGTGTGAGAGTTTTCAAAAGCTTTCTTTGGAGCTAAGTGAAATTAAGAGAAATTTTCACCGAAATAGTTTTAGATCACGTTCGGCTAATAGAAATCGTTATAGTAGTCCCTTTAGAAGCCGTTCTAAATCTAATGATAATTCAAATTGGATATGTAGATACCATTACAAATTTGGTAATAATGCAATGAAATGTGAAAAACCTTGTGCCTTTCAAAGAAATAAAGATTCATTAAACTAAAATCGTCCGTTGTTGTGGCGACAATCAACGGGAACTTAGAATTTTCCACTCGTCGCCTTTTTATATTTGATAAACAAAACAAGTTGAATTTTTTGATTGACAGTGGAGCTGAAATTTCAGTACTTCCTGTTTCTAAATTTCCATGTACAAAAAAATCTTCAGATATTGTTTTAACTGCAGCTAATGGCTCAGTAATTTCTACTTATGGAAAAAGGAATTTAAATATTAATTTGGGATTAAGACGGGAATTTTCATTTACATTTTTAATAGCTGATATTGCGAAGCCTATTATAGGTGCTGATTTTTTATGCAAATTTGGCCTTTTAATTGATATTAGATATAAACGATTAGTTGATGCTCTAACTAATCTTTCCGTTAATGCAATTTCTTTTATTTGTTCTATTTCACTTCCAAAAATTTTTGCTGTTGATAATAAATTTACTAAATTGTTAAAAGAATTTCCTTCACTTATTGTTGAAGCAGACTATTCAAAACCTGTGAAACATTCTACGGTACATAGACTTGTTACGGAAGGCAATCTTCCATATTCTAAGCCCAGGCGCTTAGATCCTATCAAGTATCAAGTCGCTAAACGTGAATTTGAATTTTTAGTCAAAGCAGGAATTTGTAGACCATCAAATTCCTCAGTAGTATCACCTCTGCATTTAGTAACAAAGAAAGAATTAAATGACTGGCGCCCTTGTGGTGATTTTAGAAGACTTAATACTATTACTGTCCCGGATCGTTACCCTTTACCTCACATTCACGATTTTAATATGAATCTAAGAAATAAAAAGATATTTTCAAAATTAGATTTAGTAAGAGCATATCATCAAATTCCAATGGCAGAAGAAGATATCTATAAGACAGCAATTACAACTCCTTTCGGTATGTTTGAATTCATTCGAATGCCTTTTGGTTTAAGGAACTCAGCACAAACTTTTCAGAGATTTATCAATGATGTAGTAGGTGATTTAGATTTTGTTTTTGCATATATTGATGATTTACTAGTCGTAAGTGAGAATGAAGAACAACATTTAAAGGATCTATCTGTAGTTTTCCAACGTTTGTCTGAATATGGTTTGAATATTAAATCAAGTAAATGCATTTTTGGAGTTTCGGGTATTGATTTTTTAGGGCATTTTATATCCGAAGCAGGGATACGACCTTCTGATAATAGAGTGGAAGCAATACGTAATTTCGAAAGACCTAAATCAATTAAGCAGGTACAAAAATTTATTGGAATGGTAAATTATTATCATAGATATATTCCAAATTTAGCAAAATTTACTGGTGTTATTTATAATCTAATTAATAAAACAAGCAAAAAACAAAGTAAGGAATTAATTTGGAATGACATTTCTATTAAATAATTTGAATGTATCAAAGAGAAATTTGCATCAGTTACATTATTAAATCATTTTAACAAAGATGCAAAATTATCCTTAACAGTGGATGCATCTAATACTGCAATTGGCGGTGTTATACAACAAAAATTTAATAATAAATCTGAACCACTTGCTTTCTTTTCAAAGAAGCTTTCTTTGGCAGAAACAAAATATAGTGCTTTTGATAGAGAACTGTTAGCAATTTATTTAAATATTAAACATTTTCGTTATTTGTTAGAAGGAAGACAGTTTACAGTTTTTACTGATCACAAACCCTTAATTTTCGCACTTAATTCTAAAACTGAACGCAGTCCAAGACAAACCAGGCATCTCGAGTTTATTGCACAGTTTACTAATGATATTCAATACATTAAAGGTGAAACTAATATTGTAGCTGATACTCTATCTCGAGCTTTTGAAGTATCTGCAATTATAAATACAGATTTGAATTTTAAAAAATTACAGTTTGAACAAGAGCAAGACAGTGAACTTAATAAACTTACTTCCGAAGAAACATTTCAAAATCTTAAATTAATTAAAATTCCAATTTTAAAATTTGATATTTGGTGCGAAATTTCAGGAGAAAATCTCAGACCTTTTGTTCCGAATACTTTACGCAAACCAATTTTTGATAGTTTACATGGAATAACCCATCCAGGTACCAAAGCTACACGTCGTTTAATAGTTACAAAATATTTTTGGCCAAATATGAACAAATAAATAAATACTTGGTCAAGAGAATGTATTAGTTGTCAAAAATCAAAAGTGTTTCGTCATACAAAATCCCCAATTAGTAAAATTCCAATTCCCAAAAACCGTTTTGAACATATTCATTTAGATATTGTAGGACCATTACCAGTTTCAAGAGGTCATAAATATATTTTAACAATAATTGATAGGTTTACTCGATGGCCTGAAGCATATGCTATAAGAGATATTTCTGCAACAACAATTACAAAATATTTGTTTAAAGAATATATATCTCGGTTTGGTGTACCTTTAGAAATAACAACTGATCAAGGAACTCAATTTAAATCTGCACTGTTTTCAGAATTGACAAATTTGCTTGAAAGTCATCACATTACAACGTCTTCCTATCATCCACAAGCCAATGGTATGGTAGAGAGGTTTCATAGACAATTGAAATCTTCAATTATGGCTAGAAATGGAACCAGAAATTGGTATGATGAATTACCTATTATATTATTAGGTTTAAGATCGATATTTAAAGAAGACATTTCAGCTACAGCAGCTGAAATGGTTTTTGGACAAAACTTACGATTGCCTGGTGAACTTTTTATTTCATCTAAAGAAAATGCAACTTCCACAGAAATTTTAAATAGTTTACGTGAAAATTTTAAAAATGTTAGATCGAATCTGGAACATCATACAAATTCTAATACTGGTATTTATGTTCCAAAGGATTTACAAAATTGTAAATATGTCTTTATACGTATAGTTAATAAACATTCCCTACAACAACCATATGAAGGTCCTTACAGAGTTGTTGAGAAAAATAAGAAATGTTTTAAGATTGAAATAAATAATGAAGTCAAAACAATTCCTGTTGATAGATTAAAGCCAGCAATTATTGAGGAATCATTTTACACTAACACACATAATACTGGAAACATTAATTTTAAAAAACGGGTTACTTTTAATTTATTTAATGTTAATTCTCTGGAAGAGGGAGTAATGTAGGTATATAAATTTTGTTATACTTGTTATTATATTACTTGGTATTTTAAATATTATTCATGTTACCTTTTGTTCTGAAAAATCAATCGAAGAAAATTTTTGATTGATATGAATTTTTATATTCATTATACTAAAAATCTTGAACTGTAAAACAATAAATAATTTTATTATAAAAAAAAACAAATTATATACTACTACAATGACAAATTTGATAACCAGATGAAAGAGACGAAGGCATACAAGAAGAAGATTTTTTTGACTTAACGAAATTTCAAAATATTTTTGGTTTCGACTTGGGATTTATTTAATGATTACAATGGATCTCAAACTGAAATTTGTTGTCTGTACTTTGGACGCCACTATCCTATCTACATGTAAAATCGGTTGTTGATTCCGAATATTTTTAATTCTATTGGAAGTTTTTTGAGATATCGGCAATTTACCGTTATTTGGCCAAAGGCTTCACTTAATCCAGCATGTCGCTTTAACGAATTGAGATAACACCAAACGAAAGAAAATTAAATTTCCTATACATGGCTCCTATAACATTTTTCTCTAGGTCTTATACATAGTTTCTGAAATATACATATGTACATAGATGAGTCAATTTTAAAATTTTAAATTTTTTACGATAATTTGAAGAAAAAATTGACTTTGTCAGGCAAGATCTTTAAAACAAACGTTTTTACTCGTTTACGTGTAAATGGCAAAAAGATAAGCTATCAACGAAGAAAATCCATAGTAAAATGGAAAAGTTATTGGTGATCTGAACCCGATTTTCGGAATCAGCGACCGATTTTACATATATGTAGATAGGAGTATTTTTTGGCTGTTGAGCAGTGTTATTGATGAATATTGCATACGGGGCTTATTTAGAGGAGAACCACATTCGTCAATACAATAACCAAGATTTTTACTCAAAAATACCAAGTGCAAGGTTCGGTCTAGTCTATTCTATGGAAACAGTTGAGCTAAGCCAGATCTAAGCTTAAAAAACTGTCAACTTATTTGCAAACAGAACAGACATTTAGAAAGCTGGAATGAGAGCGAGCGCACTCCACGCAATCGCCATTATATTGTTTTTTCAATCTAAAAATTGTTCGGCCCCAAGCGACTAATTAGGGGTTAAACACGTGTCTCTTTTGTTTAACAATTCATATTAGAGTTAGTCATTAGTTAATTGTTTTTATGCAGACCGCGAGTAAGCATTTCAAGTTTTAACTGTTGACAAGAATTATTTCAATGCAAATAATTGCGCATGTGCGTTTTGTTTTTTTTTTGTTTCTTTTTTTTTGGAAGCAGGGATTGCAAATAATCGTTATTTTTTAAATTTTGACTAAAAAAATCATACTGAAGGAGACATGCTAAACACAAAAGAAGTACACAGATGTAATCACCGTAACGCAGACTATCTCTAGGTGCATTAACTTTTATTTTTTCGATTTTTATAAAAAAATTGATTTTTAATCATTATTTTCTGAGTTTTATTTTCTGATCAGAAAATAAAAGTTATTTCTTGAGTTTTATTTTTCCCTCAGAAAATGAAAGTTATTTCTTGAGTTTTATTTTTCCATCAGAAAATAAAAGTTATTTTTTGAGTTTTATTTTTCGATCAGAAAATAAAAGTTATTTTTTGAGTTTTATTTTTCCCTCAGAAAATAAAAGTTATTTCTTGAGTTTTATTTTTCCATCAGAAAATAAAAGTTATTTCTTGAGTTTTATTTTTCCCTCAGAAAATAAAAGTTATTTTTTGAGTTTTATTTTTCCATCGGAAAATAAAAGTTATTTTTTGAGTTTTATTTTTCCCTCAGAAAATAAAAGTTATTTTTTGAGTTTTATTTTTCGATCAGAAAATAAAAGTTATTTTCTGAGTTTTATCTTTTTGCTCAGAGAATAAAAGTTTCTTCGGTTTAATTGAAGCTGCAGCTGTCGATTTTGCCACATTAACACGTAGGTAAAGTTTATAAACAAAAAAATTAAAAATTTATTTATCTACTTTACCTATTTATATGGGAAAATCTACAATAGCAGCCAAAATTAAACTGAAAAACTTTTATTCTCTGAGCAAAAAAATAAAACTCAAAAAATAACTTTTATTTTCTGAGGGAAAAATAAAACTCAAAAAATAACTTTTATTTTCTGAGGGAAAAATAAAACTCAAAAACATAACTTTTATTTTCTGATCGAAAAATAAAACTCAAAAAATAACTTTTATTTTCTGATGGAAAAATAAAACTCAAGAAATAACTTTTATTTTCTGATCGAAAAATAAAACTCAAAAAATAACTTTTATTTTCTGATGAAAAAATAAAACTCAAAAAATAACTTTTATTTTCTGATCGAAAAATAAAACTCAAAAAATAACTTTTATTTTCTGAGGGAAAAATAAAACTCAAGAAATAACTTTTATTTTCTGATGGAAAAATAAAACTCAAGAAATAACTTTTATTTTGCGAGCAGAAAATAAAACTCAGCAAATAATGATTAAAAATCAACTTTTTGGATATAACTCATAACCGTTACAGTCCCTGTTTGGAAGTAACAAAGCATTTAATAAGTATTTAAGTTTAAGTAAATTTAAGTTTTGACTTAAATATTCAAGGGGATTATTGCCTGACTCACTGTTTACGCGCTTTGAATTGTCAACAAAAACAACTGACTAATTGAATTGAGTGGGAAAAAAGTGTCACTTTCATCACAATTTCACTTGATTAAACATAAGCTTATTCACTAAATTGCAAATACATACATACATGCATTTATTGTTGTTTTTTTTTTTTTTTTGTAAAATTTCTGTATAAAAGCCAGACTGTCATAGAACGGATAGTTGTATTTTAAATACAGTTCACTTGGCTGTTACTTAAAAGAAAATACTTTTAATTGATTTTTTTTAAATGAAGTCGCATATATTAGTTATCTTAGTTACCTTCATCATCATGGAGCTGTTGGTAGACGAGAGCATGGCAACTGGTTTAGTTGTTGGTCAATGGGGAGATAATGAAGGTGGGAATGCAAACGATTTAAAGCTCTTTGACAGGGCGTATCCGGCGTTACCGGGTACTACTTGTTTTACAGTTTTATTTCCAGAAGTAGTAAGTTAAATCAACATGTATTCTTAGTCACGTTTCTAAAATGTTGTGTGCAAAAGTTTATTTTTTGTCTTTACAGTACAGTAAACAGTTTTAAACTCGCTATCTGAGCTCAATTTATTTTGTATGTACATACATACATATGTATGTAGGTACATACATATGTACGTAGGTACAGATAGCCTAAAAGCTCTTTGACATTCGACAGCGCATTCCTCAAGCTATTTCCAACATACATACATATGTATATAAACTATTGAACACAACATCTGCATTTCATAAACGTGGCCATATTCAGACTGTTCGAACAATTTTTAATCTAATTTAGGGAAATACAAATGAACATATCATTAAGGCAATTCGTGTTACCGAGCTATGCCCCAATGGCGGAGATGCAGAGATTACAGTTGCAGACGATAAAAAATCCGCAAAGATTGAAGTGTCATCGAAAAATGGAAAAAATATACACGTGAGAGTTAAAGTTTTTGCAGCTCATTCTTAATGATCGAGAATTTTGTGACTGCGGGTCTAGTGTGTCGATTGCGCCGACTTACCATGCATACTAGCAATTTGCAGCTCTTATACATATGTATTAGGGATGGGACTATTCGAATAAAAATTATTCGAATAAAAAATCCTTTTATTCGAAAGGTATTCGTAATTCGAATAATATTTATTCGAATAATTTATTCGTATATTCGAATAAATACTATTCGAATAGTACTATTCGAATATCACTATTCGAATACCACTATTCGCAAATAGCTATTGAATGTATGTATGTATGCTTTTGTTTTTGTAAATACATACATATGTATGTACATATATATACGTACTCTGACTTGCGCGAAAGTAAGTGGAATTCCCAAATTATGCATGCACATACATACTAATATTCGAATAGTATTATTCGAATAGTGTTATTCGAATAATATTATTCGAATAGTATTATTCGAATAGTACTATTCGAATTTTTTCCCACGAATATTATTATTCGTTTATTCGAATAATATTTATTCGAATATTATTCGAAAAAAGTCCCACTACTAATATGTATGTACATACATATTTACATAGGTATGCTAAATAATGTTAAACTTTTCAAATTTTAAAATCTGGCAAATACATACATACATGCATAAGTATATCATAAATTGTATATATGTATATATATTTTACATACATACTAAATACATATATACATATGTATCTTCATACGATCTATTATTTAGTTATTAATACGCTAACTTAAATTTTGTATCCACTGCTCTGTTGATTCTGCTGAACTGATTTAAAAAACTAAGAAAACCATTTCAAATATATGTACATACATATTGCTCTCAAATGGAACTGCGTTAATTTTCATTAAATTTGGTTGAGAAATGCGTCCACAATCGCCGTTGGAAAATTACCGTATAGTTGTTGTTGTTGTTGTTGCATGGTTTTGAACAGAACAGAACAGAACAGAACAGAACAGAACAGAACAGTACAGAGCTGTGTGTGAATGTGCATGCTTGGGTATGTTGATGCGAGTTCTGCACCAAACTTACCCTGCAAGTGTGAATATGTTTGGCTGCAAGCGGATTAAATAACACAACCTACCGTGTGATTTAATTAAAAAATAATGTCCGCTTTCGGGAAGAGTATAGGGCAAGAAGTTGGAGATTCATGAGAAAAAAAAAAGAAAATGATCACTTTAAGCTGCATTATTAGCTTCCCTAGGGAGTATACCAAAAAACTGTATACGCCATTCGCTTTAGCGGTTGATTCTACGTATGGGTATGATATCCATTTTTTCTTGTGCAAAATCCTAACTTTTTTCATACATAAACCTAAACATACCTTGAAATTCTTGAAAATGCGCGGTTTTTGTTGTAGCTCCAATCAGTTTTTGCAAAAGTGAAATTTATTTTCAGTTTACTTACTCTAAAACACCCTATTTTCATATTTCGGTGCCGGAGGGAGGATCTTAGAAGGTTTAAAGAATCCCATAGAAAAAAAAACTCATCTAATGTACATACATACATACATATATAAATCAAATGTAAGTTTGTACATCACAAACTATTAAAGGAGTCATTCATCTCTGCAACACGATGCATGAATTAACTTTTTTCACAGGTTTTCTGTTCTTAGCTGTTGTATTTTTTTTTGTTCTGTTACTATTTTTTTTAAAGATGTTCATCTGCTTTTCCTCATTACTTCGACAGCGGGTAGCTCATGCGTGCATAGTTACAAAATCAAAACTTTATTTGCTAACACTTGTTTTATTTTAATTGCTGCTCAGTTGCCTTTGCTTTATTTTCTTTTTTTTTGTTTCCGTTTTAGTAAACGCATGATTTTGTTTAGATTTAATTTGCTGTTTAATTGCTTGAGTGAGAATTTTCTCACTTCCTTTATGTATTGGCTGGGCACCTCATATGCTCTAATTAATACGCCAATTATGTACCTAATTTGGTTACGCTTCTTTTTTTAAGCTTATCAGAAAATGTATTGCTTTTTAAGCTTAACGGTTTTTTATATATATATATATATTTTTTTTTTTTTTTGATGTTGAGGTTGAGAGCAAAATTAGGAAATAAAATTTACTAGCCATTCATTTAAGTTGAAGTGTGTTGCTTAAGTCTTTGGAAAATGTGTAGAAGAAAAAGTTTTTATGGTTTGTGAATTATTTTTTTAGTTAACCCTGCCTTCATAACGTTATTTGTTGCTCCTTAAGTCACAACGTTACGTCTGGTAGCCGTATATAATTTAAGGGACATTTTATGATAATTAATGACATTTAGAAAAATTTCACTATGTGTCATACATATATTTGAATATTTTTTGTCATATAAAAATCATTCTTATTAAAAGTACCTAATTGTCATGAAACACGAAACTTACTCTGAAAAAAAAAAAATCTACCGCCACTGAAAAACTGTGAATAACGTCTGAGATAAGTGTGAGTATGAATTTCCTGATAACTAGAATAATTGTGAGAGGGAGACCAAAAAGTGAAAAGAGCATACGCCTCGCAGATGTATGTATGTATGTATGTACATATGAAAGCAGGGTTAAACGGAAAAACAAATTTGTCAACAAAATACCGACGCAATTATTATGGTTATCTTTAATATCATTAATATTTCCACAACCTTTAATATTTTTGATAATATTTTTTCACCGCTTTAAGCGCCACTGCTTTCAACAAATCAAAGTTGGCGCATGCGCGAATATGTATGTCGCTGTTATTACTTTTCCGTTTATATTTAAATTTAAAAAAAGAATTTCCGCTAACTGAGTTTTCCACTTAGTTTGTAAAGCTTCCGACTGCCAAGGCATAAGGCATTAAAAGAAAAACTTACCCAAATAGGTAAATAAAATTAAACAATTATAAAACAAATTAAATTTAAATGCAAACTTAACAAAAGTAAATACTACATGAATACCAACACGCAGAGCGACAACTCAAATATTACTTAATAATTTGCAAAAATATTATAGATACAAAGTACACACACCAAAAACTACTTACCTATTATAGGTATGTGCATTAGTTTTATGTTTTTGTTTTTGTTTTTTTTATACACTTTTTCTTTATTTCATTGTTATTTCAATCGACATATCGCCACTCTCTGATTCACTCAGTTGCGCTTGCGCGGCCGCTTTCCATTACAAGCAAAAAAGATAAACAGCTGTTAGCGCTGGCGCGCTTAAATTAAACATACACACACACACATGCTTCATAAAACAAGCATGCAAACGCATTCATGAATCTGCAAAAAAAAAAACATGAAGAAAAGAAAAAACCAAAAACAAAACACAAAAAAATAATCACAGGCTTTGCATGCTTCTGCATGTCGGTCGTATGTGAAGGAAGCAAAATTTGCCCGAGTTCCATGTTTTTGTGAACGCTCTACTTTTGTAAAATGCGTACCCTCCTTCCGCCGTTTCGGCCTACACCTGCAAATAAAACTTATCCGCATTGCTAATCGCGCATGTGCGCACAAGTTATAAAAAGTCATTGGCCAAATGGGCTAAAACTCATTTGATTTTGTTAGGCTAAAGTGTGCGTACCGACGACGAAGTGCGACTGCCCAAAAATTGCCTTAGCCATAAAAAGTTAGAAGTAGAATTAAAATAGAACGGGTATGAGTCGCTGGCATGCGAGTATGGTAAGCTGGAATTTTTGACAAGGTATTCGCTCGAAAAAAATTTTGATTAAAACTTTTTTTTTGCCAACTTTTTAGCTTCTTAAGGTGATTATCATTGTAGGCGTATTGCTGTTGTTGATTTGTGTGCAAAACGCGAACGCTGAGTAAGTATGAGAGAATGATTTGAATCGCATGCCATAAATAGCGCAAAACCAAAGTCAAGCAATTGTTACCATTTAATCATACGACAACTTCTTTTCGATTTTCTTTTTCAAAATCAACCTTAATTTCTAAATTTATCACCAGCAAAAAGAAAAAAGTCATCATTCATGTGCCAATACATAAGAAAATCGAAAAGCATACACACACTGTAGTAAAACATATTCATCATCACCACAAACCGATCGTTATCAAGGAAGAGAAGATCATCAAAGAAGAACATCATCCGATTATACATAAAGAGCATATCTCACATGAGCATAAACATCATCACGAAGAGAAGCATGAGCACTTACATCCGATAATTGAAGAGGAAGAAGAACACATACATCATCATCATGAATACGAGCACAAGGAAAAGGGTCACCACGACGAAAGTTGAAATGCGAATTGAGAGAATTTATGTAGCCATGATTAAAGATTTGGATTAAGCTAAGAAATGTTAAGATAGTTAAAGTAAATATACATACATATGTATGTATGTATAAGAAAAAGAAATTCTGTAGTGATTTAATTGTGTTGAAATGGAAGTGACTGTAGATGAGCTTCATGGATTATTGATCGCTGGATTAATAAGCATATTGCCACCTTGGGATATAAATCTTAAAAATAAAATAATACCGCAAAAATAGCATAAATAAAAATTTCCCAAAAATTTCCCTCTGGGGAAATTTTTGTAAAAATGCCGAAATTTTTGCTTTCTCAGTCATTACAAAACTTATTTTTGGAAATTTGAAGCAAAAATAAAAATTTCCCTCTAGGGAAATTTAGTAAAAATGCTGAAATTAAAATTTGTGCCGTCCTCAGTCATTACAAAACCACTTTTGCGAAATTTGAAGCAATGAGAAAAATTTCCCTCTAGGGAAAATGTGATAGTGCAAAAATAAGCTAAATTTTTACGTTAAGGCGAAGTTTTAGCATTTTTACAAATACTTAAACGAAAATAAAAATTTCCCAAAAATTTCTCTCTAGGTAAATTCGGCAAATACATAAGTGATTCTCAAATTAAAATGTTTACTTTCCTAACAATTTTTTTTGAAATTTGTAGCAATAAGAAATATGTATTTCCAAAAAAAATTACCTCTAGGGAAATTTTGCTAAAAGTATATAAATAATCGAATAAATAAATTGAAGTTTTACCTTAAAGCAAATTTTTACCATGTGTGCAAAATTTTAAACTAAAATACAAAATTTTATCGAAAATTTCTTGAGCTGTCACGCACCGCTGAAGAAAACCCAGCATTGCTTTGTTGTAATTTTCTAAATCATTGCCCTAGCGAAGTACGAAGAGCAGAAAGTGTTGAAAGGAAATTGATTTGCCACTGCTTTTACTTTATATCGTCGTACCATACGAAAACTAGCACTTTTAAAATTTCTTTCATAGAATTTCTTTGTAAAAAATTTTGAAAGTGCTAGTTTTCGTATGGTACGACGATATGTAATTAATGTTTCCGTTGCAACAAATTAATTTTAATTACATCTGTTTCTTGCTTGCAGCGCTTCCAACACGTTTCTTAAAGCAATTACAGCAACAAATTACAAAAAAAAAAAACAAAACAAAAAAAAACAGAAATTTTCATTTTCTTGTGCTTTCGAGTTTTTTCGATTGATGTTAAGTTTTGACAACTTTACTGTTCAAACACTCACTCATCCGCTATCGATGCATTCCCCTAACCGTCCATCAACCCGTTCGCCCCTTTCCAACAAAATTAAGCCACAAAACTCAATGAAATGTGGCTTTAGGTTGATAAAGCAAGTGTTCTTCAAATCTAAGTACGCATGCCACTCTTCATTCTAGCTCATTCTCATGGCGCACACACACACTTGCGCCCAACGCAATCGAGTGACTTATGTAAGCAAGAAAGTAGTACATTATTTCAACATCAATTTGTAGCTGCTTTAAGTTTATGGATTTTTAATTTTTTCTCTGCTTCTTTTTTTTACACAGTTTACATGTTTCTTGTTGTATTACGCTTGTTAAATTTTGGGGTAATTGGCCTTTTTTTTCTTCTCTTTCGACATTTGATATAAACAGCGCGCTTTTATAGCAATGAACAAAAGACTTAAGCAACGAACTTGTTAAGGCACTTGTTCGCTTTTCGATGAGAGTGCATTTTTTAATTTGTTTTTTTTTTTTTATGAGAAGAAAATGTAGCAAAATTAGATCATTTAATTAAATCAAAGACTTTTTGGGAAATATATGTAGATCAAGGGATGGGTGTACAATGTACATAGGTGGGCGTAACAAACAGCACGTAAACGATTATCATTGATATGACTGAAATTGATATACATAATTGGAGTTGTAGAATGATAACTATTTAATTGTAAATTGTTTAAAATTTTTTAAAAATGGTAAAAATTTACTTTAAAGCAAGGTTTTTACTCATTTTTGCACTTTTATCAAAATTTTCCTAAAGGAAACATTTGGGGAAATTTTGTTTTTGCTTCAATTTTCGAAAAAAAGAAATGGTTTTGTAATGACTGCGCAAGGCAAAATATTTTATTTCAGCACTTTGTACGAAATTTCCTAAGAGGAAAATTTCAGGGAAATTTTTATTTTTGCTTCAAATTTTGAAAAATGGGTTTATAATGACTGAGGAAGTCGAAATGTTTTATCTCAGCATTTTCTACGAAATTTCAACAAATTTCCTCAAAATTTCCCTGAGAGGTAAATTTTTGGGAAGTTTTGGTTTTTGTTTGAAATTTCGAAAATACGATTTATAATAAGTAAACAAGGCGAAATGTTTTATTTCAGCGTTTTTTGTAAAATTTCCCTACAGCGAAATTCTTGGGAAATTTTTATATTTCCTTCAAATTTCAAAAAAAAATTGTTTTGCAATGACTGAGGAAGGCAAAATGTTGTATTTCTCTAAAGGGAAATTTTTGGGAAATATTCTTTTTGCTTCAATTTTCGCAAAAGTGATTTATAATGACTGAGAAAGAAAAACGTTCCATTTCAGCATTTTTAACCGAATTTCCTTAGAAGAAATTTTTTGGGAATTTTTATTTTTGCATCAAAATATGCTTGTATGGCAATTATGATGTGTCTGCGTATTATAATAAAGAAATAGGTAGTTTCAGAGCTATTAGCTGCCTATAGGCACTATAATGGTATGCGAGTGAAATGTTGGATAAAGTATGGTCATATTGCCCTTTACTCAAAACGCATTCAGTTCTAAATTTCCTTAGTATGTATCTTCTCATATGTTCTTCATATATATTTTTTAGCATACATTTTAAACATAAAATGAAAGTGAGAAACGGTTTTAGGAACACTTCTTGCACAGAAAACAAGTTTAACCAGAATAAAAATGGTACAAGGGAATAGGTGAACCACCCAAAAATAAGAAGCAGAAAAGCAAAATAAAATAAATGCAATAATTACACGCTTAAAAACCTGAATGATTACCTAGAAAAACTATGTTAAAAAAAAAAAACAGAAATAAAAACTAAACAAAGTTAAAGTACTTGTTAAAAAAAGATGTCAACTACAAGATAACACACTTTTAAGCCTCCAGAAAATTATAAATACCAGCTCAAAATGTACACAAAGCTCATTTGTTAAAAACAGAAAACAAAACAAGTACATAAAGAATACGAACTTCTCTTCACACACAAAACTTTCCAACAAAACAACATGAAGCACAAATGGCGAAGGATAACACTTCCACTTCCACTATTAACACTTTGTTACTTACAACTCAACGTCGTGGCCATAATGCAGCACGCAACACCATCAGCAGCGCAGCAGAACAATCGAAAGATCGATTTGAGGAGCATGCGATTGGGCAATCGCTATCTCAATCAGCAGCAACCACTTTGGATACTCGAGGACCAAGTGCCAGCAAATGAACAAATTGCATTGAGTTACGAAACACAAGCGCAGCGTGACGGGCGGCAGCAGCAACAAGAGCGAACACGGTTACATTTGAGACAAAGTCGACAACAACAACAACACCAACAACAACAACAACAACAACAGCAACAGCGGAATGCAGAACGTCAAAACGAAGCACATCCGCCGCCACCATCGCAACAACAACCGCAGCTGCCGAAACAAGCAACACCACACTTTTTTCGCCGCCAAAAACAACCTCAACGCTCTTCTAAGCTACACACACGCAAACACGCATTCTTGTCACGCGTGAAGTTGGCGCCACCGCACAACATGCCGCTGCGACGAGTTCACTTACAGCGGCAGAAGCAGCCACGCTTCATAAGAAGCAAAGCGGCGTCGGCGGCGGCGGCGACGGCAGACAGGCGCACTAATCTGGGCCGTCGTCACGTTGAGAGCTACATTCCCCAACTCAGCAACATGCCACCACCGCCCACTTTTGACAGCATGCCAGGCGATGAGAGCTTAGACGCTGCCACGCCTATTTTCATTTACACCGGCTCCAAGGGTGCGCTCATATTGAATACCATGCTAACAGCGCCCAAATATCCAATGCAAGAGCCCGTGCCAGGACAAGTGCTGTATCCGCCCAACGTGCCCATGTTTCGGCTAACACCAATTGTGCAGCGCTTTCGCATACCACGACAGCGGCAGGTGCAGGGCGCTGCGGAGCAGACAATGTTGGTGAATTTAACGCTGATACCATTTTATGCGCACGAAGCCATTGGTATGCCGCCACAGGTTTTGTATTCCGCACCGGTAGCCATGTCACGCATTTCGGATACAAGTCAAGATGGCATTGTTTCACCACCTGCATCGCCACAGCCGCCTCCACAAAAAAATTGGCGCCTGAAGAAGACGAAACATTATTCGGTTTATCATTCGCCAAACGAAGTGCAATGGACTCCGCTGTGCTTGGATCCGCTAGAGCTGCCGCGGCGAACGACCACCCCCTTTCCGCTAACAGCGCCGAGCCCTCCACAGAATCACCGTTTTGTGGCTGATATGGAGACTTCTTCCACCAGCGCGCCAACGTCTTCCTACAATCACTACAAATTAAATTATGAGACGAGCCCGAGGGAAGATGCACAGGAAAAGAACGATTCACTTGCTAACGATGGGAATCGCTTAGGCATCATATATGTTGATGATAGCTTGGAAAGACCGTTCACAACCGTTGAAGCCACACCGACGAAATTGAGCTCGCGTTACTCATTAAGCAAAGAGTATTTTGCCTTTCCGGTATTTACGCTGGGCAAATTGCTAAAGAAAGAGACGGTCGAGACGGAGAAAGCTATAACGCCAACATTGATGGTGGAAAATACGGTTGATAATGCTTTAGGGAATGAGCGTCAGAACGAAGTGCGGCTTGATGCGGCTGTCATGCAAAACCAAATGAAGGAGACAGCGGTTAGTAAGAATGTTGGCGGTGTCGAGGAGAATGAAGTCGATGAACGAGAGCGAGAGGACGAAGATGCTGTAGAAACTTGGTTTATATTAAATTCGAGGTGAGTGATGAAGTCGAAGGCGTGTACAAGACTGAAGCTTACACGCTTCAACCTTTGAGCTTGAGCAAAGTTTGCAGCACTTTCAAAATGTTTCGAGGTACATATTTAATTTTGATTCGAAAAAAACTTTGCTATTAATATTTTCAAAGCTTTCACTTTTAAGTAGCATGAAAGCTGGCAGCGCCTGTGAAAGCTCTTCAATTTATTTAATTTAGAGTTTTAGTTTAGTTTTTTAGCATTTCATGCTTTTTTTAACATAATTTTCAGATACCAAGGACAACATAACCAAAACAATATGGAAAATAGACTCTCTTCGAAATATGTACACACGATGGATGCGCGAGAGGCAAATGTAAATTTGTAGTAAGTTTGGGTTAAAAAACATAATTTGTACTGATTATAATAAAGTGTTAAAAGAAAAAAAAAAAAACAAGTGGAATCATGTATGATTCATATGTATATATCATCGTACCATACGAAAACTAGCACATTTAAAATTTCGGGCGAAAGCTATCAATTAAAAAATTCTGTACGAAAAGTACAACATTTGATTTTTGGCTGACGAAAAGTAGCATATTTAACTTTTGGCCGACGAAAAGTAGCACATTTGACTTTTGGTCGACGAAAAGTTGCAGTAATTATATATTGTTTTTGCATTAAAATTGTTGTTATTTAAACGAAATTGATAGTTTTCGTCAGCCAAAAAAAATCATATGCTAGTTTTCGTATGGTACGACGATATGTAGACAAATTTTATATCATGCTAGCAAATTACCGTTCCACTTTCCCGCAAAGAAAGGTATTTCCTTTTCTCTTTCGCTTTCTCTTCCTCTTTCTCTTTCTCTTTCGCTTTCTTTTTCTCCTTCTCCTTCTCTTTATCTTTCTCTTTCGCTTTCTCTTTCTCTTTCTTCTTCTCTTTCTCCTTCTCTTTCTCTTTCACTTTCTTTTTCTCTTTCTGTTCCTCTTCCTCTTCCTCCTTCTCTTTCTCTTTCTCTTTCACTTTCTCTTCCTCTTTCGCTTTCGCTTTCTCTTTCTCCTTCTCTTTCTCTTTCACTTTCTCTTTCTCTTGCTCTTTTTCCGGCAAAAATAAAAGGCAATTTAAAATTACAAAGAGACCGTAAGCCCAACTATAGTAAATTTGGTATCAATGGACTCGCCGTAAGCCCTTTAATTCCAACGACATATAATATATGTATGTACAGTCTGTCAATTAGTTCTTTGCAAAATGAAAACAGTTCAGAAATTTGTTTTCATACTGGTATTTGGTCAACTAAGATAACTTTTTAATTTTTTTTAAAGCTAATATTAAACTAAATATGTTTACAGCATTTAGGGCCAAAAAAAATCCAAAGAATTAATTTACAATGTGTCTTTTCTAATTTTATGAACTCTTTTTTTTTCTCTTGGGTCAATGCTTTAAGTTTTGGATTTTTTTGGCCCTAAATGTTGTTAACATATTTAGTTAGTTTAACATTAGCTTTAAAAAAAAATTAAAAAGTTATCTTAGTAGACCAAATACCGGTATGAAAACAAATTTCTGAACTGTTTTCATTTTGCAAAAAAACTAATTGACAGACTGTACATTAGATCGTATCACGGTGTATGGAGGAAAAAAAAGTTGAAAATGTTCCCCCCCAGTTTGAACACTTACCTTATGAGGTTTTCAAAAAAATTTTTTTTAATTTTTTGTCACCCTGTAAAAACCGCGAAATTTGTTTTTTTTCTATAATTTCTATATTTTACGTTCGATTTTCAAAAGTGATACATTTTTAGAAAGGTATTCACCAAGGCAATATTTCATCCATAGAAACTTTTAGCCCATCATGCCAAGTTCAGCTTTTATTCTATTTTTACTAAATCCAACACCCTGTATTTGAAAAAAAAATTGTTTCCTGAATACTAAGAAAAACAGGTAAGAGCGCGGCTGACTTCGGACGTACCAAAGACTGCATACCTTTCATGAATGGGGAAATGAAAAGTTGCATAGTCTGATATTGTTTAATTTATACTTTCAATTCTCTGGGTAATTTATACAAAGATTCCTTAGAAAAAGAAGTGTCATTATTTAGATGGAGAAGTTATACCCTAAAATATATATATCTGAACAATCGGTTGTATGGCAGCTATATGATATAGTGGTCCGATTCGGCCGATTCCGACAAATGATAAGCTTCTCCTAAAAATACACTCACATTCCGAATTTCATGCAGATATCTCAAAAATTGAGGGACTAGTTTGCGATTAAACAGACAGACAGACGGACATGGCTTAATCGACTCAGCTCATGATCGTGATCATATTGGTATATATTTTCGTAGGTCTGCAACGCCTCGTTCTGGTACTTTCACCATTGGTGTTTCGGTACAAAGTTATAATACCATTTCATTCCCATGAATGGTATAAAAAGAATATTTACCTGCATATAATGAGGAAATAAATGTAATGCATTTATGCTAAATCTTTTCTTGGCTCTAATTTTCTGTAACGTTTTCGGCTACTTACTTTAGCGAGTATATAACCTAGGCGTTCCTCGTCGGCAACTTCTGTACAAGAATCTCTTACTACCTGTTCAAATCGCTCAGTATTTATAGAATGGCATAGAAAATCCAAGTAAATTAATAGGTTATAATTAGTATAATTAGTATCAACCACTGCTGTTTGGAAATATTAATCAGGTATTTTTATAACATCATTAGAATTTTGTACTTCCTGCAAGTCCGTATCAGAATAAAATTGCAAGCATGGTGGCTCTGTAATTCTAAATGAGCTCCAATCGATCATTTGAGTGTACTATGTACTTCTTCATGGCATTTCTGCTCTGAGTTGCTCTATGTTGCTCTATTTCGACAGCTGCCCTACTTTGCTCTGCTCTAACCTGCTCCGAACTTTTTTTGTTCATTAAACAGAGCTAATATTAATAAGTAATAATCAATTTTACTCATATAATGATGTCAAAACTAAATTCAAGGCTAAATTTACTTTATTCAAAAATTTTTTTTTAATACAGGGTGTTGGTTTTAAATAAATTTTTATAAAAGCTAAAGTTGGTGTCGCAAGTTAATGGCTTATATGGACGAAATATGACACGGGTTAAAACCTTTACAACAATATATTGCTCGTTAAAATCAAACATCAAATAGAAAAGTTATAAGCAAAAAACGAATTTCGCTGTTTTTACAGGGTGCCGAAAAAAAATTTTTTTCCATTTTTGAAATCTCCAAGGAGTAAACATTCGAACCAGAGGGGAACATTTTAAACTTTTTTTGGCGATACGCTCTACTGTACATACATATATTATATGTCGTTGGAATTAAAGGGCTTACGGCGAGTCCATTGATACCAAATTTACTCTAGTTGGGCTTACGGTCTCTTTGTAGTTTCGAATTGCCTTTTATTCTTCGCTCTTTTTGAGAGTTTAACTGGAAAAAAAATTTGTATTTTATTTTTTGATTTTTTACACAAACTTCTGAGTATACAGTCTTATAGACCAAATAATTCTAGCCTAACAAAGTGTAACTTTTAGCTTTCTAGGAAATTATTTTGATTTTTGGCAGTTTTTTTCTAAGAAGCAGGGCCGTGCGCAGGAATCAGCCTTGGGGGGGGGTTTAATTTTGGTTTGCATTCGCACACATTTTTCGCTAAGATAAACATATTTGCTGAAACAGATATCCAGACCCATACATCATAAATTTAAATGTTCTCTAACTCTTCTGAAACTGCATACTCTGATGCTTAAAATTATACACAAGAAATTTTTTTGGTGTTTGCTCGGACTGGGGTTTGAACCCGAGACCTCTGGTATAGCAGGCGAGCACTCTACCCACTGCACCACAGCGGCCACATGACGAAACTTAGGGTTAAACTTTTATTACTTGTACTAATATACGTTAAAAAATTTAGCGAAATCGGTGTATAACCACGCCTACTTTTTTACAAAAACATTTCTAAAATTCAATTTCAATTTGTGAAATTTGTGACGTGACATCTTTGTAACTAAAAGTCATAAAGGAATGAAATTTTGCACAAAGAATAATATTCATATGGTCAAGATTTTTGACTGCCACGTTACAATCGTACACTGTTTAACCTCATATCTCCGGAACCATATATTTAAAATGAGATCTTGTAAGCGCATATCGTCAGTCTCCCTAGAAACATCATATTGAATATTACAATTTCTCTGTAACTTTCGTAACTAATATGTTAAGCCAAATTTCATCGGACTGGAACGTTACATAATTTTGGAAGTGTATTCCGATGTTACTGTACATTTTGCGAAAAATCTGCGAATATAACCAACAAATTTTTTTTCTTTTCTTATATGTGCCATATAAGAGGTAAACCCATAGAGAGAGTGGTTCAGCGTACCTAAAAAATACATTTTAAGATGATTTATGAGCAATAAGGTGCGGACTGCCACGTTACAAGAATTTGTCTGCCACGTTACACGTACGAATTTTCAATACAATGTATGAACAAAGCAGTAAATAAAAGTTCAATTTATTAGAAAAGAACATTTTAAGTCTTCATTTTAAGTTTACAAATATCCTTGTTTGGATTAAGGAAAAGTAATGATCTTTTTGCTTATCGTTTGTATTTGGTGAGCACTGGATATATTTCTTATTGACTTTGTTTTTGAGAAAAGCTCAACAACTTTCAACTCATTATTAACACAGTCAATTTGTTTTTCCGTAATTTCCTCAACAGAAATTTTGGATGCAGTCATATGAAATGCAAGTACAAAATCACGTATCGAGACTAACGTCACCCACCAAATCAGTCACCTTCGAAACAATTATTCCAGTGCATGTATTACACTCCCCATACCAACAGCTCATTGAAGATGCATCACATAAAAATTGCATTACAAACCCGTTTTCATAATCTGGCACTTTGGGAACAATTTTATAATTACTTTAGTTATTTATTAAGATATAAACTTCCCCAATCAAAGTAAAATAAATACGAAATTATAACATAATTTACCATTTTACCCGGAGTCGATTTTTTGACCATATATTTTCAGTTCTGAATCGAATTTCTTAAAATGGACAATAAATATGTCAACTACCAACATTT
The DNA here is from genome assembly GCA_960531455.1 of Urophora cardui. Classification (NCBI taxonomy): domain Eukaryota; kingdom Metazoa; phylum Arthropoda; class Insecta; order Diptera; family Tephritidae; genus Urophora; species Urophora cardui. Next base: position 2,642,135 of record OY482671.1, on the reverse strand, counting down.
GTCACCCCTTGCCATGAGAGGTGCCGGGTGCTTCGCGAAACAATGTTGCATATTCAACAAAATTTAAATTTAGTTAATAAAATTTTAAATTTTTCCTGTAAAAAGACTGCCACGTTACACATGTTTGGTCATTTTTTATTCCATATTACCGGCCTTTTTCCAGCCTTTTTTTCTACCGGCACCAACACGGGAAGAAGCCTGTTTAAGAAATATATAGTACATTGCATTATATAAATGCATTCCGCTAAAAAAAAAAGAAAAATATGTATTTTTGACTGGAACGTTACACAAAATTTGCTACCCTAATCTTTTCAGCCAAACATGCAAACCAAAGACATTTCGCTCTTTATCTGGTTGGATTTAAATAATAACAATCATTTTCTAGGCCTCAAAGTGGATATAATTAGGGATGTGCGATTAATCGATTAATTATACGTGGTAATTAATCGAAACATGATTAATTGATTAATCATAATTTACTCATTTTTGATTAATCAGAAACAATTTTTTCTTTATTAATTACGTTTTGATTAATCAGAATAGAAATAACTTGATTAATCAGAAATATGAGTAATTATAACCCGATTAATCAGAAATTTTATTTTGCTTATTTTTGTTTATTTTATAGGTTTCATAGAAAAACGAAACAAAACTTTATTTTGCATTTGCAGGATCTACTTCGATTTTTTTTATTTAAAGTAAGGCGCATAAATACATATATTCATATATACAAATTTATGTATAATGCAGAAGAGTAGGTACATGAGAAAATCCAAATAAGTTATTGCATGTAGAGATTTTAAGCTTTTTGCCAGAACTTCTTAGCTTTTAAAAAGGACCTTTAAGTTGCTTCAAGGATAACGTTTTCGGAAAATATTATGGAGGTAAAATGTGCCAAAAATAAAAATATGAACAGAAAATGAAAAAGTGGGGAGTGCACAATTCTAGTAGTAGATCTTCATAGTATTCCTGGGATATTGTACCCTGGAGTCCCAACATTTAATACGTTTTGAAACCCCTTCCTCTCAGTAAATGAAAGTGGTAGCATATCCATGACAATCATTTTAAAAATGGCATTATTAATAGCTTTTACGTTGTGGGGTACCATTGACCTTTTTCTATTATAATTCGAGGTCTTAGGTTTTTTCACAGGTGGAGCTTCGTCGTTGGAAGTGTCAATATTATCGCTAGCTCCACTGCCTCCATCGCTGGAAACAAACAAAAATTCATGAAGTGTTACCTATGTATGTATGTTTTTCCTGGAGATCTGGAAATGCCATGTACTTTTTGAATAAGGTACAACAAAGAAGACGAAGTCCTCAAGTATTTCAGCCACTTTCCGCATAGGTTGCATTTGGCAAACTCAGAGCCATCCGAAATAACAAAACTCTTTCTAGCACACGCTCGTTCGGCATTTTGCATTCACAAAACGATATTTTGAAATATTTTGAAAATAGTACATGTAATAAAAATGTATGTTTCGTGAAGAAAATGAATGTTACTCAGTTTTCAATTAATTTTTTCTGAGTAAACAGTGATTACTCAGGATGCGATTAATCAGAATCTGATTAATCAATCTTTTTGATTAATCAGAATAATGATTAATCAAGAAATGATTTAATCGATTAATCGCACATCCCTAGTTTACTTTTATCAGGTATTTTGCGGAATAACGTTTCATATTAAACACCGTTTTATATAATATTTCGACAAAAAAAAATTTTTTCTGGTTACATTTTTCGCGATCTTGACCATATGCTTAGTCAGATAATTGATACTAATTTTGAAAATGGGTGTGGCTACGCCCACCTTAAGCGGTATCCGCATTATATAAAATACACCGTGTTTCCGTCAAACGTAAACAAACAATGAGAACATCCCTTTGCCAAAATAGTTGACTTATCTATTTTTTGTTATCAGTACAATTTTTTGAAAAATTTCAAACGAACATATGCTACACAACTTTGTAATTTCGGAAAGCTCCAAGTGCAATTCAAAGTGCCGAACTTATGTATTGGCCAACCTTATTTTTTGCAACTTTCACCAATTTCTTCTTCCGTAAAATTATTGTACTAATTTTGTAAAAAATTATGAGTCAAGATTCAATGCAAAATTTATAAACTGTGTTTTGAAAATTTTTGCAAAATCATTGCAACTTAGATTTGGTCATGGGGAGTTTTATTTTCATTTATTTTCAGAATATATTTTATATGCACATATCCACAAGGTGAAACAGGTACAATTGAATCAGTTCATTAAAATAGTTGTCCTTGTAGGCAATAATAACATACAATTACAACTTTTAGTTAAATAGAAAATACCCGAAATTTAGAGGAATTAAATCTAATATAATAAGCGCGTACTATATTGTCGATTCTGTCAAACTTTTAATCATGTTTCAATTTTCGAGGCTTTTTGAAAAATTCTTGAAGGCCAAGAACTTCAATAAAGTAAAAATTCTATTAAAAATATAAATATAACCAAAAAGTACTACATACATACATATGTATATTCTTATTTATTTTGGCTTTAAATGCAAGGGTAAGTGAAATTGATGATCAATTTGCCACCAATACCATACGATACTCATTCGCACGTAGCAATGCAAAAATATACATACATACGTATGTATAAGCACAATCCAATCAACCACCAAAAACAAGAATTAAAACGAGTACGAAGTAAAATTACTACAAGCGATTCATTCCTAAAATTTAAATGTTTCAACAAAGGATAAAAAAAGTTGCAACAGAGCTTTTCATCAGATCAAGGTTTTTATAAAATTCTAAAATAGAGATGGGCGACTCCGAGATGTTTTATTCGATTCTCTCGATTGTTGAAACATATCGAATGCTCTCGATAGTTTTCATTCTTATTCGAGTCGAGTCGTAAATTGCCGTCAGTCGAAACAATCGCTAAAACATTTCGGACTCGCTGCAAAAAATACATAATATTTCTTGTTGCCGCTTGAATATTAAAATTGCTTTAAAAAACATGCAGAGTGGTACAAATCTATTTCCGTTGTTGCTACTCGTAAAATTCATTTGTTTCATAAGCGTCTCACTTCAGAAAATTTATTAATGTTTAAATAATTAATTATTATTATTATACACGACACTCTTTAGTTGTGATTTCAAAAATGCAGCGTCTATGTATAGCATATTTTTCGATTTGGTTAATTTATTTATGTATTTGCCTCACTTCCATTAAAAATCCTACTTTCTTTATCAACAAACCTCATTCAGTTTATTTTATCAACTAAAACATATCATCAAAACAACAGCCGGCCCGCCGACTCGGAACAATCGCAAAAACATCTCGCTTGTGTAGTCGAGATGTCATCGAAACAACCTCCGACTCGCCGACTCGGAACAATCGGAAAAACATCTCGCTTGTGTAGTCGAGATGTCATCGAAACAACCTACGAATCGCCGACTCGGAACAATCGGAAAAACATCTCGCTTGTGTAGTCGAGATGTCATCGAAACAACCTACGAATCGCCGACTCGGAACAATCGGAAAAACATCTCGATTGTGTAGTCGAGGAGCGAGTCAACTTTTGACTCGATTGTGATTTTGCAACGATGGCGATTCTCTCGATTGTCTAAACATCTCGCACTCGCCCATCACTATTCTAAAATTTGCAGCCCGGCTCATTTTCAACCATCTTTGCATCTTTGCAGTGGCGGTAGAGTATGAATAGAAGTAATAACTAAATGTCAAGCAAAAGAAATGTCAAAATGAATTTATTTTTCGCCGCGAAAAAACAAACGAATTCGAGCTTGAAGAATGTTGGGAGGCAACTCGCGAAGTCATCATCTTTTTTTGACTAAACGATTTCCACCTCACTCGTCCAAAATACCGAATTTTCCCTTCTTACTGTGTAACCTAATACAAACGCACGCCGTCAATTTACTGTCAAAAATTTCTCATGCCCATACAACTTGTATGGGAGTAACCGAAATTGAACGGCGTGCGTGAAAAGCCAACTCGACGCCCAATTTTTGTTTTGCGTGACAGTTGAAATTAAGCATTGTGGGTGATTGTTTGCAAAAAAATTGACACCTGTCGTGAGTTTCTGTAACAAAATCGCGAAAATTGTCGATCAAAATGACGTCACATTAATACGTTCCACACTTTGTCACCACCTAAAAAGCAAGAGAGAATCTATCGATTGACGTCATTATGACGTCACTCGGTCGAAACTATTGATAGAGTTCAGTTACAGAAACTCAGTACTGCTTTTGATATCGTGTGTGTTAGATACATATTCCATAAAATAACAAGATTTTCTCTGATTTTCTATATTTTTCTATTTCTTTATCTGTACACGCAAGTCAATTTCGGTTCAACGCATATGAAAAATTTGCGTGCGTGCGTTAATTGACGACTTGCGTTTGTATTAGGTTACACGTTATACAATATACGTTCTTTGGTTGCACGTTTGAAAATTTAGAACACGCAGTAGCGACCTCGCGCTTCAAATTATCATATAATAACTGCTACCCTTCACTAGGTGTCGCGCAGTGGTCAAGTTTATAATAAAGTAGCTTCAGACCCATCTGAAGGCGTAACACCCGCATATGCCGGCTTTTTTAATTTATGAATTTATTAAATACATGTACGTTATACATGTTATTTAGAACTTCAATTAAAATCTCCTGCACTTTATGTGATGACATACATATTGTTAATTTGGAGGGTTTTGTGTTTGGTGTTTTTAAGGTGCGGGAAATGGCGCAACTAGTATATAGAATAATAATAGTAGGTGGTATTAGTCCATATTTTCACCAGCGTCTGCCCTTAAAAAACATCTTCCAAAAAAAGAAATTTTCAAACCCCCCCCCCTTGCCGAAATCCTGTATCCGCGCCTGATGTATATAATTGTATGTATATACATGTATTATATGTCGTTGGAATCTAGGACTTACGACGAGTCCACTGATACCAAATTTAACCTAGTTCGGCTAACGGTCTCTTTGTAATTTCATTTTAACTGTTATTATTTGACTGAAAAAATAAAAGTAAACTTTTAACAGTTAATATCGGACTTTTTCCGAAAAAGTTAGAAAAATAAAAATCATGTCTGATTCTTGGAGAGGAGGTCGAGAGGACTTCAGAAATATCAAAATTTTTTGTCTACGGCGATATTTTGATTCTGACTTTTTTGTCTAAAAATATTTCGATAACAGTTATTATGGGTCCCTGGAATAAACAGAGGATTGGATACAAAATTTATGCGTTTATACTAGTCTCTCTCCCGTTCTGTATCAACAACTTTCCATGGCCAGCCGGGTCCACATATCGGTCTATATCCTAATTACTACTATATTTTGATACAAATATTGCTCAAAAATGTTTCGAGCTATTCCGGTTCATGTTTGGGCCTCAATCTCGGGAACCGATTGAGATATTCATACAGCGTTAAATATATATGGAAACCTTGAGCAGCACTTTTAATTTGAGGTCATCCGTGTTCACGTTTTGGTCTCTATCCGGAGAACCGAATGGAAAATTGGAATAGAATGAACTCTCTATTGAAGCTATGATTGATGCCTTTGATTTGATTTCGGATCAATCATAGTGTCAAGACTTGAATATGATCGGCCCGGTAGTTTCGGCATCCATAAGGAACAAACACACAATCAAACAAAGGTATAGATTATGTACTACATATCGTCGTACCATACGAAAACTAACATCAGATTTTTTGTGGCTGACGAAAAGTAAAAAGTTCAAGTTTTGGCCGACGAAAAGTAATAAAATCGAGTTTTGGCTGACGAAAAGTAATAAAATCAACTTTTGGCTGACGAAAACTATCAATTTCGTATAAACAACAACAATTTTAATGTAAAAATAGTATATAATTACTGATACTTTTCGTCAGCCAAAAGTCGATTTTATTACTTTTCGTCAGCCAAAACTCGATTTTATTACTTTTCGTCGGCCAAAAGTCAAATGTTCTACTTTTCGTACAGAATTTTTTTATTGATAGCTTTCGCCAGAAATTTTAAATATGTTAGTTTTCGTATGGTACGACGATATGTACTATGTATTTACAAGATTTTACAAGTTGAAAAGTTTAACATTATTTAGCATAGATATTTATGTACATATGTATGTATGGGCGCTGCAAATTGCTAGTGTACATGGAAATTCAGCGCAATCGGCACACTAGATTACCCGTAGTCACAGAACTCTCGATCATTAAGGTTCAAATGAAAACATTTTAACTCTCACGTATAAATTATTTCCTTTTATCGATTTCAGCTTAATCTTCGCGGATTTTTTGTTCTCTGCAACTGTAATCTCTGCCTCTCCGCCATCAGGGCGTAGCTCGGTAACACGAATTCCCGTAATGAAATGGTCATTTGTTTTTCCCTAAATTAGATTAAAAATTATTCGAACAGTCTCAATATGGCCACGTTTATGAAATGCAGATGTTGTGTTCAATAGTTTATATACATATGTATGTATGTTGGAAATAGCTTGAGGAATGCGCTGTCGAATGTCAAACAGCTTTTAGGCTATCTGTACCTACGTATGTACCTACATACATACATATGTACATACACAATTCATTGAGCTCAGATAGGGAGTTTAAAACTGTTTATCTGAGCGTTAGTACGCAACGGTACGGTAAAGACAAAAAATAAACTTTTGTACACAATAGTTACCTTTTATAAACGTGACTAATAACTAGGGAAGCTAAAAATATGCAAATGCATATTGCATATGCAAATGCATATTTCGACATAAAATGCATATTTACGGTCAAAATGCATTTCGTGCTTATTTTGGCATATTTTAGCACTTAATCGAGCAATATCGAAAAATATTAAGCTGGAAACATCTTATCTGTGGTTAATTCGGACAGTTGCGTATACATACAAGCAAGGCTATTTAACTATTGATCTAAACCCCGGAGCGGAGCATTTTCCCATATAAAAATTCACCACGCCAAACACTAAGTTCTTGTATGCATACAAACAAGGCTATTTGACTGTTGATCAGAGCCTCGAAGCAAACCCAGAGTAAATAAGTGAATATTTTAAAAATATAAATACACGCGCGCCATCTGTTGGAACATAGCAGTGGTTATAACCAGGGTTCGGAAATTCTCATTTATGATTACTCATTTTCATTCATTTGTGAGAATTTTCACGAGCGAGAATATTTCAAATTATTTTTTTCGTTCATTTATCACGAGTGAGAAATGCAAAAAAAAATTATGCTTCTCACTCGCGATAAGTGAACAAAAAAAAAATTTCCATATTTTTCACTCACGAGCGAAAAATAAAAAACCAAAATTTCTCACTCACATGTGATAAAACCGAACTAAGCCGGCTGTTCACATATGAGAAAAGCAATGCGAGAAATACTGATCGCGAGCAGTATTTTAGCGTTCACGAAAAGATTTTCTCATGGACACTTTTCAGCTGCGTTGTATGGAAGGAAATGCAAGCAGATTTTCGCAGTTGCCTTAGCCAAGCATTTGTGCGTACATATGTATCTACATATTTATGTATGGTTGGGTGTATGCATACAAGGGAATGGTTTGCATATGAACACAGTGTTGCCGCTCAAAAATTTCAAAAGGTGGCCCAAAAAATTAAAAAAAGTGGCCCCAATTTTTTTTTTAGCTAAAACACATTTTTATATATTTTTGTGGTTTATTTAATGCTTAAAGAAAATGGAATTTAAAATATTCTCTACACTAACGCAGCGTTAATATGATCGTTCGTTGAGCAGATGGAATAACCCGAGAAAGGCAAGGAATTAAAAAAAAAAACTGTTAAACGTTGAGCCGTAGGAATTTTACCAAAAAAGAGCGAATATGAGTGCAAAGAATGTAAATTGTGGTAAAATTCCTACGTTTCTTGCACTTTCCTACGGATCAACGAACGCTATATGTAGGGTTGCCAGACGTACTGATTTGATCAGTACAATACTGATTTTTCGTGCCCCGTACTGATGGTTTTAAAAACCTTAAGAAATACTGATTTTTTGGATTTTGTTCTGATTTGTACTGATTTTTAGCCGACACTAAAAAATTTGCCGTTTGTTACCATGAAACAATTAGGAAGGAGGCTGCAACGCGAACGTTATATGTCATTAAAACATGATTGACAGTTAACGATACGGAAACAAAAGCAAAATGCCAGTAATAAAGACGATTTTCACCGCAATATCTTTTTTTTTTTTTTTTTTTGAAGGCAATGTACTGATTTTTTCGGGAAAGGTATCTGGCAACCCTAGCTATATGTGTGTGTGTGTGTCTGGGCTGCTCCGTGCGTTTTCATTATCTTAACGAACAGCCCAAATTTCAAAGTATTCAAGGGTAGTGTTGGCAAACAAATTAAATAAAGAACCTTTCGAAACGGAGAGTTACCAATGCAAAGTAAAATAGTAACAAAGAGGTTTTTTGTTCTTATATTTAAGAAACAACTAAAAATTATTTAATAATTATAGTTTTGAAAGTAAAAAAGGACCAAAAGTGGCCCGAATTTTTAAAAAGGTTCAAATATTGCATATTTTCAAAAAGTTGGGTTCAGGTGGCCTGGCTTTAAAAAAGGTTCAAATTGCCACTTTAGTGGCCCAAACGGCAACGCTGTATGAACATATGTATGTATATAGATACATATTATTTATGTATGTATACGTATTCAATCAATATTATCTCGGATTGCCTGCGATCTTTAGTAGAAGGCGGGTAACTAAATTTTCCTTGTTTATTATAATTACATTATTGAGTCTTTTTTTATAATTTTTGTTTTTTTTTTTTGCAAATACATACATACATATGTGACGAGTTCTTAATAGCCATTTTTATAGCAAATATAGGTATGTAGATGCTAGCTCCTTTTTTATACCTATTTAGGAAGGTTTTTGAACGTGGAATGATATACATACATACCTAAATATGTATGTATATACATAAGTATATATGTACATATGTATGTATATGCATACATATGTACATATGGATGTATCAATGAAAGTACATAGGTAGCACTTTTTTGTCCTTGGATTTCATTTTTTTTTTTGAGAGGCGGTACAATCCACCCAAACTACATACATACATAAATATTTTTTTATTGTTAGTAAAGCTGAAATACCCCTATGTAGGTACTAAGTTTGGTAATGATATGTGAATATGTATATGCATATGGGCTAATCCTGAAAAAGTCAACCCAGAGCATGAAATTGAAAATGGTCCGAAATTTATTTTTTGGTATTTATTAGTAAAGATAATACATGTATATGTTAGAAAACCATAAGCATTTTCTATTCGTTCTTAAACTCAGGCTGAGAAATATCACCAAAAAATAATAAATTTCACTAAGGCTTTTTTATTAGCAAAGTATCATTTTTTTCTTCGCGGGTTTAGTTTATTGAAAAGAGAGTTATATTATTGTTACACGCTCTAATCATTCTACTTGGAACGTAATTTAATTTAAGAGTATAAAATTTGCGAAGCTAGTAAGAATAAAGGAATTTTTGTACTTTAAAATTTCGCTTATCCTTTTTGTCGCGTGCGTTACCAAAAAACTATATAAATAGTTATTAAAACTAGGAAACCACTTGAAATAAAAAAAAAATTTCAGTGACAAAGTAAGTTTGTGTACCTTTTTCCAAAAATAAAATCAGTGTTGTCCGAAAGCTGAATGTTACAACTTTATATGTGTTTTAAATTTGTTGCGTGCGTTACCGTAAGTGCAAAAATTCAATCTATATACATATATAATAAAACAAAGTAAAAAAAAAATTTTTAAAAGCTTTTATATTTAAATTAATGTAAAAATTTACTAAAAAGGAAAAAAAATAAATTTCTAATATTTTTGAACAAGATTTATATTACTCCTTAGTTCATTTGGATCTTAATTTCAATCTAGCTAGCATCTACATTTGCTATAAAAATGGCTATTAAGAACTCGTCACATATGTATGTATGTATTTGCAAAAAAAAAAAAACAAAAATTATAAAAAAAGACTCAATAATGTAATTATAATAAACAAGGAAAATTTAGTTACCCGCCTTCTACTAAAGATCGCAGGCAATCCGAGATAATATTGATTGAATACGTATACATACATAAATAATATGTATCTATATACATACATATGTTCATATGCAAACCATTCCCTTGTATGCATACACCCAACCATACATAAATATGTAGATACATATGTACGCACAAATGCTTGGCTAAGGCAACTGCGAAAATCTGCTTGCATTTCCTTCCATACAACGCAGCTGAAAAGTGTCCATGAGAAAATCTTTTCGTGAACGCTAAAATACTGCCCGCGATCAGTATTTCTCGCATTGCTTTTCTCATATGTGAACAGCCGAAGCCGGCTTAGTTCGGTTTTATCACATGTAAGTGAGAAATTTTGGTTTTTTATTTTTCGCTCGTGAGTGAAAAATATGGAAATTTTTTTTTGTTCACTTATCGCGAGTGAGATGCATAATTTTTTTTTGCATTTCTCACTCGTGATAAATGAAGGAAAAAAATAATTTGAAATATTCTCGCTCGCGAACGTGAATGACTGTGAGTGAGAATTTCCGAACCCTGGTTATAACCTAATCTCATTAAAAATTACGTTGCATATATTTAGACAGCAGCTAGAAATTACATACATACATACATACAGGTGAAACTAATAAAAGCGTGTTAAAAAAAAATCTTTGCTCCGATGAAGGGAACAATAATATGCAATATGTATCGACATACATAGGCATACGCTACACTGTCAATATGAATCGCGATATTTGGATCGCGATCCATATTTATGATCTGAAGAATCGCAGGCTAGTGCTACACGTTCAATATGAATATTGCGATATTTTTTTCGCTCTGAGGTTTAAAATATTTTACTTCCGTCCTTTTCACACTTTCACTTTCAATTCAATTTGATGGGTCGCAAAATTTTCATGCTACACAGTCAATCCGTGTTGTCAATATTGCGATCCGGATTGCGGATTTCAAAATTTCGATGCTACACGGTCAATATTAATCGTTTTCCGCATACAAGAGTTTTTTCTCGGAAAGCCACTAAAAATTTACCCTGGAAAATATAGTAAAACATATAATAGTTCAATGCAACCCTGCGCAATATTAATGGAATGGTTTCGCTTGCTTTGTAAAAAGATCTCATGTATTTACATAAATACAAATCTAAAATTAAGTAAAAGTATTTTATAGTATTTAAAACAAATTTTTTAAATGGGAAAAATGTTGTACGTTTCAATTCTTATATTATTATTACTTTGCAAAATTCGTTAAAAAAATGTAACTTGAAATGAAATACATAAATTTTTTGAGCATATTTCAGGTATTTTTTAGGCATATATGCATATTATGAGATTTTTTCGTGCATATTTACGAGCATATTTCAGTTATTTTTCTGGCATACTAGCATGCATATTTTGAAATTTTTCGTGCATATTTTTAGCTACCCTACTAATAACACATGATGATTTAACTTACTTCTTCTGGAAAATTAACTGTAATACAATCACCCGGTTCCCCCATAATTTCCGTATCAAATATTTTCGTATCCGTTACTTTCATAAGTCCAAATTCTTTAATAACTCTACCAGTTGCCATGCTCTCGTCAACCAACAGCTCCATGATGATGAAGGTAACTAGGATAACTAATATATGCGACTTCATTTTAAAAAAATCAATTAAAAGTATTTTCTTTTAAGTAACAGCCAAGTGAACTGTATTTAAAATACAACTATCCGTTCTATTGCAGTCTGGCTTTTATACAGAAATTTTACGAAAAAAGAAACAACAATAAATGCATGCATGTACATATGTATGTATGTATTTGCAATTTAGTGAATAAGCTTATGTTTAATCAAGTGAAATTGTGTTTATGAAAGTGACACTTTTTTCCCACTCAATCCAATTAATCAGTTGTTTTTGTTGACAATTCAAAGCGCGTAAACAGTGTGTCAGGCAATAGTCCCCTTGAATATTTTAGTCAAAACTTAAATTTACTTAAACTTAAATTCTTATTAAATGTTTTGTTACTTCCAAAAAAAAAAGAAAACTAGTAAAAGCGCGGCTGTCTTCAGCCGTACCGAAGACTTCATACCTTTCATGAGTGGGGACATGAAAAGTTACCTATGTATGTACATAAGAGTGGCCCTTAAGCCTATGGAAAAATTTTTTTTCTACTTTTTTGAGACGTTACCCCCTGAAATGGTTTCATGTACGAAGAAAATATTCCCCGTTTAATATTTGCTCGATTGGTGCCACAATGTGTTGAATTAATGACCAAGGGTTATATGGTTCGGTGGACGTTTATATTGGACGAATTCTCTTATATATTTGAATTGTAGTAGATTACAAGGTTGTTATTTATTAGACTCCACAAATAAATTATTTATAAACAAAATATACTGATATTATATATTGAAGTACTGAAATGTCATGGATGCTTATTTACTCATGAATACATACAAACAATTTAGGAAAATTTACATTTTAGATGAGTTTATTATTTGGCCGTTTGTATAAAATATTTTGTTCATATATTTGAGCTTTGGCCACCATGAAAAATTCAAAACAAACTTTTTAAATTTTTCTTTTTCCTTTATTGGTCGATATTTCGGCTCCAATCTGGAGTCATCTTCAGGAACAATTGTCTATGTTGAGTCGATCCAACATAGACAATTGTTCCTGAAGATGACTCCAGATTGGAGCCGAAATATCGACCAATAAAGGAAAAAGAAAAATTTAAAAAGTTTGTTTTGAATTTTTCATGGTGGCCAAAGCTCAAATATATGAACAAAAGAAAATTTACATTTTTAATTCATATTTTTCATGTAATTGTATATTCTCGTACATGCATACATAAATAAGAAATACAATTCAGAACTTTAATTCTCTAGAAAGTCCATTGAAAGCATTTTCGAAGCAGTGAAATAACTCCCACATAAAAGGAATTAAATAACTCCCAAACAAGGAAATGAAATAAGTTCCAACATAATGTGAGTTATTTCATAACGAAAAAAGTCCTATTTTGTATCAAAATATTTGCAGTTTTTTTTTCATTTTTTTGAGTTACTTTATTTGGGAGTTATTTCACTGCGCCAGCGTTTGATGCTGATAATTTAGGTATTTTTTCTATAACACTTTGCAACAGCTCTTTTGAGCATGCTAATTCTCACACAGAATTAAATATCAATATCCACATAGTAAAACCCCCAAACAATTGCAATAGCTGTAACTTTGTAGACTACTTTAACCCTCTAACAGCCCGACAATGAGGGAGCTTTTACTCCTTGTTTTAGAAAGTCTGCAAAAAATATTATATCGAAGTTCGTTGGGGGGTTAAATAGTTATAGAAAATTGTTCGCCATAGAATTTTACTAAGTATTCACAGACAAAAGAACCTAAATACCACAGTCCAGGGACCTTAGGAACGTGATTTTTGTGACAACTTGGGACTTTTCTTACAATTTTTTTATATATCAGAATTCAACTAAAATGATGTGCAAATCATAGATGGGCATACTGCAGTAAACTCAGTAATGCAGTAAAAAAAGCAAGTGCAGTAAACCTTACTGAATGCTCATGAAATTGCAATAGCTATTAAAATATTACTTTATGTTGCAAAATATTCGAGTTCAAACTGAGTTTTGCGAAAATTTTCGGTAGAAAGTCAAAGACAAACATTTTACTGCTATAATACTGGTAATGCATTACTACTGATACTTGAAAATGCCCATCTATGGTGCAAATGTAGAAAATTGGAAACTTTTAATATCCTAAGTGCCTCTTCGGATGAAATTCTTACAAAATGACTCGAGAAAGATGAATGGGAAACCGACATTGAGGACTCTATCATGAATAGTGCTGGATCGGCTCAATATTATATTTGTGAAGCATTTTCAAACGGTAGTTACGCTAACTACGCGTAAAGTGACCATGCTATGGAAACAAGCTTTCCCAATGCCGACAGATATTCACTTTCGCTATGTTTGTAAAAAACTAATTTGTCTCACATGTGCCAAAAAGGTACCTATGTATGGCATGTACATGACTTCCCCAGTTGTTAGTCAAGCAATTGTAACGGTAAAAAAGTATTTTGATTAATTTTATGCAAGTTTAAACTTGTAAACATCTCAGAATTGGGTTTTCAGGTATACCTACGCAAAATACATATATTTATCGCGGTATAGCCAAAAGCAGCGCTTACTAAAAGTGATGTTGCTAATTTTTCAACTTCAACTCACTGTCCCTGCTAGAATTGTGTGACCGAAAGTACTAACACTATTACAAAAATATAATATTACCAACACATTTGCACTCGTATGTGTTCTAGCCAAGTTCAAAACCAATGAGATAGATAAGGATAGAATGGAATTTGAAAATACACATACGGGAACGTGATGAATGAAACGGTCACAAAAGTTCCCGATGCCCTTAAGAATGTGATAGGAAATATCCCAAAACTTTTGGTCGTGCCTGCCGGTCATATGACCGGTCAAATGACCTGCACAGCTCTTGCAGGGGTGGCACGGGTTAGAGTTGTTCAATCGGGCCAAAATTTTCAGGGTATTATTTTTTTATTAAACAAGAACATATCAGGGGGTAACACCTGCAAATTTCCGACATTCGAAAATAAGGGCCACTCTAATGTACATAGCCTGATTTAGTATAATTTATAATTTCAATTCTGTGGATTATTTATGGAAGGATTTCTTAGAAAAAATGGTGTCTGGGCTATTTAAATGGAGGAGTTATACGACAAAATGTGTATATCTGAATCAATCGGTTGTATGGGAGCTATATGTTATAGTGGTTCGATCTTGGCAATTTTCGGTAAATCTATTTGGGCCGATATGAGTACAAATACTTCAAAGTTTCATGTCATTATCTGTTAAAATGGAGAAGTTATACCCCAAAATGTCCATATCTGAACAATCGGTTGCTGTGGAACTATATGTTATAGTGGTTCGATCTTGGCAATTTTCGGTAACCTTGTTTAGGCCAACATGGGCACAAATACTTCAAAGTTTCATGTCCTTAGCTGTTTAAATGGGGAAGTTATGCAGAAATTACACCCCAAAATTTTCATGTATATCTGAATAATCGGTTGTTTTTTATATGTTATAGTGGTCCGATTCGGCCGGTTCCAACAAATGATCAGCTGCATATAACAACATACCTGTATTCCGAATTTCATTCAGATATCTCAAAAACTGAGGGACTAGTTTGCGTTCACACAGACGGACGGACGGACGCACAGACAGACGGACATGGCTTAATCGACTCAGCTCGTGATTATGATCATATCGGTATACATTTTGGTGGATCCCCCACGCTTCCTTCTGGTACTTTCGACAACAATTTTTTGGTACAAAGTTATAATACCAGTTCATTCTCATGAAGGTATAAAAACAAAACGCACATGCGCAATTATTTGCATTGAAATAATTCTTGTGAACAGTTAGAACTTGAAAAATGCTTACTCACCGTTTGCATAAAAACAATTAACTAATGACTAACTCTAATATGAATTCTTAGACAAAAGAGACACGTGGTTAACCCCTAATTAGTCGCTTGGGGCCAAGCAATTTTTAGATTGGAAAAGCAATATAATGGCGGTTGCATGGAGTGCGCTCGCTCTCATTCCAGCTTTCTAAATGTCTGCCCTGTTTGCAAATAAGTTGACAGTTTTTTTTTTTAAGCTTAGATCTGGCTTAGCTCAACCGTTTCCACAGAATAGACTTTGCCGAACTTTGCACTTGGTATTTTTGAGTAAAAATCTTGATTATTGTATTGACGAATGTGATTCTCCTCTAAATAAGCCCAGTATGTAACATTCGCCATTAATGATTAAGTAAATCCCAAGTCGAAATCAAAATTATTTTGGAATTTCGTTAAGTCAAAAACAAAGAAATCTTCTTCTTGTATGCCTTCGCCTCTTTTCTGAGATGATGAAACGGCTACTACACCGACATCTTCCGCTAATATGTTTGCTAAATTTTGCTATTCTAACTTCTTCTCAGTTTCTGTGTCTGATGGTGCCGTAAATGTTGCTCAATCACTTGATGTTGGTCACCTTACCTTATCCACTGTTGATGTTTTATCTGGTTATCAAATTTGACATTCTCATCACAAACAGTTGTGGACGGTAGGTATGTCTGCTATTATTCTTAAACAGTGTGACTCTTTGATCTCACCACTTGTTAGTATCTGCAATAAACCCCTAACTTCTGGTACTTTTCTAGATGACTTAAACATTCTTTTATTACAACGGTATTCAAAAGTGATAATAAGAGTAATATCAGAAATTATAGAGCCATCTCTAAGCTCTCTACAATCTCAAAAATTCTCGAAGGTATTGTTCATAGGAAAGTTCTGTCCATTGTCAAAAACCCAATCTGTCACGAATAACGGGGATTTACATATGTATTTATTCTAGCTCATTTGTCACTAACTTAAATTAATTATTCGTCTCCTTCACACCCAAAAGAAGGCATCTCACATGTTTACATTACTTTACTGTCAAACTGCATAAGCATTTAATGGCAGCAAATTAATTTTTGGAAAAAAGTGAAAAATTGTTTTCGAATCGGAAGTTCCATAGACAAAAGCAGTAAAAAAGTGAAAAGCAAACACGCTATTGTGCTAAAGCAAAATTTTCGAGTTAATTAATTTATCGAAAAAGACAAAAAAATATATGTAATTCATCAAAAGTGTTCAGCAACAGAACAGTTAGACTTTTTAGCTCAAGTATTTATCTTTTTCTCTTAAACAATTTTTAACAGAAAGTAGGCAATTTTTCAAGATATGTATGTATGTACATAAATACACTCAGAAAAAAAATCATCAACACGATTCATGTAAAATTAACATGATCGATCTTTACACATAGAACAGCAACAATTTTTTCAAATTACACGATGTTTGAAACATGATTTTGGCTTTGTAACTGTCATCTGAAAATTTGGTAAATTCAACCAAATTTTATTGTTGATACAACATGAAGAAATTTTAAAATATACAAGATGATTCAAATATAAAATTTTATTCCTAAATGTCATTTGGAATTTGGTTTATTTAACATGATGATAGTGTCAATATAAACTAAAAAAAATGTTAGAAAAATGACGTCCCAATTTTAGTGTTAATACAACATGAAAACAAATGTTAAAACAACAAGAACCACAATTAACAATAAAAGTTGGTTGATATAACACGAAACAATGTTCAAACATAAACGCCATTTGGAATTTTGGTTTATTTAACACGATGATAGTGTCAATATAATAATCTAAAAAAGTGTTAAAAAGAACGTCAAAACTATTTTGAAACATACACAATTTTTTCAACGTTTGAAGTTCTGCTGTTCGTGCAAAACACAAACTAATATTATTTTTTTTTTAACAAAAAGAAAATTTTGTGCCGTGGCAATGATGGGAGTTTAGCATCATTGGCAGTGGGTGATAATGGTTTTTCCATTTATGTTTTTAGTTCGCAGGTAAGTTAAAAGTGGGTTGCATTTTTGTTTCTAAAAGTTTTTAATGTTCAATATTATCTTTTTCCTCTTCATAGTTTGCAATTTTTACCACGAAGATATGTTTAGCGAATGGAGTCTTTCACGCAGCATGCGGTGCATATGCCGTTGCATTAGCGGCCAAACATTACTCGGTACTATCGCCCATGTATAAACTATTCGTATGAGAAGGACGCTTTCAATTTGGTCGGTTGTGCGGGTGATGTACTCGAATATGCTTTATTGATCTTATGATTATATATTTTATGTTTTATATGTTTTTTTATTTAAAAAAAAAAAATAATTTGTAAGATCAACAAAACTTTCTAGTTAATTTAACAATAAATTTAAGGTAAAATCAAAAAGATGTTATTGTTAATTCAACAGGACCATTTCGTGTTAATTTAACCAGCTTAAATTGTAACATTAACTAGTTAAAATTGTAAAATCAACAGGAAGACTCAATACTTATTAGTGTTAATTCTACAGTTGTCATCCTGTTAAACTAACACTTGACAGTAGTGTTAAATTTACACGATTACATGATGGCATACATTAAGCATGGTGTTGAAAAAAATTAACCACAAAATTTGTTGATTTTTGGTTGATTTTACACTATTTTTTTCTGGGTGTACATATGTAAATAAACTTAATATCTCAATTTCACTTATTCATTCATTCAGCGTATTCATGCATAAAAAATGTTGTCTACATTTTGTTTTGTCATTTTCAACGCCTCCTAAACAAAGCGTCTCCAGCTGATATTTAAATCTTTTATAAAATTTTATTTATTTATGTATGTATTTGCTTTATCTTTTCTGCTTGTTTTATGTCCCGCCTTACGCCGAAGCTCCACAAAACAAAAATTATGCTAATTTTGTCTACCAGAATCATGTCTAAAATCCATGTTTTCATATGCGTGGGCACTTCATTATGTTATAACATCATTTGCAAAATGGCGCCGAATTGGCATGCCGTGTACGCAGAAGCACATAGAAAGTTAAAAAAATTGTTTAAAATTGGCGATGTTGCTCGCAAACTGTATATATGCACTTAATGTTCTTTTTAATGTTCTTTTTTAAGCCAAAACACTCAAGCAAAATGGACGCCGTGCGAAATTTCACGTTCAATGTGGAGATGTTGCCACTGTGAATTTTTCGTTGAAATTAAAAATTAGCTGTCAATCATCAAACTGACAGCTCATGTTAAGGCACTCTGCACACGGAGCGTACTGCTTTAGACGCGTATTAGATACTACAGACGAAAGCTGTACGCTTTGATGTCGCGCACGTATATTTCAATTGAGGGCTGCACACGAGTCGTCAGCTTCATGCATTCGTCAAAGTATGCTAGCTACATGTCGCTTGGCGTAAAGCAGTGCAGGTAGCTAGGCGTACTACGCTTAGAAAACAGGAAGAAGAAGATGTTTGTTTACATTTTTCCACTTGGTGGAATTTATGAAAGCAGTAAAATTTGTGTAAAAAATCGGAAAAAATTAGTGTATAATGAAAGAAAATTGAAGATTCCGTAAAATTTTTCATCTTTTCTATTTAAAGCTTCGAAATTTAAAGCAAATGCCGTATTATTAATTTGTTTGTTTGTTTTGTGCAGCGAAGTTTCATGTCGCTTCGTGTGCAGATATTGAGGCGTAGGGAAATCGACGCTACATAAAATGTCTCGTACGCGTCTATGACGATACGCCTCGTGTGCAGAGTGCCTAAGGCAATCATGTTAAAGCAATTGCTTTGGCATCTCTGTTATAACAGAAGACAGAGGCGGTCTCCATTTGAAATCTATGTTATAATGGTGCTTGTTATGACGGAATTCTGTTTTGAGGAGACGCCGGGTTATTGGCATTACGTTTTTGCTTTGATCTCTGTTTATTTTTGCTCGGTAATTTGATGACTCTCGCGGACAAATTCCTAAAGGCGCGCTAATAAATATCTAAGTCAAATCAGTTAATTGATCTGCTGCATCATTGCTGTCCTACAATTTGTTTAAATAAACTGTTGCATTTAATATAAAAATGAATCAAGCTGGAATGAGCCATAAATATTTAAAACCGATCAAGCCAAGTCGTGCCATCTGCCTCATGCACCACTTCGTCGTTGAAACTGCGTGAACCCGCGCTAAAGATACGCCGAACCTGCGCTGAGTGTGCGTGCACTTGCCTCACAACTCAAATTATTTTCGTTTTTATCTTGTTTTTTTCTGCTGAGTTTGCTTTTTTACTTTTTTCTTTTTCTTTTTGCTTTTTTGTTGATCGCAAAGCCGCCAGCGCCGCCGAAGCTTCAGCTTCTAATTCATCTTTCTGTCTAGTACCCTAAAACAGTTTATCTACCGATGGCTGGTGCCATGTTTAGTTTTATTGCTTTTTTGTTGTTGCTTTTGATTTAAGCGTTGTTTTAATGTTCTTTTAACTTGTCGGCTTTATTGATTTTTATTTATTTTGGTTGCATGCTCTGCGCTGCGCGTTTGCAGGTTGTGCGTGTCTGTGCGTGCATTGTGTAACACGAATTTTTCTATTGCTTTTTTCTTCTTATGTTTTTGGCTGATAAAACATCTTCGATACCGTTTTTTATATTTTTTATATGGTTGTTGTTTTTTTTTCATTTCTTGTCTTTGTTTTAGTAGAAGCATCAGTTTCGCTGTTAGTATGTTTCATCGCTCTTCTATACATTTCTTTATATAAATGCATAATACATACATATTTATGTACCTACATACATAGGTACTATTTTAGTACCTCAATTAATTTTGTTAGAATTAAAATTCCATTTTATGTTGTACAAACTCTCTAACGCTGCCCCCGAGGTGAGTATAAAAAGCCAAAGAGTCATTAGTAAATGTTTTAGAAATGTTGCATTGCTGCAAACGGGCGGTTCTCGGTAATTTAGCAGCGCGATTAATAAAGGGTTTTCGTTTTTAAAAGTGCAACAACGTGCAAGGACAAAAACAAACAAAAATTAAAAGCAGAAACAGCGTAAAAAAAGTGAAAGCAAATGAATAAATAAAAAGTGTACATAGTTGAAGCGTGTTAAACAGGGAAACAGCGAAAACAGCTTGAAGAAAGAAATTTATTGCACAAATATTAATTAAGGCAAAAGAAAACGAACTGGAAGAAAAAGAGAACTAAGAGAAAAAAATAATAACAGAATTAAGATTTAACTAAAAGAATACATACATATTATGGACTAAAGTGAAGGCTAAAGAAAAAAAAAAATACATACTTTTTTATTGTTCGTTTTGCCGATAGGAAAGAAAAAAGAATTAAGCAAAAGCTTAGAACTTAAATAAAAACACTAAGGCGGTGAAGGATAGTCAAAAATATACATATACATAAATATAAAAGCTCATTGGAACACAGACCAGAATAAACTGAAAAATGTTGGCGAAAAGTTTGCTGAAATATGTGGTGGTGAGTGAATAATTAGTTTTACGCAAAAATTTATTGTTTTAGTTTTACGCAAAAAAAAAAAAATGAAGCAAAACAAAAGTTAATTATTTTTTTTATTTAATTAATAAAAAAAATAATTATTGAATTTTTCATAAAAAATAAAATAAAAATATGAAAAAAATAAAAAAATACAAAAAATAAAAAATATGCAAAATAGAAAAAAAATATTAAAATAAAAAAAAAATAAAAAAAAATGAAGCAAAACAAAAGTTAATTAATTTTTTATTTAATTAAAAAAAATAATTATTGAATTTTTCATAAAAAATAAAGTAAAAATATGAAAAGTAAAAAATAAAAAAATACAAAAAATAAAAAATATTAAAATAAAAAAAATATGAAAAAAAAAAAACTAAAAAAAAAAATATGAAAGTAAAAAAAAACAAAATAAAAAAGTCAAAATATGAAAGCCAAAAAAAAAAACCAAATATGTATATAAAAATAAAAAAATAGCGGACACCACTTGGCTGTGTTAAAAAAGAAAACAAAGAATTTGCTTATGCCACCAAAGCGTGTAGTACTTAATTCCCTTGGTTATTTGGATACGTTGCATGCCAAAGCTTGCAATTTCTTCTTTCGTGATAAAATCCACGACTGTGCTTGAGTGCGTAAATAAGTTAAACGAACTGGCAACTCGGAACTCTATCCTATTGGCCTGGGTTCCAGGTCATAGAGGGATAGAGGGTAATGAGCAGGCGGACAGCCTGGTCAGGGTTCCAGGTGTTAGAGGGCTAGAGGGTAATGAGCAGGCGGACAGCCTGGCCAGGCAGGCGGCGGCTTCTAAACCAATAGGTCCTGAGCCATTCATAGCAATAGGCCCACATAC
Source organism: Urophora cardui (assembly GCA_960531455.1). Classification (NCBI taxonomy): domain Eukaryota; kingdom Metazoa; phylum Arthropoda; class Insecta; order Diptera; family Tephritidae; genus Urophora; species Urophora cardui. The sequence goes on along the minus strand of OY482671.1, from coordinate 2,620,332 downwards.
TATCAGGAATGAGCTTAGAAATGAGGAAAGGAAGTTAAGGGAACAGTACTGGCGCCAAACAGATGGAATACGTCAGGCGAAGGCACTAATAGGAGGGTATAATATAAGTCGATTCATAGGGCTGCGGAACCTCACTAAGAATAATCTGAGAATGCTGACAGGAATTCTCACAGGACATTGCAGGCTTAGGAAACATATGCATAGACTAGGTATCCTGTCAGGCAGTCTGTGCCGCTTCTATGACAGAGAAGATGAGTCTGCAGAGCATATACTGGTCGAGTGCGATGCCATTGCAAGGAAGCGTGAAAGATTCCTGGGCACGCCTTGGCCAGGTCAGGGACACATTCCGTCTCTAAAGCCGAGCGATATCCTTCGATTTCTGGAGGAGCTCGGGTTAGATGATGTAATGTAATCAAAAAGAGGGTACAATAGATCTAGTGGTCGCAGTACAATCCCCAATGAAATCTATCTATCTATGTCAAAGCTTAACCCATAGAACGCCAGACATGAAAAGCGAACGTACTGCACGGTCTCCTCCTTTTGTTCCTGTGGCCCACATCACAGGCTCATTAAGTGATGAGCCTGTCTTGTGCAGCTCGTTTCCTTATACACGCTTATGTCGAAGAATCCAGTATAATTCAACATTGCTTGTGCTCTGTATTCCATATCCCTAAGAGGAATTCACGCTACTCGAGGAGCTTTTATGTTATATTGTATTGCTTTGCTGACTGTCCAGCTATGGTCTATTATCATAGCCGCATTAAAAGCAATTAAGAATTCCTTGCGATATTCAGTTTACACTGCTCCACGGCTGGAGTCGAAGAAATTTTCAAGCATGAGAACATTTAGATACATACATATGTACGTATGTAGAAAAAGCTCTCTTAGAGCAGAGCAAGCGCAGATAATTTGTGGTTTCAAGCAGCACCAAGGTTTTCAAAGTTCCTCAAAAATACTTTGAAAGGTTATGTTGGACGGGAAATCCACAATATTGCCAAGAAAGGTCTTTTATCTCAAAGCTAAGCATAAGCCCTTAAACTTATATAGTATATTGATCTTTTTTCTTAACTGTATAAATTCTTCTACTTATACAAAATATGTAATAACTCGTCTTTGTACTTTTTCTTCTACTTTTTAAGCTCCTTTTACCTGCACTGCTGCAGCCTATTCGAGCGTTCTGGTGGGCACCCACAGCTGCACCGACCACAACGTAAGTAAAATCACCGCTTTTACTCGTACAACCTTTTTTTTACACCTTTGAGAATTTAAAATTCCAATCTGATTTCTTCTTTCGTTTGCAGAGAGTCACCAGCGCTCACGCTCAAACAAATACCAATCACCTACTTCCGCACTTATACCTACCAACCGCTGCCGGGCAATCCATTGGCCGCATTTCCGTTTTACCATCAAGTGGGGAGCGCTTTGCCAGCGCACCTACAACCGTTACTCTCTTCCGCTGCTGGCGCGGCACGCTACGATCAAAGCGCCGCCGCTTATATGCATCCAATGAGCATGGCTTTAACACAACAACAAGATCTACAGCAACAACAACACCGGCAACATTTGTCGCATTATTATCAGCTGGCACAGCCGCCAGTGTTGCATTTGAGGCCGTCGATACAAAGGCCATTCGCAGCGGCAGCAACAACAAGCACGACGACTACCACAAGACGTCCAACAACAACGCGCACTACACCGACAACAACAACGACAACAACAACGACGACACCACCACCACCACCAACAACAACAACGCCAAGGACTACAACAACAAGCACAGCAAATGAATTCGCCAATAAACGCTTTTCGCTTTATGGCGCTGGTGGCAGCGCTGGCAGCGGTGGCAGTGAAGTCGTTCGCGCGGACGGCGGCCAGCGGGACCAACCTTATGCCCCCTACCCCTATCCCACCTTCGATCGTCGCGCCTACATGGGCTATAATAAGCATTTTTATCGCGCCGCTTATCCCTATCCGGATTATACGGCCTTGAAATCGGCGGCGCCAAAGACAACGCAATTCAATGGTCGCGTTGGTCAAATTCAATATGCTCCGTGCATGTGTCCAATCAGAGTGAGTGCATCAACTGTTGAGCGGAATGTCGCGCTCTCACTGGAAGGACGCACCACCGATGGCGGCGGTGAAGACGGTGGCGGCGATAGCGATGTTGATGATATTGGCAGCTTGCCGGCGTTGGAACGTTCTGAAGACATGAATTTGCCCGATGAAGCGAGTAAGATAGGCAAGAAAACGGTGGGGAATGAGGAGCAAATGGCGGATTATAAGGGAGAAACTAAAATTGTGGCGGTCAGAGATCAACAAAATGCGGTAGAGGCGGCTCACAAAATCGTGTCAGCGCCTATTGAGGAGCAGCACTTGCGTACAAATAAAATTGAGGGCGGTGAAGCGGTGCTGCGAGCAACAAGAGAGACAGAGAAGGCGGAGAGCAATGAAAAAGGTGCTGATGCTGTAGTGGTGTAGAAAATAATTGTTAGTAAGTTATTTTTAAGTAATAAATACATTTGTAATTGCATACCTCAAGCTAATTAAGTTATAAAAATACATACATACATATATATTTTTGACAATAATTTCATATTATTATCATGATATTAATATTAATTATTTAGATAATTAGTAAAATATATACATACATACATATATTTTAAGTTGAATGAAAAATAAAATTTGATGTGGAAATATGAAGTAAAACGATGTCTCGCTTCGGCAGGGAAAATACTCTTATAGAGACAAAAACATTTATGTAACAAACATTAAGATCCGACTAGAAATGCTGAAGATATGAAGTAAAATGTAATTGGGCGATATTTAGGGTGGTCCTAAGCAGGGGACCACGGGTAATAATATAACACAAAGGTTGGAAGAAACGACGAACCAATCGCGCCAACGTTCAACGTATTTACAGACGCATCAAAGATGGACGCAAGGGTAGGAGCTGCAGTGTTTTGTCTGGAGCTTTTTTAATACTAGACTCCCCGACTAATGCAGCATCTTTTAGGCTGAGCTTTACGCTGTCTCAAAAGCGGCGGAACTTGCCGCTGAACCAACGTCCTCAAACTCTCGTGTAAACTTTTTCATTGACAGCCAGGCGGCCGGATCTACTGGGTGCGAGGGAAATCAGAGGGCGGACGTGTTAGCTAAAGATGGAACATTACTAGCGCAAGTGAATGTGCAAAACATTTGCTCCTCTCTGAATTACGATAAAGTTCAAATAGGTAAGTCAGGAACTGATACGCGAAGGCAATTTACAGTGTAATACCCTGTCATCCTGCAAGATCGCCAAAATCATGCTACGGTCATACAACGCCAAAACCGCAAACTATCTACTCACACTTCCTAGCGCAGACTGCAGACTGGCGGTCGGCATACTAATAGGGCACTGTCTGACATCATCTCATGTGTTAAAAATGGGACTGAGCATGCAACGAACCCGATGCTGTTGGCACTCTGCAACATCTTCTCTGCCAATGCGCGGCTTTTGCCAGACTCCGCCTTAACTGTTTCGGTTGTGCATACTGCATTCCAAGATTAATAGTACATACTCGTATAACAACTCTAATACGCAACACTAAGGACCATATGTAGTCTATGTGAGGGATCACAGGAGCTTGGCCAACGTAACCTAACCTAACCTAACTTATGGTGGTTCTAAGAACGTTCGTCCCATGAACGTTTTTTGAAATTGTGAAATATTTTGGTGCACTTAGGGTTAATAAGCTACAAATGGCCAAGATATTAAGAAAATTATAAATGTTTGGTTTTTAGGGTGGTCCGAAATAAATTTTTATTTTTTAGAAATGGCTACCAAAACTGAAATGGTTTCCGGCGAACTTAATTTTTTGATACGGTCTAATGTACAGACGTATGTATATCTCTATACAAGAAAGAGAAAGTCATTAAAATAAAATGAGGAAGATGAAGCAGAATATATGTACATACATACATATTGAAGGAATTCAATGATTGCAGACATGAAAATTAATAACGCAATATCCACCAATCACATCAAACGCCAGCCTAACAGAGTGACAGTAGCATGTGCCATGAATCATTGTGAAAAGAAATTTGACAGTTATGTATGACATCTTTAAGTATACAGTGGATATTATGCACAACACTGCCCGGTTGAAGAGCAAGTGCACAATGAAAGTCGTCGCATTAATTGAGAAGTGAAATATTTCTTTGTATGCATTTTCTTTTTATACTCAGCTGTACTAGTGTACACAGAGTATTATAGTTTTAATCATATAACGGTGGATTGTAACAGAGTGAAATAATCGAGATAGATATAGACTTATATATATCAAAACGATCAGGGTGAAAAGAGAAATCGATTGAGCCATGTCCGTCCGTCCGTCTGTAAACACTCTAACTCGCGCAAAAATTGAGATATTTTGATGAAATTTGAAATGCAAGTTGGTATCGAGACTGGGACGGTTGGTATTGAAAATGGGCGAAATCGGACCATGACCACGCCCACTTTTCCTATATAGAAAAAATCGGAAATTTGGTATCTCAGTCACTAATATAGCTGGAGCGATGAAATTTTACCCACGTGTTGAGCTCAGGCCCCTAGGAAGAAATTTGATGACATTTTGGAAAATGGGCGGTGCCACGCCCACTTATTAAGGGTCAAACATTGCAAGTTTTATATGTCATAACTCAGAAACCATTGAAGATATATCGACAAAATTTGGTACGCGTGATTTACTTACTTAGGCAAACGTTTGGACGGAAAATAGTTAAAATCGGTTGACGGCCACGCCCACTTTTATATATTTGTATTATAAAGTGACCTAATAAAAACATTTTAAGCCATATCTCTGTCAAATATAAAGATCTATCAGTGAAATTTTGTCGCATGAGTCCAACTATGGACATAAAACAAAAAAACACAAAAATTTTGGAAAATGGGCGGTGCCACGCCCACTTATTAAGGGGCAAACATTGAAAGTTTTATGAGTCATAACTCAGAAACCGTTGAAGATAAATCGATGAAATTTGGTACGCGCGATATACTTGCTTAGTCGAATATTTGAACGAAAAATTTCCGAAATCGGTTGAGGGCCACGCCCACTTTTATATATGGGTCTTATAAAGTGACCTAATAAAAACATTTTAAGCGATATCTTTGGCAAATGTAAAGATAATTCATTGAAATTTTGTGGTATGATTTCTACAGTAGACCGGAAACAACAAATGGAAAAATTTTGGAAAATGGGCGTTGCACCGCCTCTTTTTACACAAAGGGATATACGAGATTTCTTAGCCTATAACTCGACAAATAATTGAGATATTATGACGAAACTTGGTTTATACACTTTTATAACATGTGTTAATAGCCACGCAAAAATTTATTGAAATCGGTTTATGACCACGCCTACTTTTTAAGAAAGATATATCTGGAACACTCCTTGGGAATTTGTAACGTGACATCTTTATAACTAGAAGTCATAAAGGAATGAAATTTTGCACAAAGAATAATATTCATATGCTTAGTTGGATGACTGATAAAAATTTAGAAAATGGGCGTGGCTACGCCCACTTTATGCAGCACTCGCTTTATATTAAGTGCACCGTGTTTCCATCAAACGCAAACAAACAATGAAAGCATACAGCTGAGTATCTAATGTTCGATTCCACTCGAACTTAGGCTTCCTTACTTGTTTTTGTACATTTCATATATTTAATGGGCCAAACTAAAGTTTTGGATTCAGTCATTAATACTAAAAGAATAAAATGTAAATGTTTTGCGTGTATTTAGAAAAAAAATTTGAATATAAAAGTAAAATGAAAGAGCAGAGAATAGTGAAAAAATGCAGTTGATGCCTAAGTCCATGAAATGAATGAATATTTAAGTGCCAAATAATGTGAGCGCCGCGACGCACACTGGGGATTTTGCGGAAAAAAGTCAAATTGTCAACATACTCTTCATGCAATATGCAGTGATATTTTGGAATTTAGACTAAATGGTACAACCAAATCAAAAAGAATTACTCCGATCTGACTGCTAGTTTTTTTTTTATAGCCGTCTCAAACTCAGTACTTGTATGTTTTACCGAACCAACTTAATTTAAACCTAAGAATTTCAAAACGAATAATCTTTTATTATGTGAGCTAACGTTTTTCTTTTTATTTTTTATTTAAAGTAGGATATTTCAGTCTACTAAAATTGAAAAAATAAACTCTGCAGAGACTTAAGTTTTTTTTTTGTTTATTTTTATGAACATATAACAAAAATCCCTTTTTTCTCCAAACATTTGGACCTGTAATTTTAGCGCCACTTGCCTCCAGTTGCAAATCACTACTAATACATTGTTTCATATCTGTTTTTACATTTTTAATCAATTTCAAGTGCCCCCAGGTGCCCCTTTTCAATTTATTGTATTATACAGTACAACATTTTTCAGCTAATTGATTCGCGACTCAATTCTGATAAGGCTCTTTTGTTTAACATAACTCAAGAACCACTAGTCGGATTTTGTTTAAACAAATTTATAAAAATCAAGAATTACTAGTACTTTCATCTGTTTATATAACGCTTCGCTATATAGGCAACAGTTTCCCAGTTATAAATAAATGTATGGAGAAAAAAAAATATTTTTTGCCTAAAAATAATTTTTTTTTTTTTTAATTCATAAAAAATCGAAAACGGTAAAAAAGTTCAAAGTCCTATTATTTTCACGTAAAGTCGCATAACCTATGAACAAAATGATACATAAATCAAGAAAATCGATGAACGCGTTTCGCTTTTATTCACAATTAAGTACAGGTATGGATTAAAAATTATTTTTATTTTTTACTATAGGTCCAAGGGAGGTACCCCTAGGGAGTGGCCGATTTCAATTATTTTTTGTACCGTCAATGCCCTTTATGAGGGTAACTGATATGCGAAGTTTCGTAAAGATATCTTACTTTTTTGAGCTGAAATTAAAATTTTTATTTAAATTTTTTTTTTAATTTTTTACTATAGGTCCAAGGGAGGTACCCCTAGGGAGTGGCCGATTTCAATTATTTTTTGTACCGTCAATGCCCTTTATGAGGGTAACTGATATGCAAAGTTTCGTGAAGATATCTTACTTTTTTCGGCTGAAATTAAAATTTGTATTTAAATGTTTTTTTTTAATTTTTTACTATAGGTCCAAGGGAGGTACCCCTAGGAGTTGACCGATTTCAACCATTTTTGGAAATTTTCTTAACTAGCTCATATATAACCTGTCTGCAAAATTTCAAAGCCCTACGACAACTCCTTCTATTTTTTTCCGCTGAATGTATGGAAGCTTCCCCACTGTGCGACGTTGAAATTATTTGTCTTGTTCAAATGCAGTTTTTTGTTCTCCCTATGCAGTTACTAAATGCAATATGTATGTATGTAAATATGTTAGTTTTATAATTTAAACATTTTTTGTTTTTTTTTGTGTTTCTGCAGCCAAGTGATTAACTATTTGTTGCTGCTAAACATGCGCTTAAAGATTTTTGGCTTTCCCATTGATGGCCGTTCACGCCGCTCCATTGGCACACTTTGATGGATTGTCTATTTTGTTCTTTCTTTGATTTTTAAGTTTTCCACTTGTTGCTTTTACGTTAACTTATTGCTGTTGATATATGTATTTATAGGTATGTATGTATGTACATTTGTATTTGTTCTTTTCCTTTTGCCTAAAGTGGCTTTGATTAATCACTGTCATTAATTTTTTGCCGCTCGCCCTTTGGCTGCATTATTTATTGTTGCAGTTTACCTGTTTTAAAATTTGACTTATGACTTGTCGCATAACGGTTATTTTTTGTATTGCTTGTGCGTGTTTGTGTGTCAAGCTTGACCTTGCATGCGATTAGCCTACATACATCTTCTTCTTCTTAATTGGCGCGTAACGATATAGAAGATTTTAGCTGGGACAAATAAAGCGCGCCGTTTCTGTTTCGTGTCGCCTGGCGCCAATTGGAAATACCAACGGAGGACGAGTTAGTCTTCGCCCGATCTTCTCAACGCAGTGGAGTTCTTTCCTTTTTTCTACCCTTTACGGGTTTCTTAGCCGGAGCAGCTTCAGCTATTCTCACGACATGGCTGCGTTGAACAGCCATTGAATTTTTTTTCGCTGAACAATGTCGATGTCTGCGTACAGCTCGTAGGTACAGCTCATCATTAAATCTCTGGCGTTACTCGCCATCGCTAACTCGTTAAGGTTCATAAATCTTCCGAAGAACTTTTCTTTCGAACGATCCAAGTGCCATCTCATTTGATTTTGATATCGTTCAAGCTTCTGCGCCCTACGCGAGGACTGGAACGTTGAGCGTGCTGTAGAGCGTAATTTTTGTTCGTTCGCGAATTTTACTTTTCAATTGCCTACTTACTCTGAATGGGTATTTGCCTTGCATGTAACAAACAATTTAAAATCAAATTAAGTTTATTTCATTATCATTTCTAATTTAGTTCATTTGCATTTTCCAACTCACACCCACAACTAATTGCGTACGACTTCACACACGCGATTTATGTGCCAAGGCTGGCTTGTTGTTCCTCCTTAAACTTAATATCATTACATGAACCAGAAATTAAAGTATTTGAAAATACACGCGTGTTTATTGCATGATTTTAGTAATGGCGTGTGATCGGCGATAGTTTTGCCGATCAAGTTGTTGGTAAGTTGGAAATAAAAAAAAAATACAAATAAATAAAAAGATTAAGTGCAAAGTGCGAAGCAAATGAGATTGCATACCCACATGCATAAATACATCCATACATAGACTGATAGCGTTTTTTTTTTGTAAATTTGGTTGGCGTATGAACTTAAAAGCAAAGTTTTGCACCAAAAACGTTTGAAAATGGAGTTTTGTCTGCAAAGCTTAAGTAATTCCTTTGGAGGATAAATTCAGAGCAAAAAAAAAAATGGAAAAATCTTTTCAATATTCCAGCTTTTTTATGCATGAACAAAAAGCTTTACCTAAAGCTTTTTAGGCATATTCGGCTCACTCATATGAGCGCAAGTACAGATTAGCATAACGTCAACTCAATTCTGCTTGGCTCAACCACTCTGCCGCCAGCAAACGGTGGTTACATACCAAAAAAAGGCTTAATAAGCGTTTGTGTGTGTATATATTTGTTTTACAATCGTTATAAAAAACACAGTCATTATGAGTATTGCTTGTAGTTGTTGTTTTGCATTTTTAGCCACATTACTTTACAGCGCTTCTGTGCCATTATTTGTATTGTATGTACTCGTACAATCTATGTACATACATATGTACATATACATATGAATGTCCTATATTGGAATGCATTTATATGGCGCATGTTTGCCATTTCGGAGAGGGAAAGCAACATAAAAAGGATGTGCGCTCTCGCACCTGCAGCAGCGCTTTTGTTTTTTGCTACTTTCCTCTTTCGCTTGCTTCAAGTTGCTTGTGAATATTGTGTTTGTATATGCATTGTAAGGGTAGTTTTAAAAGCTTTCAAGCTTCGACTAAAATTCGAAAATCTAAAGGCGTCATCTAGTGGAAAATTTGTTCGTGCTTCTCGTTACGGTACGTTAGAACGTTAAGGCTGATAGTTGAATTCGGCTCTAAAAACACTGTGCATGGAAAAGTACATTTTTTCAATAGAGCGGAGACACGGTAAATATACATATGTATTTATGCAATTTGGGAACGCTGAGCACTATGGCGTTATTTATTTGTAGGTTTTTCTAGGCTGGCTCTCGTTTAGGAGATATTGGCCTTTAAAGTTTCTGGTCGTCTATACCTCTATCCGCCTGTTTGAACGCAAACTGGTGGCTCAGTTTTTGAGATAACTGAATGAAAATCGGCATGTGGGTGGATACACGCATGTTTGTATAATTGATCACTTGTCGGCATCGAACTGTTGTAAGATTTATCTCCCATAAAACCGATTGTTCAGATTCAGTCAGGGACCCATAATAATGATTATTCGTTATATTTTCAGTGAAAAAAATCAAATACTTGCAAACATCGTAGAAGAGTTTTGAGTGTGTGTGCATGTCTGAAAGAGCACTATCCGAATCCACTATGATCGAAAAATTTTAAGCGATATCCATAAAAATCAAAAATAATCATTATTTTTTGAGTTTTATTTTTTTGATCGAAAATAACACTTATTCCTTGAGTGATATATTTATCGCTCAGAAATAAAAATTATTCTTTGAGTTTTATTTTTTTGCTTAGGTCGAAAAACTCAAATTTTCTCTGAAGTGCTCTGGAACGTAATTACTAAAAAATTCCCATCGATATAACTTCGTGAATGAGTGATATTTTCGATCGAAAAAAATAAAACTCACACAATAATGATTATTTCTGAACGATAAATATATCACTCAATGAATAAGTGTTATTTCTGATCAAAAAAATAAAACTCACACAATAATAATTATTTCTGAAAGATTAAATATCGCTCAAGGAATAAGGGTTATTTCTGATCAAAAAAAATAAAACTCAAAAAATAATGATTATTTTTGATGAAATATAGAAGAACTCAACATATAATGATTAAATGGCGATTTTTATTATAAAACTCATAATGATTACGGTCCCTGGATTCAGTCATTAACAAGACTGCCTTGGGCAGGTCATGTCGAGGGAATGAATGAAGGCGCTCCGGCTAAGAAAATATTTCTATAAAAACCCTTTAAGGGCAGCAGAAAAGGAGACGTCCACTGCATTGTTAAGATCAGGTGAATACTGACTCATCCTTCCTTGGTATTTCCAATTGTCGCCAGGCTGCACGAAACAGAAATTACTGACACACTATTGAACTGGACCAAAATTCTCTAGAAGTCATTAACAAGGTATATTTTCCGCAATTAAGCCGCCAAATATATGAACTTGGGGAAGTAGCGCTGCTTTACAGCTTCTACGTTACTTTCATATGCATAAAAATTAATTATTTCGTCAAAACAAAAAAATGCAACCCTGCCAGCGAACTTCGAATTCGATTAAAATATTGGCTTTCTACCATCGAACAACATCCACACCAACAACCAAAAACACACAAAATGCAAGGGTTCGCTGCTGAGAGTGACGTCTGCGCAGAAGGACACACACACACACGGCTCTGGCAAGCTTAAAGTTGATTGTAAAAATTTTCCATAGACCAAACTGTCGTTGGCGATATTCAAAAGCGTTTGTTGCAAACAAATCAAACGGAACCGAGCAAAGTGACGGGCGTACAACTGAATTTGTGCTTCAATTAATTTGCAGAGTAAGAAACAGATTAAGGGAAAGAAGGGAAACTTTACTTTGCTTTTTTCTTTGTGCAAGTAATGATTTGTGTATATGTGTGTGTGTGTATTTGTGCGGAGGTCAATAAATTGCCCGAAGACTAACTACAAAGTGAATTAAAACTGAAAAAATTTGCAATTAATTGATTTGTGCAACGAGCAAACGGAATTGGAAATTGCGATAGAAAGAAGGAAAGAAAAGTGGCAAAGAGCTGAAAGAATTTGATTTTGTAATAAGAAAGAAGCAGCATTTCTTTGTGGCAGTGCATTGCGAAATCAAACTTAAAAATATTATATGTATACAGTTTCTAGAACCGTATCTAAAGCGCTCGAGAAAACTGTGACTGCAATTCGGATAAAAAAATTTTCTTAAAAAAGAAAAAACGCGCTGCTGAAAATTATTGTGAGTGAAAAATTATATGCATGAAAACACTTTTTGTTGCTTTTCACTGTTTTGTGAGACTGTCTGGCGGCCCCTTCCAGCTTTGGCCGCTACGCTTAATTGCGTAGTTGTTGGTGTTCAAAGCCCACACACACACGCGCACACACACACATTGCTTTCAACGCATTTTTTTCGTGTGTACGCGCATGCAGAGGGTGTGACTGAAAGTTTCGATTTTTTTTTCACAAAATTTTTGCCATTGGCTTTTTTTCTATGGTTGGTTGGTGCGTAATCAAATACGAATGACTAAAGACAAACAACAACAACAATAAATATAAAGAAATATATGTGAAATATGAAAAAACAGCTTGAATGAAAAAATTTACAAGCAAACGTCAGGCAAAGCGCATAAAAAGCAGCACGAAAGAAGTAAAAGCAAGCAAAGTGCACAGGCAGAAGAATACAGAAGAAAAGTAGACAAAAGAAATTGCATAAAGTGTTGAAAGAACTAGTGTAAAAAGTGGGCGAACCTTGGCGCAGGAAGTGCGAAAGACACAAGCGAAAACGATTTGCGGCCAAAAATAAGCCGAAACGCGTTAGAATGAGATTTTAAAATTTGATTTAGCTGCGTCAGCGTTGTGTGATGTAACTTTTGAAAGTTGATTATGAAAAAATAATTATACCTATTAATAATTAAAGAAAATGCAACGATTTGAAGAACTTAACGCCGGCAGTGACTGTCTCAAAAACGTTATGTGCTAATAAAAAAAATAAAAATTAAGAAAAAAATACAAAAAAAGAAATTTAAGAAAAAAATAAAATTTTTTTTATCAACACGTATTTTTTAATTTTAATTTTAAAATATCTCTTATTTTTGTTATCTATTGTTTTCCAAATATTTTTGAAATTTTTAGTTTTTTGAAAAAATTTAGCTTTTAAACTGATTTATAAATGAAGTACTAGGTTACGTTAGTTTCGACTGATTAGCCAGTGATGGCTTCTTATAAAATATTTAAGTCCGTAGTATTACCAGATAAGTTCTACACCATTTCCAGGTGGATTGTAGAAAGCGTCAACTTGATTTTAGAAAGAGTCGATTGGATTTGGGAAAATTTGAATTGTATTTCTAATCTACTTTTCTAAAATCCAAATTTTACTTTCTAAAATCCAGTTGACGTTTTCTAAAATCCATCTGGAAATGGTGTAGAACATACACACTCGTGAATTAAGCACTTTGATCCAAACTGAAGAACAATCCTGTTTGTTTGGCAAATACAAAGAGTTCTCCTCACCAACTAGATTAGGTTAGGTTAATATAACTAGATCTTTCTTAGTTTGGCCAGGTTTACACGGTTAGTGTTGCCAACAGTGTTATTTTAAACTTCGAATACAAAACTTCGCAAGTTTTAGTGTTTTATGTATTTCCTGATTCGCAATGCCTTCTAGTGACAAGAAATGTGCAGAAACGCGGCAGTTAAAGTTGATTTTGCCAAAAGCTGGGCATTGACATTGAAGATGTTCCAGAGTGACAACAACATCGAGCTCGTTGCATGCCGTGCACGCCTAACTCTGCACCAGTCCCATTTTGAACGCATGAGATGGTGTGAGACAGTGCCCAGCGTCTTCCACTGGGAATAGCCTTTTCGTATAAATATCTGATCTACATACAATATTTGAGACTTGTGGTAATTTAGAGAGGGGAAGGTGTTTTCCACATTCACTTGCGCTAGTAATGCTCCGGATTTGGCTAACATGTCCGCCCTCTCATTTCCCTCGGTTCCCTAGTGTCCGGCTATCCAGTAGCTCATTACCACTAATTTGTTTACTGATTCGAGATCTTTAAATAAAGGTGCCCTTAATAACCGAAGTCATAGCCTAGAATACGAGAACACATGCCAAGAACATGCTCTATCGTCTCTTCATGCAAGACGTACTTTTTTCACTAGCTTATCCGCTTGGTCCGCCATATATGTACATACGCCATTTAATAGCTACACTTAATTTCACTGAGTGGGCTCCGAACGCCCATTTAGTATTCTGCTCCAAGACCAGCCGCACCCTTTGCCTGCTCAACAGCTTTTTTCTCTCTCATCTATCCCTTGTGGCCTAGAATCCTGTACAGATACTACTTATATAGGTCTGCATATTACACTGTACAACAGCACTTTTGGTGGCGGAATAATTTCCACACAGAGTGAAAGACCCCTATTCATATAGTAAACCCCGCAAACTGTTTTGCCCCCGGAGATCAAGCTTTTTTTTATTGCTATTTTAAATTTGCGAAATTTCGTTTAAGTGATTTTTAAAAAACTGAAAAAAGGATTAAAATCTTGTAAAAATATGTTCTTAGGAAACATATGTATAGCAAAATTGTATGAGCTCTAATTTCGTAGAAACTTTAACCATTTAACACCTGCACGAAATTGGTCATTTTGATCCCTTTTTTATAAAGTAAAAAATTATTTGCCATTAAATTTCACTTGTGAGACTTCTCAGGCAAAATCTTTGTACGAGGCCTGAATATAGAAAATAGTTAAGAATCATTATTTTTTACAACAAAAATTATGTGCATAGAATATTTTGTTTGATAACTTACACATTTTCCTTATGGTTGCGTACCTAATTTTAATTATAATACGTTTTAATGTTTAATATTTTCCTTAAAAAAAAGCTAAAAAAAAATCAAAATTTACCAGTGTGTGCATGGTGAAAACAACATTAAATTAACTAAATTAAAAAAAAACGTATAGAAAACAAAAACACTCAAAAAGCTCTAAAAACAAAGAATACAAAAACAAAGATAAATTATCGTGTGGCAGCAATGTTAAAATCACGAAAAATCGGTCTTGGCCTGTTGGCCTTAACTGTCATCTGTGCGACAAATTGCCCGAATGTGCAGGTGAGTGAGTCATGATATATGATACAACATGAACATATGTACATATATATGTATGTAGTATGTTTATAGATGAATACAAGCATCATTATTTATTTATGTATACATATATATGTATAAGTACCTAAAAAATGTATATGCATGTATAGCTACATGTATATAAACATCACAAGCATGTGTATAAAGAAACAATATTAGCCGCTTTCTTTTGCAAGCCATTTCGAAAACAGCAACAGCTAGCTTAGCGAATAACATGGAAAGCAACAACAAAAACTAAGCTACATAGTTGACTGGGTTAAGCGTTGTGCTTAACACCTTGCCGACCAGAAGAGCAGTGTTGCAAAGTAAAAGAATGCAGCCATTGTGAATGGCACTTGTGCATAATTATTTGCTCATTTTGCTTCGTTTAACAGTGTTTTCTAGTCGGTTATATGAAAATATATGTATTTTTATATTTACGCATTTTATGCAAATTATATTAATCTATTTATTTATTTATTTTTCTCGCTCACAACATTTAATTTTGATAGCTGACACCAGGCTTGCGAATAAGCCAGACATAGGCAGCCCATACCACAATTGTGGGAAGTCAATTCACACGTATTCTTACTCTCTTCATCAGTCGTTTGCCATAGCCATGGGTAATGGCGCAATTTTTTTGGCGCTGATACAATAACGCCAGCGCCAACCGTGGCGCCAACTCACGTTACTGGCGCAATAACACCTTTAGCGCAATTGTCATCGAATAATCGATAAATAACATTTTTTCGCTTGTTACTGTTTACCATCCCCGTTTTATTTCTTTTGGCGCAATTCTGCTTACATATACGAGGGCACAATTAATTTTAATTTTCATAATCATTTGGAAAAATATTCCGTATATATGTGAAAATATGCTGGAAATTAGAGTCACTTGGATCACTATCAAGCACACATAATTGTGACGTTGTCATACGTATACATATACTATGATGCTGTTATTGGCGTTGTGGTTGCGTCATTTTACACTAGCGCTATATTGGAGCTGGTGTTAGCGCACGAAATTGAGTCAGTAGGCGAGTTCCCGTGGCAGTGATCCAGATCCGGATACAAATTTTGCAAGCAAATGCAACAACAATTTGGTGATCCTGGTATTTATATGGATCAAAAAAATCTATTACAATCTATACGGATCCGGAATTGATACAGATAAACACCAGGATCACAAAATTCTTGTTGCATTTGCATGCAAACTTCTTATCCCGATCTGGATCACTGCCACGGGAACTCGGCAAACGTTATATTGCAATAGCGCATCATTGAGTTGGCGCTACATTGAGTTGGCGCTACATTGAGTTGGCGCTATATTGAGTTGGCGCATTTCCCAAATCGGAGTTAGCGCAATAACACCAGGGGTGGTGTCAGCGCAATTGCGCCGCGCAGCGCAGTGTTACCCATGCCTAGTTTGCCAACTGTCGAACGAAAAGCATTGCGCCTGACTATGTCGCTTCGTGGTTGAACGCAAGCATTGACTTTATACGGGTAATGTATGTATGTATGTCCACAAATAAAATGCCCGGCGAGAAATTTTATATGATGGAAATGCCTTCGGCGATATGCAATGCCTTTTTTGCTATAAAGTATTTAAAAATAATACAAATGATTATGCACTACAAAAGCATTGCGAAGTATTTCACAAAGAGTTTTTGTACTCTTATTTGGATGACTTTTGTATTCCAAACACTCTGTTTTAGCCAACTACCCTTTAATTTTTTTCAGAAGAGATAATTTTTTTCCATTAAAAAGTTCTTTTCCTTTCAAAAGCAAAAAATAAAAACAACAAAAAATCAAAAATGTCTATTCTAAATATACGTATGTATATTCCACTTGAAGCGGATCAATTTCCTACTGGGGTGCGCATGCGGAGAACTGGTTTTGTTCTCACCAACACAACCTCATTTCAGATTTCGCCAACCACTGGAATAAGCAAACAAGTAGTGGTTCGAAAGTTGAAGCGTTTTTTTCAAGGTTGACTACAAGAAAATGTCACTATTATTCAGTTTGGCTACTCGAAAGACATACATACATACATAGGTACATACTTACCAATACCGATATCTGCCCTTCGACTATCTCGCCACTCGCTCGCTGGTTTACTCGCTGCTTGCCTTGTAGGTACGCCACCCAGAAAAAAACACTGCTTCCATTTCCTTTGATTCACTGTTTTTTTTTTTTATTTATTTTTGCCATCGTATTTACTCGTTTGACTGTCGTTGTCTCCACTTGTGGTAGTCAAGGTATCCTTCAGGCTTTCTTGCTTCTTCGTTGTCTTAACCGTTGTTGGTTCCTCGTCGTTTGTGCTGTGTGCGGCTGGTCGTTCGCTTTTTACCGTTTGCCATGTTTCGTTAGTTTTTATACCTTTTTCTGTTAACGTTATAATCACCGTTAATATTGCTATTGTAGCTGGTGCTTCTTCTTCTTCCCACTTATGCCTTACTGTGCCCCAACTTGCTTGTGCTTGTTATTGTATTTGCTGCTTTTTGTTGTTTTAGTTCCATTTTGTCTTCGTTGGATTGTATATGCTTTCTAGTTGTTGTTGTTGTTCTCGCTTTCATTGCTTTTATTTGTTGTTATTGTTGCTGTGCGTTATGAATCAAGTTTTGATCCACAGCTTTAATACATTTCGTGCTTGTTTTCTAGTTTTGCTGTTGTTGCTGTTATTATCTTCGTTTCGATGTTGTGGTCACTAAAATAATTATAATGCTCTGTTGACTCTTATTCACAACACTACAAATAATATATGTATGTATGTATGTATGTATGTATGTACATATGTATTTTCCTTGTTTTTATTGTTGTTCCCTTTTTGCTAACAATTCCTCCTTCAGGGTGACCTAGGACTGCATTCACTATTTTGTTTTTGTTTTGCTTGCTTCCAACTTCTTGCTATTCAAGCCAATTTTGCCACCCCTCGGCCAGCGCCAGTACTTTGGTTGCTTGTATAGTTTTGTATGTATTTGTAAAAAAGAGACGAAGAAGAAGTAGAGATATAACCAAATGGAGGGTTATTGTTGTTACATTAAATAAAATTACATATAGGTACATACATACTTATATTATATATTTTTATTAGTTCATCCGTCCACCAGCGTTTTATTGCGAAAATGAAAATTGCATTTTCATGTCTTTTTTTGTTGTTGACTTACAAATGTGATGTATGCATGCTTACCCATCAAAAAACTCGATGACCATGGAATTAAGAGGGTAATCCAGAAAAACCCTGGCAATCGCTTCCACATTCGTTGACAGAATTCCTGACATTAGCATGGGCTTGTCATTGGAGGGAAGGACTTGCCCATTGCATTACCGCGGAATGAATAAATCACGCAATACCGCAAGGATTCTAGCGAATCAAATAAAGAATACCTTACAGGGAAGCAGAGAAAGAAGGCGAAAAATGTAAGGCATGATGGAAATTTCCACTGAAAATAACGGTATTTATTTCAGTTCATTTTTCGCGCTCCATTCTACTTTGCATTACGTGGAATGGGTAATGGAAGCTCATTCCACTCTGCATTGCTGGCAATGCGTGAAAGAAGTGATGAACTCGTCAGATGTTCCATGGCAAGGCCTTCTGTCATGCCTGACAGGTAATAGCGATGACCAAATTTTTGCTGGGTATGTGTATCATGTGTGTATCTGTAATGTGTTTCTTTGACAGTCGTAAAATGCCAAAAAAGCATTGAGTGCGAAAAATTTGTTAATAAAATACATAATAATAATAATACAATGGCGCTATTATAACTCTGACGAGTTTTATGGCCGAGCTTCGCTCCCAATTCGAGGTGTGCTCCTTTTTGTTTTTTCCTACTAATTGGGTGGACCTACAGTTTTATGCCGGCTCGGAACGGCGAATGCATTTTTTGTGAGAAGCTTTTTCATGGCAGAAATACACTCGGAGGGTATGCCGCCCACTGCCGAGAGGTGACCGCTGCTCTTAAAAAACCCAATAATTGGATTTTTACTAATTAGAAAAATTGTTTTGGTGTTTTGCTCGGACCGTGGTTTGAACCCGAGACCTCTGGCATAGCAGGCGAGCACTCTACCCACTGCACCACAGCGGCCACACATTTACATACATATATTTTATTTGTCTTTTAAAGTAGACAAAGGCAAGCAAATCCAACATACAAAATTAGTTGTAATTGAGTTGGTGTGAAGAGCCCATAAAAAGGGATTTTTCTTGGAGTGTTTATTGTTGTTGTGCTATGCATTATTTCTTTCGGCTTATTTCATGGTTCGAAATGAAAAACTAAAAGGTTTTTTCTTGTCTCTGGCAGGAGTATAATCTTGCGACTACCTACAAATTAGAGTGGCAGTAAAATTTCACCATAGCAATACTCACTATATACCAAAAACGAGCTCTTACATTGCCTTTCAAACATGACCTACATTTGCAGTGCCTCTCAAAACAACTGGCGATGTAATCGACATACAGATCGTTTGGGAGGAGAAAAATAATAGTTTATAGAGCTCTAGTGGATGTCGATGGAAGTACGACACTTATGAGCATCATCGCTAGGCGTTGTATGTACCTTGGTTGTTTTGTTTTTATTTGATTTAAACTCTATCGTCGGCCACCATACGCTGACTGCGTAGAAAATAATTGAACGCGCCACCGCTGTACAAATATTTAGCCTGAATCCCCATATTTTGCCGGTCGCGGTATTGCAGCCCAATAGTGCTATAGTGACTTTCTGCATGGAAATCTCCTCTATGTTTCTCTACCAGTTTAGCCTCCTATCTAGAATCACTACCAGATACTTTACTGCGGTAGAGAGTTTGCTGTTTACCCCAATTAGACGCGGGGTATTAATTCGGGTTTAGAGTTTTTGATGTGTAAACATCTTTGCTGTAGCTACGAGTGATTTCGAAAAACAGGTAAAGTTTACGCGTAAACCGTAAATGACCTTTGTGTTGGTGCACTGCTGCGTCCGTGTGAATCGCTTGGCATTGTCAGTGGTAGGTAGGTAGATAGACATGTACTTACAAATGCTTGCATGCATAGCCGTGCAAATGCAAATATCAACAACAACAGCAACGAAGCGAAGTGAAGTTTTTGTTGTTGTTGTTTTCTGCAACAATGCGACAAATAGGCAAAATAAAAAGGACCAACCTGTTTGAACATGTATGCAAATGTATGGATATGCACACCTACATCTACCTATATAATTTTCTATGCAATATTGGTATCAAATGAAAGGTTTTGAGCAGGACTTCGATATGAAGCTCTTTTCATTGTGACCGCTAGGCCGGGTTTCCAGATATGGGTCAAACGTGGACTCGGATGATCTTGCATGTTTCTGAGCAATACAAAACAAAACAACATAAAAAATCAAAAGTCAAAAACCAAAAACCAAAACAAACAAAAACCACAAAATAGTAGCAGTCACAATGACAACAAAAAATTACAAAAACGATAGTCGCCTTTTAATCCATAGAAACCAGGAAAAAAGGAACAAGGAAAAGGGAATAAATATCTGATTTCGAAACAGTTTACACATCAATATTCATGAATACCCGTTATTCACGCTTTAATTTTTTTGTGTAAGAGCACCATTGCCACAGTTTACGCCAAAATCAAAACCAACGTGGTTTTTCTCCCATTTTTCGATTTTTACTTTTTGTGAGAGATTGACTGCACGTTGATTCGGCGTCTCTCTCTTTTTTCGCTTTAATGGAAAAGCAATAGCAGCTATTTGATCACGTCGGTTTTGATCTTGGCGTAAACTGGGCAATTGCAGTCTTTTCGTCGTTGACGCTTAGTCCGCTTTTCCTTTATTGATGACTCATCAATAATGAGTATGCGCACAGATTGTTAGCCAATGTAATAAAAGCTTCATACGAGTACTAGATAATGTCAGTATTAATAAATTATATGACAAAAGAAAATGTGTTAATGTAAGAAAATTCTTCGTGCAAGTGCTTGCATTTTTCTCTTCTTCTTCTTTTTATTGCGCCTTAATTTAAATTGCTGTTCTTCTTCTTCGTTTGCTTTTGCGGCTGTTGTTGTGTGAAATCAATTTTTCAAAACTTTACGAACTTTTTCAAGGCTCTTTCCGTTGGGGGTTAGTTCGTTTGTTTGTAATGTTTGGCATGGAGCTTGGCATGTAACCATGGATATCGCATATAAACAAGTACAAACATGCACATGCACGCATGTATATGTATTTTATATGTAAATCAAAGGGTATTTGTATGAGTTTGATTGGACAAACTGGTATTTAGTTTTTAGTTTAAGTGTAGTTGGTGGGATTGTGCCAAGAGTGGGTGTGTGTGTATGTCTAAACATACATAAATTACCTACTGTTTTTGATTAATAAAATAAATTAACTTTTGAAATTTCCGCTGACACGCAAGGTATGTACGTTTCGCGTCGACTATGAGACTAACAAAAACAATAAACTATTTTTTTTTTATTTTTTATTACACTTGAAATAAAATATGTACATATATGTATGGTTTACCTATCTTTTTTGTGTGTAAGTAAATATGTAGGTATTCACTTTTATACGCTTTTTATATCGCTTTTTCCTTGTTGTACTCAAAAGCGGAAGCAAATAAACTTCAGCAGTAAATGAAATACATATTTTCAGCTATTCTGTCTTCAACTGCGCAATACAGCAAATTCAACTGTCAACTGTGTGTGTGTGTGTCGCACAGACAGTTGGACATTTAGCCAAAACGCCATTTGCGCAGTGGCTTTAGTGTGAGTCATTTTAATTTTTGGCAGACTTTCAGGCGCATTTTAAGTATGCACAGCGGATGCATTTCTTACTGCCACAGCAACGTTAACGGTAATGGCAATGCGTTATTGGAAAATTCAAGCTAGAAAAAAAAAGGGGGGCTGTTAAATTGAGTAATGGCTTGTATAGTGCATGTGGGAAGAGCAGTAAAATGTGAATGGAATAGAGGTAAGAAGGGTAGTAATAATATTTTGGCTAACGCCTGGAGACATGCTACATACATATACACATAGTTGCTTGGCATGTGCATGAAGCGTAATTTGAGTTGGTCGAAAAAACTGGAAATGTTGTTTAAGTAAAAAAAAAAAAGACAGCTATTTTTAATAAAAAATCATCTTTAGTTCTTTCTTCGTATAATCTTTTTCTGCTTTTTTCTACAATTTCTATAAGCTAGTGCGCTGAAAATGCTGCCAATTTACGATGCATTTTTGCTCTGTCCGATTTCTTTCTTTTTAAACTCAATATTTTCTTCTTTGCCGTTTGAAGGCAAACATTTTTGTATACACAAAGCTTTAAGCTGTACGTTGCACAAATTTCGTGCAAAAATTCAAAATACCAATGAAGTTATGGCCGTTTAAGTGACGAAAGCGCCTGCGGATAGGCTACAGTTTTCGGAAATGAAGAATTTAATTATTTCATGTAACGCAAAACTTCAGCATTGCTCTGAAAGAAATATGTACATAGTTTTGAATTCAAAATATGAATTTGTTAAACAAAAAAAAAACTAAAAGGAAATTGAAATTTAAACTCAAAAGGAAACGAGTAATTAAAGCAGAAATGTGAGCGCGCACTGCACGTTTTACCAACACCAGCAGAGTTTAGCCTCTAAAACTGGCTAAAATGAAAAACTTCTGTGCCAGGAATGACTCACAATTATACGAAAACTCCCAAACACATACACGCACACAAACACACACAATAAAAAACAGGCCGAGCTCTTAATGAAAATATTTCGCTAAACAGAGTTGGGGTAATGGCGTAGCGCAAGAAAAAAGAAGAAGCAAAGAAACATGTTCTCTTTTGTCTTTGAACACATACACACACACACACGCGAAAGGAAACTGAAAATACACAGGGAAACAGGGAATGACAGACAAAAGCGTTGAAAGATTTAATTTGGCACAACAAAAGCCCAAAAGCATCAAGAGGAAGGGCTGTGATGGGATCTAGAAGAATGGCAAGAAACAAGTAGATTAACTAGAAGTAGAAAAAGGAGGAAAAGGGCAATAAGAAGACGCACATGAATGTTGGTTTACATACATACATACATATGTGAGGGAGGAGTAAAGGAAGAGAAGTAAGTAAAGGAAGAGCAGCGGCGCTTGGCAGACAGCAGCAAAGCCAACACAGCAAGAGTGAGAAGGGTAGACAAGCGTGACAAGTAAGACAGGCGTGTTGGCGTCTTTAAGTCACTGTGAGTCATTGAGTTAGTCAAGCGACTCATGTCAGTGTGACGGTCCCCCATTTATGCAGCGTTTCCGCCAACTTTCCGGTATTTTCTATAGTAATTTCTGGAAAAGAAAAGAAAATCAAAGAAAAATATGTGTATGTTCACACATACACTCGGGCACACAAACAAAGCTGCACACACTCATGTGTGGTGAACTCTGAACACTCGATAAAAAGGAATTGCGGAGTTCACTAATATTGAGCGACGCATTTGCTTTCTTCTTCTTCTTCTTCTTCTTCTTCTTCTTTTTCTTCTTCTTTCCTTCACATGCATTCACATTCTGGTTGCTTTAGGGATTTCGCTTTTATGAAAACTTAGTAGCGAGACTTGGGGAAAATCAAAATGAAATTTTTTTTATATAACAAAAGGCGCGTGTGTGTGCAGAATAATAATAATGCAAGAAAGGAAAAAAAAATTAAGGAAGTTGGAAATGAATACAATGAAATATTTATAATGGAAATTAGGGGAGGGCATATTGTGGAAAAAATAACAGGAAGTAATATATACATATGTAAGTAGGTACACATATGCGAATAAAGGGCAAATGTGTTGAATGGCAATGAGTGCAATCTAAAAATGAATGAATGCATGCATGAAGGAGAATTGGTAGGTGAATGAATAAATGAATCGAATGAGTGAATAATTAACGGAATAAAAGTAAGCATGATGTAAGCAGTTGCGCATACATACATGTGTATATAAAAAAGTTATGCTTAAAGTTGCAAGCGAAAAAGTTTATTTAAAAGCAGACAAAAGTATAAAACACATAACATTTCATAACAGTTTGAGCGCTACTGTATTTGTTTGCTTTAATACACTTTTAATTCATAAACTGTATGATTTCGTATGCTTATTAACTCATTTCTTCTTCCCCTTCACCACTCAATCCCCTCTTTGCTACTTTTAATACCACTTCCACAGTTCAATGGCTCTCTGTAGCAGTTTGAGAGCTAATGCATGTATTTATGGCTGTGACAATGCTGCTTATTAAAAGCATTTGTTAGTACATACTAGTTTTAGTTAAGAAATTGCATGCATTCCTATAGTAATCGCCTTCCCTTTGTGCCTCAGCCGCACTTTACTTTAGCTTCCCTTATTTCCTGTCTCGATTGCGTTTACTTTTTATCAGGGTTCGGATTTGCCTCATTTTGCCTCCACACTCACACATGCCGCACTCATGAGGATCCTGTGAGTGTGCAAACAACGGAGGCCACACAATAGCGTGAGCGCTCCGCATGAGTGGCAACAGAGTGCGCAGCCAATAGGAGGCAAAAATGAAGCGTTGGCTCTCCTCCGCTGCGCCTCCATATTTTACTCCGGAGTGAGTGAGGATGAGCGAGGCCTCACAGCTTGGCGATCAAGCAGCCAAACGTCTGTAGTGTGTAGTAAGCAGCTGCATGAATGCTACAAATTTGTTTATCCTCTACAGTGTGCACAGCTCATTCTGCAAGCTAAACAACAAGCTGGACACGTTATTAAGCAGTCATTGTGCAACAGAAACTATGCAAGTAAACTTAAAGCAAAAGTTGGAGAATCTGGTATATGCTCAAAGAGTTCTTTGTGAAGTAGATATTCTGAATTACTGGAAATCCCGTTTATTAAATGATCAGGACTTAGGAAACCTGATTCAAGTAGTATTAGCGGTTCCATCGACTCAAGTGTCTGTTGAGAGGGCGTTTAGTGCTCTGGCTACAATTTTAACAAAACTGCGCACGAGGCTTTCAAAAGAAACCTTGAATAATATATTGATTGTTAAGCTAAATAATGATATTCTCGGCAAAGTTTCTTATTTGGATTAAGTACCTAAGTGTTAAGAAGAGTTAAGAAATATGTATGTACATACATACATATCTGTGTTCATATCGAACAGTAGCTTATGTCGAAAGGAAAATTTTAAAGTGCAGTTTCCCACACAATATTATTACATGAGTAAAATCATTGAGACTGAAGTTGGTTGAAGGCCTAAGAAAGAGTTAAAAAAAAAACTGCAGAATGTACTCTCTGGGATGCATTACTTCTAATAATAATAATAATATAATATAATACAATGGCGCTATTATAACTCTGACGAGTTTTATGGCCGAGCTTCTCTCCCAATTCGAGGTGTGCTCCTTTTTGTTTTTCCTACTAATTGGGTGGACCTACAGTTTTATGCCGGCTCCGAACGGCGAATGCATTTTTTGTGAGAAGCTTTTTCATGGCAGAAATACTCTCGGAGGGTATGCCGCCCACTGCCGAGAGGTGACCGCTGCTCTTAAAAAACCCAATAATTGGATTTTTACTAATTAGAAAAATTTGTTTGGCTCGGACCGTGGTTTGAACCCGAGACCTCTGGCATAGCAGGCGAGCACTCTACCCACTGCACCACAGCAGCCAACGATGCATTACTTCTGCTTTTTCCAAACTGACTCAGTTTTTCCTTAAGTACACTTAAGCTACTGTTCCATACGAACACAGATATACATATACTGTGAGTTATGATTTCTATTATGAAGTAACAAATATTTCGTTTATGCAAAAAAAAAAAAATATGATTCTAATGACGAATAAATAGTTTTTTGCGTTAATCGCATAATAAATAAAAACTAAACAAGTAGGTAGGTACCTACACTCAAAAAAAAAAATTACTCAGATTATGGAAAAATAGGAATGATTCGGCGCTAAAGACATATTTCCATATTTTGATGTACAATTTTCTTTAAAACGTGGTTTTTATTCCTTGATTTGAAGAAAATCGTACATCAAAATATGGAAATATGTCTTTAGCGCCGAATCATTCCCACTTTTCCATAATCTGAGTAAGTTGTTTTTTCAGTGTACATACATATGTACAACGAATAATGCACATTCTTGAAAATAATTTTCCTTTTACCTACCTACCTATATACGTACATATGTAAATATGTAGTCGTAATTGCATCTGGTGAATTAAATACATATTTACATATGTATCTACACATGTACACAGATGAAAAACAACAAAAAACAAGTTTAGGTAGAAAGATGGATTTTACATACCTACTCAATCGCCTGAAACGGCCATAAATACGAAAAAAAAGTCAAAAAACAAGCATACATGCTATTTAGCAGTAAAACCATAGCACTAAATTGCACACTGCAACATACATATGTATGTATGTGTATGTATGCATTTTTATGCAGCGTCATTACGCATTCCTCACTCACACGCTCCCACACATTACACCGTGAGAAGGGGAAACCTACGGCGGCTCACTCCACACACAGCGTGAGCGGCTCCTTCGAAACTCACTCCAACCAAAGGAGCGGAGAAACAAAAAAAATACTCACTCCGCGTTCTAGAGGAGTGTGAAATGCAAACGGCCACTCCACAGCACGCCGTGAGGAGGAGTTTCCTCACTCACTCACACATACTCGGAGTTTCTTCCTACCCTGCTTTTTATACACATAATATATTTTAATCGATCAGTCAACCAAACAGCAGTTCAATTTCTTTCTGTTGATTATCTTCTTTTTCTTCTTGCCAACTGCATTTCATTTAAGACATTGTATGTACGAAATGGCCTATAAAAATACAAAATGTTAAACGAGTTGAGTTGAGTTGTGTTTAAAAGAGTTCATTCACAGCCGTTGAATCCTTAATATTTATGTACGTACTTAGTGTGTGTATGCAGTGCGAACAGCTCAGGGTGTGGCTGTTACACCAAATTGTATGGTCTTATATACACACATACATGTAAATGTATGCACATATACATATATGTACATATGTATCCCTGCAGCGAAAGTCCAAACTAGTCAGCCAACCTACCAGTTAACTGACTAGATAAATTATGGGAGTTGCCCAACTAGATTCATAGGGGACAAATTGAGATTAGTTATGAAACAAGAAGTTTTGCCATAAAAAAGGGTTTTAAAGTAAAAACGAATGTAACCGGGGTTTCTGGAGCTTGCAATGAACACGTATGCAGTAAAAGTAAAGCAACTTCTTTATTTTTGTTGTAGTATTCGAACCCTTCGTAGTAGGCCGCTTGTAGATTTAGTTGGTTGCAAATTGTTAGATCATTAAATCAGGTGAAGCCACAAATATAACATAGTTATTTTGTTTGAGATGTTAATATAGCCCTATATATTAGATACTACTTCAGCCATAGAAAAAAGTACATGATATGTTTGTATAAAGTCAGAAAATCATCAATATAAATGTCAAGCTTAGAATGGTCAACGTGTTACTTATTGACATTGTTAATGTTATTTTACCTAATTATTTAATATGCAAGATCACAATCTAATGTGCCTGAATTCTTTAATTTAAATATCATATTCTAATAACTAAATAAATGTATTAGAAACTTTATTTTGCAATTTTTATTTTCATTGGAGTATCATGTAAAACTAGTCAGTCAACTGGTATAGTTGTGATATCTACACTGACTAGTCAGAAAATTGGTATGATGCTGGTGTGTATACTGACTAGTCAGTCAAGTGGTATGACTCTGGTGTGGATACTGACAATTGCCATTTCCTAGGTCATCACCGTGTTAAAAATACCAGTTGCTAATATGGAAAAAAGATAGATGGCTGACTAGTTGAGCTGTATGGCCAACTAGTTGTCAATTAGTTTACAACTAGTTGATTTCGCTGCAGGGTATGTTTGTTCGTGGCCTTTATAAGGCTTCCACCTCATAAGGAAAACTTCCTTTTTCTTCTGCCGCCATCGCGATGCATTGCCTTCCCCTTACTCATGAGGACTACTGCATGCTTTGCTTACGCTTTTGCCCCCACTTCCCTTTTCGACTAACTTGTGTGTTTATTACATTGCATTTATTCATCCGTTTGCATGCGTCACTTATTGGTCCTTACTTACTATATATGAACATTAGGGTGATCCTTAAAATAAAATGAAAAATTTTTTCAGTCGGTTAAAGTACGTTCAAAGATAACACATGTAAATTTCGGTCCCGATCGGGGATTGATAAAGGGTGTCGCACAGAGGTCAAAGTTAATATTAGCATATGAAGACTCAAAAAATTTTTTTTTTTTTGAAATCTAATACCCAAATTCGATACTGCTGTACCCAAAAATACCGAATATAAATTTTGATCCCGATCGTAGACGGTTAAGGGGTGTCGCAAAGGGGTCAAAGTTCAGATAACCATATGGGACCCCTGTGTGACTCCACTTAACCGTCTCCGATCGGGACCAAAATTTATATTCGGTATTTTTGGGTACAGCAGTATCGAATTTGGGTATGCTAATATAGTCGAAGATACCACATATAAATTTCTGTCGCGATCGGAGACGGTTAAGGGGTGTCGCACAGGGGTCCCATAAGGTTATCTGAACTTTGAACCCAGTGCGACACCCCTTAACCGTTTCCGATCGGGACAAAAATTTATATGTGGTATCTCCGACTATATTAGCATCGACCTAGGGGGTGAAGTTGAGGAATTATGCTATAAAATTTGTCTCCATATATGTATTTGGGGAACACCCTAATGTACATATGCACATGTATGTACGAGTATGTAGTTCATAGCGAGTATGTAGTGATTGCCGTCGTTGGATTAATGGCATATACATGAAGATTATTACTAGTATAAAAATATGTTAAATGTCTTGCCATTAAAGTATTTTATTAAGTGTATATGTACCTAGCAAGTTAAAAGTGCACTTAAAGCCATTTCAAATAAAGATAAAATGATTTGAGCTCAACCAAAGTAATGCCGAATAAGAAAAAAACCTAAATTTTCATTCACACCATATAAAAATAAATAAAAATGTATGCTATCATGACAATCAAGCTCATTTAAACTCATTTTCATGCTCGAGTCAACTCAGTTTCGTATAGTTTTATGTACACACTACATTGTATGCACAGCTTGGGTATACACCACAAACACCAAAAACACACCATACACACTATAAACACTATATACACGATACACACCACAGTCATACACCATGCATACAAATTCAATCCAATAAAAATGCTGATGAGCATGATGATACAGGAAAAAAACCAATCGAGCAAATGAACTGAAATGAATGGAAACAAAAATGTTGGCAAATAAAACTACAGTGACGAGACAAAAGGAAATGAAGGAAAAAAGAGATCAACTACTACTACTGGATGATGAGGGCAAGAGTTGAGGAGTAAGGCACCAACCAAGAAAAGGGCACCTACAAAGGAGAGGGCACCAATTGAGGAAACTAGTTTGGAAACTAGATATTTATATTGAGTGTGGTGGGGAAGGGCAATAGTTGTGTATGGTATGCTGAGAATTGACTGCTGCTTGGCAGAGAAGAAACGGGCTCCCATTGCAAAGTGCCAGTTAAATGATGAACTAGAAATGAAGTGAAATAAAAACAAGATAAACCAAGAACAAACAAGCAAACAAAAATCAAATCGAGCAACAAAAGCAGCATGAGCAGCTCCCACTGAATGAATGGGTGAGTTTCTAAGACAAAGCTGCTCCGCAACTGTTGAGTGTTTGTCTTAGAAACGCACTGTTGAGTAGTTCCGCTCAGCTCAACAGTTGGCAACTTTTCGCCATTTTTTCCATCACAAATTTTGTTCGCTACTTGAGCTCAACATGTTGTGTAAAGCCAAACAGCTGATAAATTCATCAAGCCGTTTCTAAGACGTAGCTGTTTAACTCAACTGCTAGCCAACTGTTGGCAACTGTTGAGCTCAACAGTTGCGGAGCAGCTTTGTCTTAGAAACTCACCCAATAGCTCAGTAGTTGGCTTTAGCACATACGGCATACGGCATAAAAGAAATGTGGCACAAAATTGGCAGAGAAACATAGGGAAAGAGGTAGCAAAGTGAGAAAAGAGGTGCTGTTGTAATTGAAGAAAAGGGCAAATGAATAACTAGCAAAAGGAGGGCAAAAATGGACAAAGGGAAGAAAAAGTGTGAGCTTAATGCCGGATGGGACGAATGATATGCGACTGTCAGAGGGTATTAGAGGCAATAATGGTGAAAATACTGAATGTATCTACGGATGTGCATACATACATATCTAGACAGCCATCTTCAAAAAAAAAAAAAAAACAAGTAAGAGCGCGGCTGTCTTCGGCCGTACCGAAGACTTCATACCTTTCATGAATGGAGAAATGAAAAATTGCATAGTCAGAAATTGTTTAATGTATACTTTCAATTCTGTGAGTTATTTATGCAAAGATTCAGTAGAAAAAAGTTTCATGGTTTCAATGGAGAATTTATAACCCAAAATGTCCGTATCTGAACAATCGGTTGTACGGGAGCTATATGTTGTATTGGTCCGATCTCGACGAAATTCGGTGATATTATTTAGGTCCATATGTGTAAAAATACTTCAAAGTTTCATTCTCTCAGCTGTTAAAATAGAGAAGTTATACCCCAAAATGTCCATATCTGAACAATCGGTTGTATGGGAGCTATATATTATAGTGATCCTATCTTGACAATTCTCGGTAACATTATTAACGTCAATATGAGTACAAATACTACAAAGTTTCATGTCCTTAGCTCTTTAAATGGAGAAACTATACCCCAAAATGTCCATATCTGAACAATCGGTTGTATGGGAGCTATATGTTATAGTCGCCCGATCTTGACAATTTTCAGTAAAATTATTAAAGTCAATATCAGTATAAATACTATAAAGTTTCATGTCCTTAGCTCTTTAAATGGAGAAAATATACCCAAAAATGTCCATATCTGAACCATCGGTTGTATGGCAGCTATATGTTATAGTGGTCCGATCTTGACAAATTTCGGTGACATTATTTAGGTCCATATGCGTACAAATACTTCAAAGTTTCATTCCCGCAGCTGTTCAAATGGAGAAGTTATACCCCAAAATGTCCATATCTGAACAATCGGATGTATGGCAGCTATATGTTATAGTGGTCCGATTCGGCCGATTCCGACAAATGATCAGCTTCTCCTAAATATACATTCACATTCCGAATTTCAAGCAGATATCTCAAAAACTGAGGGACTAGTTTGCGATCAAACAGACAGACAGACAGACGGACATGGATTAATCGACTCAGCTCATGATCCTGATCATATTGGTATATACTTTGGTAGGTCTGCCACGCCTCCTTCTGGTACTTTCACCATTCGTGTTTCGGCACAAAGTTATAATACCATTTCATTCCCATGAAAGGTATAAAAACAACAAACAAGGACACAAACCTGCACACAAACATGTGGACATTAAGATAAGCGAGCAATCAAGCAGACGAATTGAAACAGAGGGACGGATGGAGCTTTTAAATGCAAACGGAAGTGACCAACGGCAAAGGAGCCAATGCGAAAGGAAGAAGAAAAGAGAGAGGAAAAGAGGAAGAACGCAAAAGCTAAATTGATAGCGTTGTTAGGTCATAAATACATAAAAGGTTTGTAGATTGTGTTGATTAGAAAAGTAAAGGTTGTGGAAAACAGTAGTAGACACAATCAAAAAAGGAGTAGTAAATGTACTAAAGTAGTAGTAAAGGAAGGTTAAAAATAGTGTCTTGTAGCACAATTTTGCAAAATAATATGCAAAAAAGGTAGTAGAAAAAGGTAGTAACAAGCAATAAAAGTATGTACTAAAAAAATTAGATTACAATAAAATAAGTAGTAGAAACAGTACAGTCAAAAGTACTAAAAATACTAAAGTGTTACTTAAAGCAAAAAAGTAGTAGGCCTTAAAAAATACATTGAAGAAGAAAATTACAAAATAAAATACAAAGTCAGATAGTAGAAAAAGTAGTAGCAAGCAATAAAGGACTAAGAAGTACCTATATCACAAAACAAAAAATAGGTAGAAGAAAAAGTGACATTTTAAAAAAATACTAAAGTAGTACTAAAAGTAAAACTGTAGGGGAGCTTAAAAAAGTACATTGAAGAAAAAATTTGCGAAATAAAATACAGATAGACAGGTAGTAGAAAAAGTAGTAGCAGGCAATAAAATTACTAAGAAAGTAAAAAATAGGTAGAAGAAAAAATGATATAAAAATTACTAAAAATACCAAAGTTCTACTAAAAGTAAAACAGTAGTAGACTTTAAAAAAGTACACTGAAGAAAAAATGTACGAAATAAAATACAAAAAAGTAGTAGAAAAAAGTAGTAGCGAGCAATAAAAGTACTATGAAAGTAGATTACAAAAAAAGTTGGTAAAAGAAAAAGTGGCATAAAAAGCGCTAAAAATACTAAAGTACTACTAAAAGTAAAAAAGTGTAGAACTTAAAAGAGTACCTTGAAGAAAAAAAATTACAAAATAAAATACAGACAGATAGTAGAGAAAGTAGTAGCACGCAATAATAGTACCAAAATGGTAGTTTAAAAAAAAAGCTATTAGGAAAAGTGGATTAAAGAGTAGTTATTAAAAAAACTAAAGTAGAATACAAAAAACGTATAAGAAAAGTAGTAACAGCAATAAAAATGCTCAAAAGGTAGATTACGAAAAAATTTAAAGAAAAATTTTACACAACAAAATACAAAAAGTTACTAGAAGAAAAGTAGTAACAGCAACAAAAGTGTTAAAAAATTCGATTTAAAAATGAATAAAGAAGAAAAAATTAAGTGAAAAGTACTAAAAATATACTAAAGTACTTAGTACTAGAAGAAAAAAGGTAGTAGATCCTAAAAAATGGCAAAAAGCGCTGAAAATGCTAAATTATTACTAACAAGAAAAAAGTAGTAGAATAAAATATTATTAAAAATCACTGGACACTCAAGGTGCGACGGCAACACTGACATTTACTTTATTGCCAACTGATTGATTAACGCAGCGTACTAAACATTGATTTCTTTTTTTTTTTAATTTTCAATTCAAAACACACACACAAAGATAAAAAAAAAACAGATTTTGTCTGATTGCTGCTTTGACCCGTTCCTTTGTGACAGATTTACTTGACGCTTTTATATGTGACTATTTAAAATACAGTGGCGTAACTAATCGTGTAAATACATACATATATATGTACATACATATACGGGAGGAGGGAGAGAAAGAGTATTAGTAGGTTGGCTAAGGTTAGGGTGGGGAAGATTAGGATGACCAAAGGTGGGCAATACCATTTGTAGTTGTTGTTTTATAAGCAAAATTGAATATACATACACATACATTTGAATCGATTAACTATGTAGTGTATATTGAGCATTGTCACAGGGCAGAAGAAGAAGAAACTTATAGTGACAACAGGGGGCACAAATAACAACGAAATGAAAAAGGCATGCCATTGTAGTAGTAAGTACTTAGTAGTAGTAGTAGCGGGAAGAAAAATCAGTGTTGTGCACCATTTTTGCGGTTAACTGAGCGTGCAAAAAGGTAATTTACCCGCCCCCCTCTAGTGTTGCCACCATATTTGCTATTTTTGCCTTTTGAAAATTAAAAAAAAAATAGTAGTAGATTTTTAAATTGATATGCGGGCGTAAATGAAGACGAAGAGCCATTTAAGCATTCAACTTTAAATGCATTACTATGTGCTACCACCCCCCAAAACCTTTCGCCCCAGCTCACGGCAACTGTGGTGCCACACACAATTTATTACTTTCTGAGGTGAAGAAAAATGCACAGCTGTTATGAGCAAAGGTGAGTAGTGGGTGGAGCAGGGGGGAAGTGTTGGACAGTTGTGCCACAATGCATTGCATAGCGGAACTAAATCCATATAAAAGCTTTGTGAATTAAGTTCACAACCGCAATGCAAACAAAGCTTGATTTTTTTGTATCTTTTTTCACCGTTAGTTGAACTTTATGTCAAATGAGCATGAAAAAAAAGAAAGCAAATATACTAATCGCAGAGAAGAGAATGTTAGAAAGTCGAGTGTCCGTGGAAAAAATGCGCGCACTTTAAAGACATTGAAAATACAAAGAGAAAAGGTAAAATGGAAGAATTAAAATATTCCGCAGTATAAGTTGCAATTTACCTCTAGAGCAAATACTTTAAGATTTTTACTTTATCTAGTGTTTCGGAGTTATTCCGAATTTTTCGGGGTAATTTCGGATTGTTCGTAGTCATTCCGAATTTTTCGGGGTAATTCAGAATATTTCGGGGTAATTCGGAATTTTTCGGAGTCATTCCGAATTTTTCGGAGATTTTCTAAACGGTCCTAAATGCTTGGAAATCAGTATGTTAGCAAAAGCAAAGCTTAAATAGGAAGAATTTCCACTGGTTAAGCTGCAATTTGAATTTGATAAAAGACTATATATGTACATATGTATACGCATTTTAGAAAATATTCAGAAAAATTATAATTTTGCAGTTTTTCGGAGTCATTCCGAATTTTTCGGAGTTATTGTAAACTGCCCTAAATGCTTGGAAATCAGCATATTAACAAAGGCGAAGCTTAATAAGCGACAATTATGTATGTAAGCTAAGCAAAAAATGACTCCGATTTTTTTGGAAATTAGTGTACTAACGAAACTACGCTTACTTAAATACAGTTAAAAATTTTGTTTGCCAAGTTAAACAGGAAACTGAAGTATTTTCGGAGTAATTTCGGAGTAAGTTTTTTTTTTAATTTTAAATTTTCATCGATTTAGACTCAATATTGCACAGTTTCGTAGTAAACACTAAAAATTTGGATTTCCTTGCCTTGTTTTGTTGTCTTCTTTATTCCTCTGCCCAACCCATCAGCCGCGTAAACCCCGAAAAAATTAATTTATGTACACGTAAAAAACACATCAAAAATTTGTTGCATATTTTAAGTCGCCATATTTGAATTTTTTGTTTCCCATGCCATTATACATAGGTACATACGTTCTTTGTTTGAAAATATAGTCTACCGAAATATTTTCCCGTACCATTTAACCCTTCAACGAGCACCTAGTGTGCTATTTTATGTAGTCTATCGCCAAAATGGGTGTTCATAAGCGGCCCTTTATGTGGTTGATAATGGTTGAAAGTTCTTCATTTCCATTGCCCTTTCCATTTCTATTTCAATTTCCACTTCTTTTCCCATTCTCTTCACGCATTATCGAGGCCAATCGACACGTGATAACCACTCCTCCACTTATTACTCCTCAAATATCCGTTTATCTGAGAGCTCGCGCATCGTGCGTGTAACGCCTTCACTGACACACACATATACACACATGTACTTTTAGGTGCAAAACCCTAATTTATCTAAAAAAGTTGTTTGTTACACACAAACATTCAACATAAGCGCCCTTCCTCCCGCTTACTGTCACATTACAAATCTCATTCGCACGAGTGGACGCTCATTTGACGCTGACAACGATATTGATGAGGGCAATATTGCATTTTTCCACATTCTCGCTGCTTTCTAACATAACCCCCTCCATTGTTTCCACACTTTCCATCCTTCAACGCCGCAGCCACTTTCATTTCACACTCTCTCTACTTTCCTTACTATCCACCATACTGCAAAGCACTTACAGTAACACAATCGCAGTTAATTCTGCACAAGTCAGCCGAATTAACGTTCCACACACACTTCAAGTTCTTGCAATTGCCACCATTTCCCGTGCCATTGCAACATTTGGCCTTTCGACTGTGTGTCTGCGGCCTTGTTCGCGGCTGTGGCCGCTTAATCACTATTTCCGCTTGCACCTTTTGCACTGCCTGAAGGCACCTCCAACTCTCCATGCACACACACACACACAATCGACAATTTTTAATCGCTCTTCTTTCGCACACATTTCATTCATTTGCAATTGATTACTACAACAAAAAAGAATGCGCTAAAAGTTGGAATGAAAGTTCTTCTGCAGTTCAAATGTCAAAATAAAAAAAGCTTAAAAAGTCATGTATGTCTGTATTCGTGTATGTTAAAGTTAATAAGTGATTGGCAAAGTGATTGGGGAGTAAGTAAGTAAGTGCCGCTGGCTGACTGCTTGTGCTGCTGAATAATGAATTGCCGAGCCGCAGCGGAAGTACTTCAAGGCAGCAGCAGCAGCGCCAGCTAAACGTCAATCAATTAAGTACTTCTTGGCATGGCATACATTTAGGCGCATCATGGCATGCAAGTCAAGTGCCACCACACTGTGTGTGTGTGTGTGTGTGTGTGTGTGTGTGTGTGTGTGTGTGTGTGTGTGTGTGTGTGTGTGTGTATGTTGTGTGGGGCTTAAGCGGACAACGAACAAGTGAAAAAAGCAAATAAAAAAGGAAACTGAAAACAATTGCGAAAGATTAAGTGCTAAAAATGTAATTGAGGCATAAAAAAGCAAATCGAAATGAGCAAAAAATTATTTAAAAATAGCTTAATACTGAATAAAATGCAAATGATTTTGTTGTGCTAACAGCCGCCTTAAAGTAGGCAATACCTAGTAAGGGACAGTATTAAAATGTATTCACTGCCTCTCTGCACAGCACAACAACAG
This sequence comes from Urophora cardui, assembly GCA_960531455.1. Taxonomy (NCBI): domain Eukaryota; kingdom Metazoa; phylum Arthropoda; class Insecta; order Diptera; family Tephritidae; genus Urophora; species Urophora cardui. The sequence goes on along the minus strand of OY482671.1, from coordinate 2,584,268 downwards.
CTACAAACGCCATAAATGCCCAGATAGTGCGTGGTCTCAACCAATAACGTCCCTGCGAGAGAACGGTCCTCGTTGCACTTGATCTATCGAAGTCCTTCGACAGAAGCAATCATGCCACAACGCAAGACCCTAACTGAGGCTGAAGAGCTGGCCTGCGAATTATCTGAGTGTCAGTTTGAAACCTGCATAAAACAACCCCTTGACAACGCGGCATAGAGGTAGGTCTTAATGAAGATCCACAGGAAAACAGTCTCCACGTTTTTTACGTCCCATCCATCATATGTGATGCTAAAGGACCAACCGCAACCACTAACATAGCTGAAGAAGAATTTCAGTTGCCTAGATGAACTCGCGTCACCTTGTCGCAACTTAGATCGGGTTTCTGTAGTAGGCTTAACACCTACAGGGCCAGAATGCACCCCAACATAGCAAACGTGTGTCCGGCAAATGGAGAGATGTCCCATGACACACCTCATCTGCTCACATTTCGTCTCAAACCCATGCCATCCTGTCCTTTTGGACTAGCCCAATAGAAGCTGCATCGGGCATCGAGTTAAGTGAAATTGATGGCAATTGGTGAAGAGAACTCGTCGGTTAAACAGGGATTGGTACTGCTACAACAACAACAACAATTGCCTCCTTGTGCTGCCGCTGTGCACTTTGCAAAATTTGTAGTCTAGCCTTAGGCGCTCTTTTAAATTTGGACTAGATGTAAGCAAAATCGAGTCGCTATTTTTATTGCTAAGCAAAATAAATGATTTTTGATTGGCCTTGAAATTCTTAAAGACTATTTTTTCTGTCCCTTAATAGCATTTTCTCTTTAAAAGGCCTGATTTTGCCTTTCTAATTTGTAAATATTTTTTTGTTTTATTGCCAATAGACACAAGCACCATACAAATTTTAAAAGCAAGCTTTCCATAGAATTCATTAAAGCAGCTTATGCTTAGAAAAGTTGCTCTACATACATTTCGCTATCAGCATTTTTCTTATTCAACTTCTCTTGCTCTAGTTTTCAAATTTATTTTTTGGATTTTTGTTCCTCTTCTTCTTACTACAAAAAAAAAAAATAAGTAAAACAAAAGCACAAAGTAAACAATTTCACTAATGTTGTAATAAACTTAAGTGCTTTTTTAAGCTTAGCAGCGCCTTCTGTGTTACCTTTAGCTGCAAGTCCACTCGAACAGTCAATCAATATCTTCTAAGTAAAAGTAAAAAAAAGCGAGTGGCAGCACTAGAAATAAGCAAAGAAATGCAAGATAGAGAAGCGAAATTAGAACAAAAAATTTAGCTGAATGATTTTTTAAATGAAACACAGCGATAGGGCAAGGCGAGCGAATGAGCGTATGAGCGAATGAGTAATGGAGTGAGTAAATGAATAAATGAATGTGATGGCATGCTAAAATGATTAAATAACTGACAGAGTGCAAGTGATGTGACGTGATGATTGTATGTGTTGACTGCATATTGTCTTTAGTTGCGGCAAATGCTTAAAGCTTTTAATGTACAATTTTGCATACATTGCATACGTTTAGGCGTTAATGAACATTTACAAAAACATTACACATATTTGTGCTGTGAACAAAGCGATAAGACTTCTTGTGTGTTTCAGTAGCAAGGAAAGACTTCTGTGCTTTTCCACCACTGCCGGTTTTAAAAACTGGTTTAACTCGAAGCTTACCCAGCCAAGTGTTGCCATTTCAGTTAAAACCTTTTTAGTTACCCACATCCTGGAAACTTGTTTTATTAGTTATGGGCGAGTTTGAGATGTTTTAGCGATGACTTCGATTAATGGCAATTCGCGACTCGCGTCCAGTACGAAATCATCGAGAGAAATCGAATAAAACAGCTCGGACTTGTCCAGCGCTAGCTTTTATACTAAAGTCGTCCTTTAATTTATCGTATCCACTACCAGGCGAGGGTTGTCGCCATTCAAGAGACAATGGACCAGCTTCGTTAAAGACCACTCGTATAGAAAAATATGGAAATATTTATTTTGACAGCCAAGCTGCGCTAACACGGCGATCGGTTCGGCCTTTGCAAATCCAGCACAATACAGAGTTGCTGAAAATCTCTTGAGACGCGCTGGCAAAGCAGGATTATTTCATACTGTTAGTATGAGCGCCTGGCTGATGAGCTAGCCAGAAAAGGCTTTGCTCTTGATATCGCAGATGCGGAGGAGGTTCTTGCGCCTCTGGGTTTCATCAAAGGCCGAACCTCTCGGCACTGGTTCGAGGAGGTTAAGACCTCATGGAAATGACAAACTGTAGGCATGAGAAGCTTCTTATGTAGATACCTAAACTCCACAGGACGGATATAGAGCGTAAGACTTGCCCTGGTTTTCGAATTGCTATTCTTCTTTTCCTCTATTTTTTAGTTCTTTAGCCAAGAGTCGTGGTATCAAAACGGCGATTCGGCGCTATGTCGCGGTCTGATCGCGACAAAATATTTTTCCTTTTGCTACTCCCACTATGTATGTATGCACTGGCAGAGCAAATTTTCATTTGTTTTGTTTATTTACCTTTTTACCTTTTATCCTTTGTTCCCAACGGGGAGCGCACCCTAGCGGCGACAAATGAAGTTAATTGATATTGCCATGATGGGCAGTACTGGCGGAGTGTGTTGCGAGCTTTTGTCTTTTAGCGGAGTTCCCCACCAAATTGTTATACATATATGTAAATATGTAAGATGTAAATAAGGAAAAGCAATTAGCGCGGAAGGCGCAGAAAGGGGTGTCATCGCTTTCGTCCCTTTTGCGGTGCATTAAGGCATCCGCTAGATGAAGGCAGTTTGTCTGTGTGTGATTGTATATCATTAGTCGGGGCATCGGTGATGACCGCACAGGTTAGCGGTTCGGTGCGACCGGGTGGTTACCCACACATACAGCCTGATGGTATATACATAAAAAGTATATGCTGGCGCGCAGCCTTCGGCCTGGCTCGCAGGTGCGCGTCAGAATACTCTTGTATGCGAGTGCGGTAACATTTCTTTTCTGTGCGATCGGTTTTGTGGAGAAAAATTGTAAAATAAAATAATAGTTTTTAGTGTTTAGAAAAAAAAAAAATTGAAAAATAAAAAGCTAGTGGTCAAGTGGTTTAGATGAAGGTTTTGGAAAAGAAAGGAGTTAGAGAAAAGTTTTGAGGGAAAGTTAAATAAAAAAAGAGGAAAGTTTAAGTGCGGAAGGAAAGTGTGGGTTAGGGTGTGACACAAAAAAAAAATTAAAGTGAAATTTTTTTTTGGATCAAGGTGGATCGTGGCAAGTGGCTGGTGGACACCGTAGAGGATCTGAAGCCGGAACACACTCCGGCTTGGTTAAGTATCTCGTTTGTTGTTGTAGTTGTGCCATTTGTCGCTTCTTTGTTTCGCCCCCCTGTATCCCTTACCCATCCTTTTAGCGTCCCGCACCCAGAGCCCAGTCATTTGGCGGCGGGTTAAAGTTGTTCCTGGCAGCTCAGGAACTGTGCGAGTGGGTTCGTAACCTTCCGGTTGGACCTCACCTCGGGTGCACCCATAAAACATTTGCTTGTCTTATCTTTGGGTATTTTTGTGAAAATTTTTCGAAGTTGTATTTTGGTTGATTTTAGTTTGTGTGTTTAATTTATTATACATATGTACCCACCCCGTCTCCACTGAGAGAGTCGGTGCATTCAGTTTAGTTATTGTCACCCAGTGTTGTTGTTGTGCCCTTTTGTATTAAGCCGTGGCGTTTTGTTATTTGTGTAAAAGGGTAGGTGACAGCTAATTGAAGTCAGTGGCACTCGCCATTCTAATCAACCAACCATGACTGTCTGGAACATGTAAGGTAACGGATAATGAAACGGATTTTTAAGGACTTTTTTTTTAGCTATCACTGTACATAAAATAGTAGAGCATGACACTAATTACATACATATGTAAATTTTTGGAGTCAATCCGATGTCAAGCGCATTTATCTTTGTTAATGCAACCACAAAATGCAATACAACAACAACAATAAAAAAAATCAGTACAAATGACGACCGCAATATCAAAAAAAAAAAAAAAGATTAATTAAAAACAGCAAAAAAAAATTTTTTAAAATAAACTGGCCAATAGCTCTAAAAAACACCAAAGAAGACTAAAAACAAATTTATAAAACAAATAATAATTTTAATTACAAAAACAATTGGCAAAAAGGGAGTAACAAGCAAGAATTGCAAAAAAAAATAAGAAAAAAAAACAGAAAAAAAGACAAAGAACATACGCAAAACCACAACAAAATCTGTGGCGAGCAAACCAAAAAATATGTATTTATGTATGTATGTATGCATTTATTAAAAAAAATACAAAAAAAATTAGTTTGCATACTAAATATATATGTATGTATTAAATATTTTTTTTTGTGGAGAATAAATTTTTTTATGGCAAATATTTTTTTTAAGTATCTGTTGCGCCACACATTCATTTATTACGCATTAAAGCAAATGATTATTATGATTCTGATCAGAACGCCATTTTCCAGAGCGTGTTGCGTGCACGAAAAGTGGAAAAAGTGCGAAAAAATCGTGTCTATACAAGCACAGCGCAGTAATAAAAGCACGCTTTTAGGCGCAACAGCAGAACAATAGAGCGCCATTATTTGCAGCACAAACGAAATAGGCAATCCGCCTAGCGGCATGAAAAGCATATGGCAATAGAAACGCCGCTGCTGCTTGGGAAGCAATAAAATCTAATTTAATTTCACGAATTTGTTTTTGTGCATTATAATAATACGCGTATTTGTGCGTACTTTTGGGAGCAAATGCAAAATGTGAAATTGAATTGAAAATTTAAAGCTAAACAAAGAAAAAAAAAAACAAAGCATAGCGAAGCGTAGAAGGTTTGCGTGAAGCATAATTTATTTGTCTCCATGGTAACATGCGCTGGAGCTCGGTCAAGAGCTATGAAGTGCGTTGCGGGCTCATGCGTGATTTGTGCGGCATGCAAATTAGAGATGGCAAATATTTGGCGTGCCTGTGATTTTGTCACCGTTCCTCAAAAGTCGTTGGTCACTGCCGTGACTGATTTCCAAAATAACGGTGATAAAATCACGTATCTATGGATCGCAATTACAGCTCCTATAGTGCCTTTTCGCAAAAAACCACACTGAAAAAACAACTTACTCAGATTATGGAAAAGTGGGAATGATTCGGCGCTAAAGACATATTTCCATATTTTGATGTACGATTTTCTTCAAATCAAGGAATAAAAACCACGTTTTAAAGAAAATTGTACATCAAAATATGGAAATATGTCTTTAGCGCCGAATCATTCCCATTTTTCCATAATCTGAGTAACTTTTTTTTTGAGTGCATATACTACATAAATACCACACAAACGATATACCAATTTCTATCCACTCAATTAAACCAGCGATCGGCGACCGGGCCATTTCAGGTCACTTGGTTCTCATGTACAGATCGTGTATGCGCTGCTAGCAAGCCATCGCTACGCTGACCGCGAAGAAGTTGGCACTTTTACGTTCGCTGCAGGCTAAAATAAACTAGAAAATTGTCAAAAATGTACGGAATTTTTCACAGACAAAACAGTTTGACGTTGTTGGTCTATAATTAATTGGGCCAAAAAACTGCATACACGAAAAGTTGCTGAAAATTCTGAAAAAAATTTTAAAATTTCAGTTTTCCAAAATGGATATTTTTTTTTTTTTTTTTTTGAAATAATGTTTGAAATTTATTTCGACTGATTTCGTTTTTGATTTGATTTTCAAACGCATTTTTAGGGAACTTGTACCAACTTGGTAATGACTTTTGTTTTTTTTTATTAGGAAAAATTTTTATTTCAGACTAAAAAAGTATCTAAAAATTTTAGCTATTATTACTGGACTTGAAAAATACAATCCTATTAAACACATTTTTTATCTTTATTAAAAAATTAATAAAAGTCGTGGTTCCTGTCAAGAACGTTAAAAGTCACTGTCACTGAAAAAAATCACGGTGACTGAAAAGTCACAGTCACGAATCACGCCGTTCCCCAAAAATCACGCGATCGCCCATCGCTAATGTAAAGGCGGCCTATAACCTAATAACATAGCATATTTTGGGGCGCTAAAGGCATGCATACGCATTTCATTTGCTGAAGTAAGCACATATGGAATTATTTTTTTTTTTTTGTTTTTTTTGGTTTTTTTGTTTTTTTTTTGTTTTTTTGGTTTTTTGTTTTTTTTTTATTTTTCAAGTTTTTGCTTTTATTTTTTTTATGGTTTTTTTTGGTTTTTGTTTTTTTTTTATTGGCATGATAGTCTGACTGACTGTTGATTAAGTAGTTGACGTTCTGGTCGTTCTCGTCCTCTTTCGCCATGTCGTTGCTATGGCAGCGCCTGGAGGTGGAAACGCGAGCAAGGTTTAACGACACGCATAATGATGATGATGATGATGATGATGATGATGATGATGATGATGATGATGAAGTGGCTCTGTTGGTGATGTTGGTGATTTTGTTGTTGTTGCTGTTGATGTCGATGTTTTTGTTATTGATAATGAAATTTACGTTCATGCTGGCAATGAAGCATGACATTGATCCTATCAAAAAATTGCGCTTCACTCCAACTCAAAGCCCCCACACAACAACAAATACTCGTACATATGCCGCAGCTCAGGCTTCCTTTAAAATTCCATTGCTCACGTTTGAGTTGCTTATTGTTTATAATCATGCCGAAAGCTCTCCAATACATACATACATACTCGTACATATTGCTATTTATTGGCTTATTCGCTGTTCGCTCGTGCATTAACTACCCGCTGCTGCCTCCGCCTTTCTGCCCAAGCGTCCGACAAGCCCAGTAGAGTACAATAGTTCAGCAGACCGCGATCACAACAACAGCATGATAACCCAACAACATTTTGAGCGCCCAACACAGCCGTTGGCCGTAAAAAAACATGAATTGTTGTTGTTGTTCTCGCTTGCTGATAGCCAAATGGGATTTGGGGAATACGAAATGGGATTTAATGGCACTTGAGTAGGCAGGAGAAGGCAGGCATTCAGTATAATAGTCCAGCGCTGCAACATTCCAACGATTCAACAGCCAAGCGAGAGGTGAGAGAGTGGAGAGTTTGGTGTGTCTGAAATTGTCTGCGGCTACGTGTTGATATTATCAAGGGATTTGAGTCGGTGTTGTTTTATGTTGAAATATTTTTTTTGTTATTGTGTTGTGTGCTCATATATTTACGGATATGCCATCATACAAAAACAACAAAAACAAAAATAATAAAAATGAAAAAAGATAAAAAAGATAAAGATAAAATAAAATAAAATAAATATTTATGCATGCCTACATGCGCTTCTAGGATCCTTTTATTTCCTTTCCACATCGCACGTAGCTACTCCCTTCCTCTAGTCGCAGACACTCGATTGCCCCTCGCCTTCTCAGTTACCCTGCGCTACGCTACATCCGCCTTAATGGACTTCATTGCTCGAGTGAGTTCGACATTCGTCGTTATTAAACCCCCCTCCTTATGTAGTCTCATATCAATGGATAACAACAACAACGAATAGTGAACAACAAGCGAGGCATAACGAAAATACGATTTACGAATCTGACCACCGGCCCGGCCCGTCTGCGTGCCCGCCTATCTATTGGTTCATTCAAGTGGGTAAAAGCATAGAGAGCTGGTCACCCTGCGTCGGCGTTGGCGGTAGTTGCGCGGTTGGAGGGGAGGGGGCGTATACGAATAACAATAATGGACAGGAATGCTGCTCTGACGCTGAAAGCTTGTCATAGACAGACAGCAATCGAATCAGGATTAATGTCACACTTTCAATCAATAAATCAATTAAACAATAAGAACGAATTGCAAAATGGCGGATATTTTTGAATGTACTCATATATACTTATTTGTACATTTGTATATTTGTGTGTATGCAAGCAAAATTTATGAACTCTTGCACTATAATTAACCAAAAATAAATTATTTACTCAGCGTAGCGAAGACAGCGCATAGTGGTTCGGCTCCATACATTTTTTTTGGAAAAAAATACGAGTGGTCTTGGAAATTTTGCATACGCTGCAGTGTGTTGGTGAAGGCAGCTTTCACTTTATGAAAGCTGATGAAATAAATTGAGTTATGAAGTGCCTAAGCAAGTAAAAGGAAATTTTTTCGATCGTTTTTGACTCTTCATTTCACTTCATTCAAAATTTTTTTCAAGTGGCAATGAGTGTGTGTTTGAGAGACATACTAAGTAATTTCCCTCTTTCATTTATTTATTTCCTTTCTTTTAACATTCTGCTCGCATTTCCGTTTCCATTATCATCTCCTTGTAATTTTTCTTTATCTTTATCCTCGTCACTTTGTTGTGATTTATTAACTTTTTTTAATTTTTTTCTACTTCTTTAACGTTTTATTATATTTACTTTGCTGGAAGATACTTTATTTTCTCTTCGGAGTTTCATAGAGCGCATCGTCATTGAACATTCTTCCTTTTCACATTATTATGTGCATCTGTTTAAAATTTTTATCAAAACTTTTTTCAAAATTTATTCGAAATATTTTCCAACTTTTTTTTCAATATTTCTTTAACATTTTTTTCAAAACTGAAAATATTTTCTAAATCTTTTTCAAAATTTTCCTAAAATTTGTGTTCAAAACTTTTTTCAAAATACTTTTTAAAACTTTGTTCAGATTTTTTCAAAATAATTTTCAAAAATTTTTTTACGTTTTTTTCAAAATCCTTTTCAGTACTTTGTTCAATAACTTTTTCCAAACTTTTCTAAAACCCTTTTAAAGCATTTCTGAAACTTAAAAAAAAAACTTTCAAACCTGTTCACATCTTTTTCAAAATTTGTTCAACACTCTTTGTAAAGCATTTTCCAAACTTATTGCCAAATATTTTTGAAACCTTTCTGAAAATTTGTTTCAAAACTTGTCCAAACCTCTTTTTAAATCATTCCAAATTTTTTTCAAAATCTTTTTAAAAATTTTCTTCCATAACTTCTTTAAAAACCTTTTTCAGAACTTTTTTAAAGCATTTTCCAACCATTTGATTATAAAATCCTTTTAAAAATTGGTAAAATTTTTTTTTCAAAATTGGTTTCAAAGCCTCTTTTAAAGTATTTTCCAAACTTTCCAAATCCTCTTTAAAAATTCTAACCAGATCTTTTTAAAAACTGTTTCAAACCCTTTTTTAAAGCAAACTTTCTTTAAAATTCTTCTCAAAATTCTTTTCAAAATTTTTTTTGCAAAATCTGTTTCAAAAGTTTTTGAGGATTTTTTAAAACTCACTTTAAAACATTTTCGAAAATTTCTTTCAAAATTTATTTCAACTCATTTTCCAAACTTTTTTCAAAATCGTTTTCAAAAATTTCTCCAAATTTTTTTTCAAAACTTGTTCAAAACTGTTTCACTATTAGTTACCTTCAAAACTTTTTTCTAAACTTTTATCTATGTATAAATTTGCCATTGTATGTATATAAGGTTTATCAAGCGTTCTTTTATTTCTTATTTTTAATTTTCTTTAGGCGAACTTCGTTATTGATATGACCAGGTTTCTGCAAACTTCGCCCCATGCATACTTTTAATGGCATTTCCGCTCTACTTCAACATTCAATTAAACTTTGCCCATATTTGCCCATACTCAAACATCTTTTCTAATGCTCCAAGCAATTTAACACAACTTTGTTCAGCACCGACAAAAGTAATAAAAAAAAAAAACAAAAAATAAACAAGCCTCACAGCCATGGAAATCGACATTTTTCAAACTCACGCATGGCTATAATTTCATTTGGCCGGAATAAAACTCAATTTAATGTCATGTTGTCCCTTCTTCAAGCCCCAATCGTCACTATACAGACCTGCTGCTGCTACGAGCCTCGAGCATTCGTAAACGTAATTTCATTTTTTTCTGATGAATCAGCCACAATGTGAAATTCGACAAAAACAACCCATTTTTTGTATGTGGGAGTGATTGTGACCACCCACAACACACACACTGTGTATCTATTCAACACACACCACCCATCACACATCACCCGCACGCACTCCATCCAACACAGCGAGTGACAAACGAACTAACAAACGAAAAACTTGCGTGAAAATACAAAACATGACATGAAAAATCGTGAAAAAGGGGGGTAAGCGAGAATGTACACGCTCATACATACACACATTCATACACATGATTCACACGATAACCAGAAATTGAACGAATAAAAAGCCGAAGCAACGAATGAACAACCAACGAACGAGTGTGGCAACGTAGTACGGCGAAGCGAGTTGGGGGAGCGGGAGAGTTGTTGTACAGCTTACTAACTAATGGAAATAGAAAAGAGCCAAACAATGAACAAATGTTTAGGGCAACTAGAGTCACTCGAGCGTGCAAGCAAGCGGATGCAATTTCTAAAGTATTTACCCCAAAAGCTGCTGAGCAAATGAAATGAAATGTCAAAATACATTTTGTCGATTTAATTGAACTCGAGCTCAAATGGTGAAAGTGAACCATATGCCTGGGGTGATAACATACAAGGTTGCTAGGGAACCGATTGAGTGAGGTGGGTGGCAATGGAATATGAAAACTCTCTAATGTGCATGCATACAAACATACAAAAAAAGGTATTTGCCTAAAAACCCATTTCAATTGTACGAGTACATTTGCTCGACACCATCGAAATATGTACGAATTTAAGCAACTGAAGGAACAAATACAAAATGAAGCAACGAATGAGTTAAGCGAACGAATAAACGATTTATAAGTACGATATATGAGTATACTTATGTTTTTACATACATACGTACATACATATCTACTTACTTAATACTTCAACTATAAATATGTACTAAAATTAAGTTGGACTATTTGCTCGTATGTTTATATTTGATTTCTCATTTCGTCAAATTATAAGTGTATTAGCTAATGGAGCGTAATAAATAATGAGTGTTGAGTGAAAGAAAAAGGAATTTTTAGAATATATAAAGTTGCTGCAAATAAGTTTAACATAACTGTTTTAATTTATGAATATTATATAGTTAATATTGCTTATTAAAAATTTTATTTATTTCGAACTGCGAACAATTTCCAAATTTTTTTTTCATTATTTTCTTCAACAATTTCTTCGATTTTTTTCATTCAAAACTATTTTCATAATTTTTTTTAAATAATTTGCAATTTTCTTTTTTCGAAAATTTTTAAAAAATTTCCAAAAATTTTTCAAAACATTTTCAAAACTTTTTTAAAAAACATTTTTAAAATTTTTTTCAAGATTTTTCAAAAATACTTTCAATTTCAAATTTTTTTAAATTTTCTTAAATAAAACTGTCCAATAGCTTTCTAAAAAAAACACATTTTCAAATCTTTTCTTAAAACATTTTCAAAACTTCTTTTAAACCATTTTGCAAACAAACAATATAGCCTTTAGCGGCTTTAACATGAATATTTAGCTAATATTTCTTCATTGAATTTTAATAAATTTTCGTATCAATTTACATTATTTTCTTCATTACTTTGTTCGAATTTTTACTTTCTAAACTATTTTCAAACATTTTTCAAGATTTCTTTAGAAATTTTTTCAAATTTTTAAAATACATATGTTTAAATACATCAAAACTGCTTTTAAAACATTTTTGAAATTTTTTTGAAACCTATTTTTAAAATATTTTTAAAACTTTTTTTAAATCATTTTTTATTTTTCAATTTTCTTCCTAAAACTTTTTTCAAAATTACCAAATTTCAAAACGATTTTTTTTTGTTTTCAAAATCATTTTCAAAACCTGTTTGCAAAGTTTTTTTCATTAGATTTTCTAACTTTTTCAAAACATTTTCCAAACAATCTTCAACGTTTTTTTATTTTTTTTTCAAAATATTTTTTAAAACTTTTTCCAAACTTTTTTTAAGTTTTTCTTTTCAAAACATTTTTCAAATTTGATTCAAACCCATTTCAAAGACCTTTCAAAACTATTTTCCAAACTTTTTTTTACCTTTTTCTTTATTTTTTCAATACCATTTTCATATGTAGCTTTTTTTTAACTTCCACTTTGTTTCAAATTCTTTTCAAAGCTATTTTTAAAACATTTTCCAATTTATTTATTAATTACTAACTTTTTACTTACTTTTTTGTAAACCATTTTCGACGCTTTCTTAATGCTCTTTCCCAATTTACACTCAAAACTTCTTCAAACTTTTTCAAAATAATTTCAAAACACTTTCAAAACTTTTTTGAACTGCCATAAAATTTTTCCATTTTTTTTTTTTTTTTGAAATTTTGCTATATTTTGTTTTCCATTACATTATACATACATATGTACATATGTACATAAAATTCAATTTAATGGCTGAGTACTGCATATGTACATGCAACAACGCCATATTTTACGTTCTTGCTGTATACATATGTATATACATATATATGTATGTACATTAGGGTGGGGCGATTTACTAACCTATATCGCGCCATCGAAATTTGGATTCCTCTCATTTTTCTGAGTAGAAAACTCTTCCACGACATTTGTCTAAAATTAATTTTGATGTTCCGTAATTTGGTTTTTATGGACCAAGACGAATTTTTGAAAATATAAATTGGGCAAAAATCGACAAAAAAATATCCAGGCCAATGTGCACATCGAATTGAAGCAGAATTTTATGCTGAATCCAGATGTGAAATCCAAATTAAAATCGGATGATCCGCTGTCGGCGAAAATCATCGGTATCGGATGACAATAACATATAGAACCCATACCGCGATTGCATGAGAGTGCATTCTAGTTTTCCTATACCGGAAGATAAATTAATATTTTAAAATACCGTTCATATATTGTATTGACTTATCTTTAGGAAATTTGCAAAAAAAATTAAGATATATTGTACACAACAAGAGATAATAACGAAAATATGCGATTTTGGGCATTCAGCCTCCATAACCGGAAATCAGGCTATATCTCGAAAACGGATCATCCGATTTTAATTTGGATTTCATATCTGGATTCAGCATAAAATTCTGCTTCAATTCGATGTGCACATTGGCCTGGATATTTTTTTGTCGATTTTTGCCCAATTTATATTTTCAAAAATTCGTCTTGGTCCATAAAAACCAAATTACGGAACATCAAAATTAATTTTAGACAAATGTCGTAGAGGAGTTTTCTACTCAGAAAAATGAGAGGAATCCGAATTTAGATGGCGCAGTATCGATTAGTTTCCCTCCATACAAATCGCCCCACCCTAATGTACATACATATGTAACTATTTATCCACTTGTACTCGCGCTCTCTCCCTCTTTCTCCCCGTATCCTGAGTGGTCATTATGGCTCATTCTCCCATTCTCTCACTTAATAAAGTTATATTACGCGCTGCGGCGTAAAATACAAATGACAATTCAATGTATGTATATGTGGGAGTGTGTGTTTGTGTGTGTATTTGGGGTTTTCGCTGTGGTTTGTTGTACCTACCTTCATATGTACGTGCTTTTGAGACACACACGGCGTATACGTAACCACTATTTGTATAGTCACAACCGCAAAATGTCATTCGTATCTATTGCTAAAAAACCAACAAACACACAGAATACTCTCCAAAGTACCGTTGTTAATTTGTGGTCGGTGCAGAGGAAGTAGAGTGAAAGTGTGTGCGTGTGTTTTTCTGTATGTAGTACTAAATAACTGCGGGAAATGCAGTGGCAGTGGCAGCTAAAGCGAATGTCCTTTCATTCGCCCCAAAAAGCTGTTAGCAATGAAATTTCATGCGCCTCATGGCTCATTTATTTTCCGTTGCATTGGTGGTTTGGCTTTTCAAGTGTTATTTTCGTAATTTTTGTTGTTTTTTTTTTTGGTATTTTTTTTATGACGTATGTTTTTAAAAACGCATACCTATGACTAATATTTGACACGAAACATAAATGTTGAAAACAAGTCTGTCTCCGTTGCCTATTTGACTGTCTGTCTGCCTACCTGCCTGTCATTGCCGGCTGTTCCGTGCCTGTGTGTGCAACGAGACGCGCGATGTGATGCGACATTTAGTCAAATTATGGGTGACAGGCGTAAATCGAAATAATGCGCATCACCAACAATTTCAGGTTATTTGTGTGTGTGTGTGAATTTATGTATCAACCACCGTCACACATGACGCCTTTGCGCGCATACGATTTTGGCACACCTGCTGGTGGCAAAATATTTGCATGACTTCACTGTCAACATATATATGTATGTATATACATATGGATGTGTATATGCATGCATTTATTTCATTTGCCAGCGGCACTTGTATCCGCCGTCATGGCGCGCTTTACTCCCACACCCACAAAATGCAAGAAAGAGGCGATGCATTGCATGCAATGCTACAAATTTACTATGCCCCAACGCACCCCAACTTCGTCCCACTTCTTCCTATAAGAGTAGCGGCTACTAGCTTCATGCACTTTATGTCGTGCGCAGCGCGCCAGCTTGTCGTTATGACTTTCTGTCCTGTCTGCCTGCATTTCACCAGCTGCCTTCGGGGCGCACATTTTCTGCCACACACACAAACATACACACACAACGGATGTGCCATAAATTCATGCTAAAATTGCTATTTTGATGCAAACGTTGCAATTTCGTGCACCTGAAATGCTAAATATGGGCAAATGGCGTGAAAATCGTGAAGCGGTTATGAAACGGTTATGAAACGGTTTATGGCAATTTGTATGCGAAAGTTGAAAACAAGCAAAATACAAAAATGAAAATTAAAGTATGTACACTTTGAGTCAGTTTTAGCTTGAAATATTTACGGAAAAATAGCTAATGCGGTCTTTGCGGTTGTTCTTAAATTCTACGCAGTATAATGACAAAAAAAAAATTAAATTCAGATGTCATACAAAAGTTAATTCTCTAAATGCGAAATTTTTAAAAAATTATGTCAAAACATGTAACGGTTATGAAACGGGCAAAACGATTATAAAACGGTTTATGCTTATTTGCACTATAAACGGCTTAAAACCCAAAAAGGTATTGAAACAAATTATATTTCATACGAAAAATACTGCCGAAGTGCTTGATCTGCTTCTTAATATATTTATTTTAGTTACATACTACATTTAGTTTCTAATTTTTAGAAAATAATATGTCGAAAGAACATATTAAATTCATATTTCATACAAAATTCTATCTCATCAATAGAAAATGTTTAAAATATTTTTCAAAACTTGAAACGGTTCTGAAACGGTTTATGCTTATTTACACTAAAAATTGCATAAAAACTCAAAAAGCATTGAAAAAAATATATTTATTATGAAAAGTACTGCCGAAGTGCTTCATTTACTTTTTTTAATTTAATTATTTTAGTTCCTGTATCAGTTCCCAATTTTTACGCATTAAAATGTTAAGAAAATATACCAGATTCAGATTTCATCTAAAATTCTATCCCCTGAACACAAAATATTTAAAATATTTTTCAAAACTTGAAACGGTTCTGAAACGGTTTATGCTTATTTGCACTACAAATGGCCTAAACACACAAAAAGTATCGAAACAAATATATTTCATATGAAAAATACTGCCAAAGTGCTTCTTTTATTTGTTTTTAACTTATTCATTTATGCACATACATACATACTTAGTTTTATAAAAATAAACTAAATCGCTGCCATATAAAATATTTGCAGAACTCATGCGCATATTCGCAACACTTCAAAGCGCATTAAGCGTAAAATTCTACGCTTCGATGCATTTTCCCATGATTATGTAATGAGACCAATTGTAAATGAACACAACTGTGCTTATATAAATACTATGTATGGTATGTGTATGCTTGTATGTATATGTGTTTGTGTGTGTGTGTTTTTATATACATATGCTCGTTATGTTCCGAGTATTTATTTAACTCCGCAATTCAAGCGCATCAATTAAGTGCCAAAAAGCCACTTTTCAGCTAAATTAACTCAATTGTTCAAGCGAGCAAAATAAAAAACAAGAAAAAAACAATAAAGGACCCAAAATACACACCCAAACGCACAAATGCGAATAAACATACATATCATCGTTTAAAGTTCATAACCGCCTAACTGACACTTACAAACTATCAATTACTGACGCCCATAGTTCTACGACATCTGAGCTTAAAACGACATTAGAAGGAAATATTGAGCTTTCCACAAAGTCTACATGATCATGGATCAATAGAGCTGAGCGTTAGGAATACAAGTCTCATTTCGGCACAAGTGTCTGTTAGGCAGTTATGATAGTTTAATTTAGGTGGTGTTTCTCCATGTGTTCGCGCACCTAAAAAGACTTAGCTTTTGAAGGCGGTTTAGCATTTTTTATACACTTTTTAGCACATTTCCTACACATACATATGTATGTCCATTTGTGTGTATATATGCTTGTTGATGTCAGAGCCGCCGAGAGAAAATCCGGGCCCGGGGTCAAAATAACTACGGGCCTCCATACTAAATGAACAAATTCTCAAAACAGCGTTGCCGTTTTGTACAAGCAAATTTCATAACCCCATTAAAGTAAGAAGCTAGCTAGGAAAAAAATAAACAATTTTATACCTTTCATGAACATGAAATGGTATTATAACATTGAGCTAAAACAGGTTTGTCGAAAGTTCCAGAAGGAGAAAAAGTAGACCCACCAAAATATATACCGATATTATCAGAACCGTGAGCTAGTTTCTGAGTTGGTAAGATACGCTGATCATTTGTCGGAATCGGCCAAATTGGACCATTATAACATATATCTCCCCTACAACCAACCATATATTTTGGGTTAAAACTTCTCCACTTAAATTGCTAAGAGCATTACAATATTTTTTTTATAAATATTTGCATAAACAACCCACAGAATTGGAGGTACCTATAAATTAAAGAAAATCGGACTATTTAATGTTTCATTTCTCTCTTACTTATAAAGTAAAATAAATTTCCAATTCCACATAAAATCGACGTTAAAGTGACGGAATTATGGCGGACAAAAGATTTGTTTTTATGCAAAAAATAAGTTAAATACAAGATGTATAAAATGTCGAGGATATCAAAATTTTTGAAATTTTGTCGGGTAGTGTAATTTGAAAATTTGTATGGGGAATTTTGGGCAATTATGGGTAATTTGAATATTTTTTGGGTAATCTCAAGAATTTAAAACGGCACCGCTGTCTCAAAATCAAAATTCAATGAATATATAGTTACGAATATAATTTATCTATACATTAATATAGATCAAGTAAATATGTTTACATAGAAATATACATATTAGAGTGGGTCAAATGTATTGTTAAAAAGGCACATCCAGTTTCCGAATCCATGGGTCATACTGAGTAATATTGTCCATGGGACCATAGGTCTGAACGAATTCTGTTTAAATACATACTGCTTTATTTGTATGAAATACATTTCTTTAAATTGGAATACAAATATTTGTTGGTAGGAATTTGGTATATTAAAAGACTGATTCTGCTGAACGCTTTAGTGAAACAGCAATCGAATTCAACTGTACGAAGCACCAAAGCTTCGCAAGCTTCGTTTGTTTTCGGCGTATCGCTCTTTACATACATACATACACGTACATACATATATGGGCATTTCCTAGGCATTTTGGACAGTATGTTCGCACGATTTTTTGAACTTTTGAGGCAGAAATATCGCGAAATATTGTATCGTTTTATGATAAAAGGAAAGATTTAGGATCTATTGCAACAGAAAACGAATTCAAATTTATGCTGCAAAGTCGACGCCAAAAACCAACAATTGCTTAAGTGGGGTGCAGACACGTTAAGAGATTTATAAAATTTGTTGAAATTTAAAATGATTGCTATCTACGAAAGGTGATTAAAGGTGTTGTTTGTTTATTTTCTGTAAGCATAAACTTGGATATAATTTTGAGATTCCCGGGCCCTCTAAAGCCCGGGCCCGGGGCAATTGACCCCCTCAGCCCCCCCCCCCTCTCGTCGGGCCTGGTTGATGTGTATGGGTTTGTGTGTATGTGCGTGGGATTGTAAGCGACTTTTCTAGCCGCATTAACGACGTGGATTAGCCCCTTTTAAAAAGAATTTCACCGCTTTAGTTGGTTTTTCTAGGTTGTAGTTGCTTTTGTTGTGGGTTCCATATGCATTCATGTATGTATGTTAAAATTTATCTATGGATCATACATCCATGGTATATGTAGCATATGTACGTATGTAAGTATGTAAGCATGAATAGGTTCATTAATGTTTACTTTGGTTTATCCGCCCATTCATTTTATGTGGATAAACATAGTATGAAAAGTCAACAAAATGCCTCCTCGATGCTTTCCAGACACAACAGTCGCGTTGGGGAAAAAGGTACGGATACATGCATACGTATGAACAACAACCCAGAAAACACAGTCTCTAACGTTAGAAATTTTGTCGAGATTAACTTAGATAACTAGTATAATTAAATTAATTATTATAATTCTCTATATATTCTCAAATCGATAACTAGGGTTGAAAACTACACTAGAATTCGATTAGCGAGTGATTAGAGAAGGAGCCAAATCTCACGCCTTTTATCAATTCTCAATATATTTCTGTGATATATTGAATATACATACATATATTGAAATTAGATACTAAAAAATGGTAAAGTTAATATTACCGTAGTACAATGTTTTCCATTAAAAAGTACAAGAAGTACCTTTAATTTAAATAATAAGACTGAATTTTGTTTAAATTTCCGTTCTTATAAATGTGGTAAACATATACATGTCAATATATAAAATCATATGCAATTTAGGCACATATTGCGTTAATAAAATCTAAACAATGAAAAAATCATGTAAAAGGAGACAAAGCTTTGTTTTTCATTTCAATTGGAAGTATTTACAAATTCTGATTAGAATCTCATTAGAGAACTACATTAAAATTCGATTCGAGAATTATAATTTTCTCGATTTGAGAATTAGTTACCATTTTGTTTGAGAACGCTATGATTCTCGATAGATTTTCGAGTCGTCCTCTAATGTTAGAGATTTGAGAACGAGGCTAGTTCTCGAGTCATTCTCAAATCGATAACTAACCTCAGTATTTGTTGGGAACAACAACAACAACAACAAGAACAAGACAACAACAAGAATAAGAACAACAACAATAGCAAAAACAATAATAAGAACAAGAAAAATAAGCAGAACCAGAACAACAACATCAGCAACAACAACAAGCACAAATACAAGAACATAAACAAAAACAAAAACAAAAACACGAACAGGAACAAAATCCAAAACAAAAACAGGAACAAGAGCAAGAACAACAAAAACAACATAGTTGTAGCAAAAATCGCACCAAAAATTAATAAAACCGAACTTGAAACAAAGAAAAAACTGAAAAAGGAAAATAAAGTGATTGAACACCAACACTATCAGGAAGCTAAGGATATAAAGAATCATTTGCAGAATGACAAAAATACACACAGAAAATAAGTACATAAATAAATGAATAACTAAAATAAATATTTATAAATAAATACTTTTTCGTTGCTTGTTTTATTTTATAAATAACATTACAAGCTGTGAATTATGCAGCTAAACAAAAAACAAATTTTGACTAAGGCATTTATAAGGTATAAATACAACTACAAAGGGCATGATTATCAGGCCCTAAGTAAGCCTTATTTTCGTGGCGAATAAGCCTTAGGTGGCCGCTGTGGTGCAGTGGGTAGAGTGCTCGCCTGCTGTACCAGAGGTCTCGGGTTCAAACCACGGTCCGAGCAAAACAATTTTTTCTAATTAGTAAAAATCCAATTATTGGGTTTTTTAAGAGCAGCGGTCACCTCTCGGCAGTGGGCGGCATACCCTCCGAGAGTATTTCTGCCATGAAAAAAGCTTCTCACAAAAAATGCATTCGCCGTTCGGAGCCGGCATAAAACTGTAGGTCCACCCAATTAGTAGGAAAAACAAAAAGGAGCACACCTCGAATTGGGAGGGAAGCTCGGCCATAAAACTCGTCAGAGTTATAATAGCGCCATTGTATTATATTATTATTGTATCTCAGAGACCGAGAGCAAGAGAGTATTCCTTATGGTCAGATGACATCAACACAGCAAAATCAGCTTTATTTTAAGCCTTAGCCCATACAACTTAGCTTCCCTTAGAATTTTTAGATCTTATTTCGTAAGCCTTTAAATCTTCTGTAATAATTCTTAAATAAGGCGTAGATTTTTTTGCTGGGCACATATTTAATTTCCGTTACAGATCAAGCCATAGATAGTATATCCTTATAAAAAAATATGAATGACCAACCGTGTTTATTGTCAACAAAATAATCAGTTTTTTTCTGCATTTCTCAAATTTCATTCTCCTCACTCTCTGCCTACTTGACTGCCTGTGTGCCCTTTTCGCTTTCTTCTTCTTCCTCCTCTACTAAATCCCAAGCCATTTATGTAAATCAGGCAAAACTTTTTCTTGACTCGTTTTAGCTATACTTTCTTTAGCTGCTTTAGGTCAATGCAAAATTCATGTATGTACATATGTATTCTTTGCGCTGTTCGAAAGCGTAAAAGGAAACATACATAAATGCAAATAATTTTTTACTTAAGTATAAAAAACTCACAGATGAAAGGACACACACACAAGCAAACACATACACATGATAGCCATAACACAAACCTTCAACTGATGCCATCCGTTCACCCTATTCAAATCGCTTTTACTTACATTTCATTGCACTGCAAAGAACTCTTTTTGTTTGCCCTCGTCACTCCCACTTTCGCTACATTTACTACCATTCCTTTTGCCTTTTTCGCTTCATATCTTATTCTGCCTTCTTTATCCTTTTTAGCGTTTTTGTCAGGATTGCGTCCGCTAAGAACGCTGACAAATCGCACTCTGGCAGTTTGTATGTACGTGGCCGCTGTGGTGCAGTGGGTAGAGTGCTCGCCTGCTATGCCAAAGGTCTCGGGTTCAAACCACGGTCCGAGCAAAACACCAAAACAATTTTTCTAATTAGTAAAAATCCAATTATTGGGTTTTTTAAGAGCAGCGGTCACCTCTCGGCAGTGGGCGGCATACCCTCCGAGTGTTTTTCTGCCATGAAAAAGCTCCTCACAAAAAATGCATTCGCCGTTCGGAGCCGGCATAAAACTGTAGGTCCACCCAATTAGTAGGAAAAACAAAAAGGAGCACACCTCGAATTGGGAGAGAAGCTCGGCCATAGAACTCGTCAGAGTTATAATAGCGCCATTGTATTATATTATATACATACATATGTACGACACTGACATTGCCTTAAACAAAATTTTGAAATAAAAAAATTCTTTAAATAATTCTTAAAAAAAAATTCTCACATAAAACTTTTGGAAACATAAAAATATATCTTTTAAAATTTAAAAACTTAAAATTTTTCGAATATAAAAGCTAAATTTAAGCTAAAAATTCCAAAGTAAAAAAATCAATTAGGAATTTGAAAAATGTTTGAAAACAAAATAGAAAAATTAGACATAAAAATTTTGAAAAACATTAAAAAATTTTTGAAAAATTTTGGTAAATAAAAAGAACATCTACATAGTTTTGAAAATTTTCTTGAACAGTAAAATGAAAAAAATTGCGAAAAAGC
Organism: Urophora cardui; assembly: GCA_960531455.1. NCBI lineage: Eukaryota > Metazoa > Arthropoda > Insecta > Diptera > Tephritidae > Urophora > Urophora cardui. The sequence continues at coordinate 2,562,794 of OY482671.1, read as the reverse complement.
ATTAAAAATCATTTATTGACAAAAATAATAATAACAAAAAGGGGCAGGCGTTTTAGTGGGCGTTCTCGTCCTCGTTGTGTTGTAGCCGTCAAAGTACAGCAGCAAGGATTTTGGCAAAAAGTAAAAGTTATGTGTGTTTTTGTGCGAGTTTTTTTTTTTTTAGTGTTTGACGTCTTGGCTTTTTTCATCCAACAAAGCGAACTTCTTAAGCAGTTTGAGGCTTAGTGACAATAAAAAAAATGGCGCAAATCATTTATACACATGCCTCATGCCAAGCCAAGCCAGGCAGGCCATTCATTTATTTATTACAGTAATCTTTTTTTCAAACACACATGCACACACACACATACATACAGGCATGTTTGCTTATGCTAATGCGCTAAGTATAACCGGATATATGTAGCGCATATGAAGCACTTATTGTTATTCCAGATATTTTTCTTACATCTTTCGTACCAGGGCACTATACATATTTCTGATTAACATATATACATACATACACACATATGAAATTGTGAATTTCATTAAAACTTGCGTTTCATTTCAAACCAAAAGCATTCGTATAAAAAAAAATCATTTATAAAATGTAGCAGAGCCATCAATAGTTACATAGCTATCCCTACATGCAATATGTATATATGAATGAATGCGCTTGAATGAATAGCGCCCATAGCCTATTTTTCGGCGCTCACTCCCCCAGCCGCTTGCTTTGTGTATTATGCTGAACCGTCGTCCATTTTACATTTTTCTTTTGCCAAATTCATTGCTTCATTTATTAATAGCCTCAGTTACTGTGCTTCTTTACTTGGCTGTTCCAACTTTGTAAAGCATTTTGAAGCGATGAATAAGCTCGGCCGCCAGCAGAGTGCGCCTATTCATATGCTACACTTTTTCTATTGCCGTTTGAACATTTTCTTTTTATCTTTTTTTTTTGCACATAAAACGGTGGATGTGTTGCGTTTTTATGCTTTTCCGCGCATAAACAGTTTTGTTGTTGTTTATATTTTTACATATATATTTTGTATTTTTTATACATACACAAGCAAGTAAGATCGCGACTATTTTTGGCCTTGAACAAGACTTCATGCCTTTCAGGAATGCAACTTTTACAAGGTCTGATAAACAAGCTTAATATCTTAGCTGCGAAATTAGGCCCTAAATTGTATATGTATGTATATTTCGATCTCTTTAAAATTTCACTTTTTGGGAATTTTTTAATACGCAAGTAAAACGCTCAGAAATCAACTTTATAATGCTTAGACCTTCAATCACCATTAGTTATAAAAATTTCCCATTTTGGGATTTTATGTAATAGGCATTAATTTTAATTAATTTTTAATGGTCAAAAAAAATGGTTATAGCTTCCATCGCTACTAGTTAAAAAAAATTTCCCATTTTGGGATTTTTCGTAATAAAATTGTCAAAAATCAACTTTATAAAGGCTAGAGCATCTATCGAGTTTCAGTTAGTTTCACAAATTTCCCCTACCAGGAATTTTTGGAATAAGCACTATTTTCAAGTAAAACGCTAAAAAAATTAAATCTAGAATGCTTACAGCTTCAGTCGGTATTAGTTATAAAAATTTCCCTTTTTGGGATTTTTTTGAAATAAGCTACATTTTCAAGTAAAACGCTCAAAAATCAATTTTAAAATGGTCAGAGCTTCCATCGCTGTTAGATTAAAAAATTTCCCTTTTTGGGATTTTTGGTAATAAGACTATTTTCAAGTAAAACGCTAAAAAATTGAATCTAGGATGCTTACAGCTTCAATCTCTAGTAGTTTCAGTAATTTATCTTTTTTGGATATTTTGTAATAAGCACTATTTTCAAGTAAAGCTCGTAGCTTCCATTTTATTTATGTAGTTTAAAAAATTTCCCTTAAAGCAATTTTTCTTATAAATGTTCATCTTCATGAAAGTTATAAAAAACGGCAAGCTTGTAAATTTCGTTTTTACGGCTCAACGCTTTTGGCGGCCATTCAGCCATTCAATTTAATTTGGATACGGCGAGCGCGTTGCTTCTTCATTTCAATTACATACACACAGAAGTGCTCAACAACCACTCTCTAACTGCATTTTACCTTGTTTGCTACTCGCTTTGGTCATTTGTTTTTTTTTATTTTTTCCCTTTTTGTCTGTCCATTCGTTCGTTGTGTTCATTTTGTCTTTTCGGCCATTTAGGAATTTAATAAACGGAAATGGGTCAAAATTTATGTGGCGAGCTTGTTGTTGATGGTTGTTTTTTTTTTTTAAATTTTTTAGGCTAAAATGTAATAAAATATCTAATCTACAAACATAAAAATATAAAAATTCAGATAAAAAGCCAATCTTCAATGAGAAAAGGCATGTAAAAACATTTTAAGTGCGCTCCAGAAAATATAAAAAATAAGATAAGCGACTGAAAATAGTATTGTGATATGACGTGGATCTGAAAGCCTCGCCCTATTCAAAGCAATATGTGTGGTAGTGGCGAGCTTTGTTTGTTTCAGGAGACACCCTGGCTCAATACCTAATCTCTCCTCCGTGGAATTACAATTTCATAATTCCTATTGAAGTTAATTTTCGGTAAGCGATAATCCGTTTTGTGCATTTTATCCGCTTACTATATACACTATTTTAAACTGGATTATTTGCCAAATTTGTTGGCTTTTCGTTTGTTGCAAATTCCTCCCATATATACATACATATTTGTTTATCTATTTACAATATTTATTCATTTGTGGCGTGCAAAAAGGGCGACTTTGGTAAAAATTGCATTTTATTGCGTCGCACAAATTGGCTTATAAAAGTGAACTCTAAATAAAAGCGCGCGCTAAACTGTTGTTGTTGTTCCTGTCGAGGTTTTTGTAGTTTTTGTCGTCATGGTTGTTGTTGCTGTCGTCGTGGTTATTGTTGTTATTGTTGTAATGCGGCAAATTTATTTGCATATTTTCTGTTTACACTTTGATTTAGGCAAAAGCCAACATGTCTGTACGTGCATATGCATTGCTTCCTGCATGATTTGCTATTTATTGAAATGGTGATTGGCGCGGAAATTTTGTTAATTACAAAAAAATCACAGGAAATGTTCTTTTTTTGTTTGCTATATTAAGAGCCCTAGCTTTTGCATGTTTAAATTTGTTTGCGTTCATAGCCATAAATAATGAAAGATTTTCGCTGTTAAAGCGATTAAAAGTTATTTGCGTTTGCATGTGAAAAGATTTAAAAAAATTTAGATTCATATTTTTCGAATTTTATTAAATTTTTATCGCTTTTCTTCAATGTACAATTCAGTAAATACGCAGTTAAAGTGTTCGTTTTTCGTAAACGAAAAAATTTGTTGAACCGGTTCAAAACGGTTCAGAAATGGTTTTGGTCAGTTGGCGTGCTATGAGACAATTTATGGTAATTTGAAAGAAAACCGAAAAAATTTAATTTTTTTTTTAATTTTGAACCGGTTATAATAAGGTGAATCGGTTTGGAAACGGTTAAGTAAATTCATTCCAAATGGTAAAACGGTAAAACAGGAATGAACTCAGAATTTTTTCTTATTCGTTTTTCGTAAACGACAAAATTTGTTGAACCGGTTCAAAACGGTTCAGAAATGGTTTTGGTCAGTTGGCGTGCTATGAGACAATTTATGGTAATTTGAAAGAAAACCGAAAAAATTTAATTTTTTTTTTAATTTTGAACCGGTTATAATAAGGTGAATCGGTTTGGAAATGGTTAAGGTTAATTCGTCCCAAATGTTAAAACAGTAAAACAGGAATGAAATCAGATTTTTTTCTTATTTTTTAATCGGTTAATTACATGTGAATCGCTTTTGAAACGGTTCTGAAACGGTTAAAGTAAATTCGTTTCAACGTGTATAAGAGTAAAACAGGAAAAATTGGAATTTTTTCTTAATTTTTGAAACGGTTAATTACGGGTGAACCACTTTCGAAACGGTTACGAAACGTTTAAAGCCAATTCGTTCCAAAAACTAAAACCGGAAAAAATAAATTTTTTTGTTCTTGAATCGGTTCATCGGTTCTCAAACGATTAAAGTCAATTCGTTCCAAACGATAAAAGGGTGAAATGCGAATTTTTTTAAATATATGAATCGGTTTATTACGGTTTGACTGCTTTGGAAACGGTTCTGAAACCCTTTCAATACCTTTCAAAATGTAAAAAAGAGTAATACAGGCAAAATTTGAATTTATTTTTTTTTTTAATTTTTGGAAATGCTCATTACGGGAAACCGCTTTTGAAACGGCTCTGAAACGGTTAAGGTCAATTCGTGCCAGAACAGCAAATATTATAAGGAAATTCAAAAAATGTTTCCTTAAAATTCATATTGCGCAAAACAACTTATGTGAAAACGCCGCCAAACTGAAAAACTTATGTCAAAATGAAATTTTTAAACGCTTTGCGCAGCAATTAATCATTCAATGCGAATGTAAAACTTCTGTTGCAGGAAATTGAGAAAACAATGATAAATTACTTGCACTTAGCATTCGCTTAGCTTAATTTAGATATTCATTTGTAGGTGTGTGTGTTTGTGTTTGTGTTTGTATGACGAAGTCTAAATTGCATAACAACGATAAAACTCAAATCACTCACAAACCTTTTGTTTGTGTCTTTTTATCACCTTAATCTCATTTGCTTGAAAAACAACCAGGAAAAAAACTTTTTTAATTAAAACAAAAACACCGCACAAATGCCACTAATCACCTGTCACTTTGAGCAGCAACACACGCCAAACCCGCTCCATCCCGCGCCCATTAGCGCGACGAGCAGAACAACGAAAATTAAGCAACCATAACGATCTACCCTTCCTTCCTCACATACAAACACACACACACAAACATTAAACAAACTCGCAAACCCTTGCTTGACAGTAAAATGAAACTCCAAAAGCAACTTTTTGCGTTTTAAAAATATTTAAGTGAAAAAGTTACGTATACGCAATGTGGCACAGCCTTGGAATGGGCTGAAGCTATAAAAAAGACGAAATAAAAAAAGTTGAATGCGTTGGTAGATACTTTTGTAAAATGCTTTTAACTTTTACATTATATTTATGTATGTATGTGTAGGCGTAGCTTGTACATACATACATTACTCTGCGTGATGGAGTAATCTATTTGTTGGTTATACAACAACAACAGTAAGAGCGACAACAGCATAAATTCCCAACTGTGTCTATGTGCGGTATTAACGTGGAGCTGCATACACTTCGTACGGATTCGTATAAGCAGTTACAACACGCAAATGAAATGGCTTTATTTGTGTGAGAGGGGAAAAATGGCGCTATGAGACTAATGTATGTATGTATTAGGCATAAATATGCATGCATGTATGTATGTATGTATGTATCGTATGTACTAATGCAAAATCTGATTAAATTTGAGCTAAATTAGAAAATTTTAATTTAGACAATTAGCCACATATGTATTTACCTGGTAAATATCCCTATAAGACAGTGATAGTCATTTGATATATCATTTGAGGTGCACGTTTGATGGAAATTTCTGTCACACACTGCCTACAAGTCTCCATCATTTTTATATGGACGGTGTGAAAAATGTGATGAAAGCATTTGTGTCCGTGTCTCTTTCCATCAATCGTGTTCTCCAAATGATGTATCAAATGACTATCACTGCCATATGTGATAGTGTTTGCTGAGAATGTGTTGGAGTTTCCATCATTCCTGTCTTACAGGGATGTATATAAATTTTATGTGCTTTAGCGGTTGGGTAACAGTGAAATTATCGCTTTTGTTTGTAGTTGGGCCTAAGAGAGAAATTCACAGTTCAAATCGGACGAAACAGTTTTTGAAATGTTTTATTTCCTTTTGTCAGGGAAAAATTAAAATGTTAAACATTTTTGAACCGGTTGAAGTCGTTTCAAATCGGTGGCGAACCGGTACTCAAACGGTTTATGCATATTTGAGTAGAAAACGCTTTTATAAACATGAATATGTGTAAAATAAAGGAATTTATTGAAACGGTGCAAATCGGTTGAATCGGTTATGAAACGGTTATTGAAATTTTTAAAAAAAATATGTAATGTAAAAACAGTAAAGAAATGTATTTTGTGAAGGAAAAATGAAAATCCTAAACATTTTTTAACCGGTTCAAGACGTTTAAAATCGGTGGCGAACCGGTTATGCAACAGTTTATGCCCATTTGTGCAGAAAACGCTATTATAAACATAAATATGTCAAAAATAAATAAATTTGTTGAAACGGTGCAAATTGGTTGAATCGGTTATTGAAATTTTTTCAAAAAGTATGTAAAAAACAGTAAAGAAATATTTTTTTGCATGAAAAAAATAAAACCATCAACTAAATATAAATAAGTCATATGTATATAGTCGTAGAGAGTCCCTGCAGTAAAAATCCGCAATGAATCCTTAATGAATCACTGATGCAATTCACCTATGACGAGGAGGCATCAGTGAATACTTTCATATAAAGACTGATGAATTTTTCATATAAATGGTTTGCTTTCCTCAGAAAAAAAAAACAAGAACAAATAAAAATATACTGAGTTATGACGACAGTGATGAATATTCAACAGAGAATCATCACTGATCCTTCAGCAGTGAAACAAATTTACTGCAGGGGTACTACTCAACGTAAATGTGTGTGTGATTTATTGTTGTAGAACACGCGTAGAGTCTGCTAATAAATTCCTATTCCTCTTTCGATGAAGATGTCGACACCTGATGTACATACATACATACATATATATATATAACATAAAAAGAACTGCAATTGCATGCTTGGTTGTCCTGAAAGCGATGAAAGCTATTCAATTTCACTTCAAACACACAACAACAGCAACAAACATTTCGAAAATTTATTGCCACTCAATTCTCCGACAAAAAAGCCAATATTTTTTCGCAACGCTCAACGTGCACTCAACTAACTAAGCTGCTCTGCTCGCTTTACTCACTTTACTTGCCTTATAATACACATTGTACGTAAAATAAATATGAAACTCTTTGAGAAAACACGCTCCAACACGCCCACAAGCCGAAAAAATTCAAAAAATTTGCATATGTACATATGTAACATGGCCATAAATTACAAAAAAAGAAATGAAATAAAGAAACAAAAAGCAAAGGTGGAAAAGTGAAAAATGCTGCCAGTGGCAGGCAATCGCATAAGTGGGGCTTGCTTTGCATACATAAATACATACATATGTACATACGGCTCTTTATGTAAATTTGCCATTTCATGTATGTTTGTGTGTAGTGTATGTGTTAGTGGATGCAATCATGTACATATATGTACATATGTACCTATGGCAAATTAGAAGCAAATCACCGGCTTGTGGCAGACAAATGCCTTCCCTACTCTTTTTTCCACTCTGTGTATGTGTGTTTGTTTGTGCAAGTGAGCGAGTGTCCTGTATCTCCATTCGCGTGTAAGAAAGCTAAGCTCATGTGCAAACTATGTAAGTAAGCGCGTTTACACACCTGAAACTCACACTAACTTGGAAAAACGCACACACAAGCGCTTGGTATTTATACACATGTACATACATACATATGTACATACATGGACTTTAACTTTTTTGTTATTTTTACTTTTTTTTTTTTGCTCGTTTGCTTTATTTCGTTTTCGCCCAGCACTCAGAGTGGGTACGTGTGCTGCGGTTTTAGTGAACCTACCGCAAAATTTCCATGAATTGAAAAAAGAAAAACAAAAGAAGATAAAGTAAAAATGCCAAAGTCAGACACATTTTTTTACCTTAAGGTACAGAGAGAGATATAAAAAGCATACATACATATAAACCGCACAGTAGGAATGTATGTATGTACATATGTAAATGACTTTCATATCTTTTAAAGCACACACAACACCTCAAATTCTCATTATGTACACTCAAAATAATATTTCGTAAATATTACGAAATCTTTCGTACATATTACGAAATACTTTTGTAAAATTGAGCAACGAATGGTTTCGTAAATAGTACGAAAACTATTTCGTACTATTTACGAAATACTTCCGTAGTATTTACGAAATACTTTCGTTTATTTAGGAAGGCTTTCGTACTATTTACGAAATACTTTTGTAGTATTTACGAAGGCTTTCGTACTATTTACGAAATACTTTCGTACTTTTGAGCAACGAAAGATTTCGTAAATATTACGAAACCGCTTTCGTACATTTACTAAGGCTGTTAGAGCTATCAAATTGTTGTACAATTGGCCAAATTATTTTTTAGCTTAAAGCTAAAAAACCCTAATTATTACATACATATATATATGTATATATGATGTATATTTCAACGAAATTTGAAAACTTTTTCGAAATATGTATATCAATAAAATAATGCTAAGAGAAAAATGTTTTATATATGCATAAGAAATAAGTTTAGATAATTTCATTTTAGTTTTAAATATCCACTAAAATAAATTTATTCAATTAATTTAAAAGTTCTTTATTAATTTAATATTTTACATTTATATTTATATTAATTTTAGTAACTAAGGGCACAGCCAGACGATGCAAGAAATTACTTTCAGAAAGGCAACAAATACAAAAATTTTAATTTTTCACTTTCCGAAAGTAATTTCTTGCGCCGTCTGGCTGTGCCCTAATAAAATAAGAGGTACATATTGCTTATACGTCTGACAAACATAGGAAACTTTGGAAATCGCAATTTGCAAATGTGGACGTCGTTCCGATCCACTTAAATAAATAACCCTGTGAAAAAGAAAGAAAAGGAAAAAGAAAAAGAAAAAAAGAAGAAAAATAAAAATTAAAAATTGAGACTAATGCTAGAGACACACATCTTAGTATAGTAGAAATATTGCGATCTATACCACATATGTGTCACCCTCATATTGTAGTTTAATTGAAAATTTTCATAGTATAGCCAAATCATAGTATTGATATTATAATATTCATACCACATGTGTGTCTGAGGCATAAGATAAAGATAAAGATAAAGACAAAGATAAAGATAAAGATAAAGATAAAGATAAAGATAAAGATAAAGATAAAGATAAAGATAAAGATAAAGATAAAGATAAAGATAAAGATAAAGATAAAGATAAAGATAAAGATAAAGATAAAGATAAAGATAAAGATAAAGATAAAGATAAAGATAAAGATAAAGATAAAGATAAAGATAAAGATAAAGATAAAGATAAAGATAAAGATAAAGATAAAGATAAAGATAAAGATAAAGATAAAGATAAAGATAAAGATAAAGATAAAGATAAAGATAAAGATAAAGATAAAGATAAAGATAAAGATAAAGATAAAGATAAAGATAAAGATAAAGATAAAGATAAAGATAAAGATAAAGATAAAGATAAAGATAAAGATAAAGATAAAGATAAAGATAAAGATAAAGATAAAGATAAAGATAAAGATAAAGATAAAGATAAAGATAAAGATAAAGATAAAGATAAAGATAAAGATAAAGATAAAGATAAAGATAAAGATAAAGATAAAGATAAAGATAAAGATAAAGATAAAGATAAAGATAAAGATAAAGATAAAGATAAAGATAAAGATAAAGATAAAGATAAAGATAAAGATAAAGATAAAGATAAAGATAAAGATAAAGATAAAGATAAAGATAAAGATAAAGATAAAGATAAAGATAAAGATAAAGATAAAGATAAAGATAAAGATAAAGATAAAGATAAAGATAAAGATAAAGATAAAGATAAAGATAAAGATAAAGATAAAGATAAAGATAAAGATAAAGATAAAGATAAAGATAAAGATAAAGATAAAGATAAAGATAAAGATAAAGATAAAGATAAAGATAAAGATAAAGATAAAGATAAAGATAAAGATAAAGATAAAGATAAAGATAAAGATAAAGATAAAGATAAAGATAAAGATAAAGATAAAGATAAAGATAAAGATAAAGATAAAGATAAAGATAAAGATAAAGATAAAGATAAAGATAAAGATAAAGATAAAGATAAAGATAAAGATAAAGATAAAGATAAAGATAAAGATAAAGATAAAGATAAAGATAAAGATAAGGATAAAGATAAAGATAAAGATAAAGATAAAGATAAAGATAAAGATAAAGATAAAGATAAAGATAAAGATAAAGATAAAGATAAAGATAAAGGGAAACTACTTAAAACCCTAAAATTCAAGCAGCTACACTCGGAGAAAAAAATAAAAAAAAATTATATTTTTATAATGCACGTTTTAAACCAGATCGTTTTTATTTTAAAAATGAAAATTTGTAAATTTAAAATCAAAGTTTTGAAATAAAAATGTATTTTGGATTAAATAGAATCATTTTTAAATTAAAAATTAAAATGAAGGGAATAAAAGCGTAACTCATAGGTTCAAAATCTCATAGGGCTTGAATTAAAATAAACATTTTTAAATTTAAATGTTTTTTCTTGATTTTACAATGAACATTTTTAAAATAAAAATGGTCGTATCTACATCAGTTTTAAATACGTTTTTGCCTATTTTAAGCACGTTTTCACATGTTTTTTAAATGTTTTCTCTGAGTGTAGAAATATCTCTTTATATAATTTTATTAAGTATTTATTTAGGAAAATAGATAAGACCGAAAAAAAGGAAAAAGTAAATGCAACTAATGTACTCACCCTTAAGTGGAATCAAGTTGGAAAATATCACAGTTTATTTTATATATCAATATTGTCTTTTTATATACAATGCATTATTTTTTTATACATTATTTAATTACGCACTTACTACTTAAAATAATTTTTGATATTATTGCACCGACCCAACACTTCACAATGAAAGAAAACTTGTACGGTAAAATATTGTTGTACGAAAGTATTTCGTATATATTACGAAAGTATTTCGTAAATCTTTTAATCCTTTGATAATATTACGAAATTATTTCGTATATATTACGAATGTATTTCGTAAATCTTTTAATCCTTTGATAATGTTATGAAAACTTTCGTACAATATACGAAATTATTCGTAAAGACAATTTTAAGAAAATTTACGAAAGTGTTTCGTAATATTTACGAAATATTTCGTAATATATACGAAAAAAATATTAGAAAATGGTTTACGAAAGCCCTTTCGTAATATTTACGAAAGATTCGTAAAATTAGATTTTGTTGAGAAAAATTCTTTCGTAATATATACGAAACTTTCGTTCATTTTACGAAACTCTAGACTACGAAAGTCTTTCGTAGTTTTTTTACGAAATTTTATTTTTAGTGTAGGCGTGCCACCGCGCTTTCGAGAGCATGTGCAGGAGAGTTGCTTTGAAAAAAAAAAAAAAAAATAGCAGAAAAAATAGCTGTTAAAACTGTCAAAAAGCAAATTAAGTTCATGGCACTGCTTTGCCAAAAAAAAAAAAACAAAGAAAAGCAAAAAAATTGGAGCATGAAAAAATTAAGAAAAGTGAGACATCAATAATGAAAAAAATAAAAATAAATATGTACGTGAAGTGGGGACTTGCAAGCCCTAAAAGGCTGATAATATATGGACAAAATAGGCAGGTGGAAAAGTGGTGAGAGGCGGTCGGAAAAATGCAGTAGCTGGAGGACGCCAGAGCAGTCCAGAGCGCACCTTTGCTGTTTTTTTTTTTTTTTTTCAATCTTTTGGTCTCATACAATTTTCCTAAAATTTTTTTTTGCATGTGATATCTTTGCTGTTTTTTTTTTTTTGTCAAACGCTTTTCGTTTTTTCGCTCACACAAAATAAAGTAAGTAGTGAGTGTCCTTTCATGCCTGCATGCTTGTGTGAATTATGCAAAGTGGAAAATGCTGAGTGAGCGCCTTTTTTTTAATGAAAATGTTGGACACCACCTAGGCAATTGCGTTTGAAATATTTTTTAGTCATACGCTGACACTTCATTTGGCTGCGATTTATTGCAAGTGCTCGCTTTGGTCATAAATATGTTATGTCAGAAGATTGCGGTAGACATGTAAAGAGTCGGCTAAAGTTGAAAAGGAAGGTTGATTGGCTTGAAATGTTAAAGAATATTTTTATTCTTAAAAATAAATTTGTTTATTATTTCTGCTCGTCTTTTAAAATACATTAAAAAGCGATTTGCACCATTTCAAAACCGCTTTTAACCATTTACAACCGATCAGAACCGTTTCACAACCAATTTTAACCGTTTCAAGACCCATTTGAACCATTTCAAAACCGCTTTGGACGGTGCACAACCAATTTGTACCGTTCCATAACCAATTTGAAACATTTCATTACCGATTTGAGCCTTTTCACAACCGATATAAACCGTTTCATAACCAATATAAACCGTTTCATAACCGATTTGAACCGCTTAATTAACGATCTTAGCCGTCTCATAGCCGATTTCAACGGTTTATTCCTGTTTCAAACCGTTTCATAACCGATTTTCACCTTTTCACAACCAATTTTAACAGTTTCATTACCCATTTGAACCATTTCAAAACCGCTTTGAACGATGCACAACCAATTTGGACCGTTCCATAACAAATTTGAAACATTTCATTACCGATTTGAACCGATATAAACCATTTCAGACCTGATATGAATCGTTTCATAACCGATTTGAACTGTTTCATAACCGATTAGAACAGTTTCATTACCGGTTTTACCCGTCTCATAGCCGATTTCAACGGTTTATTCCCATTTCGAACCGATGAGAGCCGTTTCACAATCGATTTGAACCGTTTCATAACTGCTTTGAACCGACAAACAAGTCAAACTAGTCGCAAGTCGTTTGTGGAAGAAGCCTTTCCGGAATAGGCAGTGTGCAGAGCTTTAGTTTTAGCTGCCAAGTCGAGAAAAAGGCATCGCTTTTTATAAATCAAATTTGTATCAGAGAAACTTTCACCTTAAATATGGTCAAATGCGCAATAAAATTAAAACTTTAAGCCAAACCAAAAACCCAATACGAGCGCACAGATTTATATAAAACGTAATAAGCTAATAGAAAATAAATTCAACGAAACCCGAAAACCGCAAAGCCTCGCAGCTAAATATTTCAGCCAACAAGAAGCTTCAGCGCCAGCAAAACGCGCATGCAAAAATGGGCAGCTAAGCAAGCAACAGCAACAAATGGGCCAGAAGGGGGAGTGAGCGGCGCAGCAGGCAGCTGTTAGGGGGCATAGGGCAGAGGACAGGGGAGGGGGGACAAAGCGCACTGTGTAGGTGGTGGCTCGGCTCGACTTGAGCGCTGAGTAGGCCACTAGTGTGCGGTAAAGGCAAAGCCACGACGACGACGAGGTCGACGAAGCTCAGTTAAGTGTGCAAGTAGAGTAAGCAAATATGAATAAATTTGTATGTAATTATTTGTACATATCGTGGTGAAATATACATACATAAGTATATGTACGCTTATATATGAAATCGTATGAAAATATGTTTCCTCCTAGTATTTTAAAATGTGTTTTTGTGTGTCTTGGCCCATAAGTTAATGCAAATCCAAGCGTAGGCACAGGTACGAGTATTTACATAGCACGTAGATATACATATATGTATGTACATATGTATGTACCAAAAACCCAACGGTGCATACAAAAATGTTTATGTTAATGTATTTTAATTTAAATTTGTTGCAAATTATGTTGCGAGAGCGCGTAGGTGTGTTCGTGTATGTGTTTCACCTTCTTTGCGCCACACACACACACACATAGAAAGGCACAAAAAGCAAAAGGAACACATTGAGAAGAAGGACATGGCCGTTGAATGAGGATAAAGGCAAACGAAATTACAAAAAAAAGTAAAAAGCTTTTGCTGTGGTTACAGTAGAGTAAGTCTGTATGTGTGTGTGCGTGTGTGTGTGTAAGTAATGGAACAGCGAAAGCTGACTTTTCTTAGCAACGGCACGTACACCCTCCAGAAACTTTTTAAGGAACGAGCTCTAATTTATGTAATTAAACTCGATGTATTATGGAACGAATTTCCGGCATCCGCTGTCAAGTTTGATTTGGTTATAAACCGGTTTCGGTTATGTGCCAGCTTTAGTATATGTATTTTTTTTGAGCGAATCACGCCTTTTCGGAAAAACAAACAACAAAAAATAAATAATTAAATGAGATATAATGCCTTATTATAAGGAATGAGATAAGCCTTAGTTGCTATGACGAATAAACCTTATTATAAGGCATTCAAACACCGCACAAGCGCTTATTATAAGAAATTATTAAAGCTTTATTTCCCATGGCGAAGAAGCTTGTGAATAAGGTTATATTCTGTCGCCCTTTCTTCGGCGAATAAAACAAGTATTTTGTGGTCTCGCTATTAAGACAGCGAGTCAATAATTGATTGTTTATTGAACAAAATCAATCCCTTTTATACACAAAATTTCTTATGTACTACTTATTTACTATAATACATATTTACACTAATTCTTACTAGCTATGTAGATATGTATGTACATATGTACGGCTTATGCATTTAAAGTGTAGTCAAGTGCCCGTGCACATACATACGTACATACGACTTAGCTTAAAGGCAAATGCGACAAATCAGAAATACGGCGTCAGCATAAAATTTGGCTGTTGTTTGTTTACGTTATAAATTTTAATAAATGAGATAGGTTGAATGCACTTTTAGTGCATTCCATATTTTTGTGTTTTAAATTACGAGTTGAATGTGCTCAAATATTTCTGACATGCTACACCTCCTTTCCTAAAAAGAATGCTTATACATTTGTAGGGTCAATGTATGAGCATTCTATTACATTTAATGGATTGCTTATTTTACTTGCTTGTGTTTATTTATTTATTTCGGTAAAATTAACATTTCAGTTTTTGTTTTGTGCTTACATACTTACATTTATTGGAAAAAGTGAAAATTTCTTATTCTATAGGTTTAAGTCTATTTTTATGTACTATGATTTTCTTATTCATGTAGCTTAGTGAATAATTATTGTGATTATTAATATTTGTTACTCTATAGGGAATTAAACTATAGTTATTATGTTTATCAATACCTATTACTCTATAGGGTCCCTTATATCTACTGTCTAATTTATGACCTGTTTCATCTTTTACTAAGACTAAATCTCCTATATTTATTTCCTTATGCTGAATTTTCCTATCGTAGTAAATTTTTTGTTTTTCTTTTGCTTGTCTTACTAATCTATTAGCTCTTTCTTGTGCTATTTGAAGTCTATATTTAACTTCTTTGTCATAAGCCTCATAGTTGTACAGTGGGCTGATTGTATCTTCTTGTAAAAATTCGTATGTCGGTGCTGGTTTTCCGAATATTAGTTCAAAAGGACAGTAACCATGAACTGTTGAAGGTGTTGTATTATAACAATAAGTAAAGTACTTGAGGTACTCATCCCAATCGTCTTTGTCAATGGATATGTATGAACGTACATATTCATTGAATGTTCTATGGCTACGTTCAACAGTGCCTAACGTTTGATGATGGTAAGGTGTTGAGGTTTTGTGTTCAATTTTTAACAATTTACTTAGTTCTTGAAAAACGTTATTTTTATATTCGGTTCCCATGTCTGTCAGTATTGTTTTCATACATCCATAAATGAGAATAAAATGTTCGAATATAGCTTTGGCTACTGTTTTTGCGTGTTTACTTTCAATTGGAATTGCTACTAGACTGCATACTCATTTCCATTCAATGATTTTGGAAATGGTCCAATTGTGTCAATTTGAACTACATCGAATGCCTTAGTTGGTGTTTCGGTTATAGTCATTGGATCTTTTAAATGTATTCTTGTTTTATTTTTATTACAATGATCGCATTTTTTAATATATTGTTTTATGTCATTTTTCATATTTTTCCAATGGAATTTTTGTTTTATTTTATTTGTTGTACGATTGATTCCTGGGTGGCCACCATTAACAGGATCATCGTGATATTTATGAAGAATAGTTTTAATTTTTTCATTATCTGTCACATGCATAACCTCCGGAGTTAATGCAATGATTAAATTTTTGAGAACTTTGGTACCTTTATCTTTAAATTTATCTACTCGAGTATAATTATTCTTAAACAATTTGTCTCCTAAGGACAATTGTATTTTGTTTATTTTCAAATTGCCGGCTTTTTTCATAAGCCTGGCAAAGAATTGATCTAAATCAATCTTCGCCTCAACAATTAAATTATCAATATTTATTTCGCTACAAATTTTCTTTCCCTTTTTGAACTGCAGTTTCGGGGGGTCGAAAACGAGCTGAGCTAGCTTTTTTACTTCACATTTATTAAGCGCTTCGTATATTATAGGGTTCTCATTGTGACATTTTTCTTCATTTTTTATATTATTACTGGATTTTTCCTTAGTTTCCGATCTTGTGGTAACTTTCAATATTTTACATGCTTCAATTGACATTTCTTTTAAATCTTGTATATCTATACGCGATAGTGCGTCTGCTACATAATTCTCTTTTCCTGCTATGTACTCCACCCCAAAGTCATATTCTTCCAAATCTAGTCGAATTCTAGTTAATTTTGATGATGGGTTTTTCATCGAAAAAAGGTAAGTTAAGGGTCGATGGTCTGTTTTAATTGTGAATTTTCTGCCGTAGATGTACGGTCTGAAATAAGTGATGGCCCAATGAATGGCTGCTAATTCTTTTTCAATCGTTGCTTTATTTATTTCGCCTTTTGTGAAAGATCTAGAGGCATAAGCAACTGGTAATTGTTTTCCTTCGTATTCTTGACTTAGTACTGCTCCGCAGGCGTATCCGCTTGCATCTGTTGTTATGTAAAATTCTTTATTGAAATCGGGATATTGTAAAATGTTTGGGCTAATTAATGCATTTTTTAGATAGTTGAATGATTTCTCACATTCTTCTGTCCAATTAAATACTACTTTCTTTCTACAAAGTCTTGTTAATATTCTAGAGTATTCCGCGAAATTTGGTATAAATCTTCTATAGTAATTGCAGAATGCAACGAATCTTTTAGCTTCGTCGGCATTCTTGGGAGTTGGATAATTTTGAACTATTTTGTATTTAGTGGGATCAGGTAAAATTCCTTTACTTGTGCATTTATGTCCAAGATAAGTAACTTCTTGGTTGAAAAATAGACATTTATCTGGATGCAATTTTAAATTGTATTTTCTGCAAGTTGTGAATACATCTATTAAGTTTTTAATCATATGCTTTTCGGAGCATCCTAATACCACTAAGTCGTCCATATATAAAAATGCTTGTGATGGTTTTAGACCGGCGAATGCTAAAGTCATCATTCTTTGAAATGAATTTGGGGCTACTTTAAGACCATAAGGTAATCTTTTGAAACGGTAGGTACCATTGTCTGCTGTAAACGATGTTATATCTCGGGATTCTGGGCTTAATTCTATTTGATGAAAACCGGACATTAAATCTAAGCAAGAAAAATATTTTGCTCTACCTAATTGGTCTAGAATATCGTCGATTCTTGGTAATGGAAATTTATCTGCAGTTAATTTTTTATTTACCTGTCTATAGTCAATAACTAGTCTCCATCTTTTATCGTTATTACCTGGGAGTGATTTTTTCGGTACTAGTAGAATAGGACTATTGTATTCTGACATTGATGGTTCTATTAAGTCGTCTTGTATTAGCTTATTTACTTGTTTATTAATTTCCTGTTTGTGAGCTTCTGGTATTCTATAGTTTTTTACATAAACTGGGTTGTCGTCTTTCATATAAAGTTTTTGTTTGTAAAAATTATTAGTGGTTATAGGTTCTGATTCTAATGCAAATATATCAATAAATTCTGAACATAAAGTATTAAGTTGAGATTTAGCAAATGATGGGAAATTTTTATTTAATCTTTCTAATTTTTCTTTATTATTTGCTTCATTTTTCTGTTTATTATTTATAATTATGTAGTCGTCTAAGTTTTCTGTGTTAATATTGTAATTTTGAATAGTTGCATTTTTATCTGTTGTATTAATAATTCTAACAAATGCTTGATTTGGATTTACTATTGAATTGGCAATAAAAATTCCTTCTGCTAATTGTTGATGTGGTATGAATAATTCAGTATTGTTATTTTTTATGTGAATTTGTCGAACTACTTCTGATCTAGCTGGTACTGATATGCAATTAATGGTTGGTTCATTTGTCATTTGAATTGCTATATTTTCTGGATAATCATATGGTCGTAATATAAGTCTATCTTCATTATTTCGGTAATCTAAAATGCAATTATACTTTTTAATGAAATCGAGTCCCAAAATTCCGTCGCATGGGATTGGGAAGTCATCTTCTACTATGTGAAATTTGTGTCGAATCAAAAGATCGTCACCCTTTAAATCTGTTTTAACTGTTCCAAGAGTGTTTGTTATACCCTGACCAATGCCTTTTAAATCTGTTTTTTGTAATTCATTAATTTTAACATCATTTTGAATTTGACCCTTTTTTATTAGTGATATGTCAGCTCCTGTATCTATTAGGAGAGTTGAAGTTGAATTATTTAAAGTTGTTTTGGTGGATATGTAGCTGTTTAGGTGTAAATTTAGTACACAAATTTTTTTTTCTATGTTTGGAGTGGAGTTTGTTGGTTTTCCTGCTGGGTATAATTACGTACATTGCGAGTGTTGTTGGTATTGTTGCGATTATTTTGACGCTGTTGGTTACCAAAATTCCTATTTTGTCTTTGTGAGTAATTGTTGTTTGATCTGTTAAAATTGTTATATCTTTGATTAGATCGATAATTTCTATAATTGTTATTTGGAAAATTTCTACGAAAGTTGCCGCGGAAATGATTTTGTTGTCTTATATTCAATATTGCGTTTGGGTTGCCTGTTACTTCAGTGCAACTGTTTGTAAATTTTGAAATTGCCTCGTTCATTGAGGTGAACGTTCCGGCTTGCATGATTAGTTTTACTTTATCATTAGAACAATTTTTACACATAGCCTTTACAGCTGCTTGTGTAGCATATTTTCCTGCTAAATCTGAGGTTAACCCGTCAGATATATATGCTCCTTCTAATGATTTTGTTAATTTTTCGATTTCAGTAGTATATTGGTTGGCTGTTTTACTGCGTTGTTGGATGTTTAGCAGTTTTGCTGTTAATACTTCTACTGATTCGCCTTTGATTGATCTTTTCAATTTTAATTTTATATCTTGTATTGTATTCTCATTCTGAATACAATTTCTTGCTGTGCCTTTTAGTTTTGTTTTTATCATAGACACTGCAAGTGCTTCATGAGCATCCTTGATTTGGTCAAGAATGTCGAGTGCATCTATGAAGCTATTTAGATTTTCTGAGTTGCCATCAAACTCTGGTAGGACAGATGAAGCTGTTTTAATAAAATCTACCGCTGTCTGAGGCATTGTGGATGTGTTTGAATTATTGGTACTTTCTGAATGAGTTTTAGTTTCTTCTTTATCGTTTGAAGAATTTTTGTTTTCGGCTTCCGTTGGATAGTCCGGTAGTAATAAATTTGTGTCAATTTTTATGTCTTTGTTGAATGACGTGGGTACTTGTTCTTCAATCTCGTATCGTGCTAGCGATGAAACAAGTTTATCCCTGACGTATAGGTATATTTGGTATGCCTGCTTTTGATGATCGGCTGTAAGCTTACTATTTATATTCCTCAAGGCGTTTCCTATTCTATTTAATGCATCTATTATAAAACCTAAATGCTTAATAATTGTTTCTCTTCTAATAAAAACATTCTTGTTAATGCACTTGTATGATTTTTCTGCAATTGATTTTTCATTTAGTAGTGATGCATATATATTATCCCAATTATCCATTGAAAAGGATCTATTCGGTATTGATTTTTATACCTTGTCTAATCCATTTGCACGACTAATATATCGCTTTTTTAAAATTTTGTTGTGTACCGAATAAATCTTTAGAAATAAATTTATACAAGATACAATTGCAATAACAAGAAGAATAAGCTTTATTGAATCTAAAGCTTCGCTGTGATCAATTTCTATGGAGTTAACTACATTTGCGTTGGGTTTATCAATTTTTGATGTTGTTCCACCCATATTGATTGAATATTAAAAAAAAATTCCTAAAATCTGAAAATACCGAATTTTTCAAACATGCGTTGTGTTTCTTCTATTTTTGTCGTGGGGTTAATGACGTCTTCTAATGTTGGTTCCCTAGTCATGCCTATGATACGCCAAAGAGTCCTTAAGGATTCTAATTCCCTTATTAAGTCCCTGTTCTCTATTTCATTAGGAAGTGAGCCTACTGAATTCCTTGATTTAGGCATTATAATCACAATAATTATTTTTGTATGTATATATATTTATTTATTTAATTAAATCATTAAAATTAGTATTGTTGTGGCTTAGGCCAGAAAAATGTGTATATGTAAAAATGCAAAATTTTTAGTATCGAGAATTGACACGGCAAGGATTTTTGGTCTCTTGCCCTTCAATAGGCAGCCGCAAGGTTGCCATAAGATTAGTTAGTGATCAGTTAATAAGGCCATTAGTAAGCCTTTCAATCGCTATTAGTTTTTTTATATGCTTCCGTTTTGCAATAGAATCTGCGAATACTAGTTGTTGGTAGAGTTCGGCAACTCGTCGCCGCGCTTGGTATTTTTTACCACCACGTCTCCTGTGGTATAAAGGTTTCTGTGGTTGTGCAGGTTCTCTGCGAGCTGGGCGTTGTTGCCGTCGCCTGTACTCCTCGATTGTAATTGCTCTAGGACCTTGTCGTTCTGGCTGCTGTTGCTGTTCTTGTTGATGTTCGGGTTTAATTTGTTGTTCTTTTTCTTGGGCTTGTTGCTCTTGTTGTTGTTCGGGTTTATTTTGTTGTTCTTCTTCTTGGGCTTGTTGCTCTTGTTGTTGTTCGGGTTTATTTTGTTGTTCTTCTTCTTGGGCTTGTTGCTCTGTCTGCCGCTCACTAAAATACTTTTCCCATTTCTCAAATATTGCGTTTACTTCGTCCATCACCATGTAGTGTAAACGACTGGTTAATGACAGGATCTGGCAGGATCAATGGCAAGGATCCTGGTGTGTTTAACAGGCAAGGATCCTGTTTGTCTGGCAAGGATGCTGGCAAGGATGTCTTGTTTAACTGGCAAGGATCCTGTTTAACTGGCAAGGATCCTGTTTAACTGGCAAGGATCCTGTTTAACTGGCAGGATCGCCATATTCTGTCGCCCTTTCTTCGGCGAATAAAACAAGTATTTTGTGGTCTCGCTATTAAGACAGCGAGTCAATAATTGATTGTTTATTGAACAAAATCAATCCCTTTTATACACAAAATTTCTTATGTACTACTTATTTACTATAATACATATTTACACTAATTCTTACTAGCTATGTAGATATGTATGTACATATGTACGGCTTATGCATTTAAAGTGTAGTCAAGTGCCCGTGCACATACATACGTACATACGACTTAGCTTAAAGGCAAATGCGACAAATCAGAAATACGGCGTCAGCATAAAATTTGGCTGTTGTTTGTTTACGTTATAAATTTTAATAAATGAGATAGGTTGAATGCACTTTTAGTGCATTCCATATTTTTGTGTTTTAAATTACGAGTTGAATGTGCTCAAATATTTCTGACATGCTACAGTTAACTCTCAGAGAGAGGGAGATAGAGTGAGAGAAAGAGAGTGACCGAGAGAGAGGCAGTGACCGAGAGAGAGGCAGTGACCGAGAGAGAGGGAGTGACCGATAGAGGGAGAGAGTAGTCCTTATTGGCTGCTGACATCAACACAGCCAAATAAGCCTCATTATAAGCCTTTGTTCGCACAACTGTCGCTTAGAATTTTCACGCATTATTTTATAGGCCTTATCATCATCTGAAAAAAAAAAAGAATTAAATAAAGCGTAGATTTTTTGGAGGGCATGTAAATATAGTATATGTATATTTACACTTTTCGAGTTGTATTTTTATGTGTTCATGTGTTAGCATAAGTAGGCATATTTATTTTTCATTTACATTTTTTATTTTTTGGGGTTTCATTTGTTTCATTATGCGACGGTTGGCAATTTCACGGCTCCTGCTTTTTCAGCTGCGCAAGCCGGGAGAGCACAGAGCACACAACCGAGGCACACAAGCACACGTACATAACCATACATACACAGATATGTATGTATGTATGTAAATATACTGAGCTGCACACTGTGCATATAAAATACTTATATTATGACTCATTTAAACATTAAACAGCCATGTCAGCAAGTCTCCCCCTCCCCCTGCGCCTAATGTATTTATTCAGCTAATTTTCTAATTTGTGTGCCACGACAAAATGTGCGCGATGCGAAATTAGCATTTAATGCATTAACACACATACATACTTTAAAGTTGATTTTTTGCAAAAATATGTGTCAGACTTTTAGTTTGTGCTATAAATATGACTTATTTTTTAGTTGTTAATTTAAGCTTACATTTTTTATTAATTTTGCTTTTACTTTTTTCTTCTTACTAATGCATTTTTTTTTACTGTTTTTGCTATTTTTTTCAACAAAATTTCAATAACCGTTTCGTAACCGATTTGAACCGTTTCAACCGATATTAATTTTTTATTAAACATTGGCATGGCAGTACTTAACGTACAGTACTCGCATTAATTTTGAATATAATGTTGCCACATTTCACTGAAACTCTCTCTTTGAATTGTAGATCCAGTACAAGACAACATTTCACTAAAAATGTCTCTCTCTAGAATTGCATATTCAGTATAGGACAATGTTACTACATTTCAATAAACTCTCTCTTTGGAATTGTAGTTTCAATACAATACAATGTTGCCACATTTAACATAAACTCTCTCTCTAGAATTGTAGATTTATGAAATTTTTATGTGATAATGAAGATAGAGGCGTGAAAATTGTAGAAAAAACTTGACTTAGAACTCGTTAAACTTTTACTTACGCCCGCTTTTCAGTTTTTTTTTTTTTATTAATAGGCGCATTTCTGTCGTACCCAAGTATGAAAAGAATACTCGCTTATTCATCAAATTACCTTCAAAGCAACAACAGTCGAGTTTGTGTTGTTGCTTTGAAGGTAATTTGATGAATAAGCGAGTATTCTTTTCATACTTGGGTACGACAGAAATGCGCCTAATATTATAATGGCTATAGCTCCTTGACAGCAATGAATTTATGTCAGCATCATTTTTCTCTCCTACAATCTCATTCAGTGTTCCATTGTCAAACTTTTCGTTTACTCGTACCTTCCATATGCATAAATATATATACCTACCTTTTTTTATTTATTTTGTTTATTTCTTCCAGCGCAATCTTGCCGCCATTGTTGTTTATGACCTGCTTACGCCATGCCACGCCACGCTCACTTTAATACATTTACATTTCACTATGCCAACTTCTGATTTTATTTTATTTCATTTTCTCATTCTTCTTTTTGTTGTAGAAATTCTTACAGCGCCCCATAAACACCTAACAAATGCCAACAACTTCCATCCATCCATCGATGAGTGTGCCCACGTATTGCTTGAAAGGATAGGATAGAATAGCATTACGCTTATTTAGTTGTGTTTGCCTCGTTTCCACATCAATTTGTATTTTTGCCATTTTCATATCAACTTTTGCTCTTACACTCAGCTCACGTGCCGGCAGCGCGCCGTGTTGCCACATTTCTTTGCTCTTTATTTGCATTTGCTTTTTGCTGCTGGCTTTGACTGGCTTTGTTGCCTTTTGGCCCCAAGTCCCGCTGGCATCCAATGTGTTCCAATCGTGTTCTACTTCATTTCGTACTTATTTACTTGCTACTCTGATTGGTGTTTGTTGTTTTGACTTTATTTGTTGCCCCTTTGCTCACCTTTTCTTACATTTATGTATGTATTTGTTTTCGCATACCTTTTTCTAGTTAACCGCTTTTGCTTCTGCTTTTTTCCTTTTCCTCTCTCCACACATTGCACTTCACTTCCAACTTATTTATCTTGCCCTCACTCCCTTTCGCATTCTTCGCTGTTGCGTCGCTGCATTGTATACTTATTTCCTCCTCCCGTGTATCCTTATTTCCTCCACTCCTCCTACGCTTTACTTAAGCAAAAATTTAAATACATTTTAAATTTATTGCTTACGCTTTTAATTTGCGTTCAACTGTGCGTTGCGTTGCGTTGAGCATGAATTGTTAGCGCACAATGAATTGTGTGTGTGTGCTCGTTTTTGTGTTTTTGTTGTTGTGCCTTATGGTGGTTTCCTTTTTGATTTGCTTTCATTTTGGTCGTAAATATTTTTTCAAGCAGTGTTTTCTTGTGACTCACAGCTCGTAACTAAGCAAGTGTGTATATACTCTTGTGCTTGAGCTTCCTCTTCTCCGAAACATTCATCTCACCTCAGCTTTAACTCACCACCAGTTTCTTCTTCTTCTCCTCTTCCGCATGGCATGCCAAGCAAGTGAGTGCACTTCATTCTCAGCAAAACAAACGGTATCTAATAAAAAGTGCCTGTCTCGTAGCCAAGCAATTTCACAAATGTCGCAACGTGCTCAGCATATTTAAGTTAGCAAGTTTTTTTTTGTTGGTCTGAGCGTCTACTCTTCATCGGCTGCACTCACTTTTCCCTTTTCTTAAGTTCTCCCTTCCAGTTTTTCTTCATCTTTGTCTCTCCTCATTGTGCTTGCTATGCTTACTTTTTCCCGGATCTCCACTCACAGCTGCCTCCGTGGCAACGCCGTCACTAGTTACTTGGCGTAAAACTTTGCTTGGTGGGCTACTTTTTGTTATTGCTGGCCTTCACCGCTTACCACATGTATTCCCAGCGCGCTTCTTAAGTTTTAGTTTTTGTGGGTACTTAAATTTCGCTGTTCTTGCTTTATATTTGTTTTTGTTTCCTTTTTTCGTTAGCAGTTGACTTTACTTTTGCTGTCTACCAACTTTTTCACCTTTATTTCCTTTTTTTCTTCCTATTATTTTTCATATATTTTAAAACTGTGTGTTTCTTTCTTACATTGGCGCACACAAGGGTTAAACCCCCCCCAAAATTTGAGAACACCATAAAAAAAAATAATTTTATAAAAGATGACACATGCAAAAATATTTGTGTAAATACATGTTATAAAATCTATGAATATTCGTGTATGTATATTGCCAATATTTGTCAACAACTACTGATTATGTTTATAAACAAGCAGTGTGGAGACATCTCCCTAAAATTATGCTGTGGACATTAGCTGAGGTTTGTTATACTCAGCTGTACTAGTACACAGAGTATTATAGTTTTAATCACATAACGGTGGATTGTAACAGAATGAAATAATCGAGATAGATATAGACTTATATATATCAAAATGATCAGGGTGAAAAGAGAAATCGATTGAAAACACTCTGTAAACACTTTAACTCGCGCAAAAATTTAAATATTTTGATCAAATTTGGAATGCAAGTTGGTATCGAGACTGGGACGGTTGGTATTGAAAATGGCCGAAATCGGACTATGACCACGCCCACTTTTCCTATATAGAAAAAATCGAAAATTTAGTATCTCAGCCACTAATATAGCTAGCGCGATAAAATTTTACCAACGTATTGGGATCAGGCTCTCATGAAGAAATTTGATGAAATTTTGGAAAATAGGCGGTGCCACGCCCACTTAATAATGGGCAAACATTGAAAGGTTTATAAGCCATAATTCAGAAACCGTAGCAGATATATCGATGAAATTTACTTACTTAGGAAAATGGTTGGACGAAAAATTGCCAAAATCGGTTGACGACCACGCCCAAATTTATATATGGTAACTATTAAGGGGCCTAATAAAAACATTTTAAGCGATATCTTTTTCAAATATAAAGATATGTCATTGAAATTTTGTGTCATGAGTCCAACCAACTCATTCCCTTTGGGAATTTGTTACGTGAAATTTTTGTAATTAGAAGTCATAAAGGGCTGCAAATTTGCACTAACAATAATATTTATATGCTTAGTTGGATGATTGATAAAAATTTTGAAAATGGGCGTGGCTGCGCCCACTTTATGCGGTACTCATATAAAATATACCCTAATCGAACAAACGCAAACAAACAATGAAAGCATACAGCTGAGTATCTAATGTTCCATTCTTCTCGAACTTAGGCTTCCTTACTTGTTAGTTTTAGTTTAAATATAGATAAAATGCAATGAATTGAGATTTAAGAGGTGCCTTTGTTTAATGTGTGCATACGTAGGTCCACTCCCCAAACATAAATTTAAGTAAAAATTGTCTGGACGAGTTTTAAGTATTTTTTTTTAATTTTCTGTTGGATATTGAAACCCTCCCCCCCCAAAATATTATTCTGTGTGCGCCACTGCTTTCTTATCATTTGCTGTCAGCTGGTCTGATTTGTTGCTGCGTATTATTACATATATAATATTACAGTTGGTTTTTTGAGCAAGAAAGGCAAATTTACGTGTTCCTTGAATATATGATTCGCTCATAAGATCGTATTCAGAATTCTTACCAACTTCGCATTTATTCCTCATGCCATGTTGCCACATTTCACTCAAAATTTGTTATCATTATTATTATATACACTCAAAACTATTATTTTTACCCGTAACACATCAATACTTACATACTTACACACAACGGTCAGCATTTCCATTAATTTCTCATGCCACGTTGCCACATTTCACTTGAACTCTTTTATCATTATTGTAGCCACTCAAAACTATTATTTTTATCCTTAACACACCAATACTTACACAGAACGGCCAGCATTCCCATTGATTTCGCTTGCAACGTTGCCAAATTTCACTTGAATTCTTTAACCATTATTATATCCACTCATAACCATTATTTTGACCCTTAACACACAATGACTTACACAAAACGGCCAGCATTCTCCTTGATTTCGCTTGCAACGTTGCCACATTTCACTCAAACTTTTTTTTATTAATATTGTACCCACTCAAACCCATTATTCTGACCTTAAGTACATCAATACTTATACTCAACTGCAAACATTGCCATTGATTCCATTTGCAACGTTGCCACATTTCACTTAACTTCTTCCTCTCTTTTACTTCTATTTTACTCATTTTGGTTACATACTTCTTTTTCCTAGTTTCCGCTTGATAAGTCACTGTCATCTCATTGCATGCTGAGACAGTTGAAATGCCAGTCCAACAAAAACATACGCCATCCTTAAATAAACAAGGGGATTTTCCAAAACAAAAAAAAAAGACGAAAAAAATTATTTTAAATAAATGCATTACTCGGGGCACTGACTTGTTCTGTGCAGCAGATACTTTTTGTCTGTTCTTAAGCTGCACTAGCTCAGCGCTCAATGCTCCCCACTCAACGCTGTCTCTTTGTATGCACAATAATTTTTCTGCCATTTCTTTTCGCATTCATTTCTTCAGCGCCTATCCTTTTTTACCCGTGGCGTTTCAGCGTTAATTTGTTTCGCCCTTTTTTGCCAAAGTCGCCTCTTCTTTTTTTGCACAAATTTTTTAGTGCATCCTTTTCCCAGTGCTTCGCTCCTTTATTGCTTTTTTTGCATTCTGTATCAGCTCTCCTTTTGCCCCTCAACAGCCAACTCATTTTCATTCATTTCCTCCGCTTCTCCTTCTGTTTGTTTTATTGCTTCTTCTCATTTCTTTTTCTTCGTCCTTTGTTTGCATTTTCCTTTCTTTACTTGAACTGCATTTTCATGAAGTGGCTTGCGGCTAAGGGCGCACCATATCCCTGCGTACTTACATTACATTACATACATACATAACTACATGTATTTTTATGTTCTAAGAATTGTCTTGTGCTGCAGCTGATGTACTAAATTATTTTGGCAACTGTCTTGCGGTTTGCCAATGGCACTTTGCAATCACTTTTTCTTTGGTTTGTGCTTTTTGTTGTTGTTTTTGTTGTTATACGATTTTCGTCTTTTTCGACATTTTAAATTGTTGTGTTGGGGCTTTGTTGACAGCTTCATCGTCGTCGTCGTGTGCACTTCATTAGCGTGGCTTTGCTGCAAAGCTGCTTGCGGAAGAAGGCTTGCAAGGATTACATAGATTGCAAGGATTTGAGTTAGAGCAAGACACACAAATGCAGCTTAAGGTAAGTTGTGTAAAAGGAAGGGGGGCTAGTTTTTTTAGCAGCGCTTGAGAATTTTCAGCGCAATCACCTTCTAAGCAAGCGGTCTTGTCTTGTAAAAAACTTTTCGGAACAAGCGCTTTTTGCAATACTTGCCGCTATTAGGTACATGACAATAATTCCGAAATTTGCAGCTTTTTTTTGAGTTACTTATTCCACTTCGGAATTCCAACGCGTACACTTCCTGTTGTCGTTTGCTATTCAATGATTCATCAGCAACATTCCCATCATGCCCATCAGCCAGCGACGCGAAAGAAGCCAACGAAAATATTTAGTTCAGCAACAAAGCCGCCGCCACCGCCACCGCCACCGCCGTCCGCGCTTTGTCAGTTGCTTTTAAATTTTTGATTATTTCCTTCAATTCGAAGCGCGTGTTTGTGGTTTTATTTGCAATTTCTACTCCGCTGCTCTTCTACCGCTCCCACTCTTACAATTTTCTCTCTGTATTCAAGCTGCATTTGAACTTTTTGTCTTGCACGCCATACAAATGAGTTGCTGATTGCGATTACAACTTGCATTGACTGCGCTGTTTACCAGCCATCAGTCTGTCCGTCTTCGTCGTCGTCGTCACTCTTCCCTACTCTCTTTGGCACTTTTATAATATTTGCTTTACTAAAAAGCAGATTACAGCAAAGTTAAGCAGCAAAAAGCAAAAAAGAAATGCAATCAGTTCCCGTAATGCAAAAAAAAAAAAAACTCTTTCGCCACCAACAGCCCAATTTTTATACAACAAAGAAGTTCAGTTGTGTTAGCTGCGAGTGAAAAATGTCGTGCGTGTCAAATTGTCGGTTTGCGGGATTTGTTTGTGTCACTTTTTGTTGTGTGTTTTTGCCTTTTTTGTTTTTTGTTTGTTTTTTTTTTTGTCACCCACTGCTGTTTGTTTTTGTTGCTTTGGCGTTTTTCTAAAACCGCAATTTTTGTTTGTGTCGTCGGTGTTGAAAGTTGCCTTGTCGTCCCCGTCTCCCCCCTCCTCTTCTTCGTGCTGCTCTAACTTCAAAATCAGCGCCTTGTGTTCTTATCTTTGGCGTTGCATACTTTTCGGGTGGTGTCAGTCTGTCAGTTGCTGCCGTGTTGCCTCATTTCACTTACGTTGCATTCCTGTGCGTCTGCTTTTGCTGTTGTTGGCAGGCAGACCAGTGTAAGGTAATGAGTGAGGTATGGTGAGTATCTGGTGGTTTTTTTTTTTGGGGGGAAACAGTGCTGGCAAGTAAATTTGGGCACATAATTTTTGTATTTTTTTCATTTAAAAGTGGAGTGTAATGGATAGGGTTCGATGCAAGAGAAATACTAGCAGTTGAGTGCATAATACATATACGCAATTTATTAAATAAACAATCTTTTAATATACTTACTAATATTATTTTTATTTCAATTTAGAATCTTAATTTTAAAATTTATTTTTTCTTATCGTTTCAGGTAAGCGTTGAAATAATACACACTGTAAAAAATGAATCGTTGGCAGAGTAAGTAAGTATATAATTGTATATCCGAACGTAGATAATCAATATACAGATCCAGATCAAGATCAAGATCAAGCTTGTGTTGTCCATTCCTGATGACTCAGTTTAACTCTATCTACAACTGTCAAGCTAAATCCACAGCCAAGTTTTTTTTTTTGTTTTTTTTTTCTTACAACTGTATTAACTATAACTAACAAGTGCCAACAGCGCCTGTCTGGATATTTTTCCTTAATAACATGCCTAATACCATGTCTCCACATAACGTGTATCGCTCTTTTTTTCTGCATTTTAATCTTGTTTCGACACGGAAACCAGTGCCGAAACTCGCCAATTTCCATACAAATTTCTGAGAGCGAGTGATGATTGAAACACTGTTACATTCTGAATCATAGATGCTCATGCCTATGCCCTTGAATCACATTTGTTTTTGTTTTTCCCCCCAGACATAGGCACAGATACAAATTCGCCCAATGAATATAAAAATAAAATTTTCTTCCCCTGCCATATGCCCACAGGTATAAAAAATTTCAAATGAATGTGATTGAGTTTCTTATGGGAAGGGCGAAGCTACGTTAGCTTCGCCCTTCCCATATGAAGCTACGTTGGCGTCGCCCTTCCCATATGAAATTGAAAATTACACTAACAAATTGAAAATAAAATTTTTTTGAAAAAATTGAATTCTTGAATTGAAAAGCGACGTAACTCAAAACCCAAATAAATATAAAATAAATGGAAGAAATGCAAGAAAACCTTTTTCTTTACAAACGAAGCTTTGAAGTAAAACCTTGGGTAAGGAAGAAGACTTTTGCTGGGAGGAGACTAACATTTAGCAGTCCCTAAATACGTTATTCATGGATTAAAAAAATTTTGAGTTGTGCAATTTTTTGATTTAGGGTGCGATTTGTAGGCAAACGAAAAAACTGAACAAAATTTCTAGTTAATATTGAAAAATGTGTGGCAAAAGTGTATATCAAATTATTTGAAGAAAAATAAAAGTAGATTTTAATAAGAAAAATAGGAATTAGAGATTTTTTTGCTGAAATATTATTGCGAGTCACAGTCTATGCTAATTAATTATAGGTACGTATATAAATTAATAATTAAGGTAAGTTACATATATGACAGAAATAAAATATGACAAGTATCCACTCATAAGAAATGAAATTTTAAAATACTTTTCCATGTTCGGAAGCACTTATATTTGCGAAAAAGCCTTTTCTAGCCTTAAGTTAATCAAAACAAACCAAAGAAACCTTTTATCACAAAAGCATTTGGAAGCAATTCTGCAATTATCCACCTTTGATTCGACAATAAATATTGACAATTTATTAAACAGCCTTGAATAAACTTGTCACTTATTGTTATTATGTAATATGTATATACATTTTTTTTATATGTACGATTTCATATCTTAATTTAATATAAATAAAATATATTGTAAATATTGTACATATGTATGTATGTATTTATGTTGTATGTAAAATTTTCCAATCGTACAATAGAAATTTACTTGTAGTTTGTAACTTTTTTTTAAATCTAACACAAATTTTTTCTCGGTGCACTAATAAATTTTTGTAGATGTATTGGAGTTTCCCCATTCAATACGAGAGCGTTGAGCACCCCTGTTCTGAATCATCTTGCCAACCTCGATGAAATCGATGTTGTCCCTAATTCTGTATCGAAAATCTATCGGAATCCCACATAGACCAAAACAAAGACGCAAAAATATGCAAACATACCAACATTTAAGAAGAACAAGAAAGAGAAATGTCAAACTGAATCACGATTAGCCACGTGGAGACGGGTTATTTAGCGAGATGTTTTGCTAGATGTTTTGTTGGTGAAACAAGTTATGTGGAGACGGACTTTTAGCTTCACATGAAAATCGCATAAGCTGCCCTTCAAAAAAAAAAAAGCAAATGCAAACACAGTCTATATACAAGAAATAACAACAACAACTACTACAGCGCTTTATGTGTACATCAAGGGAAAATCGATAATTTCATTTTCACAAATTTCTTCGCACAAAATGCGACAAACACATTAAATAGAAGCGAAGCATCTTTGGAAGTTTGTACACGCAGGTTTCGTTTCAATTTGTCGCGACTCTAAATTTGTTTTTTGTTGTTGTTGTTGTTTATGGCATATGCATATCTTTGTATGTAGTAGATATTTGTTTGTAGCAGTTGCTGTGTCATTTGGCGTTGTTTTTTTGTTGTTATGTCCTTTTGGAAATCATGTCCTTTCTGCGTTGTTTGGTATGAGCCAAACACAAATATTTCGCACTTTTGCAGTTTTTCTTTTTTTTTTTTGCGTTTGCCATTTCAGTTTACTGCTTGTGTTTGTTATTGTTGTTGTTGTTACTTTCAAATACCTGCTGTTTTCGTTGTTTGTGCCAAGTAAATTTCTTAGTCACTACACTGGCGCGGATCGTCGTCAACTTTAATTGATTCTATGCTTTTTCATTCATTTTGAGTGTTTCTCTAATCGCGCTGTCTGCGTTTCGACTTTAACCTTTTAAGCGCTTTGACTTAACATGTCTTTTCTATATATATGTATGTATGTACATATGTATAGGTATAAAATTCTAGAGGGTTTTTTTGTGAGGAAATAGCTCAAAAACTACTAGACTACTGTTTTGACAGTTGGATTCTTTAGATCAGTCCTCTCGACTTAAACGATATTGCTTCTCGCTAGATGACGCTGGGGTCGCTTTATTTGCAAAATCCGTATTTATGGTCCGACTCTCTTCATTTTCGGCATTTATGTATGTTTACTATGCAATAAAGAACTCGGTTACAAATGAACCAGCTAGAGAATTTAGACCATATTTAATTTGTGTATATATAGACCGATATGGCCCTGAAATATTATCGAGCAGAGCTATATTGGTATCAAATTAAAGGAGCCGATCAGAGTTTCCGTATATAGTTTATGCCCGAGATATCTGTACCGATTCAAATCATATACATCGACTTGTGGACCCGGATGGCTACGGAATTTTGTTAATAGGGAACGTGAGCGGAGGAGAGACAGTGAGTAGTATAGTAGAGGAAGAGATAGAAGGAACGGGAGATGGAAAGTGCTAAAGCGAATGATAGGCAGTGGCAAAGTGTGATTTGTCGCAGCAAAGCGTAACAGATTTTTGCTAGTATTTGTATAATTTTATGGATGCTGCTATTTCCTTGGTTTTCTTCTTTCCTTCTACTTTTAAATTCTTCCACTTATGATTTATATTAATTTAAGCTCTGTATTTTAATCTATCTAACTGGTTAAGAGCTTACTTCTACTTCTTCTTGTTCGTTGCTTCTTTTTCTTCTTCATTTTCCCTTTCTTTTTCATCATCTTCATAAACACCTTCTTCTTCATTATCTCCGTTTTCTTTGTCTCCACTTCCTCCTGCGCTAATTCTTCTTCGTCTTCATCTTCATTTTCATCTTCGTCTTCTTAATCTTCTTCTTATTCGTCTTCTTAATCATCTCCATCTTCATCTTCACCTTAATCTTAATTTTCATCATGTTCTTCATCTTCTACTTCTATTTTCATCCTCGCTATTACTTCTTTTATCTTTGTTATTCATTAAACTTTTTCGTTGACTCAATATCTGTTGCCCACGCTCCACGTATGTATGTATGTATGTATGTATGTATGTATGTATGTGAGTATATCTTCATTTTGCCATTTTGCTGGTCTTCTCTCCATTTTTTTGTTATCAACTCCAAAAAGAAACAACAAATCCGCGTACAAATTTTCAAACTTTTGAATTGCTAAACAGTCGTTTTATTTTTGTATAAACTCGCTTCTTCGTGTTTTGGCTATCTCTCCTCCTTTGCCTGTTTCTTTCTCCTGTCCACTTTCTATGTCAATTCACTTCATTCTCATTTGCCATTAATATTTTATTTAACTTTTTCATTGTGTGTAAAAAAAGTCTTTCTTCGAGGTTTGGCTTTTTTTGTTGCTGTTATTGTTGTTTTTGCTTTGAAATACTCATTTCATTTATTTGTCTGCTGTCTCAGCGGTTTTCACATTACCGTTACGTTTAACGGTGAAAGTTCATTCTTATTATATTTGGACTTTTCAGTTCTTCTTCTTGTGGTTATAACTAAACTTCTCTCACGGCTGTTTTTGTTGCTTATCTCTTCATTTTGTTGTTGCTTTTATTCGTTATGCTGTTCTTGCTTACTCGTAGGCTTTTCATTTTGCACGCTTTGTTGACGCTTCACAATCTTTTCACTCAGACTAATCAGCCCCCCCCCCCCCCCCTCAATCCGCGCTGCGTAAATCTTCCTTTCGTGTATGCCTTGCCTGCTATGTATGCCGTCTTCTTTTTGTTTTTCTTCTTCTTGTTCTTCTTGTTCTTCTTCTTCTTCTTTCTCTTTTTCTTCTTCTTCTTCTTCTTCTTCTTCTTCTTCTTCTTATTCTTCTCCTTCCCCTTATAATTTTTTTCTTTACCACAAAAAACGCGTTTGATTTTCCTTCGCCTTAAGCTGTGGCGCATCTTCTCACACTTTTAATTCACTTATTTGTTTGTTTGTTTGCGCCCAAAAGTATACACAAATAATTTGTTAACTTCAACCCTCCCAAGTACATCCATACATTGCAGCTTCCCTGCTCATTTTTGCTCATCTGCCGCACACGCAATACATGTTTGTTGCTTGAATTTCAGCATTACATAGAATATTTTCAACTTCAACTTTTTCCATTTTCGTCGTCGAAGTTTTTTATTTCCTTCATTTTATTTTTTATTTTCTTATTTCAATTTACTTAGCTTTTTTTGTTGCATACTTTAGTGCGTTCATAGCCTTGTCGCTTTTTGGCTTTGAAGTTAACAAGCGCTCGCACTTGAAATGACCTTTCTCCCCATTTGCTTTGCAGCGGTAGTGTATGTGCGTATGTAGTTGTGTTGTTGGTGTTGGTGTTGTACAGGTGCGCAGCGTGTCCTTGTAAGTATACAAATGTTTGTTTGTTTATCCTTGATGTGATTTTTGCTTTGAATTTCGTATTTGTTTTCTCTTTTTATTTCAACTTAACTTCTTTGGCTTCTTTTTGCCAGCAGATACGTTAGCTGGCTTTAATGTTATTTCTACTTATCTTTGTAAGTATATACACAGGAGCAGTGATGAGTCATATTATGAATTTGCTAAAGCAAAAGGAAAACATTAAGTAGCGCTAAAAATTCACTGCATCAAAATGACTTGGGCAAAATCACAACTCTAAAATTACAAAGTGCTTTCTGAAAAACCTAACAGCGAGGTAGCAAATTTTCTACTACTCAAACAGAGAAGGAGGAGCTTCGGGTCCTTGTGGAATTTATTACAGGACACAATCCATGGGAAACCGCACATGACCATCACAGGCATCATCGAGAGCTCATTATGCCCCCGTCCTGTCTGGAGAAGGAGGACGGCAACGGCTCAGAGCATTTTCTCTGCAACTATCCAGCTTTCGCTAGACTAACCAAGATTATGCATGTTCGTATCAGATGTGCTGAGAATGGCGAATGCACATTCCTTACCACTCGACAAACTTATCAGATTTACAAACAATAATCTGGGAAGCTTGCAGAGCAATTCTGATTCCACTATCCCACCTATGCCACCTACATTCTGATACTTTCTAAAGGCCTTAAGTACAATGGACAAATATGCATGAGTGCTTGGAAAAGACACAGTTTTTCCGGCCTACCACAATTCCATTACATTGCATTCCATCCTCAATCGGCAAAAGGTTTAATGACGCCAATCAGTCGTTCTGCTTAATACTATCCGCACAAAAAAAAAGTAAAATTAACTTTAAGGCGCTTAATTTCTTATATATTTAATACAACTCAGCACACTAAGCCAAAGCTTACAAACTAATCGCGCTATCAAACATTTTCAGCACTACAATTTAGCTGCTCATTGCAAAAAAGAAAGTTTAATAACATTTTGAAAAGTTTGCATAATCACTTTGAATACTAACGCAGCGCAACTAATCCGGCTAGCGCCCAAAAGTATGAAGCAGCAAATAGAAAGTAATAAAGATAGCCAATGGGGATACTACTTAACTAAAAACGGAGCCGTGGAAGGGGTTAAACATAGCAGATGGCGGTGGAGTTAATACAGCAAGGAGCGGCGTTAGTGGCTTTACGCTAGTGGCGGCAAGGTAGCTTCACGGCTTTAGCCGCTATCACACCCACCGCCTCACTCTGGCTAGCGCTTAGACGCTCCTGTTACTGCTTCGACGACTCATTTCGACTACTTTGCTTCATTGCTTGCGTCAGCTTGGGCCAAATTAAAATTACCCGCCGGCATTAACTTAAATGATCGTCATCAACATTTGACGGCAGTACGTAACGGCTGATGGCGGTCACGGCTGCGTTGATTGCAGTCGCAGCTGCTAACGGTAGTCGGGTGTCGAACCGAAGCAGCAGCGAGTGTAAGCGGAGAGTAGCGAGTATAAACGGAGAGCAGCGAGTGCGTAATCAATGTTACCCAACTGATTTATAGCGCTTTGTCAATGTGTGTATGCATTAAAAATATATTTATTTATGTATTCTAGACTAGATTTGCGAAAGTTGCGTAACATATTGAAATGAACCCAAGCAAAGTAAAATGAAATCTTCCCCATTGGCTTTTTCTCTGTGATTTGGGCTTTGCTTTTGCCTTCGCCTATAAAACAAACAAGCAAGCAAACTCAATAGGCACTCATTTATCACAGCATCCGTAGGTAACCTTTCTCTCGCTCGTCATGCTGTACGCTCGTTTATTTTATTACACCCTTGAAACTATTTAAAGACATTTTAGGCTCAAGCTATAGAGATTGTGTGTAATTTATTTATGTAAAAGCGTGTGCCTACAAAGTTTGAAAAGAGTGCTTTGGGTTAAATTTAGTTGCTGCTGGGCCATTTAACCTTTATGACCGCCCAGCCACTCGACCGACGCGCTCAACGCAGCACATCGTCTGCGCAATTAAGCTGAGCTGCGTTGGTTGGCTTGCCAAAGGAGCATAAACGGAAAAATGTATGTAAGTAAAAAGCAAAAAAAGGAAAAAGTAAAATAGTAGTAAGTAATAAAAGGGCACAGCCATTAACCATTAAATTAAATGAGCAACATTTTCGTGTATTGCCAGTGTTAAGAGCTGTTTGAGTTATCAAATTGTATTTGCCAACTTTGTTTGATAACCAACAAAGCAATGCTGCCTTGTTTGATGAAGGAAAGAACAGAAAAAAAAATAAATAAATAATCACTTTTCTTTTGTGCGCAAATATTTATCTTTAATAGTTTTCTGTCAATGCTGATGCTTACTACATTGAGCAATAATAAAGCGCTTGAAGAAAGTTTGTTTACGCAGTGATGCCCGGAAGGGTATGGGCATGAAAATTTTATTTACTTGTCACAGAGACAACAAATGCCAAAATATGAAATATGTGATGAATAGGGATTTGTTATACATATAAGAAAAGGGGAAAAGATGCTGCCTAGTTTCATTAAAAATAATAAAAAACGAGAGTTGTTAGCGAAGTTAAAAGGAAAAAAGATCAAGATGAAAGATATCGACAGTCATGCTAGTGAGCAGTGTGGAAATAAGAGAGTATATGTTGGCAATCATCTCACAGCGACTAAACGGAGATTACTATGGGCGGCCAAAAATAAAGCAAGGGCGTCGGGTTGGAAATTTGTTTGGGAAAAGGAGGGTAAAGTAATGGGAAAAAAAAAAATGAAAACGATAAATATATTTACATTAATACGGAAGCTGATATAGATTTAATCATTTAACTTAATTAATTGCTTACTTCCTAACTTACTGTTTAAATCTCATATTTTGCTTATTTTTATTTTTATTTTTATTTATTTTTACTTTTATTTTTTATTTTTATTTTTCTCCATATCTACTATATATGAACAGTATCAATTATAACAGATACGTAAACTTCAACGAAGTTGATACAATAGGCTTTAAAAACTATTCCATTAACTGTATATACTTAAACATCAGATCACTTAGAAAAAACTTCGTGGCGTTTCTGGCGGAGATTAATGAGCTTTTAGATAGTGTAGACGTTATTGTGTTAGTAGAAACGAATATAAATGAGCATGAGCAGAACTTATTCAATATAAATGGATTTAACGTTGAGTTCTTAAATCGCGAAAATCGAAGAGGGGGTGGAATAGCTTTATTTATTAAAGATAAACTTGTCTACGAATGCGATGTAATTGAGACTATCACTTTTGAGACTCTTCAAGTTAAAATAGCTGACCAAACAAGCAGCAAACTCAATTGTATTTTACATGCCATTTACCGCCCCCCGAACAGCAATATACGTGCTTTTGTAAATGAGCTCGATGGAGTTCTACGACTTACAAATAAAGAAGAATGCGAAATCTTAATAGGAGACGTTAACATAAACCTACTCAATACTGAAAACAATGAGAATGTCGCTCTTTATTTAGATATGTTATCTTCACCTGGCATGGAGAATGTATTAACGGATATCACAAGAGTAGATGTAAGCAGAGGGACAAGCACCAGCATTGATCACATATTTATTAAAAGCAAAGGCGCTGACATAGACTCAGGCGTAGTTGAATGCAATATTACAGATCATTATGCGCTGGTACTTGGCCTCTCTCATAAAATACAAAAAAAACGGGTGGTGAACTCCACTGCACCTTTCTCGGATGTTTTACATAGCGGAAAAGTAAGAGACGGGATACATAAAATTAACTGGACCGATGCACTACTACTGACAGACGTCGATGACCTGTATCAAACTATTCGATCCAAGTTTAAAAGTGTTTATGAAATTTCCACTATTAAAGTCAAAAGTAAGAAAAAAAGGAAAACCAATAGCTGGATGACTAAAAACTTAATGCTACTATGTGAAAAAAGAGATAAGCTATATCGTAGATGGAAAAATAAACCTAATGACGTTATCTTAGCTGCTGAATATAAACGTTGTAGAAATTATGTCAACAAACAAATTCAAAAAACCAGAAATCTTTATTATCAAAACAAATTTACTGAACATAGGCATAATATTAGAAAAACTTGGGAAA
This sequence comes from Urophora cardui, assembly GCA_960531455.1. NCBI lineage: Eukaryota > Metazoa > Arthropoda > Insecta > Diptera > Tephritidae > Urophora > Urophora cardui. The sequence goes on along the minus strand of OY482671.1, from coordinate 2,524,430 downwards.
TTATTAATGAAATAATTGGTAAAAAAGCTAAAAGCTTAGATGAAACCGTAATAAAAAACCTTAAAGGTAGTAATGTGAAACATATCTGTGATACTTTAGCAATAACATTCGAGGAAGGAGTGAAAAATGCATTACACACCTGTGATATTAGAACTATAAGTACAGTTGACTTTAAAATACCAAACTCCATTTATATAGACGAAGTAAGCGAAGAAGAAATATTTAATATTATTGCGAGGCTTGATGACCATAAGAGCCCTGGATTTGACGAAATTAGACCTAAAGACTTAAAGCAAAATGTATCTGTGATAACACCCGTGATAGCTAAACTTGTTAACCTTAGTTTAAAACAAACCTATGTACCTGAAGTTTTAAATATATCAATTATAAGACCTATACACAAGTCAGGGAATAAATCAGATCCGAAAAACTATCGTCCCATATCAATCCTTTCTGTCCTAGAAAAGATATTAGAAGAAGTTGTAGTCACAAGACTAACGGCATTTATTGATAGATATAAAATAATTGATAGTAACCAGTATGGATTTCAAAAAGGTAGAAATATAAATCAACTTCTTGGTAATTTTGCTAACAAAATAAATGAAAATCTTGGGAAAAGTATTCACAGCCTTGCGCTGTTTATAGATTTTACTAAAGCTTTTGACACATTGTCGCACGTTAAGTTGTTAGAGGCCTTAGAAAACTCAGGAATACGCGGAAATTGTTTAAACTGGTTTAAAAGCTATCTAGAACATAGGACGTATAGGACAAAATTGTGTAACCAATTTAGCGGCGAAGTGTACACTTCGTGTGGAGTTCCACAAGGTTCGAAGCTGGGGCCAATTCTTTATTTAATATATGCAAATAGCATGATAAAACAGTTGAAAAACTGTGAAGTTTTTGCATATGCGGATGATACCACTGTCGTAGTGTCGCACAAAAATTTAAAAGACGCTACTAGTATAATGCAACGAAAACTTGACATTGTCGCGAAATGGTCACATGACAACGGACTATTAATAAACTCCCTAAAAACAAAATTAATGCATATTAGACCGCCGCACTTAAAAACTTCAAGTATACATTTGAAATTTCACACCAACGATTGTTTACACGAGCCGCAAATAGCTTGTTCCTGTGATGCCAGTATTGAAGTAGTGCGAACGTATAAATACTTAGGTATCATTCTTGACGATAACTTCAGATGGAACGAGCATATTACATACTTACGTAATAAAATACGAAAATCCTCGTTCTTTCTTAAGCATCTAAGTTATTGCAGCAACTATGCGGTTCTTATGCAAGCTTACAGGGCACTAACAGAATCATACATTCGATACGGTACACTCTTAGAAATTTTCGTGTAATTTTGCATACAAAAAGGTAGGTTACTTTTTTCCTACCTTATTATGCGCAAAATCGCACACTGAAAAATTCAACAGATAAGCTGTTTAAATTTAAACAATAAAAGTGTAAAGCCTACACAAACAAACTTTAAATCTAAACACCAATCGAGTAATAAATTGTAATTTCGCATATAAGTTAAATAAAATTACAAATTCACTATGTAATTTTACTCCACTCAATTGTAATTTCGCGCACGAGATTTGAAATTACAATTTCTGTATGCAATTTTAATCCAAAATGCGTGTAAAATCGCATGATATGCTCACTTTTGCTGAAAAGTGCGTAAAATTTCGTTTAGAACTGTAAATTACACAGTTGTAGTGTAAATCTACGAAAGAAATGTAATTTTCAACTAAAAATTACATATATTTTGGTAGCATATTTACACGCAGTTTTTAGAGTGTATCACGGCATGGGGAACTGCTACAAGTATTAGAAAAATTCAGTCGAGCCAAAATTACAACCTAAAGATCTTAGCTAAAAAACGAAACATAAGCACAGTAAACGCGCCACTAAATAAAGAGTTAGGGATTTTGGACGTCAAATCAATTTTCAAGAGTACGGTGTTGAATGAGTTCTACGATGATAAGAGGTTCCAACTTATAATAAACCACACACTCGGAACGAGAATCCAAAAGCAAAATAGACTTCGAATACCGAAGTTCCTGAACAATTATTCAAAAAATACGCTATCGGTTCTCGTTCCCACCTTCTTAAATGAACTACCTACTAATTTGCTCAACCTGCCAAAAGGACCAAACAGGAAAAAATTGATCTACAATTATATAAAAAGCTTATTGTAAAACTATTGCATACTTACTATGAATGTTAAATGTTTATCTATTGTTTATCTATTTATTTATTTGTTTAATTTAATTTTTAATCCAACTATTTTTAATTAATAACTGTTAATTTGCATAAAACACTACCAATCAAAACTTTGCTACAGGCAAATTTCATTGTATTAGGTGGTGAAAGTTATATTCATGAATCGCTAATCTTAAACTCTGTTTTGAACAAAGTTTATAGTATTAAGTAATTCAAAATAAAAATAGGTAAAAAAAACTTTTTAAGTTAAACGGTTTTATGTTATACATACATTGCAATGTTTAAGATAAATGTACTAAAAACCAAAAAATAATAAAATAGATACAGTCGTGGGAATTATAAACATTTGCATAGACTAGACTAAAATAAAACCGTGGGGCACGTCAATTGTCTACAATCGTTGATTAAAATGTTTGTTTTGTAATGTTACACTATAATTAGGCAGTTGTTCAACCGACAACGATGGACGTGTGATAAGTAGGGCTAGAATGTGGAAAAAAGCTAGCAAGCTCGATTATAAGCGAGTTTTAGGGTTTCATAGTGGTGAGCGAGTAGTACTTTTATCATATATTTTGTCGATTAAAGACAAACTACGAGCAGTGAAACGATTCCTCGTGTGAATGTCCAACGATAAACTAGTTGAAACATCTCTTTTATTAACATGGAGTGTATAACTATTGGAATTTCCATGAGCAAGAAAATAGTAAGTATTTTCCTCACCGTCTGCGGGCCAACTGCCTAACGACGAATTAAACGATTCTTCTATCGCACATTAAGTCGATAATTTGTAGACAATTGACGTGCCCCTCGGTTTTATTTTAGTCTAGTCTATGCAAATGTTTATAATTCCCACGACTGTATCTATTTTATTATTTTTTGGTTTTTAGTACATTTATCTTAAACATTGCAATGTATGTATAACATAAAACCGTTTAACTTAAAAAGTTTTTTTTACCTATTTTTATTTTCTAGTTTTTAGTTTTTATTTCGCATTCTGTTTAATTCATTTAGTGCTTCATTATTGCAAGGTTTCTTGCCCGTTAGTTTATTGCAGTCCAACGCCTCTATAGCGACCCACGCGCCACCTATCGGAAGTTTTTTTTAGGAAAATATTTCCTTTCAAGGTAGTAATACATGTTCCGAATTTCAGCCAAATCGGACCATAAATGCGATTTTTGTAAATATAGCGACCCACGCGCCACCTAGCGGAATTTTTTTTTAAGAAAATATTTCTTTTCAAGGTAGTAATACATGTTCCGAATTTCAGCCAAATCGGACCATAAATGCGATTTTTGTAAATATAGCGACCCACGCGCCACCTAGCGGAATTTTTTTTTTAAGAAAATATTTCTTTTCAAGGTAGTAATACATGTTCCGAATTTCAGCCAAATCGGACCATAAATGCGATTTTTGTAAATATAGCGACCCACGCGCCACCTAGCGGAATTTTTTTTTTTAAGAAAATATTTCTTTTCAAGGTAGTAATACATGTTCCGAATTTCAGCCAAATCGGACCATAAATGCGATTTTTGTAAATATAGCGACCCACGCGCCACCTATCGGAATTTTTTTTTCATAATATTGCATTGTCATCGGGGTTATACATGCGTGCAAAATTTCAGATTAATCGGTTGACAGGAAGAGGGTGAAATTTGAATTACTAAATTTGACCCAAGAATAAAGAATAAATAATAAAACAAACGGGGTGAGCTAAATAAAACCGTTTAAAAAATAAAAAGAGCGTAGTTTAGCTTTAGTTTAAATTATTATTAGTTTGTAACATGTGTTTAGAAAGGTAAATGTAAAACTGATGTAAAAATACTAACTCGCAGACAAGCCCAAAAGCTTCGCGAGTTAAATGTAAATGTTAATGTTAAACCCTTTGTAATTTTATATTAAATGTGAATAATAAATACAATACAATACAATACAATACAATAAAAAAATGAGAATTAGAAAAATAGTAGAAGAAAAAACAGTGGTAGAAAAAAATAGTAGCAGAGAAAAAGTAATTGAAAAATAGCAGAAGGAAAAACCAGTAGAAAAATATAAATTTAATATTTAATAAAATTTGGTAAAATTTTAGAAAAATGGGAATAAGAAAAACAGTGGAAAAAAAAGGAGTAGAAAAAAAGTATCAGAAAAATATTAATTTGAAGAACATTTGATTAGAAAATGTGGATTAAAAATAGTAAAAGAGAAAAATAGTAGTAGAAAAATTAGTAGTAGAGAAAATAGTAATTAAAAAATAGCAGTAGTAGAAGAAATATAAATTGTATAGAAATAAAATTTGAGGAAAATTTTAGAAAAAGGAGAATTAGAAAAACAGTAATAAAAAAGTAGTAGAAAAATATAAATTTGAATAGACAAGAGTCTAAGAAATGTGGATTAAAAATAGTTGTAGAGAAAATTTTAAAACCTAAATTTCATTGTACATATTGAATAAAATTTGATGACAATTTTAGAAAAATAGGAATTACAAAAATAGTAATAGCAAAAAAAATTAGCAGAAAAAATATAAATTTGAATGAAATTTGACTAAGAAATGTGGATTAAAACTGATAGTAGAAAAAACTAGACGTAGAATAAATATAAATTTAATATTGAATAAAATTTGAATGAAAATTTTTACAAAAATGGGAATTAAAAAATAGAAATAGAAAAAAAGTAGTAGATAAATATAAATTTGAGTAAAATTAATATTGCATAAAATTTCATGGTTTTTATTAAAAATGCGTATTAAAACAGTTGTAGAAAAAAATAGTGGAAGAAAAAATATTACCAGAAAAAATAAAATTTGACAATAATTTTAGAAAAATGGGAATTAGAAAAAGAATAATATAAAAATTAGTAGAAAAAATAGTAGTACAAAAATATAAATTAATATTGCATAAAATTTGATGAAAATTTTAGAAAAATGGGAATTACAGTAATAAAATAAGTAGTAGAAAAAATAGTATTAGAAAAGGAGGGAAAAATATAAATTTGAACATAATTTGATTAGGAAATGTGGATTAAAAATAGTTGCAGAAGAAATATAAATTTAATGTTGAATAAACTTGATGCAAATGTTAAAAACGCGCGATATTGAGCTACAAATGCGGTTATAGGGAATTTAAATTGAAGAAATACTACCAAGTACCGTTTATGTAAGTTTAAACCAAAAAAAATTACATTCAAATAAGCATTACCAAATCTCTATAAGGCAAAGAGAGTTCGCATAAACATAAAATTAAATAGGAAATACATAAAAATGTAATTGGTAGCAATTAAAATAGAATGCAGCTCGTTAATGTAAGCATTAAAAAAAGTAGCAACAAACTCAACGAAGTGTACATGCACAAAATGGCAGTAAAAACGTATAGGAGGTTAAAGCAGCAGAAAAGAAAAAGAGAGGAATTGAATAGCTAAAGGAATTTTATGCAAAAGCACGCAAAAACATCTTTTTCAATTTTGCTTACTACATACCTCATTTGCATTGCCGGGGCTGTTGCGCCTTTTCGCTGTGTTGCAAGAGAAAAATAGAGATACCTTTTAAGCTTATCATATTTTACCTAAACAGCTATCTTTTTTATTTCTGGCTTGTACTTGCACTTGGAAAAAATCAAGCAAATTTGCAATTTGTTTATACAAAAATTGCAGTTTGAAAATTGCAATAAAAGCGAATGGCGCGAGGTAATAAAAACAAGTTTACCTTTGCACGAAAAAGTACCAAAAATAAAGAAAAGTAATAACAGAAAAGGTGAAGCATAAGTTAGAGAGAAGCAAAAAGTCAAAAAAAAAAAAAACACGAAAGTTTGCTAAGAAAAAGTATAAGAAAAACAATAAAAAGCTAAAATAAGAACGTTTCTTAAATTTATTTCAGTGAAAAGTGGCAACAGCGCATTTGCAAGAATTGCTCGTATACGCAACGCAACGCCACACTTTACGTTTACGTGTGTTGCATTGCATACTTTTTTGGGCGCAAGCGCAAGCACAAGCACGTACACAAGCAGTCAACTAAAAAAGAAGCTGCTGCCTTCAATGAGAAGGGGCGCACAGGGTCGTTTGTGTGCTATGGGGGCAGTAAGTTTTATCTATAATCACATCAAACAAATGCGAAAAAAGAAAAAAAAAAAACGGAAAACGAGCAAACTTTTTTATGCACAAATTTTTATTACACTCTGGCGCTGCTGCTACTACGTACTATTTTAATTTTACTGCTCCCCTCTGCTGCGCTGCGTCAAAGCACGCACAAGAAGCACAATTTTGAAATTTTTATTAAGTAGCGGCAATGTTGTTAACAGCAGCAGCAACAACAACAACAACAACAACAACAAAATTGTGAGGGGACAATTGTGAAGCGAAATAAATAAATATATAAATAGTCGATGAGCGGGTGGGAGAGTTATCACAAAAGGAAAGTGCGTGAATTGAATGAAAGGGGAAGAAAAAGGAGTGAGAGTGTTTTTGGATCAAAGATAGAGAAGAGAGAAGAAGGGTGAAAGGTAAGGCGAAAAGGCAGGGGCAGATAGGAAAAAAAAGATGTACTTGCTACTTTTATGTTGTAGTTTTTGGCTACTTTAAAAAGTTATTAAATTTTATTTATTCCGCTCATTGCCGTGCATACGCCAAAAAGTATGCAACAAAGCGTGAAGCAAATAAAAAAAGAGAAAAAAAGAATAAAAAAAACAGCCATTGAAAACGAACGCAATGAAATGTAAAAGTTAACTCACCCAGCAATTCGCTTCAATTCAAACACGTACCAACCGCTTTTTGCAACTTTTTTTACTACACAATTTTTTTTTACTACTTCTTATTGCATCTGTGGTTTATGTTTAAGCTACGCAGGTACATAGCTGCAATGCGTGTTGTGGCATATAAAAATAGCTATGTATATGCGCATAAATAACTCCAACTAATACTAAACTAACAAAAAAAAAACCAACAAATGCAACTATGTAGGTATGTAATGCCATAGAGCTTACACATTTTTTATACACTCGCATGCCACACTTGCCTTATTATTTTGCCATATTTTTAGTCGTTCCCCTTTTGGTATTTTTAAACAAGTGATAGCGAAATTTCTGCAACCAAGCATCTATCACAGCGGCATCTAAGCGCGACTCGGTACAGTTTTACCTTTGGTTTAGATATTTGTAGTTTTAGTTGCATACATTAAGGCGCACAACTGCAGTTAGCCAACCCCCCGAAAAACCGTTGTATGTTTGAAGGTTTTGACATCCATTTTTTTCAGCTTGTCTCTCCGCTTTCTGTTTTAAATATTCATTGCTTCTTTGCGTATTTTTTCTGCTTTTTATTGCGCGGTGAAGGGTGAAGCACCAGAGCGTATGCGGGAGGGGATTTTTATTTTAGTTCGAAGTAGATCTAATAAATATTTAAAGGGCATTTGCATTTTTTTTTTTTTACTATTTTTAATCGTATTCGTGCGCTGTCTATGGCAGATAAGCCATTTTAAGTGAATGCAATAAATTCATTTGGTATTTTTGTGGGGGAGTTTGAAGAAGCCAAGGAGATTTGTCGCGAAAGTTTACGATGTCGACTGCGGGGGGGAGAAGAAAATAAAATAGAATTAATGTTGAAAATGTTGCTGAGAGAGCTGTTATTAAGGGCTTTTTTACAAGTGAAAATTGGCAACACGACAAATTGTTTGTGTTGTTTCTCAAAAGTTATTGCGAGCTACATATATTTTGACTTTAAATTTAAATGAATATGTTGAGAGCTGCTATAAGTGCTGTTTTAAAATTGCTTTATAAATGAAATTTGGCAACAGCGGAAAATGTTAAAATATTTTATATGAACAAAACTATTTGCTATTTGACTGGATTTAGTACAAAAAATTTAAATTAAAGACGATAGCGCTAAGCTAAAAAATATATCAAGAAAAGCATGAAATTTGGCAACATTGCAACACGTTTGTGTTGCTACTTCAGATGTATTGAGTGCCATACTTTGCTCTATACACATTTTTAAACTAATTTTTAGAGTGCTGCTAGAAGTGCTGTTGCCTTCTGATGAAAACTGCCTTACAAATGAAAATTGGCAACAGCGGAAAAAATTTAAATTCCTTTTATGAACAAAACTATTTGCTGTTTGATTGGGTTTAGTTAAAAAATTAAGTTATTTGAAAAAAAATATATCAAGAAATAAATGTACATAAAATTTGGCAACATGGCAAAATTTCTAAATCTGCATAATAATAAAAGAATTTTTGGTATTGCTGCCAGAATGATTTAGATATTTTTTGAGATGCTCATTTTTCAGTTTCTGTACAAGTGAAAATGGGCAACAATGCATAAGTTATATATAGCATTTTCTATGAGCGAAAAAGCTGCAGTTTATCTAAAGTATGTTTAACAGCATGATTAGTGTGTATAATATAGTGTTGGTAGTTGATGATATGCATATACCGAAAACTAAATGAAATTTGGCAACGTGGCAAAATTAAAAAAAGAACAATTAACATATTAGTTATTATCAACTTATGTATCACTACTTGTTCCACATGCGTTTGTGCTAAGTACATACATACATATATCACAGTTAATATCTGCCATTGCTCGTAATGAAAATTGGCAACAGTGTTACGGTGTCGCTGCAACCCTGTGTGTTGTGTTTGCATGCAAATCAATATAGGACAACAATAAAGCTTCAAACAAAGTGTGTGTAGTACATACATACATATACATACATACATATATATAAGCTGAGTAAGCATCTAAGAAAAAATAATGTTTTTTTATTGTTTTTTCTTTTTCATTGTTCTTGTTGCCTCTATGCATATATTGCGAAAATATTTAATAACTGTCGCCATCATTGTCGTCGTCATCTTAGAAATTTACAGCTACAGCAAGGTCATAAGCGTACATACATGGCTAGTGAGCTTGTGGCGGCCGTAAGTGGCGGGGTAGTCAAGCAGGCGTACAAGATTATGATAGCATACATTTAGGCGACCATAACATATATCATGCTAGACAACAACAACAACAGCAACAACCAAAGGATGTTAGTATACAAAAACAATAACAACAGCAAAAACAATAAAGTACCTAATAACAATAGCAATGAAACAACAACAACTAATACATATACTCGTACATATGTATGTACGTAATAAGCAAAGTTTGCGCTGAAAACACTTAAAATACATATATGTACATATGTTTGCGTGTCTGTGCATGTTTTCTGCGTGTAGAAGAATGGTTGTCTTCGAAATTTCTTGTTGTACTACACTTAAACACTTAAAAAATATCTAGGCATGTTTGTGCGTGTATGTGCGTGCGTTTGTGTGCCAAGAAGTATGTTGAGCTTTATTATTAAACTTTCTCGGAATACTTAAGTGCCTTGTAGTAGAACGGACGCCATAGGAGAAGCATGTAGTTGTTGCTGTTTCTGTTTTTCCACAACATTTTAATGCATGTCATAGAAATATGTATCGAATGTAGTTGTTGTTGTACATATGTATGTGGTACGTACATACTTGTATTTATTGACAAAAGCATATATATTTTTGTTGGCCTAGAAATTCTTCAACAAAATTCTGAATTTCACATAAGTATTTTATGATTGAACATATTGTTGTTGTTATTGGAGTTGAATTTAAATTTAAAATGTTTAACGGCAAAAGCAATTACAGTTAATTTACTTTCAATTAATGAAACATGGCAACAGTGAAATCCCCTAGCCAATAAAAAAGCTTTGAAATGCATTTGGAAAAGAGTAAAGCTCTTAAGAATAAAAAGCATGAATGTAATAACTGTAATAACCTAGAATTAAACACGAAAGGAGCTTCAAAATGCCTTTTCGAACAAAATAAAAAACCAAACAAAATCTCTTGCATATTTCAAGGCGTTGCCATTTTATTAACCATTTTCTGTAGGCTTTTACGCTCATTGTATAAAAATTTAGTTCGAGGCAGACTCTAGTGAAATTTTCTGGCGCACAATTTTCTAGAATATGTTAACCCTTCAACAGCCAGCGAAATGCCATTTCATGCGTAATCCATGCAAAAAGTGCGTAAAAAGGATCCGTTCTTAAGGGAATTAATGACTTAAAAAATACTACATACACACTTAAACGCGTAGACGTTTATGCCTTACTATCGCGAAAGCTGCACAAAAGTTACAGCTAAAAAACTTTAGCAATTGAAATTTTAAAAATAGAGAATAAAAAGCAAAAATTTGGAAACAAATAAAAGCGCGAAGAAACCAAATATTAAACAAATATTTGTTATGAGAAAAGTTTTTAGTTTCGTGGAAATGAAGGTCGCAGGCAAAAGTGGAAAATTTTTAAGCAATAAAAGAAAAAGTTGTGTAAATTAAATAAGAAAACCAAAAAAGTACTAAAGTAAAATATGTATGTATGTATGTAAAAAAAATGAAAAATAGTCGTCAAAGCCATAACAAGTCAACTAATAATAATTTTTGCTCGCAAAGCGCAAACAAGCAGCAAACAAAATTTTTAGTAAAGAAAAAAAGTCGACGAAGTGCGCAAGAGGCAAAATTAAACACCAATAACAACTAAACGTAAAGTAAATAAAATTAAAAAGAAATGTGTAAAAAGAAAGAAAACAAAGAAATGAAAATGAAAGAGAAAAATTGTTTTCTGAACCGAAAAGAAAATGCAAGGCAGGAACAGCAATAAAAGCACAGCAAAAGCAAGAACAAAAGTAACAACAATTACACAAATGAAACAAAATTCACTGGCTTGACAAACGTGGAGGCCAAGCCTGTCGACTTTTTTGCCCAACGGCCAAATGCGTGGCGCTTAAGGCGCTGAAAAAGCTTCAAAAGTCACAAAAATTCAGGCACACACACACATACACACTTTCGATATTTATGTATGTATGTAAGTCCGTGCGTTAGGCAGCAGGCCAACCCAATCAAACCAACTGACAGGCAGCGCCAAGCAAGGCAAGGCTGTGCACAAGTGAAGGCCGCGAAACCCAGAGTGGAGCGAAGTGGCAGATGGAGAAGGGCTGACGGCGGCAAAGAAAAGTTTAATTAATTTTATTTTCAATTTTTATTTTTCATTAATTTTTCATTTCAATTTTTGTTTTTTTTTTTTGTAAGAATTTCTTCATTTTTCTCTTGCCATGTTGTGTGTGCGTGTGTGTGTGTGTGTTCGTGTGTTGCGATGCATGCAATGCAATGCAATTTTAATTAAAAAATATATTTCCGCAAGGGCAGTGAATTTTAAATTATTATTTTGTTGTTGTTTTTGTAGCTTTTAGCTTACAGACGAACAAATAAAAAACGAAGTGAGTGATGAATAGGGTTGCCAGACGTACTGATTTGATCAGTATAATACTGATTTTTCGTGCCCCGTACCGATGGGTTTAATATTGATTTTTTGGATTTTGTACTGATTTGTACTGATTTTTAGCCGACACTAAAAGAAATCGTTTTTATCACCCTGCACTGTTTTTAATTTTCGAACTGTTTTCATTTGACGTTTGTAACCATGAAACGTTAAATGTCATAGAAACCAGATTGACAGTTAACGATACGGAAACAAAACCAAACTGCCAGTAATAAAGACAATTTTCTCCGCATATATTGTTTTGTTTTTTTTTTGAAGGAAATGTACTGATTTTTTTGGGAAAGGTATCTGGCAACCCTAGTGATGAATAAGAGGAAAAAGAAAAAAAAGAAAAAGCATAAAAATAAGAAAAAGAAGAAGAAGAAGAAGAGTAATAGTTATTATAAATGCATAAAGTAAAAAGAAGAGGAATATATGTACATACATATGTACATATGTAGGTATGAGTGAACAATGTATGTAAGTTAGCTTATGTCCCCAATAAAAGTTACAAACATCCCAGCAGTATTTGAGGTAAGGAGGTGCATATTCAGTAGAATATTCAGTATGAAAAATAACCTGAAACTGAGTTCAAAATTCATTGCTGAAAAAATAACTGAACACGAAGTGAAGCCATCAGGTGTGTTGAAATATATGCTATGGAAGTTCTCCCTGCGTATTCAGGCCTTTTTTCAAACAGAAACACTCCCTTCTCGTTCTGCAGTTTTTAGGTAGTTGATTTTAGACGCCACCTTTATATAAAAACGAAAGGGACAGTTCAGATTTTAGAACTACATCTCTACTGAATATTCAGTAGGAAATATGTGCTGTTTTCCAGCTGATAAATACTGCTGGGATATTTCTGTAATACACATGCAGAGCTTACACACATCTCTAGATGCATATATGTACATACATTAGGGTGGTCCTTAAAAAATCAAACTAGCGATTTTCTTCGATCTCATCCCTTAGCTCGGTAACAGCGCAGTCCAAGATATCATTTATCAATTTTGATCCCGATCGTAGACGGTTAAGCGGTATCGCTCGGGGGTCACACAGGGTAATATGAATTTTAACCCCTATACGACACCTCTTAACGATCTCCGGTCGCGACCAAAATTTATATTTGATATCGTTGGCCGTACTTTAATCGATTTAGAGAGTGAGAATGAAAAAAAAGCCGCGTGTAGCACAGTACACGTGATAGAAGTTAACTTCTCACATTAAGCATTATAAAGGAAACATCTGAAATGATGCAAAGCTTGTTACTTTGTATTATTTAAGCCATGTTTAAATAATTCAAGTTGAAGTGGCGTATGCTATACAAATATAAAGCTTATAGTTTCAAAAAAATTGCATAAGAGGGTATACCTTAGTAATAAGTGGATATATTAGAAATATAAAAACACAATTAGACTTAATTCCCACTCCTGTAAATTTCAATTAGTTAATATGTTGCATAATTTTTGGCTATGATGAAATTAAATACGTAAATACATACAGGACCCGGATTCTAAAAATCGCTATCGCTAAATGGGATCGCCAAAATCTCTAAATTTATATCAGACGCGCCTAAAAGTGTGTACCTACTTCCTTTATTTATTTATATCATTACATGACATGACATCACATCATGACATCACATCATGGCATTACATCATGACATCACATCATATCATGGCATCACGTCATGACATCATATCATGGCATCACATCATGACATCATATCATGGCATCACGTCATGACATCATATCATAGCATCACATCATGACATCGCATCATGACATCACATCGTGACATCACTTCATGATATCACATCATGACATCACATTACGGGGTTATCCGGGTCCATATTATGACCCATATTTGGGGACCCGACCTAGAACTCATAATCAGTACATCTCTATATGAAAGCTGTGCTCAGCACCTTTCATTTGATACCAATATTGCTCAAAAATATTCCGGGGTCATCCGGGTCCACGTTTTGACCCATATCTGGGGACCCGACCTGGGAATCATAACTAGTAATTCTCCATGTAAAAGCCATGTTCAATACCTTTTATTTGATACCAATATTGTCCAAAACATTCAGGGGAAAGCCGGGTAAATGTTTTTATCTTTTGCTGTTTCCTGTTTCCTGTTTGCTATTTCCGTGCAACGGAAGTGTACCTGCTATTTCCTTTTTAAAATTTCACTCTCCATAAAAACTCTATATCGCCGCCTGAGAAGTTAACTTCAAAAATTTTAAATTTCGTTTAAGTACCACCCTAATGTACATATATCAGAAATAATTAAAACACTTTTACTTTCTTCATTTGCAAACATACCTACTATGTGCGTATGCTTGCACTAATTTCATTATTCGACAGATTTCCAAAGTAAGCACTTTTTGATTGTATTTAAATTAAATTAATTGAATTTTTCATTTGATTCAGTAAACTATTTTCTAATATAAAATATTGACACTTAATGCAATTGCACACTTTTCTTGCAATTTCAATTAATTTTTAATTTACTCAGCATGTGTATAGTGTTCTAAAGCTCTCAAACTGTCGCTTATAATATGTGCAGTTAATCGCTTACATAAGCTTCAAAACTGTTGAAAAATATTTCATAACAATATTCGCTAATGCGCTTTTTTTTAGTCACTCTATGTGAATTTTCAATTTGCTTAGTACAATAGAAGATGTACAGGGCAATCAAACTATCGGTTATTGCATATACATAGCTACATACATACACACAGGCTTTGAAACTTTTTAGAGTTATATAAAAAGAAGCCTCAGCTGGTAAATTATACTTTTTAAGCTGCTTTTGAGAAAGAAAAAAGAAAATAACTAGTTACATCAACTAAATCTATAACTTATTTCGTTTAATAGCCGAAGCAAGCAAAATACGATCGTTTAAAAAATTCGCCTTTGGCTTTCAAACTGCTTTAGCTGCTCCTAATGTATTTGAAGCGACTTTGAGGTAAACTTCAATTGCTTATACTGAAACCGAACTACAAAAATCTTCATCGAAACCCATCATGCTGTTCACTTGGCTTTGAATTAACCACTTAATTCACCACTCAATTCAGCATATATCCCTATTTGTATGTAAATACATGCAAGAGTGCCGTTAGAAGTTAGTTTATTACTTAAACTATTTAGTAGGTACTTTGAGCATCCAATTAAAGGGCGGCGCCGAAGCGCATTTAAATTAGCATTAAAATGAAAACTTATAAGTGCGTAAATGCAAAGGAAATAAGAGGGTGAAAGAGAGGAAAATGGTTAGTAGAAGAGCAAGAGTATGTACAGCAAAAGCAGCCAACTTCACTCGAACTTTGATTAACTTAATTGGCAGCTTTTTGTAAAGCGAAGCTTGGCTTAAGCTTTTTTTTATTCCCATCACGCAGTAAAGTATACGCATATATTTCTGCGTGTATAAAAGCAGGAAAATGGTGCTTTCTTAACAAAAGGGAGTTTCAAATGGCAAAGTAGTAGTGGTAGAGTAATAGTAGTGCAGTAGTTAGTTACATAGTTAGTAGCAAATGGGGGAAAGTTAGTGGCTGTGCTTTTCAACTTTTGAACTTTTGTTCTTTTTACTTTTTACTTCTTAGTTTTTACTTTTTATTTTATTACTTTTTACTTTGTGTTTGGTTTGCTTTGCTTTGGCTTTTCGTCTTGAAAAGTTTTTGGCTCCAGAAAATTTGTTGTGTTGCGGCTGCATTGCAACACATTAATGTTATTGCTATTGTTATTTGTATTGCTGTTGCTGTTTGCTGATATCTTTGTGATTTTTAAAGCGCTTGCAGTGCATGTATGGAGCGTGTGGCTGGAGCAGGACGCAGAGTCATTGAGCGTAGAGCATGTACATACATATGTTAGTCAAGCGCCATTTTTGGCAGTCAAAAAAAAAGTTTTCGTTCTGCTGTGCTTACTCCGAAAGCTTAAAAAGGAATTGACTTTTTAAAGCAAGCAAGAAAGCAGCAACATGCGGGTCGTCAGAAGGCAAAAAACAGGAATAAGAAGAAGAACAACAACACAACACAGGTAGTATACAATGTGTGCTAATACAGGGTGTCACAGAAAGTGTCATGCGATATGCGCACGAGTGAAAATTTTTGAAAGATTTAAGATAGTTCACTGCCTAAATTAAATGCCTAAATGAACGGAAATTAATGCAGACTCAAGTGTGTGAGAATTGTGGGGTCACATGCTCACATTTCGGTCGCCAAAACCTCATCTAAAGTGGAAGTGTGATGCACAAATAAAGCCAAGGGGGCGCACTGTAACTCTAACGAGTTTTAAGGTCGAAGTTCTCTTCCAATTCAAGGCGTGCTCCTTAATTTTTGTTTTTCCTGCTAACAGAGCTGCTCTTATCGCACTCGATTGCCAGGCTTAGCGCGGTAATTGAACTCTGAGCCACCTTGTTGGTTAGAATTTGGCCAACAAAGCAACAAAAAAATATATTACCAAAACTGTATAACACTCAAAGCTGTGTAAGTTGCCACTTTGTCAAGTCTGTAGAGCATGTGTGTAAAGGCCAACCAAAGAAGCACCGCAACGCACGTCCAATCGACGACCAACCGACCGACCGACCGATTTTTGTATGTTATGTTGTTTTTGTATGCGCGTCGCAAACTCAAAACTTTGCCAAAGAACTTTATTTCACTACTTTTTATTACCTCAACAAATACAAACGCACAAATACAGCATCGCTGCATACGTACATACACACACACACACATAGAGGAGAAACCCTGCAAAAAATGCGATCACTCCGGGATACATCCGGGACAACTCGCAAGGGAGCATGCGATTACTACCCATTTGTATCTCTTTATATGGGTTGAAGTGTTCTCTTTTGTTTGAGCATGTCCTATGAAGAGACTAATTGTACCCAGTTTGTACACGAACGGGTAGCAAAAGCGCACAATTGTACCCGTTTTGTACCCGAACAGGTAGCGAATGCGACACATCCATTTGTGCGACTAATTGTACCCGTTTGATACCCTTTCGGGTACAATTCGTCTACAATTAGTATACATATGTACCCGTTCGGGTACAATTGGGAACAATTGTAGACTAATTGTACCCGAAAGAGAGCGCTCCCGGACAAATCTTTTTAGAGACTCGTCGCACACTTTTTTACAGGGAAGCAATGCTTTGTTGCAATTTTACCGAGTTATAACTTTACTACTTTCGCAAACACACAAGCGCAGACATGCACAGACATGCATGCACATGTGATTTCTTTATTATTTGCTTGCCATTTTTAAGTGCGTGCATGCATGAGTTTAGATTAGAAATTTTTGCAACTTTAACTTTTTGCCACGTAAAGTATGTATGCATGTAGAAGAATGAAGTTGAAGAAGAAGAGAACTGTTGTGAGTAAGCCATAATACGTGCGTGCAACGCCAATGGTATCTGTGAATGAGTGTGTGTTGATGTGTTAGTTGCATGCATACACACATGCATATTTAATACAAAAAGTTGGCTGTAGTTGCGGCGGCACTCGAGCGTACGCAGGATTGCGCCGGCACAACACAGGTATGCATTTCGTAGGTACATATATATGTACATGGGTATCGTATGTGTTGCATATTTTACGGCACAAATGTTTGAAAGCCACAAATTTTGCACGATTGTATGCACATAGAAAAAAAATAAGCTTGCAGCACTGCACGTCCGGAGTTGTTTTTGAGAAACCTGAGCAGCTGTCAAAGTAAGTCGCAAAAGTGTGTGTGTTTCAAATACTCATCCGGTGTAGTATTATTTCAAGTATAGCAGAGTTTTAGGCGCATAGAGCAAAACTTTCTACACAAACTTTGGCCAGAGGTTGAAAGGCATTTGGTTTTTTTTGACAATTATATAACGGTATGACAGTATAGCAGTATGATAGTATAACAGGTATAAAAGTTCAACAATATAACAGTATGACAGTATTGCAGGTATTAAAGTACCACAGTATAAGAGTATAACAGTACAACAGTATAACAGTATAAGAGTATAACAGTACAACAGTACAACAGTATAACAGTATAACAGTATAAGAGTATAACAGTTAACAGTACAACAGTATAACAGTAAAATAGCATAACATTATAACAGTATAACATTATAACAGAATAACATTATAACAGTATAACAGTATAACAGTACACTAGCATAACATTACAACAGTATAACAGTATAACATTATAAAATTATAACTGTACAACAGCAAAACTGCATGGCAGTGTGACAGTATGAGAGTATAAAGTATAACAGTAGATATAACAGTACAGCAGCATAACTGCATTATAGTGTGACAGTATGACAGTATAACTGTATGAGAGTATAACAATATAACAGCCTGAGATTATAGCAGTACAACAGTATAGAAAATTCTAATACCCACTGACATCGTCATGTCGTATACGAACGTGTTTAAGTGATGCATCCAATAAAAAAAGAGAAGAGATGTGAGAGAAAACAAATTCTTCTACACTGCACTTAAGTTTTAATTAACTGCTTGTTAACATTCCCTTTTTCTCCCTTTTTACTGCATCTTTATATTTCTAACAAAAATTTAATAGCCACACTTCAATTTTTTATTATCATATGGTTGTTGTAACTTTCATTCTAGCCACTCTCTTCAGCCTCACGCAACATTGAGCGTCAACAGCGACGTCAGCGTCAGCGTCAACTCTGCCAAGTGCTCTTGTGTGTGTGTTTGTGTGCCTCGCTTTTGCTGTCTCTTGCAATGAAATTCTTGTGCTTAGAAAACTTAATTAACTTTTGCTTAATTGAATTGTGATGTGCCATTAACAATCAAAGAATTTTCACAAGTACCTACTCTTGAATGACAAAACAACAACAGAAAAAACCAAACAAAATGCAACAAAACCAATTGTATTGACACACAAATAGTGAAGAAAAGAAAGGGTAAATTAATAATAAAAAGCGAACATTAACGTCTCGCTGACTCCCACAATATGTTTATGCATGCTTGTGCGTGTTTATGCATGTTTGTGCGTGTATATCAATGTTTGTGCGTGTTTATACATGTTTGTGTATGTCACAAATATAATTTGCATGTCTACCACAAAGTAAAATTATCTTGCCTTGCGTTGATGTCTTGTTGCCTTGCTTGTTTAGCTTTGTTTATTTGCTCTGTCATTCGCCTCGTGCTGTCCGCCAACACTCGGAATATTAAGTAACTTTTGACTCATCTATTTTTAATCATAATTTGCTTACTTGTTTTAATGTTATTTGATTTTTCTCACCCATCGCTGTGTCGGTATGTACATACATACATATTTCTTTCTTCTTTTTGCGTAAGTCAATTGCTCCCTCTCGTTCTCGTTCTCATTCACTTTAGCTCTACGATCAATTTCATTGACTTTCGCACTTCATTACATCAATTTATTTTTACATACGTTTCACTTTACAACAGGCCCGACGAGAGGGGGGGCTGAGGGGGTCAATTGCCCCGGGCCCGGGCTTTAGAGGGCCCAGGAATCTCAAAATGATATCCAAGTTTTTGCTACAGAAAATAAACAAACAACACCTTTAATCACCTTTCGTAGATAGCAATCATTTTAAATTTCAACAAATTTTATAAATCTCTTAACGTGTCTGCATCCCACTTAAGGAATTGTTGGTTTTTGGCGTCGACTTTGCAGCATAAATTTGAATTCGTTTTCTGTTGCAACAGAAAAATTCGGTATGATGCAAATTCTTATACAGCGATATGGGTATTTCCTGGGCGTTTCGGACGGTATGTTCGCACGATTTTTTGAACTTTTGAGGCAGAAATATCGCGAAATATTGTATCGTTTTATGATAAAAGGAAAGATTTAGGTCACAGCTGATGACTAAAGTATGTTACCGACAGAAGTTTAGGTTAATGCCTCTGTGTAAGCCACTTAAACTGCGTCCCGGACGCTACAAAAACACGTCAATATTTTAAAAGTAGCTAAAACAGAGGCATTAAACTAAATTTCTGTCGCTAACATACTTTAAGCTCAAATTAGTTATGCAGTAACAGTATCGTTATAAAACAGCTGATCAACCAACCTTATGGGAAACAATGTATTTGATTAGTGATTCGCTGGTCGGTAACGCTATCGGCAAACACACAAGCGCAGACATGCACAGACATGCATGCACATGTGATTTCTTTATTATTTGCTTGCCATTTTTAAGTGCGTGCATGCATGAGTTTAGATTAGAAATTTTTGCAACTTTAACTTTTTGCCACGTAAAGTATGTATGCATGTAGAAGAATGAAGTTGAAGAAGAAGAGAACTGTTGTGAGTAAGCCATAATACGTGCGTGCAACGCCAATGGTATCTGTGAATGAGTGTGTGTTGATGTGTTAGTTGCATGCATACACACATGCATATTTAATACAAAAAGTTGGCTGTAGTTGCGGCGGCACTCGAGCGTACGCAGGATTGCGCCGGCACAACACAGGTATGCATTTCGTAGGTACATATATATGTACATGGGTATCGTATGTGTTGCATATTTTACGGCACAAATGTTTGAAAGCCACAAATTTTGCACGATTGTATGCACATAGAAAAAAAATAAGCTTGCAGCACTGCACGTCCGGAGTTGTTTTTGAGAAACCTGAGCAGCTGTCAAAGTAAGTCGCAAAAGTGTGTGTGTTTCAAATACTCATCCGGTGTAGTATTATTTCAAGTATAGCAGAGTTTTAGGCGCATAGAGCAAAACTTTCTACACAAACTTTGGCCAGAGGTTGAAAGGCATTTGGTTTTTTTTGACAATTATATAACGGTATGACAGTATAGCAGTATGATAGTATAACAGGTATAAAAGTTCAACAATATAACAGTATGACAGTATTGCAGGTATTAAAGTACCACAGTATAAGAGTATAACAGTACAACAGTATAACAGTATAAGAGTATAACAGTACAACAGTACAACAGTATAACAGTATAACAGTATAAGAGTATAACAGTTAACAGTACAACAGTATAACAGTAAAATAGCATAACATTATAACAGTATAACATTATAACAGAATAACATTATAACAGTATAACAGTATAACAGTACACTAGCATAACATTACAACAGTATAACAGTATAACATTATAAAATTATAACTGTACAACAGCAAAACTGCATGGCAGTGTGACAGTATGAGAGTATAAAGTATAACAGTAGATATAACAGTACAGCAGCATAACTGCATTATAGTGTGACAGTATGACAGTATAACTGTATGAGAGTATAACAATATAACAGCCTGAGATTATAGCAGTACAACAGTATAGAAAATTCTAATACCCACTGACATCGTCATGTCGTATACGAACGTGTTTAAGTGATGCATCCAATAAAAAAAGAGAAGAGATGTGAGAGAAAACAAATTCTTCTACACTGCACTTAAGTTTTAATTAACTGCTTGTTAACATTCCCTTTTTCTCCCTTTTTACTGCATCTTTATATTTCTAACAAAAATTTAATAGCCACACTTCAATTTTTTATTATCATATGGTTGTTGTAACTTTCATTCTAGCCACTCTCTTCAGCCTCACGCAACATTGAGCGTCAACAGCGACGTCAGCGTCAGCGTCAACTCTGCCAAGTGCTCTTGTGTGTGTGTTTGTGTGCCTCGCTTTTGCTGTCTCTTGCAATGAAATTCTTGTGCTTAGAAAACTTAATTAACTTTTGCTTAATTGAATTGTGATGTGCCATTAACAATCAAAGAATTTTCACAAGTACCTACTCTTGAATGACAAAACAACAACAGAAAAAACCAAACAAAATGCAACAAAACCAATTGTATTGACACACAAATAGTGAAGAAAAGAAAGGGTAAATTAATAATAAAAAGCGAACATTAACGTCTCGCTGACTCCCACAATATGTTTATGCATGCTTGTGCGTGTTTATGCATGTTTGTGCGTGTATATCAATGTTTGTGCGTGTTTATACATGTTTGTGTATGTCACAAATATAATTTGCATGTCTACCACAAAGTAAAATTATCTTGCCTTGCGTTGATGTCTTGTTGCCTTGCTTGTTTAGCTTTGTTTATTTGCTCTGTCATTCGCCTCGTGCTGTCCGCCAACACTCGGAATATTAAGTAACTTTTGACTCATCTATTTTTAATCATAATTTGCTTACTTGTTTTAATGTTATTTGATTTTTCTCACCCATCGCTGTGTCGGTATGTACATACATACATATTTCTTTCTTCTTTTTGCGTAAGTCAATTGCTCCCTCTCGTTCTCGTTCTCATTCACTTTAGCTCTACGATCAATTTCATTGACTTTCGCACTTCATTACATCAATTTATTTTTACATACGTTTCACTTTACAACAGGCCCGACGAGAGGGGGGGCTGAGGGGGTCAATTGCCCCGGGCCCGGGCTTTAGAGGGCCCAGGAATCTCAAAATGATATCCAAGTTTTTGCTACAGAAAATAAACAAACAACACCTTTAATCACCTTTCGTAGATAGCAATCATTTTAAATTTCAACAAATTTTATAAATCTCTTAACGTGTCTGCATCCCACTTAAGGAATTGTTGGTTTTTGGCGTCGACTTTGCAGCATAAATTTGAATTCGTTTTCTGTTGCAACAGAAAAATTCGGTATGATGCAAATTCTTATACAGCGATATGGGTATTTCCTGGGCGTTTCGGACGGTATGTTCGCACGATTTTTTGAACTTTTGAGGCAGAAATATCGCGAAATATTGTATCGTTTTATGATAAAAGGAAAGATTTAGGTCACAGCTGATGACTAAAGTATGTTACCGACAGAAGTTTAGGTTAATGCCTCTGTGTAAGCCACTTAAACTGCGTCCCGGACGCTACAAAAACACGTCAATATTTTAAAAGTAGCTAAAACAGAGGCATTAAACTAAATTTCTGTCGCTAACATACTTTAAGCTCAAATTAGTTATGCAGTAACAGTATCGTTATAAAACAGCTGATCAACCAACCTTATGGGAAACAATGTATTTGATTAGTGATTCGCTGGTCGGTAACGCTATCGGTAACAACCAATTGAATTTTGGTTTTCAGCCGTAACGCCAACCAGCTGATCGATTGTTTGTTTCAGTTGTTCACTGTCATGACCCAATAATAATGTGGTCGTAGTAATCAAAAGAGAACACGCAATTAGCGTTAATACAAAATATGATAATTTCGCAACCTAAAAAACCAAAAGAAGAAGAGCGACACTTTGCATGGCCACCTTTATTGGGCTATGATCACTGTTTACTGTTACTGCACCAATAATCGACCAAATTAATACCGATACTTTTACTATTATGGACATAAAGATACTGCATAACTAATTGAACCCTTAATCATTATCCGTGGCGTAAATCTTTCCCTTTATCATAAAACTATACAATATTTCGCGATATTTCTGCCTCAAAAGTTCAAAAAATCGTGCGAACATACCGTCCGAAACGCCCAGGAAATGCTCATATACATATGTACGTGTATGTATGTATGTAAACAGCGATACGCCGAAAACAAACAAAGCTTGCGAAGCTAAAATTTGCTTTGGTGCTTCGTACAGTTGAATTCGATTGCTGTGTCACTAAAGCGTTCAGCAGAATCAGTCTTTTGATATACAAAATTATTACCAACAAATATTTGTATTCCAATTTAAAGAAATTTATTTCATACAAATAAAGCAATATGTATTTAAACAGAATTCATTCAGACCTATGGTCCCTTGGACAATATTACTCAGTATGACCCATGGATTCGGAAACTGGATGTGCCTTTTGACAATACATTTAACCCACCCTAATATGTATATTTCTATGTAAACATATTTACTTGATCTGTATTAATGTATAGATAAATTAAAGTTCGTAACTATATATTCATTGAATTTTGATTTTGAGAATTTGTTCATTTAGTATAGGGGCCCGTAGTTATTTTGACCCCGGGCCCGGATTTTCTCTCGGCGGCCCTGCTTTACAAGCTCTCCTTTGTTTTTTTGGTTATTTTCAATCAATCACTCGTTCATCTGCTTTCACTTATTCTGCTTATGCATCTTCTGTTGCTTGCAAGCTCTTTCTGCCATTTGTTTAGCATCGGGCAGCACAAAAACGTTACATATCCTCAGGCGCCGTTTGCTTGACTAGCCAAAGTGTTCGCCTGTTTGTATGTTTGTGCGCAAATAGAGCGAGAAAATTCAATTAATTTGACTTGTTTGTAGCACAAAAATTGTAGTGTTGGTATTTTTAGTAACTCTTAAGCTAAACGCTTATAGAAGCAGCAACAAAAAGTATTCAAGTGTAGTTACATATGCGCTTTTTATGAGAGTTGAATTGGTGTACCCAAATGGGTTTTTATTGTGGTGAGTGTTGCAAAAAAATTGTTATTTTAGCGCAACAGTTGGGTATTCTCATAATTCTTGAGGTGATGGAGGCACTTTGAGCTTTTTTCTTTGTATAAAATTGTTTAAGCTTTTAATGCCAAGTGCCTTAAATCTTAGCAAAAAACAAACTATCACTATTTAAACTGCTTTTGCGCTTAAACGCTGTCTATATTTGTGGTTTATGTAGTTCATTAGCTGTCAACCACAATTCCAAAAAATATAAAATAAATAAAAGTTTTCCTTATGCTTCTTCATTAAAATTTAATTAAATTTAATTAATATAATTCCGCAACGCTAATTAGCAGTTAATATTGCGTTGCATTTGCATTTGCATTCATTGATAAGCACTTTAAGTCGCCGCACCAAAGTTTTATTTTATTTTATTTATTTGTGTGTTGTGGTTAATTTACGTTGCATATTTGAAGGCGCTGAGCAAAAAAAATAATGGAAATGGGAATGAGTTGTTACCCGTAAACAAAAAAAATAAACAAAATTATGAAAAATATTAAGTAAAAATCAAAATTAATTTTTTTTAATAAAAAAATATTTTAATTATTTTAATATAAAAATAATCTCTATGTAAGTATGTCAATAAACCCATTTATGTATGTACATATCGACGAGTCAGTGGAAGGAAGCTCGCTCTATTTCAAAACTTCTTTCAAAAACACTCAGTTTCAAAATTGTTTTGAAAAATTTCCAAACTTCCAAATTTCAAAAATTTCAATTATTCAAAAACACTCCATTTCAGAGAAAATTTCATAAGTATGTATGTACATACATATTATGTACATATTTTTCTGATACAAAGCATTTTTGAAACAAGTTTTGAAATTGCGTGGTCTTCCACTCAGTCACCGTTATGTATGTATGTACATATATTAGAACGTTTCAAAAAAAATACTCCAAAATCACCTCAAATTTATAATGCATTTCTGGAGGAAATTACTGAAAATACACTTTTTTGGACCACCCTAGGATTTCGCCAAATTGAGCTTTCTTTCACATCTGTTAACTTCATGTTCTTCTTATTTATAGTCGGAGCTTAAAGTTTGATGCATCGATATGTTTGTCTTGACGAGTTAATCTTTCACATGGCAGCTGATTAACTCCAAGT
Organism: Urophora cardui; assembly: GCA_960531455.1. Lineage (NCBI taxonomy): Eukaryota > Metazoa > Arthropoda > Insecta > Diptera > Tephritidae > Urophora > Urophora cardui. Next base: position 2,499,422 of record OY482671.1, on the reverse strand, counting down.
GCAACATTGCGGTACGTGTGACCCAAATCTCAGTTGTTACCACCCTAATGAACCTTGTTAGTGCCAGCATATTAAAGGCCATCAAAATCGTTAATCATTTGCGAAAGAAGTATTTCGATTAATTCAGTAGGCTTTTGATTTTAGTTCGAAAATCCGAATGGTTTCGATACGGTCTAATGTGCATACATAGATACATATGTAGATACCCTGTAGGGAAAATCTCTAGTTCCGAACTAGGTCGCTTCTAGTGCATTTTTCGACACTACTAGTGCGAGCTAAATCTCTTTTGCATGTTATCAACTGGCGAATTTAACACGGCAATGTCCTAGGCGGTGTCAATTGTCACTCTCTGCACTACATTTTCGATAGTTCCGAACTAGTACTAAATTCTACAGTTTACACTAGTTCGTTTATTGGCACCATTTCGATAGTTCTGAACTAGCTACAAGTACCTACAAATTCTACAGTTTTACATCTGTCGCTTAAGTGCAGCCTTTGACACACTTCATGCAGGTGGCGCGATGGCCGACTGGCTAACGCATGTGCCTTTCAATCTGAGGGGCGCGGGTTCGAATCCTGTCGGTGTCAAGGTGGATGATATTTTTTTTTTAATTTTTTTTAACTAATATTTTTTTATTTATTTATTTAATAAAAATTTACAATAATATTTAAAAAGTAATAAAATAAAAAAAAAATTAAAAATAAGCCTGAGGGATCGGAAAAGCATAATTAGGGGAACATTTCATTTCATACAAGATGGAAATAGAAAACTCTTTATATAAACCATCTGAGAATTGCAGAAATATACAAAGCCGACGGAAATTGAACGAACGAAAAATTTTCATAGAATTTTTGTCACTTCGAAATTGCATACAAATCAAAGTGTGTCTTATAATGGCCACTCAATTCACTCCTTCTGAACTGGTGAGGGTGTAACTACAATTGATCTAGTTCCCTTTTGACACCTTTTCGCTAGTTCGGAACTAGAAATTTTGCTCACTAGTTATTGAGTTCCATGCAGTGTACATACAGTATATATCAAATAGCAGTACGTTCGTCTTTGAAGATCATGGTTATTTAGTCCAAAATTAATTTTGTTATTTAAAACACATATTTTTTTTTAATTTATCATCTAAGCATTTTTTACCATAAATTTGAACTGGTTGGATTTGCAACAGAGGCGAAGCAGATTAATTGCTTTAAAAAAAAACGTGTTGCTTCTGCTTTGCTTTCTATGGTTTGTATTTTTTTTTTTTTTGTATTTTCAGATTTTAATCGTACAACAAATTATGCGTCAATTTTCCAGTAAATTAGATTTGTTTGGCGTTAATTGGCGCTTTATTATTACAAAGACTTTATATTGTTGTTGTTTATATTGTTTTTGTTATTGTTTTTAATACGCTTTGGCAACGCAAAAATGCTCACTTTTTTTTTGGCAAACAAATTCATAATTTAATATCGTTGTTTGTTTGCATGTTTGTACGTGTTATGTGCATGTATAGACTTACATAGACTTGCTTATGAAAGAGTTAGTTTGTGGTGTTGTTGGTGGATTTTCTATGTGTGTTCGTTGTGGCTTTCGATCATGGCCAGCGTTGGGTCAAGCGAGTAAATTAAATTTGAAAAATTATTTTCGGACATGCACATTTTTTAATTGAATTAATTTGGTCAAAAATTTTATATGCATTTACATAAAAAAGAGAAACTCGTGATTGGGGGAAATAAAACTGCGAAGTTTAAAGCAATTGAGTTTAAAAATAGAAAAAGAAATATTTAAATTTTTAAAGTAAAATATTTGTAATTATTTTAAAGAAAATATTTGCTTTGTTCAAATTTAAACAAAGCTTAGGTTGATAGATAGAGATAGAGATAGAAATAGTGATAGAGATAGACGCAGAGATAAAGATAGAGATAGAGATAGAGACAGAGACAGAGATAGAGATAGAGATAGAGATAGAGATAGAGATAGAGATAGAGATAGAGATAGAGATAGAGATAGAGATAGAGATAGAGATAGAGATAGAGATAGAGATAGAGATAGAGATAGAGATAGAGATAGAGATAGAGATAGAGATAGAGATAGAGATAGAGATAGAGATAGAGATAGAGATAGGGATAGAGATAGATATAGAGATAGAGATAGAGATAGAGATAGAGATAGAGATAGAGATAGGGATAGAGATAGAGATAGAGATAGAGATAGAGATAGAGATAGAGATAGAGATAGATATAGAAATAGAGATAGGGATAGAGATAGAGATAGAGATAGAGATAGAGATAGAGATAGAGATAGAGATAGAGATAGATATAGAGATAGGGATAGAGATAGAGATAGAGATAGAGATAGAGATAGAGATAGAGATAGAGATAGAGATAGAGATAGAGATAGAGATAGAGATAGATATAGAGATAGGGATAGAGATAGGGATAGAGATAGAGATAGAGATAGAGATAGAGACACCGCGATCTATAGGCCCTTCAGCTCATTATAATACTATATGTATGTCTGTTATTGAGCTGATATCACCCGAGTGTCCTTTCGATTTTGTTCAGATAATGTTTTGTGTGGAAATTCTCCCTTTTCTGGTTTTCTGTCAATGAAAGCCTTTCATACTTGGTTACTTTAAATTAGCTGCCTTCAATGCCCCCCCCCCCCTGCTCTCTCAGCTTCAGCCTTATTTGCTTGTACCTAAAGAAATTCAAATTCGCTTTTAATTGCATTTGGCATCAACATACACACAAACACACACACACACCGAGACGCTCTAAATTCCTTACTTGTTTGTAGCCAATAAATGACATGCAATTTTTCTTCCTGCTGCTCGTTGTTGTTTTAGTACAACAAAAACAAAATTGTTAAAGCAGGAAATTGAGCATTTTAATCAAATTACTTGTGCTGCAAAACATTAAACAAAAACTTATGGCATGCGGTACCGTACCAACGATTGGTAGTTGAAGCAAAAACAAAAGCAAAAGTTAAAGTAACAGCAGAAATAGTAAGCGACAAGCAAGAGAGGAAGCAAGAGAGGAAGTAAAGGCGTGGTTATGGTACCAATGTTAATTGCCAATCAAAATCGGAAACATTTCGTGATTAGTGAGAGGTGGTTGTGCTTACATTGGTGATTGGAGCGCACATACACAACATAACAGCTGATTATTACTGAGCACATACATAACATAACACATTATTACCCCCGAAACCTTGGCTGCTGGCTGCCTGTTTCACACAGCAAATGTGCTGGATGTGAGAGTCCGAAAATTCTCTCACCGCCGGAGTGCACAACAACAATTTCACGGTGCTCGACCAGCAACATTGTAAGCATAACTAGGCCCTAAGAAGCAGCAGAGCAGGACGAAGATGAGTTGGAGGAGGAGTGAGTACCTACGAATGTGCAGTAGGAAGTAATAACAAAATTGGGAAATGGAAAAATTAGTTAGTAAATGAATGAATGAATGAATGACTAAATGACTGACTGACTGAATGCGTGAATGAATGAATCTGTGCATGAATGTGTGTAATGCTGCCGTGGGCCTTTATTTGTGCTGCCTTTTGAATGTTTTTTGGCTCTAAGTGGGTGAAGCTTAAAGTTAGGGCATGTCCCGACACCGAACCATCAGTGTCTATCAACTCAACGACTGCTTGCTTTACTGCCTCTCCACTACCCGGTGGCGGTATGGTCATTCGACTGCCAATTAAAGTGCTGAACGAAAAATAATTATACAGCTAAGCTTCGGACAGGCGATTGGGTCTTTTGGTGTCCCTTTGGGCACGTTGATTAGAGTTGTGGTAATGGTATCTCGTACAATGCCCCTACAATGCTGTAAGAACTACTCTCTCTCTCTCTCTCTGAGAGGAAACCTTATTTCCAATGCTTATTCGCCATGGGAAATAAGGCTTAGATAATAATAATATAATACACTGGCGCGTTTATAATTCTGACAAGTTTTATGGTCGAGCTTCTCTCCCAATTCGAGACGTTGTGCTCCTTAATGTTTGTTTTTTCCTACTAATTGGGTGGACCTTACAGTTTTATGCCGGCTCCGAACGGCAAATACATTTTTGTGAGAAGCTTTTTCATGGCAGAAATATACTCGGAGGGTATGTATGCCGCCCACTGCCGAGAGGTTACTGCTATTTAAAAAAAAACCCAATAATTGGGTTTTAATTAATTAGGAAAAACGTTTTTTGGTGTTTGTGCGGACTGTATTTAGAACCCGAGACCTCTGGTATAGCAGGCGAGTACTCTACCCACTACACCAGAGCGGCCTTATGAAATAATGCCTGAAAATTCCAAGGCACAAAAGTTTCTCTCTCTAAAGGAAACCTTATGCCAAAGACTTACTCGCCATAGAAAATAAGGTTTGAGTTTTTCCTTAGAATAAGGGAGTAAGTATATGTAAGTATTTTAAATACCTTACAATAATGGATTATAAAAAGTCTTAATAGAAATTCTTTGGGCTCACAGCACATTGTGCTCTCTTTGCTCATGTCTGCTCACGCAACGCAAATTTTCTCTCTCTATTTGAGATTCACCTTTTTTAGGCCTTAAGCTTATTATAATTTTGTTGGGCGTTTTTAAGTCGCCTGTGTGCTTGTGCTGCGCTTAGTTTTATCTCGCTTCAATTTCACTGCTGTGCTAAAGCTACTTCTTTTTGCTTTTCCGTCCCGCTCCCTATGTCTATGTTATTGCCTTTGTTTGCGCCCATATTAGCCTTGTTATTTGTCCCTTGTTGTTTTTGTTAGATTGTATGTATGTATGTATGTACGTTTGTTCCTTTATTAAGCCAATTTCAAGGCACTGCTCCCTCCTCTCTAACTAAAAATGTTTTCCCTCATCAGCTCTCATCCCCTCTAGCAGCAGCATCGGCACGAAAAAATTTAATTAGCTTTAGTTAATTTAACTTATTTCCGTTTGTTTCAATTAAATTTTGTTGTTGCCTGTAAAAGTCATTTCAATAAATGCCAAGCGAATGGAAATTTAATAGAATTTGCATTTTTGTGTCTTTTTTTGTCTCTTATGCATGTTTTGGTTTTCGTTTTGCTCGTGGTGGGGGGGGATGAGCTCTAAATATGCCGTACTCATTTAACAGGCCAATCAATTTGGTAAACAAATTTAAAAACACAAAAAAAAAAAAAAAAAACAAAAAAAAAAACAAAAAAAAAAGCGAAAAAGTAACTGCAAGTCGACAAATTTTTGTAAATACTCAAATTCTAATTCGCAAATAATCGAATGACTAACGAAATGTGCCACGGCAGTCTTCTTCGCACAACTAGGTACATACATATATACATATGTATGTATAAAGCTCAAGTTGTATACCCTGCTGCGCCAAAATTTGCTAGTTAAGATTAGGTTAGTGTTTAGCATCGCCACAACCAGCTCTTAGTACCTATACTAAATTCGTTTTGCAGGCAGCCTACAAGGCTTTAGCCAATTTTTATACTCAGCTGTACTACACCTTTTTCAGTTGAAATTCAGAAAGTTCCAATTGATATTCAGAAAATTACAATTGAAATTCAGAATTTCCATTTGAAATTCAGAAAGTTACAATTGAAATTCAGAATTTCTATATGAAATTCAGAAAATTGCATTTGAAATTCAGAAAATTACAATTGAAATTCAGAAAACTGTTTTGTACTGTGAGGAAGGTTTCTGAATTTCAAATGTAATTATCTGAATTTCAAATGTAATTTTCTGAATTTCAAATGAAATTTTCTGAATTTCAAATGGAAAATCTGAATTTCAATTGTAACTTTCTGAATTTCAAATGAAAATTCTGAATTTCAATTGTAATTTTCTGAATTTCAAATGGAAATTTATCAGCAAAAATTGAGATATTTTGATGAAATTTGGAATGCAAGTTGGTATCGATACTGGGACGGTTGGTATTAAAATGGGCGAAATTGGACCATGACCACGCCCACTTTTCCTATATAGAAAAAATCGGAAATTTGGTATCTCAGCCACTAATATAGCTAGGGCGATGAAATTTTACCCACGTGTTGAGCTCAGGTCCCTATGAAGAAATTTGGTGAAATTTTAGAAAATGGGCGGTGCTACGCCCACTTATTAAGGGTCAAACATTGAGGGTTTTATAAGCCATAACTCAGAAACCATTGAAGATATATCGATGAAATTTGGTACGCGTGATATACATACTTACGCAAATTTTTGGACGAAAATTTGTTAAAATCGGTTGACGGCCACGCCCACTTTTATATATGGGTCTTATAAAGTGACCTAATAAAATCATTTTAAGCGATATCTCTGTCAAATATAAAGATCTATCACTGAAATTTTGTGGCATGAGTCCAACTATGGACATAAAACAAAAAACACAAAAATTTTGGAAAATGGGCGGTGCCACGCCCACTTATTAAGGGGCAAATATTGAAAGTTTTATGAGTCATAACTCAGAAACCATTGAATATATATCAATGAAATAGTACGCGTGATATACTTACTTAGGCAAATGTTTGGACGAAAAATTTCCAAAATCGGTTGACGACCACGCCCACTTTTATATATGGGTCTTATAAAGTGGCCTAATAAAAACATTTTAAGCGATATCTCTGTCAAATATAAAGATATATCATTAAAATTTTATGGCAGGATTCTAACTACGAACATAAGACAAAACCCGTAAAAATTTTGGAAAATGGGCGTGGCACAGCCTCTTTTTAGAAGCAGAAATATACGAGATTGCTTAGCCTATAACTCGACAAATAATTTATATATAATGACGAAACTTGGTGTGTACACTTTTATTACTTGTGGTAATACATGTTCAAAATTTTCGGGAAACCGGTTGACGGCCACGCCCACTTTTATATATGGGTATTATAAAGTGACCTAATAAAAACATTTTAAGCGATATCTTTGCCAAATGTAAAGATAATTCATTGAAATTTTGTGGTATGATTTCTACAATAGACCGGAAACAAAAAATAGAAAAATTTTGGAAAATGGGCGTGGCACCGCCTCCTTTTAGACAAAGGAATCTACGAGATTTCGGAGCCCATAACTCGACAAATAATTGAGATATTATGATGAAACTTGGTTTATACACTTTTATAACTTGTATTAATAGACACGCAAAAATTTATTGAAATCGGTTTATGATCACGCCTACTTTTTAACAAAGATATTTCTGGAACACGCTTTGGAAATTTGTTACGTGACATCTTTGTAACTGGAAGTCATAAAGGAATGAAATTTTGCACAAAGAATAATATTCATATGCTTAGTTGGATGACTGATAAAATTGTTGAAAATGGTTGTGGTTACACCAGTGGCGGATTATCGAACAAATTTTGGGACCATTGCCCCAGGGCCCCGGACTCAAGGGGGCCCATGAAAAAAAATATTCATATGATAATATGATAGATTTTTATTTACATATTTGCCCAACAAAATTAAACCACAACTTTTCTGCACTTGAGTGTTACGAACTTATCAATAATTTCATCAAAGTTTAATTCATCCAACAAGTTATTTTCAATGGAAAGAACTGATAGACTGTTCAAACGATCATCTCCCATAGTGTTACGCAAACAATTTTTTATCAATTTCAATTTTGAAAATGATCTTTCATCTGTAACATTAGTGACAAACATGCATAAATAAATGCGTTATAAAATGTCTAAATGCCAATCACGTTCGGTCTGTGTTCCATTTGGTAAAACCCGATGCAAATGATATTCAGAAAAGTTTCTTTGTCCAGATTTCTTTGCGATCAAATCAATATTGCGACACGACGAGGGACCTAAATAAGAGTATTCTGTGTTAATTTTTTACTCTTATATTGAAATACCAACGATAGCATACCCTTCTTAATCCAATAAGTTTGAACGATTGATTGATTGAATTGAATAGGCCACAAACCTGGGTCATTTGAAAACACATTGGTGGAACTTTCATCAATTTTTGATACATTCACCAAACTTTCGACATCGTCTGGATTTTGCACACCTTCGATCGTGCTGTCAACATGTTGGAAATTAACCTCCTTTCACGTTGATGGAATTGAAAAAGTATCAGAAGTAGATTCACAAAACTCAGGATTGTCACAATTTGCTTCGTTTACAGTTGTCGTCGCATTAGCGAAGTGGCTTGTTAATTTCGGTATTTTAGAAAGCAGTTGCCTATCGCGTTCGTCTTTATTTTTTTTTTTATTTGCGCTTTTCAGCTGCACTCTTATATTTTCTAGACTTATCCATGTTTACGAAATGACTATAACCAGTGTTTAAAAAACTTGAGTCGAAGTAGCAAAAGTCGTGAAAATGTTGATTATTTTTGATTTTACTTATCGTCGCTTTTTAAAATGAGTAATTGCGTGTGCTGAAGTTTGATTTTCATATTTCACGACTGCTTCTGAATACAACGTCCAAAAGCAAACCTTACTTACTTACTTTGACTTGTTGCGCTGACGAAATCAAAATCAAGTCAAAATCAAAATTTTTAAAAGGCACTACAAACACTACGACTGCTTTGTTGTTCAGAGCAGTAAGTTTAAGTGATAGCAAATGAAATCGACACTTCCAAACAAAACTGTACTAAGTCTGAAAACTGTGTTTTGCAGGAGAAGCTCTCAAAATTTAAACTCAGATATGAAACTTCAGTTATATGCTAAGTATATTTTCACTTGTAAAACTCGACAATATCAAAGCTAGGGTACGCTTCATATAAAACCGTAAGAAAAAATAAAAATTTGCTGCGTGGTTTTTCATGGCAAGCTCTCAAAGTTTTTATTCTGTAAAAATCACGAGTTGTATTATATGTACACTTTTGCTCATAACTTTTGATTGGATTGTCCGATTGATACCAAAATTAGATGGCATCTAAATTAAGACACGTAATACTTGTAAACGCCAAAAACGGGAAAATGTACTAAGTCGACTTAGTACAGTATTGTTTGTAAGCATCGAAATGAAAGTTATTGCAATTTTTTAAACACTGACTATAACAATAACCAAAAAATGTCAATATAAAATGACATCAATATTATGGAGTAGTGCGTTTAATGCACAGAGAAAAACAACGTCCAATGATCAATTATGTTACATGAACCGCAATTTAAATTTATAACGATCAAACTGTATTCTAATCGCAAAATATTTATATGGAAAAGGGCCCCCCAAAAAATTTCGCCCCAGGGCCCACCAGATTGTTAATCCGCCACTGGGTTACACCCACTTTATGCAGCACTCGCTTTATATAAAATCCATCAAACGCAAACAAACAATGAACGCATACAGCTGAGTATCTAATGTTCGATTCCACTCGAACTTAGGCTTCCTTACTTGTTTAAACTACAGCTTATTTACCTTTCAAATATTTTTTCGCCAGCTTTTTTCTGCTTACCGTTTATTTTTTCTTTTTCTGCTTAACGGTTGCTTTTTTTTTTTTGTTTTTTTCTGTTTTCTTGGGCTTGCATTGCTCTTGCTTTGCTCTCAACTCGCTTTTGCTGCATTTTGCTTTGCTTGCTTCTTTTTGTTTTTATACTCAGCTGTACTAGTACACAGAGTATTATAATTTTGATTTCATAACGGTGGATTGTAACATAATGAAATAATCGAGATAGATATGGACTTATGTATATCAAAATGATCAGGGTGAAAAGAGAAATCGATTGAGCCATGTCCGTCCGTCCGTCCGTCCGTCCGTCCGTCCGTCCGTCCGTCCGTCCGTCCGTCCGTCCGTCCGTCCGTCCGTCCGTCCGTCCGTCCGTACGCACGATAACTCGCGTAAAAATTGAGATATTTTGATGAAATTTGAAATGCAAGTTGGTATCGAGACTGGGACGGTTGGTATTGAAAATGGGCGAAATCGGACCATGACCACGCCCACTTCCCCTATATAGTAAAAATCGGAAATTTTGTATCTCAGCCACTAATATAGCTAGAGTGCTAAAATTTTACCCACGTATTGAGCTCAGGCCCTTATGAAGAAATTTGATGAAGTTTTGGAAAATGGGCGGTGCCACGCCCACTTATTAAGGGTCAAACATTGAAAGTTTTATATGTCATAACTCAGAAACCGTTGAAGATATATCGATGAAATTTGGTACGCGTAATTTGCTTACTTAGACAAATGTTTTGGCGAAAAATTATAAAAATCGGTTGACGGCCACGCCCACTTTTATATATGGGAACTATAAAGGGGCCTAATAAAAACATTTTAAGCGATATCTCTGTCAAATATAAAGATCTATCACTGAAATTTTGTGGCACGAGTCCACCTACGGACGTAAAACAAAACATATAAAAATTTTGGAAAATGGGCGGTGCCACGCCCACTTATTAAGGGGCAAATATTGAAAGTTTTATAAGCCATAACTCAGAAACCGTTAAAGATATGTCGATGAAATTTGGTACGCGTGATATATTTACTTAGCCAAATGTGTGGACGAAAAATTACCAAAATCGGTATACGACCACGCCCACTTTTATATATGGGTATTATAAAGTGACCTAATAAAATCATTTTTAGCGATATCTCTGTGAAATATAAAGATAATTCATTGAAATTTTGTGACATGAGTTCTACAATAGACTGGAAACACAAAAAAAAAAAATTTTATAAAATGGGCGTGGCACCGCCTCTTTTTATACAAAGAAATCTATGAGCCTATTACTCGACAAATAACTGAGATATTATGACGAAACTTAGTTTATACACTTTTATAACTTGTGTTAATAGACACGCAAAAATTTATTGAAATCGGTTTATGACCACGCCTACTTTTTAACAAAGATATTTCTGGAACACCCTTTTGGAATTTGTAACGTGAAGTCTTTGTAACTAAAAGTCATAGAGGGATGCAATTTTGCACTAACAATAATATTTATATGCTTATTTGGATGATTGATACAAATTTTGAAAATGGGCGTGGCTGCGCCCTGTTTATGCAGCACTCGTTTCATATAAAATACACCCTATATCGAACAAACGCAAACAAACAATGAAAGCATACAGCTGAGTATCTAATGTTCGATTCCACTCGAACTTAGGCTTCCTTACTTGTTTCTTGTTATTTTTAAACGGTTTTATTTAGCTCACCCCGTTTGTTTTATTTATTATTCTTGGGTCAAATTTAGTAATTCAAATTTCACCCTCTTCCTGTCAACCGATTAATCTGAAATTTTGTACGCATGTATAACCCCGATGACAATGCAATATTATGAAAAAAAAAAATTCCGATAGGTGGCGCGTGGGTCGCTATATTTACAAAAATCGCATTTATGGTCCAATTTGGCTGAAATTCGGAAGATGTATTACTACCTTGAAAAGAAATATTTTCTTAAAAAAAAAATTCCGCTAGGTGGCGCGTGGGTCGCTATATTTACAAAAATCGCCTTTATGGTCCGATTTGGCTGAAATTCGGAACATGTATTACTACCTTGAAAGGAAATATTTTCCTAAAAAAAACTTCCGATAGGTGGCGCGTGGGTCGCTATATTTACAAAAATTGCATTTATGGTCCGATTTGGCTGAAATTCGGAACATGTATTACTACCTTGAAAAGAAATATTTTCTTAAAAAAAAATTCCGCTAGGTGGAGCTGAGATCGGGGTAATTAAAACTGAAAATCCTAATTATGGACCGATTTGGCTGATATTTAGCATGTGCATTACTTAAATAATTTACAAATGTTTAAAAAAAAAAATTGGAGCCGCTAGGTGGCGCGTGAGTCGCTCTATTTAAATAAAAATAGGTAAAAAAAACTTTTTAAGTTAAACGGTTTTATGTTAAACATACATTGCAAAGTTTAAGACTAAATGGCGTATAATAATAATGAATTAAACAGAATGCGAAATAAAAACTAAAAACTAGAAAATAAAAATTGGTAAAAAAACTTTTTAAGTTAAACGGTTTTATGTTATACATACATTGCAATGTTTAAGATAAATGTACTAAAAACCAAAAAATAATAAAATAGATACAGTCGTGGGAATTATAAACATTTGCATAGACTAGACTAAAATAAAACCGTGGGGCACGTCAATTGTCTACAAATTATCGACTTAATGTGCGATAGAAGAATCGTTTAATTCGTCGTTAGGCAGTTGGCCCGCAGACGGTGAGGAAATTACTTACTATTTTCTTGCTCATGGAAATTCCAATAGTTATACACTCCATGTTAATAAAAGAGATGTTTCAACTAGTTTATCGTTGGACATTCACACGAGGAATCGTTTCACTGCTCGTAGTTTGTCTTTAATCGACAAAACATATGATAAAAGTACCACTCGCTCACCACTATGAAACCCTAAAACTCGCTTATAATCGAGCTTGCTAGCTTTTTTCCACATTCTAGCCCAACTTATCACACGTCCATCGTTGTCGGTTGAACAACTGCCTAATTATAGTGTAACATTACAAAACAAACATTTTAATCAACGATTGTAGACAATTGACGTGCCCCACGGTTTTATTTTAGTCTAGTCTATGCAAATGTTTATAATTCCCACGACTGTATCTATTTTATTATTTTTTGGTTTTTAGGACATTTATCTTAAACATTGCAATGTATGTATAACATAAAACCGTTTAACTTAAAAAGTTTTTTTACCTATTTTTATTTGTTTACCTTCCCTGCTTGTGATTTCTGATTTCATTTTCTCACTGCTTTTCTGCGTTTTGTTTTCAAACATTCATTGGAATTAGTCAATATGAAGGCAATTAAACGAGAGGCACGTTTTGGATTGCAGGAGTAGAAGAAGAAGCAAAAATATAAAGAAGAAGAAGAAGCTGAAGCAAATAAAAAGGTTCGTAACATGCGATGCATGAACATGATTGGGCTTGGCTTACTAAAAGCATGCATGCCTTTCTACACTTGTATGTATGTTTGTTTGTACACCTGAGTGATTGCAACTCTGCGTGACTGTTTGTATGTGATTGGGTACATTTGTGTTTGTATGTGATTGGGTACATGTGTGTATACATTTTCAAATCAACTACCATTTTACTACGTGCCAGCTGCCCCAATAAGGTTAATTCACATATGAAATAACATTTGCAATACGATTTTTCTATATACTTTTCGTTTTTTTTTTAATTCCTTTTTTCAATTTGTTGCTGCTTTTAGTTGTGTTTTGTTCTTGTTGTTGTTTATGTTTTTCTACGTTGAAATGTAATGCTTCGGCGCTTACGTAAACATGTCGTCGCCATCAATCGAGCAGTGATAACAGTAAATAGTGTAGAATATGTACATATTTGTACATGTACCCACATGTCCCAACCGACCAAAAAACATAGGTACATTTGGCGAACATACGAGATTTATGATAGCTTCTCATACCCTGCGAGTTCGCCACATAAGTACATACCCGAGTCTCGGATATTAAACGGCCGTTTTGGATTTTTCCTCAACTATTCAAAGAAATTGTTTTTTTTTGTCTCATTACTTCATAATTTTCAAGAAATATGTACATCGGCTTCAGCAACGAAAATCCCTTAAAGTATTGCTAAAATTTCGAGAACTTAGACATTATCATGAGTGTGGGTTGGGTGGGGTGAGACACACACACCCATACAACTCAATAAACAACAGCAAATTAAGCTAAGTTAAGTTACGGAATTTTATAATGTTTAGGGTCTCGGTTTTGCTTTAGTTTATGTATAGTTGACAGTTTGTGAGCATGAATGTATGTTTATCTGTCTCCCTGCAAAAATCATTGGATTATATGCGCCATTTGTGGTAGGTTGGAGTACTTTCAAACCATGACCATTAACATAGCCCAAAACGACCGATTCGTGTATCTGCATCGGTTCGTAGTTAGCCGAACATAACAAAAACCAAATATTTCTCGCGACGACGACGATATGTGTATACACATAACTACATACATACATATGTTTGAATGTATACACGTGATTCGTCGTCGTCGCGATAAACATTTGGTTTGTGTTGTTATGTTCGGCTAACAGTTAGGTACTCCATCAATTAATCCAATGTAGGTACTCCATGGATTAATTTGATTGTTATGCGGGACTGAAGTATACACTCCATTGCAAGGACATGCAATGTTAATTGGACATATTTTTTTGTATGAAATGTGGCAGGTTATGGAGTGCTCGGTTGGTCCATAGCGAGCACTCTATGGCTGAGCGAATGGAGTACTCGGAATTTTTGCAGGGATATTCATCTGCCTCCTGTGTGTGTGCTTACATAGGGTGATTATACCAGTTACCGACCACTTAACTCATTTTTTGTTTTCAAACTCCTCTGAATTACAGTCTATTACTAATATTGACTAACTCTAAATTATTAAATGAGTATTGATTAATTCTTAATCTAATAAAATTAACCATTTCCATAGAAAGCTGTCAGTTTTTTTACAAAAATTATTATTGTAAAAAAAGTCGAAATATGCCAGTAACCGGACACTTTTTCCAGATACCGGACAGTAACGATCCAGTAACCGGACACTTACTTTTTCGTTATAAAAACCATAAATTTATAATTTTATTGACATTTTTTATTTAAAAAACTTTAGAAAAGGCATTAGAGAAAATATTTAAAGAGTAATATAAAATAAATAAATAAACAAAAGGCTCCAATAACAAAAAAACCAACCCTGCCACATGCCTTACTTACTTCAATACATTTTAAAGGAAAATATGGTATTTATTACTGTTATATAGTCGTAGAGTGCTCCCTTGCCATATCAGGGGTTGTAGGTTCAACTCCCAGCCTGGACAAACACCAAACATTTAATTGAATTAATTAAAACTTAGTTATTGGAGTTTTTACCACTAGCGGTAATACCTGGGTACTGGTTGACATACTCTCCGTGTTCGTTTCTGCCATAAAATAGCTTTTCACAAAAAATACATTCGCCGTTCGGAGCCGGAATGGAGAGAACGCGTCGAATCGGGAATATAGTTCGGCTTTAAGACCTTAGAGTTACATACGCGCCAGTGTATTATTATACATATATATTATAAATTCTGCAGTTAAACGGCTAAGGACGTTAAACTATTTTCTGTAATAAATCCTTGGGTACATAACCCACAAGAAGGGGCATTGAAAGTTAATGGAAATCATACCATGTGTGTAAATTCCCCCATTCATGAAAGGTATCTATAACATCCGGTCGAAGATAGCCGTGATCTTAATTATTTTCTTTTAAATAATGAGAAATCTCTGAAGGCCAATAGGGTTTTGTCTTTTAATGTTATTTATAACTTTTCGCACTGTAGGTATTAACTTTTTCAGATGGGATTGTGGTAGAAGGTAAAGCATTATCCACAACCTTTCTTTCTACTTTATCTAGAATCGTTGACCTAATGCTAGAGACACACATCGTAGTATAGTAGAAATATTAGGATCTATACCACATATGTGTCGCTCTCATATTGTAGTTTAATTGAAAATTTTCATAGAAAAGCCAAATCATAGTATTGATATTATAATATTTCTACCACATGTGTGTCTGAGGCATTAGAGAGTCACAAAGACTTGCTGCTTTCAGGATACTCATCGACTTCGATCGAATATATCTCTTCTACTTCACACAAACATTGGCCCTCTAGTTGGTATAATTACAGGCTACTGTCTCATGGGTATCCATGGAACGCTCATGGTTCTCCTTACCAACAATTTCTGTCGAAACTGCAGGACTGAGGAGATATAAAGCGTAGAGCTCTTGTCCCGCTCAACTCCAGGTACGCTTGCTCGACAGATGCACCTTTGGATCTCTGGAAGAGCTAGAAAACATAAAGACCCCATACGAAGCAAAGAACCTGGTTGACTTTCATAGGCGTCCAATCTCCATCGACATGGTGTGTAATCCAGAGATCCACGTGGTATCACAACGTGTCATGAGGCCTACGAAAATAGGTACTTACTTATAGAGAATGTGTTTGCGCTGTACCAAGTGGAAAACATTGTCAGTGGCTTGCCCTCTATATTACTCGGATGTTTTTCCAAAAAATGTACCTAAATCCTGGTCTTCGAACTGGACGAGCGGTGGCAGCCACTAATACCTAACATAACCTGGTCCGAATATCATTTAACGCCAACTAAAGTCTTTATTTATCCGGAACCTGCTTCTGTCCCTTTTCCTTCAACTTTTTATAACTGATTCGGAAAATAATTGAAATTTAAACACATAATATTAAATATAATACTAAAGTAAAAGCGTGTCCGGTTACTGGCATCGTAGGTTTTTTAACGCTTTCCAGTAACCGGACACAGTGTCCGGTTATTGGAAAACACTCTAATTGTCATTCCAGTATCCGGACAGGTGAATATACTAAAATATATAATATTTTCTAATGATTTTTTGCTGTTATTACGTATTTTTATCATTATTGTGCATGAAAACAGCCTTTTGAAGCACTTTTGTCAATAAATTTTAATAAAAACTTACTTTAAAGAAATGAAGCACCACTATTAAAAAAATAAGAAATCACACGTTTTCACACTTCACTTCATACACGCAAACTAAATGTGATGCCACAAGAATTTCTTTCGAAAATAAAACGAAAACCAAGTGGCGAATTTGTTTAAAATTAATGGCTAATTCGATTTCAGTTTTCAAAATTTAAAAAAAATTTACCGTTTTCTTATTTTAAGCGGTAAAAAACAAAAGTGTCCGGTTACTGGGGGGTGGTCGGTTACTGGCATAGTTACCCTACATGCTTATTTATTTGCTAAGCACTATAAATATGGCAATTTTCAATTACGAAAAAATCTCGAAGAACAAAAACAATACCAAACAAACAAAAAAAAAAGTAGAAACAGAGGAAGAGGTAAAGGAAGAGAAACTTTAAGTAAAAAAATGGCCAAATGTAATTTATGTACATATACATACATATGTACATACGTATGGTTGAAGCTTGCCTTGCCAATGAAAAATTCAACTACGTTGGCAGGGATAACCAAAAGAGATTAAAAAGTTCGAATACGAAAAGTCCCTCTAACTGGTATTGCTGGGCATGCAAAAAAAAAAACAAATAGAAATGAAATTTTAGTTATATTTCGTAGTAAATACATATCGCACCCTGAATCATAAAGTGACACAACTCAAAATTGTTTGAAATCGAGTATTTTCTTTCATAAACTGGTACACAGAACATATCTCTATCGATTGCCAAAAAAAAAAAACTATTCAGTAACTGTCTCTTTTGACCGAAAAATAACCATTATACGTGGTCTTTGCCATACGATTGCTTGTAAAGAAAAAAAGTTTTTTTGGCTATCCTGAAAATTTTTGAATTTTGAGTTGTGTCACTTTATGATTTAGGCTGCGATATATATGTACGAGAACAAAGTGATTTAGTATTAAAAAAAACAAGGCGATTGAGTGATGAGATAAAGTGTCGAGGAAAAAGCGATGGGAAATGAAGGAAAATGAAGCAAAATGAAGAAAGAAAGAGAGAGTAAGAAAAGGATGATAAAATAGGCCGATCAAGGTTTGTGGTATCAGTAACTCCACTCCGTGAGCCATCAGACTAAAAAAAAAAACGAAAGCATAACAACAAAAATAAAGCATACAAAATTTGTTGCATATTTTAAGGCGTCATATTCGTTTTTCATTCAACTCCTGTAGTCTTTTTCATTCTCTAATTATGTATAAGAACGTATTCCAAGGCAGACCTTAATGAGATTTTCTGTAGAAAAATTCTGCAAATCATTTTAAACGTTCAAAATGTTATTTTAAGCACACTTTACCAAAATGGCTATCAAAAGCAGCACTTTGTGTGGGTGATATTGGATTGAAATATTCTGGGAAAAAACACTTCTGCGTACGATTAAGAGTGATTTAATGTGAAAAAAGGTAACAACAATTCCGAAAAAATGCTACAAATGACCCAAAAAATAAAAAAAAAAAGTATTAAAAACAAGTTGAGTGTCAAATCAAACTCTAACTGTATCAATGCTTCGTTTATGAAATTTTAATGCCTATAAAAAAATAAAATTAAAAAGATAGAAGTGCGTGTGGAAAAATATGCAAACATGTCAAATGACAGCAACAGTTAAAGCAGCAACAGCAAAGACATTAATTTGGTTTTTTATCTCCAACAAATACGTACATGCAATTTATGATGCCCTGCAAAAAAATGTGCGATTAATACCGAAAGATATTTGTCCCGGATTGATCTCTTTCGAGAACAATCGGTCCACAATTAGTCCCCGCTTGTTCCCGTACGGGTATAAATGTAGACTAATTGTAGACCAATTGTTCCCGAACGGGTATAAATGTAGATTAATCGCTTTCATCCCGAACGGGTATAAATGTAGATTAATCGCTTTCATTCCGAACGGGTACAAATCTAGATTCCTTAAATGTAGAAATTTTACAAAAATGTGCAATATATTTAAAAAATTGTAGAACAACCGGTAAAGCGAATTGAACACCCTTTCTTTTAATAACAATGATAAATAATAATTTTAACAAAATGTTGCCTAAAAAATCCTATGAAAAAATCCTTTACATTACGCTTATATAATGCATACCTAAAACTTACAATTTTTTTTTATTATTTATTGAGTTTTTTTTTTTCAAAAGTAAAACATTATAAAATCTTTATTTATACCTATATGCATGAACATTTACAATTTTTTAAAGATTGTTATTAAAAATTGCCTTATCGAACAACTTGGAAAAATCTACATTTGTACCCGTTCGTGCTGGAAGCGATTGATCTACATTTGTACCCGTTGGGGATGAAAGCGATTAATTTACATTGGTACCCGTTCGGGTATACAAGTTGAACAATTAGTCTCTTCATAGGACATGCTCGAACAAATGCGATCAATTCACTCCATATAAAGGGATGTAAAATTGTATTAGTCGCATGCTCCCTTGCGATTGATCCCGGACACGTCCCGGATTAATCGCATTTTTTGCAGGGTGGCTATTGAACCTGCGCACCTAAACGTGTGCATTTGTTTGTCGTTGTTTTTGTCACTAACTTTTTTTCTATATTTTTTTATTTATTTCCGAGCCTGAAGCATCTAGTACTTATGTATGACAAATGCTCTCTATTCACACAGATTTTCATACCTTCTACTCTATATAAATTTCCTGTGTTGCTCACAATACCCCTCTACATACATATTTATGTACATACATATGTATGTATGTACATGCGTACCCTGCAGGGAACGCAATAACTAGTGAGCAAAATTTCTAGTTCCGAACTAGCGATAAGGTGTCAAAATTGAACTAGATCAATTGTAGTTAGACCCTCACCAGTTCAGAAGGAGTGAATTGAGTGACCCATAAGACACACTTTAATTTGTAAGGAATTTCAAAGTGACAAAAATTCTATGAAAATTTTTCGTTTGTTCATTTGCCGTCGGCTTTGTATATTTCTGCAATTCTCAGATGGTTTATATAAAGAATTTTCTATTTGCATATTAACTTCTATGAAATGAAATGTTCCCCTTATTATGCTTTTCCGATCCCTCAGGCTTATTTTGAATTTTTTTTATTTTATTACTTTTTAAATGTTTTTATAAATTTTTATTAAATAAATAAATAAGAAAATACTAGTTAAAAAAAAATTATAACCTCCCTCAACCGCGACAGGATTCGAACCCGCACTCGCCAGATTGATTGTCACACGCGTTAGCCAGTGTGCCATCGAGTCACTTGCATGAAGTGTGTTAAATGCTGCACTTAAGCGGCAGATGTAAAACTGTAGAAGATTTAGGTACTTGTAGTTAATTCAGAACTATCGAAATTGTGCCAATAAACGTACTAGTGAAAACTGTAGAATTTAGTACTAGTTCAGAACTATCGAAAATGTAGTGCAGAGGGTGACAATTGACACCGCCTAGGACATCGCCGTGTTAAATTCGCCAATTGATAACATGCAAAAGAGATTTAGCTCGCACTAGTAATTGCGAAAAATGCACTAGAAGCGACCTAGTTCGGAACTAGAGATTTTCCCTACAGGGTATGGATACTTGCACTCTTGTATGTATGTACATATATATGTATGTCCGTTTGCAAATGGCGTTTAACACAAACAAATCCACAACATTTGTTAAACAAAACGTTAGAGAAAGGTAACACACTGAGATGCAAACAGACATAAACACGCAGCGACACGCAGCCACAACTAAAGCAACTCTGGAATTTGCGTGCAAAAAATGTGTTTGCTCAATAAATCGTTTGCTATGGCACACACAAGCATACGTATGTATATATGTACATATTAGGGATTCCAATCCCGGGATCCCGCCCTTTTTGACTCCCCGGAAATCCCGGGATTGCTAGAATTTTATCCCGGGATTTTCGGGATAAAATAAAGAGAGAATATTGCCCTATTATAGCAAAGAAAAATTGTATTTTAGATATTTTTTATTGGTCTCAGATAGCGTTTCCTATTCTGAACGAAAATGTTGCATTATTACATGGCAGCATTACCAACATGTGCCCTGTGCCCTATGAAAATGGTACATTTTTCATGTGATAAATGAAACAAAAATAATGCAACCTTTTTGTGCTAAGAACAGAAAATGTTGCCCCTTAGTCGGGCTAGTTTTACATTTTGTCTATAGAACAAACAGCCCTAAAAAAATGTGTGGAAGCTTTGTGGAAGAGAATAAAAAAACTTGGCAGTCCGAAGAAAATGCAGAATAAGTTTGACATTTTTGCCAGAATAAAAAAAGCAAAGTAAGGATTAATATTTTTGATTTAATAACACTACAAATAATTTAAAAAAATACCAAGAATCTGAGGTTTGGGGGAGAATAGATATGGGCCTGCTGAGCTCAGAACTATTTTTTTTTTTTAATTTTTTGTATGGTTAGGTTTTTTTGGTTATCACTTCATTGAAAAATTATTTTCGCGGGAGTCACAAATGGGATAATCACAAGCAGTACCTCGTTCGAAAGACAATTAAAATTGTCGATGTACAACTTGTAGTAATTGGACATTACCTCGCTGAGTGACAGCTGGTCGAAATCAAGATTTTATTAATTACTTGCGATTTTTGAAAAAATTTTGATTTTAAAATTAAGCTTTTTGTAGGAAGTTGTAAAATTCAGGGAAGTTTTATTCTTTTAAAAATTAGCCTGCTTAATTGTGGTTATCGCATTTGTGATTTCCGAGAATAATTTTTGAGTGAAGTGATAACCAAAGAAACACCAAATTACCGTTATCTCAAAAATCTAACAATACAAAACATTAAAAAAAATAGTTCCCAGCTCAGCAGTCCCATACCTATCCTCCCCCATACCTGAATTTTTAAATATTTCTTGGCTGTAAACTAGTGTAATTAAATTTTTTTGTTGTGAAATACGCGTTGTAAGGAAACGTATGTTAGGTATTTTTAAAATCTTTAGAATTCTTGTGGTAAAATTCATTTGGTAATTTCTATTTCCTGATTTTTGGCCATTTATTTCTCAAAGGTTTTTGCAATTTCCTCCCATGAAAAGTAAATAATGGAAGAAAATGCAAAAAAAATTTCAAAAATAAAATTAGCAAAAATCAGGAAAAAGTTTAATTTTATTTTAGACTTTCACATTATGTATTAAAATAAAATACGCAGCTGCATACTCGGAATTCATCTCAAAATTTCTGCATCCGATTTTTAATTTTTTTCGAATGTTGCATTAATTTTCAGTATTTGTCGGCAAGCTTGGAAATATTCGCTTAAACGAAGTACGTCATTAAATTCTAAAAATTTTTAATGGAAATTATCAAATGATCACAAGCTTTATTATTAATATCCTAAAAGTACCAACTGTAAAGGCAAATGTTTTGTATGTAATTTTCTTTGGTGGTTGCGTTTTTTAAAATAACTCTTATGAGTTTACGTTCCTATTTTATTTTGTTACTAATGAGATAATAAAAATGGCAATAAAAATCAATTTTTTATTTGCACTTTAAAGTTGTAGCGTTCCTCGAAATATATATTTACTTTTTTCAACCCCAAAATGTGGGAAAATAATTAAAGTCCAAATCCCGGGACAAATCCCGGGATCCCGGGATTATAAAAAGAAATCTCGAAAATCCCGGGATCGCAAAAGTCGGAAAAATTGGAATCCCTACTACATATGTATACAATACCAAGCTCATGTATGCTATGCAGTGACATCAAAACTGTGGTGTGTTATTCGAGAAAGCAACTTTAGTTGGAGTGGCTGGGAGGTGAGCGAGTGGAGGGGAGCGGTGTGCTCTGCCACAATTTACGTACGTGCCATTTTGCTGAATGGGAGATAAACAAACACGGCATTAGGCAGCTCCCACTTCCACAAGCCACTCAATTCCTTGTGTATATTTCCGCTTTCTCTTCCCCACTTCAACTCGCACCAACTCCATCTTCATGTCGCTTTGTTTCTTAGCCTCGCTTCCTATTCGTACAAATGTTGTCTCACAATTTTTGCTTACTGCGTTGCGCTTATGTCACTTGTTTATTGCTATTGCTTTTTTTCCTTTTTAACACGCTTTTATTAGCTTCACCTGTATGTATGTATGTATGTATGTATGTATGTATGTATGTATGTATGTATGTATGTATGTATGTATGTAACTTCATCCCATCCTAAAAGTTGCAACATTTAACTAAATTATTATATCTTTCAAACATTCACTTTTTTGTGTTCTCTCTATTATTTCTATTCTCCTCCGGATTCGAAACATGACATCAACAGCCCAACGGCATCATATAGTAGGACATTCAACATTATATTTTATGCTTCATTGCGGCTTTTATGTTACCTTTCTTCAAAATAGCCTCTATGAATTTCAATTCACTCCCGTATATATGTAAGCCAATAAGTAACAAGATTTCAGGGTACGGAAAAACTCACTCACGAACGCTCAAAAATACATTATTCTCAAATCGCAAACAAATGTTCAAAGAAAAACGTATAACCACTCAAATAGCACAACAGCCAGCGACCGCTCATAGCGTTGGCGATAAACTCAATGCATAAATTCACTCAAAAATAAAGCTTGAAGCTTCTGTTTTGGGTTTGTTGTATTTGCAATGAAATCAACCGCATGTACAATGTACATACATACATACGTATGCAGAGCAAGAACTGGTTTTGTGTTTTGTGTAACAAGCTTTCTGTTTTGTCGTTGTTGTGTTTGCAATAAAAACAATCGCATGTACATACATATGTATGCAAAGCAAGAACTGGTTTTGTTTGTAATTCATTTAATAGTAAGTGCTGAATCAACGAAAAGGAACCCTAATTACATTTTTATACAATGTTTTGTAAACGTGAGGTGAAAAAAATTTCTCTAAAAAAAAAAAATAAAAAATAAAAATAAAAAAAAAAAAAAAATGCGCCACTCGGGACTCGAACCTGAGCTCCTTGGTCCGTAGGCAGCATACCTCACCATTACGCTACAAACGTATTCGGAGCTTTATTGTCTAAATTCGAATTTATTCAATCAGGTTTCTTTTTTTTTTTTGTTCTTTTCAAATGCTTCACCTCAACTTCTCTTCACTTTCAGATTGTAAAATATAACAAAACGTTTGGGAAATTTTGTATTTCCAAACAAGTTTGGAAAACCTTGAATAAAAGGGTTTGGAAAATATTGCATAATAAGCTAGTTTACTTCACTGCATATTGGGATTTTTGGTAGAAGTTATAAAAAAACATACATATGGTAGATCTATTTCGGAGAACACCACATCCCATCAGACTTCTTTTTACTTTTATTCTTGCGTCCGCATAAAACATCCTTTAATGAAAAATTTCACTAAAAAGTCAAAAATAAATAATAGCTTAAAAAAACTAAAAAACACGCTTTAATCTTAAAAATCGTACTAAAAATTGAGAAATAATTTAATTAGAAACAAAATGATGAACGAAAATATAAGTATTTAAGGAAAAGCGTGGGGATGCTCAATAATATTTGAACATGAAAATATTCGATTCGTACAACTAGTACAAAAATATACCTAGTTGTCAAATTAAAGAGTACGATATATGAAATCTCAAAAAAGTCAAAATAAAATTATTAGTAAAAAAACACCGATTTTAAATATTTTTTGACATACTGAGCACCCCACGCTTTTCCTTAAATACTTATATTTTCGTTCATCATTTTGTTTCTAATAAAATCATTTCTCAATTTTTAGTACGATTTTTAAGATTAAAGCGTGTTTTTTTAGTTTTTTAAGCTATTATTTATTTGTATTTTAGCTTTTCTTGTATTTTGGCTTTTTCGGTTGCTTTCTTTGTTTCGGCACATCTTTATCCACTGTTTCGCAGTTTTTGTTTCTTTTTGTGTGTTTTGGTAGTCATTTTTTCCCCATCAGCTTGTTGAGTGTTGAGCTTGTTTAGCTTATCCCTCATCCTAATTTTTCATTTCCCATTTAGCCTCCATCTCACCATCTTTGCACCACTTTGCACCGCAGCTCCTTTCCGTCACAACTCATCTGCTGTCAGTCACGTTGCTTGTGCTCACTTTTACTAACTCAATTTGAATGTCATAAATAAAATTTTTGCGCTTGTCATAGCACATTCCTCATTCGCTTCTTATTTTTTCATATTTCATATTTTTTGGTTATGTTGCCTTTCTTTGCAATTTGTTTTTGTCGCTTTGTTCAAATTTGGATTTCACACGTTGCACGCGTACAAAATGTATCGCAGTCTCAGGGCATGTATGTACTGCTTGATTTAGCCACGTTCGTAGATTTGTGTTACAATGATGAACAAATTGCTTGGATTGGTTGATGAGGAAGACGACTGACAATGGTGATGTGTTTTTGTGATGTCATATGATATATTGTGGTGTGCTGTGATTTGATTTGATTTGATGAGATCTGATGTCACGTCATATGATTTGATGTGATGTGATATCATGTGACACTTTCGAGCCCCAAACCAAACATTAATCGCAATCACTGAGTCAATAAATGACTGTTGGCGGTGGGTAAGTGGTGACGCTGCGATGCGTGTTGGCTGTTGTGTGGTAAGCACCAGCTCCGGCTCATTGGGGACAATCGACAACAAGTCAGCCGAGCATGCCGAGTGGAGCGACACACATAAGTAGATTTTCAAGTTTTATGCGGCCAAAAATATTTTATTGTCTACATCTATTCCAAATTGCTTGTTTAATGCAAAATTTTAATAATTTGTGTTAAAAGTCGATTTCATTGAAAAATATATACAGTGACTCCAAAAAAAATCATACGCCACAGTTTTTAAATTTATTTCAAAGAGTTCTGTCTTTACTTTACTTTACTTTCTTATTTTAGTTTAAAAATATAGACAATTTTTCAATAAAAATCGTTTTAAGCAGGATTTCTAAGCTTATGGAAAAAATCCGAAAATCGTAGAAATTTCTAAAAGTGGATTAAAAGTTTCAAATTGAGGCCAGAATTTATAGAAGATTTTGAGGAGATTTCTAAGTGTACTGTTATGTAGCCAACCAATTTTAGTCTAAAAAGTGCAAATCTCAATGCTGTGAAAAATTCCGTCGATTTTAGAAATTTTTTTCTGTAGGGTGTTTGCCTTATACATATGTACGTGAGACCGTTTCAATTAAAGTTTCCGAAAAGCCAATGAAAATTTTCAAAATGTCGAATGCTGCATATTATTATATTAAAATTGAATGAGCTGCAAAATTGCATACTCAAAACTCTTCTAAAAAATGTAGGTTTAGAATTCTTAGCCCCTTTTTATGATAAGTATTTCCTTGACTTTGAAAAATTGGAAATACTAAAAATACGAAAGCAGGTAATTTTCCAAATAGACCAATTTTTCATCCATTGTTGATAATTTCTGGCTTTGCATTTTTCCGTAGAGAAATTGACGGGTAACTAATTTTTTTCTAGATGAACCAGGAGAATCTTCGATGAAAATGAAAAAAAAAAAAAAAAAAAGTTGTTTGGACATTTTTTCAATGTATCTTTTTTTACCCCAGACGCGGACAGACGCAGCTGATTTTCATCAGAATCATAAGAAAAGACTACCCACTATTAAAATGCATAAAAATTTTGAGGCGATCGAAGGCGATAATATAACTAAAATGCTTTTGAATTAAAAAATGAACAATATTTTTTCAAGAAAACGCAATGTGCTTAAAAGCTTCAAAATGGTGGGTCTTTTATTATGCTAGGTTGACGATTTCTTCAATAAATAATGATATTTACCTGAAGCACTCGAATCCATGTTGTTTACTTTGATAACTGTCTTAAAACTAAAAATGGGTTACTTAAAGTACGTAAAAAATAAAAAATCGAAAAAGTGGGAGAATTATAAGTTTCGACTAGCGGCAGGGGCACCCCGGTTGTCTATAAAAGTCGAGAAGACCGGTTTATTATAGCCCGGTCTATCATAAACCTAGAGCGATTTTGAATTTTGTATTTGCACCAATTTTAAAATTTTCAATTTTGGCCGCATAAATTCGTAAAATCTAGCTATGTGCGACAGTTAAAAAGTAAACTTCAAAAAATGCGACGAGTAGGTAAAAAGGCGGCGAGTGGTATGGAACGAGTAGAGGGGGCCGCCCATTCGCATGCTCTGTTTTGCGCTACGCACTGACATTTACCGCTTTGGTCTTTTCTTCCGTTTCCTTCTTGCCTCTACTGATTGTTCGGCATTTGCCAAGCGAACAGCACTTACTCGTTATATTGTTTGTTTATTACTTTAATTAAAATGTGCGAGTGTGTATGTGTGTTGTGCATGCAACGGCGATTAAAATGGCTGCAGCTGCAATGCGAACAACAACAAATAAATTTTTGCCATTGACTGGCTGAGGTGGAAAGAGAGAGAAAGGGCAGTTTGAAAGCTCGCCATTAAAAAGTGGAAATAAATAAATAGAATTTAAGAAATATAAAAAAGCCAGTAGTAAAAGTAAAAGTCAAATAAGCAATAAAAACGAAAATGTGTAAACAAAACAAAATTACGACAAAGTGGCAGCAGCGCAAAGAGAGTGCGCGAAAAACGACTGAAAGCGCAAGCAAATAAATAAACACGCAAGCCGGTAAATAAAAGCGTGCATTAATTAAATATGTTTTTGCTGTTGTTGCTGTTGTTATTGCTGTATTGTGTTTGCTTTGATGGGCGTTAAAACAAATATGAATTGTGGCGAAAAAGTGGCAAATATTTTTAAATGATGTAAGTTGTTGTTTGCATGCCTGCAATTTTTAGTAACACACGCCTTTTGAGCTTTACCCAAAAGCTGTACATATGTTTTGAAATGCAAAATTTAATCATGTTAAACGAATTTGAGCGCCAAAAAAAAATTATGTAAAGTTTGCATACTTTTAGGATTACATTTTTGAAATTTTACTGGGCTTTGGTAGGTTTTTGGTTTTTTTTTTGTGTAGTTAATAACCAAGAGCAGTACCTACGATACTTTCCTTTAAAAAAATCCAAAATAAAGTGGCATTCGATGTTCTTAATCTCATTGAAAGTGGGAAAAACTGTATTCATCACTTATCTGGCATAATTTAAGGCGCTAAGAATTAATTTAGCATGGTTTTAGGTATTCAAAAATATTTTAAAAACTTAGCTAACCTTGCATTTCGAGCTGTTTCTGAGCTTAGCTGCTAATTTATATAATTTTCACGCTACCAACTAGCATACAAATTTAATTCGAAAGCAGTTGTTCGTCTACTTCCACGGCCGACTAAGTGCAGTGAGTACAGGCTACAAAAGCTGTTAAGTGCATTGAATATATGTACATGTATTTACATGCATTTCATTGTACAAAATATGTATGTATGCACATTTGCATGTGTGTATCTCTAGCTGCTTAAAATACACAGGAAATATGATTATAAACCAGTGTTGTCCAATGCAATAGTATGTAATTTTCACTTGTGTGCGTAAAGCGTTGCTGCAAACTGTGTTGTGTTGTTGTAATTAGCTTCGCAATACGCTGCTGCCGAACCAAGCTATTCATAGATATACGAGCAGTTTACTGGCTCTTTCGTTTTTTCTGAAGCTGGCAGAAGAGTATACGTGTGAGTATACGTGTTTGACGTCGCAGCAGCTAGCCTATGCCCCGGGCATAGGAAATATGCATTTTGGCCGACACTGTTATAAACCGACATGTCGAGGCAACCAAGTGTTTACGCACCACTAACATAAGGCTTTGTTTGTGATTAAGTCGACTCGCATGGTTGTTAAAAGCATTGTAAATTATGTACCCATGCATAGTACGTAGTATGTATGTACTAAACATGGCACATGCAATTATTTATGCACTCAAGTCTAGGCAAATGCACGCCTCCCCATCTACACTTTCCCATCTTCACTGTAGCTCCACTATAATCCTAACTGTTTTCAATGCAATGCACATACAAAAATGACAAAATAAAAAAAAAATGTCCTTCGGCTGGCTTAGTTTTTGCAAATATTGAAAATCAAACTATGCTTGCATACTTTTAGGCGCACAAACTCACTCAGCCTGTAGTAGACATGTGTAGATATTAATTCCTCGTTCTTTTATAATTATTTTTTCGCAATTGATTGCGTACGATATGTGTGCATGTATGTGTGCGTTTGTGCATGGCATTGAGCTCAAGTATTTTGTTTTTCTATCGTGTTTTTCATTGTGCATTGCGCACAGGCACAACAAAAAAATATGCATAAGCGAAAAGCAGAAAAAATAGTAACGTGAACATTTTTAATATCAAAAACAAAAAGGTTGTTGTGTTGTTACGAGTGTAGCAAAATGTGTAATCAATAGAGCTCGGAAAAAAAGGTGAAATCAAGCGCCTCAAAATATGCTCCTTTTTTTAAATTTTGTTTGTTTTCAGTGGCGGGATTACAATTTAAATATAAAGGGGTGCCATATTGGTATGGTGGGTGGAGATTTTATAAGAAAAGCTCTTAATCATGTTACACAAATTTGCAGTTTAAATAAACATACAGTGGTGTGTGATGAAATAAAGCCAGAATAGAAAGTGATTTTATTCGTAAAATTTATTTATTTATGTGTTTTTAATAATTTTATAATGTTATGTAAAAACACCTATAACAGAAACCAAATATATTAAAGTTAAAAAGTTTGTGAAAAATTCTGGAAAATTCGCCAATATTTCAGCAAAATTTGTAACTTTTTGAGTAGAAATTTTATATTATTTTCTAGTACGCAATTTTTTTCGACTTGTAAATTCGCATGAAAAAAATTCAGAGGACAACTAGAAAAAAATTCTCAAATAAGAGGTATCAATATTTTTTTATAGTAAAATTCATTTGCTAAATGCACTTGCCTCATTTTCATTCAAAATATATTTGGTTTGAAACTGTAATTGTTTTTCCTTCGTGCGAAGATTTTGTCTAAAATTTAAGCGAGTCACTACAAATTTTTAATTTTTTCTTTATAATTATATATTTATTTATTATTCTTTATTTATTATTATTCTTTATTATTATATTTATTTATTGTAGTTTTTTTGCCATTTTTCACGTGCAATCCATAAAAAAACTTAATAATTTATACTTGAAAGAGTTTTAGTGCTTAACACGAAATTTTTATTTAATTCAATTTTTGGGGGTAAGTGGATAAAATCTTTAACAACTATTTACAGCGAAGGTTGAGTGTATAGCTATTTCACGAAAATAATTTAATTAATAATAATTAATAATTTATTTTTCTGGCACCCTAGTAAGCAAAAAATCCAATTGCATTCACGGGGGGCTTAGACCCGTATTCACCCCACCCTTAAACTTGCCACTGGATGTGCTCATAAACATTACGTAGCATAATTTTAGGCGTCTGATTTTCACCTATTATCCGAGCTCTAGTAATCAATCAACAGCACAAATAATCAATTGCGAAATTCACAAACACACGAAGGACATACAAATACAAGTACAAGTACAAATAGAATTAAAGTAGCAAAATTATCTTCGTTAGAATGTGTTTTTAATTATATTCGAAGAAATTTATTATTGCTTATACTTAATTACTAGAGCTCAGAAAAATAGGTGAAATCAAGCGCCTCAAAATATGCTCCTTTTTCTAAATTTTGTTTGTTTTCAGTGGCGGGATTACAATTTAAATATAAAGGGGTGCCATATTGGTATGGTGGGTGAAGATTTTATAAGAAAAGTTCTTAATCATGTTACACAAATTTGCAATTTAAATAAACATACAGTGGTGTGTGATGAAATAAAGCCAGAATTTTAATTTGTTATATAAAAAAACCTATAACAGAAACCAAATATATTAAAGTTAAAAAGTTTGTGCAAAATTCTGGAAAATTCGCCAATATTTCAGCAAAATTTTGTAAATTTTTGAGTAGAAATTTTATATTATTGCAGAGGAGAACTAGAAAAAAATTCTCAAATAATAGGCATTAGTATTTTTTATAGTAAAATTCATATGCTAATATGCACTTGCCTCATTTTCATTCAAAATATATTTGGTTTGAAACTGTAATTGTTTTTCCTTCACGTGCGAAGATTTTGTCTAAAATTTAAGCGAGTCACTACAAATTTTTAATTTTTTCTTTATTCTTTATAATTATATATTTATTTATTATACTTTATTTATTATTATTCTTTATTATTACATTTATTTATTGTAGCTTTCTTTGCAATTTTTCACGTGCAATCCATAAAAATCTTAATCCGGGTACTGTACCCGGATTCTAGAAATCGCTATCGCCAAATGTGATCGCCAAAAATTGCAAAATTCATATCAGACGCGCCTAAAAATATGTACTACAGCATGCTGCCAGCATTGATCAGTCAGTTTTGTATGTCAGACATTTTGCCAGATATTGTATATATTTAGGCGCGTCTGATATAAATATAGCATTTTTTGGCGATCTCATTTAGCGATGGCCATTTCTAGAATCCAGGTACTGTTTGCAAAACTCATAACTCTAAAACTAAAGGCATTTTTGAGGGAATTTTAAGCATTTAATGCAGCAAATGCCATCTTGAAAGAAATCTCCATCTATTTTACGAGTTTCATACCCACCCGTAAAATTTTAATGACGCCCATCTTGCTCTTACTTTTACATTGTACACTTTTAGGCATTCGACGACATAAACGCACGGCCACATGCTTGTCTAATACAAAGCAATTTACACAAGCAAGCCACATTAAGCGAAAAGGCGCTTGAGTTTTTCTTACAACGCTGGCAATAAAATGCTGCTACGGTCGTTGCTGCTTATACCTCATTGCGGCTTTCTTGGCTATAAATTAAACTAACATAAATTTAGGCGCTTAATTGCTATTGAGATACCTCACTCACTCCAACCACCGCAAGTCACAACCCAACGCACACGTCCCTGCAAACATTTAAAAACACAAGCGTTGACCGCACATGCGTGTAATTTCTTTATGTAAGCCCTTTTTATTGCCTCTATGGATTTATACACATATTTTGATTTGGGTTAAGTGTAAGTTGTGTAATTTTTTGTCCTTTGTTTTAGGTTGTATTTCTTTCCCTTTTTTGTAATTGCATTTTCCGCCATTTTCTGCTCGATTTGCAAGATTTTTGTTAGCCTCTTTGTTAGAGAGAAAAAAGGGTCAGCCTTTTTTGATTTGTATGCGCGTTCAAAAAATGATTATGACGCTTTCCAATAAGCGCCGCATATCTTTTCTCATATCAATGCTGTGCCACGCCCACTTTTTTTCGGTGCTCAAATCAAAAATTTTCTGGCGTCGCTTTGATTAAGCTGCTATGCTCGAACCTAACACACATATGTATTACATATTTAGTTTAAATTCAGCTCATTTGTCATTTGCCAAAGCAGAGATCTTTCCACATTTGCTCAATTGTGCGACATTTGCTCAATCATGTTTGCATACTTTTAGGCGCAACGCCCTAAACAAAATTTAACACAAATATTAAGTCCGTTCGGCGGCTGCAAATTGCCGCAATTTGCAATCAAAGAAAAATATGTCTTGCTCTCCGAAAGAGAGAAACTTATGCAAATATACTGGCATTTCAACGAACAGAAGTTTGTCAAAATTTGCAGCAAATCAGCTGTTCGCCTTTATTCACAAATGAATAACAAAATTAAAATTTTACGAAATGGAATCGAAGGGAAAGCTAAATGTGCAGTGTCCTATGTTCTACACAAAAGCACTGTGGATTGGTCCAGGAATAAATCCAGAAAAGGCATTCTGCCGGCTGAGGGTTATCTTTTTAAAGTGCGGCCCAAGGGCGTAAACGGAATTAGTACGCAGTTTTGGTGTTTTGTTTGGTGTATTTTACAACTTTACCAACAAATATCTCATAAACTATAAGTTTCCGGAAAGTTTTTATTTCTGTTATGACATCTGTGAAAAAGTTATTTTTTCGGGGCGTGCGTCATTAATGGACAATTTTCCCATTTAGGTAGTATACTCAGCCCTATCATGAACTTCATGTGAAAAATTTCCCTCGAAAAATATAAAGCAAAATAATAACAATTTTTCACATTTTGTTTTTGTTTTGCTTAGTAATTTTTGGGAACATTTTATTTACATGAAGTTCACGATAGGGCTGACTATCTCCTATTTGCGATTCAACAACGCAGAATCCCGAGAGTACAGACGATGATCCCACTGCGCTGTCATTAACACGTTTCCTTTCAGCTGGTACCTTATTAACAAATTAAATCATTTAAATAAACTGTATAAATTAAAATAATATAATTTTCTCACTTCATTTTCTATTGAATCACATATATTCCCGATTTTCTTAGTTTTTTGACTTGAAATCACTTCGGACTTTTTTTTTAAATTGCAACCATATGATCGCAAATCATATTTTTTTTCAGTCTACTGAACTTTGCAATGACAAATTTTGTCAGTAAAACTTTGCAGCTTTCTCCGTCAATGAACTGTCAAAATTGCGCTCTCTTCTGCAAATTTTGACTGAGTTTTTGCCTCAAAAAACGCGATTTTGCAGTTTTTTCTGCAATCTGCAGCAATTTGCTGCCGGCGAACGGTCCTATTACCAACTCATGTCATTCCAAAAGCACTTAAAGCGCGTGTGCGATGACGCTTTTTACTGCTTTACTTTTGTGCATATAAAAACGCTTAGCCGTCAAAAGCATACTTTTAGGCCTATTTTTAAAAAGTCTATGGAGCTTTTAAGAAAAAAATTTTTAACGTTTATGCAATTAATTTTTTTGCGCACGATTTGCTGTTAATGAATATGCATAAATTTGTTTTCTGCTACATATTTTTTACGGCAACAATTTAGCCCTCAATGTACTATGTGATAAATTTTCATTTAACAGCCTTTAAGTATGCTACAATTTATATCAGGCAGCACAACTTAAACTCATTTAATGTTTCTTTAGTTGCTGACTCATGCTGGCTCTGCTCTCGTTTGATCAGCTCTGCTCTGCTCGCCGCGGCGTGCGTACAAACTCGAGAAGTTTGCTGGCATTTTTGTATTAAATAAAATTTATGTTTCATGCTCATTGCACGGCACAACACCAACAACAACAACAATAACAATAACAACAACAACGACGATAACAACAACAACAACAACAACTATGTATTTTCAACACGTAAAGCCTCTCAGCAGCGGAGCAATATTTTTCATTTGCAAATACATATACAGACTAGCTGACCCGGCAGACGTTGTTCTGCTAAAATTTATTCCTATGAAGTCTAAAGAAAAGTCTTTGATTACCGTATTGCTAACCATTATCTTAGAGTCCATCTTAATGACTGCGAATAATGAAAAATTGTCTATTCTCTGAATAAAAGTTATAGTTATATTCGCCGCGACAAACCTACTTCCCCCGATCCCTATCTCTATCCAATCCCTATCTCTATTTCAGTCTCAATCTCAATCTTAATCTCAATCTCAATCTTTATCCCTATCCCCATCCCTATCCCTATCCCTATCCCTATCCCTATCCCTATCCCTATCCCTATCCCTATCCCTATCCCTATCCCTATCCCTATCCCTATCCCTATCCCTATCCGTATCCGTATCCCTATCCCTATCTCTATCCCTATCCCTATCCCTATCCCTATCCCTATCCCTATCCCTATCCCTATCCCTATCCCTATCCCTATCCCTATCCCTATCCCTATCCCTATCCCTATCCCTATCCCTATCCCTATCCCTATCCCTATCCCTATCCCTATCCCTATCCCAATCCCAATCCCTATCCCTATCCCTATCCCTATCCCTATCCCTATCCCTATCCCTATCCCCATCCCTATCCCTATCCCTATCCCTATCCCTATCCCTATCCTTATCCTTATCCCTATCCCTATCCCTATCCCTATCCCTATCCCTATCCCTAACTCTATCCCTATCCCTATCCCAATCCCTATCCCTATCCCTATCCCTATCCCTATCCCTATCCCTATCCCTATCCCTATCCCTATCCCTATCCCTATCCCTATCCCTATCCCTATCCCTATCCCTATCCCTATCCCTATCCCTATCCCTATCCCTATCCCTATCCCTATCCCTATCCCTATCCCTATCCCTATCCCTATCCCTATCCCTATCCCTATCCCTATCCCTATCCCTATCCCTATCCCTATCCCTATCCCTATCCCTATCCCTATCCCTATCCCTATCCCTATCCCTATCCCTATCCCTATCCCTATCCCTATCCTTATCCTTATCCCTATCCCTATCCCTATCCCTATCCCTATCCCTATCCCTATCCCTAACTCTATCCCTATCCTTATCCTTATCCCTATCCCTATCCCTATCCCTATCCCTATCCCTATCCCTATCCCTATCCCTATCCCTAACTCTATCCCTATCCCTATCCCAATCCCTATCCCTATCCCTATCCCTATCCCTATCCCTATCCCTATCCCTATCCCTATCCCTATCCCTATCCCTATCCCTATCCCTATCCCTATCCCTATCCCTATCCCTATCCCTATCCCTATCCCTATCCCTATCCCTATCCCTATCTCTATCCCTATCCCTATCCCTATCCCTACCCCTATCCCTATAGCTACCTACCGGGACCTTCCATCAACATCCGGGCCCACTATTTTAACCATCTCTGGGAAACAGCCTTAGATATCACAATGAAAATAGCTGTATGTGGAAGCCTGCTTAACGCTTTTCATTTGCTACCAATATCGTTCGAAAACATTCAGGGGTTCACGCTTTGACCCAAATCTTGGAACCCGGCCTAGGCATCACTATTTAAAAAGCTCTTTGTTGGAGTCCTCCTCAACTGCTTTCATTTGATACCAATATCGCTCAGAAACTTTCCATGGTCACTCGGTCCCAAGTTTTAACCCATATCTGGGAACCCGGCCTAGGTATCGCAATGAAAATAACTTTATGTTGAAGGTCTGTTCAACACCTTTCATTTGATACCAATATTGCTCGAAGACTTGCTGGATCGATCTGGGTCCTCATTTAGGCGTGTATTCCGAAAAGCTTCCTCTTTTTAGAAATTCTCTATACACTACTATGTGCACTAACACCACACGAATATACTGTGAAAATTTCATAAAGAACGGCTGGTTACTTTGGGAGTTTGTAAAGGACACACATCCACAGATGCACACATACACACCGATTTTTCAATTTTCGGACTTTTCCGGAGGGATTTCCCAAAATTTTCTTTCGTACGAACCATCTCCTCGAGAATACGAACAACTGACAAAAAAATTTTACAGAAATCGGCCCAGCCGTTCTCATCTGATGAGGTTAGTAACATTTTTTACACCATTTTTATATATATAGATTTCGAGTGTAGGAAAATTTTTAATACGAGCGTATGTTGGTGTGTGTGTGTTTTAATTACAGCAGCTGTACGAGGAAAGCGCCAGCAAAATCTTGAGCGACTCAGTCACTCCGTCCCTCCACTAAAGTCACTTATGTATGTATGTATGTACATTGACTCTGACGCCGTTCAGACTCTGAATGCCTCGTTGTCTGGTTGATTGGCAAACGAGGAGCGACAAATGAGAAACGAGACGCAAAATACACTTATTGGCATTAGAAGTGTCGGCAAATTACTATAATTTCGTTTATTTAATAGCAGAGCATGATGGCGTACTTGTCGGCGTCTTTTAACGCGAACTTATCGCATTTCTATCGAAACCCGCTGAACGCAAAAGAAAAGGGAGACCTCCACTGCGTTGGGAAAATCAGGTGGACAGCGATGCTGCCTCCCTAGGTGTTCCCAAGTGGCGCCATGCTGCGCGAAACAGAAGCAATTGGCGCGCTCTGTTGGACTCGGCCAGAATTCTCTAGACGGTTAAGCGCCAATCAAGAAGAAGAATATCGCACCCTAAATCATAAAGTGACACAACTCAAAATTTTTCGAAATCGGGTTTCTTTCATAAATCGGTACACAGAATATATCTTTAATGTCTTTTTTAACTGAAAAATAACTATTACTAGTAAACCTGGCCACGCGATGCTGTGGCTTTCAATAACACTGTGCGACAATTTGAGGGTGGTAGACCACTTATTGCTACATTGAAGAATGTTTTTGATTGCCATTTTAAATTTGACTTCCCCTTAAAAATGGCAGAATATGCATCGGCATTAAACCCAAAGATTCTTATTAATAAAATATAAAATTAAGCATATACATAATTACTGGTTATTTTTATTTTCCGTCGACCTAGATTTTGTATACAAAGATTTTGTCCGAGGAGTCCCATAGTGAAGTTTTAAAGCGATTAATTTTCTACAATATTTTATCCATATATGTAGCTACCTGCAAAAGGTCATTTGTCATACTTCTCTTTCTCTACCCCCTTCCCTTTTATTTGCGCTTCCTCTTCCCTTTATCCATTTTATTTTCCGTACTATTCCCTCTTTGGCTTTCTTTCCTTCGCCATTTCCATTCCTTTCATTTTCCCCTCCCCTTTCTTTTTGTTACTTGCCCAGACCTTTCATTATACTTAAAATTTGAAAGCCGGACAAACTGTAGCGTCAAAATAAATTTTTGAACAGGTGGCAACCCTTTTTGTAAAAATGGTAATAAATTACTTATTTTCAGGCCAAGCATTTTCATATGACACCTCAAATCTAAAAATCAAACAAACTATAGCGTAAAAATTAAATTGTGAACACGTGGCAACCCTTTTTATAAAAATTATAATAAATTACTTATTTCCACGCGGGGCCCTTTCATATGACACCTCAAATTTAAAAATCACACAAAACTATAGCGTCAATCTGACTTTTTGAATAGGTGGCAACCCTTGTTGTAAAAATTGTTATAAATTACTAATTTCCAGCTCAATCCCTTTCATATGGTATCTGAAATTTATAAATCAAGCAAACTATACAGGACAATTAAATTTTTAAATAGGTGGCAACCCTTTTCAAAAAAATTAAACCTTCCTGCACTTCTACAGGCCAAGCCTTTCATTTTCGAAAATCGGTATAACTGTGTAAAAGTTATGTTGCGTACAAAAAATCGCTTAGCGTAATATATATAAAGATACGTGGCATTTTCCCATATAAAAAATAAAAAGTTCCTGAAAATTTTTTTATTTTTAATTTTACTTGTTTCGCCAGTAACGATTTTTTTTTTTGGCATGCTGTAGGGATTTTTGTTCCAACTTTATTGGCAACACTGCTCTAAACAAACAGAACAATATCTAAACAATAATATTTAAATTCATTTATTGATATTAATTAATTACATTTCCCTAAATGTACAATAAATAGCGGATTGAATATAATGATTATTAAATCTAGTAAAGAAGTAGTATTGAGGGTTATAATATAAACGTTCGTACACCCCACAAAGTTTGCCGTTTACAATACCGAGTGCTCCATTCGCGTTAAAACCTAGATCAAGGTTTGGGGTTGCAAAAACATATTGTAACTTTTTCATAGGGTTCTCCATGTCATGCGCCGAATTCGAAGTAATACTCAGCTGATAGTTCGAAGCTCCTTCGTTGTAGACCCACCCAATTACTTCCATTTGAAAGTTGTCAAGCTTCTCATTGGGTTTGCATAAGGATATTTGTCCAATTCTCGCTCCGAAGTCAAATTTTTTATCTACTTTAATAATTCCAACCTCACCAATATTCTCCACATACTTAGCAGCTTTCCCCACAGCCTTGCGATGTGGTATATTCGGAGAGAATGTGCAAGGCAAGTTGTTAACATCGGCTTGGGCTACCACGTTAAGTGGGTTAGTTTCCTCATGCCCAATCCATATCAAGTTACCAGTAACTACAAAGTATTCAGAAATGATCGCGCCCGGTGCAAAATATTCGTTTCCATTATATAAAGCCACCAGCCATGACACATCGCCCCCACGACTACTACTGCCAACC
Organism: Urophora cardui; assembly: GCA_960531455.1. NCBI lineage: Eukaryota > Metazoa > Arthropoda > Insecta > Diptera > Tephritidae > Urophora > Urophora cardui. Next base: position 2,461,273 of record OY482671.1, on the reverse strand, counting down.
GAATTCTGCATGCCAGCCACCAGAGATGTGCATACGATCGATAGAAGGAGCGTTAAAAAAATGCGCGTGTTCATTTTCGATCACTTACTTCAAGTTTTGCTTATGAAACTTTAATGAAAAGTTGACCCCTTTATATACCCAATTTTCGCAAAGACCTTGAAGCAACTGACAACTGAACAAACAATCAATTAACGATGTTTTGAAGCAAAGTTAATAAACAGCACGAAAGTTATAAAAAAAAATGGATAAACAATAGAAATGGATAGCGCGTGTTCACTTCCTCGTTTATTGTTTACACAACTAAAAAAAAAACACCCTAATATCATGTTCAGACATAAAAATTAATTAAGTCAATTGGGCTTGATTGAACATCTCTAGATTTGGTGTTCAGACATATTTAATTTACTTGGCCCATTTAACAGGTCGGCTCAAGATACATACACACATACACGCCGTGAGCTGAATATCAAACTCTCGTGACCTAAATGTCAAAATTGCAAGGAGGACGAAATAACTTGACATTCATCTCACAATTTTTACCAATCGTAAACACGAATGCATGTATAAAATAAGTAGAAATAAAAACAAATTTGATAGGTGATGAAGAAGAACAAGAATGCAGCTGATCTGACGAACCAACCTGTTTAGTGGACACTGACGCTAATCACATTTCTCTTTTCATGACATTTCATTTTACTTATGAAACAAGCCTTTTAACAGGGTTGCATGCAGAATTGTTCTTCATTAACAACTCATTAATTTCTAATGAAGCATTAACTTGGTCAATTTTTGTATGGTAAATTGAGAATCATTGAGCTTGAAAATTGAATGAAGGCTCTTAATGTTCAATTAAGGTTGTGTCTGAACATAACATAAGCGTCTGTTGAATTCAATTTGGAATGTGCAGCTACATACATACATACGAGTGTGTGTACATATAAAAAATTCTTAACTGAACTTGAATTCATGTTGTTGCTTTTTCAAGGCCTTAATTCGCAAGTTTATTAGGGTCTAGTATGTAGTTAATAAAATTGCTTTGAATACTATTTTAAATCGATCTAAAAGAAAAAGGTTCAAGAGGAGTTATATTTTGTAGCGTTTACTTTGAGAAGGCCAACTGGAAAGCTGCAGCCGTTGAGTAAGCATTTACATTGCATACTTTTGGGTAATAATAAGTAAGAAATTTTACAAAAATGGTATTTGCATACTTTTAGGCGTTTGCTTGTTTTAAAACCCAATTTTTAGCAAAAATAAGATGTTTTACTTTGAAAAAATTTGAACAAAATACATGTTAACCGGTGATGTATTATGCTTTTAGGTGCCTAATGGGTATTGGTTAAGCAAATAATGCATTTGATATACAAAAAACTAAGTGCAAAAGCTAAAAAAAGCTAAACTGGACAATTATATATTATTTCTGTTGCTTAGGATGAAAAAAAAATGTTGCGTACTGTTAGGCCTATTAGACTTCGCTGAAACCAATTTAAAGCACCTAATACATATTTTAAAAATAAAGTTTTAAAACACAAGGAAGCGAAATTGTAAAAATAAAGCTTTTTAGTCAGCTACAGAACTATATAAGTATTTGTATTGCATACTTTTAGGCGTATATTATAGATTGACACTAAATAACATATTGAATGAATAGAAAAGTAATAATTAAGTGGAATACGCATATTTTTCAAGCGCTCCTGTCTCCATTTTTTAGTTGCCAGGCTAGTAAACAAAAATTAATTATAAACATAAACCACCGCATTAAACTTTCAAATCTACTTTTGGGCGTCTATACTCAAATAAGTTTAGTTAATCTAAAATCTTAATGTCTCATAAATTATGAGTCATAATAAATAAAAAAAAAGAATATAATAGGTTAAAGAAGCCATAAAATCACTGCCATACACAGTCGAATAAATTTCTTTTCTTTTTTCACAACAACAAAAAATTTTATTTTGCACATTTAATAGACCAAATGATTAGCCAAAGCTGTTGCCAAGCAACGCTACATGAGCACAAGCATGGTGTAAGAGAATTCTAATTTGAAAATGCGCAATCAGCAAAAGACAGCAAGACAGACAGCCGAGCTGGAAGCAGGGAAGAGGAGTAGAGAGGAGGCGCACAAGAGAAGAGTGGAGAGGAGAGTCTAATGACACTGTTTGTGCCAAAAAGCCAGTCACACCACACGCCACGAAGAAGTAAACGACGAAAACACTTAAAAAACGCTAAATTTGCGAAAAAGTCGCGCAAAAAAACAACAAAAAGAAAGGTAAAAAGCGGGTGAAAATAAAACGAGGATGGTGAGGAAGGAGAGGGTAATAAAGGAGAGGCTGAGAAAGGAGGTGGTAAGGAAGGAGACGGTAAAAAAGTAGGTGGTAAGGAAAGGTATGGTAAGATAGAAGATGGTAAGTAAGGGTTAGTGGAAAGGAAAAGTTGGCAGGCAAAGTTGGCGTGTGAAGCTTCGGAAATGCGCGGCATAAATTGCAACAAAATAAAGCAAAATAAACAAAGATAATTTCTGGCGTGTATATTAGAATGGTGGTACTTAAATGTGATAGAAGTTTTTACTACACATTCCCTATACTTCAACTTCGAAAATATCGCAACTAAATTCTACTATCGCTTGGAGCTTTTGAAAACCTAGTTTGTATAGTAATTTGTAATTTTATCGCTAAGCGATACGCCTTACAATCCGAATAAATCTGACGATGGTAATATCGACTAAGAACGTCAAACTGAAAAAAATCAGACTAAAGATCACCCCAATGTATTTACATAAATATTAATACGTACATTAAGCCGTCTCATCTTCTATGGCCCAATAAAAAGTTAACCGTATGCCAGCCCATATCGAGCCATTACGGCCAAAATAATGTATCCCACACCATAATCGATTTTTGTTTTGTTACCGTTATGATGCAAATATCTATTTAAAATTATTAAAATTTAATGTATTACACAAAAAAATATTTACATTATAAATTTGAAAATAATGGCTTTATTCAAATTGATTTAATTTAAAAAAAAAACCTTCCCCTGTAAAATTTCGAGTTTGTGGGATACATTTTTTCGGCGATTATGGCTCGATATGAAGTCTTTTTGGCAAAAAGTTTCGGAAAAGAAATGGTATTCTTATTTTTGTACGCCAAAATCATTTTTTTTTTTTTTCATAGCTTCCGTATTTACAGTCTGAAGTCTAAGTTTGGTTAACCAAAGTTTTTGGCCTGAGAGGAAGGTTTCTACTATATAATCGCATTAACCCTATGTGCGCTACTACCACTCAGTGCTTAGTTTATACCACCTCAGTGCAGTGTTTTTCGCTTCCTGTGGTCTCTTAGGTTCATTTTACAAAGATTTTTTCTGAGCAGACCCCTACGAGTATTGAAATTTTATGCTGAATAACTTTTTAGAACATTTTAAGCCTCTAGTGACCTTAAAAATACTAGTTTTTTCTGAACTTCTAAGGGAGAGCAAAAAATAATACATCGCAAAAATAAGGCTTTCATGTAGTGTTATAGGGTTAAAGTATTCTACAAAATCATTGCAACATGACTTAAACGTCCAGATATATTAATAGCCCAACCACTGACCGACGGCGTCATATCTCTCAGTTACCTCACGCAATAGTTCAAAATCGACACCATTCACGCACGTAAACGCACGCATACCCAACGCAAGAATCAGTTGTTATCCTTTGTTTACATTCTGCGTTGTTTTTGGTTTGTTTGGAATGAGTTGAATAACAGCGTTACCATTGTACAGCAAAGTATACATGCAGTTTTTGATTTCGTAGTAACTTGTGTTTGGTCTCGTAGTAATTTTTCTTGAAAATCGTATTATTCATAGAATTTATTAATAAATAAATTTTTAAATTGAAAATGTTGTATCATGATAATTTAAAACCAAATATTAATTGCAGTTTTGTTTACTTCTGACTCCGTGCTTCTACATTTTCTACTACTATTTCTTAAAGGATTTTAAGAATATGCACATATGTATGTATGGGCACTAAGAAACCTAATTTATTAAATTAATAAAATGCAGCAATTATATACAGATACTATTTTTATTTTAATTTTTAGTAATAATATTCACCGCGGTTGTTTAAATTAATAAAATGCAGCAATTATATACAGATACTATTTTTATTTTAATTTTTAGTAATAATATTCACCGCGGTTGTTTTTTTAATTATGTATTGCATATGTACGTATTTCGGTCTTTTTGTTTTTTATGCTTGTTGTCAAATTCTCGAGTCTTGCCGGCTCACCAAATATTATTCACCTGACAGCTTTTAAAAATTTGCTATCCGGGGTAATTTTGCTAAATTGAACAGTCAAAAATATTCACAATAGTCAAATATATTAAATGCAACAGTCAAAAATATCCACAATAGTCAAATTTAGTAAAGAAAATAGCAGAAAAAACTTAATTTTTTTCTATTTAAATTTTTATCTCCATATAAAAACAAATACAAACGATTGATACAATATGTAGTAAAATTTAGTAAAAAAAAACGCCAAAAACCTTCATTTTCTCTATTTACATTTTTATTTCCGTGTAAAAAAACGTTTGCGGCAATAGTCAAATTTAGTAAAAAAAAACGCAAGAAAAAACTTAATTTTTTTTATTACATTTTTATCTCCATATTTAAAAAAATACACTTATGTTAACATAATTTTATAATCGGTAACATTCGGAATAGTTATTGAGGTACTTTGGGAGCATATTGAAATATTCGTACTAATTTACTACAAAATGATCGCTCCGGCAACCCTGTTGCAAAGAGAGCAATCATGAGAGCATCAGCTGACACGTTATTACGTGAAAAATCAAATTGAGCTAGGTTTCTACGATACGTGCGTCAAGAGAGCCGTCGTCATGCGTTGGTGACTGGGCACTTACACTACAACTCCATAAGACAGGTTGTGTCAGCTGACACGAGCTACGTGCGTGCGTCGTTGACTGGTTGGACTATAACTCTGCAGATGATAGTATCGATTGAGCGCATGAGTTAGAAAAAACTAGATTAAATATCACCCTAATATACATATGTACATATTTATATAAATACAAAAGTATGGCCATATCTGTGTGTGTGTGCGCGTGTGCGCGCTTAGAAAGTTTAAAAAATATGCAAAGTTTGCAAAATATTATGAATATTTGCATAAATAGTTGAGTACGAAACAAGTCTGTGTGTTTGCTATGTGTGCGTGTGCGCGTGTGTTTTTGTCTTTTGAGTAAACTAAACAGACACGCACACATTGCTATATATTTACTATATTCCGTATTTGCAAAATTTCGTATTTTCCTTGCCATTATATTTTACTTATTCCTCGCATTTGGGTAATGTCTTTGCACACACACACACATACACTGTAACACACACATACATACAACGTACAGGAGCTCATCCTCCTGCATCCGTTATGGACGGATACGTACAGGAGCTAGGCCTCCTGCATCCGTCATCGCGCGTGGTGCGGAGCTTTGGCCTCCGCAGACCACCTAAAATTGAACATTTAGAGTGGAACGGATACGTACAGGAGCTCATCCTCCTGCATCCGTTATGGACGGATACGTACAGGAGCTAGGCCTCCTGCATCCGTCATCGCGCGTGGTGCGGAGCTTTGGCCTCCCCAGACCACCTAAAATTGAACACTTAGAGTGGAACGGATACGTACAGGAGCTAGGCCTCCTGGATCCGTCATCGCGCGTGGTGCGGAGCTTTGGCCCCCGCAGACCACCTAACATTGTGAACTTTGAATGAAACGGATACGTACAGGAGCTTGGCCTCTTGCATCCGTTACGGATACGTACAGGAGCTAGGCCTCCTGCATCCGTCATCGCGCGTGGTGCGGAGCTTTGGCCTCCGCTGACCACCTAACACTGACCACTTTTATAAAAATACAAAAATACATGGGTGAAGCCTTCTAAGGCAGACTGAGGGCAATAACGCGACCATTACGGACTGCGAGCCTAGTGCTCAACCCACCTCCCGACGGTAGCTTGACGGTAGTATCGGGGGGTTCGGTACGATGACAGTAGGAGGTTTAGTTCGGGTTAGAATCCCACACTGACGGGGTAAAGGCTTTCGATGCTTCCTCCTCGTAAAAAAAAAAAAAAAAAAAAAAAAACACACATACATACACCGAAACAGAATGAGCACTCACGTTCTCATCGTTTCTACGTTGTTGTTGTTGTTGTTGTAGCCACCAACACACTCCCCGAAGGTTTTTGGGAGTGTAGGGGATGTGACAGTCCTTCGTCGGATAAATGCGGTACGCTCGGGTACCAGCCCCTTCTGACACTAGCCCGACTGTCGTGCGAACGATTTTTTTGGCCATAATCAACCTTCTAGGCCGGTGGATTTTAGTCGCCTCTTACGAAAGGCATTCCTTACCACGGGTATATTCTAGGCCCCCTAACCCGCTGGGGTTATATTTTCTACGTCGTCGACATTTGTTGCCATTTTGCTGGCACATTCATAACCAAAAATAATATAAAACATAAAATATAAAATATATATGTGCTCGCCGCTTTAGACTCCCTTTCCCTCCAATCCGCTGCACTGCACACTTCCCACCAATGTCCATCCCCCTTTAGCGCACTCGTTATGCTTACTTATGTCCTGACAGCCAAGCAAAAAAATGCGAGTATCTAGTATGCAATTTGGAATGAATAACTTTGTATATATGTACGTATGTATTGTGACGGACTTTTCCTTTGGGTTTGCTGGGGTAGCGCAGTCCGTCCAGGGTTCCTGAATTTATAAGAATTCCTAGTTTTCCAAATTAAAGAAAACCCTGTATTTTAGTTATTTTCATAAACGTTATAAAATTCATTTATTAATATATTCTTTAAACATAAATTATTCCCTACAAAAATTCCTACGACTGTATAAAGGTAGCGGAGGTGTTCTTACCCGCCCGCTGACCTTCCGTTGACAGAGGTGGAAACCGCCTGCCAAATATAACTGCACACAAATGAAGTGTTAGGACCTCCAGGTGTGCGCCGTTTGTGGGTGTGTTAATTCCACCGACAAATATACCTGCTTCTGATTCCTGTGCTAAATGTATAACGTAAGCTACCAAATAATAATAATATAATTCTAAGTACAGATGGGGTGTTAAGACCCCCAGGTGTACTCCTTTGTCGGTGTGTTAATGCCACCGACAAGTATACCTAACGCTTGCCTAACTCCTACTGATTTTCCACAGGATGCTGTCGCCCTTTTATACAAAAATCCTGACAGCGGCGGACAGTTATCGCTGCACTAAATTCCCGTAGCTTTTACATTTGTTGCTAATTCTAATATAAATATGTATTCTTAACTTAACTGATTTCTAATATTAACGTATGTATGTATATCGCTGTGCACTTGCATTTTACCGTATTCCTCTTTGTGCGACCTTCGCTTACTGGCCGGCTGCCTATGGTTCAATGCGTGTGCAGTTGAGTGTACATACATATGCTTATATTTTACAATGTAAAATATACATGTTTGTTTGTGTGTACATATGTTAAACTTTTAAAGTTTAGTAACCTTAATTTTGGGGTGAAAGACTTTAATTTTAATTATTAGACTGTGTATATATGTATATGCATATGTACCTTAATATGTATATATGTATGTACTATATTTAAATTATGTATGATTATGTATATACTGCTTATGTATATAATTCGGCTGTAGATATGTATGTAGGTATATATATGTATATATTAATAATATATATATATATGTATGATTTCAATGTTGATATACATATATATGTATATGTATGTATCCTGGTATGTACATATGTATGTACAAATAATATATATGTATGTAATCCAAATTGTATATATGTGCATATGTATATATATACGTATGTGAATTCAAGTTATATAAGGATATATATACATATGTATGTATGTATGCTAATTCCTATTTGTACATTAGGCTGGGTCAGATTTCATGAATGTACAAAAATCCCATTTGTGTGTACATATATATACGTATGTAAATTCAAGTTATATATATATATATGTATGTATGTATGTATGTATGCCAGTTCCTGTTCGTATGATGATTACATTAGGCTGGGTCAGATTTCCTGTATGCATGGATGTATAAAAATCCCAATTGTATGTACATATATATTCGTATGTAAATTCACGTTATATATTTATATGTATGTATGTATGCCAATTTCTATTTGTATGATGATCACATTAGGCTGGGTCGGACTTCATGTATGCAAGTATGTACGTTCTTGTGGGGGACTCCAACTCCTCAGGATTGGGGTCCTCACACTCCCCCCTCACCTTCCAGACGGTGACTCACCGTCACCAGCCGCGTTCATGATATGGTGATTTGTAAATTGGATGCTGATCCCGAAATTTTTCTCACTGTTTCTCGTCATCGATCTATGTATAGCGTTCATTACTGCTGTGGCGTTATGGCTTGGCGTGTCGTAGCCTCATATTGGAGGTGTCGATTCGTCACGTGCTGATCCCGAAAACAATATGTCGCGCTGTGGTCCCGAAAATTTCGTATGCCGCCATTATTACCATATGCGTGTTGGCAATCTGTTCTAGGGAGAAAATTGAACGTGACTGTATAGTGACTCACCTCATAACCGTATTCATTTGCAAAATTGTATGCGTTTTCGATGGCTGAACCGATCCCGTTCACCCTGGTGATACTGTGACCATGGTTCCTCTCTACTCTGCTTGGGTTTGGAGCTCTACATATTCGCACATCTTGGCGTACAACCTGTGCATAACTCGCTGTGTTGTTTTCCATTGCTATAGCGCCGTAGTGTGCGACAATACCATGCTGGCGTTCTGCGTTCGTATTAACGTTTGTGGACTTTGGTATAATAGCACGTGATGTTGTCGGTTGCTCCGTTGTTGTGTTCCTCGCCGTGTTCTCGGGCGTCGTTGCTATTGTCGGCTGCCTGCCTTTTGCATCGTTTACCTTTGCGTGCTGCTCATTTCGGGATTCCTGCAACCTTACGTTCTCGTCTTTACGTTGCGTCTCATTTGCTACTGTGCCTTCGTCATCATGCTCTGCTTCCGCTGTGTGATATGTCTTTAGCTCGCTTATGTGTGCCCTTATCCTCTTGCCGTTACGTGTTTTATCCAACTCTACGATGACTGGTGAAATGAAGTTCACTACTCGGTGTGGCCCATTGTATTTAGGCGCTAGTTTGGCCGCAAAATTGTCAACTGCCTTAGACAATTGGTGCTCCTTTACCAAAACTAAATCGCCGACGGCCGGTCGCCATTGTCTTCTTCGCAAGTTGTAGTAACGTGCCTGTTCCGCGGATGCGTGCTCCTGTTTGCGTCGTGCCATTTCAAAAATCTCTTTCATCTTCGATTGTTTGCCGCTCAAATTGACCTCCTCCTGACCAGTGCCGAATGTTCGTTCATCGTACAGCGCGTTTGGAATACGTGGTTCTCTGCCTTGGATTATGTATGCTGGACTGTAGCCTGTTGATTCGCATACACTTGTATTCAGTGCCAGTGTTATCTCTGGTAACAACTCGTCCCAATTTCGCTGTTCCTTGCCGGTGAACTGTGCTATCATCCTTTTAATGTTGCGATTTGCTCTTTCGGTCGGATTTTCTTTCGGTGTGTATGGTGCCGTCAGTTGGTGTTTTACTCCCAACTCTTGTAAAAACTTCTTAAATTTCGTGCTTATAAATTGTGCTCCATTGTCCGTGATTAGAACCTTTGGTACGCCAAATCGTGACAAAATTCGCTCTCTAAATCCTTTTACCAAGTTTTCGGTTGTTGCTTTGCGTATTGCTACAATCTCTACCCACTTTGAGAATTTGTCAAGGAATACTAATGCCATTGTGTTACCGTGTTTCGAGCGTGGAAGTGGCCCTACGAAATCTGCACACACGGTTGCCCAAGGTTCCTCTGCAACTTGTGTGAGCATCTTTCCCGCGGCTTGCTGTTGGTTGGGTTTATATATTTGACATGTATGGCATTGTTGTACATACCTTTTCACGTCTCTGCACATTCCAGGCCAATAGTATCGTGCCATTGCGCGTGAAATCGACTTCTTTATGCCCATATGCCCTGCGCTTGGTGTATCGTGGATTTCTCTTAACACTCTCTGTCTTTGTGATGTTGGTACACACAGTTTCCACGGAATTGCGTCTTCACCGTCCATTTGATTACTGATTCGCCTATACAGCGCTCCTTTCTCTATTACGTAATCTGGGAATTTGTCTGGTGCCTTCTTTATTTCCGCCACCTTTGCTTCAATCCACTTACATTTGTTCTCCTCCTGTTGTAACGTTATTGTACCCATCTGTTCCTCGAGTGGTTGGCGTGAAAGTGCGTCTGCGACAACGTTAAGTTTCCCTTTTCGGTACTGTATGTCGAATGAATACTGCTGTAATTCCAGCGCCCATCTCGCGATTCGACCTGTTGGATTTTCAATAGCGTTAAGCCATTTCAATGCTAGGTGATCGGTGATCACCGTGAACGTGTATCCCTCTACGTATTGCCTCATCTTCCTTATTGCCCATACTATGGCCAGACACTCCTTTTCCGTCGCTGAGTAGTTTGTTTCCGCCTTATTCAATCGGCGGCTTGCATACGCTACTACTCGTTCTTCATCTCCTGTTCCTTGCGTGAGTACTGCGCCAATACCAAAATCGCTTGCGTCCGTTTGTAGGCAAAATCTCTTCGTAAAATCTGGGCACGCTAAAATGGGTGCCTGTGTGAGCGCGCTCTTCAACGTTTCAAACGCTACCTGCTGCTCCTCTGTCCATTTCCATTTGTTGCCTTTTCTTAACATTGACGTTAGGGGGTGTGAGATGCGTGAAAAATCTGAGACGAACCTCCTATACCATGATACTACCCCTAAAAATCGTCGTAGCTCTCGTAGATTGTGTGGTGGTTTGAGTTCTTTAATCGCCGCGATCTTCTCTGGATCCGTATGAATGCCATCTTCGCTTACCACATGCCCTAAGTACTTCAACTTCTTCTTAAAGAACTCGCACTTCTCTGGGTTTATCCTCAAATTTGCTTGCCTTAGTCGTCTGAAAACTTCTGATAAATGTTGTATATGATCTTCCAATGTCTTACTTGTAATTATGATGTCGTCTAGGTACGCGAATGCGTGAGGTTCTAGCTCTGGGCCGATAACACTATCGAGTGCTCTTTGGAAAGTTGCTGGAGCGGAGTGTAGCCCAAACGGCATTACCTTCCACTGAAATAATCCTCGCCCCGGTACGGTGAATGCTGTATATTGCTTACTATTTACCTCCATAGGGATCTGCCAATATCCGCTTTTGAGGTCTAGGCTGCTGATAAAGTGTGCACTTCTTAGCCGATCAAGAATGTGTTGGATACGTGGCAACGGGTACGCATCTGGGACTGACCTGGCGTTCAGTTGTCGGTAGTCGACGCAGAGTCGCCATTTGCCGTTCTTCTTTCTTACCAGAACTATGGGCGCGCTGTGTGGGCTATGTGATGGCTCGATACAATCCATCTCGATAAGCTCATCGATCTCCTTGTTCATAATCTCCTGCATCTTTGGATTCTTCGGGAAGTACCTTTGCTTGATCGGACGGTCATCTCGCATCACTATCTTATGTGTGGCTATGTTGGATACTCCTGACATTTTCTCGAACATCTGTAATTCACGTTTTAGAAATTCACTCACCCTAGTGTCTGTGTTGCCAACTGCTGTCGGGGCGGTTGCCTTGTATTCTACGCCCCCGTCTGGACTCTTGCGCTCTTCCTCGATTATTGCGGTACACATGGCTATGTCTTCCCTATGATTCTCTGTCTGCAACGTTATAGCATGTTTACCGCACCTTAGCTCCACATTCGCCTTTGCCAAGTAGTCCGTTCCAATGACCACGTTGTCTGCCAACCCTGGTAACACTAGTAGCTCACTCTTCTGCACCTGATCACCCAACTTAACCTCTGCTTCCACTGCCTCTACTATCGTTCGGCGTCTTCCATCGCCCATCACCACTCCTGTTTCTACCTCTTTGAATTTGCTTAACTTCGCTGCCATCGTGTCGCTCACAAAGCTCCTCGTCGCTCCCGTATCGATCGCCGCCACTACTTCTTCTCCCTCCAGTGTCACTGTCGCCAAAACTCGACCTTGCACCTGCTTAAAAACGTTCGTTATGTTCGAGGTTGTTGCTGTGGAGACCCCATCCCTCGATACTAATGGGGCCCCTGGCCGTTTCCCTAAACTCGTACGGCAGCACTCGCGTGTAAGGACACCTATCTTACCACATGTCCAGCAGAAATCCTTTCTAGCGTTTCGACAGCCTCGTGCGTAATGCCCACTTTCGCCACATCTTCTACATGCGGCGCGTATATCAACATACCCTTGCTGAGGCCTTCCTGTGCGTTCTTGTGGTACATCCTTCCTTGGCTCCTCATCGGCTCGCAAATAATGATACCTCTCTTCTGGACGCCGGGGTACAAATGGTCTCGCTGTCGCCTTTAACGCTTCCTTCTCTGGTGTAATATTCTCAAAATCTTCAACCAGACTTACCAGTTCTTCCAGGCTTTTGAACTCACTCCGTTTCACATACAGCTGGTACTCTCTGCGGGAATTTCGATAAATTCTACTCAACCTTTGCTCCTCCGTGTAGTCAGCATGTCGCATGAGTCCTTGCAGCGCTAACACGTAATCCTTGAACTTCTCACCAGGACGTTGAACTCGCTGTCGTATTTCATCATCCAAATTTTCAAAATATCTGGAGTTCAGGAAAAATTTGAGGAAGTCTCTCTTGAATCCATCCCATTCTTGCCACTGTCGATTGTTATTTCTGAACCACACCAACGCCTTATCCTTCAACAATTCAGGCATCGCTCGTGGGATGGAGTTGCGATTAATATCATACCCATCCGCCAGTTCTTCGACGCGTTCGATAAAACTGAGTGGGTCATTACCGCCGTCATACCTGAATCCCCACTTGCGTATTCGGTCCATCGTTGTGGCATATGTCGTCGGTTGAGGCATCACGTACATATGCTGCATTGCTTCGCCAGGTGTTACCAATCTGTATGCGCGCTCATCAAATCCCATCGCCGGATAAAATGGTGATGTTGCCCTGCTGCCACTGGCTGATATTGGTACATTTTCTTTCGGTGTTGGAGGTTGTATTGAGATCGTTGCTTGGCTGTGTTGTAGTTCCAACTCTTCGAATCGACCCTGGAGTTCCTCATCGTTGGCGTTCGCTTTTATGAACGTTGCTAAGCGCTTCCGTTGGTCGTCCATCGTTCCTAACCCCTCCAGCTTGAATTCCACTATATACTTTGACAACTCCTCTCGGCTTAGATAGTACACCCACGACACCTTCATCATGGCTGTGTATTGCACGTTCACTTCCTTGGATGATTTCTCGATCCCACTCACGCTTGTTACTTACGGCCAAATTCTACTCGCACGCTTCTCACTTAAAATCGCTGTCTTCGTTTAACTTTCCAAACTTTGATGTTTTGTACTCTTCAAGTCCTCGTATACTTTTAGAGTCCCTGCTCGGGCGCCATTTGTGACGGACTTTTCCTTTGGGTTTGCTGGGGTAGCGCAGTCCGTCCAGGGTTCCTGAAATTATAAGAATTCCTAGTTTTCCAAATTAAAGAAAACCCTGTATTTTAGTTATTTTCATAAACGTTATAAAATTCATTTATTAATATATTCTTTAAACATAAATTATTCCCTACAAAAATTCCTACGACTGTATAAAGGTAGCGGAGGTGTTCTTACCCGCCCGCTGACCTTCCGTTGACAGAGGTGGAAACCGCCTGCCAAATATAACTGCACACAAATGAAGTGTTAGGACCTCCAGGTGTGCGCCGTTTGTGGGTGTGTTAATTCCACCGACAAATATACCTGCTTCTGATTCCTGTGCTAAATGTATAACGTAAGCTACCAAATAATAATAATATAATTCTAAGTACAGATGGGGTGTTAAGACCCCCAGGTGTACTCCTTTGTCGGTGTGTTAATGCCACCGACAAGTATACCTAACGCTTGCCTAACTCCTACTGATTTTCCACAGGATGCTGTCGCCCTTTTATACAAAAATCCTGACAGCGGCGGACAGTTATCGCTGCACTAAATTCCCGTAGCTTTTACATTTGTTGCTAATTCTAATATAAATATGTATTCTTAACTTAACTGATTTCTAATATTAACGTATGTATGTATATCGCTGTGCACTTGCATTTTACCGTATTCCTCTTTGTGCGACCTTCGCTTACTGGCCGGCTGCCTATGGTTCAATGCGTGTGCAGTTGAGTGTACATACATATGCTTATATTTTACAATGTAAAATATACATGTTTGTTTGTGTGTACATATGTTAAACTTTTAAAGTTTAGTAACCTTAATTTTGGGGTGAAAGACTTTAATTTTAATTATTAGACTGTGTATATATGTATATGCATATGTACCTTAATATGTATATATGTATGTACTATATTTAAATTATGTATGATTATGTATATACTGCTTATGTATATAATTCGGCTGTAGATATGTATGTAGGTATATATATGTATATATTAATAATATATATATATATGTATGATTTCAATGTTGATATACATATATATGTATATGTATGTATCCTGGTATGTACATATGTATGTACAAATAATATATATGTATGTAATCCAAATTGTATATATGTGCATATGTATATATATACGTATGTGAATTCAAGTTATATAAGGATATATATACATATGTATGTATGTATGCTAATTCCTATTTGTACATTAGGCTGGGTCAGATTTCATGAATGTACAAAAATCCCATTTGTGTGTACATATATATACGTATGTAAATTCAAGTTATATATATATATATGTATGTATGTATGTATGTATGCCAGTTCCTGTTCGTATGATGATTACATTAGGCTGGGTCAGATTTCCTGTATGCATGGATGTATAAAAATCCCAATTGTATGTACATATATATTCGTATGTAAATTCACGTTATATATTTATATGTATGTATGTATGCCAATTTCTATTTGTATGATGATCACATTAGGCTGGGTCGGACTTCATGTATGCAAGTATGTACGTTCTTGTGGGGGACTCCAACTCCTCAGGATTGGGGTCCTCACAGTATGTATGTATGTATGTATGTATGTATATATGTATGTATTTATGTATGTATGTATGTATGTATGTATTTTTTTTGTTTGTTTATGAATGCATATGAGCTATTCGCACTGACAAGACAAACAAAAAATTCAGTGAAAATGCACAAATGTACTTATCCATAAGCGTAAGTAAGTCGAAATAATACATATTTTCACAACGAAACCAAATTAAACAACAACAAAACCAAATTAAATTTCCCTTGATAGCGTTCTCAAACAAAAAGGCACATTTTTAGTATGGAATTTTGGGCTGATTCTCAATTTGATAAGTTTCATTTTCTCAAATCAATTTCGAAAGTTGGTACGAAATGGAATGCAATCAATAGATGTATGTATGTATTACATATTTGTAGAGTACAGAAAAATTTAAGGATAGTGAGAGAGTTTGTGTTATGAGCGCAGAAATGGAATGGAACAAATAGATGTATGTACATAAGTATTACATATTTGTACTCTGATGTGATGTTTTCATTTACCCGTGCGGGTGAATTTCGCCGATGCCTTTTGTACAGTCGCATGAGTATACTAATATCTTTTTTAATATGCATACACACATATGAGAAACAAACTATGTTTTTATTAAAGTTTGTGTAACTTCCCAAAAAGCAACAAACAAATAAAATAAGAGTAAGAAATACAGAATCATTATTACACACAATCATTTTCAACCATCATTTCAACCGTTAAGAGACTGCTCAAGTAAAACAACGAACGCTGATTGAAATTTGCAAACATACAAAATTTCTTCGTTCCTTGAAACCATGACATGATGAAATTCGTGAAATGATACAAAATGCGAAACAAATTTTTTTACATATGTGTTGTAAGATATTCTAAAATTGATAAACAATGCACATAGGTAGATTTTCAAGTTTTATGCGGCCAAAAATATTTTAATGTCTACATCTATTCCAAATTGATTGTTTAATGCAAAATTTTAATAATTTGTGTTAAAAGTCGATTTTATTGAAAAATATATACAGTGACTCCAAAAAAAATCATACGCCAGAGTTTTTAAATTTATGTCAAAGAATTCTGTCGAAAATATTACTTTCTTATTTTCGTTTGAAAATGTATACAATTTTTCAATAAAAATCGTTTTAAGCAGGATTTCTAAGCTTATGGAAAAAATCCGAAAAATCGTAGAAATTTCTAAAAGTGGATTAAAAATTTCAAAGCTCGGCCAGAATTTATAGAATATTTTTAGGAGATTTCTAAGTATACTCTTATGTAGCCAACCAATTTTAGTGTAAAAAATTAAATTCTCAATGCTGTGAAAAATTCCGTCGATTTTATAAGTTTTTTTCTGTAGGGTGTTTGCCTTATATACGTGAGACCGTTCCAATTAAAATTTCCGAAAAGCCAATGAAAATTTTCAAAAAGTTGAATGTTGCATGTTATTATATTAAAATTTAATGAGCTGCAAAATTGCATACTCAAAAATCTTCTAAAAAAAATGTAGCTTTAGAATTCTTAGCCCCTTTTTATGATAAGTATTTCCTTGACTTTGAAAAATTGGAAATACTAAAAATACTGCTTAAAAAGTTAACAATAATCGCTGATAAATATCTCGGTTACTTTCGAGCATCACCTACTTTAACCAAGATATGCGTTAGAAATATAAACATTAAAATCAAATATAAAACACAGAAAAGAAAATTATTGTAGGTACATATGAAAAACCCTGTATCTAGTAGTGAAGTGCGGCTTTGTGCGACGTAATTTTTTGGCGGAAAAATACTAATTGTACTAGATATCATATCCGAGGGTTAATTTGACTGAGTCTGACAGAGCAATATAACAAAATCAATTTTGAACACAAAAAAGACTGAAATTTTTTTTTTTAAATATTCCAACTTTAAAAGCTTAAAACTGAAAACTTAGAATTATTGGAAATCAAGGATATTATTGAAAAGTGTTAATAATTACTTGAAGATTTAGGATCCATAACGGTTACTTAAATGAAATGCTTTAAATAATAAATATTCACGTTGAAACGAGCACTTAAAAATATGTAAAAAAAAAATTAAAATATTAACTTTAGATATGCTAAGTTTCGACCATATGGGAGCAAGTGCAGAGTATGGGGTCGGGAAAAAAGCGATGGATTATTGTTCCCCAGTCTATTTCCAATATGTGGGTATGTTTTTTTCTGTAATTGTAACAACTTCACAAAATTCAATTTTGGCCGCATAAAACATGAAAATCTATCTATGTGCAATGTTAGATGAACACTTGAAAATATGTTTATTTTCAAATTATATATATGCTGATTCTCGAATTTAGAAACAATATTTTCTCAAACGTTTGAGAATGTCTTTTTCAGAGTTTAATGGGTAGCTCCACGCGCTCCACGGCGTATGAGCAACCTTACTTATGATTCTTGAAACGAGTACGATTACTACTACCTACTTATACAATGTATGTATGTACATATTTTATTCTACATATTTCACATTTCTTATTTGCCATTTTTTTATCTACTATTTTTTGCTCTTTTTTGTTTCTTTTTTTTTTGTACGTTCTACTATAATCTAACTATCTGCTGCTAAAATATGCATAGCCCAACCACAATGAAATGCCTTTTGCTTGGCGTAGCTTGTCGTGTTGGCAAGTGTCGTTATGCGGGCAATACATTGGTATTTTGCTGTGCCGAGCTAAGTTGGTCCTCTAGTTCACTTCTTTATTCCTTCTTTAGTCCTCCCTGTCATCTCTTCGTTTCGTAGTTCTTACGTTGCCAGCGCAAGTGCCATTATCCTTTGCGAAAGTCTTACTGCTGGCGGTGCTCCTCCGTTGCTTCTCCGCTGCTCTTCGACTTCTCCTCCGTTTGGCATTCTTTGTTTTGTATTGGCTGGCCCCCTTTATGTGCGGTTATGCTATGTTACGTTATGCTGTGCGCTATGACTCATCGCTTTTGCATATTTTGCAAACACACACAAACACACACCGGCTCGTAGATAGATAAAACAATAATAGAAGAGCAATAATAATAATAATAATAATGTAGTAATGTGTTGTGAATGCAATGCAAAAAAGAAGTAAGTAGATGATGATGGTGATACATCTGAGCACGTACAACACATACAGGGTACTTCTTACTTACATATTTATGTAAGCAAACAAAAAATTCAAACCGCTCTGACTAGGTTATAGATTTTCATAGGGGCGTTAATGGGTTAAAATATATTCTGCGAAATGAATACTTTTAAAATTTTACTATTACCCAATAAACACAACGGATTCGCCTCGAATTCGAGACGAGATCGCTTCTCTGATTATATTATCGCGGCGATAGTTCGCGACAATAGATCGGCGAATCCGAATTCCCAGGCGAGTCACCCCTCATTAGCGATTCGCGCATTTTTATATTCTCGGATCGTTGGCGATTCGAGATTTAGACTCATTGGCGAATACATTCTAGAAAATCTTCTTCTGCGAATCCGCCTCGAATTCGCCACGATATCATCCGAGCTTTCCAGTCGCTTGAGTAGAGTTTTAAATGGTAAATTAAAGTCCAACAGGGAATTTCTTCGTGTAAAACAAGATTTAATAAAATTAATAAATGCTATTGCGATAATTGATTTTTCTCGAGTCCATCTCGAACTCGATACAAGTCCGAAAAATTACATTCACCTCCGCGAATTCATCTCGAATTCGCCGCGATATCATCCTCGCGTCTGTGTTTATTGGGTATTAGCTGAACATAACATACATATGTAGTAGTATCTTTAACCTTAATTTTCACTTTACCAAAAAAAAAAAAAATACCCCGGAATGTATGTAACGATTTTTTAACTTTTTGCCTTGTTGCCAATTTTCTGCCCCTGCCCTGGTTGGTATTTTAATTCTTTTTGGCACTTCGTTTTAAAAAACAAATTTCACTTGGGCATTGTTGCCAATTTTCTGTCTCATTACATACCCAGCTGATTGGTATTTTAATTAAATTTTACCACGTTTTCTAAATAAACAAAAACTATACCCCGAAAAGTGTGCGACAATTTTATAACTTTTGGCCTTGTTGCCAATTTTGTTCCCCATAACATATCGAGCTGTTTGGTATTTTAATTCTTTTTTGTCACTTTTTCTGTAAACCACGCCGAAAAGTGTGCAACGATTTTTTACACTTAAGCCTTGTTGCCAATTTTATGCCCAAAAATTACAAAACGCGATTTAAATTCCACATGCGACCGCTAATTATTTTTTGCCAAGCAAATATGAGTAGAATAAATAAAAATGTGCTCAATTCCAAAAAAAGGGGGAAAAAATTGTGATTTTTACAAAATTTTAGGTTAAGCAGCTGGAATAAAGGTGTTAAGATTAGTTGCGCACAGTAAATATGCTAATAAATTTTAAGCAGCAAAAGCAAAAGAGAACTCGCGACGTATTAAATGGTGTCGTCAGTGGAGAGAGAGGCGGAGTAGTGAAGGTGAGATGGCAGGCGGCGTAGGTCAAGTAAGAGCTGAAGCGGCCTAGTAGAGGCAAGCAGCGGAGGAAGAACAGCGGAGACCAAGCGTGGTTGCAGTAAAGCTTACAATGAATACAATGAATAAAAAAAGTAAAACCAAGAACTTTTATTTGTGAAAAAATCACATGCCAAGCAAGAAAAATGTGAGTCAGAATGCTGACAAATGAAAAAAAAAAAAAACAAAAAACGAAAACAGAAAAAAAGTTGTTTATTTAGCGCGAGTGAAAAATTGCAAAAGAGTAGCAAACAAACAAAAAATAAGTTAAATACTCGCATGACAACAGACAGAGTAAAGTAAAGTTAGTTTATAACTAAATTAAAAATGACTTGCATGCCTGCCAGCAGTTTTTAAAGTCAACAACAAGAAAGAGTCGGGCGAAGCTACGAGACGGCAGTGCAGAGAGTAACTAGTGCGCTGCTCGAACCTTGAGGGCGGCAGGCGCTCTGTTATCTTTTTTCTTTTTGCCTAAGTTTGCTTTGGCCTTCAGCCATACACAGCTATTCTACAATCCCCCGGAACTCCGATCGCGGCGACGCCGACTGCTACGACAAAACGAAAATTGGTATTCTGGTTTACGACGTTTCGAACATAAGTGTTGTTAAGTGTTAAACTATGTTCGAATCAGTGTTAGATAGCGTTTATGCGAAATAATATGTATTTTTGACAGCAAATTTATATTTTCAGTAAATTTTAGATTAAATTTTCAGAAAGAATATATTAAATGGTTAAAAAATGGATTCCATTGCTGCAGCAGCTTTTTTAGTGGAAAAATAAATGGAAGAACAAAGGAATTTAGACATTAATTTTAATTCAATTTTTTAAAATATAGCTTTCTATTATAAAAAAAAAGTGCCAACATATATGAAAACGGCATTTATAGAATACTGTCACCAAGTTTTATGAGAGAATACCTTGTAATTCGGAAATTAACACCGGCTAAGCTTGGGTAGAATGAACCAAATTTATTTATTTACAAACTACTAAAAATTTTTCAGTGAAGCTTTCAGGAAATATTCTTTGGATGATAATTCATATATCTTTAACGCTTTCAACTATTGTTACATTATAATATTAAAGTTTTCCAAAAGGAGAATTCTGCCGGCTGAGGTTTTTTTGAAGCGCGGCCGAAGGCCGGTGACACAAAAAAGTCTTCTACATACACATTGCTTTAACAAGTAATACCTACCTCTTGCACTGTAATCGTCTGGCGAGAGCGAATTTTTTTATGATCTGTGATAGGATCGTGGTTCATTATATACAAATTTTCCTTTAACACCAGTGGTACATTATTGCGATTCCCACCTTAACTATTAGTAATTTTAAATTATGAAAAAACTGGACTCCATGAACTCAATGGCAATGAAAATGCCAACTTTAGTGAAAATAACATTTACAGCTTATTCCCACAAAGTTTCATGCGAAAACCTCTTGCAGTTTGTTTGTTTTACATTATTTATAGTAGATACATAATATGTTATACTGATGCAATCTATGGATGACGCTCTACACTGTTCGCATATCAACAAGATTTTGTGGATCGCAAAATATAAAAGCAAATTTGGGATCCCGGTTGCGATCAATCAAATCATGAATATGTACATATCGTGTAGCAGCAATTTTGTGACTCGCCAGGATGCGTTGAGCATGAACGGATATAGAAAGTGAGCACGTTTATTCGATTTGTTAGTTTCTCGTGCAAATGTTTGTAAATCATGTCGCATGGCGATATTTTAAATCTTTAAAAAGACACAGTCAGGCAAAAATGCTTAAGGGAGTACATCTTGGCACAGAAATTATGCCCGAGTTGCGCTACCCACTCATCTTACATGATCGTAGTAATAATACACACTTAAAATTATTTTCAGAAGCTTTTATTAAACAATAATATATAAATATTGCTAAAAAGGATAATAAATTTTATTATTAAATAAAAGTTCAATACATTGAAACTCTTTGTACTTATTTTCCTCTATTCAGTCTATTGTACTAAAGCAGATTCCTTTTGTTCACTTATTTTGCAAAGAAAAGCCCAGTAGCATAGCTAAACCAAGCCCGTTTTGTATAATAATGTTGCATAAATTTAAAAATCATAGTTTAATTACATTAAATTGGTAATATTTCCAAAAATAATCAAAATTTCTATTGCCTCCGACACACAAAAGCTGACGGAAAGAATCGCTCCGATAAACTGTCAAAAATCCGATCCATCGTGAACCAGAATGCCGATTTCCGAACTTCGAAAAAATCTGACGTTCATCGGACGTCAATCGAATTGCAGAATGCCATTTGATCCGATTCACCTCCGATGAAAGTGGATCGTAAACCGGAATAGATGTGATATTTAACTATGTATATGTATAGCACATCACAGGCCAACTAAATACTTTTTCTTCCTCCTTGCTTTGCAAATGCAGCTGGTGCAAATCGAAAAACAAAAGAGGAAGAATAAAAAAATAAATTAAAATGGAACAAATTTTGTAATGAAATGCTGGACGTCACGCTGATGCTGACGCGGCTCACTGTTGGCTGACTCACGCTATGTTATTTATATTCTTCTTCTTCTTTTGCAGTGTAAAAATTTATTTCTCATTTTAAGCAAGAGTACTTAGGGTGCGAACAGAGTGGGCGCTGATGCCGAGCGGAGCCGAGCCGAGCTTATTGACGCTTATTTTCATGCGAGAAGAAAATTTGTCTATAACACAGTGAATGCGAGAATCAGCGCTGAAATTCTGTTTATTCCATGTGTTTTGCCTTTATGTGATTTAGTCTTATTTTTCATTTGTGTTTATAAAATTGCTGTACACGGTAATGGATTCATCTGATGAAGAATATTTTGCTTCTCCTAGTGTGGTTAATGCAATTATTATCACAAAAGAATTTCGAAAACATCCAATTACACTAAAAATATATCAATTTGGTGAATTTCATCATTTATATAATGATTTAAGAAAATATCCTGCTAAATTTCTTTAAAAAAAACCATTAAAAAACACGATTTCACGCTAAAAAGTAAACGTCAACAATGCAAACAAGCGCGCAAAACGCTTTGAAACTGTTTTTCTCGCACTCATCGGCTTTGCTCTCTGCTCTTGTCGGCGTTCACTGTGTTATGCACAAGCTTATTTGTATTGACTTGTATGTAACCAGTTTTATCGCTTTGACAATCTCGGCTCGGCATTCAGCGCCCACTCTGTTCGCAGCCTTAGTTGATTTACTTGAATAAAGTGAGTATGAATAAATATGTGTGTATGTTGGCTGGAGTGAAGAGGTGGAGTGGGGAGACTATGGAGCAGGGAGAGTAAAGAGAGTAAGTCGCAGGAAGAGATTCATAGTTGGAAAGACGTTTGTTTGTGTCATTGTGTTATAAACAAAAATTCATAATATATTCAAGTGCTAGTCATTGTCCCATTTAAACGCTGCATTCAACCTAAATATGCATATGGGGCACATATCTGCGCTGTAGCCTCCACTCGCATCCATCCACCATTCGCCACTCACCACTTTTCTCTCCAAACACCATGTATGTATTATTTGCCTTTTGCCTTTGAGTTCGTTAAAGCAAAGAAAAAAAACTTATGCAAAATATAAATATGAAAAAACAGAAACAAAGTACAACATAAAATATGCAACACAAATATTGTTTTTTAATACGGAACAAATAAGTAGCGTTGCCATGTAAACAGCATATACACACATATCCATCTCATTTTTGCTTCATTTGTTCCTCTTTATTCATATTAATTCCAAATACGTTTCCAAAGTGCCACCGCCCTCCACATTCATCAATTTCTGTGAATTACTGCTTTTTATTTCTCCAAAATCTCACTTGGCTTCTGACACAACTTTGCTCGGTCCACTGCATTCAGCACTTTTACCCAACTCCAACTTCCTTTTTGTCCAGCTTCTTTTTATGATTCTTCTTCCCAATTAGTTGTTGTTTTCGTATTGTTTCTGTTTTTGTGCTGCTGGACTGGCGTGCCAATGCAAATATTATTTTGTTAATTTTCCTTCGTTTCTTTTGAAATTTTTTGGCCTGCTTTTTCTTAATTTTAGACATTGGCACTACTTAAATTTTATAAATTTTTGTTCCTTTTTTAGTAGTTTTCTATTTTTAACAAATATTTCTTCTGAAGATTTTGTAATTTTGATAAAGTTTCTTCAGTGCCATTTTTTTTTGCTACATTTAGCGCTATTCAGCTTTACTCTGCTCTATTAAGTGGAACTCAGCGCATTATTCAGCATCGCCGAATGATATCCAGCTGCATTTACTGGAATTTAGTTCCTCCTCTAAATACACTTCGACTACCTTCAGTCCACTTAGATGTATTCAGCTGCATTTTACACCATTAAGCTCCATTTAACACCTTTAAGCTCCATATATTGGTATTCAGCTCCTTTCCTAGTGGCATTTCAGCTTCTTCTAGCTCACTTAGATATATTCAGCTACATTTAGTGACATTCAGCTCCGTCCCTAGTTTTCTTTCAACTTTTTATAGCTTACTTAGATATGTTCTGATCCATTCAGCGCCATTTAGTCGCATATTCAGCTCAATTCAGTTTTATCCATACCTATACCGCTCAAGTTACTCTATAACAAGTACAAAATACAATCGAACTAAATTAAACTATATTCAGCTTGCTTTTTTTCAATATTCAGCGGGTAACATTCTTGTCACAAATACATGTCACTGTTCACTTGGCTTTAACAAACCAATAAAAGCCTTTGTGGTGGCTTCAAAGATATTATGTTACTCATTTTCAATTCAAAAGCAAGATTAGGCTGAGCTGGAAATTAATTTTTTATTAAATATACGCACAATTACAACCTTTAAGCTTTTCTATGTACTTTTTAACTTTTATAACTTTTTTGGCTTTATTTAGTGCCATTCAGCTGCTTGAAACTACAATTCAGCTGCTTAAAAGTACAATTCTGCTACTTAAAACTGCCATTCAGCAGCTTATAACTTAAATTCAACCTTTTAGCTCTTCAATTCAGCTTCATTCAGCGCCATTCAGCTCTTAAAAATCCTCAATTCAGCTACTGGCTTGCACATTCAGCAGCGCAATTCAAGTACAGTCATCGCCTTGCTGCCTTTCTATAGTTAATACCAAACGAACATGACACTTTCCACACTAGCAATTTACCCAATTTATTTTAACAAAACACATTGCATACTTTCAGGCACTCACGCAGTTGCGGCAGACAGTCGTCAAGTCTCGAGTTTCGAGTCATTCAAATTGCAATCATAATGGTCTATAATACTCGTAATAATGTTTTTGTTAGCGAATAATAATAATAATAATACATAATAGTAATAATAGTGGCAGTAAGAAGAATCAACGAGAAGACGAAAGCAGATGAAGGCGAGAAGGAAGGAAGAGAACGAGAACGAGAACAACTGTGACATGCATTGAAATGACAATATTCATTGTTGTTGCTGTTGTTGCAATTATAGTTCAGTTCAACAAAGCTATACACATTTCCGTTTTTAACTGCATTGAATTGTTGTTGGTTGTTGTTGTTTTTTGTTGACTCTTGACCGGCTGAGCCGTTGGCATATGGACAAAATGGACGACAACGGATGACGACTGAGGAGTGAGGAGTAATTGAGGACAAATGAATATGGTTTTTGTAGTGCAGCAGTTGGCTGGGTGGACTCAATGAAATTGCTTGTATGTACAAATGTATGTACATATGTGTGTGCATATAAAAATGGATTTTGCAGTGTGTGTGTGTGTGTGTATCCGCTTATTTGTACAGAAAAACTCATACAAATTTGTCGTCGCATTAAAAATGACAGTCAACATCAATTGCAGTTGGAGATTTGCTTGAGTGCAGACAGCTTTTTCGACCAAACAACAACAACAACAACAAAAGTCGTAAAATGCATGTGAGCTCACACAGCAGAGCGAAAACAGATCGCCAATTGGTGCGAAAGAGTGTAGGCTATATAGAGTATACTCGTAGTTAGAAAATTGAAATACAAATCAAAATAATTATCAAAAAACGGAATTAAAATTTCTTCAATAAAACCAACCATTTATCTATGGAGTAAAATTTCAAAAACGCTTCTTTATAAAATTAGCGTGTTCTTTGCGCTGCTGAATAAAGTAATACAGCGCTGAATGAAGCTGAATTCTGTTGAACTAAAATTTTTGCATTCCTCGTTCAATTTTATAAAATTAGCACGTTTTTTGTGCTGCTGAATAAAGTAAAATAGCGCGGAATGGAGCTGAATTCTGCTAAAATAAAGTTTCAGCAGTCTAGTTTCTTTGTTTTTACAAAACTAGCACCTTCTTTGTGCAGCTGAATAAAGTAAAATAGCGCTGAATGGAGCTGAAGAGAGCTGAACTAAGGTTTTTATATTCCCGTTGTTATTCCGGTGCAAAGCTAACCGTGCTGAGTTACGCTGAATAGTGCTGAATTAATTTGAGATAAAGTTCTTATATTTCTATTTCCATATTCATTTTTTTTCAAACTTAATAAAGTTACACTGAGACAAGTGGGCGGTGCTGAATAGAGATGAATTAAAAATTTTCCATTTCTATTATCATTTCTTTTTTAGGAGCTAAATGAAAGCAAATACAGCTTAATTCAGCTAAGTTAAAGTTTTAGCATTTACATTAAAATTTCTTGCCAGCTGAATAAAACTTGTTTATTTCGAGCTAATATTTTGTATCTACATACGTACCAGTGCTATTTTCATTAATTTTGTGCGGCTGGTGAGTGCTGAGTAGTGCCTAGCGGCGCTGAATACTACTTAGTAGATCCGAGTAGATCTGAATTGAAATAAATGGAATTAAAGTGTGCTAAATTAAGCTGCTGGCAGTTACTAAATTGAGCTAAGTAGAGCTAACTAGTAGTGAACGTAACCTATTAACCGTAACTGGAGCTGAATATGCATAGCTGAATTGAGATGAATAGATCCAAATGGAGCTGAGGAAGATCAAGTGGAAGGGAATCGAACTGAGTAAAGCTAAATGGAGCTAAATGGAACTAAATGAAGCTAAATTAAGCTGTTTGCAGTTAAATGGAGACAAATATGCCTAACTAATAGTGAACGTAACCTGTCAGGCCTAAATGGAGCTGAATATGTATAGCTGAATTAAGCTGAATAGACCTAAATGGAGCTGAATAGGACCGATTGGAAGGTAGTGGAACTGAATAAAGTCGAATGGAGCTAAAATTGTCTAGTTACATATTACATGTCGCTTTTTTTTATTTAAATTGATAATTGTTGTTGTTGTTGTTGTTGTTGTTGTTGTTATTGTTATAATTACTAGTCAGCAATTTTGTTGGCGCCTGTCGTCGTTTATTGCAGCACTTGTCTGCGCCACAGCAAGCAAAAAAAGAAATTGCCAGCTGCTCTATTTTCCTTCTACCCCCTTCCTTTTTTCTCCATCCCCTTTTCGCCATTCTTTTCTATCTCCTTCCCTTCTTCTCTTTTCCTCTCTCTCTCACTCTTGCTTGTGTATCGCACGCTTTTTCAAATGACTTTTGGCTTTGGCTTTGTCGGTCAGCCATTTATGTTGCATTATTCGGTGTGCGCATTCGCTTGTTATTGTTCTTGTTCTTGTTTTTTTTGCAATCACTGTTATTATTTTGCTATTTTTTTTATTGCCTGTTTGTGTCCAGATTTGCTCCATTTCATGTTAAGCAATTTTTTCAAAATATTTTTTTGTTTTCTCTTTAATGTGCCATCTGTCAATAAAGTGCATTTTTAGTTACACATACAAGTGTGAATGTTTTGCGTTTGTGTGTGCGCGTGTGTTTACGTGCTCATGCACAGCTTGTCCAATTTGGCTGACACGCTTACCACGCAATGCAATGCAATGCAACATCTGCTGCATTTTGCTGCTTAGCGTCTGCTTTTGATAGCTTTTTCGTGACACTCGGCTCGACTTTATTGCACATTTTTCTATTTATTTTTCCTCTTTTTTTGCGCACTTTTTTCTTATTTCTTATACCCTTTTTCGTCTCCTTCTCCCTGTCTTTAGTATTCCCATTTTGGTTTCTCGTCTACTTCAACTTTTTTCCTTCCTCTTCGCTTTCTATTTGTCCAACAATTTTCTATTTTCACTACCTCTCCTTTTCTCCACCACTCTACCTCTTTTCCCTTCTCTCACTCCCACTGTCTTCCTCTGATCCGCTTCACCTGTCTGTGTGCCTCTACTCTACCTGTCTCCCCATTTGTTTACTCTTATTCTTATTGCTTGTTTACTTTTTGTCGCATCTTTCGCTTATGTCTTTTTAATTTACTCGATTTTAATAGCTTACAAGAACAACAAGTGCAACAACAACAACAACAGCAGACATTATCTGCTATAAGGCAGGACATTTGCAGGCAAACTGAACATTCTGTGTCGTCTGTGTATTGAAGCGTTTTGTTTGCTTTTCCTTTTAACACTAGCAGTCGCTGAACTTTAAACAAGAGAAAGAAATGAGTTTTGTGCTCAAATAGTGTACAGTCTGATTTTGTTTTTTTTTGCATTTCATTATTTTTGTAGTCTCTATTGACTTAATGTAATATTAAAGGTATGTAAAAGGAGGAATATTGACGTTAGTGCATGCAAACATATGAGTTTCATGATAGAATGTAGGTTATACTAAGAAAAGATACAAAAAAATTGTGGATGTACCGGCAGCATAAGCTGCTGTGTAATAAGTAGGGAAGCTAAAAATATGCAAATGCATATTTAGACCTAAAATGCATATTTACGGTCAAAATGCATTTCTTGTTTATTTTGGCATATTTTGGCACTTAATCGAGCAATATCGAAAAATATTAAGCTGACAACATCTTATCTGTGATTAATTCAGATAGTTGCATATACATACAAACAAGGCTATTTAACTATTGATCTGGGCCCCGGAGCGGAACATTTTCCCTTATAAAAATTCACCACGAAAAACACTAAGTTCTTGTATGCTGATCAGAGCCTCGAAGCAAACCCAGAGTAAAAGAAACTGTGCTCCGATGCCCTGTTATTGATAGAAAGCAGCTGTAGCGTGAAAATTTGAAGGGAGCAATAATATGTAATATGTATCGACATACATAGGCATACGCTACACTGTCAACATGAATCGCGATATTTGGATCGCGATTCATATTGATGGTCTGTTGAATCGCAGACTAGTTCAATATGAATATTGCGATATTTTTCTCGCTCTGAGGTTTAAAACAGTTTACTTCCGTCCTTTTCACACTTTCACTTTCAATTCGTTAATTGGCATTATTGCGGATCGGGGATTTCAAAATTTCTAAATATTTTGCGATCGAGAATCGCGATCCATCAATACTCGATGATACACGGTCAATATTAATTGTTTTCCGCATAAAAGAGCTTTTTCTCGGAAAGCCGCCAAAAATTCACAATGGAAAATATATGTAGTACAACATTTGATAGTTCAATGCAACCCTGTGTAATATTAATGGAATGGTTTCGTTTGCTTTGTAAAAAGATCTCATGTATTTACATAAATACAAATCTAAAATTAATTTAAAGTATTTTATAGTATTTAAAAACAAATTTCTTAAATGGGGAATATGTGAATTGTACGTTTCAGTTATTATATTGTTATTATTTTGCAAAATTCGTTAAATATGAATGTAAGCTTGAAGCGAAATACATACATTTTATGAGCTTATTTCAGGTATTTTTTAGGCATATATGCATATAATGAGATTTTTTCGTGCATATTTTTAGCTTCCCTAGTAATAAGCGCCTCAAAGCATACTTCTCTTTAAAAAAATTGGTCAAAAATGCCTTGAATTTAACAAGCCTTTCAATTGTACTCAGCAATACTTAGTTAGCAAGCGATTGTTCTATAAAAAAAATTCTATTCCTCCATATGCACCTATTAACTTATCTGCAAGCATTTAAAGCATGTTACTCATACGCCCCGCCAACCAGCCAGTTAACAAACCTTTTAAAATGTTCTTACGTTTTAAAGAAAATAAAAAATATGAAGCCTCGCAATTCACACTGAAATTGAGCTTAGCCAGTCGCCTTCGTAATTAGCAATTATAATTGAAATAATTATTTCAGTACTTATACCTTGCACACGTTTAGGCCTACGATAATTCAATAATAGTTTGTTTTCAAATGTAAAGCTTACTTGTACTCGCAAATAAATTCGGTTTTACTAACAAAAAATATTTAAAAATTGATTTTCGCAGCTATCTTAAAAACTCAGCTGGCTTATTGCATCATTTAGTACATATCGTCGGTCTCCTGCCAGAAAATTTTTTTAAGTGCGATGTCTGCACTTTATCGGGTATATATTGATATAATAGCAATTAATATTTGTATATATGCTTATGTACATACAAGTACATATTATGTATGTATGTTTACACAAGAATTTATACAAATATAAATTGTAATTACATCAATATATACCCGATAAAGAGCAGACATCGTGCTTAAAAAAATTTTCATATTCGTGTTTCTGGCAGGATACCGACGATATATCTTTAATAACTCCTTGCATGCTTTTAGGCATAAAAAGCTCGAGTAATGATTGTTTTTAATAAGAAGCTTATTAAAATATTTCATTTTGATGTATTGTGGAACGATCCTCCGTCATCCCTTGTCAAGTTTGGTTTGGAGACAAACCGGTTTCGGCTAATATGCGCCATCTTCAGTGTCTTTTTTCGTTCTGAGTTATTTTGTGTAAGTTCGATAGTACTTATAGTAACTAACTTCCAACGTTTGGTCACGTACTTCGTGTTCGTGTGATGTGTTCGTGCATTCGTGCGTTCGGGCGACGTGCATGCGTGTGTGCGTGCGAGTCTGTGCGTTTAGGTATGTAAATCTATTTTTGTATCCTCATTAAATAGGCAGGTAAAAGTCCGTTATTGTCCTCTTGTGTGTTGTTTTGTTTATGTCGGTTTTAGGTTTTCTGTCCTCTTTTCGGTATAATAGCTTAAGCGGTTCAAATAATGTATCTGATGCGGTGTTTATTTGTTCATTTATTATTTTACCTACGAATGTCTTCTGTTTGTATATCTCCATATTTTCTAATACGTTAAGTCGTTTTCCCTTGTGTTGTATGTGGAGAATTTTAGCTGTTTTTCCTATTTTCATGCCTGCCTATTTAATGAGGATACAAAAATAGATTTACATACCTAAACGCACAGACTCGCACGCACACACGCATGCACGTCGCCCGAACGCACGAATGCACGAACACATCACACGAACACGAAGTACGTGACCAAACGTTGGAAGTTAGTTACTATAAGTACTATCGAACTTACACAAAATAACTCAGAACGAAAAAAGACACTGAAGATGGCGCATATTAGCCGAAACCGGTTTGTCTCCAAACCAAACTTGACAAGGGATGACGGAGGATCGTTCCACAATACATCATATTCCTACCCTGTCGGAAAAACAAGCAACCAAAAAGTATTTATTTCATTTTGCTGATAAACTGCTTAGGAATAAATTTTCGTAAGCCTTTTAATAACTTTCACAAACTTATTGCACACTTTTAGGCATAAAAAGCTCAAGTAATGATTTTTTTTATTTACTTACCAACAAAAACATTTCATATTGCATATGAATTCTTTAAGCATAAATTTCCGTATGCCTTTCAATAGCTTTAGTACACTTATTGCATACTTTTAGGCATAAAAGCTCGAATAATGATTTTTTTAACAAGAAGCTTACTTATACTGAAAACAAACGTTTAATTGTACTTACTTATAATCTTTTTAAGAATAAATTTTCGTATGCCTTTCAATAAGTTTTACAAACTTATTGCATACTTTTAGGCGTAAAATCTCGAAAACATGCTTTACAGCGTATAAAGTTAATTAAAGCCGTTCTTTCGTTATTTTTTTGGCTCGCATTTTCAACGCCTTTACACTTCTCTTTTGCTATCACCCAACTCTTTCGCCATTTCTTCTTTGCAACAGTCCGTTGCTTTTCTTTTTTTTATTTTATTTTTTTTCTTATTTTTCTTAGCCCTTTTTAAAAAATTAAATTTCACCCATGCAAAATGTATTTAAATGCGATACAGTCTTGACTTATTTGCCCCCTTTTTCCCTCTTTTTCTCTTCTCTGTATTTCTTTTCTTCACTCCTTGCTTATTGCTGCTTTTTTTTTTTTGACACACGTAAAGTTTTTTGCCTTGTTTGCTGCATTTCATTCAAAGGCAGCAAACTTTGCTGCCTTGCCCCCATGTATAATTCACAGCGTGAAATTTTTGCCTACTTTTTGGCATGAAGTAAATTGCATTTAATGAAACACGCAATTAATCTTGCACAGTTTTAAGCAAGCGCTGCGTACAACTAATTTGCGTTGATTTCATGCTTTTAGTTTTTTTTTTTTTGTTTCGAAATGCAAAATGCTCAATGGAAAACTGAAAAATTGTGCGTGAACTGTGAAAGGTTTTGAAAATGAGAGAGAAGGAGGGAGAGAGTGGTAAGAGAGTCATAGACCGTCCCTCCCAGCGGCCAAGGAGTTAATTTGTTTAAAACGTAGCGCCATCAAAACTTTTGCCACCTTCTGTTTGATGAACTTTTGCAATTTCTGTGCTTTCTCTTCTCGATTTCTTTGCGCGCTTTGTAGATCTTTTTTAATTATCTTCTTTTATTTTTGCTACCTTAACAAAGCTGCTGCAAAGTAAAACACAAAAACCATTTAAAACGTAAGACAGCGTAAAATCAGCGTCAAACTTTGGCACCATTTTCAGATTAAAGACAGAAAAAAGTTTTTGGAGCAAAACGTTGCACATTAAAATGAGGGTACATACAAAATTAGTGCATACTTTTAGGCGTGCAGGTGCGCTCGCATGCATTTGCGTGTAAAAGCAACTTTGTCGCTAACACAAAAGCGCCAAACGGGTGAATAATAAGCAAAAAAGCGTTACATGCGTGTAAGGAGAAAAGGAAGGGAAGTGGCAAAATTGTAGCATAACTTTAGGCGTATGAACGTACGCGCGATTAATGTTAATTAGTAATTAAATTCACACAGTTTTGACAAGCTTTACAACAAGTTAAAGAAAAAAGACCAAGAAGAAGAGGAACAATAAGGTGAAGAAGAAATGGGAAGAAGTGGAAGATGGCGATGGAGATGAAAAAGAAAAATATTAGGAAGAAGAACAAGAGCAGGAAGCAGAAGGATAAGAAGAGGAATAAGGAGAAAAGACAAGGAAAAAGAACAAGAAAAAGAAAAAAAAAGAGAGAAGCAAAGAAAAAGAAAAAGAAGAAGAAAAAGAAAAGGATAAAGCAAAAGAAAAATAAAAAGAAAAATAAGAAGAAGAAGAAGAAGAAGAAGAAGAAGATAAAGAAAAAAAATTAGAAGGAAACCGAAAAAGAAAAGAAAAGGCTAAAGAAAGAAATGGAAAAAAGACGAAAGAAAAAAGAAAATGAGAAAGAAAAAGAAAAAGAAAAGAAAAAGAAATAGAAATAGAAAAAGAAAAGGAAGAGGAAGAAGAAGAAGAAGAAGAAAAAGAAAAATAAAAGGAAGAAGATATAGAGATGAAGAATACGAAGAAGGACAAGAAGAAGAAGAAGAAGACAATATCATCCAGCTGTTCACGCATCAATGTATGCACGCAATTTCTCGTGTAAATATTTTTGCTTGTATCGAGTGTTTTTTACCAAAAATATATATGTATGTACATATACATATATATTGAAGCATATTTTCAGGTTTGGAATGAATGAACAAAATCTTTTTAATAGCTTTACAACTTTGCATATTTTCATGCGCTAGTAATGCATCTAATGTAACATTAATAAATCCTCACCCTTCTTTTTTTTTAATATCTCACCATGCTTATGCCACAATAAACTACAACTTAAGCTGCAAAATGCAAAATTTTCCCACTACAAGAAAAAAACTAAATAGAATTGAATATACTTTTAGGCGCAGTTTTATGTGCTATGTAAAAAAACACAAATTTTTGCTGCTTAGGATAGTTTTTCGGACCTCACCTTCACTGTTGAATCACTTTGCCCACTTTTATTCTAGTTTAGGCTGCATCTCTTCAACTCCTCAACATTTCAATATTTCATGTTCATGCCCTCACACATTTCAAGTGCTTCACCTTTGGCACATTTTGGCACCTTTTTTCACCAATAAATCCCTTTTAAGTGCTTTGACATGTCATAGTTAAGAGTACAATAACCTCCAACTGAAATATACGACACTTCACACACGGTATTCATAGCATGTTTCGGAATGTTTTTTTCATCACACACACAAACAGTGCCTTAGATATTACCCACACACTCCTTTTTCTCCATACCAATTCCTCTCGCAATACAATATGTACAGCCGCCCAATCCATTCAATGGCACTTCTTGTGTCATGCTTTTGATTTAAATATAATTTTTTGTTTTTGTTTTTCTGGTGTATAATACCAATATATTCTAGTTTATAACTATTCAAGCAATTCATCGGCATTCAAACTTCATATACAGTGGCACTCTAACACTCAAACACACACACACACAAGTTGTTGAGAGCTGCGCCATTGTTCTCTGCGACATTCATTCTCATTCTCATGCTCCTTCATTGAACTTATTGACATTTCACGCGCACACACGCTTGACTTATTGTTCAATTTGCACACACAGCTGTTGAAATTGGTGAGTAGGTATGATATACATATATACGAAACTGTACATGTACAGGAATGCATATTCACCTGAGCCCACCCAACACATGACAGAGTCGCCGCTTGCATTGTGTTAAGCTTTGCATAAATTGTTGAACTCACATAAATTTTGTGAATTTCTTCTTCTTATTATTATACTACACATATTTTTATTAAAACACTCCTCTTCTTTTTCTCGTTTTGCAATGTCTCATACACTCCATGCCCAGCACCATTTTCAAGCGTTGACATGACAATGCGCAAAGAATGTGCGCCCTAATAAAAAGGAATTGAGGGAAAAATGTGAAATATTGCATTTTTAGAATTATGAGTGTGTGTGTGTGTTAGTGTTACGCTCTTCGTATGTATGCATTTGGTGTTAAAATAATGTAATGTAATGCCTTTACAGCGCCTGCAGGTATCTATGCAAAGCAATTTCATTGTGCATGAGAAAATTTCAAGCTGAGAATTTCCCAAAGAGAAAAATAATATTTAATAGAAAAAATCCGGTGCTGTTAGAAGCTTGGGCAAGAAAATGAAGAAAACACAGGTAGGAGCGCGACTGTATTCGTGCGTACTGTAATGTAATACGCACTATTTTCAAATACTTAAAAAGGTTAAAAATCTTTCGCTCTAAAATTCTAAAATCTTTTAGTTATAAAATTTCCCTTTTTGGGATTTTTTTTATATGCACTATTTTCAAGTTTAAAGGTAAAAAATTAAATTTAGAATATTTAGAGCTTCTTTGGCTATTGGTTTTAAAAATTTCCCTTTTTGGGATTTTTTTTATATGCACTATTTTTAAGTATAAAGGTAAAAAATTAAATTTAGAATGTTTAGAGCTTTTTTGGCTATTGGTTTTAAAAATATCCCTTTTTGGAATTTTTAGCAATATGCACTATTTTCAAGTAAAATGATCAAAAATCAATTTAGCATGGCTAGAGCTTCTTTAGCTGTTATATTTTGGGATTTTTTGTGGTAAGATTCTTTAGCAATTAGTTTTAAAAAGTTCCCTTTTCGCATTTTCAAGTAAAAAGCTCAAAAATCAACTATGGAATGATTAGAGCTTCTAAAGGTATTAGTTCTAAAAATTACCCCTCTTGGGATTTTTTGTAATGCGCACTATTTTTTCATGTAAAAACGTGAAAAATACAATTTAGAATGTTTAGAGCTTCTTTCGTTATATGTTTTAAAAATTTCCCCTTTTGGAATTTTTTGTTATATATGTCGTTTTCGATTCGCCATCACACAAGCGAGGTCGGATCGAACAAAAATGTTTGAACCCATAATGAGTAGTAGCCATACTCGCTAACTGGTCGATAAAAATTTCCCTCTGCTCGCTATCATTCACATATAAATTTGACAGAAGGAAATTTATAGCCAGCAGAGAAATTGTGAATCGAAAGCGGCTATACACTATTTTCAAGTAAAAAGGTAACAAATAATTGTTGGGGTAAGTGGAAAAAAATTCAACAACTATTTACAGCGAAGGTTGAGTGTATAGCTATTTCACGAAAAACCATTTTCGATCATCAGCACTCTTTTCGGAAGTGGAAGAGGATTCACCGGGGATTGAACCCGAGTCCATTCCATCTTCAGCCGCAATGACCCAATGCTTAACACACTCGGCCATTGAGACTCTGTGCAAGCTGTTGGATTTTCACCACTTTTGCCTTTTTCATTTTCAACATTTAACGTTAGTGTGTATATGCTTTTGCATATATTCTACCCAAACGTGCTGAATTTTTTTGTTGGCAGTTCGCAATGAACATTTGTTGTTGGTATGTATTTTTTATATACCAACAACGTTAACAATTTTACTTGAAAGAGGTTTTAGTGCTTAGCACGAAATTTTTATTTTAATTCAATTTTTAATTGTTGGGGTAAGTGGAAAAAAATTCAACAACTATTTACAGCGAAGGTTGAGTGTATAGCTATTTCACGAAAAACCATTTTCGATCATCAGCACTCTTTTCGGAAGTGGAAGAGGATTCACCGGGGATTGAACCCGAGTCCATTCCATCTTCAGCCGCAATGACCCAATGCTTAACACACTCGGCCATTGAGACTCTGTGCAAGCTGTTGGATTTTCACCACTTTTGCCTTTTTCATTTTCAACATTTAACGTTAGTGTGTATATGCTTTTGCATATATTCTACCCAAACGTGCTGAATTTTTTTGTTGGCAGTTCGCAATGAACATTTGTTGTTGGTATGTATTTTTTATATACCAACAACGTTAACAATTTTACTTGAAAGAGTTTTTAGTGCTTAGCACGAAATTTTTATTTTAATTCAATTTTTAATTGTTGGGGTAAGTGGAAAAAAATTCAACAACTATTTACAGCGAAGGTTGAGTGTATAGCTATTTCACGAAAAACCATTTTCGATCATCAGCACTCTTTTCGGAAGTGGAAGAGGATTCACCGGGGATTGAACCCGAGTCCATTCCATCTTCAGCCGCAATGACCCAATGCTTAACACACTCGGCCATTGAGACTCTGTGCAAGCTGTTGGATTTTCACCACTTTTGCTGAATTTTTGTTGTTGAATTTTTTTCCACTTACCCCAACAATTAAAAATTGAATTAAAATAAAAATTTCGTGCTAAGCACTAAAAACTCTTTCAAGTAACAAATAATGTTTGGAATGATTTGAACTGCCTTAGATATTATTTTTAAGTAAAACGCTTAAAAATCAACTTTGGAGGGTCAGAGCTTCTTTAGCTATTATTTTTAAAACTTCCCTTTTTGGGATTTTTTTTTCTATTTTTAAGTAAAAAGGTCACAAATAATGTTTAGAATGGTTAAAACTGTTTTAGATATTAATTTTACAAATTTACCTTTTTGGGATTTTTTTAATGCCCACTATTTTCTAATAAAAAATCAAGAATCATTTTATTGATCATCACAGCTACAATTTTATTTAGTTCCCAAAAATTAAAGGGATTTTTTCCAAGTTTAAGTTTTGTTGGAAATGTTTCAAAAATGAGTTTTTAATATTTTTCTAGTGACATTATATGTAGCTCATAGCTCGGAGATTATTATTTCTAGTGTTGTGCGTTTGCTAATGCAGTTTTTGTTATTATACATAAAGCAATAAATTTCATTGTGAGAATCACCAAAAAAATTATAATTAAATTACCAAAACTAAGCACCCAAGTGCGTTATACAGATAAAATAAAAGTTGTAGCACACTTATTTTAAGTTAATCTGATCCCTTTCAAATTGTCAATTGTTCTGCCAAAGCAACTTCATTAATTTTTGCTTAATTTTTACCCTTTTCGTTCACTCCCTTATACCGCGGCACTCACAATGGCTTCACACTCCAACTTGCGCTGCAATTCCCAAGCGCCGCTTATTTTTCTGTTTTTTTTTTTTTTTTTTTTTTTTTTTTTGTTGTTTGTTTTGCCACTTGAAGCGATTTTCCTACGCTATTTTTTGTTGTTGTTGTTATTGTGGTGAGCGTTAAAGCATTTCCACTTCAAAGCCGCAAACTTTTTTTGTCTGTCCGCAGCGAGCGAATGCCACAACAAAGGAATTGTGAGTGGCCAAGAAGGCGACAAAGAACAAGAACAAGAGGAAGAAGAAGCAGCAGAAGTAGCAGCGTTTGGGTGGCATTGTTTAGCGGTGTGAAAAGCCTTGAAAGTTTTTGAACGCGAAAAAAATGGACGGAATGGAATGATGAAAAAGCGAATTAAATAAAAATGCAAACAAAGAGCGAAAAAAGAAAATAATAATAGAACAACAACAAACAATAATGAAAAAAAAAACTTTGATTGTGATGAATGAACATGAAATGGAAAAAAAAGTGTTGAAAATAATGGAAAACTTTTGGATTTACAACGCTTCGGAATAGCAAAAACAACAGCAACAGCAACAAGAGGGGGATAAGCGCCGTGGGCGGTGAGAAGTGCGAAAAAGTAAAAAATGACGGAGAAAAAAAATAAACAATAAGAAAAGCTAAACCAAAAATAACGCTGAAGTTACAGCAAAGTGATAAAGCGAAAAGAAAAGAAAATTAAACTAAACTCAAAAGGAAAAGAAAAAGGCAAAATAGAAGCAGATACTAAAAATATGTAAGTGCAATGTTTTTTGGCATAAATAAATGACTAAAGCAAAGAATGGGTGAATGAATTGTTTGGAGCGTGAAGCCAAAGAAAACTTTTGTTGGCAGAGCGAGAATGGATAAAAGTGTGAAGCAGAAGCAGGGGATTGACGAAGTGTCGGTAGATAGGTAAGGGGCGATTAGAAGGCGGCGAGTAGACAGCGGCGAGGTTACGCTGAGATTGCGGCGCGAAAACTTTTTTTGAGTAACAAAAAGTGAAAGTGAATGATATTAAGTTGTGAAACAAATAAAGAAGAAAAAACAAAACAATAAAAAATAGAAAGGAATAAAGTAAATGATAACAGTAAAGCTAATAAAAAAACCAAAATTTCTAGAAAGGCGATTAAGTGAAAGAAAAAACAAAAGTAAATCAATGGCAGTGAAAGGGAACTAATCTTGCAAACACGCAAAAAAGCCCTTAAAATGCAGATAGCAACTACTTGAATGTAGCATTCGACTGGCTAAGGAGAATTAATTTTATATACAGACTAGCAAAAACCCCTTCCGCTTCTCTGCCACTGTACCTATCAATCTCCTTACCATGCTTCATCTGCCGTTCCATCTGCCTTCTCCTTCCAGAGAAAGCTCTCTCTCTCTCCTCCTCTTCCGTTCCCTATCAACAACATTCCGCGCCATCCGAGTCCACATATCGGCCTACATATATCATTTGAATCGGTTCAGGTATCTCGGGAAACGACATAGCATGAACTATATATGGAAAGTCTGATCGAAGCCTTTAATTTGATACGAATATTGCTCAAAGATATTTGGCGGTCATCTGGGTACATACATATATTGACCTGCATATATCTCACGAAGGGGTTGAGATGCCGGAATTAAATATGGTCTAAGTTCTCTAGCGGCTTCCTTTTTTGTAAACGAGTTCTTCATTACAGAAAAAAACAATGCGTGCATAATAAAAACAAACTAAATCGGATCATAAATAACAGATTTTATAAATATAGCGACTCCAGCGCCATATAGCGAGACAAAATAAAGCCCTTGTCTGGAAGAAAAATAATGTCAAAATTTGACAAAAAAAAATCTCTTCAGTAGTTTTTGAGCAATTTGCTCACATATAGATTCTAATACTGCATGGGGACGCAGTGTGCTTTTTGTACTCGCTTTTATGTCAGACCGATTAAAACCGCATTTAAAAGGTTCGTAAAGACATAAGAATATGTTCGAAAAATTTGCTCGTTGGGTACTTTCACAAATGCAAAATGCACCGACTAAATTCTTGCGCCAAGAACATGTAAAAAAGCACAGGCGATCAAAAAAAAAGCGCCAATGAACGGCCTTAAACTAAATTAAAGAGAAAAAAAAAAACAAACACAAAATGTAAAAACAAAAATTTCAATCATCAATTCTTGCTTTAAAAAAATTATATTGAAATACACGCAAAAGCATTAGAAAACCACACGAGCCAAACGCAGCTAAAAGCAAAGCGCTGTTTAAAGAGAAACTTTTAACTATTGCAAATTTTTTTAGTTTTGCTGAGAAATGTGCGCATGTTGCGTATACGCAGTGGCCTCCCTCCACATGCGCTTTATGGTAGATAGTAATAAAGTTCTAATTTTGTATGGACTGCGTGGCTGTGTGGTATGGCGTAGTTTAGAAAGTAAGAGATTAATGTGTGTGTGTGTGTGTTTTTTGTAAATTTGTTTTTGACTGTCTTTCTGTGTGTGTTTCTTTGTGTTTGTGTGTGGTTGGCGGGTTTGGTTGGCGGGTTTGGTTGGCGGGTTTGGTGGATGGCCGCGTAGACAGCAAAGAAATGTGTTACTTCAGTCGTTAGCTGTTGCTGTTGCTGTTTACTATTACTGGTGGTGTTGTTGTTATTGTTATTATACATAGCTGTTTTTGTTTTACTGCACAGGCTGCGTTTACCCTTGTTGTTGTTTTTTTTTTTGTTTTTGTCAGCAACATCTGCGATTTAGCGTATATTTAGTTTACAACAGCGCGCCTTATTATGGTCGTTGTTTTTTCTAGCCGTCAGATGTGCACTGAAATGCAACAATAAAAAACAAAAACAAACAAACAACAACAAAAACAAGTTATTCATATCAGTTTGCTGCATTAAAAAACCACAGCAACAAAATGATTAAGCTACCAGTTCTAGCCGCACGAAAGTCATGTGTGGTGCGCGGCGTCTAAGCTGAGGCGGTGCTGGGGCATATGTAAGCTAAAGCACGAAAGAAACTTTAATAGTGCTTATGGCGCACTAAGACAAAATATTTAATGCATTTTTTGGCAGTTTTTTCCTTCTGCCTTCACATACACTCTAATCACTCCAAAGGAATGTGCGACCACAGCTGTAAATATATATGTAGAAGCGTTGCTTGGCATTTCAATGAAGCAAACACAAACAAACAGAAAGGGAAAAAACAGCCGCCGACGTTTGGCATAAAAGTTAATGCATTTTTTCTACACTTGCGTGGTTTTTAAGCATGTCGCTCGTTTTATGCAATAGGGATTTAACTCGAAATTTTCGATTTCTGGGATTTTGCCATATATTTCAATAACTGGGTCGTGCCTTTGAGTCTAGTCTTATAAAATACTCGAAAAGATAAAAATGGCGGAAATAAAAGTGATTTTGTAGTTAGCCGTAGAAGGAAACTATTTGAAATTATAAAAGTTTATTTGCGTTTTCCCAAAAAAAAATTTTTTTTGAGTTAAATCCCTATTGCATAAATCGTGCGATGTGTGTATTTACCAGGGACCGGGAGTATTATTCCTTTTATAATAAAACGCCAAAAAAAAAAATTTATATTTGGAGGAATATTTTATTTGGACAAAAATAATCAGTCAACTCGGAGTTTTATTTTTTAAGGACAGCGATAAAAAAAAAATTTGGTGTTTTATATTTTAGCACCAGCGATAAAATAAATACTTGGTGTTTTATTTTTTTAGCTCCAGCGATAAAATAAATACTTGGTGTTTTATTTTTTTAGCTCCAAAACAAAACTTCAGGGCCAATAACTAGCGAACCTCTTAAACGAATTGCATAAATTTGGTGTCAGATGAAAGGTGATTCAGTTAGCTTTTAATTGGTGGCACCCATACTAAATTGGGAAAAATTACAAAATAGGTGGCAACCTTGGTTTGAGTGGTAACCTTGGCATGGGTAGCACCATTAAAAAGCTTACTGAATTATCTTTCATCTGATACCAAATTTATGCAATTCGGTTAAGTGGTTCGCTGGTTATTGGCCCTGGAGTTTTATTTTGGAGCTAAAAAATAAAACACCAAGTATTTATTTTATCGCTGGTGCTAAAAAATAAAACAGAAAAATTTTAATTTAACCGCTATCCTTAAAAAATAAAACGCCAAATTTTTATTTTATAGCTGGCCTTTTAAAAAAAAAATCAGAAAAATTAATAGGGTCCAGGTTATTGATTCTAGAGGTCCTGGGATGAAAGTAAAGTGAATGATTTTGCCCAAGGACACTATGTAGCCCTGGAATTTTATAACATCGAAAAAAAATAATTTTTATTTTCGATCTCTGTTACCAGAAGAATTCT
The DNA here is from genome assembly GCA_960531455.1 of Urophora cardui. NCBI lineage: Eukaryota > Metazoa > Arthropoda > Insecta > Diptera > Tephritidae > Urophora > Urophora cardui. Next base: position 2,419,415 of record OY482671.1, on the reverse strand, counting down.
TGAACATGAACTCCTCTACATTAAATGTCTGAACTCAAACTGAAGAACAACCCCGTCCCTTTGGCAAGCAAATACCAAGAGTTTCCTTATCTCTCTATTTTGGTTACAGATTCAAGATCACTGAATAAAACTTTTCCCAGTAGCCGAAATCGTAGCCTAGTAAACTGACTGAGCAATAGCAGAGAACATGCTCTACATGGTCTCTTCATGACATCCGCAGCCTCTGCAATCACTTTCCACAACTAGTCCCATATTTTGAAAGCATGTGATGCTAAAAGACAGTGTCCTGCAAGCACAAAAATTATAAGTATACATTCAAGCCTTCTCAGGCATAACAATCATTTAGCTAACTTCGCATCGTACGATTTACACACATAATTTTGGACACCCACCCTACAGCACTGCGCTTGCTTCCATGCGTTATCCGCCTGGTCCAATATATACATATATGTATGCATGTAGTAAATATACTTAATTTCAACTGAGTGGCATTAAAATATACATGGTGTGTTCTACTCCGAGACCTGTCGTATACTTCTTCGCCGCCATCACATCAGCTTTTTCATTTCCGTCTATCCCCTTGTGGCTGTACTGCACTGTTCTGTATAGAGATGAACAGTAGTTCAGCAGAGCCTTGATATTTTAACAAATGGGATCTTAATCAGCCTCTCCAACGCTTTGAATTGCCTTTCTTCTTTATTTGCAATCTATTCTTTTCGAAAATCATAATTGCTTCCATTGCAGGCAATTATGGTTTTCGCTTTTGTTTTTTTGCTCTTCCTTCTTTGCCTTTATTCTATTTTCTATGCAAATAATAACTATCCATTTAGTTTTTATTTCTATTTTCAATATTACCATATTTAAATGAGTAATTAGCTTTTGAATTGTGGTAAAGAAGCACAAAGAAACGGAAGTACTTTAGGTATAAATGGATTGTGTTCATATATTTTTTTGTCTATTCTGAAGGTCACTACGCACGTCATTGGAAGATAATTGCTAATATTCATATTATGTATGCTTTTTTTTGCTATTTTTATGTATTTTTTTGTTACTATTCTTTTCTTCATTTTATTATTGAGCATATAATGATGTCCTTGCGAGCAGAATGAACACTCAAATTAGCAGAGAAAGAATATGTAAAAGCATTTTATTGCAGAGAAAGAATATGTCAAAGCATTTTATTGGTATTTAAAAAAAAAATAAAAATTTTGGAAAAAATATCCTCTTTGTCGCATTCTTCTCCACAAAAAAGTGGACTATTTGCCTCATTCCAAAACATATGAAATCTAGACAATGCATATGAGAGAAGCTATTGTTGAAAAAAAGAAAACACTAGGATGGAAGGCTAATGGTTTATTAAAATTTTGTGATAAACGCATTTTAGATAAGCATTAGAGTATGAAAATTATGCGTTTAGGCCAGCTTTTTATAGCTTTCACGTCGACAGCCTCACACCGATGCCAGTAAAAAGCTCTTTGCGCACAACAAGAATCGTTGTTCAATGATTTTCAGTCAGCGTTCAGTTGTTGAGCTGGCCGGTTGTGCTAATAGTTATGAGCAGTCTCTGAATATGACTGCGTGTGGGATGGTTTTTATTTATTGCAATTTTTTTACCTAATGTTTTTTTTTTTTAGGAACATTGATTTTGTATTTTTTGCATTAGATTTTTAATTTCAATTTTTATTTGTTATTAGTTAATAATGCTAATATACTTATAATTTCAAAATGTTAATTTTCGACCATGATGGAGTTTTTTTTTTGGGTGTAACCGAGAGCTTTTTGAGCTTTTAACACATGCGCAATTTGTGAAAGTTTTAGTGTGATAATCCCTCGTTTAAACTAATTTGCATTTGAAAAAAAGCAACAACAACGAAAGCCAGTTTTCAGTTATAGTTTTATTTTTTTTTAGTTTAACTAATAAAATAAATAATACAAATTTCTTGAGTCTAATGCATTGGTAAAAGTGAGGGTTTAAAAGAAATTTTCGACTTTCTCAAACACAACCCAATCAACATAACTTTTTATTGAAGTATCTTTTATCCAAAAAAAAAAAACAATCAAACCACAAAACAGACATTCCACAAAACCAAACAAAAAATGCTTGCAATTTCAAACAAATTTGATACAAATTCGCTTACAAGCAATTCAAGTTGTCACAGCATTTTTTTGGTTTTGGCGCAAACAACAACAATACAAGCAATTAAAATAGCATGTAACTCAAACCAAAAAAAAAACGCATATGAGCGCGAAAAATGTTAACAAATCTGGATTTAAATGCACAACGAGGCATAACGACAAACCGCCAAACGAACCGACAGCACAAACAGACATCAACGCAAGTGTGTTTTTGTTGTTGTTATTGTCATTAATTATTTATAGCCAAGCTTTACATTTTGATTGTTGTTTAATGTTTGTTGCCGGTCACGCGTATGCCACACACACACAAACACATATTTACGATGATTGATGACGATTTAATTGCTGAAGCAAATGAAACGAACATAAAAATATCACTCATACGCAGTGTTGAACAATTCAAACAGACAAAAAAAGGGGCAAAAAAGAACGTAAGGGACCTTAGAGGGCAATTAAACGCAACGAATGATGAAAGAAATATGATTGGAGCATGTGAATGACAGATAATATGAAAATATTGAATATTTAATGGCAGAAGAATGAATAATTTCGAGAAAAAAGAAGAAAAAATAAGGGAAAGGTTAAACTTGAATATTTAAATTTGTATGAAAAAGTCTAAAAATGAAGCTAATAAAATATACTAGGAGTTCCCGCTACTGTCGAAAATCGACAGTTTTCTATTATTTTTTTTTTTATTAAAATTTATCTTTATTTGATTCAAATCTTATTTGTAGTTCAAGCACAACACTTTTCCATTTTTAATTTATTAAAATTTTTCATACAAAATTATTTTTTTATCTTAGTTTGGATGGCACTGGTTTGTTTTTTTTTTATTTAGTTTGGACACAACCCATTTATTACGCCTCAAAGCAGGCAACAAAAAATATTATAAAAATTATTATAGGTAAAGGAATTTTCTGCAACAACAATTACACAGAAATTTTCCAACGGCGATTGTGCACGTATTTTCCAACCGATTTTAATGAAAATTAAAATGGACCTATTCTCGGTAATTCCCTTTCTAATGATGGTCTAACTTTTAAAATCGGTTCAGTAGAATCGCCAAAAGGTCGCGGACAAAATTCATGTTAGCGTATTAATATATAGATATGTATGTAAAAGCCCTTCTACTCAAGTCTAATCAAATAATTCAACTGCTACAATTCAAAATCTCAAATCAAATACAAAGCGAGCTCAGCGAAGTCAAGTGGTGCGCCGTTAAATGAAGGGGAAGAAGAAGAGGAAGGAGAACAAAAAGGGCCATCAGAAAAAGTGGCAGCTCTCTAGGCTAAGCATACAAAATGAGGTTGACAACGCAATTCAGCACATTCAATTTAGCCTTTTTTCGCTCATTTTCTCATTTGCGCGTTTGCTTATTAAAGCGAGCATTAAAATTTAGCTTTTAGCTGTTAAAGTAAGCGCAACAAATGATGACGCCAGCGAACGCTACACCAACAACACAATTAACAGCAAAAGCAGCAGCAAACCATCAACCACACTCAACAAGCAACAAAAACAACAACAAGCAATTGCTGGGAATGACTGCTGGACAGCAGGGCGTATGATTGATGTTTTTGATTAGGCAATTGGAGCGTGAAAACAGCAGGCAGGAGGAGATGAGGAAGCAGAAAAAGAGGAAGAAGATGAAGGAAAAGAGGAAGGGAAGAGTAAGAGCAGCTGCTATGAAAAACAGCGACGCAAAATGCAACAAAGCGAGCGGGAGAGATACATAGATAAGAGAAAGAGTAGGCTTGAAGGTTGAAGTGGATGAATTTTAAGTGAAAAAATTAAGTTCAATAAGATTTTTTGACTTTTTTTGATTGATTGATGGAGCACGTAAAATGCTGAAATAAAATTAATGAATATCAAAGATTATTCAGTAGCATAAAATAATTTAAATTGACTTTAAGTATGACAAAAAGGTCAATTTATTTATAATAACCGCTGAAATGCCTTTTTTTAATGAATTTGTGAACGGTTCACACTTATTCGATCAAAAACTGCTGAAATATTGTTTTGCTTAAAATTTTGTGTTATCGGATAATACCGGATAATACTGGATAATGCCGGATCATGTCGGATAACTCCGGATAACGTCGCACAACACCGCTTAATGCATATGTAGTAATGTAGGCGTTACCGACACCTCTTTACATTATCCGAATAGCACGGATAAGCCGATTAACACAGGAAATTCACTAATATTTTGCATAAAACTGATTTTCTTCAAAATATTACTTAATATTTTATGTTGTCGGATAATATCTTATAATGTCAGGTAATATCGGTTAATGCCGAATAACCCCGTATAACATCGGACACCCACGAAAAACATCGAATAACACCAGCTAATGCAAATGTAGTTATACAAGCATTACCGACATCTCTTCACATTATTCGGATAACTCGGATAAGCCGATTAACCCAAGGAATTCAGTAAAATTGTCTGGAAACTGATTTTTTTTTTTATTTATATAGTATAACTTATATTTTATGTTGTGGTATAATGTCAGGTAACGCCGGATAAATTCGGATAACTATGGATAACATCGGATAACATCGGCTAATGCATATGCATTAATACTAGCGTTACCACTGCCTCTTTGCATTATTCGGATTACGCAAATAAGCCGATTAATGCAAGATTAACCAAAAATTTCCATAAAGCTATTTTTTTTTTATTTATTTAATTTTATAATTATGAAATCAATAAATTTTTCCTACATTTTCTAACTCCTTACTAACTTTTACTCTTTTTTTCTTTTTTGTCACATTTTAGGCTGCCTCACCGCGCTGGGAACCACAAATTGCCGTGCTCTGCGAGGCCGGGCAAGTATTTCAACCGCAATATTTGTCCGAGGAGGGACGCTGGGTAACGGATTTGAATAAGAAGGCAACGGGCGCTACGTGCTTACGTGACAAAATGGATTTATTGGATTATTGCAAAAAGGTAAGTGCGCATCAGGAAGACAGAGATAAAGTAATAAAGGAAAATAAAATTCAAGATTTAAGTAGATTAAAACAGAAGTGAGAAAATTGGGCTTGAATATTGAAACGAAGTAAAATAATTTCATAGCAAATTTGCAAACAATCCTTTAAAGTAGGCTGGATTACTTAGTGCAAAGAGTAGCGCACACGCCAAGAAGTGTAGAAAAAGATAAGACAAAATTAATTTTCTACGAGTTCATATTTCTTTCGGCAAGAATTTACATTTTTTCTACTGATTCTTCAGATTAGCTTGCATATTTGCTTATTTGCATTTTATTTGCAGCTTAAAGCCGTGCTGCTGCACTTCTTTTGCCTGATTATACAAACAAACTTATCACACGCCACTGCCAGCCAACATGATTTAGCTGGCTGCTGCGGCCTCGTGCCAGAAAGTAATTTCATTTCACAGTTGGCTACTTGATTGCATAATTTTTTTATTTGGCTGCGTGCGATTAGAAGTGGTTGGCTATAAAAATTTTCAGGCCAACGAAATTGCAGCCAAAATGCGGGCGTGCGACACACAGGCACACACACACACACACACTTTTGTACACACGAGAGTGAGATTAAAAAAAGTAGAAAATTCATTGAAAATCAATTTTAAGATCGCAAAATATTGGCAAAAACTTGGAAAACAGAAAAAAAATAAATAATTTTTTTGTAATGCAATGCAGACTAGCGCATTTTAATGCGTTTAATTTTTTCTTTTTCAATCTTCCACTTTCCCACCACTTCTATTTATATGTGCATCTACAAAAATCGAAAAATATCTTCGCAATATCTAAGGCATATTCCAGATGATGATAAGGCTATAAAATAATGCTTGAAATTTGTAAACGAAATAAGTTTTTGAACAAAGTCTTACTTTGCTATGTTGAAGTCATCAGGCTATAAGTACTACTCTCTATCTCTCTCTGAGAGGAAACCTTATTCTCAAATCTTATTCACCATGTACTTCACGTACGCTTATTTGATGTTTAAATGCCTTATAATAAGGTTCATTCGCCATAGGAAATAAGGTTTTTTTTCTGTGTTGATGTCTCTCTATCTCTCTTTCTCTCTCTCTCTCTCTCTGAGAGGAAACCCTATTCCCAAGACTTATTTGCCATGAGAAATAAGGCTTCGAAAATCACTTATTAATAAGGGCTTGTGTGATGTAATAATAATAGATTTATTCGCCATAGGAAATAAGGTTTATTTTCCTGTGTTGAAGTTATCAAGCCATAAGTACTACTCTCTCTATCTCTCTCTCTCTCTCTCTGAGAGGAAACCTTATTCCCAAGACTTATTTGCCATGGGAAATAATTCTTCGAAAATCACTTATTAATAAGGGCTTGTGTGATGTAATAATAATAAATACAATAAGGCTTTTCGCATTCCTTATAATAAGGCTTATATAAGGGCACAAGTTAACCGAATTCAATTTTGCCACTTTCATATATTTCATATTTATTAAACATATATCATTAGTACATTAAGAACAAACGTCTTTTTTTGTACAACAGTAACAATCTGGACAATAATATACTAGTCAATTACTTAACAATAACTTAAAACTAATTAATACTAGTAACAAATAGCTGAAGATATATGTAGGTAGATAAAGAAGGTAGAGATGGCGAAGGCAAGAGGAGAAAAGTAAAATAAAGTAGAGTGAAGAGAAGAGATAAGAAAAGAAAAAGGAAAAACAAGAAAAGGGAAAAGAGAAAGGGTAATAAGCTTAATTATAGGTAGCACATCTCGGGGTTATACATAAGGACAATTTAATTTTTGCATTAATTTTTACGAAAGTACGACAACAAGATGGTCTTAATGTTGCTTTTGTTTAGGCTACTACGTATAGCGGCAGGAACAGAGTTCCATAAACGGATAGCGTTGATGAAAAATAGTCTAGCAGATGGAATAAAGTTATATTGCGGAACAATAAGGCCATGTACACGTGCAGATTTTGCAAACGTTAGTTTGTCATAGAGGTAGCTGGGTGTTTTTTCATTTATGAGGCGGAAGAGGAAAACACAATTTCTAACATTAAGATACTCTTCAAGTTTACAGCCCAAGAGACTGCTCCTCCAGCCAGAGATATGTTACCTTTTTCGCCTTTTGCTCGCATAAAATGCACTTTTTTTGCATATTTGCCAACAGCTTTCTGATTTTATATCAATTTCTCCTCTATTTTGTTCAGTTTTCTAACCGAATTACAAATTCTAACTGCTGACTGTTAGTCGGTCAGTTTTGTTGTTGTTCCCTCGCTTTACTGCTCGTTCAAAAATTCTTTCTTTTGTTTTTGCGGAAAATTAATTCTCCTTACCTTTTCTATTCCAATTTTACTTTATGACGTTTTTGCTTCCGTGTTCTTCAATTCCTTTCTTCCTCACTTGATTTCCCTTCCTCATTTAGCTTTCCAAATGTTCCACCTCCAGCTATTTCTCCTCCTGCTGTTCCACCTCCAGCTGCTGCTTCTCCAGCTGTTCCACCTCTGCTGCTCCTCCAGCTCAACTTCTTTTCATTCATTTCATTCATTTACCTCTCAGCGCTCATTTTTATCATTATTATTATCATCATTTGTTGACATTGTTTATAACCACCACAAAGTACACGCACGCACAAGCAAATATGTAAAAAGTGGCAGAGGAAAGGAAAAGGAAAAGCCAACTGGAGAGAAAAATTGCCCTGCCAGCAGTGCAGCGGCGGCCTTTGTCAGCTGTAGTCTCAGCCGCAGTCAGTAATATGTTCATCAGTGGCAGTAACTAGCAGCCCAATTAGCAGCCTCATCATAAGCAATCCCATCATCATCATCATCATCATCATCATCATCATCATCATCTTCATCATCATCATCATCATCATCATCTTCATCATCATCATCATCATCTTCATCATCATCATCATCATCATCATCTTCATCATCATCATCATCACTGGCAGTCTCATCATCATCATCATCATCATCACTAGCAGTCTCATCACCAGCACACACAGTTGACAATAATAAACAACATAAAAGCCTCAGCTGTACTTACTTGTATATAATCTGATGCGCCTCATTACGCATACAAACAAACACAAAAGCACAGACAAACACACACAATTTAACATATAAACATGTATTAAGTTAACAGCATTGCATTACGCTTTCTCTAGTACTCTTTTGTCTCTCCATACATATTTACATACATACATACATACATATACGTACATATTTTTATACTCAGCTGTACTAGTACACAGAGTATTATAGTTTTGATTTCCTAACGGTGGATTGTAACAGAATGAAATAATCGAGATAGATATAGACTTATATATATCAAAATGATCAGGGTGAAAAGAGAAATCGATTGAGCCATGTCCGCCCGTCTGTCCGTCTGTCCGTCTGTGCGCACGATAACTCGCGCAAAAATTGAGATATTTTGATGAAATTTGAAATGTAAGTTGGTATCAAGACAGGAACTTTTCCTATATAGAAAAAATCGGAAATTTGGTATCTCAGTCACTAATATAGCTGGAGCGATGGAATTTTACCCACGTGTTGCACTCAGGCCCCTATGAAGAAATTTGATGAAATTTTGGAAAATGGGCGGTGCCACGCCCACTTATTAAGGGCCGAACATGGAAAGTTTTATGAGTCATAACTCAGAAACCGTTGAAGATATATCGATGAATTTTGGTAGGCGTGATATACTTACTTAGGCAAATGTTTTGACGAAAAATTGCCAAAATCGGTTGACGACCACGCCCACTTTTATATATGGGTCTTATAAAGTGACCTAATAAAAACATTTTAAGCGATATCTCTGTCAAATATAAAGATATATCATTGAAATTTTATGGAAGGTGTCCAACTATGGACATATAACAAAAAATACAAAAATTTTGGAAAATGGGCGTGGCACCGCCTCCTTTTAGAAGCAGGAATATACGAGATTTCTGAGCCCATAACTCGACAAATAATCGATATATTATGACGAAACTTGGTGTATACACTTTCACTACTTGTAGTAATACATGTTCAAAATTTTAGCGAAATCGGTTGACGACCACGCCCACTTTTGTATATGGGTATTATAAAATGACCTAATAAAAACATTTTAAGCGATATCTTTGTCAAATATAAAGATAATTCATTGAAATGTTGTGGCATGAGTTCTACAATAGATCGGAAACAAAAAATAGAAAAATTTCGGAAAATGGGCGTGGCACCGCCTCTTTTCAGACAAAGGAATCAACGAGATTTCGGAGCCCATAACTCGACAAATAATTGAGATATTATGACGAAACTTGGTTTATACACTTTTATAACTTGTGTTAATAGACACGCAAAAATTTATTGAAATCGGTTTATGACCACGCCTACTTTTTAACGAAGATATTTCTGGAACACCCTTTGGGAATTTGTAACGTGACATCTTTGTAACTCATAAAGGGATGAAATTTTGCACAAAGAATAATATTCATAAGCTTAGTTGGATGACTGATAAAAATGTAGAAAATGGGCGTGGCTACGCCCACTTTATGCAGCACTCGATTTATATAAAGTACCTACACCGTGTTTCCATCAAACGCAAACAAACAATGAAAGCATACAGCTGAGTATCTAATGTTCGATTCCACTCGAACTTAGGCTTCCTTACTTGTTTTGCATAAATTTAATTATGCTGAAAATGTTGCTCATACGCCCTGCTGCACCATGTCCTTTCGTCCTTTAAGTGCATACACATTTAAGCATATGTTTGTGTGTGTGTATGTATGAACACATGCAAATGCAAAAACAAATGAGTTGGAAGCGTTTACTCTTTTTTTTTGCTCGCTTCTCATTTTTTTTTTTTTTTTTGTTCACCTTCAACAGCAAATTATATGTTTATTGGCATTGGATATATAAATAAGCCTCAACCTTTGTTCTTGCGCATCATCGAGCCGCTGTTGTTGGTGTTGGTTGGCGATATTAAAATGCAGAAAAAGCACACGTGCGTGATAGTTTTTTTCTGAGCTTAAAATAAATGTTTACTAAAGAATATAAATGGACGTCAATTCCAAAAAAATAAATGCATAAAAAGGACAAAGTAATTTGTGACAGATGAGAGTTCAAAGGGCAGCGCTAACAAGGCTTGTGGGTTCCGGCAAAAAAGTAGCTTTAGAATCTAAGCAAACGAAAACGAAAAGAATAAAACTGGTAATAAATTTCTTTCGCATTTTCTCGGCGGGTTTAGCAATCAAAATGGCGAAGACAAGCAAATCTACGTACTTATACTCAAAACTTTAACCGCGTAAGCGATCTGACTGTCTTTAATTGGCTGTTGTAGCTAAATTCTTGCTGCTTTCAAAAAGCGACTGCTGTTGCTCATCGGCGATTGCTTTCAACAATTGAAAAATGTCATATGGAGATGCATCGTTGAGTACTTAATCCAACGGGTGTTGCTTAAAATCTAGCAACCGCTTCACCCGCTTCCACTGCTCCTCTACTTGCTTGCGATGTACAATATCTAATCAGCGCATGTTGCTTTCCACATCCAATATTTAAATACCAAACAGAGAATTTAATATGACTTCAAATTTCATTCAACAAATTTCGAACTTTTCGTGCGCAGAGTTTGCCTTTTTGCCCTTGTCCTTAAACACAAAATAAAACATGTTCAACAAAGTTGCATGCGTAACATTTAAAAAAAAGCATCAAGACTTGTATGAATCAGTTTGACTTGTTGATAATAATAAATATTTTATTGCTATATTTTCTAATCTAAAACAATGTAAAGAAAACAAATGAAATTCAAAATAGCACAGAAAGCTAAAATAAAAAAAAAAATAAAAATAATAAAAAAAAATTAAAAAAAAAAAAAATAAATACAAATCAAGATCTTCTTAGCTTATCAGCTTAGTTTAAAACAACAAGAACTAAAAAAAAAAAATATTGGCGAAAAAACGAAAGAGAGAGAAGGAGTGGCGGCTGCATTCCACTACACATGCCCACCACGCTGCTATACAAGCTTAAGACTAGCCACTTTTCTCTTTCTCGCTAATTCCAAAGTTCTCTCTCTCCCTTTTCTAAAGCGTCTCTTTACGCCCCACACTCGATCTTCATGTATCTTCATCTTCTTCTTATTCCACTTCTTTACTTGCATCGCCGCTCATTTTCCGCATCACATTTGCGCTCACGCTTCTTCTTTCTTGCCAGCTCTTCATCCATCTTGCACTCGCCTCTTCTATCGCCTCATTCGCTTCTTCTATCTCCTCGCTTGCCTCTTCTCCCAACTCATTCGCTCCATCTACCACGTCGCTCGCTCTTTCTAGCTCCTCACTCGCTCCCTCTATCTCGTCAATACCCTCCTTCTGACGCTCTCACTACCTCTCCCTCTCTCATCCTTTCGCACTTGTTTCTTATGTTCATCGAACATTCACTTCAATTTATTCGCTGGCTCGCTAGCAAATGCATCGCGTTCTATAAAATATGGCGTGCCATCGGTTCGCTTGCATTTATAGCGTAACTTACAACATTCCGGAAATGGTTTGTCTGCATTCATGCGTTCACCGTTATTGCAATTTTCGATGCGTAATTTGCCGCAGCTGTGAATGAGTGGAAGAAGAAGAAAATGAAATTAAAAATAATTAACTTAGAAGTAAATAAAATGCAGTGAACTTAATTGAGTTATTTCCGTGTTTGTTTGTATGTCTGTTTGTCTCTTCTCGTTTTATAAAGTCATGGTGCGTTGAATTAAAAAACAATAAAGTTCACTTGTTTTCGAAGGCACTGTGGCTAATTTGCATAAACGCATATCGTCGCTTGTATAATGAAATAATTTATAATGTATGGAGCAGTCATACATTATACGTTGTTTCATTATTGATGCGTTGATATACATACGTATCTTTTTCATCAATCATGCCTTTGCGCACTTACCCCTCAATTTGTATGGAGCCATCCTCATTGCATGTGAGTCGCTGACAAGGCGCAATGCCCACTGTAACACCGAGCTTGAGCTCATCGCCGCGATAAATGCACTTGCCGGGATTATCTGGCAAACAAACGAAAAAATGGCATACAAATTTTTATAAAAGCAACTTTTCTATTAAAAAATTATTGCAGTTTTTTTGATTATAAATCATTAATCTTTAATTTCTGATTAATTTTTCATAATTTTCTTCTCATTTCTTCTGATTTCTTTTTATTCTCATTTTCACAGCTTTTCTTGAAAGGATTTTTATTTTTTTTATTTTTTTTTTGTCTTTCACACACCTGGATCGGGCAATATAAGTCCAGTGTATGCTTCAACAGCGCCGCCACTATATAAAAGCAAAAACAACACAGCAGCGATAAAGCCGGAAAAAATTTGTAAAAATGCCGCGTTTGCTCGTGAACGAAACATGACGAAAGTTAATTGTGCACTGAGAGCATCACAGCGCAAATGCCACCAAAAAGCCAGTGGAATGAATCAAGCGTGAATGAGCTTGAAGTGGGAGAGCTCGCTTCTTCTCACTCTATATAATAATTGTATATGGTAAATTCCACCAAAAACGTATCCGTCTAGAAAAATCAGAATTTACTTATTCGTTAAAGAGGATGTAACATCAAGCCTTTCACGTCGATTTTTCCGACTTTATGTTAGCCATCCTGGATCATCGATGGTCTCCTCCCCATCATCATGCTTACAGCTTCTGCAGCAGCATCTACGATAGGGCGCACCAAACGTTTTCGCATGCTTTTCAATGCGTCAGTGCCCCATAAGTACCCCCCGTGAGCTCTGAGATTTCCTCCCTTCTCAGCGAGCATATTTGACGAGATCACTTGTGATTTCACTTTGGTCAAGTTACCTTGATATACTACAAACTGGTTTCTGTTGCCATCTATCACTAGCTTTTTTTAGATGTACTCTTTAAGCATTAGCTTGCATGTAGCTAAAGGTATACCGAGGTATGCGTTCTTCGTCAAGAAGACATTCTAAGCTCAACAGCAATACAATTACCCTCGGTATCGCTGTGTTCCGGTACCCATATGAGATGCAAGCAGTTCTGTTTGGCCATATCGCCGACAGTTTAGTACTAGTTCAGAGTTGAGAGAAAAATACCCAACAGAGCTGATGAATAGCACTCAGTTTATAGGCCTGTACGCTATAAAGCTCACCGCTTCCATTGTTGCTGAAATTTCAGCTTGGGAAAACGCTGCAGTGATCAGATAGCCTGTGGGACAGCTGCAGATACTAGTCTTGAGAAAAGAATCCTCCTCCAACATTGCCGTTTAATTTCGAGCCTTCGGTGTAAATGGAAGCGATACCTTGGGTAGGATGAAAACTTTGAATTTCAAAATTGTAGCAAAACTTATGAGTATCACGGTCACACTCGTCACAATGGAATGACCCTATACAAGAAAATAATTGTTTACATTACACTGGCAGTCTAGCGATAACAAGCTTAGCTTACAACTAATCACTACATGGTTTATGTAGCGAAATTTCGTTTCAATACCGAATTGTGCCTGTGTCGTATGTACATTAGAGCGTATCGCAAAAAAAAAGTTCACCGTACACCCCCCACTGCCCCCTCCCCTTCATAAGATTTCTAGAAAATTTTTTGCAATAAAATTTCAGTTGGGTCTCCCCTGCAAAAATTTTTTTTAGAATAAACCTAAAAGACCACAGAAAGCGAGAAACTTATATCCAACGCAATGTTAAATGTGTTTTATTTCCAGTTCTACTGAGGCGATCGAAATACTTCTTTTACAAAACATTAATGGTTTCTGACGACGTTTAATATGCCGCCAAAAACAAGTTACATTAAGGTGGTATATACTAAGTACTGAGTGGAAGTGATCCCAATGGCGAACATAGCGTTAATACAAATATAAAGTAGAAGCCCTACTCTCAAGCCAAAGAGATTGATGTATCAAACTTAGGGATCGGACTATAAATACCGAAGATATAAAAAAATCACTTTAGCGACATCTAGCGGCGTCCAAAAAAATTAAAAATGTTTCCAGAAATGTTTTCGAAAAATAAATATTATGGGCGCTGGACTTTTTTTAGTCCATATAAGGCGAGACGGCCTAATGTACATATGCATGTACATACACTCAGGGAAAAAAAATTATAAAAACATATGAAAACGTGCTTAAAATGGGCAAAAACGTATTTAAAAGTGATGTAAATACCAACATTTTTATTTTAAAAATGTTCATTGTAAAATTTTTAAATCAAGAAAAAACATTTTAAATTTAAAAATGTTTATTTTTATTTTAAGCACTATGAGAAAAAAAACGCTGCAGTGTTCTCTATATCATTTTCTATTCCGGATTCGAAATTGTATCCAACGGCATTCTCTTCATCTTCTCTCAATCCGAGTCCCGACTATAAAAATATAGCCTCCGCTTGTTCTCCTCTTCTTTTCTACTTCGCCTTAACTGTTTGATATCTTTATTCCTTATTCTCCTTATTCTCCTTTTTCTTTTTTTATTTTATATTCTCCTCCGGTTTCGAACCATGACATCAACCTGAAATTCAATCCAACGCCATCACATAGTGGAACATTAAACATTATATTGAATTGTAGTAACCTATTTATACTTCCCTTTTCCTAAAAAAGAATCCATAAATTATATGAATCATTGCAAAAACAAAATTAAAAAAAATCGATTGTTATTATTGTTTTAGTTGGATTTCTCACAAACAAATATTTTCTCACAAAAAAATGTTGTACAAAGAGCGACTTTTTGAATCAACATTCATTTTCATTTTTAATTTAAGTATGTTTGTTTTTAAATCCAAAATGCATTTTTACTTCAAAAATTTCATGCTTAATTCAAAAATTTCATTTTTAATTTAAAAATTTTCATTGTTAAAATAAAAATGGTTTGGTTTAAAACGTGCATTATGAAAACAAAAATTTTATTTTTGATTTTAAAATGCTATTTTTCCCTGAGTGTACATGCACAGATAGATCGTAAAAATTTGTTTATCGCTGATGGCTTAATCTTGGTTGCATTGTTTTTGTAATCAATGGAAATCTCCATCTTCTGTTGTTTTGTAATCTCAGCTTATGCTGCTCTTTCACAGCATTTCAATGTATTCTAGGGTGCTTATCAGTCACGTATGTATGTAAGTATTTATAAGCATTTCTCTCCTGCGCAAATATTTTTCTCTAAGCCCTTTTTTGTTGTTTTTTAATCTTTTTTTCCTCTTATTTTTGTTGCTAGATTCATGTTGCACTTGCACTTAAGCATAGTTTGTGTCTGCGCTTTATTTTTTTGTTCTTTTGTTTATTTCTCCCGCTTTTTCCTCTTGTATAATTTCATTTTCCATTTAAATCTTTTATTTGCCCCGCCTATTTTCATTTCAATTTTTTTGTGCTCGATTGTTTTATTTTCAAATTAATGTTTTTTTCACCACTTGCAACTTATTCAAAGCCATCAAATAGAGTGCCATCAAAAACCAATCACACCTCAATCGCCTACTTTGAAGTCTGTGAAAGGTCAGAGATTATCTCTGCAGTTCGATTTGTTTGCTACGCAAATTCGTCTTATTTATTTTGAAAGTCTATTTATAATTTATTCGAAAGCTTCTAGAAATTTTTAAAGTGTTTTCTATTTTTCTTTATTTTGTTACATATTTTTTGTTTTGATTTGTTTCCAAATCGTTCATAACGCAATAACAATAATAACTGCGTCATTTCAATATACATAGAACGAAGGTCAGAGAAATACAGCAGCGATGGATAACAAAAATATTTATATGATACACCCTTCAGTTAAAGATTTTCTGGAAACTTGAACCTTGTCTTTCTTGGAGTATCAAGAACTGGAACCAAAAAGTGTAATTAGTTGTTTCGGTTCATGCACTTGCTTCAATCCATTTGATTCTCTCAATAAACCTAGTATAGCTACATACATATGTACATACATATGTATATCTAAATAGATAAATGAAATAAATATCCCGTGATGCAAAATGTACGACCCATTTTTTGAATCTCTAAGACCTGCTGCTGTGCATTAAATTAACTCAATTAATAAAAAATACTAAGAGGCACTAACAACACAATGCTTATCTACAGCCCACAGACATTATAATAATCACAGTTTAAGATTGATAGATAGCCAAACAAATAGACAGACAAACGCGCATATGTAGCTATAGAGAGATAAACCAATGCATATGCTTATGAATATGCCAGAATGAATGTATGTATGTATGCATGTTCATATGTGAAATACATATATGAAATTTGTGGTATATACATTAGTGTGGGGCGATTTACTAACCTATGGGATTCGTTTTTTTACTTTATTCAACTCTAAGAAAACTCGAGATTACTCATACGTTATAGCGTACTATTGGATGCAAAAAACAGTTTTCAAGCAGCATAAGTCTACTCTTCAATTTTTGCGGCTAAAATTCTGAAATTTTGGATTTAGAGCATTTATTGTCTACAAAGCGCTGTCAGCGAAAATCATCGATATCGGATGACTATAACATAGAAATCCAATACCGCGATTTTGGCCTAAGGAAAAAAGAGTGTATTCTAGTTTACCTATAACGGAAGACAAATTAATATTTTATTTTCATATATTGTATTGACTTATCTTTAAGGAATTTGCAAAAAGAATTTAAGATATATTGTACACAGCAAGAGATAATCGCGAAGATATGCGATTTCGGGCATTCAGCCTCCATAACCGAAAATCAGGCTATATCTCTAAAAGGGATCATCCGATTTTTTTATTTTATTTTCATCTGATTTCGTATCTGGATTCAGCATAAAATTGTGCTTCAGTTCGATGTGCACATTGTCACGGTTATTTTTTTTTGTCAATTTTTGCCCAAGTTTTATTTTCAAAAATCCGTCTTGGTCCATAAAAACCAAATTTCGGAAGATCAAAATTTATTTTAGATAAATGTCGCGGAGGAATTTTCTACTCAGAAAAATGAGAGGAATCCGAATTTCGATGGCGCAGTATTGATTAATTTCCCTCCATACAAATCGCCCCATCCTAATATACATACATACTTATATGTAAATATGCAACGTTTCAATGATAATTGGATGAGTTATGTATTAATAATAAAAATAAAAAAAAGCGAAAGCAAAAGCAAAAATAATCACAGTCAAGATAATCTTTATGATTTATTGTAGCAAGTACAGCAGCGAATAACCAGCGACCAGCAGCGTGCAGCAATTGAATGATTTGATGAATTAATATGAGAGCGAATGAGCTTAAACATAAAAATATACGTACTGAACAAAATATTCACAGACATAAATAAATATGCTAAATGAATATGAATATGAGCATACCCAGCGAAGAAATGATCAAGGTATTCCATTAATAAAGGCAATAAGATCAATAAATAACTCCTCTGCAGCACTCCGTATAGTCTGCTAGTAATGGGCGAGTTCGAGTTATTTAAACAATCGAAAGAGCCGTCATCGTTGCAAAATCACAATCGAGTCAAAAGTTAACTCACTTCTCGACAACATAATCGACATGTTTTTGCGATTTTTTCTGGTCGGGTACTGTTTCGATTAGTGATGGGCGAGTGCGATATGTTTTATCGATTGCTTTGAGAGCTAGAGTAATCGTTGGAGCGTCTGAGTTGTTTTAGTGCAGACCACAGCAAAATTACGAAAGAGATTGTATGGGGGAGAGCGCAGAGCGATTTGCGCTACATTGGTTAAAATGTGTATGATGCTTCTCAGTTAGCCCCAGTTCACGCTAAGATCAAAATCAACGCGGTCAAATACACTTTTTCTCTCAATTTACGATTTTTACTCTCTTTGAGGGATTAGCTGCATTTTGATTCGGTGTCAGCGCCGAATCTCGGTCAAAATTGTGTGCTCTCCCACTCTGTCTCTCATTTTTCGCTTTAATGGAAAAGAAATAGAAGATATTTGACAACGTTGATTTTGATCTGAGCGTAAACAGGGCCTTACTCACATGAATCAAAATGCAGGGGTCTGTTTTAGTGATTGCTTCGATTGATGGTTATGCGCTATTGGTCTTGAATAAGAATGAAAACCATGAAGAGTATTCAAAGTATTTAAATAATCGAACAAACCAACTCAAACTCGTCCATCACTATCAAGAGGCGAGTTGGCAAGCTGTCATCCGAATAAACTGTCAAAAGCTACTTTTTATCTTAAAATCAATTCCAATTCTTTATAAGCTATTCCTTCGCATGCGCAAAGCTGAGGCCTTGAAATGTGGCTCCCTTTTCCATATAAAAAAATATTCACGAAATTATGTCTAGACTCTAGACAATGGCGAGAGAAATGTGGTATTTACGCCCCCCCCCCCTTCTTTCTACTGGGTATCGACAAATTTACACATACACATGTTTGTCCGCATTTAAAGTGAATTGCAACAAAATTAATGCAATTAATGCAAATAAATTGCATTTAAAAAATTCACTGAGAAGCTTTAATACATTTTTTTTAATTGAACTACATATGCTTGCTTGTTTGTATGTTTGTTTGCATGCATACATACATATGTGTCTTAATTTGATTACTTAGTTACGTTGCATATTTAATAAGCTGTGAAATCGCAATCTTGATTAATGTGAAAAAGGAGGAATTAAATTTCTTTGATTCTCTCGCCCTACACAATTAAAAAAAACGTGTTTTCTATGAAAGATCTATTCAGTTTAACTAGTAAAGTTCAGTAACTATACTCTTTAGAAGGCAGAGTGCACCAGTGCCGTACTATGGCTTAGAATAACCAAGGAAGGCCAAGTCATTCTGCAGCTGAGCTCCGAGCGTCATCTTATCTGATGTTGGTATCGAACATATTTCCGTAGCGCAGACACATATGTACATATATCATCACGGGAACGATGAGTGACTTGTAGATTGTGATTTTTTTTTGCTCATTGGATTGGCTGATAGTATTTTCGATGTTAACGACGGGTCCTCAAATAGTCAAAGTTTCACACGGTTTGAAATAAAGAGGACTATAACCAACTCTTGATATTGTCCAATAAACCAGTAGTGCTTGTTTGAACTTTGTCGATAAAGGAAAATCGATTTTTTGGTCTAGGCTTAACGTAAGGGTGATTAGCTGGCACTAGTTCGCATTTTACATACAAACATCCTGCAGGAAGAAAAGGTCTATTTACACAAGTCAAGAAAAGTGTGATTTTTGTAATATGAATAAAAATAAAATACTAAAAATAAACCAAGAATTAAACAGGTGCAATATGCAAAATAAGTCGAACGCAAGTCAAAGAGGAAAAGAAAATAAAAAAAAAAAACAAAAAAATCAGAAAAATCATTCATGCAAAGTTTCTTGATTTTTTCACTTTTTCGTAGAAACAAAGTCGACAAGTTGTTAAAAATAAAAATAAAAGAGAAGAAGTCTGATGAGGGGATGTGGTGGTCTCCGAAATGGATCCATAACTTCTACCAAAAAAAAATAAATTTTTTTTCAATTTTTCTTAATTATAAACTGGCCAATAGCTCATATAAAATTCACAAAAAATAAAAGCATTAAAAATAAAAATAAAAGCATTAAAAATAAAAATAATATAAAGCGGAGTTCAATGTCAGTATGCACCACTGAGCCATAAAAAAATATATTTGTATGTATGTATGTATGCGTATAAAAATTCACCACAGCCGAAATGGTTTGTTGAAGAACAAGTTCACTCAGTTGGCGAATGAGTAGGTAAATGAGCGTGTGCTTGCAGCGCATACTTCCCTGTGCGAAAAATCTCTAGTTCAGAATATTTTTCCTTATTGTTAACTCGCGTTCCAATACAAAATTTTCTTTGTTTTGAGTAGTTTTTCTCAAAAATGTGGAAAACATACAAAAAAAAAATTCAAACAAATTCGTTGTCATGGTGATTTGTATGGGAATTCAACTTATAAAAATTAAAGAAATCAAGTCTTCAAAACAAGACATTTTTTCTTATTTTCATGTATGTGTGAATTTCTTTAAAAAAGAGTATGTATATAAAAATTTACTCAAAAAAAAAAAATAAAATAGTATTCAATATAGCTTGACAACTCCATATATTTCTTTCTCAGTGAATTCTTTTCCATACAACCAACTGTCGAATTTAACACGGCGATGTCCTAGACCGTGTCAATTGTCACCCTCTGCGCTACGTTTTCGATAGTTCTAGACAAGTACTAAATTCTATAATTTGCACTAGTTCTTTTATTGACACAATTTCCATAGTTCTGAAATAGTTACAAATTCCTACAAAATCTATAGTTTACATCTGACATTTGAATATAGCATTTGACACGCTTCAAGCAAGTGGCACGGTTTATGTCGCTAGCGAGCTAACTAATAATTTTTTTTTAAATGGGTTTTTTTTCTTTGATTGAATAAAAATTTAAAATATTTAAAAATTAAACAAATAAGAAAAATATTTCTGGGGCTTGGAAAAATATTATTAGTCAACTAGTATTTTCTTAGGACTTGCTCAATCAAAGGGCAACATTTCATTTCATATAAATGCAGATGCAAATAGAATACCCTTTATGCGAAATGCTTCACTAACCATCTGAGAATTACAAAAATATGCAAAGCCCACGGCAATTGAGCGAACGAAAAATTTTCATAGAATTTTTGTCACTTCGAAATTTCATACAAATCAAAGTCTGTCTTATAATGGTCACTCAATTCACTCCTTCTGAACGGGTGAGAGTCTAACTAAAATTTAACTAGTTACTTTTTGGCACCTTTTCGCTAGTTCGGAACTAGAAATTTTGCTCACTAGTTATTGAATTCCCTGCAGGGTTGTTTGTGCACGTGTGTGTTCACAGTTCAGTTCAAGTCTCATGGACGAGTAAGTTCAGTCAAAAATACACATGAGTGCATGAAGGGGGAACGAGTGCAAGTGGCTGTTTGGCTGTTAGATGCCGTTAGCAAGCAAAGAGCTTTGAAAATAAAAACAAAAACAAAAACAAAATACATAAACAGAGAAACAAAAAATAAAAATAAAAATGAAAAAAATTTTCAAGAAGGAAAAAAGCAATAAATAACTCATACGACATGGCGGCATAACAAATACACGTTAGTAAATGTCAGGTTAAGTAAGTGACTAGCAAAAGTCAAGTCAGGCGTACAAATGTACATACTTTTGTATAAATAAGAAGCGTTTAACAAATGTAAATTGTAAGTACGTACATTCATGTGTACGCACTATGTACATACATATATACATACATACATATGTATGTTTAAAAATATTACTTGTGGATTTACATACCTACGAAGGTGTGTATGTATGTATGTGTTCTCCGAGGGTGCGTCAGCACTTTGTGTGTGACGTCTGTAATGCCAAAAAAAAAAGATAAAACAAAATTAAAAAAGTCACGAAGTAGGAAAAAAATTTATTTTTAATAAGCGCCCTTCACGTGTGGGAGAGACAAAAAAATTTAAGAGTAAAGGAATAACAAAGTTTATAAGTATTTATTTATAGATGCACATCACACAGTTATCGCATATACCTAGTTCAATGTCAAAGCAAATTTAACGACTGCGTAGGTCGTGCTTAAGCATCGCAATAAATACTTGATATTTTTGTTAGGTTTTAATTTTCTACTAAAATTCAGCTGAAAAGCTCGCCTACTACATATGTACATACTATATGTATCAGCGGTGTTGCGAGTGCAAATCGTGTCCGCTTATTTCTGCCATGAAAAAAGTGACTCACAAACAAACTTCAGCTGCCGTTCGGGCTTAAGATAAAAGAGCAGATCCACACAACTCTTTGGAAAAAAGGTGAAAAAGTCGGCTTAAAACTCGTTAGTGTTATGCATATGTATACACATCTCCGCGCTAGTTTATTATTATAATTGGATTTGTTAAATTGTAATATATGGGACAACAAAGCTGAATAGGTACTCAAAAAGTTGCTAAAAATTTGAAAAATTAAAACAAAAAATCGAGATTTTAAAAATTACTTTTGAATTCATTTATAAATTGAATTAATTTTTAATTACTTTACAAACATTTTGCAGAAAAAAATTAAAAATTAAATTTTTTTTTTTTGTAATTTTGTTTTTTTTCGGTATATTTTTCAATTTTTTTTTTTGAAATTTTAAAAATTATTTTTGAATTTACTTTAACTTTTGATTACTTAACCATTTTGGAAAAAATTACAAATTAAAATTTTTTTTATTTTTTTTTATCTTCGTTTTTTTTTTTGAGATTTAAAAATTATTCTTGAATCTACACGTTAATTTTTAAATATTTTATAAAAATTTTTCAAAAACAACTAAGTTTCAAAATATCGGTTTGTATTTATTTTTTCTCTTCGCTATTTTAACAAATATTTTTATATTAATTTTTATTTTTTGTACTACAAAACTGAATACTCAGAAAGTTGCTAAGTATTCTGAAAACATTTCAAAAACTAAAAAAAAATTTTTTGAGATTTTAAAAATTACTTTTGAATTGACTTTAATTTTTAATTACTTTATAAATATTTTAGAAAAAAATTGATCCCAAATTTTTGGTTTGTATTTTTTTTTTTTCAAATGTTTTAATTATTTTGTGTTTTTTTTTTTTTTTGGTTTTGAAAATTATTTTTGAATTGAGTTCAATTTTTAAATACTTTATCAAAATTTTTGAAAAAAATTTAAGTCAAGTTTAATTTTTAAATACTTTATGAAAATTTTGAAAAAAATTTAAGTCAAAATTTTGGTTTGCTTTTTTTCTGTTTTTTTTTTTTTTTGATATTTTAACAAATATTTTTACATTGATTTTTATTTTTTGTACTAAAAATTTGAAAATTCAAGTATTCTGAAAAAATTTTAAAAACAAAATTTTTTTTTTTTTTGAGATATTAAAAATTACTTTTGAAGTGACTTTAATTTTTAATTACGTTATAAATATTTTGGAAAAAATTAAAAATTAAAAACATTTATTTAAGATATTTTTGTTTCAGCTTTTAATTTTTTGTTTTGTTTTTGAGATTTTAAAAATTATTTTTAAGCAGACTTTAATTTTTAAATACTTTATAAAATTTTTTTGAAATTATTTAAGTATCAAGATTCTGGTTTGTATTTTTTTTTTATTTTTTTTTTTTTTTTTGATATTTTAAAAAATATTTTTATATTCATTGTTATTTTTTAATCTAGAATTAAAGCCGTTTGTAAACTTTAAACTTTTTAAAAGCTTAAATTTGCTTTTACATTGTTGCTTCCAAAATTTTTCACCACCACTATACTTGTGCTTGGGCTTGGGTCATTATAGTATATTTTTTGTATTATTATTTCTTCTTGATTTTCATTACTATTAGATAAATATTTTATTTAAATAGGCACTTCCGCATTTTACACGCAATTAAATATTTTATAGCTGACCTACTCGAATTAGATTTGTAGGCGAAAGCTTTACTCAAACACAAAAACTATTTTTTATTGCATGTTTAAAGGCGCAACATGGCAGGCAATGAGAAAGGCGAACAAGTACATAAATGAAAATGAATAATATGAATTTAGAACAAAAAAAAACAAAAAAGAAATTAGGCGGGATGGAAGGAAGGAAAAGTTGATGGACATTAGAAAGAGTTATATTTTAGGATGTAGATAAGGTAAGAGGATAAATTAGATGTGCCTATGTATGTATGTGTGTGTGTATTTACGTGTGTGCTTATGTCCGTTTATGTAGGTAAATTAAACAAATAGAAAAGGCAGCTGAAACGTTATTGATCATTTGAACTAAAGAGTGTATAAAAGTATTTTTTTTTTAATTTATGTAGAGAAAACTGAAAAAGTTACAGTAGATTGTGCTTAAAAACGGAAGTTTATATTGCGAACTACAGAAAATATTATTTCATACATGACTATGTAGCACTAAGCGAGTGACAGCTAAAGACATTCCCAAGGCTCACTTTATATACAGCGTATATTCGCTGCAAAGTCAGTGTCATCCTTTTATCCCTTCAAATGTAATCCACTCACTCACTCACACCGCCTACAAGCGTAAGACACACACAACGCCAAGCGAAATTGCAAACAAACATACAAACAAACAAACAAACGTTAAGTGAACTCACACTGGTTATAATGACATTGCCCAAAGGCGACAAATGCTAAATAGAAAAGTAGAAATGAAATCTTTTTCCTCTTCTGCTCTGCAGACAACGACGAATCACAAAACTATTGACTACCAACGATGACTTCATGTACATACATAAGTACTTATGTCGTGTTGTCATGATGTGAGAACGCACATAAGTTCATGTTTGTTTGTTTGTTTGCTTTAGCTTTGGCTCTTGTTCAATGTACTGCGAGTAGATACATACATGTCACCGGATATGCCATCAAGGCGCGCTTTTGTATGCACATACATACAAACATACGTACATACATACATTAGGGTGGGGCGATTTGTATGGAGGGAAATTAATCGATACCGCGCAATCGAAATTCAGATTCCTCTCATCTTTCTGAGTATAAAACGCCTCTACGACATTTTTCTAAAACTAATTTTGATGTTCCGGAATTTGGTTTTTATTAACCAAGACGAATTTTTGAAAATAAAAATTTGGCAAAAATCGACAAAAAATATCCAGGCCAATATGCACATCAAGTTGAAGCAGAATGTTAAGCTGAATCCAGATATGAAATCGAAACTAAAATCGGATGATACGTTTTCGAGATATATCGTGATTTCCGGTTATGGAGGCTGAATGCCCAAATTGCATATTTTCGCGATTATCCCTTGCTGTGTACAATACATCTTAAATTTTGTTGCAAATTTCTTAAAGATAGGTCAATACAATATATAAGCAATATTTTAAAATATTAATTTATCTTCCTGTATAGGAAAACTAGAATGCACTCTTTTTTCCTTGGCCCAAAAGCGCGGTATGGGATCTCCATGTTATAGTCATCCGATACCGATGATTTTCAGCGGCAGCGCTTTGTGTACAATAAGTGCTCTAAATACAAAATTTCAGAATTTTAGCTGCAAAAATTGAGGAGTTATAACCCAAAACGTAGACGTATGCTGTTTGGGACTTGTTTTTTTACTTTAGTCAACTCTAAAAAAACTCAAGGTTACTCATACGCCATAGCGTACTATTGGAAGCAAAAAACAAATTTCAGAGGCATAAGTCTACGTTTTAGGGAATAACTCTTCAATTTTTCAGCTAAAATTCTGAAATTTTGGATTTGAAGAATTTATTGTATACAAAGCGCGATCGGCGAAAATCATCGGTATCAAATGACTATAACATAGAGAACCCATACCGCGATTTTGGGCCAAGGAAAAAAGAGTGCATTCTAGTTTTCCTATACCGGAAAATAAATTAATATTTTAAAGTACTGTTCATATATTGTATTCACTTATCTGTAAAAAGGTTGCAAAAAAAATTAAGATGTATTGTACACAACAAGAGATAATCGCGAAAATATGCGATTTTGGGC
This sequence comes from Urophora cardui, assembly GCA_960531455.1. Classification (NCBI taxonomy): domain Eukaryota; kingdom Metazoa; phylum Arthropoda; class Insecta; order Diptera; family Tephritidae; genus Urophora; species Urophora cardui. The sequence continues at coordinate 2,393,924 of OY482671.1, read as the reverse complement.
ATTCAGCCTCCATAACCGGAAGTCAAGCTATATCTCGAAAACGGATAATCCGATTTTAGTTTCGATTTCATATCTGGATTCAGCATAAAATTCTGCTTCAAATCGATGTGCATATTGTCCTGGATATTTTTTTGTCGATTTTTGCCAAATTTTTATTTTCAAAAATTCGTCTTGGTTCATAAAAACCAAATTCCGGAACATCAAAATTAATTTTAGACAAATGTCGTGGAGGAGTTTTCTACTCAGAAAAATGAGAGGAATCCAAATTTTGATCGCGCGATATAGGTTACTAAATCGCCCCACCCTAACATACATGCCTATAATGATGTCTTACATTTGCAGTTTTACAATTCAAAAGCCTGTCGGATATTTTTGTGCGCATACTTAAATATATACATATGTATGTACATACATGCACATACATAGATAGTTACATATGTAAAAGGCGCTTAAATGCATTTTTATATGCTTTCAATATAAAATGCTGACATGAGCTTGATGTTGCGCCATTAGCAGGGGATTTTTTGCTCTTTTTTTAATTTCCTTTTTTTTTTTAAGAAATCAAAGTATTTTTGCTGACGAGCTATATTTCACATACATATATGCATTTCAAGGCGCTGACTTCCTGTAAAAGCTTGTTTACAAAAATAACATCACTGCCATGAAATTCAAAACTAGATTGGCTTAACACGCTTACGCTGAAAAGTAGCTTTCTCTTGTAGTAAAATTGAAAGCAATCAAGAGATTTAGAAACTTTGTAAAAACTCCTTTTATGCACCCTTAAAAGCATGCTTTAAAATTGAAAAAAGCAAAATTATACACATACGTCATTCTAATCGAAGCATTCTCTTCTTCTTCTTGATTGGCGCTTAACCGTCTAGACGATTCTGGCCGAGTCCAACAGAGCGCGCCAATTGCTTCTCTTTCGTGCAGCATGGCGCCACTTGGGAACACCTAGGGAGGCAGCATCGCTGTCCACCTGATTTTCCCAACGCAGTGGAGGTCTCCCTTTTCTTTTGCGTTCAGCGGGTTTCGATAGAAATGCTTTCTTGGCCGGAGCGCCTTCGTCCATTCTCACGACATGACCTGCCCAACGCAGCCGCTGGATCTTTATTCGCTGAACAATGTCGATGTCTGTGTAAAGCTCGTACAGCTCATCGTTAAATCTTCGTCGATACTCGCCCACGCCAACGCGCAAAGGTCCATAAATCTTACGAAGAACTTTTCTCTCGAATACTCCAAGTGCCATCTCATCTGATTTTGAAATTGTCCATGCTTCTGCGCCGTACATGAGGACTGGAACGATGAGCGTCCTGTAGAGTGTGATTTTTGTTTGTCGAGAGAGGACTTTACTTTTCAGTTGCCTACTTAGTCCGAAGTAGCATTTATTGGCAAGCGTGATTCTTCGTTGGATCTCCGTGCTGACATCATTCTTGGTGTTAATGCTGGTTCCCACATAGACGAAGTCCTTAACAGTTTCGAATTTGTAGCTATCAACATTGACGTGGCTGCCCAGGCGTGCTGTTTCTTTGTGTGATGACAAGAGGTATTCTCAATAGTGTTAAAAAATTGCATACTTTTAGGAGCAAAACATTTCTGATAAAGTACTACAATACAATAAAAATTTTGTATTAGGTACACGCATTAATATTACTAAAAAATTTGACCGTAAAACGTTGCATATTTAGAGGCATAATAAAATTGCATACTTTTAGGCGATGCAAACATTTTCAATAAAATTATTAATATAGAGTTTTCATTGTAGATATTTGCAGAAACATTTTTCTTCTGTTCGAAAGTGGCATACTCAGGGTGCTTATCACACTGTATAATTTTAGGCGCGAAACATTTATCAGTTAAAATAGTAAAGTAAAGCCTCTCCATTGCACACATTAACATTGCGCAACAATTTTACCGAGAAAAACGTTTTTTTTTTTTTAAATTGCATACCTTTAGGCGCTACATATTTATTCAAAAAAGTTATATAAAGTTTAAAGTTTCCATTATATTTACAGAAAAATTCTACATCGCTGCGAACGTAGCATATTTAGAAGGGTTATCGAATTGCATCTTTTTAGACGTTACATATTTTTTTCAAAAAAAAAATAAAAACAATAAATAAAGTTAAATTTAAAACGTAGGGTTATCTAATTTCATATTTTTAGGCGCTACATATTTAAAAAAAAATTAAAAGAAGCTCAAAGCTATCATTAAATTTACAGAAAAATTTAAGCTCGGTGCGAAAGTAGCATATTTTGAAGGGTTGTCGAATTGCATACTTTTAGGCGCACTATTAGTTTTTTTTTAATCAAAACTAAAATACAACATTCATTATGCGTTTTTAAATTGCATTAAATTTATACTACTTATCAAGAAATGTTGCATATTAGCAGGCGCTTATATGTTTATACAATTGCATATTTTTAGGCGCTACAGCTCTTTATTCAAAACAGAAATAAAACGCTTTCATTATGCGTTTTAAAACTACGAAAAAAATATTTTTTTGTTATTTATCTATGTATAAACAGGGTATACTTAGTGGAGCTGTCGCATTGCATACTTTTACGCGTAACAAATTTTCCAATTAAAACTTATCGTCAACGCCCACATCTATTTGCGCGTATAATCACCGCCAGCCTTTGATTTGTCCCACATTCATTGCTTTTACAGGCGACGCTTTTTTTCGCGCTCTCGCTCTGACTTAAATCAACTGATTTCACAAGTGATTTTCCGCTGTCAACTAACAAAAACACTCATGTAAAATTAATTGCGACAGAACAAATGCCCACAGCATTTAAAAAAAAAAAAAAAACACAAGCAAATTGTTTAATTTGTAACTTTTTTGTGTGTTTACATAAATTCTTTCCATTTCCAAGTTGCAATGAAAAACGACACGAATTTTTTTATTTTACACGCGCGAAACAATAAATGTCGGCCAAAGTGATGGTATGCACGTTGAGTGAGTGGGCGGCAGTTATTGATTTTACAAATCATATATTTTATGCGTCAAATAAAATAATAAAGAAGCAAACAAAAAAAAATAAATATAAATTAAAAAAATAAAAAATTAATTTTTTCAGTAAAAATAAACTATTTTCAAACAAGTAAGGAAGCCTAAGTTCGAGTGTATTTTATATAAAGCCAGTGCTGCATAAAGTGGGCGTAGCCACGCCCATTTTCAACATTTGGTGGTCATAACCGATTTCAATAAATTTTTGCGTGTCTATTGACACAAGTTATAAAAGTGTATAAACCAAGTTTCGTCATAATATCTCAATTATTTGTCGAGTTATAGGCTCCGAAATCTCGTAGATTCCTTTGTCCAAAAAAGGGGCGGTGCCACGCCCATTTTCCAAAATTTTTCTATCTTTTGTTTCCGGTCTATCGTAGAACTCATGCCACAAAATGTCAATGAATTATCTTTATATTTGACAGAGATATCGCTTAAAATGTTTTTATTAGGTCACTTTATAAGACCCATATATAAAAGTGGGCGTGGTCGTCAACCGATTTCGACAATTTTTCGTCCAAACATTTGCCTGAGCATACCAAATTTCATCGATATATCTGCTACGGTTATGGCTTATACAACTTTCAATGTTTGGCCCTTAATAAGTGGGCGTGGCACCGCCCATTTTTCAAAATTTCACCAAATTTCTTCATAAGGGCATGAGCTCTACACGTGGGTGAAATTTTGTCATCGCAGCTCCATTAGTGACTGAGATACCAAATTTCCGATTTTTACTATATAGGGGAGGTGGGCGTGGTCATGGTCCGATTTCGCCCATTTTCAAAACCATCCGTTCCTGGCTTGATACCAACCTGCATTCCAAATTTCATCAAAATGTCTCAATTTTTGCGCGAGTTATCGTGCGTACAGACGGACAGACGGACGGACGGACGGACATGGCTCAATCGATTTCTCTTTTCACCCTGATCATTTTGATATATATAAGTCTATATCTATCTCGATTATTTCGTTCTGTTACAATCCACCGTTAGGAAATCAAAACTATAATACTCTGTGTACTAGTACAGCTGAGTATAAAAAAAAAATGCGCTCCATTGGGCAAATACGATTGCATGTGACTACAGTGTGCGCTAAAGTTTAACCAAAGCTATTGCTGTCATTTTTTACATATTTTATTGCATACTTTTGTGCGTTCATGCTGCAATTTTCAGTCAGCCTATCAGCGGCAGCCAACAGTCAGGGCCAGAGACAGGCCAGTCCAATGCATTGCAGGCATTGATGTCATTGCAACGTCAATGGCGAAGGCGAAGGCAGCAAACTCCCGAAACGGTCAAGCGCCCGCGCTGAGACTGTCATCCGAGCGCTTATTTTTATTTACGCATTTGCCAGCGGCGACATCTAGTGGCAATTAATTGTTGATTTGTTGCGCGCCACTGACAGCCGGCATGCCACTTTAACAGGCAAAGCGGTGGCAATAAAATTAAAAATATGCATTTAATTCAATATTTTGTATGATGTCATGTATGTGAGGTTAGGGATGATTCGCTCATGGCGTGCATATACAGAAAGAAAAGTGGTGATTAAACAATATTCATAGTACACATTCTGATTTTTGTAAACTTCATTTTATAGCTTAATTGTAATACAACATTCACTGTCGAAAAAAACGCTTTGTAATCAATAAATGTTTTCCTTTTTTTTTGGCTCACATTTATTTAATATTTAAGTTTTTTGGCAATAGAAAAAAATTAATATTTCACGCACTCAAATTTCAATTGCCATAATTTTAGGCGTGCAAACAGTTTGTGTGGCGGCAATTTTTTTCTTAGCATACTTACAGGCACTGACAGCTGTCAAAGTGTGACATTTTAAATAAGCCCAACCAAAGTTTGCATTTGCTTTGCAGATTTTTTTTTTTGTTTTTTTTTTTTTTTGCAAGCGAAGTGCATGAAATGACATGCGGCAGGACATTTTTGTTGCTGTCGTTGTGGTCGTTCTTATTTGGCGATTGATAAAAATTAATGGCGAAACACTTTTTTTTCATAGAAACTGCAAAAAAAAAGCAAAGCTTCAAAGCGAAAAAAAAATAAAAAAAAAGTTGGCATGAATAAAAATATAAAAATATCTCGGCCTGCCATTTTTTTCTCAGATCTTCGCAAGCGAAATATAAAGTTAAAAATACAAAAAATTAGTGGAAAAATTAAACTTTTCAGAAGTTTGCTCTCGAGACCCCTTGTATGTTAAATTTCATGAAAATTGTTGAAGCCGTTTGTGGGATCCAGAACTAAAGTAAGTTCGTCTCGCTTCGCCGAGATACCTACCTCTATTTTTCATGTACTTCTCCCTTTCTTATTCGCCTTGGACTTTACATTAGAGTGGTACTTAACCGTCAGCGATCGGAACAAAACCTAAAACTAATATGTGGTACATTCGACTATGTTAGCATCGAACTAGGGGGTGAGGTTGAAGAAATAGGATATAAAATTTGTCACCATATATTTTGGGACCACTCTAATGCACAAATATAGATAAGCAAACAATCAGATTTTTCAATAATACCAGTACTACTATACCAAAATAAACAGCTCTGCTTCTGCTTCTGCTTCTGCCACCAGACCACCACTTGCTACTTGTTGTCGAAAACAGCCAGAAGCAGGAGCACAAAGAGCAATAGAAGAGTGAAAAATAGTAAAAAAAGGGAGAAATAAACACAAATCAATTCAATTTGAATTCAATTCAATTCAAATAATAATAAGACTGAAATAAGAATGAAAATGAATGACGCACAAGCCTTTCTCTGTTTGACGTAACATCAGCCTGTCAATTTTAAGTTGACGAGCGAATTTGCATTGTTCAACAAATGCAAATTGAAAATAATATTTGCGTCCTTTTTTGTTTTTTTTTTCTTCTCTTTTTTCCACAGTAAATATATGATTACTTGTATTTGTTGCTTTTGTTGTAAAAAGTCAATTTAGCTGTAAAGTAAATCAAGTTTTTTAAATAACACAAGTAAGAGAGAGTAAGAGACAACTACAAAGTAAATTGAATATTGAAATGGGTTTCTAATTAAGAAAATTGAATAGAATCTTTGTTTTTTATTTTTGTAATGGGAAATTGACGAGACAAAAAGGACACAATTGAAGCTACAAAAAAAGCGGTTTGCCATTGAAATTGAAAGCCTAAAATTATGCAACAGGAGAGAAACACAATTGTTCTCGCGCCCTCTTCACTCACAGAGATATGGTCTGATGCTTAGGCGCCATCGGTCGTAGTCCATTATGAGGGAAACTAATCGCGACGAGGCACAGTGCGACCAAACCTTGGAGCGACACCAGTTTTGGGCACGCTCAAATTCTAAGAAATATTGCTGTCAACTGCCCAAAGTTGCATTATGCAATACTAGCCTTCTGTTGGGATAAGAAATTCTCCACGAGTATCCCGAAGAAGAGCGACTGGAAAAATTTGCAAGACGCCGATCTAACACACTCCATCTGTACACGGACGGCTCCAAATTGAACAACAAAGTCTACGCTACGTTTATACTGAGTAGCAATGACATGGGAATGACAGGGAATCTCAAAATAAACTAGCCGAAAGGTGAGAGCTGAACGTCGTTTGGGCGCCACTCCATAATGGCCAGCCCAGGTTAACTTCATCCCGGATAAGTTAGCAAGCGAGGGCGCACAAACATGCAAGAAATCACATTTGTGTATGGGCCACCCTTGAACTCATACAGGCACTGCTTCAGATATCACTTCATTAAACAGTCTAACGCTAGATGAGCCAAGGAGTCATAATTTCCAAGCAAATCTGACCTAGACTGGATGAGGAGAGATGGAACTACATCTGAACCGGCTCTGCATAGGTACGCTGGTGGAACATCTAACATGCCACTGTCTCATGAAATGTTTAAAAAAGTATATAAGAAATAGCAGCCAAAATTTGTTGCATACTTCAAGGCGTCTTAAGTATATTTTCTTTTTCATCTCCTGTAGCCTTTCACTTTAGTTCTATAATAATTTTGTCTAGGAATACCCGCAGTGAAATTTTCCTGACAAACATTTTTCTAGACGAGTTTAACCCTGCAGCGACCACTCAGACGCTATTTTATGCGAACTTATACAAAATGTGGGCCAAAAGTGCCGCTTCTTGGGTGCGATAATGATTTAAAATACTCTACCAAAGTCATCATCGTAAAATTTTAATATTACCTAATACCTGAAAAAAAAACTTATTTAGTTCCTATTTAAAATTTAACCCTTTTATGCAATTTTGCTCTAAAAAGCGCTACTCTTTCTGAGTTGGCAACATTTGAAGCGCCGGAAAAATAAACTTTTGCATTGTTCTCTGTTTTCAATTATAAATTTCCTTTCTAATTTTTGCATCGTTTCCATGAAAAGTTAATTATTTTTCGCTAAATGATCTTTTCAGATTCCTGTTACTGATTTTTTTTTTTAAATTTTTACCCCCATTATTTCACGTTTTTTTCGCATTCAACACAAATTGATTTTTATTGCTTTACTAATTTATTATTTCAGCGCAGAATTCATTGTGATAAGCACTTATACAGACATGCATATAAATACCCATACACTCACACGTGCTTATGCACATGCATTTACACAAATTTATAGGTATGTATGTATGTAATATGTTTTTGTAAGCACTCGAGCTACAGGAAATTCATATTTGATTCATTTTTCATGTGTTATTGAGTTCGATTTTGCTTTTTAATTGTGTTTTTTTTTTATTCTACTTTTATTGTTATTGTTGTTGTTCAACATGCAGTTTTTATTATCAATTTTTTATATGCGAATTTTCTTTTCCACAAGCCACTCCATTACTAATTCTTTGGCTTGAAACAGCAAAAACATAAAAATTCAGTCCACAAATCAGCTTGTCATTTCCTTTAAATACGAGTAGGCAACCGCTTATAGTGCGAGTTGCGTTTTTAAAATGCCACACCCTAAAAGTATGCACTGAAAAGTGTCGAACAACTTAGAATACATATACATATGTACATATATCTCCCATTACATTCGCTTTTAAACCATACCCAATTGTGTTTGCTCTACCAAACAAGCAAAAAAGGAAAACCGATTAATTTCCAAAGCAACTTTCTTTACTCTTTTCATGCGTAACCCTGTTTGCGCCTGAAAGCTTACTAAGTACACTATCGAATTTTCTTGCTTACGCCTTACCTACTTTTAAGCGCGCGGGTGTGCATATAAAAATGTGCACAAGTAAACAAAAAAAAATAAGTAAGTGCAAAACTCCCACTCCACGCACACACACGCGCGCTTCTTTTCTTTAAAATTTATTTATTGAAATTTCTCGCTCTACAAATCTACTTTTCGTAGCGCTTCTTTTCTTTAAAATTTATTTATTGAAATTTCTCGCTCTACAAATCTACTTTTCGTAGCCACAAAATGGACACTTTATTTGTTGTGCGACAATCGTAAATATTGGTTATGTGGCGCTGCACACAGCACAGAGAAAGAGTGGCAAGCGGAGAAAGAGAAAGCGTAAAGTGGTGGATGGGTGGAGTAGGAGTGGGAGTGGGGGTGGAAGGCGCCATTAGCGAACGCGATTTGTTGACATTTTTACTGCAGCGACACCGTTTGACATAGCGGAAGTTGTAGTTTTTGTTGTTGTGTTTGTTGTAGTTTTTGTTTTTGTGTTTGTTGTGTGTTTTAAGCCGCAAGCAACTTCCTGTCTCAGCCATTTTCATTTAACTTGTTTGCTTTATTTCACTAGTTCAACATTTTTTTTTTTTTTTAATTTAAATTTTTTGTGTTACTCACTTCTGCTTCTGCTTCCTCTACCTCTTTTTTTTGTTTTTTTTTAACAAAACTTTTTAGTGTTCTTGCAGTTGTTTTTGTATTTTTCCACTTTCATGCAGGTGTTTGCACATTTTGTATATATATAGCACATACATATGTATGTATGAATGTATATATATGTGTGTGTATATGTTTTGGCATTGGTTATTGATCTGTTTCGTGCTCGTTTTCCCGGTTCATTGGTTTGGCTGATTCAATTATATTTTCAATTTATTTTTAGTTGAACGTTCACCGGCACACACAAAAGCCTTAAGTTGATTTATTTAAAGCAATGCGGCAGCGGAAGAGAGTGTGCACGCTTTGATGTTTTCTCTTGCTTTTACTTTAAAATATGTTTATTTTAAGATTTTAACTAAAAAGAAAGATAGAAATTCATGACAGTAATATCAAACTTTACAACAGCTCAAAGTTGAGGAATATTTTGATCAGCGAGCTGAGCTTGTCTTTGAAATGCAGCAAGACTACGCGCTTAACTATTAACCCTTCATAGGGAAGAAAGAACTGACAATTAATTGATTAATGCTAAGATGGCCGAAAAATGAAATACAATACTTCGTATCCATCGTTTCGATTCCACTTATTTTATGATCAAATAAATTTAGTTCAAAATTAAAAAAAAAAAACCAAAAAGTGGCAACCCTAACAAAAATATTTCCAGCGATCATCTTTTTTAAACTCCTCTAATTCATACCCATATTGCAATACCTAATTAATTTTTTTTTAATTTTATTGAATTAAAAAATGTCAAACAGGTGGCAACCCTCCAAAAAAATTTTTTTTGCTATGAGAATTTCTATATATACATATATAATTGAAAATGTTTTAAGATGGTGGCAACCCTAACCAACATATTTGCAGCGATTAGCTTTCCTAAACTCCTTTAATGTGGTATCCATATTGTAATATTTAATTGATTTCTTTTAATTTTATTGAACTAAAAAAATGTCAAACAGGTGGCAACCCTAAAAAAAAATTTTTTTGGCTATGAGAATTTCTACATTTTTTTGTGAAATACACGCAATATGCTATAATATTTATATTTTATTAATTTACCTAATTGAATTTTTTTTAAGCCGATGGCAACCCTAACCAACATATTTGCAGCGGTTAGCTTTCCTAAACTCCTTTAATGTGATATTCATATTGCAATATTTAATTAATTTTATTTATTTTATTGAACTAAAAAATGTCAAACAGGTGGCAACCCTAAAAAAAATTTTTTTTGCTATGAGAATTTCTACATTTTTTTTGTGAAATACACGCAATATGCTATATTATTTATATTTTCTTAATTTACCTAATTGAATTTTTTTAAGCCGATGGCAACCCTAATCAACATATTTGCAGCGGTTAGCTTTCCTAAAATCCTTTAATGTGATATCCATATTGTAAAATTTAGTTGATTTTCACAAATTTTATGGAGCTAAAAATTTCAACTAGGTGGCAACACTCAAAAAATGTTTTCGTTTGCAATGGAAATTTCTACATTTTTTCGAAAAAATATACGGTATGCTCTAATATTTTTTATTTTATTAATTTAGCTAGTCACATTTTTTAAGTAGGTGGCAACCCTAAATTTTTATATACATATCTAAGATACCCGGCAAAAAAGTTTTGCTTATTGTTGACAAATCAGGTCTAAAAAAGGAGTATGCTGGCAGCGCCGCTTCTGTTATGCACTCACTCTGTCTGCTCCTAACTCTCTAATACTTATCTAGGCCTTATTTCGCATGGCGCATAAGCCTTTGGAATAAGGTGTGATCTCAGAGAGAGAGAGTACTCCTTATGGCCTGTTGACATCAACACAGGAAAATCAGCCTTATTTTAAGCATTACGCCATACAAATTTTCTATCCTTATAATTTACAGGCCTTATTTCGTAGGCCTTTAAATCTGCTGTTTTAATTCTTAAATAAGGCTTAGATTTTTTTGTGGGGATAGATGTAGATATATATGTATGTATATACATATGTATAACCGGATGTAGGCGCCGAGGTCGACAAGCCAAGCGGACATTCAAAGCCAAAACATACAAAAAAGGAAGCACTCAGACGAAGGATGAATTAATGAGGCAGTGAGGACAATTTGCGAGAGAACAAACACACATAAATATGTATGTATACATGCAAACATACAAACAGAAATGTACATAGACAAACAAACATAGCTAAAAGTGCCTGTACGGGTATGTACATGAATGAACGTGTAACTAATGGAATTGCATAACTAAAACAAGGCTAAACTGACTGAACTGAAGTGAAAAAAAGGATTTCAATAGAAAAGTGAGAGTAAGTGAAAGATAAAACAACAACAACAGCAACAAAAGCAAATCAGATTAGCTAATAGGAGCATAGATATATAGATTGGACGGAAATAGCCGACAAAAGTAAAAGAACACCGACGAATGATAAAGCGCAAAAAAATATGGGAACTAAGTGATTAGGGAAGTAAGCCAGCGAGGATTTTGCTGCAGGAAACACGCACAAAAATAGAAGAAAAACGAAGTGGGAAAAAGTGATGGAAAACCGCAAAGGAAAAAAGCGCTGATTTAGAAAAGCGATTTGAAGAAACAGAAACTAAAAAAAGAAAAAGCAAAAAAGAAAGAGGAAAAGAAAAAAGAAGAAGAAGAAAAAGGAAAAGAGAAGAAAAAGAAGAAGAAAAAGAAAAAGAAAAAGAAAAAGGAAAAGAAAGAGAAAATGAAAACGAAAACGAAACGCATGAAAAAATAAAAAAGCCCAAACCAAAAAACACATGCACAAAGAAAGAAGATAATAAAACAAAAAAAAAAAACTAAACACACAAAAAATAAATAAAAGCGCAAGTGAACTGTGCCAAAATGAAGATAAGAGAGATAAATGACAGAAAAAAAAAGAAAGAAAGAGCAGAAAATGGAACAATCAAATGGAAAAGCGTGAATAAGCACAAGCATTTTTGGCGAATAGAAAAAAGAGCTGGATGCAGCGGTAAAGTAAGAAGGGAACTGAAGAAGCGTGGCATTGGAGTAGGAGAAGAGTGAGAAGAAAATCAGCCACAGTTAGAGTATGAAGGCAAAATGGGCGCAGAGTAAGAGAAGAAGGAGCAACAAACTGCACATATGAACAACAAAACGAAGCACACTTTAAGGCGCACATGGGGCACAACACCCAGCAAAAAAGCAAAATCATGTTTGCCAAAACCACAACTTTTGACTGCTTTCGCCACTTTTGTATGACCGACCGCCTGTCCCACACGGCTGACCGGAGCTGCTGCCAAGCTGTCGCAGCTTGTCTTTGTTTGTGTGCATGTGTCTGCTTCGATACAGCTTAATTTCAGTTTTTCTAAGCCAGGGCTGCTCACCTCATAGGCACTGAAAGCACAATTGTTTTTGTTTTGTTCCGAATCATAGGCACAGATACATATTCATGCCTATTACGGTATCCGGCGGATGCCTTTCGCAGGGAATGCGAATCGTTTTGATAAAATTTGGTATTCTTATAACCGATCGGCAATGCAGTCCGGGAATAAAAAAACATGTTGATAAAGCAGTTCGAGTATACACCGCATTCCTATAACCGTAATCGAAACGCAGTAGCTGTAATTCGTTTTTTTTTTTCGATTCGTCATAAAAATGATGCGGATTCAAAAAAATTTGAAAAATTGCATTTTCATTGCGTAGTAGATTACAATGAAATTTAACGAATAACAAAATAATTCGTATATTTTAAGTAAAAATGTATGAGTTAATTTTATTTTTAAACAGAATTCGTACCAAAAACGTGGGCAGTTTTCTTTGTTGGTTAAGCGGAAGAAGCTTAACGAAAATATCGCAAAAGCAAGCAGTCTCCAGAAGTTGTATCTGAGTTTTGGACAACATTAAGCACGGATTTGAATGCTTTGGCACCACCATCAAAATCACTTGGTCTGAATCCAAATCCTGTATTAAGAATAAGATAACAAATAACCGCTTCCAAATGCAAGTTATAGGTGGAGGGCAAAACGCAGAAGTTCACTGCAAGACATTTTCGTAGGCTCTGTACCACAGTGATCAAAACATAAGCGTTGATTGCGAACCATCCGTTGATAATTCGAGGCCGTACAAAATTTAGCGAGTACTTCGCACGAAATTGGAACAGCTTCAAGTGCAAACACAACAAAGAGTGCTTTCAAGAAGTAACCAAATTAAATTATTGAAAACGCAAATAGATTTGCAAAAAAAGTTAAATTTTTCTTCAATTTATTCAATTGTATTTTTTCAAAATGCAAACAAATCACAACTGACAATGTAGTAAAATGTAGAAAAGCTTTTGACACGATACGCAGGGTGAATCGATAAAGCAGTAATCCGACGGTTATGGTAATAGCGTGAAATTTGACCAGCGAGGGGAGTGAGAATCGGATGGCATTCGCGGGAGTGGCATCCGTCGGATACCGTAATAGGCATGATTTTCACTTCAAATATGAAAATAAACTTTTCTTTGCACTCCCATAAGCACTCAGATATAAAAAAATTTTATATGTATGTGCCTATGATTCATATTGAATGTGCAGAGTAAAGGCACTTTGTATAGGAGCTCGAGCACTGCCGTAAGAAATCGAAATTTACAAATGTGTAATCAAAAAAAATTCAAAAAATGAAAGCACTGTAAAAAATTTGTATTCAAAAAATTTTCATATAAAAAATAAAAAAAAATTGTATGTATGTCATACTATCATTTGAAAATAAATTGTAAAATAATATTTTATTGGAATTCATGAAAAAATTTAAACGAGCAAAAAAATTTTTCAGTGCATATACAAAAGTTGTAGATGTATTGAGTTTTGTACTTTCAATACGAGAGCGTTGAGCAGCCCTGTTCTAAGCTTTTTTGGCTTTTTTCTGTTGTCTGGAATTAAGCCACTAGTGGCTGTACAAAAATTAAGCTGACAAAGTCTTAAATGTGAATAAGAGTGGCATTGTTTTGTTGTTGTGGTTCACTCAAATTGTCCTTCCCATTTTTGTGGCAAAAACTTTAGCAAACTATAGGGCGTTTTTAGGCTTAAGCCGAACTGCGGCTAGCAGCGAATTTAATGAATTCACCGAATTTGTGTATGAACATATATTTAATTACCCACATGGCAACACACAGCTTTTTAAAAAGAGGCAGACTGAAGAGCTGAAGCATTGAAATGGCAGACAAAAACGGTAAGAGAAAGGAGGGAAGCAAGATAAAGTGCAAAAAATTGCCACCTTTTAGGCGCATAAAATAAGGAAAGTGTTTGTTTTGGAAAAGTAATGATAGAGAACGGGTTGTAGATGCAGAATTTAAAGGTAAGCAATTTTTAACGAATAATGATTACTGAATGCGAATATTAATAACGAATACGAATATCAAATATTAATAACGAATATGAATACTAATAGTGAATAACGAACGTCGTATATCGAATATTAATAACGAGTTCGAATACGAATACTAATAACGAATGCCGAATATCGAATATTAGTAACAAATATGAATACTGATAATGAATATCGAATATTTATAACGAATACGAATAAGGTATACAAATAATAATAACGAATACGAAGAACGAACACGAATACGAAGACTAATAATGAGTACCGAATATCGAATGTCGAATATCAAATATTAATAACGAATTCGAATACTAATAGCGAACACCGAATGTCCTGTATCGAATATGAATATCAAATATTAATAACGAATACGAATACCGAACGTCATATATCGAATATTAATAACGAGTTCGAATACGAATACTAATAACGAATGCCGAATATCGAATATTAGTAACAAATATGAATACTGATAATGAATATCGAATATTTATAACGAATACGAATAAGGTATACAAGTAATAATAACGAATACGAAGAACGAATACGAATACTCATAATAAGTACCGAATATCGAATGTCGAATATCAAATATTAATAACGAATTCGAATACTAATAGCGAACACCGAATGTCCTGTATCGAATATGAATAAGGACTGATTTGGAATAGCGAAAATCGAATATTAGTAATGAATAAGAATACTGATTACGAATACCAAATATCGAATATTAATAACGAATACGAATACTGATACTGATAGCGAATACCGAATACCGAATATCGCATATTAATAACGAATACAAATACTGATAACGAATACCGAATATCGAATATTAATAGCGAATACGAATAATGATAACCATTATCCAGTATTAATTACAAATACTAATAACGAATACAAATACTGATACGATATTAATACGAATACGAATACCGAACATCGAATAGTGAATACAAATAAGAGTTCGACAATGATTTTCAGCCCAAATTGGAATGAATAAGCAAGTACAAACAAAAATACACAAAAAATGCTCTTTGTCTATTTTCACTGCTCGTTTCTGCTCTCATTAGCTTTGTTCAATAACTCAAAGTTTTTAATTGCTTTTACAAATAGTTACGAATTTTATGTTCAATAACCCACAAAATTTGCAAAAGAGACCCAAATTGGGAGAGTAAGACTTCGAGAGAGTTGAAAATAGTTGCAAGTAAAATTTTCACTTGCAACTACTTGCAGCTTTAAAAAAAATAGAAGCGTCAAAAACATATGATCACAAAAATTGCAATTGGAAATATGCCAACATTTTAATCGCAAATTTCTAATTGCATACTAAATAAATTAGCGTAAAAAGGAATCTTGACGATGTTGTGGAATATCCAAAGTAGATTTTCGTCTTCCTAATTCAGTTATTTACATTCATTTTCAATTTCAAAGATTTCAATTACAACCTAACCTAAAAATCAAATTGTGAAAACAGCGCATCAGCTGTTTACTTGCAAATGTTTACGATTTTGTGTTCAATAACTTTGGTTGATAATTTTCTCTTTTACTCGTTTTTACTCTTAATTTGTCACTGGTGCCCTTTTTGCAAGTAAAGTTGTTGAACAAAGCTATTATCTACACATTAAATCTGTCTTAATGTGATGGCTCATAATAACTTATACTATACTACCTTCTGCCTACGCACGTCTTTATTCGCTTTAGCGCAATAATTCAATATGCAATGAAATGCTTTTTTCTCTTTTTATTATTTTTTTTTTTGTTTTATGTACATCTCATTCACGATAAGCTCTTTTTCATTAAACGTTTCATTTACGATTTTATTGCCGTTTTTATCAACAACATTTCTGGCGCGCGTGTTTTTGTTTTTCTTTGTTTTTTTTTTTTTTGTTTTTTCTTGTTTTTATTTTTTTGTTTTATTTATTTAATTTTTTTTTGGTCAATATTTGTTTTTTTTTGCTGTTGCTGTTCTTTTCAATTTGCCCAACTGCTTTCTTTCACATTCAATTTCGTTCGTTTATATCGTTGTTGTTTTTTTTTGTTGTTTTCGCTGCCAATTTCAGTTGTTGCTTTCGCGTTTACTTTCTCCTCAGTCACATTTGCCATTTACGCCTCTTACGCTTACCCCTCTGGCTGGGTGGCTGGCTGGCTGGATGTGAATGACGACCGACTGAGTACCGACCGGCGACCCAGATGTGCCTTGGTGCGGCAAAATACATTTGTACCGCAACAGCGACCACAGACCACCAACCACCGACCACCAGCCAAGGACCATCATCAGCACACAAGCCATATTAGCAGCGGGCTTTGCGTCCGACGTCCTGCACTCAGCTACTTAACATCTGCCTCCTTCATTCTGCCCTCTTTTTGCGATTTTTTTTTCACCTGTTTCATTTCGTATTTGCGTGTATGTGCATGTTTCATCATGCCGCCTAATGAGCGCGTGTATGGCAACTGTCGGGAGCACTAAAAGCAAACATACATACGCGCTTACATATTCACCACTTAGTACTCAACACTCACCACACGCACATATACTCGCATCGTTTCCAGGTACATTCATGCATTTTCATGTATTTTTATGTAGGTAAATGCGATTGGTCAGGTGGCAGTGAGTGAGATTATTCCGCACACCTTTTATCTCTTTTTTTCGCTTTTAGCCTTTCAGTCCATTCGAATACCACACATATATTTCTTATCAGCTTATTTTGGAGTCCCACAATCTAACATGCCATGGATAGTAGGCATGTTGTGTTTAATCGATCAACCGCCTTACGAAAAGTTCATGTTGAGACACCCCTTTTTGTGAGGTGTATGCATAAAATGGTATTTAGCTGGTCGATAGATTGTTATAATGTTCTAGAAAATTGTTTGCTAGAAAATTTCACCAGCGGTAGATATACTCAAACTAAATTTTTAAAGAACATAGAAGATAGTTGAAAAGCAAATTGGACGCCTCAAAGTATGCAACAAATTTTAGATATTGTTTTTTATATGCGTTTTTGTCGGTTAGTGGGCGCTTCAGGGTTAAAATGTTCTAGAAAATTGTTTGCTAGGAAATTTTACCAGCGGTAGATATGCTTAAAATGTAGATTTATATAAAGAACATAGAAGAGAATTGAACAACAATTTTGGGCGCCTTAAAGTATGCAACACGTTTGCGTTCAGGCATGTGGGCAGCTGGCAAGTGGTGGAGATTAAGCAAGCAACAGCAACAACACACTCAGTCCGTTTGCCATTATTAATACTTATAAGCAAATATGCCCACCTTTAACCGCAAAAAAAGTGTACACATACACACGTACATACAAACATACAAAGTACTTATATTGGCCCTTCAATGGAGCCTTCTGCCGTTGTCATTTTACTCTTTTTTTTTGTGTTTTATTTTTTTGTTCTCTCCCTTCAACCTCAATATGACTGAGTGCTTACTTAATTTACATTTGCTTAAACCAGCACATATCCCTGCAGTAAATTTGTTTCACTGCTGAAGGATCAGTGATGATTCTTTGTTGAATATTCATCACTATCGTCATAACTCAGTATATTTTTATTTGTTTTTG
This sequence comes from Urophora cardui, assembly GCA_960531455.1. Classification (NCBI taxonomy): domain Eukaryota; kingdom Metazoa; phylum Arthropoda; class Insecta; order Diptera; family Tephritidae; genus Urophora; species Urophora cardui. The sequence continues at coordinate 2,376,231 of OY482671.1, read as the reverse complement.
GAGCATTCCATGGTTTGTACGGGACAAATTGTACGAATTTTTATAGTTTTGGATTTGAATTAAAGGAACACCAAAATGTTCACCTACAAAATATATGGTGCATTATTACTGTCTAATAAAACTCTTATTAAAAGCAGAAACTTGCTTTTGAAATATTCGTGTATATGTGAAAAATCTTGTGTATATGTGGTAGGACTAATATCAAGGTTTATTCAAACAACTAAAATATTAGAAATATGGTTATTCTAAAATAATTAAAAATGCTGTAATGTAATTTTTTACATTGTTTGTACGGGACAAATGGTATACATCTTTACAATTCACAGACAAACCAAAAGGTTATCAAACAAAGTTTCTAGTACATCAATATTGTGTGACTAATTTCTAAACAAAAAACAGAAGCTTGCATTTGAAAAACTAGTGTATGTGTGAGAAATCGAAATGTTTGTACGGGATAAATTTACCATTTTCCATGGAATGCTCCTTTTGTTTTTTTTTTCTGAGGAAAGCAAACCATTTATATGAAAAATTCACCAGTCTTTATATGAAAGTATTCACTGATGCCTCCTCGTCATAGGTGAATTGCATTAGTGATTCATTAAGGATTCATTGCGGATATTTACTGCAGGGTATAATATGCATACGTATGCATATATATCTACAAATACACAAGCATATTATGTTTCTGTTTTACTCTTTCGTTTGTGCCACTATATGTATAAGCGGCTCTGTTGCTCTGTCTGTTGTTGACACAAAGTGCTTAAATACGAGAAATACGAAATAGTAGTTCAAGTGGCTTTACCTTGTAAGTGCACGCATGAATAGACAACAACTACATGCAATTAATCGCACACAATCACACACAGACGCACATACAATCAGACACACACACACAGGCACAGACTCACACCCAGCCATGCACACAAAGCCACATTCAGTGTTAGCAATACAAAAAAACCACACAAGCTTCATTTATCTCTTTACCTTAAGTCCAAACAGCTGTTTGAAAATTGAATTTAAACAAAAAAATGAAAGCTTGTAAAATTGTTTCAAACCACATTTATTCAGTGCGAGAATCAGAGTGCGATATCTGCATAGTTTATAATAATAATAATACAATGGCGCTATTATAACTCTGACGAGCTTTATGGCCGAGCTTCTCTCCCAATTCGAGGTGTGCTCCTTTTTGTTTTTCCTACTAATTGGGTGGACCTACAGTTTTATGCCGGCTCCGAACGGCGAATGCATTTTTTGTGAGAAGCTTTTTCATGGCAGAAATACACTCGGAGGGTATGCCGTCCACTGCCGAGAGGTGACCGCTGCTCTTAAAAAATCCAATTTTTTTTGGTGTTTTGCTTGGACCGTGGTTTGAACCCGAGACCTCTGGCATAGCAGGCGAGCACTCTACCCACTGCACCACAGCGGCATAGTTTACTTTAACAAAAATTGCAGTTCACCGAATTGCTATGTATGTATACAAATATCGTCGGTGATTTGCTGTTAATTTGCACTAAAAGACAAGCGTCAAGTTCTTTTAATTTCAGATAAGCTTCTGCCACTTTTTCTCAACTTTTTGTGTTAGCGAAATTGCCAAGCCTTTGCCAGGCACAACCACAAATCGCAACCGAATGTTTACTTTTCTTGCACAATTTCCAAACATACTCAAATTCTCAAACAGAACGAAAAACCACTATCCATATAGTAAAACTGCCAAACCGTTTTACTCGCTCAGATCAAAATTTCGTCTGAGATTCATTTTTTAAGGGATTTCCTCCATTGGAAAATCACTTTACACATTCCTTTTTGCTTTAATTTCACCAATTTTTGCCATTGCTATTGATGACCTAAATTCTTTTGGGCTTCAAACACGAGGAAATGGCGCTCGTCAGCCTTCAATCACACAAAGATTTACTCGCATGAAAAGTGTTTCTGTTCTCTTCTGTTTGGTGGCTTGTTCACTGAATTGATTTGCTTGTGAACTCATCTCTACATACATACTTGCAGGTATTCTACTGCTCGTGTATATATTTATAAGAATATCTGCATTTCTGCTACTCCATATAAACACAGCGCCTACATATGTACATATATGTGATACAGATATATATAAATAAAAAATATATATTTTTCATACTTCTACCCTTTTTTCGTTAATTTGCACCCGCTTTCGTTTGGCAGCCCTTTTCACTCTCGCCGCTGCACTCAAATGCACTCACTAACAAATAAAGACAATTGCATGCTTTTAGGCGCTTTGTATGTGAAACCGCTTGTGCAGTGTTGCGCCTCATGCATCAACATTCTCCTCTATAGCATCATTTTGTTAGCCACCAACCAACAGCCACCAGCCATCCACCGCTATCATTTGGCTAACCACAAACTAAGCCATTAATTGTGCTGCGTTGCGTTCTGCACATCCGATCAACTCAATGTCGTTAGCGCTTTGCAAATAAAACAAAAAACAAAAAAAAAACAAAAAGCAATTGGATACAAAAAAAAAAACTAACCGCTTTGTGCCGCTGTAACTGAGGAGCGGCGGTCGGTGCCAACTTTGGCAGAAAAACCGCAAAATGTTTCGGGCTCATTGGCTGAAAATTGACTCAAAAGAGGGCGCTGCCGCTGCCGCTGCTCGCTGCTACGGCCTCTCTGCTGCTTTCATACTGATTCTGTGCTATTGCCCCCGCCCCCCTTCTGCTACTACCTCTGCTACGGCATATGTTGCCTTTGTAGCTTTTATTGCCTTTATTGTTGTTGTTGCTGCAAGCGCATCGCAAGCGTTATCCATTAGCGCAGAAGATTAAGTGTGATGAGCCATAAAGATGCGGTAAAGTGCTGACATAAGCGAAAATTATATATATTTGAACATGGCAGATTGAGAGGCTATGTAGTGAGTAGTAAAGGGGTAGTGTGGGGAAGGGTTGCAACTTGTAGGCTAAGAACATATGTAAGTGTGTCTGCATCACTAACTGCAATCACTAATCGATAAAAGTAAGGCACACTTATGCCAAAGTGACCCCTGCCATAGTCCAAAAAAGGGCCAAAGGCATGTGTGTGCTTGATTGCCGTAGGGGGTTATCCACTGTAGATATATCTATGTAGCTTAAGCACAAAGTCAGCGAAAGGTGTTTTAAGAGATGGTGGTGAGTAGTGATTTTCACATGCCAAATGCGCATACGGTTTTTGGAATACCTCCATATCAATACACAAAAGAATACTAGCAATGATAAATGGTCAATGATAAATGGAAAAGATTGTCATTAAAAAGCAATTAAAGCCAAATTGTTTGACCTATGTATGTAGTGCGTACTCTATAGCGAGTTAACAGCCAAAAACATGGAGATATAGCCTTATGATTTTGCCCTGAGTAACCTCAATGGCTTCTTAAGCTTATTAACTCCCTAGCATATAGTAGCATAGCGTTGTCGTTTGGCGGACAGGCTGACCACATTATTCCCTGTCTGCGCTTCGATAAGTATCTTGATGCCACAATAGAGTCAGAGGGCTGGCGGAAGGGTGCAGATATGAAGGAGGCCGCCATCCATGTGTACGCAAATGGGTTCAAAACATCACACAGATTGCAGTGAACTGGATATCAGCACCAGTATTAGGCTGCCGGATCACTCTATTGTCTTTCAGACAAAAATGTTAGCTGTAAGGAAGGCAGCAGAGATGTTAGTCTGTAATACCTTAGGAAGCGGATATATTAATTTTTATATATCGACGGCTGAGAATAAGATCGCCCTATTTCAGAAATTGTTTCAAAAACGCCCTATTTGAAAAATTGTTTCAATAACGTCCTATTTCAAACAATTATTCATAAACGTCCTCTTTTTAGAGAAATATATATGGAATTTTCCCTGAAATAGGGCGTTTTTGAAACAAAATCTGAAATAGGACGTTATTGAAACAGTTTTTCAAATAGGGTGTTTTTGAAACAATTTTTGAAATAGGGCGATCTTATTCTCATCCGTCGATATGTAGATAGTCCAGCAGCTATAAATTCGATAATGTTGCATAGCATCTCAGCCAAGTTCGTAGCGGACTGCGAGGAAGCCTTAAGGGTAATATGCAGGCACAGTAATGTGCATTTGTACTGTATCCCAGACTACAATGGGATGGACGGTGATGAGAAAGTTTATGAGCTCGAAAAGACGGGTGCAGGTCTCGGAGCAGAAAACTCCACGGACGCTCCGATGGCACTCAGTGAAACTAAGCATAGATTATATGTATGTACATATATATGACCTATCAGACGCATAGGGCATGGAAGCAAGCGCGGGGCTCTGTAAGATGCCCAAAATTATGTATAGATTGTACGATTCGAAGCTGACAAAATGCTTGCTATGCCTGAAAAGAGAAGAATGCAGACTTATAATCGGGGTGCTCACAAGACACTGTCTTTTAGCAACACATGCATTAAAAATGGGCTAGTTGATGAAGGTGAATGTAGCGGATGCGTAATGCAGGAGGTGTCTATGGAGCATGTTCTCTGCTCCTGTGCCGCATTTTCCAGCTTAAGATTTCGGTTAATGGAACAACTTGTATTCAGTTATCTCGAATCTGTATCCAAAATAGGGATAAGGAAACTCTTGGTATCTGCCAAAGGAACGGAATTGTTCTTCAGTTTGAGTGCAGGCTTTTATGTTCAATAAAATTTCTGGTAGAACTGCGGACTTATCTAGTCCTTGTTGGGCCATTAATGGCCAGCCAGTCTATCCTAACCTAAACCATTAATTTCCTTTGCTTTTTGTAGTTGATACTAATTTCCTTTGCTTAAAGTTTTCGTTAGCTACAAATTTGAATATCCGCTTTCCGATTTTTGCTTTAACTTGCAAATTGGTTAAAACAAAAAGAAAAAAACAATATCAACCAAATAAGCAGCAACAAATCACACTTGAAATGATGATAAACCACCACAAAAATCTGGCGCAAATGAGAATTTCAAATATGCCACACAATCAAAAGCTAAATAAGCCATAAATTGCAGCTTGTGTGTTTTACGCAAAACCCAAAATAACCAAAATCACAAAATAAAAAAAAATAAAAAAAAAAACGAAAACAACAAAATATGTATATTAAATCGAGCAAAAAAAGCACGCTTAACGATAATGCAACAACGATAAATAAACGATATGGCAAACCAGCATTTATTGATTTATTGCTGTCGCATTACCACATAACGGGAACAGATACAGGCGCAGGCAGCCGCGCCAGTTGCAGCAACTAAGACAAGCACAAAAACAAAACATCCACAACAGCAGCAACAACAAGAACTGCGAAACAGGCGCTTGGAATCTAATGAAAAAGTATTGCATGCACAAACAAGCAAATATGAATATGTACCCTGTAGGGAAAATCTCTAGTTCCGAACTAGGTCGCTTCTAGTGCATTTTTCGACACTACTAGTGCGAGCTAAATCTCTTTTGCATGTTATCAACTGGCGAATTTAACACGGCGATGTCCTAGGCGGTGTCAATTGTCGCCCTCTGCACTACATTTTCGATAGTTCCGAACTAGTACTAAATTCTACAGTTTACACTAGTTTGTTTATTGGCACTAGTGATGAGCGATATATCGCAAACGGTGATTTTTTCACTGTGAATAAAAAATCGCAAATCGCAACTGCGATCACTTTTTCAAAATCGCAGTTCACTATTTATTGGAACTGCTATCGATGTAGCAAGTAAGCAGTTCACCTATTTGAATCGCAAAATCAATATAAATTTCCTTTTGTTTACACTTCTGAGCAGACCACATACGTACAAACATATATAGAAATATAAGAAAAAAAAAATTATTGAATTTAAAATTGTCTTTGAAAAATGTTGACAACAGCGAAATTACTGCGGAATACGTTGTTGTTGCTATCATTTTTGCCACATAAAATGTTGACAGGTTATGTCGCTCAGAAAACGCAAAATGAATCTCTACCGGTAACTGAGGATTTTATAACAGTCCATGCAATCGCAATAGCAGTTTAAAATCGCAGTGATTTTAAAATAGCAATCACTGAAATCACAGATATCGAAAAATCGCAGTTTCGCTCATCTCTAATTGGCACATTTTCGATAGTTCTGAACTAGCTACAAGTACCTACAAATTCTACAGTTTTACATCTGCCGCTTAAGTGCAGACTTTGACACACTTCATGCAAGTGGCGCGATGGCCGACTGGCTAACGCATGTGCCTTTCAATCTGAGGGGCGCGGGTTCGAATCCTGTCGGTGTCAAGGTGGATGATAATTTTTTTTTTAATTTTTTTTTTGACTAATATTTTTTTTATTTATTTATTTAATAAAATTTACAGTAATATTTAAAAAGTAATAAAATAAAAAAAAAATTAAAAATAAGCCTGAGGGATCGGGAAAGCATAATTAGGGGAACATTTCATTTCATACAAGTTAAGATGCAAATAGAAAACTGTTTATATGAAACGCTTCACTAAACATCTGAGAATTGCAGAAATATACAAAGCCGACGGAAATTGAACGAACGAAAAATTTTCATAGAATTTTTGTCACTTCGAAATTGCATACAAATCAAAGTGTCTCTTATAATGGTCACTCAATTCACTCCTCCTGAACTGGTGAGGGTCTAACTACAATTGATCTAGTTCCCTTTTGACACCTTTTCGCTAGTTCGGAACTAGAAATTTTGCTCACTAGTTATTGAGTTCCCTGCAGGGTAGTAGGTAGTACATACGTACGTATGCATATATGAATAACAGCAACAAAATAAACACAGCAAAGCATACCTACATACAAAATTAACTAAAAATGGTTGTACATGGCGTATGAGTAATGCCAAAAGCGATAAAATGCAATAGAAAATATTGTTGTGCCGACACGTTTAGGTATGTGTGTGCGCGTTAATTTCGAAATTTTTGGCTTTGTTTTTGTTCTTGTTGGCAATTGTGTCTATAGCAAATTTAAGATCGTGTGTGCTCTCATACATATCGCAATTTTCAGGAGAGCCAAAAAACTTTTTTCATTACAAGCAATCGTATGGCAAAGGGCCAGGTATAATGGTTATTTTTCGGTCGAAAGAGACAGTTATTCAAAAGTATTTTTTTGGCAATCTCCAGAGATATGTTCCGTATACCCGTTTATGAAAAAAACTCGATTTCGAAAAATTTTGAGTTGTGCCCCTTTATGATTTAGGGTGCGATATGCATATATACGAGTGCATATGTACTTAGAGTAGTGCTAAGAGTATAGGTAAGTTTTTCGCTTCCTGTGGTCTTTTCGGTTAATTTGACAAAAATTTGTTCGCAGAAGACCCCTACGGAAATTTTATAGCGAATAATTTTCTAGAACATTTTAACCCTTTAGCGACTCTGGAAATACTATTTTTTGCTGATTTTCTAAAATAGCGTTCAAAATAACCCTTTCGTGTGGGTGCTAGGGGGTTAAAATATTCTAGAAATGTATTTGCCATAAAATTTCAGTAGGGATCTGCTCAGAAAAAATTAAAGCGTGAAATAACGCGTATTCATGAACATTGATGTGTAAACAGTTTCGAAATCGGATATTTATTCCCTTTTCCGTATTCCTTTTTTTCCTGGTTTTCTATGGATTAAAAGGCGACTATCGGTTTTGTAATTTTTTGTTGTCATTGTGACTGCTACTATTTTGTTGTTTTTGTTTGTTTTGGTTTTTGACTTTTGATTTTTTATTTTGTTTTGTTTTGTATTGCTCAGAAACATGCAAGGTCATCCGAGTCCACGTTTGACCCATATCTGGAGACCCGGCCTAGGAATCATAAAGAGTAGAGCTCCGTGTAGAAGTCTTGCTCAACACCTTTCATTTGATACCAATATTACTCAGAAACATTCCGGGTTAATCCGGGGTCACATTTTGACCCATATTTGGGGACCCGGCCTAGGACTCATAACGAATAGAGCTCTATGTGAAAGTCCTGCTCAAGACCTTTCATTTGATACCAATATTACTCAGAAACATTCAAGGATCATCCAGGTCCTCGTATTGCCCTATATCTCGGGACCCGACATAGGAATCATAAAGAGTAGAGCTCCATGTAGAATCCCTGCTCATAACCTTTCGTTTTATACCAATATTGCTCAGAAACATGCAAGATTATCCGGATCGTCGTATTGACCTATATCTTCGGACCCGACCTAGGAACCATGAAGAATAGAGCTCCCTGTAGGAGGCCTGCTCACGATCTTTCATTTGATACCAATTTTGCTCAGAAACATTCAAGGATCATCCGGGTCCTCGTTTTGACCCATATCTCAGCACCCGACTTAGGAACCACGAAGAACAGAGCTCCCTGTAGAAGGCCTGCTCAAGATCTTTCATTTGATACCAATTTTGCTCAGAAACATTCAAGGATCATCCGGGTGCTCCTTTTGACCCATATCTGGAGACTCGGGCTAGGGGTCACAATGAAAAGAGCTTCATCTCGAAGTCCTGCTCAAAACCTTTCATTTGATACCAATATTGCTCAGAAAATTAGATAGGTAGATGTAGGTATGCATATCCATACATTTGCATACATGTTCAAACAGGTTGGTCCTTTTTATTTTGCCTATTTGTCGCATTGTTGCAGAAAACAACAACAACAACTTCACTTCGCTTCGTTGCTGTTGTTGTTGATATTTGCATTTGCACGGCTATGCATGCAAGCATTTGTACATGTACATGTCTACTACCTACCTACCACTGACAATGCCAAGCGATTCACACGGACACAGCAGCGCACTAACACAAAGGTCATTTACGGTTTACGCGTAAACTTTACCTGTTTTTTGAAATCACTCGTAGCTACAGCAAAGATGTTTACACATCAAAAATCTTTGTAAAATGAAACTAACAGACCACAGGAAGCAAAAATCTTACCTATGTATATATGTATATTACTTTGAGTATTGAATGTGTTTTATTTCGTGTTCTACTGCAGCGATCGAAATACTTCTTTGCAAAAGATTAATACAGGGATTGTAAATAATTGTTATTTTTCAAATTTTAACTACACTCAAAAAAAAAATTTCTCTCGATCAAAGACATAATTTTCCTTATTTTGAATACGCGTCCCAATAAAAAATTTTCTTTGTTTTGTGTAAATTTTCTCAAAAATGTGGAAAAAACATAAAAAAACTTTCAAACAAATTCGTTACCATGGGGATTTGTATGGGAATTTAATTTCTCAAAATTAAAGAAATCAAATCTTCAAAACAAGGAAAGTTGGGAATGGAATGGCGCTTAAAGAATTTTTCATTATTTTAGTGTATGAATTTTTTCAAAACAAGTATATGAAACCATGGTAACGCATGTAACAACAATATTTTATAAACCTTTTAACATGTTTTAAGGAAAATTTACTCAAAACAAAGAAAGTAGTGTTCAAAATAGGTAAACAATTTCTTTGACCCCTCCATAAATTTTTTTTCTCTCAGTGTAAAAAAAATCATACTGAAGGAGAAATACTAAACGCAAAACAAGTACACAGATGTAATCACCGTAACACAGACTATCTCTACACCTTTTGCAGATTGAATTCAGAAAACTTCAATTGTATTTCAGAAAACACCAATTGGATTTCAGAATAGGTAATTGTATTTCAGAATTTGTCATTTGGATTTAAGAATAGTTATCTGGATTTCAGAATCTGTTAATTGGATTTCAGAATAGGCAATTGGATTTCAGAAAACAAAAATTGAATTTCAGAATAGGTAATTGGATTTCAGAATGTATGAATTGGATTTCAGAAATAGAGAATTGGATTTCAGAAAATACCTTTCGAACTATTTTTGCCATGTAAATAATTGATTATGTATAAAGAAGGCCATGGAAAATGCAAAAATGATTTACTATGGAATAAATTAATGCGTAATTTTTATGCCGTTCAGTTGTAATTGTATTTTTAAAAATGGAGTTTCGCGATAACTGCGTAATCTCATATTTTGAATTGTATCTGTAGTACATAACTTACATATATGAATTTATAACCTGAATTGAACTTACAAATTATTTTCCAACTTTACGAAATAAATTTTATGATATCTGAAATCCAACTTTCGTTTTCTGAAATCCAATTGTCTATTTCTGAAATCCAATTCACACATTCTGAAATCCAATGACTTATTCTGAAATCCAATTTTCGTTTTCTGAAATCCAATTGCCTATTCTGAAATCCAATTAACAGATTCTGAAATCCAGATAACTATTCTTAAATCCAAATGACAAATTCTGAAATCCAATTACCTATTCTGAAATCCAATTGGCGTTTTCTGATTTCAATCTGGAAAAGGTGTAGATGCATTAACTTTTATTTTTTCGATTTTTATAAAAAAAAATTGATTTTTAATCATTATTTTCTGAGTTTTATTTTCTGCTCAGAAAATAAAAGTTATTTTTTGAGTTTTATTTTTCCATCAGAAAATAAAAGTTATTTTTTGAGTTTTATTTTTCGATCAGAAAATAAAAGTTATTTTTGAGTTTTATTTTTCCCTCAGAAAATAAAGGTTATTTTTTGAGTTTTATTTTTCGATCAGAGAATAAAAGTTTCTTCAGTTTAATTTTAGCTGGAGCTGTCGATTTTGCCACATTACCTACGTGTTAAAGTTAATAAATAAAAAATAACTTTTATTTTCTGATCGCAAATTAAAATTCAAAAAATAACTTTTATTTTCTGATCGAAAAATAAAACTCAAGAAATAACTTTTATTTTGTGAGCAGAAAATAAAACTCAGCAAATAATGATTAAAAATCAACTTTTTGGATATAACTCATAACAGTTACAGTCCCTGGATTAATAATTTTTGACGAAGTTTGAAATGCAGACATAAAACAAGCTACACTAAGCTGTTATAAAGTAAATACTGTGAGGTGGGCACCCCAATGGCGCACATAGAGTTAATGCGAATACATAGTAAGAATCAAACTCTCAAGACAATTGGTGGACTTTGGTGTATTGCACTTCTAGATCCGACTATAAATGCTAAGCATATGAAGAAAAATTTATTTAAACGACATCTGTCGGTGTCCACAAAAAATTTTTTTTTCGGAAACGTTTTCCAAAAAGACATCATATAGTCGGCCTCCTGCCAGAAACACGAATGTGAACATTTTTTTAAGTGCGATGTGTGCTCTTTATGGGGTATATATTGATGTAATAACAATTAACATTTTTATAAATGCTTGTGTAGACATACATACATAATATGTACGTGTATGTATATAAGCATATATTCAAATATGAATTGTTATTACATCAATATATAGCCGATAAAGAGCAGACATCGCACTTAAAAAAATTTTCACATTCGTGTTTTTGGCAGGGGACTGACGATATGGGGCACGTACGGCGAACGTTTTTTTTTTTTGCGATGCGGTCTAATGCGCAGTCGGTACTATGTATTATATGCTTGCAAGCCAGCCACATGAGACTCACCTTTTTTTTTTTTGCTTTTTTTTCTAATAAAATTCCCACCAAAAAACAGGCTGCTTCTGCTGCTGCAATGCCATTACAATTTAATACCACAAGCTTGTGCAATTGAGTGAATGTGAGTTTGTGTGGTATGTGTGTGCTGTTGTGCATGTTTGTGCACGTTTGTTGCACTTGGCTCGATTTTGCAAATTTGAACGTCAAAATTAATTTTATTGTTTTTCGTTTACAAACACACGCGAATACACACACACACATACACATAATCACTTCGTTTTATTAGCGCGGAAAAGCTGTGCAAAATAATCATTTCTACGTTTCAATTAATTTTTTATTTGTGTGTGTATGTTTGTGCATTTGTATGGCGAGTTTTGCAAATTGAAATGGGCCAAATAAGCTGCTGAAGCTTTAAAACGAATTTAAATAGCGAAAAATGTGGTATGAGTTTGGAATTAATTGCAAAAAAGTGTACTTATCACTCTTCGATTGTGAACAACGAAACCTCTGTGTGAAAAGTTATTTAAAAAAAAATGCTTCTCAATGGGTTAAAGCCTCTCATTGAAGGGTGTATAGTAGGCGCAAGCTTTCCCCAACCACTCCAACTCCTGCATATTTCACTTGCTAAGCTGAGTTTTGGGTTCAATCGCCTAAAGCTATGTAACGCGTTTTTTTTTTTTTCAAAACTCAACAAGCAATATTCAAACCAGACCTGGGTAATATCAAGTACCAGTACGACTTGTGACAAGTACATTTTAAAAGAATTGTACTAGTACAAGTACAAGTACAAAGAATTGAAAAAGAATTGAATTTTTAGCAAATGAATGTATGTACAAATGAATGTACATTCAATTCTTTTCAATTACTTTGAAGTATTTGCTAAAAATGCAATTCTTTTTCAATTCCTTGTACTTGTACTAGTACTTGAATATTCTGAAAGTACTTGGTACGGACTCATTACTTCAAGATCAAAATATAAAGTATTTAAGTACGTAATAGTCCAATTACTACTCAGTATTACCCAGGTATGATTCAAACATATTCACTAAAGGAAATGTCATTAATTTTCTATAGCATATTTTCAGGCGCTTAGCTTTATTGATAATTTGTTTAATTCTACAACTTCAGCAAGAATTAATTAATGACACACACACACACACACACCAATAAAAAAACATTTAATATGATTTGCCTGCAAAATGAGCTTTTAATAGAAATTTCAACATAAATTACACAAAATCCTACGCAATCCGATTTGCAGAAATTTATGCTTGGTGGAAATGCACATTTCCGAATCAAATTGAATTTGATTGAACAAAATGTGTGGCACAAAATAAGTGACAGGCGGCATAAGGTAGATCAGTATGCCGATAACACAAGTTGTGAATGCATGGGCGGAGGATGAAGTACTAACTGAGGCAGTTGAGGCAGTTGAGTCAAAGCATACTTAAACTAACTAAATTTTACAGTGAACATTCAGAGTTGCTGTATGGAAGTGAATAAGTGATTAAGTGTGCCTACGCGCTCTAAGCATTGGTAGGTAGTAAAACTGAAAGCTGCAAACTGCAAACTGCATATTGATTGATAGAGAGGAACGCAGGTGTAATTTGTACATATTAATATGTGTTTGTGGGGGTGTGTGTGTGTGTGTGTGTGTGTTTGAATGAGAGTGAGAGATTCTGATTCTGATGCTGCGTGTGTTTGTGTGTGTATTTGACATGACAGCTTTTTAGTGTGTTTTTGTGTCGACGCCACAACTGTTCTCAGCAACGTATGTACAACTGTAATTGAAATATGTAATAGCAAAGAACCATAACAGCAAACAACAACGAAAAACAACACAATAAATTACTATAACAACAGCAATAATAATACAACGCCACATAATTGAAATTTTATGGAAATTGGGTGATATGCATGATGTATATACTTATGTTCACAAATTTGGTGGCGAAATGTAAAAATAATCTTCACTTCAAAAAAGAAAATACGGTGACAGACAAATTTCTTGAATTTTAAAAACTCTACACTTTTTGGTGACTTTTTAAAGCGTACTAAAATGGCTGAGTTATATATAAAATTGGCTAAAATAATATAAATTCCACGAAAAACTTGTTTTTGAAACTCTACACTTTTTGTAGACCTTTTTCAATTCACAAAAATGCTTCCATTGCATAAAAAAAGTGCATAAAATGTTGTAAATTGCAGAAAAAATTGGTTTTAAAAACTCTACACTTTTTGTAGACTTTTCGAAATTTACAAAAATGCTTGCGCTGCATAAAAAAATGCTTAAAACGTTGTGAGGGTGCATAAAATGTTGCAAATTCCAGAAAAAATTTGTTTTTAGAAATTCTACGCTTTTTGTAGACTTTTCGAAATTTAAAAAATCTCACGAAGAAATGATTTTTAGAAACTCTACACTTTTCGGATACCTTTCTAAATTTACAAAAATGCTTGCGCTGCATAGAAAAGTGTCTAAAATGTTGAAAGATTGGCAAAATCAGGTATTCGAAAACTCTACGAATTTGGGAGAAGTTTTATTTACATATTTACTTGCTTCGTAGGTATGGAAGGGACTGAATTTTAGTATTCTTTGCGCATTTGAAAATGCTCCATTGCAAATCAAATACATATACATATGTATGTATGTACATATTAACCCTCTAGCCGCCAGAACACTTGTTATGCTTAGAATTTTTAAATAGCAGATGATTAAAAGGATTAAAAAATATTCTTAAAATACTTTCTCGCCTCTAAATTTATTGCTTAGTGCAATGCGAGTGACGCATTTGGGTGTTGTTGCGCCACTGACTGCCACTGAAGGCATTTCCTAGGCTGAATGCCAAATTGAGTTGGTACAAGCACTCTAAACATAACCTAATCCCATTTAGGCGTGTGTGCAGTATGTGCGTTGAAAACTACGCCACTTGGCGTGTGTGAGCTGCATTTATAAGTAGAGATGTAAGTATGCCTTTAGGTATGTATCTATGTATGAACGTCTATGTTACCACGTCGCGTCGTACACGACTTCGATTACAAAATCAATTTCGTTTCACCTTAACTCTCAACGTACTTATGCTTGTGGCTGACAATAACGATGACAACAAAAACGACAACTAACAACAACAACAACGACAACTAACAGCAACAATAACAACATTAGCAACAAGTAAGGAAGCCTAAGTTCGAGTGGAATCGAACATTAGATACTCAGCTGTATGTTTTCATAGTTTGTTGCGTTTGATGGAAACACGGTGTACTTTATATAAAGCGAGTGCTGCATAAAGTGGGCGTAGCCACGCCCATTTTCAACATTTTTATCAGTCATCCAACTAAGCATATGAATATTATTCTTTGTGCAAAATTTCATTCCTTTTTGACTTCTAGTTATAAAGATGTCACGTTACAAATTCCCAAAGAGTGTTCCAGATATATCTTTCTTAAAAAGTAGGCGTGGTCCTAAACCGATTTCAATAAATTTTTGCGTGGCTATTAACACATGTTATAAAAGTGTATAAACCAAGTTTCGTCATAATATCTCAATTATTTGTCGAGTTATAGGCTAATATCCCTTTGTGTAAAAAGAGGCGGTGCCACGCCCATTTTCCAAAAGTTTTCTATTTGTTGTTTCTGGTCTATTTTGGAAATCATACCACAAAATTTCAATGAATTATCTTTACATTTGGCAAAGATATCGCTTAAAATGTTTTTATTAGGTCACTTTATAATACCCATATATAAAAGTGGGCGTGGTCGTCAACCGATTTCGCTAAAATTTTCAACATGTATTACCACAAGTAATAAAAGTGTACACACCAAGTTTAGTCATTATATATAAATCATTTGTCGAGTTATGGGCTCAGAAATCTCGCATATTCCTGTTTATAAAAAGAGGCGGTGCCACGCCCATTTGCCAAAATTTTTGTGTTTTTCGTTTTATCTCCGCAGTTGGACTCCTGCTATAAAATTTCAATGATATATCTTTATATTTGACAGAGATATCGCTTAAAATGTTTTTATTAGGTCACTTTATAAGATCCATATATAAAAGTGGGCGTGGCCCTCAACCGATTTCGGAAATTTTTCGTCCAAATATTTGACTAAGTAAGTATATCACGCGTACCAAATTTCATCGATATATCTTCAACGGTTTCTGAGTTATGACATATAAAACTTGCAAGGTTTGACCCTTAATAAGTGGGCGTGGCACCGCCCATTTTCCAAAATGTCATCAAATTTCTTCCTAGGGGCCTGAGCTCAACACGTGGATAAAATTTCATCGCTCCAGCTGTATTAGTGACTGAGATACCAAATTTCCGATTTTTTCTATATAGGAAAAGTGGGCGTGGTCATGGTCCGATTTCGCCCATTTTCAATACCAACCGTCCCAGTCTCGATACCAACCTGCATTTCAAATTTCATCAAAATATCTCAATTTTTGCGCGAGTTAGAGTGTTTACAGACGGACGGACGGACATGGCTCAATCGATTTCTCTTTTCACCCTGATCATTTTGATATATATAAGTCTATATCTATCTCGATTATTTCACTCTGTTACAATCCACCGTTATGTGATTAAAACTATAATACTCTGTGTACTAGTACAGCTGAGTATAACAACAACAACTAACAACCACAATAACACCAGCAACAAAATGGCGGCGACAGCACATTAGGACACATGTCACGGCAAATGCCACAGCGGTCGGAATGCCTTCTTGCAAAGCGAGATTTTGAATGAGTGTGTGAGTGATTTTTGTTGGTTGTTTTTGTTGTTGTCTGCGTAGTAAACTGAGATAAAAGCCAATGAATGACAGATGAGCTGACAGATATTTGTGTGTATGTGCAAGTGAGTTTGCGAGTTCAGCACGCGCTGCTGCTTCTGCAATTTCAATTACGATGTGCTTGACGCATATAAATCAATCAACGCGAATTTTAAGCTGCGAACGCCAAAAAGTATGCAACTGGAATTGCTAACTAAACTTTGAGTGAGTACCTAGGTATGATCATCTTGTCAGAGGCAGAGTTGCTTAGAGCTCAGCTCGCTGATAATTGTATATTTTTACAAGCTTTTATTTAACTTCACTTTTTGTATGTCGTGGAATTTTGCAACGAACATTTAAGATACTTCTAGTTGAGCTAGGTACTTGAAATTTGGAACATAGTTCAGGACCCGAAGACAATGCAATGTGAAATAAAAAAAAATCCGATAGATGGCGCTGGTGTCGATATATTTGTAAAATTCGTATTTACCGACCGAATTTGTTCATATTCGGTATATATATTGCCTATGAGAAAGTAAATACATCCGAGGAAAAAAATCGCCGCTAGGTGGCGCTGGTGTCAAGATATTTGTAAAATTCGTATTTACCGACCGAATTTGTTCATATTCGGTATATATATTGCCTATGAGAAAGTAAATATATCCGTGGAAATAAATCGCCGCTAGGTGGCGCTAGTGTCAAGATATTTAGAAAATTAGTATTTATGAACCAGATTTGTTCCTATTTTGAACACGTATTACGAAGTAATCTATTCACAAAAGAGTATAGTAAAACCAGATATTAGATGTAATATGCATTGTAAAACTAAAAAGGCAAAAATAAAACAAAGTAAAAAAAATTTTTTAAAAAAGCTTTTATTTAATATTAATATAACAATTTACTAAAAAGGAAAAAAATAATTTTTTTATATTTTTGAACAAGATTTATATTAGTCCTTAGTTCATTTGGATCTTAATTTCAATCTAAACATACATTTAACGTATTTCTTCAAAGCATTTCTGTATATGTATCAACATAAATAAAAGCGCGGGTACTCATTACATATTCATGTTATAAAACCGTATTGGTGAAATGGAAGGAAGCGATAAAAACTTTAAATTCCAATTACGTAAGATATGCATTACGTAAAGAGCACCCGCGCTTTTATTTATGTTGATACATATACAGAAATGCTTTGAAGAAATACGTTAAATGTATGTTTAGATTGAAATTAAGATCCAAATGAACTAAGGACTAATATAAATCTTGTTCAAAAATATAAAAAAATTATTTTTTTCCTTTTTAGTAAATTGTTATATTAATATTAAATAAAAGCTTTTTTAAAAAATTTTTTTTACTTTGTTTTATTATTACTTTTTTTTGAAGGCTGTTAAGAAATATTTAAAGTTTCATTTAGTAACAGTTTACAAATTAAGAAATTGTATAACTATGCATAAGTATTTTTTTTATATTCCCAACTTTGTCTAAAACTCAAACTTGTCCTACTTTTTGATCTACTTTCAGGCTTATCCGAATCGTGACATTACCAATATTGTTGAGTCATCGCATTACCAAAAGATCGGCGGCTGGTGTCGGCAAGGCGCTTTAAATGCGGCCAAATGCAAGGGCGCACATCGCTGGATTAAGCCATTCCGTTGCTTGGGTGAGTTGAGAGAGTTAAAAGATGAAAAAATTAAGAAACTTATAAGCTTTCTAGGAGTAGTAAAATAATGACAAAAAGTTGAATATATATACAAGTAAGTCTATTAGGCCATCTTCCTTTATAGAAAACAAAAAAAGTTCACCGTACGACCAGACCCCCCCCCCCCTCCCCCTCCATATGATGTCTTTTTGGAAAACATTTTTATATATTTTTTTTTTGGTCGCCCCTAAATGTCGCACAACTTTATATTTTCTTATATCATCTGTGTTTATAGTCGGATCTCTAAATTTATTAACCAATGTCTTTGGTGTGAGAGAAATGTTTCTACTATATAATCGTATTAACCCTATGTGCACTATTTGGGTCACTACCACCCAGTACTTACCGCCTCAATGTAACTTTTTTAAGCCTACATCGTTAAAAATCGGTAAAAATCGCTAATCTTTTGCAAAAAAAATATTTCGATCACTTTAACAGAAACCCAAATAACCAATTTAACATTCCGTGGAATACATGCTCATATGTTTCTTGCTTCCTCTGGTCTTTTAAGTTCATTTTACAAAAATTCTTTCTGAGCAGACCCTTACGGAAATTTATGGCGTTTAATATTCTCGAACATATTAAACCTCTGAAAGACATTGGTGTATTAAACTTAGGCATCGCACCAAAAATAACGAAGATATGAAAAAAATGGAAGACATCTAGCGGCGCACAAAAAAAAATTTTTTTTCGGAAATGTTTTCCAAAACAACATCATATGGGGGGTGGACGTATGGCGAAGTTTTTTTGCGTTATATTCTAAAGTACATACGATTATGTACATATTTACATATAAATATAGCAATGTTTTGAAAACAGCGCTGCGGCAGTTAAAGGGTTAAATTGCAGTTTTCATTAAGTATTACTATTTTTATAAATCTTAAATTCTACATTATTGCTTTATACTCTTTTTTTAATTACAACATATCCTCTCTTATCCCAGCCAAGCAACCAACTAATTTTAATCGCCCTTGCGGCTGTCTCCCTTTCTCTCTCTCTTTTTTATATCTCCCACACTCTTTCTCTTTCTTTTTCTCTTATTTGCCTTCTACTACTTTTTCTCTCTCTCTTTTTCTATTTACAAAAAAAAAACATTTTTTTGTAATATTTTTATTGTCCACTCTTTTCTCTCCTTCTTTCGTTTTCTTTACTTTCTCTATTATCACATATTTTTCGCTTGTTTTGCCCTTCTGTGTCTCTACAATGCATTTTGCGCTTACTTTCAGAAGGACCATTCCAATCGGACGCTCTGCTCGTGCCCGAAGGTTGCCTCTTCGATCACATTCACAACGCCTCACGTTGCTGGCCATTCGTTAGGTGGAATCAGACTGGCGCGGCCGCTTGTCAGGAGCGCGGCATGCAGATGCGCAGCTTTGCTATGTTGTTGCCTTGTGGCATTTCGTTGTTCTCGGGCGTTGAATTTGTTTGCTGTCCAAAGCATTTTAAAAGTGAGTATACAAAGAGGGTGGTGTGTTGTGTTGTTGTGGAAAAAGAAAGTTTGTAAATAATTGCGGTTGCAGCGGTGGGTGTGTGGTAGGGGCGGCACTGTTTGTTGTCGGCTTAACTGGCGCGTGTGGGGGCGCCATCCAATGGGAGCAAGCAGGAAGCTTTTATATTGGCAATTCCGCGTAAAGTAGTCGAAAACAATGAAAAGCAATCAGCGCAACAATGTTTAAGCTTAAATACAACAAAAAAGACGAGCTAAAAAGACATTAGTAAGCGGTGAAACGGAGGAAAAGCACAGTAAACTATCACCAAAAGTGTCCGTTGGCTGATAACACATTATTTCCATTTCCATTTGGTACGCATTTGCGCTTTTTTCAGCTTCATTAAGTATTGGTTGCACATTGAAAGCTCTGCGTGTGAGCTAAAAAAATGAGTAAATGCTTTTTATACTATCTACTACTTATTAAGTGTTTCTATAATAGCATTAAATAGTGCTTTCTATAAAAACTCAACAGAATTTCATTTCAACACAGACTTCCAACAAAATTGAAAAACTATGTATACAAATTAGGAAAGTTTTAGAAATGTGTATCGCTTATTTTCCAACGTTTTAAGTGATTTTGACGACGACAAAAGAAATCCAACAAATTTCAAAAAGTCTCCAAATTTTTAAAGCTTATAAAAAGCTTGTTTTTTTAAGGATCCGACGTTGCATTTGATTTTAAACTCAGCACAAGTAATTTCGAGAAATTTTAAAAAGTCTCCAAAGCTGTAGAGTTTCTAAAAATCTTGTTTTTTTTTAATTTTCCAACACTGCAGTTGATTTTCTAACTAAGCACAAGTAATTTCAAGAATAACTACAATTAATAAAAAAAAGTCTCCAATTTTGTAGAGTTTTTAAAGGGTTTTTTTTTTTATTTTCCAAAGTTACAGTTGGTATGAAACTCTGCGCAAGTGCTTTCAACAACAAACTTAATTAGTCTACAAGTTTGTAGAGTTTCTAAAACCGTCTCTTTCGTTGATAGCAATAGGTTCACATACATACCATCAGGAATGGGCTCAGGGAAGAACGCTGGCGCCAGACAACTGGACTACGTCAGGCAAAGGCTTTAATGGGAGGGTAAAATAGGACCCGATTTAATGAGATTAGCAACCAAAAAACTGCTTTTCTTTACAAGCAATTATATAGCAAAAGGCCACATAATAATGGCTATTTTTGTTGCTGTGTACCAACCAGTTAATGAAAAACCGATTTAAAAAAATTTTTAGTTGTGCAACTTTATGATTTCGGATGCGATATACATACATATGTACATACATATATTGCTCATTTGGAAAAAAATGAATGCTTATTTTTTTCGAGAAATGTTAAACTTTTTGTTGAATTTGGTTTAAAAAAAAACTTTCTGCCTTGGCAATACTGAGAATCAGACTTATTTAACGAGCTTGTTCTCAAACCCCCCCCCCCCCCCCGTTACTACGCCACTGAGCTTAACGTAGTTACTTTTATTGTATTCCCACATAGCATTTGGAAGATTGTTTTATGAAGACTGACTATACCGTTATTCGTTGAATATTATTTTAGGCTAAAATTTAAGGAAGCCTAAATTCGAGTGGAATCGGACATTAGATACTCATACTCAGATGTATGCTTTCATTGTTTGTTTGCGTTTCATAGAAACATGGTGTAATTTAATATATAAATATAAGTGGGCATTGCCACGCCCATATTCAAAATTTGTATCAATGATGCCACGAAGCGTATAAATATTCTTGTCATTGCAAAATTTCATCAATGTGTGAAATTTAATTACAGAGAAATTTTTGAAAATTTCTGAAGGGCATTCTAGAAATATCTTTATTAAAAACTAGGCGTGGTCATAAACCGACTTGAAAAAAATTTTTAGCGTGTGATAAAAGTGTATGCACCAAGTTTCGTCATAATATATTAATAGTTTGTCAAGTTATGGGTTCCGAAATCTCGTATATTCCTGCTTCTAAAAGGAGTCGGTGCCACGCCCTTTTTTCTAATGTCTATATTTGGACTTATTCCACAAAATTTCAATGATATATCTTTATATTTGACAAAGATATCGCTTAAAATGGTTTTATTAGGTCCTCTTATAATACTCAAGCAATTTTTTTCGCAAGCTTACTTACTTACTTAATTGGCACGTAACCGTCTAGACGATTCTGGCCGAGTTCAATAAAGCGCGCCAGCTATTTCTGTTTCGCGCAGCATGGCGCCACTTGGGAATACCTAGGGAGTCAGCATTACTGTTCACCTGATCTTCCCAACGCAGGATGGCTCCGTGTGTAGAAGTCCACGTAATTGGGGAAAGCTTCTGACTGCCATCCACCTGGGGGTGGCCAGAGCGATTCTTTTGCATGCGGAGCAAGCAGCTCACGACTTCCGCGCAGTGTCCTCTGGATAGCCACCGAACACCCGTTTGGTGGTGAACTAAAGTGAGAAGGCGACAACTCGACAAGGCCACTCCGACATAATCGGTCTAAGGGCTTGTTGAGGGGAATAACTGCAGCGTCTGTTCACCAGTAGGTGCGGCTGCGAGCGGGCGTCTGACTTGGAGCAAGCGGCTCGCTATATAAACATGTAACAATAAACAACTCCCGCAGTGCGGGTTGTGCGTCGGGCTTGGGACCCAAAACGTAAAAATCCTATCCAATGAAAAGCAAAATAAAGCCTCGGATGAGACCACCTCTTTTTCGCAAGCTAGAGTGCGTACAAACGGACGGACATCGCTCAATCCATTTCTCTTTTAACCCTGATCATTTTGATATACAAATATAAATTCATATTTGTCTCGATTATTTCATGTTGTTACAAAGCTCCGTTATGAAATCAAAATTATTATACCGTGTGACAGCGATCCGAAAATGTAATAAGGCACGAATCGCTAACGATAATTCGACGGCAATTCGAATGCGCCAATCTATCTTCGTGAAGTATTGCCGAGATAACATAATTCGAAACTGCGTTCGCTTATTGGGTTATAACAAATTTGTCAGTATATCTACTCTATTTGACCAGCGTTTTTATTATTATTATTTTTCTTTTTAATTGAACAATTGTTTTAAAACGTTATCTACCAATTTCCCCCGAAAACCCCTTACATCATCCTATTTTTACCTATAAACAGCGGCGAAAGTTGCCAATTTCTTCATATTTCGTTCGAACAATAATCAAGTAATGAATTCGCGCAATAATTCTCTAATAATAACGCTCATACTGAGCTTTGTGTGGTGGACGATGTCCACAAATACTACCTTCCGCATTTATAATGGCGACCGCGTTACCGATATAACTGGGTATGCCTACATGGCAGCCTTGTACGAAAATGGAGCGTATTTCTGTGCGGGCTCTTTGATATCTTATCGGCATGTGGTTACGGCGGCGTCTTGCGTACACAATAAGCGCCCGGCAGACATTGCTGTAAAAGCCGGTGTTGCCAATTTGCAAGAGTTAGGACAATTACGCTGGGCAGATTTGTTTTATTTTCCGGAGGATTATAATCCAGTTACACTAGCAATGGGTATCGCCGTTTTGCGAGTGCATGACTTCTTTCCCGCTGGCGATGCAGTAATCGCTCCTATAGGGCTGTGTGAGGGTGAGTTGCCAGAGGACAGCAGACTGGAGGTGAGCGGTTGGGGTTTAATAAATCGAGCAGCGCAACAATGCGAGACGCAGTTGAGGACGTGTTCTTTGTACGTAAAGAATTGGGGTAGTTGCTTCCGCCATTATTGCCGCGTGCCTAATATACGCTTTTCGCTGGAGCATATTTGTGCTGAAAACAGCTACAGATCCAACATATGTTATGGAGATATCGGTGCTCCTGGCGTTGTTAGCCATCAGCTTTGTGCAGTGGCATTGATGCATGTTGGTTGCGGACAGCCCCAGTTTCCGGCCATGTTTATCGATACAGGAGGTCCTGAAGTGCTAGATTTTTTATATAATATTATATTTAATTAACAAATTATAATTGGAAATTATGTTTCTTGTTTCTGAGTTCTATTTATGGCTATACATACTAGAGGAATTAATACGAAACTTTTTTATTGGCGTTGCCCTGGCACACAGTGCTTCGATCGTGGAGAAAATAAAAAAAAAAAATCGGTAGTCTTGGAATTTGGAGTTTTATAACGCTGACGAGTTTTATAGCCAACTTTCTTTCTGTTTTTCTCGGAGCACTCCGAGCGCTTCTGAAGCAATCCGAAAAAGCAGTGAAGCATTTCTCTCTCACTGCCAATAGTGCTGAAATTAACATTGGCATGTCATTGCGATGAAGCGCTTTCCGCTCGCTTCCCTAAATGCGCTTTAGAAGCGCTTCATTCTAGTGCAAATTTTGATTTCAAAAAATTCGAAGTGATTCCAATTGCCTTCTCAAAGAGCTACAACAGAGCGCATTCACACCAGTACTTAAGATATGAAAGGGAAGCGCTTCATATTCGTAACTTCTAGAAAGCGCATTCACATTTCCGACTGGGTATCAGCAAACAACGACAACAAGAAATCTATGGACGTGCGAACCTACATATACATACAACAACAATAAATAATAGCTTGAAAAAACTAAAAAAACACGCTTTAATCTGAAAAATAAGTATTTATATTTTCGTTCATCATTTTGTTTCTAATTAAATTATTTCTCAATTTCGTGTCGTGTACGATTTTTAAGATTAAAGCGCGTTTTTTAGTTTTTTTAAGCTATTATTTTTTTTAGCTTTTTAGTTAAATTTTTCATTAAAGCGTGTTTTATGCGGACGCAAGAATAAAAGTAAAACGAAGTCTGAGGAAGGGATGTGCTGATCTCAAAAATAGATCTACATACATACATATGTATCTACATATGTATTTATAACTTCTACCAAAAATAATAATTATTCACATAAATTTTTTCCTTATAAAAAAAAAAAAAGTGGGTCATAAGACCTCAAAAATGAAGCCTAAACGAAAAAATATCAACTAATATGTACTATGTGTATCGAAGCAAAACTATTTCGGTTTTTAATCGGAGATATGCTCTTCTTTATTTGCCTGTGCATATTCACAATGAACAGTCAGTGCTCCAAAATATTCTCATTGTCCTATAATCATTTCCATATTTTCTTGTATACCAAAATTAAGTAAAAAGAATTTCTTGAAAAAAAAAATTAACCAAACACATGTGAAAGTTACCAAGAAGCCAACAGCAAAAAAATAACCTATTTTGGGAATTAATTACCAAGTTCGGCGACCGTGATTCTATTTGTACTATAAATAGAATTTGTTCAAGCAAAAACAAAAAAACCAGTTCTTGCTTTGCATACGTATGTATGTACATGCGGTTGTTTTCATTATATTTGCAAATACAACAACAACAAAACAGAAAGCTTGTTACTCATTGGCTTGCATGCGTGAGTGAATTGAAATTCATAGAGACTATTTTGAAGAAAGGTATAAAAGCCACAATGAAGCATGCAGAATTTATAATGTTGAATGTCCTACTATATGATGCCGTTGGGCTGTTGATGTCATGTTTCGAATCCGGAGGAGAATAGAAATAATGGAGGAGAGAACACAATAAAAGTGAATGTTTGAAAAATATAATAATTTAGTTAAACGTTGCAACTTTTAGGATGGTATGAAGTTACATACATACATACATACAGGTGAAGCTTATAAAAGCGTGTTAAAAATGCGACACGCTAGCACCCACCCGTTAGGAATGCTCGCGTAAAAATTTTCGAAAATACATACATACATATTGCCTTTCCCATACTAGAAAAAACTAAAATAAAAAAAAATTCCATCCTTCCTTTTTTTCTTTATTTTCTTTTATTTTATTTCATTATCTTTTCTTTCCTTTTCTTTTCTTTTCTTTTCTCTTCTTTTCTTTTCTTTTGGAGTGAAAGCGACGGAAATGGTGAAAGGAAAAGAAAACGAAAGGGGAAAGCGTAAGAAGAAAGTGTAGCGAAAACTAAAAGGATAAAGGAAAAAAATAAATGGAAATAAATGGGAAAGGGGAAGAGAAACTGAAAGAAAACAGGAAGAATGACCTGGTATTTTCGAGGTCACGGAATGGTTAAAATATTCTAACAAATTATTCGACAAATGTGGAAAAAGGGGTTTGAGGTTTTACTATATGAATAGTGAGTCTTTCCACTCTCAAATTGTCGCACAGTTTAATCGATCGAATTTTCCACCATGGACGTTACTAACTAGTTATTAATAAAACAATGAATGGAAATAATTTATTATGAAAATTGCATACATCCGCCAAAATAGCAGATTTCAAAACAAACTAAGCAAATTGTATATGTATTTCAAACAGCCAAATATCACTCTACGTCTACCTTATATTTATTTTTAGCCTTTTCATCTATTAATAAACTCCATACCTTAGGTGTTTGCAAATATACATACGTAGGTACATATATAAATCCTTACCTAATTTAAAACCCATAAAGAATTCTCTCCACTTGTTTGCCAAATTTGCTAAACAATACACGCGCTTTCCACAACCAACTTCGCATATGTAGTAGATGTGTTTGAAGGACGCAAATTATTCGCCGTTTACTTTCGCTGGTGCTTAAATCCCATTTGTGCTAAAATATGCGCGACTAGCAATGTTTAATACATATTTGCTTGTCATTCGTGCGTTCATACAGACGCTTGGTGGGCAAGCACACGCTTTACAAGCCGCCCACTTGAGCTCGTCGCTTGGAGAAGGTTGCTTTGTCTCACTACCTACTTTCTACTCCTTCGCCATACGCCTTTTGAGATTGACGCATTAAGAGCTTTCGCCCGTTCGCATTAAAATTCGCTAGTTTCCGCCACCGCATCGCTGCTTGTACGCTAATCACACTTTACACACACTTTTTATTTTAACATTTATTCTCTTTCTCTTTGCATTATTGCCGCTCTTTAAACGCACTCCGCACTCGCTGCAACAACCAGCTGATGAGATACGCGTTAAGAAAACCGATTTGCCCGTTCTCGCACCAGCCGAGATTACCAACAGCAATGTGGACGTGACTAACGATGATGACATGAATGATTCCAGTTATTCCAAGGATATTGGCGCCGATGATGATCTCGACGATGATGATGACTTGTTGAGCGATGATGAGGAGGACGAAATGGTAGCCGATGAGGCGGCAGCATCTGCTGGTGAAGCGAACAGTTCGAACGCAGATGATTTGAATGGTGAATATGATTCGAGTGAAGATTTGGACAATTACGAGGAGGATGGCGCAGGCGGTGCAGCTGAGGAGCAGCAACAGCAGTCATCAGCGGACAATTGGGATATGCAGAATGGTAGCTCAAGCGGTGCGAAACCCATGTTGGTGAAGTCGCCGACGTTGTCGTCGTCGGTGTCGTCGTCCTCGTCCAACGCAGACGAGGCGGGTGTTGTTAAGGGCGGCAAAATGGGCAGCGTTGAGTCGGTGGTTAAGGGTGCCGCTGGCATAATGGCCGATGCGCCATCGAATGCTGCTGCTGCTGCTACTGCACAACAACAACAACAACAGCAAATGCCGTCGGCACCGTCGACCAACCAACCCAGCGTCGACCCCTACTTCACCCACTTCGATCCGCATTACGAGCATCAGAGCTACAAAGTAAGTCAAAAAGTAAGTGTACTCCATTTGTATGTACATTTTTATCAACACAAAACCGAACATATTCTAACACAAGGAAGCTCAACAGCGCCTCGAAGAATCACATCGCGAGAAGGTGACACGCGTCATGAAGGACTGGTCCGATTTGGAGGAGAAATATCAGGATATGCGTTTGGCCGATCCGAAAGCAGCACAAAGTTTCAAACAACGCATGACCGCACGCTTCCAGGTGAGTACGGAGAGCAAGCTTTGTTTTACAATTAAATGTATGCCTGTCCGTGTGTGCGTGTGTCTGAGAAAGCATGTTGGGACACACTAACAAAGAAGACGAAAGCTTAAGTAAATAAGTTGTAGTAGATAAATAAGAACTTGCATGCGCGCACAGCATTTTTGAAAACAACAACCATAAAACCAAAGCTCTTTCTCTTCCCGCACTCATTTTTGTTTATTTGTAGTTTAATGCATGCTGTGCATGAAGCTCAAAAAAAGCTCAGTAAGAAAAGTGGTTAAGTTGAGGTGAAAAGCTCTTGCTGTAACCTCAAGAAAGCGCACAAAAAAAAAAGACCCAAGCTTTTCCCCAGTTAAAAATTTTTCTTAATCACGTTTCTTAATGAGCAGCTTTTGGCTGAAAGCGCTTTTTATCACAAGCTTTTATTCAATTCTGCATTTTTTAATAATTTTTTGCACCTTAATTCATTCTTCACACATTCTCATCTCTCTTTTATGCACTTTTTGCACCACATACTTTATTATCCTTCTTCAAAAAAAAAGCCAAATAGGAGCGAAAGAGACATCATCAGATTGGAAGCTTTCGTAGCTTTTATTCAAATAATATTTACCGAATTGTTAACAAAACCAAAAGTTGTGTGCTTTTAATTCCCTTTCCGTGTATTGACTGGCTTATGTGACTAGATAATTTGCTTAGACGAGCATGACTTAAAACTTAACAAAAAGTAAAGTTTTTAAGCTCTAAAAAAGCTCAAAAAATAACTCTAAATAAGAAAAATACAACTGCCTCGAAAATGCTACTACTCTGTAACATATAGAAATTTCTTCTTTTTTTTTTGGTGCTCTAAATGCAGAAAAAGCTGTTCGAAATTAATTTAAATAAATCTCCAAAATTGGAGACTTTTATATTAGCTCATTTTACACTTTCAAAGCACTTAAAATGCAAAATCAAGCATATAACACCAAAATAAGAAGTCTCCAAAAATTGGAGACCTTTATATTAGCTCATTTTACACTTTCAATCACTTGCCATAAAGCTTGAAAAACAAAAGCAAGCAGTCTGCATCAATGTCAGAAGTCTCCAACAATTGGAGATTTGTAAATTGGGGCATTTTACACTTTTAAGCACTTTCCAAATTCTTGAAACGCAAAATTAATGATTTCGCATCATTGTTAGAGGTCTTCAAAAATTGGAGATTTTTAAATTGGGTAGTTTAACACTTTCAATCGCTTCCCAAATGCTTAGAATGCAAAACCAAGCATTTCGCATCAATAACAGAAGTCTCCGCAAATTTAAGACTGTCGTAAATATTTCATTTTTTTTTACTTTCGATCACTTTCGAATCGCTTTAAGTGCGGCAGCAAGCATTCCACACCAAAATAAAAAGTCTCCTAAATTTTAGACTTGGGTGCATTCTAATTTTTGCTGCTCAAAACGCATCGCAAATGGTTTTCTACTAAATTCTGCCAAACCAACTTTCAGGTCATTCATAGGGCCAACACACACATTCATAGATTAGCTGCAATTTATATACCTTTTTTTAGCTGCTTTTTATTCTGAGAAATCTGCTAGCAAGTATCACCTTCACTTAGAGTCACGCGCGATAAAACACAACTCATCACCAGCAACAGCAACAACAACAACAATATCAAGTCATCATCAGTAGTGGCATTATTTAGTTTACTTTGCTTAGTTCAAGAAAAAACAAACAAACAAACAAATTCCTTTCCACCCCTGCAAAATTCGAAATTCAATCAAACGATCAATGATATCAAATCACAAAAATTTGCCAATTCGTTCATTCTCTCTCTCTGATTGATTCTTTCTCTCTTGATGTGCTATACGTCTTTATATGGGAATGTAATTTTAGACTTCTGTTCAGGCACTCGAGGAGGAAGGCAACGCCGAGAAGCACCAGCTGGCCGCTATGCACCAGCAGCGCGTTTTGGCCCACATCAACCAACGCAAGCGCGAAGCGATGACTTGCTATACGCAGGCGCTGACCGAGCAGCCACCAAATGTGAGTTGTCCATGCGAACACACTTGTATGTAGTATGTATTAGGGCGCAACTGCGATGCCGCTGCCGTTAAGAAAATGATGCGATGACAACAACAGCTGATCTTTATTTACACGCGCTCACTTATACGCTTTTCGTTTATTCTCTTTTCTTTCTCTTGCTCTCTCTTCTTTCGTACTATTTGCAGGCTCATCACGTAGAGAAATGCTTACAAAAGTTGCTACGCGCTCTACACAAGGATCGCGCACACGCCCTCGCCCATTATCGTCATCTCTTGAACTCTGGCGGTCCGGGTGGCTTGGAGGCTGCCGCTTCCGAACGCCCACGCACCTTGGAACGCTTGATCGATATCGATCGCGCCGTCAACCAGTCCATGACAATGTTGAAACGTTATCCCGAATTATCGGCCAAAATCTCACAGCTGATGAATGATTATATTTTAGCGTTGCGCAGCAAGGACGACATACCCGGCTCATCGTTGGGCATGAGCGAAGAGGCCGAGGCAGCCATTTTGGATAAATACCGTATCGAAATCGAACGCAAAGTGGCTGAGAAGGAACGTCTGCGTTTGGCCGAGAAGCAGCGCAAGGAGCAACGTGCCGCCGAACGTGAGAAGCTACGCGAAGAGAAGCTGCGCATGGAAGCCAAGAAAGTGGATGAGCTGTTGAAGTCGCAAGCCGAGCAGGACAGCAGCGGCGGTGCTAGCGGCTCTGGCTCCTCCGGCTTGTCAGCCTCGTCATTATCATCATCAGCATTAGCCGGCACCGATTCGAAGGTAAGCAGCAAAGATATGGCAGGAGATGCCGCCAGCAAAATGTCGCAGAGCGGCGACAAGGACAACGTTGGCGTTGAGGAGTACGCCGATGCTACCGTGAGGTGAGTTCAGCCACTGTGCGATTAGTTGCAAAAAAATTGGCCAATCTTGCTTCTCACTTTTCATTTTCAGCTCCAAAACACAAACCGTCCTGCCCACAGTCGACGATGAGGCCGTACAGCGCGCTGTTGAGGATGTCGCCGCTGCTGTTGCTCACCAGGAGGCCGAGCCGCAGGTGCAGCACTTTATGACACACGATTTGGGTCATCGTGAATCGGTAAGTTATTTATGATGCAGTTGATGTGCAATATCGCCTCTTGAGGACTTTATGTACTAAAGTGTCTTCGATTCATACAGAGCTTCTCGCTGCGTCGTGAATTTGCACACACGCACGCGAACAAGGAGGGACGCAATGTCCTCTTCACCATGTCCTTCGTTGGACTGGCAATGGTAGCGGCCGTTGTTGTTGGCGTTGCTGTGGCTAAGTGGAGAACTGCACGTTCGCCACATGCGCAAGGCTTCATTGAAGTGGATCAGGTAAGTTGGTTTGTATGATTTTTTTATTTCTCATAAAATTTGAGCTTATTTCACACCTTCAATCACTTCCCAAAAGCTTATAACTAAAAATCAAGCTATTTGCACCAAAATAAGAAATCGCCAAAAATTGTAGACTTCGTAGATATTTCATTTTCTACTCTGAGTCACTTTTCAAGTGCTTAAAATGCAAAAGCAAGCATTTTTCACCAAAATAAAAAGTCTCCAAAAATTTTAGATATCTCATTTTCTACTTTGAATCACTTTAAAAGCACTTCAAATGCTAAAGCAGGCATTTCGCACCACAATAAAAAGTCTCCAAAATTGTAGACTTTCGTTAGTATCTCTTTTTCGACAGTGAATCACTTTCCAAGCACTTCAAATACATTTCGCATCATAATAAGAACTCTCCAAAATTTGGAGACTTTCGTAAATATCTTATTTTGCTCTTGCAGTCATTTTCCAACCACTTAATATACAAAAAGCTTTTCGTATCAAAATCAAGTCTCGACAAACTACGTAAATATGCTATTTGCACTTGGAATCATCTTCCAAGCACTTACATAATATAGAAAAGAAAATCTTTCATATTAAAATCACAAGTCTCCAAAAATTTAGACCTTCGTAAACTCTAATATTTGTCTTCAAAATGCCTCCCAAATGATTTTCTCGAATATCCTTTTCAATTCTTCTTTTCAAAATTAAATTCCATACCATTTAAGGCCAACACTGTATAGTGATTTACACCTCAGTGCATAATTCCCCAGACTCTCCAGACAAACCGAACCATACCAAACGAACTTAAAGTGTTTTACTCATTTCTATTTATTTTCTACATATATTCACATTTTTTCTGCTCGTTTCACGACTAGAATGCCACCACACACCATCCCGTTGTACCGGAGGAGAAAATCGTGGCGAATATGCAAATCAACGGTTATGAAAATCCAACATACAAATATTTTGAGGTGAAGGAGTAAAACCACAACAACAAAAACAGCAACAACAGCAACCAAAAAGAATTTTATTAAGGAAGAAAATAAAATTAAAAACTTGCAAATATTGTAAACGCACTCAAAAACAAACATAAAAGCTAAAACTCAGAAATTCCATTAGAGGAAAAATTAAAAACGCCCGCCCCTCCCCCATTTACAAACTAAAACTAAAAAAAGTGGAATCCCTCTTATAAAACAAAACGCCTGCTTTGTCATACCACTTAAACGTAAATCGTATTTGCAATCATACACAAACTACTAACAACAACAACAGAAACAACACAAGGAAACCAATAACCAAATGAAAATGCAACAGAAAAAGTAAGTTTAAGAAAAAAAATTTACAAAACACAAAAACGAAAGTAAAAATTACAGCCGAAGCGTGTCCAATGGGTGGGCAGAAGGCAAGAAGGAAAAATGACTAATAATAACAACTGTAAATTTAAAAAATGAAAAATCAAATATTGATAAACTTAAACTTA
Source organism: Urophora cardui (assembly GCA_960531455.1). NCBI lineage: Eukaryota > Metazoa > Arthropoda > Insecta > Diptera > Tephritidae > Urophora > Urophora cardui. The sequence goes on along the minus strand of OY482671.1, from coordinate 2,344,228 downwards.
AACCACAAGCAAAAAAGAGAACAAAGCGAATGGCAAGAAACCAAGAAATAAAATCACGCAAAAAGCTCAGAAACACAGATACAGCCATACAGACATTGAATACTCAATCACCAACGCTTTCACATACTCAAAAAAAGTCAAAAACACACGTAATGAAATAAAAAAAATTACAAAAACATTCGATTAACTATAAAAAAATTTCTTTCATACTCTACATTTACATTAAAAAAAATTGTGGTAAAAAATGCAAAAAAAAATTAAAAGTATGTTGTTCTTGTTTAGAAAATATTAATTAAAAAACTAAAACAAAAACAAAATGGTGTGTAATTGTAATAAGTAAAAAAGCAAGCAAAAAGCAAACAAAATGTAAATTTAGTCAGCTAAAAAAATCAAGCCCAAGCAAAATTAAATTTAAGCAAAAAAAAATAAAATTATTAAAATGTGAAATTTTTTTTTAATATTTTTTTTTTTTTCTTTCCACTTTAAATTGATAAACAAGTAATAGATTTTGCGCTAAAAGTAAGAATAACTAATGTTTTAAAGGAAGCTTTCTTCCAGAAAATATCAGAAGATTTAAAGAAAAAAAAATATAATACAAAATTGATTTGGGTAAGTGGAAAATTAGCTGAAAACTATTATCAGCGAAGTTTTCAGCTAATTTTCCACTTACCCAAATAAAATTAAAAATTAATAAAAAATAAATTTTGTGCTAGCCACTAAAAATGTCATAATACAAAATTGTTTGCGTGGCTGAAGTTAGGCATACTTGGAACTTCAAACTTTGCAATTTCCAAAATATTTCCCAGCAGCTATGCTGAGCTTTTCGAACATTTAGAGTATAAAACGAGCTTTCAAAGGCTTTTAAGCTTACAAAAGTAAGGCTCCTCGTCGTCATATACTTAAGCGCCTCTAAATGAAGACAGTTTTTAAGAGAAACGTGAAAAACAGCAAATGAACTCTCTAAAAGCTTTTTTGTTAGAAAATCACGAACTTTCAAAAAGCTCTTAAGCAGCGAAATTAAATGCCAATTTTCATATAAGTACAATCAAATGAGAATAATATTGAGAAGAAAGAAACGTTAGAAATAGCAATTGAGCTTTCGAAAAGATTTTGTAAAAGATTCGAACTTTCAAAAAGCTCTTAAGCAGCGAAAGAAAATATACGAACAATTTAATGGGAATAGTATTGAGAGAAAAAAAAAACAATAGAAAAGGCAACTGAGCTTTCGAAAAGCTTTTAGAGAAGTTCAACAGTCTGCAGGCTTCAGTCACGGAAAAAACAATAATCAAAGCAAAGCAAAGTAAACAAATAATTAAAAATAAAAATTATTAAACAAAAATACACAAAAGCTAGTAACGCCTATTTAATGCAACAACAAAAAAACCAACCATATTTCACTAACTCACGCACTCTATTCTAAGCCAAATAAAAAAAAAAAAAAAAACGCAAACAATCGCCTGCTTTTCATAATTAACTAATCCCCTAAGTACGCTGCAAAATACATACATACAAGAGAAACACAAAACAAAAAGAAGCAGAGAAAAGTTTAGCATTAACGGGTTAAGAATTCTATATACATACATACATACATATATATACAAGCATATATAGTATATATAAATATACATACATATGTAAATTATAAGCTGGCAAGTGGTAGTATGTAAATGGATAAATTTCTATTGCTTTACATAAACATAAATACATGCATATATATATATACACATACATCCATACATACATGCAAAATACCATTAAAACATTAAAAATGCCCGCTACTATACCTATACATATTAAAAAGCTTTTTTAGGTATTAATAGTGGGAGAATCTACACAAAAATACGAAAAATGGCTTGTTTAGTGTAGCGAATTTTGTGAAAGCTCCAAAGCTCTGAAACATTTTCAAGAACTTTAAAAGTGAGCTTAAAAGCTTACGAAAACAGCGAGAAAGCGATAAATCTTCAGCGCAAATATAAGGAGAAGCAAAAAGTTTATTGACGCACCATCGCTTTCTCCCACGTGAAAACTAAATGCAACGCTAGTGAGAGCTTTTGGGCAGCAGCAATGCGCTTTCGTGGCCAAAAAATATTATAAAAACTAACTAAAACAGCTTCAATATAAATACAATTAATTTCCTATGTGCAAGCAAAGCATTCATATCAATTTTCATATATTTACATTAAATGATTAAAATTATTCTTAAGTACCTATGTATGTCTGTAATAGCTTTTAGTATATTTAATTTAGTCAGTTACTTAATTATATTATTTAATGATACTAAATATGATAATGATACAATATCTCTGCATGCATGTACATTTTTCAACATTTGTGTAAATTTAATTAAAGGCAAGAAAAGAAAAATTAGCTTATTTATTATCTAAAAATGGCGTCGTCGAATGAAAAAACAAATACAACAAAAACGTATGTATGTAATGGCGTACGAAAAAAAGCAAAAGCAAAAACAATTTGCAACAAAATATTACATATGTAAATATTATTAAGTATTTCGATTATATATATATGCATACATGCATTTATACTCACTTGACTTACTATGTACTTGTGCTTAGTTGCTGCTAAAACTTGCATATCTGCTTAGTTTGTTACTTGTTTGAAGTGCAGCAAATATTTATTAATTGATAAATTTGTATTTATTTATTTATTTTTATTTATTTTTATTTTTCGTTAATTGTTTAATTTAACTTATTAATTAATTAATTCAATGCTAGTCGAAAGAAAACACGTCTGTAAAATTCAGCACCTTTTCATATTAAATTTTGGAAAAAAAAAGCATGCACGTACATACATACGTACAAGTGCTTTAACATGAATCGGTTGAGAATTACATGCCAAGCCATGTTTTGATGCCCCAAAACTTTACACAAATCATGCGAAAACGCGCACTAGTCAGCATTTTGACCACAGCTGTGCTGTATGTGAGATTTGGTGAAAAGTATGCCAGAGCTGCGGAGCTGGAATGGGCGGAGGAGCAATATTCAAAGCGGAGTAGGTCGATGGAGGTTGCTCCTGCTGTCTCCACAGCCAAGAAGCGCAGGACCCAAGATTCAATCCCAATGGCCGTGGGTTAAGGACGGTGTGGAGTACCAGATCAGTCGATCTTTACAAAAGCACAGTCTCCAAGCTAGGTGAGGTCTACCCTGAAGCGATGCTCAGTTCAGTGTATTTTAAGGATATCCCCTCTTGACCAAGAGTCAGGATGTAGTTACCGCCCAAGCCAGAGGTAGCGAAGGAGGCTATGGAGATAATCAGGCTTTTCAATCCTGAGATCTCTGTTGGTCTGATGAAGACGTTGGCAATACAACGGTGGTGGAAAGCGGCGAAGACCTAGATGAAGGGAAGCAAGTTGTTAACAGGAAATCATAAATTTGCGCACCAAGCGCTCAATCGACTGTCAGCTCGATTGATCTTTTCGTGGTCTCAAACAACGATTCTTTCGCCTTTTAGGTTAGATTGCAGTGGTTGCTAGTTTCCAATTAGGCCCCGAAGGTCTCATTGCGATAACACATGGATACCAAGACCGTCCTATTCGAAGCAACTTGTGGTTTGCACAAATCTTAAAATTTTCCTAAATTCCATTGTAGCTACATAGATCCCTAATTCGGCAGGCTCGTAGATGCTTCAGTCGCCTACCTCCTGGTGTTGGGCAATCGCACAGTAAGTGTTTTACTCTTTCAGGCTACTCTTCATTCCCACAAGCCCTACAGTAATCGTAGTATGGAGCATTCATCCTTTCTGCATGCTTCCCAAGGTTTATATGACCGGTTTATATGGCCCTGTCATTAGTGCAAGCTCGCATCTTCCGCCTGGCGTTCCAGTTAGGCAACAAGAGCCTAGTACGGTTGCAGGTATTCAGACCATGCCACCCGTTATTTGCTTCTTTGAAGTACAACTCCTTCAGCTTGCTGGTAGTGAGCGGGCGGCATACTTAAACCTTTCCACGATAGTGAAAATGAAGCTGATGTGCCTTCTCTAGCAAGTTCGTCTGCCATCTCATTTACCGATATGTTGCAGTGTCCAGTCAACCATACGAAGTATTTGTTCGGCTACGGAGGAGCTCTCGGCCAATAGTCCCTACCTCGAATCATTATTTCATAATTCCTCTTGAAAAGGTTTTTCGGCAAGCTTTAGTCCGATTGTTGACTTGGAATGGCCCTGAGCATGGAGGGAGTATACAGTGATTGTGACCACAATTAGGCAGGGTGAATATACGAGTTATGCGCTCGAATGCATCACATCTTGCAGACTTTTGAAGGTCTTTCGATTGGTGCTCCTGGTGCTCTAATTCTCAATCGTCGTTCTATGAAGTTTGCATTCTTAATTTGAAATGTCCACAAAAACAAGCAAAAATTCAAAAACACACCCCAATACAAGAAACATACATACATTTATACGCTCCAAAAACTCTACAAAGCAAATAACAAATGCAAAAATGCAGCTAAAGAAAATGCTAATAAATTATTTATAAACTATAACTATAACAAAATTTAATTTAAAAAAAGCAGCAACAACTACAAATTCTGAACAAATGCAAAATTTAATACAGCAAAACTCTAAGCAAATTTTAGCGTAAAATATGCGTAAGAAGAAGAAAAACAAAACCAAAATGCTACCCAAAACCAAAAAAACAAAAAAAGTCTAGTCAAAAAAGCTTAAATATTTTTATGTTCATTTATTATACATAAAAAAAATGTAGTAAAAAACTACATACATGCATATATACACATACAAACCTACATATACATGCAAGTAGTATATACATATATAAACAAGAACAACAACAACAAAAACCGCAACAATTGATATTTACAACAAACACTTACAATTAGTGAGTAAAAATTAATTAAAAAATATAAAAACAATTAAAACAAACAAATGGCAAAAAAAGAAAGTGAGAAGAAGAAGAAGAAATTGTAAGCAAAAACCCCGTCCTGCGTGAATATAAAAACAAACAAAATAAAAAACTTAAAAATTTAAAAGTAAAAACTAACTTTAATAAGAAGCAAAAACAAAACCAAAAATTAAATAAAAAAACAAAAAAGTTTAACATAAGAAAAAAACAAACTAAAATTAATGAGAAAAAAGGAATCAAAGCAAAAAACAGAGAACAGAAAATAAATGAAAAGAATATCAAAGCGCAAATTTTTAAGTCAAAAAATTAGGCGCGTAAAACAAAAACAAAAGCAAATTTAAGATGTATTTAAAATTAAGTGAAGCAAAAGAAACATAAAAGACAACAAAACGCATTTCTTGCTCGACGTCGCTGCAAAAATTTCAAAAACTTCATTTGAAAAAAAAAAAAACAAAAACAAAACATTTTTATGTGTATGGAAAACTTTAAACAAAAAATTCGAATTTTTTTCGCAGTTTAAAACAGAATGCAAATTTGTAATATTTCGCAAAAAATTATAATTTTTCATAATTTATAATTCTTTTTCCATTTTCTGTTATTTCCTTTTTTTTTATAATTTATTTGCAATGTTTTTTAATATTTTATAATTTAGTTATATCTTTTTTATTTTTTATAATTTAGTTGTAATTTTTTTATTTTCTTTTTTTTATAATTTTTTATAATTTATTTCTAATGTTTTTTAATCTTTTATAATTTAGTTATATTTTTTTTTATTTTTTTCATTTTCTATTATATTTTATTTTTTTATAATTTATTTGTTATTTTTTTAATCTTTTATAGAATATAACTTTTTTAATTTTTTATAATTTAGCTATATTTTTTTTTATTTTTTATAATTTATATTTTTTTTTATTTTTTTATAATTTATATTTTTATTCCTCAGTTAAAAAATGCAATTTTTCAATTTTCCCCCATTTTTATAATTTATATTTTTTTTTATTTTTTTTCCTTTTTTATATTTTATATTTTTTCGTTTTTATAGTTTATAATTTTTTCGCAGTTAAAAATGCAATTTTTTTATTTTTCGCAAAAAATTATACTTTTTACACTAGTTTGTAAATACAATTTTTTCATATTTTATAATTTATAAATTTTTTTTGTAATTATATTTTTAGTAGGTAGTTTATAATTTATAATTCTTTATAAATTTTAATTTTTTTTAGTTTTTGTTATATATGTATAATTTTTTTTTAATTTTCCGCAAAAATTATACTTTTTCCCTTTTTTATAATTAATAACTTTTTATCTTTTCATTTTTTTTATTTATTTGTTATAATTTATATTTTTTAAATTTTTTCATAATTTATTATTTTTTCTATAATTAAATTTTTTTAATTTACAATTTTTTTAGAATCTTAGTTTTTTCCAAAAAATTATATTTTCCCACTTTTTTATAGTTAGTAATTTTTTTATTATTCTTTCTTTTATTTGTTATAATATAGATTTTTTAAGTTTTTGATAAATTATAATCTTATTTAATTTTTTAAAATTTATTATTTTGACTAATATATTTTTTATTTTTTGTTTTGTTATATTTTTTGTTTTTTATAAATTATAATTTTATTTTATTTTTATTTTTTGTAATTTATATCTTTTTATCTTTTCCCATTTTCTACAACCTCTTCTAATTCTAATTCTTTTATAGTTTATTTATAATTTTTCCTATGCCTTATAATTTCCAATTATTTTTAATTTTTTAATTTTTATAATTTATTAATTTCTTTTTTTTTTAATTTCTGTTTTTTTATTTTTTATAAAATAAAATTTTCTTTACGTTTTTTTTATAACTTAAAATCTTTTAAATGTTTTTTTAATTTATATTTTTCCACTTTTTTTATAAATTATTATTTTTTTTTATTTTTTTATAATTTATTAGTTCCTTTTTTTATTTCTTTTTTTATTTACATTTTTTTATTTTTTATATAATAAAATTTTCCTAACATTTTTTTGTATAATCTAAAATCTTTTCAATTTTTTTTATAAATTATATTTTATTTTTATTTTTTTATAATTCATAATTTTTTTTTTTAATTTTTTTCCATAAATCGGCGAATTGCTTATGTAAAGTAAACTTACATTTATTATACATATATGTATGTACTTACGTATGTGAGTAATGTATTATTGCATACAAAAATTATAAATAAATTGAAAATTTGAAAAAAACAAAGGAAAAAAAAAACAAAAATATATTATATAGATATAGATATACTTGGATATGTAAATGTACTCAATGACAATTGTAATTGCAACAATAATTGTACGCTAATATTTATTATTACCTATATTATTATTATTATTATGTATAACTAAAACTGAAACAACATAACAACCACAACAACAACAATACCAACCAACAGCAATAGAAAATACAGAACTACAAACCTAAAGCGGAAAATTAGATTTAACACGGATAAAACAGGAAATTCACCACATTTTTGCTTTTCTTTTCTTACCCACACACGGCCGCGACGCCAGTGTTGTGCTTGTTTGCAAAACAACAAAAAGCTCCAAAATATTCATGCACGCACACGTCTGTACATGCAACCAAAAAGTCCACATGAACGCTTTTTCTTCGTCTTTTGTTTTTGGTTTTTGTATATACTGTCTGTACTAGAAGAAGATAATGCGTGAAAATGTCGTATTTGTAAATGTAAAATGTTTTCAATATAAAAACAAATACAAAAATTTACATTAAAACACTGTAATATTTAAATGTAAACTCTCTAGACGATAAGTTGGTGTCTCCGCGATCAAAATGTCGCCGAACAACATAAATGAGCAACATACAAACAAACATACTACATATGTATGTACTTTCGATTTAAAAAGCGCAAAAAAGAAGAAGAAAAAACAGAGTTATATACGAGTACATAGCGAAAAGGGCGGCAAAAAAGTATTTAGTAATTGAATGGCAAAAAGTTTGTGTTGGAAAAAAACTAGAAAAGCAAAAAATTTTAGAAAATGTGGTAAATTAAATTCACTGTAAACAATAATAATAACAACAATACAAAATTAAATACTAAAAAATAGTAAAAACAGAAAATATTAAAATAAAAATTAATACACACACAACACACACACACTTATACAAATACATACACATGGTATAAGCCGCAATAAACGATTGCATAGGAAAAGGAAACCGAAAACCGAAAACCGAATGCCGCAGCAAAAGCAAAAGTAAAATAGAAGAAGAAGAAACCCATAAAAACAAAGTAACATACAACAAAAACAACAAACAATTTTTTTCTTTCAAATCTTTTGTGTTCTTTTTTCGAAATATTTTGCATAAATAATAAAATAAAATAAAAAAACAAAAAAATGCGAAATTGTTTTTATTTCTTAGCAAAGTCTGTTTTGAAGTTGATTGGTGAGTAAAAATGCTGTAAGGAATTTAGTTACACTACATACTACATATTTCCAGGTAATAGGCTTGCCAGACGGGTGCGATAATCCCGATTAACGCAACACTTAATTCGATTCAAATCCTAGATCTGGCTTGGATTCTTCTTTTTCTTCACTTTCATTCACAATAGAGATTTGACGCCAGAGATGTCATTACAAAATGCCCTAATTCGCTAAAATTTTGAGGACTAACTCCCAAGAGATATTCCGCATTAACTTAAGTTAATTCTGAAGTTAACTGCGAATTAGCTAATACACCACCAGAGAGAGAGAGAGAGTAGCCCTTGGAGCCTGATGACATCAACATAGGAAAATCAGCCTTATTATAAGCCTTTGCCCATACAACTTTTGTTAGCTAAAAATGTTCAGGCATTATTTCGAAGCCTTTCAATCTTCTGGAATAAACCTTAAATAAGGCGTAGAGGGATGGCGTGCCAAAAGTTACCACACACCACTTTAACTGCTTATTATAACAATTCAGCGGCTGCGTTGGGCAGGTCATGTCGTGAGAATGGATGAAGGTGCTCCGGCTCAGAAAGTATTTCTATCGAAACCCGCTAAAGGCAGCAGAAAGGGAAGACCTACGCAGCTTTGGAAAGACTGACTCATCTTCCCTTGGTATTGCCAATTGGCGTCAGGCAGCACGGAACAGAAACGACTTGGGCGCTTTATTGGACTCGGTCAAAATCGTCTAGAGTCTAGACGTTTACGAGCCAATTAAGAAGAAGAAGAATCACCCACAAAAACCCGTAAATCTCGCTTAAATGCATTTTCTTGCATTGCTCTTAGCTTTTCCTAAATTGTCCTACTTAAAAGTTCACCTTAAACAATCAAACGTAAAACCACTTCAGCCACAATCAAAATCAAAATATTCCACAAATCAAAATCCACAACAGGCATACTTGTCTTCTTCTTCTTCGTTAGAAAATGATTGAGATTATTGCACATATTAAAAAAAAAATAAATAAAAGAAAATTCCTATTAAGTGCTGAAACTACATTAAAGACAAATGCACTTCAATTGCGGCTCAACGGTGAAGTGTTGAATACAAGTAAATTGACATACATAGCTTTTGATATATTTACATATGTAGATATGTATGATTTATGATATTTGTATATTTTGTATATTTGTATATTTTTATGTGGTTGCACAATAAGACATGGTCTTTTATAGTACATCATCTTTACAAGTATAACAATTCAAATCTTAAACTACAAGCTAACAATAAAACTAAACTTAAACATATGAAGATTATAGACAAATATGTAGAATGAAAAAGAAAAAGTTAGAGAAAAGTAATAGTAATAATAACATTCAAATTGAATAGAATGGGAGAGAGGATAGAGAAATATGAAAATAGGTGTTAAGAGGCAATCACATTGCTTTCCGCACTAAAATAATTATGGATGACCTTTTTGTAATTTGATATGTATTTGTATAATGGGGCGATTGAATAGCGATAATAACACTGCTCTACAGCCAAAAAATACTCTGAACGCAACCATCCTTTCTAAATGTAAAATCGGTCGCTGATTCCGAAAATCGGGTTCATTTTTAATTCTATGGGAAGGTTTTTGAGATATCGGCAATTTACCGTTATTTGGCCAATGTGTCCACTTAATCCTGTATATCGCTTTAACACAGTGAGTTATATTCCTTAGGGTGACACCAAACGAAAGAAAATTAAATTTCCTTTTCACGGCTCCTATAACATTTTATTTTAATATTGACGATTAAATTTTAATTTTTTCGATTTTTTACGATTTTTTGAAGAAAAAATTAACTTTGTCAGGCAATATCTTTAAAACCAATATTTTTACCTTCGGTTTTACTCCTTTTCATGAAGCTCCATTCTATTACCAAAAAAATAAGCTATCAACGATGAAAATCCATTGTAAAATGGAAAAGTTATAGGCGATCAAGTAAATACAGCCAGGTCGCGCAATGCCTCTGCACGCGTACATTCTATGCATATTGTACCAATACCTACACATCTGCAGTAGCAGCACATTGGCAGCGCAGTAGATACAAGCCCATTTACGGGTATAACATTTATAAAATTTAATCGTCAATATTTCAGAAACTATAAGAGTTAGAGAAAAATGTTATAGGAGCCATGAAAAGGAAATTTAATTTTCTTTCGTATGGTGTCACCCCAAAGAAGATAACTCACTGTGTTAAAGAGCTATACTGGATTAAGTGTACCCATTGGCCAAATAACGGTAAATTGCCGATATCTCAAAAACCTTCCCATAGAATTAAAAATGAACCCGATTTTCGGAATCAGCGACCGATTTTACATATAGATAGGATAGTCACGTCCAAAGTACAGACAAAAAATTTCATTTTGTGATCCAGTGTAATAGATTATATATAAATACCTACCTTGTGCATTTATTTACATAGATAGATAACTTATGTAATATGGGCTATTTTCGGGCAAGTAGAAGACTAGAAATGATAGTGATAGAAATAAGTAGGTATAGCACACATTAGTGGTGAATGGTAAATATTTCTGAATGGTAAGGGAAAATACTCTAAAAGAAGTTCACCAGCCCACTATGACACACACCACGCTAAAGTGTTAATGGTTGTTGTAAGTCCGAGTTTTTGCAAAATCCAAAAAATAAAAATTGTTCACCAACTCTTGGCAGCAAAAAAGGCGCCGAAATCCTTGCATAATCATCAAAGGAATGCCAGGTAAAAGTGGGATCTGAGGTCAGAACTCACGGCATGGATGTACAAACCAGTTACTCAACCGATCTTAACCTACGGATCACTGGTGTGGTGGAGAGCAATCGAATTGAGCTATTTACATGGCCGATATGCTGAGGAAAGCTCAACGAGCTGCTTGCCTTACAATCGCGGTGGCGATTAGATCTTGTCCCACGAAGGCTCTGAATGTGATCTGCAATAGTACGACCATTGAACTTTTTGTGAAGGAAAATAAATCTCAGGTTGTCCTAAAATTGCGGCAGTTGCGGCTCTGTAAGTTACGCACATACGGCCATGATCGTATTCTGCTCCACGTTACCGACTCTTACATCAAGGGCATTATATCTGTCCTGTAACAGTCTTCGATGCAAACTATGGGATTGTCTTTCCATCTAGGGAGGACTGCTGGTAAACTCGCTCAGAGATTCGATGTTTCAGTTTTCACGGACGGGTCAAAGATGGCATGCGGAGTGGGAGTGGGTATCCGGAAATTTACATATAAATTAGGCTTCCGTACGCTTTTCAATCCGAAATTTTCACCATATGGGAGATCTGCAAGGCTCTACTTGGAACGTAAAGAGCCCGTGCCGGAAACAGGATAGAAATTTTTTCGGATAGTCAGGCGGTTCTGAGGCTCTGGGATCTGCGATCTGTAATGGTATTATCAGGCATAGTTGGACAGTTTAGGGTGTGGGTCATGGGCTTAGCTAGTCGACATAGTGTAGCGCTGGTATGGATGCCGGCGCACCGCGATATTTAAGCAAACGAAATGGCTGATGAGCTAGTCAGGCAAGGCTAGACTCTTGACTTCGCAGAGGCGGAGGAGGAGGTTCTTGCGCCTTTGGGTTTCATAAATAGCCAAATCTCTCGGCACTGGCACGAGAAGGCTAAAACAGACGGAGACGGTTGCAGATGGCTGTAGAGTCTGTGACCATCTTACAATGCGATTCGCAGCCGTTTTAAAGATGGACAGGACTACCTCGCGGACAGGACTACCTCGCGTTGGGCCTGAGGGGCTGCTTAAATACTTAAACTCAACGGGATGAATATGTATAGCGCGAAGGACTTTCTCTGGTTACCGAATGGCTTATTCTCGTTTGCTATGTATTCTTCAATGGTTCTTTGGTCGCGAGTCGTGGTACCAAAGCTGCGCTTCAAAGCTAATTGGAGTCAGTAGAACTCGCCACTCTATTTTCAACATGTGCTTAAGAAAAGTTCACGAAATCCCACAACAAATCTGGATTCCTATTTTATGTAGTATTATTATTTATATTATATTGCTGTGGTGCAGTGGGTAGAGTGCTCGCCTGCTATGCCAGAGGTCTCGGGTTCAAACCACGATCCGAGCAAAATACCAAAACAATTTTTCTACTTAGTAAAAATCCAATTATTGGGTTTTTTAAGAGCAGCGGTCGCCTCTCGGCAGTGGGCGGCATACCCTCCGAGTGTATTTCTGCCATGAAAAAGCTTCTCACAAAAAATGCATTCGCCGTTCGGAGCCGGCATAAAACTGTAGGTCCACCCAATTAGTAGGAAAAACAAAGAAAGGAGCACACCTCGAATTGGGAGAGAAGCTCGGTCATAAAACTCTTCGGAGTTATAATAGCACCATTGTATTATTATTATATTATTATTTAAATAAAGATAAATAGTGCATATTCCACGCTGGCGACTATTTGTCTACAAAGTGAAGTTACAGTGATCAACAAATGTCGCAACTAACACCATCGACTATGCAGCGCGCAAAGAACATTAAACTATGTACATACATACATATGTATATAAAAAATGGAGTAGCTATTTGAGTTGCAAGATATAACTATAGTTAAGCAATGACAATTATCAATTTATTTGACTTCCAAATGTAAATATTAATATTACGTGATAAGCCAATAAATACACGGAATGGTAGCCCACCAAAAAGCAGGAAAATCGGTAGCCAAAACAAGTAATTATTTACATGAAAAATTATTGATAAACAGCATAAACATAAATGTAGTTATAAATAATTCTGTAAGTAAATATGTGAGTATCACACGACAAGCAATGGAGTTCATATGGAGCTGATTTGGGAGGCCGCGGCCGAGTAGAAGAAGCGATTTCACAAAATATCACACGTTCACTGCGGATTCAGCCTTGGGCCGCCACATGTACTACTTTGACAGCTTAAACCAATAAAATAAAAGCAAAGAAGTAAAGAAAAATAAACAAAGCATAATCTCACAAAAACCATCAAATTTACAAGCAGCAAAAAAAAAATATAAAAAAATTTCTAAAATCTGATAAAACAGCCAACTTGACGATATCTCATGCCCCGCGTGTAATGTTATGTTCAGACACAACCTTAATTGAACATTAAGAGCCTTCATTCAATTTTCAAGCCCAATGATTCTTAATTTACCATACAAAAATTGACCAAGTTAATGCTTCATTAGAAATTAATGAGTTGTTAATGAAGAACAATTCTGTATGCAACCCTGTTAAAAGGCTTGTTTCATAAGTAAAATGAAATGTCATGAAAAGAGAAATGTGATTAGCGTCAGTGTCCACTAAACAGGTTGGTTCGTCAGATCAGCTGCATTCTTGTTCTTCTTCATCACCTATCAAATTTGTTTTTATTTCTGCTTATTTTATACATGCATTCGTGTTTACGATTGGTAAAAATTGTGAGATGAATGTCAAATTATTTCGTCCTCCTTGCAATTTTGACATTTAGGTCACGAGAGTTTGATATTCAGCTCACGGCGTGTATGCGTGTATGTATCTTGAGCCGACCTGTTAAATGGGCCAAGTAAATTAAATATGTCTGAACACCAAATCTAAAGATGTTCAATCAACCCCAATTGACTTAATTAATTTTTATGTCTGAACATGATATAACGTCATTCATGACAATACGTTTACGTTATACGTATGTATGTATGTATGTATGTATGTATGTATATAACATCCCTGCAAAAATCATTGGATTATATGCTCCATTTGTGGTAGGTTGGAGTACTTTCAAAGTGACCACTAACCTAGCCCAAGCGACCGATTCGTGTATCTGCATCGCTTCGTAGTTAGCCGAACATAACAAAAACCAAATTTTTATCGCGACGACGACGAAATGTGTATACATACATAACTACATACATACAAATGTTTGAATGTATGCACGTCATTCGTCGTCGTCGCGATAAACATTTGGTTTTGTTGTTATGTTCGGCTAACTGTTAGGTACTCCATCAATTAATCCAATGTAGGTACTCCATGGATTAATTTGAATGTTATGCGGGACTGGAGTATATACTCCATTGCAATGACATGCAATGTTAAATGGACCATATTTTTTATATGAAATGTGGCAAGTTATGGAGTAATCGGTTGGTCCATAGCGAGCACTCCATGGATTAGCGATTGGAGTACTCGGAATTTTTGCAGGGATATAGCAAGGTATCTATGTATGTACCTCGTTACCGAGCTTCTCTCCCAATTCAAGGTGTGCTCCTTTTTGTTTTTCCTACTAATTGGGTGGACCTACAGTTTTATGCCGGCTCCGAACGGCGAATGCATTTTTTGTGAGAAGCTTTTTCATGGCAGAAATACACTCGGAGGGTATGCCGCCCACTGCCGAGAGGTGACCGCTGCTTTTTTAAAAAACCCAATAATTGGATTTTTACTAATTAGAAAAAATTTTTTGGTGTTTGCTCGGACTGGGGTTTGAACCCGAGACCTCTGGCATAGCAGGCGAGCACTCTACCCACTGCACCACAGCGACCTTTATAAGACACACTTTGATTTGTACGCAATTTCGAAGTGACAAAAATTCTATGAAAATTTTTCGTTCGTTCAATTGCCGTCGGCTTTGTATATTTCTGCAATTCTCAGATGTTTAGTGAAGCATTTTATATAAAGAGTTTTCTATTTGCATCTTGTATGAAATAAAATGTTCCCCTAATTAAGCTTTTCCGATCCCTCAGGCTTATTTTTAATTTTTGTTTTATTTTATTACTTTTTAAATATTATTGTAAATTTTTATTAAATAAAAAAATAAAAAAAAATATTAGTTTAAAAAAAATTATCATCCACCTTGACACCGACAGGATTCGAACCTGCGCCCCTCAGATTGAAAGGCACATGCGTTAGCCAGTCGGCCATCGCGCCACTTGCATGAAGTGTATCAACGGCTGCACTTAAGCGGCAGATGTTAAACTGTAGAATTTGTAGGTACTTGTAGCTGGTTCAGAACTATCGAAATTGTGCCAATAAACGAACTAGTGTAAACTGCGGAATTTAGTACTAGTTCGGAACTATCGAAAATGTAGTGCAGAGAGTGACAATTGACACCGCCTACGACATCGCCGTGTTCAATTCGCCAGTTGATAACATGCAAAAGAGATTGAGCTCGCACTAGTAGTGTCGAAAAATGCACTAGAAGCGACCTAGTTCGGAACTAGAGATTTTCCCTACAGGGTAACACCACACTGCGCGTGTGTGATGTTGTGTGGTCAAAATGTTGTTGATAAGTGCAACGCTTTGCTGTCAACGCATGTGCAGTTTTGATTTACTTTATCACAATTTATTTGACAGCTTATCACACATTTGTGTAATCTGACAGCCGTATGCTATAATATCAAGTATACCCCTGCAAGAATTGTGTGACCGAAAGTACTACCACTAGCACAAAAATATAATATTACCAACACATTTGCACTCATATGTGTTTTAGCCAAGTTCAAAACCAATGACATAAATAAAGGCCCTTGGCAACTTACAATCTGGATTGTCCAGTTTGAGTGTTTTTTGTGTGTGTTATTGCAATCGGCAGCTGTCGTGCTACACGTACTTGTTGTCGGCTCGCTGTCGGCTCGCGGCGACGAAAATCAAAAATTGTTGATATTTGCGTCAATCACCCGACACTCACACATATACACTTCCTCTCAATCCAGATTGTAAGTTGCCAAGGGACTTAAGGATAGAATGGAATTTGAAAATACACATACGGGAACGTGATGAATGAAATGGTTACAAAAGTTACCGATGCCCTTAAAAATGTGATAGGAAATATCCGAAAACTTTTGGTCATGCCTGCCGGTCATATTACCGGTCAAATGACCAGCACAGTTCTTGCAGGGTACTCGTATACATATGTATGTATGTATGTAGAAGGGTGGCTAATGGGTATAAGAGGGCCAAAAGGACTGAGGTTTCCATAATGCATGCAGTACTCAACCATCGACGACGATATTTATTCGTCATTCCTCTTGTTTAACTTAGCATATGATGTTGTGCTAAGGTGAGGTAATGGCTTATAGTCAGGCCCGTAGCCAGGAATTCGTTTCGGGTGGGGCTTACAGAAATCATGGACAAATTGCACTCCCCCCGCCCCCCACATATATATATGTACATACATAGGAAAAAAAAAAATTGTACATATGTACAAGATTACTGAAAAGCTATTTTAATTGACATTTATTATGCACATACATACATATACATATGGAATGTGGTACAAAATTTCATATACAACTTTCTTTTACAATAACCTTTTCATCAAAGAAGTAGCCTTCTGGATTTGTTTTTTGATAAAATGTCTATGGCATGGTCAGGATCAACAGCAATATCCCAGTGAATGCAGATCATAGCGAGTGAACTCAATCTTTCATGACCCATTACACTCCGAGGTAAAGTTTTGATTCTTTTCATGGTAGAAAATGATCTTTCCACGCTCGCCGTTGTCACGGGCAAAGTTGCCAAAGCAGTGAGAAGAATTTAGAAATAGTTTCCATCGCAGTACTCCAATAGTATTAAAACCTCGGGTTCGTTTTTAATCGACGATATTTTCGCACACCACAACCTATATTCGGCCTTTACTGCTGTTGATGATATGTGATCTTCGAAGAATGGCGCCAGGTTTTCAAGCTCATCTGCTTTACTTACATCAGCGAATCCTGGAAGAAGCAGTTGGAAGCTCGGTAGAATATCTTCGTTTTCTAAAAATCTTTGCGTTAAATTTTAAATTAATAAGTCGATGCATGGAAGGAATATTGCGATTCTGAAATACTGTTCACTCGACGTTGTTCCCGGGTTAGCTCGGTTTCTTTGACGCGATACCACTCTTGGAGCACAGATTTCACCGTCAAAAAAGTCTTCAGCGATTTTTGATGCGGAAACTAAGATTTGCCAGAAGAAATCATTAGCAGATTGTCTAATTTCGCGCAAAGACTGTATTACTTCTTTCGTGCGGTTTATAGCAGAGATAAAGTCTGGCACCGCCTCCTTTTAGAAACAGGAATATACGAGATTTCTTAGCCTATAACTCGACAAATAATTGAGATATTATGACGAAACTTGGTGTATACACTTTTATTACTTGTAGTAATACATGTTCACAATTTTAGCGAAATCGGTTGACGACCACGCCCACTTTTATATATGGGTATTATAAAGTGGCCTAATAAAAACATTTTAAGTGATATCTTTTTCAAATATAAAGATAATTCATTGAAATTTTGTGGCATGAGTTCTACAATAGACCGGAAACAAAAAATAGAAAAATTTTGGAAAATGGGTGTGGCATCGCCTCTTTTTAGACAAAGCAATCTACGAGAGCCCATAACTCAACAAATAATTGAGATATTATGACGAAACTTGGTTTATACACTTTTATAACTTGTGTTAATAAACACGCAAAAATTTATTGAAATCATTTTATGACCACGCCTACTTTTTAACAAAGATATTTCTGGAACATGCTTTAGGAATTTGTAACGTGACATCTTTGTAACTAGAAGTCATAAAGGAATGAAATTTTGCACAAAGAATAATATTCATATGCTTAGTTGGATGACTGATAAAAATGTTGAAAATGGGCGTAGCTACGCCCACTTTATGCAGCACGCGCTTTATATAAAGTACCTACACCGTGTTTCAATCAAACGCAAACAAACAATGAAAGCATACAGCTGAGTATCTAATGTTCGATTCCACTCGAACTTAGGCTTCCTTACTTGTTATCTAGAAATTTAGTGTTGGCAGAAAAAATTTTGATTTATTTAATTTAACGAGCACAGGCCCATGTTATATTTAATTTTTTATTTTTTAGAAACTACACCTTTTTCACTTTAAATTCAGAAAGTTCCAATTGATATTCAGAAAATTACAATTGAAATTCAGAATTTCCATTTGAAATTCAGAAAATTACAATTGAAATTCAGAACTTCTATTTGAAATTCAGAAAATTGCATTTGAAATTCAGAAAATTACAATTGAAATTCGGAAAGTTACATTTAAAATTCAGAAAATTACATTTGAAATTCAGAAAGTTACATTTGAAATTCAGAAAATTACAATTGAAATTCAGAAAACTTCTTGAGTACTGTGAGGAGGTTTCTGAATTTCAAATGTAATTTTCCGAATTTCAAATGGAATTTTCTGAATTTCAAAATGTAATTTTCTGAATTTCAATTGTAATTTTCTGAATTTCAAATGCAATTTTCTGAAATTCAAATGGAATTTCTGAATTTCAATTGTAATTTTCTGAATTTCAAATGGAAATTCTGAATATCAATTGTAATTTTCTGAATTTCAAATGGAAATTCTGAATATCAATTGGAACTTTCTGAATTTCAACTGAAAAAGGTGTAGAAAAAAACTTTTTAAGCATGGATGTAACTACAGCTGTTTCACCTTAGATCCCTCTAAGACTCATCAGGTTACTTTTGCTTCTGCCAAGACTCGAACTTGCGCACTTTGGTTGGGGCTAGGTTCACGAAAAAAGGGCTTGAAAGAGCTAAATTTCTTCAAGAAAATCCAAACCCACTTTCGCCATGCTTGACATTCGAATTTGCGAGACGCGAGTTGAGGAAATTACAAAAAAAAAATACTTCCTTTGAATTTCGGGGGGGGGGGGGGGCTTGAGCCCCCGAGCCCCCCCCCCCCCCTGGCTACGTGCCTGCTTATAGTGCGTTCAACTTCTTGCTCAACAACTCTTAGAACTTTGGTTCTAGTAAAAACGAATGAGCATTTGTTAGTCAAATTCGCAGCTACTATTTCCACACAAACTCCATCAAGCTAAGTCAGGCAGGGTACAGAGTGGATCCCTCCCTAAACTGCCTGACCAGGCTTGATGTTACCGGTACATATCCGAGAGCCTTCGGAGCTGCCTGACTATCCCTGCCATGTTTCCGACACTGGCACGATCCGTCGCGAGTGGAGCCTTGCAGACCTCCCTGTATAGCGAAAATTTCGGATTGTAAAACGCTCGCCGCGTTCGGTAGCCTAACTGTTATGGAAATTTCGGGGTGAGTTGCGTAGATACGCGCTTCCACTCCGCCCGCCATCTTGGATCCGTTCGTGAAAACTGAAACATCGAATCTCTGAGCGAGTTTAACATCTCTCCAGTCCTTCCTAGATGGAAAGATAATCTCTTAACTTGTGCCGAAGACTGTTATAGGACAGATATAATCTGTTTACGTGTTGATATCGGAGTCGGTGGAGCAGAATACGTCCTTTCCCTTATAAACGCTTCGTCCAGATTCCCAACTCTCGTAACCTTAATGCGCTCTGAGATGCATTTTCTTGTTGACAAAAAGATTAATGGGGGGGGGGGGGGGATATTGCAGATCACACTTCGGGCGTAGGAGGCGCAGGAGCACCTGCTATGCGAGTGTCTTTCGCATTGCCAAGACATAATGAAATTACCTTATCAACCTTTCTCCGACTCAGGCACGTCAGGCCTTTTAGGGCTTCTTAAATGCCTAAACTCAATAGGAGGGATATAGGGCATTAGTACTCACCCTGGCTTCCGATTTGCTTGTCCTCTTTTATTCTTTAGTCACGAGACGTGGTATCAAAACGACGCTCATCGCTGTCAGTGGGACTCGTAACTCTTGCCAACCAACTAAGAAACCAAGCACTTTCCACCGCGGCTGTCTTTCACGTCAAACGTGGTTATTGTTGTTGGTTCTCGCTATTGGTAGTTGCACTCGCTATCAATTGCACAAATCAAATATTGATAACTTCACATGAGCACCTGAAAACAAATTTTATTTATTTAAATACAGTAGAATAATCTATTTATGTAAATGTGTGAGTAACGGTAAATGTAAACAAGACGGTCCAACTAACCAAACGAACGATCGAACTGCAGCAAAAATAACAACAATCAATGCTAGCAAGATAAGCAACGTTCATATTTAGGTGAATTCGTTAAAATGTGATAAAATGAGCGAACGAAGGAAAAAAAACGAACGAATGAGCGGGCGAGCGAGTGATTAAATGGGAATTTCGCTGATGGACATGGTGTATAAAAAGATGGGGAGGGGAGAGGTTGCTTGCGCGCCTTAAAGGGGGTTAGTTAGCGGTTAGCGCGACTTTATCAGCACAGCGTATCTGTCAAATATGTATGATTTTTTATGAAAAAGAGACGAAATCAGACCATATCTACAAGTCAAGCAGACCAAACGGTGTATCACATGGACGTGAATACTGTTGTATGGATATGGGTACATACATATATGTATTTATCAATAACTACATATTGGTTATCAAATTATTGATTGATATTTGACAAACCTAACCAACACGTCGATATATATTTGTTTTTGTTTTTATTTATTTGTTGACTCTACATGTATTGGGGGGCCTCTGCAGGAGTATATACATACATATGTATTTGTATGTGAGATCGTTAGCTACCAGATATATGTATTTTGTGTGGAGTTATCGCACCTGAAACTTTCAAGAGCACCAACAATAATGCTCGAACATTTCAGCGTTCAACATCATTTGTACGACTTATAACGGTAATTGTGTGTTTTTTTTTAATAACGGGTTTGTAAAAAATTGAATTTCTTTTGGTGGCAAAAAAATCGCTTTTGTTAAAAACTCCAACTTAAAAATCTGCCTGCGAAATGTTGGTAATGCAAACAATTTAAAGTTGGAGAGCAGAAAAAGAATATCGTGTCGCGTTTAATCGGCATGTGAGGGGAGGCAAGTGTTTTTTATGCGCAAAGCAAAAGTGAGGTGATATTTAGCAAAGAAAATAAAAATACAAATAAAACGAAAAGGAAAAATAAAAATAAAAATACAAATAAAAATAAAAAACAAAATTATAAATAAGTCCTAAAAAGTCCGCTTTCCTACACTGAAGTAAATTTTGATATAAATTTTAGACTTTTTTGAACGATATATGTATAGGACACAACCGAAAAATTCTAAAAATTTAAACTTTGAAAAGTTTAAAAGATTTTTAAACTTTTAAGGTTTAGATTTTATTACAAATTAAGATTTATTTTAAGACTTTCAAAACTTTATTAAAATTTTATCCTTTTTTTGGTTTAAATTAAAAAAAAATGTCTGCTTCCAAATCCTCTTCATGCTTTTCTCTATTGTATCTTCTTTCCTACCCTCTTTTTCTCCTTTTCTTCTATATTGTTCTCCCCCCAACATCCCCTTAATCCTTTTCCATATTTCATCTTTTTCCTACCCTCATTTTCTCCTTTTCTTCCTTCTTCATTTTATCTGTTTCCATAATTATTTTGTGTTTCTCCATTCAAACAACGCCACACATTCGTTCATTCAAATTTTCTAATAACTATAAATGAGCTTTTATTAAACGGTTTTATTTAGCTCACCCCGTTTGTTTTATTTATTATTTATTATTTATTCTTGGGTCAAATTTAGTAATTCAAATTTCACCCTCTTCCTGTCAACCGATTAATCTGAAATTTTGTACGCATGTATAACCCCGATGACAATGCAATATTATGGAAAAAAAATTCCGATAGGTGGCGCGTGGGTCGCTATATTTACAAAAATCGCATTTATGGTCCGATTTGGCTGAAATTCGGAACATGTATTACTACCTTGAAAAGAAATATTTTCTTTAAAAAAAATTCCGCTAGGTGGCGCGTGGGTCGCTATATTTACAAAAATCGCATTTATGGTCCGATTTGGCTGAAATTCGGAACATGTATTACTACCTTGAAAAGAAATATTTTCTTAAAAAAAAAATTCCGATAGGTGGCGCGTGGGTCGCTATATTTACAAAAATCGCATTTATGGTCCGATTTGGCTGAAATTCGGAACATGTATTACTACCT
Source organism: Urophora cardui (assembly GCA_960531455.1). Lineage (NCBI taxonomy): Eukaryota > Metazoa > Arthropoda > Insecta > Diptera > Tephritidae > Urophora > Urophora cardui. The sequence continues at coordinate 2,322,082 of OY482671.1, read as the reverse complement.
TGAAAAGAAATATTTTCTTAAAAAAAAAATTCCGCTAGGTGGAGCTGAGATCGGGGTAATTAAAACTGAAAATCCTAATTAACTGTTTGAAGAAGGTCAAGCCTACGTGGCTCTTAGTAGAGTAAGAACTTTGCAGGGACTACGTATAGAGGCGTTGGACTGCAATAAACTAACGGGCAAGAAACCTTGCAATAATGAAGCACTAAATGAATTAAACAGAATGCGAAATAAAAACTAAAAACTAGAAAATAAAAATAGGTAAAAAAAACTTTTTAAGTTAAACGGTTTTATGTTATACATACATTGCAATGTTTAAGATAAATGTACTAAAAACCAAAAAATAATAAAATAGATACAGTCGTGGGAATTATAAACATTTGCATAGACTAGAATAAAATAAAACCGTGGGGCACGTCAATTGTCTACAATCGTTGATTAAAATGTTTGTTTTGTAATGTTACACTACGAGTATAATTAGGCAGTTGTTCAACCGACAACGATGGACGTGTGATAAGTAGGGCTAGAATGTGGAAAAAAGCTAGCAAGCTCGATTATAAGCGAGTTTTAGGGTTTCATAGTGGTGAGCGAGTAGTACTTTTATCATATGTTTTGTCGGTTAAAGACAAACTACGAGCAGTGAAACGATTCCTCGTGTGAATGTCCAACGATAAACTAGTTGAAACATCTCTTTTATTAACATGGAGTGTATAACTATTGGAATTTCCATGAGCAAGAAAATAGTAAGTAATTTCCTCACCGTCTGCGGGCCAACTGCCTAACGACGAATTAAACGATTCTTCTATCGCACATTAAGTCGATAATTTGTAGACAATTGACGTGCCCCCCGGTTTTATTTTATTCTAGTCTATGCAAATGTTTATAATTCCCACGACTGTATCTATTTTATTATTTTTTGGTTTTTAGTACATTTATCTTAAACATTGCAATGTATGTATAACATAAAACCGTTTAACTTAAAAAGTTTTTTTTACCTATTTTTATATTGTTCATTTCTCGAAAAGGCATGTTGGAATTTCAAATCAAAAATTAAAATCTTTTTGAAAGAGTTTTTAGTGCTTAAGCATAGTACTGAGTTCGAGTTTCACGTGAAACTGCTGTCAAAATCCCTACAAAAAAACTGGTTGTGAAACATGTGTGAAATTTCACAGATATTTCACGACAAAGTTGTACTGAGTTCCTGCCGTGAAAACGTTGCGCAACATGCTAGCAACATCATGCCAGCAACATTTTTTCACGAAAATTAAAATATACAATGCTATTTATTTTCGAGGGAAAAGTGACATTTGTTGAAATTGAAATTTATATTTTGTATAAAATTTTGAGGCGATGCTCCAAATTTTTCTTTTTACATTTGCTCAGTTTTCGTTTTGGCATTTATTCTCATTTGACAAAAAAAAATTTCTTGAAACATTTCACAGCAAAATAAATGCATGTTGCTGGCGAAATTTCACGGCTGTGAACTCAGTACTAGGCTTTAGCACGAAATTTTTTTTATTTTAATTCAATTTTTTTTCCCCAACAAAAAATTTTTTGGTTGAAATAAAATCTTACTACCAATGAAAGTTTAAAATTTAAACCTTAAAAGTTTAAATGGGGAAAACTATAAGATTTAAATCAAAAAAGTATGAAATTTATTCCAAAAAATACTTAGAAATATTTAAACTTTTGTAAGTTTGAATCTTAAACCAAAAAAAATAAGAAACTTTTAAACTTTCAAAGGTTCAAAATTTAACCCAATAAAAGTTTTAAATTCCTTTCAAACCTAATCAAAGTTTAAAAGATAATTCACAGTGTAGCCAATGAGCGCTCTTAACCTTAAAATGCTTCCATTTCGCTCTTTTCTCATATCAACACTATAAAACAATTCTTTATTGAACACGTTGTCATAAAAACAAAAGGAAAAAGCCAATAAGCGTTAAGGCAAATCAAAAAACGGTGCAATTAATCCAAAAATTTGGGCAAACAGTAGCAAATTGGCCCTATCAGCTAAAACAAAAAAAAAAACATAAAAAGCTTTAAATTTTTACTATTCGACAAAACGTGAACGCAGCGCCGATTTATGCCGCATGGTCAAAGTCTGCAACACAAATAAAAATTTCGTTGATAAAAACAAAATACAAAAAAAAAATAATTAAAAGTTCAATGCTTTTTCTTATGGCGTTTTCTTTTCTGCGAAAAAACGTTGGCCTTCTATAACCCTATTATCCAATTACGCAACCCGACTCTCTATAAGATGGATTGTAGATTATGGTGCCCTCTTACTTAGTTAGAGGTCGTAATAAGGTGAAATGACCAGCAAACTTACAAAATGGCTAAGAAAATCCAACAGGTCAACATTATTTCGAGAAAAAGAAACGGCATTAAGGGCAAAAAATTCGCCGACGGCAAAAATGTCCGCCAAAAACACATTAAGAAAATTTAATTCAAATTGAAACTAATTCAAAATACAAATTTTTAGCAGCGTGACTATAACATGAGAAAAGATCTTGAAAGTAATGATGGGCGAGTAAGAGCTGTGAGAGAAACGCCATCGTTGCAAAATCACAAACGTGTGAAAAGTTGACTCGATCCACAACTACACACTCGAGTTGTTTTTAGGATATTTCCAAGTTGGACGATTAATTATGAGCGAGTCCGAGATGTTTAAGCGATCATTTCGATTTGCGGCTGCTTGCGATTTGACTTGAAGGCGAATGAGAAACATCAAGAGACAAACGAATAAAACATCTCGGACTCGAGCATTACTAAGGTGGCCAAAATTAATTTCGAAGCCAACAGCCACATTTCGAACATGCCAAAATAATTACATGTGTATAAGGTAGAAGATAGCTAGTAGGGCTCGGGGAAATCGATTAACCGAATTATTCGACTATGACTGAAGTCGACTTCAATTATTCGGTTATCGATTTTCAAGTAGTCGAAAGCTGCCGACTAATCGAATAACTGCTCACTTTAGATTATTCGGTTAATCGTTCCATTCCGATTAATCGAATATTGTACTTTCGATTTTATTACATTCATAAATAAATATGAACCCATTTCATCAACATTTTAAGTGATTTCTTGGACATTTTTTGTTGTTGTTGGAGCAAATCAAAGCACTCCCCGCTCTTTTCCGGTCGTTACTCCGTCACGCTAGGGTACTTGTTCTTTCTGCACTAGGCTGACTATTGTAAGGGCGACGTTTTTGGCCGCTTTTCACGACCCCTTAGACTCCTTTGGAAGAAAAGGGAAGAAAATGTTGATGAGGAAGATGAAAATAAAGACGATGATGAATGTGAAGGTGAAGGAGGAAAAAATTAGGAAAAACTCCTTAATAACCCTTTTTTTAGCTGTTTTGGCACATTTTGCTCTTCTTAAAGAAGGAGCAAGCAAAATTCGCCCACCAGTCAATGACCTTGGCATTCTAATTCTATTTCTTTTATTTCTTAGTTAGAACGCCCACCATTGTAAAAGTCCGCGCCTAAATTTTACTCTTATGTTGAGAGGGTTTCGTGGCAAATTTTTTTTTTTTGATCCCGCGAAATACCGCGGAAATAGTTTTTCATTGTAACTTCTTTATTTGACTCTTCTGTGTGTTGATAGGGTTTCGGGACAACTTTTTTTTGATCCCGCGAAATACCGCGGAAATATTTTTTTTTCATTGGAGCAAGTTACATCCTTTTCTGTCGCAGATTTTTCAAAAAAACCCCACACCCAGCTGCTTTCATATGTACATATGTATGTATATACATATGTATAAACACAATAAGCACATTTATATTTTAAAATTATCTGTAAAAAAATTTTTACTGAATATTCGATTTTCTACATAAATCGAGTAGTCGAAGGAAAGCAATTATTCGAATAATTGAGGCAAGGCGACTAATCGAATATCATAAACCGACTTTTTAGCAAGTGAACGGTTATGAATCGATTAATCGGTTAACCGAATAATCGAATAGTCGAATAATTTTAAGAGCCCTAATAGCTAGGCTCAAATTATCTTTGCCGGTTTTTTTCCCTAACAATTTTTTACATAGAAATTATAGAATACAGTTAAGGTTAGCTCACAGTGAGCGTGTATCAAATTTAGTTGCAAACTAACATGTCAAAGAAAGAAATTTTGGGAGATTGAGATGATCGAGGGATTTTTCTTTACAATAATCTGAAACACTCGGGGAACTTTGAGAGATACATGAAAACATATAGGTTAGGTTAGGTTAGTTTAGGTTAGTTTAGGTTATGTCAGGTTAGGTTATGCTAGATAAGGTTAATGGCCTCACATAGACTGAATGAGTACATAGTGTTACCAGAAAAGTTCTCTAACACGAGCACCTCTACATTGAAAGCCTGAACTCAGACTGAAAATCAACACCGTTCCTTCAGCAAATATCAAGACTTTCTTTACCGCTATTTTGGAAACCGATTCGAAATTACTAAATACGACTTCCCCTAGTAGCCGAAGCGTTAGCATAGCATATATTTAAGACTTGGTCTAATATACGAGTAAGATAAACTAAGCAAATGCTAAAACGAAAAATGCAAAGACGGGGATTAGGATGAACTGTCACTTGTGTATTTATAAAAGCTACCAGCCTCCGCTTTGCTTCGAAATTTCGCTTTCAAAGCTAATTTCGTTTCAGTGTTTCAGTCTATGATAACATCTTACAGACTAGGAGAACAAATTTTCTTAGTAGGTATTGTCTATAACTTAAAAACTAGACCAATGAGTTATAAGACTAAATTCTCGACAGGACTACATTAATATACGTGGCAAAATATAGATCGAGAGATTTGTAGATGCGATTAGTGTACGTGTAATAGGGGCACAGACTTGTAGACTTTGCTGCTTTGATATTAAAAGAATATTAGAAGATCAAGGTTGAAAAGCAAAGCGTATAAGACTTTGTTTAATACTTTCAATTATATTGGAGCCAGTGGCATAAATTGTGTTCCACATCAGCAGAAATATTCCAGCTTCGAGCGAACGAAATAATTATACTTATGTAGGTAATCACCTCAAGAGAAAGGTTTTAATTCAACACCGGCATCTTTAGCGTACTATGTAATTACTTCTCTCTTACAAACACTTCATTTTTGCTTTTCTTCGCATATATGTATATCTATAGGCGCATTTCTGTCGTACCCAAGCATGAAAAGAATACCCGCTTATGCATCAAATTACCTTCAAAGCAACAACACCAACTCGACTATTTTAAAAATGTTGTTGCTTTGAATGTAATTTTATGAATAAGCGAGTATTCTTTTCATGCTTGGGTACGACAGAAATGCGCCTTATATATATAAAAATGATTTGGTATTTAATTGTAACGCTAAAACTTGAAAACGGCTGAACCAAATCAAATACTTCCTTAGGGGGGTTTGTTTGTTGTTACCCCGCCAAGGTTTAGTCGAAGAAAAAATTAAAAAATGTTAGGGGGGCGTGGCACCTCCCATACAACCTTAATTTTTAAAGCTGATTATCTCGAAAACAGTTCAAGGTAGGGAGCTGAAAATTGGTATAGAGCTAAATGATATCAAAACCATTCCCACGCATAAAAGTGGGGGTTATCGGAAAAAGGGGCGTGGCACCTCCCATACAAACTTAATTTTTCATGCTGAATATCTCTAAAATTGCTAACGCTAGGGCTTGGAAATTGGTGTGGAGATAAACGATAACAATTCCATATTAACGCAAAATAATAGGAGTTATACGAAAAGGGGGCGTGGCACTTCCCAACAACACTTAATTTTTTAAGCTGAATATCTTTAAAAGGATTTAAGTCAGGGACCTGGAAATTGGTACAGAGCTATATGATATCAAAAAAAATTTTGCGCATAAAAGTGTAGGTTATCGGAAAAGGGGGCGTGGCACCTCCCATGCGCTCTTAATTTTTAAGACTAAATATCCTTAAAAGCGTTCATGGCATGTACATAGAAATCACTATGCAGATATACGATATCAATACCATGTTCACCAAAAAAAAAAAAGATTTATCGAAAAATGGGGCATTGCACCTCCCATACGTACTAAACTTTTGAGGCTGAATATATCTAAAAGGTTTGAAGGAGGGGCCTGAAAACCATTATGGAGGTATACTATATCAATCCTCTTACTTACTCAGTGAAAATAAATATCCGGAACAGAAAACTAAAAATGTTGTGTATCGTGCAGCCTTAAACTGAATACTAAAATTATATATTTTTGAACTTGTATACACAATGAAGTAGTGAAAAATCGTTAATTTTCTATTAAAAATAATACCGGAGTAATAACAATTTTTGAAATGAAATTAATAAAAAAAATCTATTTTGGGCAGAACGAAGCTTGCCGGGTCAGCTAGTATTTTATATATTCTGAAATGGAATTTAATATATTATAAAAGCTTAATAACGCGCTTTTTATCGCTATTTTGAAAAAGTTCAATGGAAATGCACACACAGTAAAAACGGATGCTTTTACAGTGCCTATCAATCAGTGAAAAATCAAAACCGCAAAAAAATTCAATTTGATATCCATCTAAAAAGCATAAAAAACCACATAAATTACACTAGTGCTGTGAATCTACAACTTCTACTACTTTTTCATACTTTTGCATTAAAAAAATATGACCAATTATAACACAAATTGCGGTTATTATGATGACTATATTGGCTATTATGGCAACACAAATGTCTATCAACAAGATTATTGCATGCAAGCCGATTATGAATATAGTAAACACGAATATGAGTAAGTAAAATAGCGGGCAAATACATAAATAATTATGCACACATCTAAATAGTTATAAACTAGTTTAAAAAATAGTAAGTAAAAAAATAGTAAGTAAAAAAATAGTAAGTACCTACATACAGTGTCAGTTGCTAAAAAATATTAGGAAAACAACAACAGAAATTTTACTCAATTCTCTATTTGCTTACCTTTATGAAACCGCAATCTACATAACTACTCTTTTACTGAAGAAGTGCTTACATACATATGCGATAACTCCCCTTCAATTCAAAAGTATAGGATATTAAGCTCATATCAGTGCCTTGACTTGGTAGCCACCTTAACATAACATATACATACATGTGCCCAGTGGAATGTTCGCCTTTCTTTAGTTATTAACAAAATTAGCAAACTCTTTCTACAGCAAACGCAGAAAAAAACGGGGTTTAGGTATGGTTACCGTTGTGGATCACCGGTGCAAGAAGTAACAGCATTAAGCGAGACTATCCTAGGGTATGTACACACATACGTATTGCAAATCGTAAACCCAATTACAATTGCCCAGCGATAAGGAGCAAAAGAATAAATACATAAATGCAATATAAAGGAATAATGAAAATGAGAAACATAACGATAAACACAACAAACTAAGAGCATTACAAAAATAATGCAAATAACAACAACAACAACAAAACACATATGTATGTAAGTAGAATAACAATAGAAATAATAATATTAGTTATAACAAAAACGCTAAATAACATTGCCAAATAAAAGATATACGTGCATACATATGTACATTAGGGTGGTCCCCAAATATGAATATGGAGTCAAATTGTGTACAATATTTCTTCAACCTCGCCCCCTTGGTCGATGCTAATATAGTCGAAGATAACATATGTACATAAATTTTTGTTCCGATCGAAGACGGTTAAGGGTTGTCGCACAGGGGTCAAAGTTCAGAAAGCTCTATGGAGACGTAAAAAATTAAATTTAATTTCTTTATGTATATATTTATGAACTTTGACCACTGCGCGACGCCCATTAACTGTCACCGTTTGGAACCAAAATTTATATTTAATAACTTTCAGTGCAGGACTATCGATTTCGGGCATTATACATATAAACAAAATATTTAATTTAATTTTTTGAATCCCCATAGAATTTTTTCAACTTTGACCCAGGGCTGCTTTGAAAAATTTTAACGTCAAATGTTTAAAAAAAAAATACTTCTGGTTTTTGGTCGTTTTTATTTTGATAACTACTTTATTATTGTGTTTGGTAGAAATTATAGATCCATTTCGGAGACCACCACATCTCTTCATCAGACTTCTTTTTAACATTTTTATTCTTTGGCGTCCGCCGAGATCGGACCTCGGATTTTCCGGTTGGAAGTCTAATGGTCTAGTGGTGATGCCATTAGACTTCCAACCGGAAAATCCGAGGTTCGATCTCGGCGGACGCCAAAGAATAAAAATGTTAAAAAGAAGTCTGATGAAGAGATGTGGTGGTCTCCGAAATGGATCTATAACTTCTACCAAACAAGTATTAATCTTTCATACCAATTTTTCCTTAAAAAAAAAAAAAAAAAAAAAAAAAAAAATGGTCTTGAGAGCTCAATAATAAAGTAGTTAAAAAAATACTGTTTTGATAGTTATCAAAAAAAAATTATCAAAAATAATTTCGTTTTGTTGATTATCAAAAAACAAATATTGAAAAAATAGTAGGAAATGCACTATGTAGATACAAAAATTAATTTTAATCGTGTATAATGTATTGTTGGAAAAAGTTATAAGTGCACAATTTATTTAAATGTAAGTGTTTGGTTTAAATGGAAAAAATTTAGTTTGTTTATTATTGTTTAAATATTTTGTATTAATGGAATTAATGTTTGTATACATGTCTTCTTATATATTTGTTGGAAATAAATAGACTCCCTGAGGAAGACGCAAGTATGCGCCGAAACGCGTAGGAGGAAAAAGAAAACTTTGTGTTTTGCTTTATAACTCACCGGCCAAAAAGCTCTGAAAAGCATATTATTGAAAAAATTTCGTTTCGGTAGCCAACAAAAAAAATTATCAAAAAAAATCTATATATATAAGGATGAAAGTTTGTTTTTTTGGTTTGTTTTTTTGTTTGTATGTTTGTTCCCTATGGACGCCGAAACTACCGGGCCGATCACATTCAAATTTTTACACAATGATCACCTGGTATTAGATTGAAATTATGACCACATTTAATTCTGGTATCTCAACCCCTTCCCGAGATATAGGCCAAAATATGGACCCAGATTCCTCCGAAATATTTTTCTGCATTATTGGTATCAAATTAAAGGTATCAATCAGAGCTTCAATAGAGAGTTTATTCCATTCCAATTTTCCAGTCGGTTTTCCAGATAGGGACCAAAACGTGGACCCGGATGGCCCCAAATATTTTTTCGTAATATTGGTATCAAATTAAAGGTGCTGATCAGGGTATCCATATATATTTTACACTATACGAATATTTCAATCGGTTCCCGAGATCGAGGCCGAAACATGGACCTAAATAGCCGCCGAAATATTTTTGAGCATTATTGGTATCAAATTAAAGGTATCAATCAGAGCTTATATAGAGAGTTCATTCAATTCCAATTTTCCAGTCGGTTCTCCAGATAGAGACCAAACGTGGACCCGGATGACCTCAAATATTTTTTCGCAATATTGTTATCAAATGAAAGGTACTGATCAGGGTATCCATATATATTCTACACTATACGGATACCTCAATCGGTTCTCGGGACCAAAACATGGGCCTAAATGGACCCCGAAATATTTTTGGGCATTGTTGGTATCAAATTAAAGTTATCAATCAGAGCTTCAATAGAGAGTTTATTCCATTCCAATTTTCCAGTCGGTTATCCAAAATATATTAGTAATCATGATGTACACCGATATGTGCACCGGATGGCCATGGAAAGTTGTTGATAAGGAACGTGAGACGGGAAGAGAGAGAGAGAGAGTAGTATAAGAGGAGGAAGAGATAGGGGAACGGGAAATGCTGATTGGTGGGGAGACCGATAGGGAAGGGAGTGGCATAGTGTGATTTGTCGCAGCGAAGTGGGACGGGTATTTGCTAGTAACGTTAATAAAAAAAGAAGAAAATTCAAAGTAAAATGAAGCCGTAAGTCCGAAACAATTTTTTATTATTATTTTGTTTTTGATTATCAACGAAACGAAATAATTTTGATATTTTTTTTTTTTTTTGATAATCAACGAAACGAAATAATTTCAATAATTTTTTTTTTGATATTCAACAAAACAAAATTTTTTTGTTAATTCTTATTTGATATTCAACAAAACAAATTTTTTTTGTTGATATCGTTGTGTAGCCTTGCTTTGACCCCTATGCGACACCCCTTAACCACCTCCGATCGGGATTAAAATTTATACATATGTGATATCTTTGACTGTGCTGTTACCGATTTACTGGGGCAAGATCGCAGAAAATCGCTAATTTGATTTTTTTTAAGGAGCACCCTAATGTATATACAGAACGTCATTTGTCGTGCACAAACCAACAATTGAACAATGCAAAACGGCAAACAGATCCCTTCGCGCGCCCTAAAAGCACCGACCTTTCCGCAAACCAAAGGAACGAAACACAAAATCCGAGGCGGTAACCGAAATTTCCCAATGATATAGCGGACACATGTGTCAATCACACATTGTGAGAAAAGGTGGAATGCGTAAAAACCCAAAAGTCGCGAGGTGCGAAACTAAACTCACTTTATGTACTACATACAGTACATATGTATGTAACTATGTATGTATGTACATATGTAACTATGTACATATGTATGTAGATATATCAGTAGGTACCCACAGTGCAACAATAAAACAACATGGGGTTTGTTCGAGCCGCTGAATAATTACAGCATTATTGCAACCCTGTTACTTTATTGACGCTCTATTGCTGATACTCAGCTGATACTGTGTTGCAATATTGCAGACTTTATTTTGCGCCGAACGTGTTATTTGAAAATATGGAAATTTTAACTTATTTGATAGCGGATGAGATGATGGAGAGAGGTGGTGATAATTTTTTGATAGACATGGACAAAAGAAGGAACAGAAGACACATGATAAAACGATTGTTGTTTAAGGAGTGTTCCAAAAGAAGAGAAGTGAGGAAAATGAAAAACTTTTTTAAAACCATTGCAATTTACCCCGATGACATCTTCTTTACCCATTTTCGGATGACTCGACACACATTTGTTGTAAGCTATTAATATTGAATATATAATTTGGTATAATCAAGGTAATTTTATTTAGAAGTTACGTGATGCTCTAAGCCCTTTTTGGTGCACTAACGACACCATGTATTCGTTGGAGCAATCGTTATATATCACGTTGTGGAAACTTGGCAACAGTAGGGTTACTTATAGAGAGATTTCCGATCGCTTTAATGTAGGTAAAGGAACAGCCCATAAACTGTTTTTTAAAACCATAAAGGCAATATGCTGCCTCAAAACCGAAATTTCTTGGCCCACCATTATTGAACAGCAACACATAATGGAAAGTTTCCAAGCGATCAGAGTGAATTCTTTTCCATTCGTTATTGGATGCATGGACGGAATTCACTTCAAGATAAATACACCGAAAAATGACGCCATAAGCTATTACGACCGTAAGGGAAATCATTCAATAATCATGCAGGTACGGTAGTCGATGAATGTCACAAATTTATACTTACTTATACATCATTTTCTTTATTGTTTATTATTTTAGGCTATATGTGACAGTAAGCTTCGTTTTCTAGATGTATTTATCGGATTTCCTGGAAGTTGCCACGACGCCAACGTATGGCAAAATAGTCCAATGTATAAAGGCATTACAACTGGTCAGATTCAAATTGCAAGTGGAGCTATAATTTTAGCTGATTCTGCTTATCCACTTTCGAAATATTTAATGGTTCCATATAGGGATAACGGACATCTCACAAGTGCTGACAGAAAATTTAACTATATCCTTAGTTCTACCCGAGTGCTAATAGAACAAGCGTTTGGCGTTCTTAGACAAAAATTCAAAATACTAAATCATATCGATGTATTGTCTCTAAAGGGCGTCTCACAAGTTGTATTGGCGTGTGCTATATTGCATAATTTTATAATTAATAATGGTGAAGATGCTACCAGTTACGAAGACACTGATACGGTACCGAATTCCAATGTGGTTTGCGAGAACTATCCTGAGGCGGAAGTTATTGACAATATTAATGACACCAATGAAGGAATTGCTAGACGAAATGAGTTCAAAGTGTTATTTAATTCATAACAATTCATTTAATAACTTTATTTTGTTTCATTTTAATAAAAATAAATACAGGAATAATATAAAAAGGCACTGAATACAAAAAAAACCTGTCGAAAGGACTGAGATCACTTTCTTTAAAAATATTGAGATCATTTGCTCACAAACTTATCTAAAACTTCTCTGAGTTCCAGCATTCTTGAAACTTTTTCTTTCTCTATTTTCAATTTTTCTTTTTCAAGTGCCATCACTTCACCGTGCCTTATTTTTTCCTCACGAGCCTCTTTTTCGAAAAACTCTAGTAAATCGTTAGCTGGTATTTTTCTTTTTCTATTACGCACATTTCCATAGTTTTCTTTATTATTTTTGGAGTTAGGGGTACTGTCACCATCGGAGTCATTTTCGGCATTATGATTCTCGCTTTCACCACCATCCTGTACACTTCTGCTGCTTACAATATTAAGGGAACTCTGCAGATTTTGAGATGGAGGAGAAATGGAATGTCTACTGCCATAAATTTCATCAAAGTCATTAAAATATTCCCAGGTTGTTGCATCTCTTCCCGTTGAACCATTTCTCTTTTTTATTCTTTTATAGGTTGCGACCATATTTAAAAATTTTCGTTGTAACTGTTCTCTTGTAGGGCTGAAATCTGGAGCATCATTTTTCATGTTAGCCAGTACTTTGCCCCACACATTTCTTCTTCCTACCGCTGATGAACTCATCTTCCAGATCTAGTCGACATCTGACCAGTAGCTTGGTTTCGATCGCACTCAATTTTAAGCTAAAAACAAATAATAATCAATATTAAATTATTTAAATAACAATTGTTACAAAAATTACTTACTTTTCTTCCTCCATCTCTATCGCGCAGTGAAAATTTTTATATTGCGTTTTATTCGTTAGTGATGAGCAACAGATTGTCAACATTTAATTCAGCGAACGTGTGTCATTGCCAACGTTGCCGGAATTTTACCGAAGAACGTGATGCTCAGTCATAAAAAGAAACACTGCCGCAATAATAGCAGCTCGAATACACCCATGATCTTACGCAATACGCTGAAGGTGACAAAGTGGTAGTAAATAAAACAAAAATAAAAATAGGTAAAAAAACTTTTTAAGTTAAACGGTTTTATGTTATACATACATTGCAATGTTTAAGATAAATGTACTAAAAACCAAAAAATAATAAAATAGATACAGTCGTGGGAATTATAAACATTTGCATAGACTAGACTAAAATAAAACCGTGGGGCACGTCAATTGTCTACAATCGTTGATTAAAATGTTTGTTTTGTAATGTTACACTATAATTAGGCAGTTGTTCAACCGACAACGATGGACGTGTGATAAGTAGGGCTAGAATGTGGAAAAAAGCTAGCAAGCTCGATTATAAGCGAGTTTTAGGGTTTCATAGTGGTGAGCGAGTAGTACTTTTATCATATGTTTTGTCGGTTAAAGACAAACTACGAGCAGTGAAACGATTCCTCGTGTGAATGTCCAACGATAAACTAGTTGAAACATCTCTTTTATTAACATGGAGTGTATAACTATTGGAATTTCCATGAGCAAGAAAATAGTAAGTATTTTCCTCGCCGTCTGCGGGCCAACTGCCTAACGACGAATTAAACGATTCTTCTATCGCACATTAAGTCGATAATTTGTAGACAATTGACGTGCCCCCCGGTTTTATTTTAGTCTAGTCTATGCAAATGTTTATAATTCCCACGACTGTATCTATTTTATTATTTTTTGGTTTTTAGTACATTTATCTTAAACATTGCAATGTATGTATAACATAAAACCGTTTAACTTAAAAAGTTTTTTTACCTATTTTTATTTTCTAGTTTTTAGTTTTTATTTCGCATTCTGTTTAATTCATTTAGTGCTTCATTATTGCAAGGTTTCTTGCCCGTTAGTTTATTGCAGTCCAACGCCTCTATAGCGACCCACGCGCCACCTATCGGAAGTTTTTTTTAGGAAAATATTTCCTTTCAAGGTAGTAATACATGTTCCGAATTTCAGCCAAATCGGACCATAAATGCGATTTTTGTAAATATAGCGACCCACGCGCCACCTAGCGGAATTTTTTTTAAAGAAAATATTTATTTTCAAGGTAGTAATACATGTTCCGAATTTCAGCCAAATCGGACCATAAATGCGATTTTTGTAAATATAGCGACCCACGCGCCACCTAGCGGAATTTTTTTTAAAGAAAATATTTCTTTTCAAGGTAGTAATACATGTTCCGAATTTCAGCCAAATCGGACCATAAATGCGATTTTTGTAAATATAGCGACCCACGCGCCACCTAGCGGAATTTTTTTTTTTAAGAAAATATTTCTTTTCAAGGTAGTAATACATGTTCCGAATTTCAGCCAAATCGGACCATAAATGCGATTTTTGTAAATATAGCGACCCACGCGCCACCTAGCGGAATTTTTTTTTAAAGAAAATATTTCTTTTCAAGGTAGTAATACATGTTCCGAATTTCAGCCAAATAGGACCATAAATGCGATTTTTGTAAATATAGCGACCCACGCGCCACCTATCGGAATTTTTTTTTCATAATATTGCATTGTCATCGGGGTTATACATGCGTGCAAAATTTCAGATTAATCGGTTGACAGGAAGAGGGTGAAATTTGAATTACTAAATTTGACCCAAGAATAAAGAATAAATAATAAATAAAACAAACGGGGTGAGCTAAATAAAACCGTTTAAAAAAACACTGATTGCTTATGAAATAGATTTAAAATTTGCAATGATATTTTACTATTGTGCTATATACTTAAATACCAACCGACAGACATACAGACATTCATATATATGTATGTAGGTACATAACTAATTTTTGCAGCTGATCCCCATTCACCTCAATGGCGTAACATTGGATTAAATGAAACATACCGCAAATCGCACATAACCATTCATAATGCTTGTGTTTCTAATTTTTACATTTTTGTTTCTTTATTTTTTTTTTGTTTTTTTTTTTTGAGTTTTTGTTTTTTCTTGTTGCTTCTCAATTCGCAAATTCCTTCTTCGGCAAACATCTTAAATGCAATTTCATTAGGTTAATTCGGTCTTAGCCCAAACATTATTTGATTGATCTGGAGCTGAATCTGGTTGGTGTATGTGCAATCTCCGTTTTTTTTTATTATGTATGTATTTCTGTTTCCTTTCTGCTGCTTTCTGTGCTATGCACAATTTCTTTTTTTTCCTGTGCTTAAGCAATTCTATCCAAGCATAAGCAATTGCTTTGTTCCTTAAATTGTTTTTACAGCAGTTTAAATGACTCTTTTTTTCACCTTTGCCCAAGTGCCCACAATGGCGCTTTGAATGCAGATCCAAACAGCTTAGTAAAGTGTAAATAATCTTCGAGATTTGAGTTGAGAAGAATGCACTTAGTTTTTTGTGTGTGCAACTTAGGCGTGTTTATTTTCTTTAAAAGAATATATATGACAACATTTAATATTTTGTCATTTTTAATTAATTTTTGACAAGCTTAACAAATTTTTTTTTTTGGATCATAGTTGTGCCGAGTCTGGAATATACCAGAACTTCTTAGAACTGCGAAACTATTTGCAAACACCTGTGAGAAAATCCTGAAGCCAAGTTGAAATATATATGTATATGTATATATATATATATATATATATATATATATATATATATATATATATACTAGCAAATACCTGTCCCGCTTCGCAGCGACCAAAAAAGTTTTTCCCATTTCCCTTTACTTTTACCTTTACCTTTACCTTTACCTTTACCTTTACATTTACCTTTACCGGGACCATCCGTCACCATCCGGGCCACTACTTGAACCATATCTGGGAAACCGATTCAAAAAATAACAATGAAAATATCTATATGTTGAAGCCCTGCTCAGCACCTTTCATTTGATACCAATATTGCTCAAATTCTTGCTGGGTCACTCTGGATCCACATTTGGGCCCATATTGCGGGAACTTCCCACTTTATCGAATTTCTATACACCCTATTATATGCGCTAATACCACATGAATATACTGTGAAAATTTCGTAAAGATCGGTCGAGTACTTTAGGAGTGCGTAAAGGTCACACAGACAGACATTCATTTTTATATAATCGATATATGTATGTATGTTGAGTTGAGGATTCCAAAATCACATACACCAGCCCAGACCAAGGTGCGACTTTAGCGAAAGAATACAGCTGAGACAAGTGATATCGCATATATTAAGGATTATTATCGCTCATCAAGGCCTTATGGAATTTAAGTTTCCAATAGAACTATTGACGATCACTCTGAGTTATTCATAGTAACCTCAAATGTCATACAAATCATGTGGAAGTTAAAACGATGCAAATTTATGGTAGCCTTTTGAAGGATTAATAAAGTTTTGTTTCAATGAACCCGTCGGCACTTCAATGCAATGCAATTAGCTCTGCTAACCTCTATGCCGTCGGCAAGTAGATTATTGCTTTCATGTAATAAAAAAACACCATTTCTAGGTAAAAAGTTGAGATAATCGAATCAGAATTGCTCTGCAAACTTCCCAGCGGCTCTTATAAATCTGAGAAGTTTGTCAAGTGCCGAAGAAAGTGCATTCGCCATTCGCAATCTTAGTCTAGCGCAAACCGGCCAGCTGCAGAGGAACTGCTCTATGCCATCGCCGTTCTTCTCCTCCAGAGAGGATAGGCATAATGCGCGCTCTATGATGCCTATGGCAACCGTGTGCCATGTCCACATGGATTGTGTCCTGTAATCAACCCCACAAAGGCCCTAAGCTCCCTTCCTTTTCTGCTTGAGGAGGAGAAAGTTCGCTACCTCCCTTTTAGGTTTTTTTTTTTTTTCAGAAGCACTTTGTAAATTTTACAGGAGTCTGTAGAGTTCCAGCGTCTCCCTTATGGCACTTCAGATACAAATTTGGTGTCCACACCACTCACTCTTGCCAATTATCAATTCTGCTGCTTTTAGTATATGGCATAAATCTCCGATTGAAATACCGTCGCCTTTGTGTCTAAGCCATACTAGCATCTGAAGTCGGCCTCCAGGTGCCAGCCAAATCCAGTACCATATACTAAAGAACATTTACAAAGGTAAAAATTTGAAGTTGCTCTTGGCTACCAACAAAAAGATGTTTTAAACATCAATATTGAGTAGAGCCGAAATAAAAGCCGAACTATGTACATATGTATATATGTATGTATTTTGCCTTTAAATATACATACATAACCATGTGTTTCTTTGTACATCCATTACTTCCGCCAACAACTTCCGCATGCTGGGCTCCCTCTGGGCACTCTTCTCTTCTAACTACAAGGACTACCTTTCGAGCAATTTCGATATGCACTGATCAATGAATATGGAGTGGTGCCCTCGTGAGTACTTAAACAATTTATTGTCCATACAAATTTTATTGATTTGCTATTTGCAATTGTTGTTGTTGCATTCAGAAAAAAAAAACAAAAAATGGAAAATTCATTCATAAAAATTTTCATGCAAACACTAGAAAACACCTTTGCCTTTGAGGCTGGTGCCAAAAATTTCAATAGCTCAACAGCACCATTGATCCATTGATGGTGGCAGCAATCTTTGCGCATATGGCAATGCAGCGAGCAGAAATGAGTAGAGGAAGTGAACGAAAAAACAATTTCAGTGCGAACAAAGCAAATTAAAGAGTCAGTGAGGGAGGACCTGCTGTGCCATTGAATTTTTGCAGAGCCAACGATCGTGTGCGCTTTGCTATAATCGTAGTCGTACACTCAAAAAAAAAAAAAACTTCTCTCGATCAAAGACATATTTTTCCAATACAAAATTTTCTTTGTTTTGCTTAAATTTTCTGAAAAATTGGGGGAAAAATATACAAAAACATTGAAACTAATTCATTGCCATGGTGATTTGTATGGGAATTCAACTTATCAAAATTAAAGAAATCAAGTCTTCAAAACACGGCCAAGATGGCAATGGAATGGCGCTTAAGAAATTGTTCGTTATTTTCATGTATGAATTTCTTTAAGACAAGTATGTATATGAACATTTTTTTATATAATCCTTCTAACATGTTTTAGGAAAAAATTACTCAAAACGAAGAAAATAGTGTTCAATATAGGGCAGCAATTTCTTTGAGCACTCCAATTATTTATTTTTTTTCTCTCAGTGTATAGTATGTGTGTCTATTTGTTGTTTTTGTATTTTTTTTTAAATTCTACATACTTTGTTTTGTGTTTTTATTGTAGGTGTCAAAGCCAAATGCATTTTGAACCCATAAAGTGAGATGATCACTTGGCCAATTTCCAATTTTTCCAAATGCGCCTTTTGTTTTATTTAATTTCATTTGTGGCTTATTTATTTTTTTATTTTATTTTTATTTTTTGTAATGCTAGCGCTAGCTGTTGTTACTTTTATTTTTTTTTATGTTTTTGTTTATATCTTTTTTATTATTTCACTAATTTTTGTTGTTGTTATTTTTTTGACATTTTTTCAGATTTTTTTTCATTTGCTACAATTCATTGCATTCAACTCACTTTTTTGGCACATTAAAGTGCCGCTCTTGTCATTGTATACCCCAGATCGTCCCCATGCTTCTTCTTCTTCTTTTTCTTCCTCCATTTTTTTGCCTATTGGCAACTCTCGCGCTCAGCTTCAGCTTTTTTCTTCTTTTCCGTGCCGTGTTTATTCGATCTTTTTGGATTTTTTTTATTTGTTAGTTTTTCTTTGTCATAAACTGCAGATTTGTTTTTTTTTCTGTTTTGTTTTTCAGAAAATTTTATTTTTGTTTTTTTTTTTAAGTATTTATTTATTTATATTGTTGGTCTTTGCTCTAATTGCTTTTAATTTTTGTTCATTGTTCTGTGATTTCAGTTCGGCATGGTCTGAGCCGTCTTTAAGAGGGCTAAACTAATTTTTAGTGAAAGAGCTCGAAATAATAATTTTTTTTTATTCGGACTTTAGAAAAATACTTTCATGGCTTAAAGAATGGAAAATCGAAAGACAGATAGAAAAGCGCTCTATTTAGTAAAATATAAAATACCCAATAGCCTTTGTTTCTGCCCCAAAATGACAAGCTGGTACCCCGATTATCCTTTGGTAGACGATACACTGTCGATTTTCCTACAGGAGATCAATGGAAAAATCCAGAAAATCTACCAGGAGCACCGAAGAAAATCATCTACACAGAGGGATCAAAAACAGAATATGATACTGGATGCGGCTGGCACCAGGAGGCCGACTTCCGGTGCCATTATGCTTTAGGTACAATCGCGACGGTGATTTATGATATACTAAAAGCAGCAGAATGGATCATTGGTAAGAGTGGGGGTGTTGACACAAAATTTGTATTTGCAGTGACAGCCAGGCTGCACTGAAAGCACTGGAAACTGGGCGAACCTCTTCAAAAAATTGTTCACGAATGTAAGTTGAAGCTTGGCTCCATAGCAAAATGGAATAAACTTCAATTTATGTGCGTACCCGGACACTGCGGTGTTCAAGGTAACGAGCTGGCCAATGAATTGGCAAATTGCGAATCGACGGAATGCCCAACTGGAGCGCAGCTAATCTCGGTACGAACTATAGCGGAGACTGTGAAGTACATCTGGGACTCCATGAGAGAAACTCATGGGAGGCGCTGGAACTCTACAGATTTCTGTAATATTACAAAGTGCTTTCGGAAAAAACCTAACAGCGAACTTACTTCTCAAGCAGAGAAGCAGAGAGCTTCGGGCCTTTGTGGGATTGATTACATGCCACAATCCATGGGCCATCATGGGCAGCATCGAAAGCATATTATGCCCATGCTGTCCCTGGAGGAGAACGACGAGCATTTTCTCTGCACCTCCCCGGCTTTCGCTAGACTAAGATTACGCATTCTCTGGTCATATGTATTGAGAATGGCGAATGCACTTTCTTTAACTCTCGACAAGCTTCCCATATTTATAAGAGCATCTGGGAAGTTTGTAGAGCAATTCTGAGTCCACATTTCCCCTACATGCTGATCCTTTCTAAAGGCCTTAAGTACAAAGGGCAAATATCCCTCATTGTTTGGGAAAGACTCAGTTTTCTCAGCCTACCACAATTCCACTCCATTTCATTCCATTCGTGGCGTAAGTATGAGTACTAGGGTGGGGCGATTTACTAATCTATATCGCGCGATCGAAATTTGGATTCCTCTCATTTTTCTGAGTAGAAAACTCCTCCACGACATTTGTCTAAAATTACACACTGCACAAAATACACTGCACCTTTACACGGACGGCTCTAAATTGAACAATAGAGTTGGAAGTGGGTTTTTCTGCGAAAAGCTTCATCTGAAAGTAAGTTTGCGCCTACCTGATCACTGCAGCGTCTATCAGGCTGAGCTCATAGCCATATGGGAAGCAGCTCGTCGCCTGACAGATCTGCCAGACATAAATTCTATCAAAATCTTCTCTGACAGCCAAGCTGCCATAAAATCCTTACAGAATAACAATGCTACATCTATAGTTGCAATGAAATGTAGGTAGTCTTTGAACAAACTAGCCGAAAGGTGCGACCTGAACGTCATTTGGGTTCCAGGCCATAGCAACGTTCGGGGCAACTGCATTGCAGATGAGTTGGCAAGGGAGGGCACAAGCTTGCAGGATATCACATCTGCGACATGGGTTGGCCCCCCGCTTAACTCATGCAAGCACTGGTTGAGATCTCGCTCCATTGAACAAGCTAACGCTAGATGGGCCAGGGAGTCAACTTGTGTGATTTCTAGGCAAATCTGGCCTAGACTGGATGAGGCTAGGTCTGTATCGGTGCTGCATCTGAATCGGCTCTCTATAGGTCCGCTGGTGGGACTTCTAACAGGCCATTGTCTTATGGGCACTCACGCCTCTCGCATGGGCCTATATAAAAACGACTTCTGCCGCAGCTGCAGGGACGTGGAGGAAATAGAGAGTGTTGAGCACTATCTATGCCACTGCCCCGCACTGTCGCAATCCAGGTACCGCTTTCTCCATAAACACTTTTTCGAGTGCCTGGCGGAGATGGAAAATGCAAGGACACTAAATTTTCTGCGCTTCATGAAACAAACGCGCTGGTTTAGATTAACGGGCATCTAATCTTATCATACTTTCGAATCTAATTTTTCCGGAAAGGTTTGTAAACAGGGATAAGGAAGCTAGGGCTCCCGTGTGGTATCACAATGGGCCACCTCGGCCTAAGTGTGTCCCCGCTTTCATGAATTGCGGAGACAGCCACCTCAACCTAACCTAACCTAACCTTTGTCTAAAATTAATTTTGATGTTCCGGAATTTGGTTTTTATGATCCAAGACGAATTTTTGAAAATAAAAATTTGGCAAAAATCGACAAAAAAATATCCAGGCCAATATGCAGTTGAAGCAGAATTTTATGCTGAATCCAGATATGAGATCGAAACTAAAGTCGGATGATTCGTTTTCGAGATATAGCCTGATTTCCGGTTATGGAGGCTGAATGCCGAAATCGCATATTTTCGCGATTATCTCTTGCTGTGTACAATATATCTTAAATTTTTTTGCAAATTTCTTAAAGATAGGTCAATACAATATATGAGCAATATTTTATAATATTAATTTATCTTCCTGTATATGAAAACTGGAATGCGCTCCTTTTTCCTTAGCCCAAAATCGCGGTATGGGATCTCCATGTTATAGTCATCCGATACCGATGATTTTCTCCGACAGCGCTTTGTGTACAATAAATGCGCTAAATACAAAATTTCAGAATTTTAGCTGCAAAATTGAGGAGTTATAACCCAGAACGTAGACGTATCGAATAATTTCCCTCCATATAAATCGCCCCACCCTAATGAGTGCCTAACTAAAATTCAGTTACTGGGCCTTTCAAAAAAAAGTGATTACCTCACGGCAATGAACTCATTTTTCAGCAGTTTTTTTTGGGCCTTTAAACTCGTCCAAATCATATTATAATATTGCTTATTCTTCCACCTTCCCACATTAACATTCTTAAATCACAAAACTCAGCAAAAGCCAAAAACTACTTTGTATTCATTCAATCACTTAGTCTCGCTCTCGCTTCCTTTAATCCTTTCGTTACGGCTATCATACATACAGAAGTATACGCGTTTATTTTCCAGCAGCTCCATAGCAACTTCCTGCTTTACACACAATTTTTATTACTTTCCATTGAGACAGTTTCTTAACAAAAATGCGTCAAAAGCAAAGTGCCAGAAGACCAAAAATTAAAGCAAAAGTAATAAAAAAATTCTCAACTCAACTCGCCGCTGCTTTTCAACGAGTGTTTCCTGCTTAAAATAAATGCATACATACATAGGTCGTGGGCCTTCTTCTTCTTTTTCGCCTTCTTCTTCTTTGCCTTCTTCTTCTTCATATTCTTCATCTTCTTCTTCTGCTTCCTCATCGATGTAAGCATTTTACATACGTATGTACGTATTTTTGAAAAGAACTTCACACATCCGGTTAAACGTAATAGAAATGGGAAAATCAGGCGGAAATCATTTGTTGTCAATGATATTTGTTTTTGCTTTTTCTAGCTCTTGTTCGCAAGCAAGTTTGTTGTCTTATATTATTCCGCACCTTTTCTTACCTCCTCAATCTTTACCATCTTCCTTTTCCCTTCCTCCCCTTCAACTCTTTAACACATTTGTCGTCCACCAATCGCCGCACATTTCCATTTAATTTTTCATTTCCTGCTTGTCTCTCCATCGGCTGATGCTTATTTATTGCAGTTTTATTAGAAACCTTCCATACTTTCCTTCTTAAACCTCTTTTCCGCTCATTTTCTCCACTAAGCCTTCTTACACTTCTTACACTTCCTAATTCCCTACTTCCCCCTGCTTTTGCTTATCTCCCCGGCTTCCCTTGCTACTCTTACACAGTATCATCAATTTCTACATTCGATTTCAGCCCGTCTCACACAAGTCTTCCAGTTTTAATTCCTCTCTAACTTTAACTGAAATTAAGTAATTCTCCACACTCATCACTCTGAAGTATTTAAATCCGTCTTAATTTGTTTCGTGTGAGATTTTTGTTTGAGTTTGTGTTTCCTTTTGGTTTTTTTCTTGTTTTTTGATTTTGTCAGGACTTAGCATATGAATAATTTGAACTCATTTTTCAATGTCTCTTAAGTAGGAAACTTGTTTGCATTTCCTTAATCACTTCCTTTGACTTATGCCATAAGTTTTATTTGTTTTTAGTTTTTCTCTTTTTTGTTTGTTTTAGGGCAGAGGCCAATCATTAGCTTTTCCATAGTTCCAAATACCAAAATGTCCCAAAAGCGCGGGCAAAAAATATCCCCCTTCAGAGAAGAAGCTTAGACGACAGTTTTTTTTTTTCACAATTTCTTGTTGTAGTTCATCACATGGAGAGTTTCCATTTTATGAAGACCCCAAACTCTTGATGAAATAGCGGAATTTGTTCCGGCAGGGATTTTTCGAAATAATCGATTTTCAGTTGACTAAAGATTTCTAAGCAGCCTTACTTTGCATTCAGGTGAAAGTTGATTGTAACATTTTTGGAAGGAAATCAGCAGTTTTTAGTACGAATAACTCTAACCGAAGTGCCGATGAATATTAGAATATCACTGTAAGTTTTAGGAAGGCCTTGTAATGCGAGTTGCCTTTGGCGATTGTCAAAATTGTGAGAGATGTTATGTGGGAGAGCGCAGAGTGATTTGAATACATCGACTGGCATGTACAAAATCCTCTAGAGAAAGAAGATTATCCTTGTCTTTATCGGAAGAGCACAATTGAATCGAATTCAAGTCTCAATGTCTTTCGTCATTTCGCTTCAGTCCGTAGCAACTCTTCTTCCCTTCTTAATTTGCGCGTAACCGTCGTCTAGACGATTTTGGCCGAGCCCAATAAAGCGCGCCAGTCGTTTCTGTTTCATGCTGCCTGGCACCAGCTGGAAATACCAAGACAAGACGTGTCAGTCTTCAACTGATCTTACCAATGCAGTGGGGGTCTCCCTTTTCCGCTGTCTTTAGCGGGTTTCGATAGAAACACTTTTTTAGCCGGAGCACTTTCATCCATTCTCACGGCATAACCAGCCCTACGCAGCCGCAGGAATTTTATTCGCTAAACAATCTCGATGTCTGCGTAAAGCTCGCCAGCGGCTGTACGAAGTGCATGAGCTCATCAAAATTGAACAAAAAATGTGCCATTTGAATTATGAATTATATGACTTGATACGAAATGCTCTATCTAAGCCATTTATTGATGCATATACTTGGTTTTGACACCTAAATATAGGTAATGGCTTCTACTTTTTCAGGAAGTAATATTTTTTTTTATTATCTTTGAAAAATTATTTGATATGATTTTTCAAATAAGGATAAAAAAATATCGAAAACCTTTTTTCTTCGCCAAATTTAAGCAATAAAATAAAAAAAACAAAAAAAAACGTAGCCTGGATTTTTTTTTTTGTGTGATAACATATTCTTTATCATATCACATTAACAGAAATTAATTAATTAATTAATTAATTAAAATTGCATTTTTGAAATTACATTTATAATGACAAATTCAAAATTAAAAAAAAAAATGTTCGTAAGTGATTTATCCCTCAATATTTCTCTGTAATATAGAAAATAGTTCATATTATGAAATGCATTAGCTCACTTTTGAATTAGCTGCACAGGTTTTATTATATATTGTTTTTTACGCAGGGTAAAAAAAAAATTTCAAAAAAATTTGGAAACTTTAGAACCAAATTAAAAAAAATAAAAAATAACGTATCCTCAATTTTTTAATATATGTTGGTCCCAGGTGTGCTTAATAACCCCCCCATAGTCAGTTTCGTCATTCACCCGTGCTCTTCTCACTAATTCATGTTTTTCGACGAGGTGTATATGCGCGCTATCACTACCCAGCAAAAATCTGGTCATCGCTATTACCTGTCAGGCATGATAGAAGGCCTTGCCATGGAACATCTGGCGAGTTCATCACTTCTTTCACGCATTGCCAGTAATGCAGAGTGGAATGAGCTTCCATTACCCATTCCACGTAATGCAAAGTAGAATGGAGCGCGAAAAATGAACTGGAATAAATACCAGTGGAAATTTCCATCATGCCCTACATTTTTTGCCTTCTTTCTCTGCTTCCCTGTAAGGCGTTCTTTATTTGATTCACTAGAATCCTTGCGGTATTGCGTGATTTATTCGTTCAGCGGTAATGCAGTGCGCAAGTCCTTCCCTCCAATGACAAGCCCATGCTAATGTCAGGCATTATGTCAACGAATGTGGAAGCGATTGCCAGGGTTTTTCTGGATTACCCTCTTAATTCCACGGTCATCGAGTTTTTTGGTGGGTATGGACGTACATACATATGTATACATATGGTACACTGTGTAGCTAGAGAGAAAAGCATTGATGAGCAGTTTTGACAGATGTTTATGCTTTAAAATCGCTAATATATTAACTAATGCAATTTTATATAGAATATATACATATATACTCACGTTTAGCCTATTTACTTCAAAAGTATCATAACTCAAAAACGCGAGTTTTCAGGTAAGTATGGGTATGCATTAAGGTGGACTGAAATCATATGGAGAATTTTTGTTTGTTCTTTTTTTGAACGTACCAGCAATGGAAAGTTGCCTTTATACGAGTTAATGAACCCCACAAAATTTTATCGCGATAGGATGACGTTTTGAACTGCCCCCAACCCCGCAAAGTTGAAAGCAATAAGCACGATCTGGTACAAATATGAAATTTTGAAAATTATAAAATCAAAAAACTAAGTATGAGGATTGATAAAGATGGCTAAGCTGAGTATTAAAGTGGATTTTTTTTTTTTGGAAACAACAACAACAAAAGTTATTAAAGGTCAAAGTTTATATTATGCATTTTTTAAATTGCAATTACTTAAAAAATACTGAACCGATTTCGAATATTTATATACCATTCGATAGGTATTTTGATTCCCTTTAATTTGATATACATTTTATATATGAAAAGAAGGGGGGTAAAAGGGGGGTTGACCCCCGCAGGGGGGTGTTATGGAACCCACATAAAATAAATTCACTTTAATACTCAGCTTAACCATCCTTATCAATCCCCATACTTCGTTTTTTTATTTTATAATTTTCAAAGTTTCATATTTGTACCAGATCGTGCTATTTTTTCAACTTTGTCGGGCTGGGGGCACCTCTAAACATGCGAGTAGGTCAATAAAATTTTACAGGCTTATTACTGGGCTAGAAAGCTTCCGTTCTGGCTTTGGAACAAATTGAATTTCCAAAAAAAAAGTTTCACTCCACCTTAGTATGCATGCATGTGTGCATATGTATGCGAGTATGTATGTGCATTATATGACGAAATTTCGGTCTGATAGATTGAAAATTGAGAGTTTGAGATCAAAAAATTCTTTCTTTGATTTACTATTGAAATATAAAGCGACTGAAAACTTAAAGGGTTTTTTTCGTAAAATAAGGTTACTGAGCTATGATAGTATTGAAGTAAGTGAGAGATATACTCTCATTTGCTGTTTGTTATACCATTCATGAACATGAAGTAGTATTATCACTTTGTGCCAAACACGACGTATTTTTATACTCAGCTGTACTAGTACACAGAGTATTATAGTTTTAATCACATAACGGTGGATTGTAACAGATTGAAATAATCGAGATAGATATAGACTTATATATATCAAAATGATCAGGGTGAAAAGAGAAATCGATTTAGCCATGTCCGTCCGTCCGTCCGTCCGTCTGTCCGTCCGTCTGTAAACACTCTAACTCGCGCAAAAATTGAGATATTTTGATGAAATTTGAAATGCAAGTTGGTATCGAGACTGGGACGGTTGGTATTGAAAATGGGCGAAATCGGACCATGACCACGCCCACTTTTCCTATATAGAAATAATCGGAAAATTGGTATCTCAGTCACTAATATAGCTGGAGCGATGAAATTTTATCCACGTGTTGAGCTCAGGCCCCTAGGAAGAAATTTGATGAAATTTTGGAAAATGGGCGGTGCCACGCCCACTTATTAAGGGTCAAACCTTGAGAGTTTTATATGTCATAACTCAGAAACCATTGAAGATATATCGACAAAATTTGGTACGCGTGATTTACTTACTTAGGCATACGTTTGGACGGAAAATAGTTAAAATCGGTTGACGGCCACGCCCACTTTTATATATGTATATTACAAAGTGACCTAATAAAAACATTTTAAGCGATATCTCTGTCAAATATAAATATCTATCATTGAAATTTTGTCGCGTGAGTCCAACTGCGGACATAAAACGAAAAACACAAAAATTTTGGAAAACGGGCGGTGCCACGCCCACTTATTAAGGGGCAAACATTGAAAGTTTTATGAGTCATAAATCAGAAACCGTTGAAGATATATCGATGAAATTTGGTACGCGTGATATACTTACTTAGTCAAATATTTGGACGAAAAATTTCCGAAATCGGTTGAGGGCCACGCCCACTTTTATATATGGGTCTTATAAAGTGACCTAATAAAAACATTTTAAGCGATATCTCTGTCAAATATAAAGATATATCATTGAAATTTTATAGCAGGAGTCCAACTGCGGACATAAAACGAAAAACACAAAAATTTTGGAAAATGGGCGTGGCACCGCCTCTTTTTATAAACAGGAATATACGAGATTTCTGAGCCCATAACTCGACAAATAATTTAAATATAATGACGAAACTTGGTGTGTGCACTTTCATTACTTGTGGTAATACACGCTCAAAATTTTAGCGAAATCGGTTGACGACCACGCCCACTTTTATATATGAGAACTATAAAGGGGCCTAATAAAAACATTTTAAGCGATATCTTTGTCAAATATAAAGATAATTCATTGAAATAATAATTCACACAAATAATTGAGATATTATGACGAAACTTGGTTTATACACTTTTATAACTTGTGTTAATAGCCACGCAAAAATTTATTGAAATCGGTTTATGACCACCCCTACTTTTTAACAAAGATATTTCTGGAACACCCTTTTGGAATTTGTAACGTGACATCTTTGTAACTAGAAGTCATAAAGGAATGAAATTTTGCACAAAGTATAATATTGATATGCTTAGTTGGATGACTGATAAAAATTTAGAAAATGGCCGTGACTACGCCCACTTTATGCAGCACTCGCTTTATATAAAGTACACCGTGTTTCCATCAAAAGCAAACAAACAATGAAAGCATACAGCTGAGTATCTAATGTTCGATTCCACTCGAACTTAGGCTTCCTTACTTGTTTTTTTTTTTGTTTTTTTTTTGTGCCTTCAATAAAACATCTCATGTCAATTGGCGTTTCACACCGCCAATTCAATCGCTTCAACTCGCACTTAACACAAAAGTGGGCAAAATTACATTTGTTGGAGAGGCAATACAAAATGGTTGGTAATGGAAATTAAAAAAAAAAACAATGCAATGCAAGTTGCAACATTTTTGTGCGAAAAAGAAAAAAAGTGATTTACGTAAGCGAACTCATAAAGCAACGAATTTCGTGACTTACTTCATTTTTGCTTTCCTTTTTTTTTGCGATTTAGTGCAATGAAATCTGAAGTTCGAAAATATAATTTGATTGTCAAAGAAAAAATGAAGAAAAAATTTGTGTTATTAGTACGAGCACATTTGACTACTAAAAAGAGTTGCTCTATTTTTTTTTAGTATTTTTATTAAGTATCAAATTTTTACTGCCGCTCTTCACTTCACCGTGAACTCGAGTGACTTCCTTAGGCTGTCGCACGTTTTTATTCATTAATCCTGGGAATATGCACAAATGTTACAAAGTTGTTGTTGTTGTTATAAAGCAATATTAGCGCTATTTATTTCTGAATACGCTTTGCAGGGAATTGTTGTTGCTATAGCAAGTAGCAAATACGTTTTTGCGTGTTTTGATGGCTTTAAGAGAAAGCAGGAAACACAAAAAAAAAATAAAAGAAATAAAAATTAAAGAAGCGGAAAACAGCAAATATATATTAAAATAATAAAAAATTACGAAAAAGAAATGTCATCATAACTGCGCGCCTGTCAATCAGAAAACTCAACTCACAAAACTTTCTTCTTCGCGTGTGTGTGACTGACTCTGAGCTGAGCATGTTAGGACTGTGCTGTGGGAGGGCAATAAACGCAAAAAGTAATAAGTAATCCATCTTTTTGCCGCAAACTACAGCCATGCGAGCAAGGGCGTAGGCAGGTAGGGGCAGGGGGGCATGTGCCCCCCCCTGGCTACTGCTTAATATTATAATGGCATCAGAGAATAGTACAGAAATTTACATGTCAAAATAAAACAGTGGGATTTGTTTCGATTCGTGTCTACAGTTCACTAAATATTTTAGCATTAGCATTGATAAGCAGAATCTAAGGCCCGGTTTCACCAGCGTGACTAAAGCTAAAACTAAGTTTTGACTTAAGTTAGGCCAGAACAGAGTTCTGGTGTGGTGGAAATGTCTTGAAAAGAGTTCAATCCTTCTTGCATTTAAAAAGGTGCAAAGAAGCGCGCTGATTTGTATTGGTGGCGCGCTGCGAACCACTCCCAAGGAGGCTCTGGACACTTTATTTAATGTCCTGCCGATTGTCCTGATGGGTAGGCAATGCGCGCTGTGTTCGTCAATGCGCTTAAGGGAACTTCCGGGGTGGAAGGTAAATGTAGGTGGTCATGCTGAGATCCTTAGCATTTCTTTGACGAGTGCAACGGACTACTGTGCACCGACCACCACTTGCGGGAGGAACTTCGATGTTGTTATTCCGGATAGGGAGTTTTGGTCCAATGGACCTCCGGATTTGCCGGATGCCCTCCACATTTATACTGATGGTTCGAAGCTGAATGGTAAGGTGGGTGGTGGAATTTTCGTAGCCCAAACGGGTACGAAACTCTCCTTTAACCTTCCGGATCACTGCAGCGTATTCCAGGCAGAGGTTGCTGCCATTCAAGAGGCAGGGGACTATCTTCGTAAAGGAGTCCTCGTGCACGACAATATTTACATTTATTCTGATAGGCTGCGCTGAAGGCGATTGGGTCTGCTACTTGCAAATCCAGGACTGTAGAGGGTTGTCTCAAATCTCTTGACGAGATGGCTACGCAGGCTTCTCTAACGCTGGTATGGGTGCCTGGACACTGCAATATACCAGGCAATGAAATGGCAGACGAATTTGCAAGAGGGGGCACATCTGCTCCGCTTTCGTCATCTTGGAAGGGTTTAAAAATGCCGCTCGCTACATGCAAGCTCAATATTAAGGGATTTTTCCATGCAGAAGCGGGTGCTAGATGGAAACGCCTTAGCACCTGCATTCATTCTAGACTCGTATGGCCTCATTGGGATGCGAGACGTACTAAAGGGCTACTTATTCTAAAGAGGAAAGACCTGGCGCTTACTGTTGGCCTGATTACGGGCCACATCGTTATCGGCAGACATGCTGAGAGATTGGGCGCTCCTTTTCATGACTTCTGTAGGAGCTGTAGAGATGAGGAGGAGCCTGAAACTGTAGAACATTTGCTGTGTGATTGTCCCGCGCTGTGGACTAAGAGGGTAGAATTTCTGGGGGCACCCCACTTTTCTGGCCTCGGCGATTTGGCCGATTTAGAGCCTGTAAGAATCCTAAGATTCGCTGAATCCACTTTCTGGTTCGAGTAGGGGTTTAGATCCACGTGGTATCACAATGGGTCCTTATGGGCCTAAGTCTGTTGGTGTGTACCAGCAGCCACTATTACCTAACCTAACCTAGCTAGCCAGATTTGGCTAACTTACTTTTGGGTTTCACCAAATGAGCGACTTGAATAATTTTGCACACAGCAACCCGGTGAGATGTTTTATACATAGTAGTATTTTAGTAGTTTATTTCCTACCTTTTGACTGCGCAATCCAGCTTCTTTAACAGTTGTTGTTGTCATTTTTATATTAGCAGTGTTGTTGTAGTCGCACACACAAATTAGTATTATTTTTGACTCAGCAACACTTGATTTTAGTCGCAAACAGATTGATGTTTGACTACTTCAAATATTTGATGTGCTTGCCCCCCCCCTGGATAAAATCCTGGCTACGCCCTTGCATGCGATTTTTGAAATTTTTATTTTGCAGCAAGGAAGGATTCACTTTGGATTCACTTTTAGCATTTGAACTGTTTTGTTCTTTTTTTTGTTCTTTTTGTTTTTGTTTTGTTTTTTGTCTTTGTCTTTTTCTTTTTTGTGTTTTTATTTATTTTTTTTTTTTGGTAACATGACGTGCTTGTCATTTAAGTATTTTTCCACGCTCCCACTGCCACTACGGCTCTTTTTACTGCCACTTCTACTGCTTTCTGCTGCTCCTTCTTCTCCCTCCTCTACTCCTTCGTTTGCTCCTGCTCCTGTCTCTGCCACCGTCACTCCGCACCTTTCGTACTTTCACGACATTTAAATTGATATTTTCATATGCCAAATGTGAAAGCCAAAACTTTCTACAAACATTTTTTAGGACGTGTTTTATTGTTGTTGTTTTTGCATTTCACTGTCACGATTTTAGCTTTACCAAAAAAAGCACCTGCTCATCGCTGTGAGAGCTGTCGCGACGCTTCTTCTGCCCTAACCCGCTGCACCTTTTGTGCTTTTTTTGACATAATGACATTTAATATGTCTTTTGCTTTGGTTTTTGTTCATTTTTATTGTTTTTCCTTTGTTTATTATTATTATTTTTTGCCTCTTACACTTTTCGAGTGTCATCATTGTCGCTTTATTATTATTTATTATGGAAAAATAACAATGCAAATGCATAAGGAGTTAATTTTTTTTTTTGACGATATTATTTACTTTCTCTTTCCCCAATTACTTTTTAAATAAATGATACATGCATGTAAAAACAGGGTTAAATTTTCAATCGGATCATAATAAGTACAATTTTTAGCTGATAATACTCAAATTGCACGAAGATTAATTTTATAAAATATTTCCACGAAGTGATGACCCCCTTTTTGACAAAATCTCAGTAAAATATTGTTTTGAAAGCCAATAGAGGGTTCAAATATTCTAGAAAATTGTTCGTCGGAAAATTTCATTAAGTGTATACTCAAACTGTAAGCGTAAGTTGTCAGATACCGTTGTTCTTTCAAGCTCATCCAGCCATCCAAAGTTGTGCATGTGGAGATGAGCGTACCTGAAGTAAGACAGCGCGGGAAACGAGCATTGGTAGTGCGCTACGCCTTCTACCTCCTCCTCATCCCTGCAGCTGCGACAGAAAACGTTAGTTAAGAGACCCATTCCCATGCCCATGGATGCCCACGAGGCAGTTACCCGTTATTATGCCAACTAGAGGGCCAATATTTGGAGCGCGACTAAGAAGACTCACTGATCTTGACCTTTCCACATCCAGTCTAGGCCAGATTTGGCTGGCGATCAAATCGATTCCCCCATCTGCCCATCTGGCATTTGCCTGTTTTATGAAGTGAGATCGTAACCAGTTTTGCATGTGTTAAGAGAAAAAGCCACCCAGCTGATAGCTGTCATTGCCACCAGTCGGGTTCCTTCACTTGCCAACTCGTCTGCAGCGCAGTTACCTGCGATGCCGCAGTGCACACGGACCCACGGCGACATTCAGGCTGCAGCTTTCAGCAAGTTGAATTAATTAGAGCCTTCCTGCATTTAATCGTAACCCGCCATGCTGAGTTACTGCATTGCAAAGCCTCTATAGTCGCTTAGGTGGAAAAACTCGTTACGGCTTTGCCTATTCGTAATTTTCTTAGAAGACGAGCCGCCTCCCAAATAGCATTAGATCCGCCTGAAAAATATTGCAGTAATCTGGCAGCCTTAGGCTAACATTAAGTTGAAAGCCCTTCGAGAAGATTTCACTGCCTACCTTTCCGTTTAGTTAAGAGCCTTCTCTGAAAATTGATGAAGTGTGAGGTAAGGCTCCAATCAAGTCCTCCCATTCGCTTCTCCCAGCGATTCTTGTAGAGAACTTGTTGTTCCAACATACATACATATGTATATGCTGAGGGGATGTGTAGTCTTCTCTGGACCAGTTTTAGTATTCGGATGTGTAAAAATCGCCAGTGTTTTCAGGCATAGATGGCGTTCGACATAGCTCCATTGCAACTGGCAATGCATTTGCCACACAGATGGGTTGGGGGAAGAAAAAGAATAGTGTCGAGAGCTTTGGTGGGTGTGAATGGAAAGTCAGCACTTGTGAGCAGCATTGCTAGGCGCTCTATCTTGTCTTGTCGAATCAACTGCTCCTTCGCTCTTGAAACTCTTCAATATCAGCATTTCCTTACAAATTGTCCTTACTCCAACAGCAAATTTCTGCATTACTGAAATTCCCGCCATATAGGTAATTATCGGTTTCTCTTCTCAACTCCACTAAGAATTGTCAACAAGCTACAAGCCCAATATATGTAGTACACGTCGAGTAGATAATATCTACATACCAATGTACCCCCGGAAGTATGCAAGAAGTTACATGACGTCAACAAAAGCGTACATAAGTTAACATATCGCAAAACAATAGAGCGTAAAAGTAGGCGCAACACAAGCAAGAAAAGCAGAAAAGGAGCAAAAAAAACCATAAAGAACATTTGTCAGGAGTTGCGTACGGCCATCCTAGCCAAGCACAGCTGGCCGGGCACCTATTAATATGCAATTGATTGTTGCTGTGCAAATACAGATGGCTTTGCCTACGACTTCGGCTTGACTGGCTGGCTAATAGCCCAGTTAGTCGAGAACGCAAACCCGTGTACCGTGTTAGCTGATCCAACCTATTTAATGGGATTTGTATGTAACCGATTATTCAACGACGTTCGACGCAGAAGCACGTACCGCAGAAATCAAAATCATTTTGATTTTTTACGTAAAAACGTGGCAGCTGATCGCTCGCATGGTTGCAAGGTAGAAGGGTTGCCAGTTGAACATTTTTAGTTATTAAATATTTAAACAGTAATTTTCACAGCATTATACAACTAACTCAACAAGATTGTAAAATGTTATCGAATATACATATATGTGTTCACATGGAAAAAATAGTATGTCTACTTAAACGACCCATTTATTATTACTTTAATTTTTAAAAAGAAAGGAAAGAAAACGTTTATAAATTTTTTTTAAATCCCAAACAAAATGTAAATATATATATATATATATAAATTAATAACAAGATAATAGCTTTGTTCAACAACTTTACTTGCAAGTACTTGCAAAAAGAGCGTCAATGTCAAATTAAGAGTAAAAACGAGAAAAAGAGAAAATTTTCAACCAAAGTAATTGAACACAAAATCGTAAACATTCGCAAGAAAACCGCTGATACGCTGTTTTGACAATTTGATTTTTAGGTTAGGCTGTAACTGAATCTTCTGAAATTGGAAATGAATGGAAATAACTGAATTAGGAAAACTAAATTCTACTTTGGCTATTCCACAACATCATCAAGATTCGTTTTTGCGCTAACTTATTTAGTACACAATTAGAAATTTGCGTTTAAAATGTTTGTATATTTCCAATTGAAATTTTTGTGATCATATATTTTTGACACTTCTATTTTTTTAAAGCTGCTAGTAGTTGCAAGAGAAAATTTTACTTGCAGCGTTTATCAACTCTCTCGAGGTCTTACTCTCTCAATTTGGCTCTCTTTTGCAAATTTTTTGGGTTATTGAACATAAATTCGTAACTATTCGTAAAAATAGGTAAAAATTTTGAGATATTGAACACTCCTAATAAATGAAGATATTACTGAAAATTAAAGCAAAAATTTTATTTATCCACAATGGTGGCGGTATTTTCTTAATTGATAACTCTTGGTGGTCTTCTTCTGCAAATTTTTCTACATTAAAAAGTTATAAATTGCCACAATAAATCTGAGTTTCTGTAACAAAATCAATTAAAGTGATGTCACACTAATACGATCCACACCACCATGACACCACCTATTTATACTAGAAAAGATATGAGTTACAGAAACTCAGTACAGATTTCTTAATTAAACACAGATTTTTGTGAGAATGGTTTTGCTTCCCAATATAATTTTTTTATGGATTTTCAATTGTAAATTTAATGTTCTGACTGTGTTTTTTGTTATTTTATGTTTTAGTCCTTGATAACTATCACCAAGGTGTGAGGAAATTTATTGGGCAGCAACAAAATTACAACAAAAATGTGTTTTAATTACCAACTAAGCCGTAAAAAAGTAACTAAATTAATAAAAAAAAAGTCGTCAACGACAACTTTAAAAACGATTAAATTAGTATTTTCTTGTCATTTGGCAAATAATGCACAGTTGTGTATTGAAGAGTAATCCGCATAACACTTTGAAGATTAGTAAAAATCTTGTTTGTTCAAAAATGACTAAATGGCAACCCTGCCAAAATGTAAACAAACTATATATATATGTAAATATGTGTGAGTAAAACAGCTGATTGCTACGGGCTCAAAAAATCCTAAAAATTGCATACGGGCGTTTGCGTCAGCGAGCGGACCACACGTTCTCGACTAACTGGGCTATAATGTTGGCTAATAATGATGATGCGTTGAGTTGAGGCAACAAACAAACAGGACATGACGACGATGTAACGAATTGTTTAAAGGACATAAAAAAGCAAAAATTAACAAAAAGTAGGAAGTGACTTATTGAGAAAGAAGAGGCAGAAATAAAAGACAAATATTAAGCAGGAAAAATGTTGTAACTCAAATCAGATCGGAAAGAAGTCAGTAGCAGTCGCAGCTTGTACATATGTATGTATGTAATTGTTTACCAATAGTTGCTTTTTTTCTATATTTGGTGCCTAATTTTCCGTTTTTCAATGCAAACAATACATTTTCAATAGTCATTAATTATATTTTGTACAGGCGAAAGAAAGCAAACGAGAAGAAAAGGTGTGATCGATAAAAGCAAAAAAACAAAATGTGACTTAAAACTCATTGCTTGCTTATTTGGTGTTATAGATTTCGTGTTGTTGTTTGTTTTATGCAAGCAGAAATACACACATATCTATTTATGTAGAGCTAAGCATCCTAAAAATCTTTTGCCTAAACCCGCCGTTGAGCCGCTTCAAACAAACATGGCAGCACCTTCTTGCGCGCGTTCGTTCTTTCATTCACTCATACCAACATACATACGTACAATGTTGCTTTTTTTATTGTTATTACTTCCTCCATTTCATGATGGCAAAGCAACAACAAAAACAATTAGAACCAAAAACCGGAAAGAGAAATTAAAATGGATGACAAACGATCGTGTGTGTTTTGTGTTGAACGAGCACAAAAATACAAAATGCGTTAACAAAAAATAAAGGAAAAGGAAAAAAGGAAAAAAAAGAACATACATACATAACACTAAGTTGTGCCGCATATTTGTGAATAATTACAATTTTAGAAACCACTTAACATTAGTCTAAACACAACTCGAGCCACAATAACACGGTGAGCGCAACAACATTCCTGACCATTAGCTCAACCAAAAAGTGGGTCTCCGCAGAAAAAATCGAAGTCATTGCAGGGTTAGGTTAGGTTGCAGTGGCTGCCGCCATAGCGTCACACTTATGCCCGTGTGGAGGCCAATTGTGATATCACAGATACTTTTTGAACTAGTTTGAAAGCCTGATGAAGTTCAACGGACCCCCTACGTCGACGTGTGCGGCCTTACATAGGCTATCCAGGAAATGAGTCCCAAGAAAGCGCCGACTGGCGCCGGTAAGCGTGGTTCAGTGGAAAATGAGGTGATCGATTGTCTCCTCTTCCTAATCGTGCCTGCAACATCTGCGATAGGCTGCACCTAGCCTATCTGCATGTTTCCCGATGAGACAGTGTCCTGTGAGTACGCCCACCAGGTTCGAGATTTCCTCTCTGCTTAGGGTATATACATATTTGGTGAGATCGCTTATGATTCCATTTTGGCCAGGTTTGCCTAGATGTACGACAAACTGGGTTCTGTTTCCATCTATCATTTGCTAGTTTATAAACGTGCTGTTTAAGCATTAGCTTCCATGTGGAAAACGGCATAAATATGCGTTCTTTATCAGAAAGACCCTGCTTGGAAGTGCCTTGCCTTTACAGTTTATCTGCCTTACAATTGCCATCGATATCCCTGTGCCCCGGCACCCACACGATGTGCAACCAGGTCTGTTTTGCCATCTACTGTAGAGATTGGCGACAGTTTAGTACTACATAGTTCAGAGTAGAACGGGTGTGAGCCAAGAGACTTAATCGCTGCTTGGCTGTCGCTGAAGTTAACTAAATCCATTTTGCATTTGCTCATTTTTTAATAATAATAATATTATTAATACAATGGCGCTATTATAACTCTGACGAGTTTTATGGCCGAGCTTCTCTTCCAATTAGAGGTGTGCTCCTTTTGTTTTTCCTACTAAGTAATTGGGTGGACCTACAGTTTTATGCCGGCTCCGAACGGCGAATGCATTTTTTGTGAGAAGCTTTTTCATGGCAGAAATACAGACGGAGGGTATGCCGTCCACTGCCGAGAGTTGACCGCTGCTCTTAAAAAATCCAATAATTGGATTTTTACTAATTAGAAAATTTTTTTTGGTGTTTGCTCGGATCGTGTTTTGAACCCGAGACCTCTGGTATAGCAGGCGAGCACTCCACCCACTGCACCACAGCGGCCACTCATTTTTTAAACACACCCTAATATGCACTATCTACTCTCATACAATTGCAATTTGGAAAACAAAAACAAGCAAAAAAGAAAAGGTGTAAATCTGCGGCTTGACGAACAAATCAAAGCAGCAGCAGCAGCAGCGATGGCAGATGCTGGCTGAATACACAGGCACATACAAGCAAACAAACATATGTACCTATGCGATTGCAATTAAAAATGGCACATAAACAAGCAAAACCTCGGTTGGTACTTCGGAGCTAATCAATCTGGCAGCCCATAAGCATCAGCATCTGCTCGTTCTGCTTGTCCGCTCTCTCTCTATTCGAGTCTCTACTTGAAAATAAGCATTTGGCCAAATATTCAGTCAAAATTAACTTGTGTGAAGAGAACTCTTCTAGTTGGGATATACCTAATTGTTTTTTTTTTATTTATGGTTGTTTTTTTTTTGTTGTTGGTTGTTTTTACTGTTGTTGGTTGGTTGTTTTTTTATTACTGCAACCAAATGTACCGCTTCCGTTACATCGACTGCCCTCACGTGCCTCTTTCGCATACAATTTTACGTTTTGCTGCTGTTGTTGTTGTTGTTGCTTTTTTGCCAATTTACTAATTTTCTGAAACGATTTTTTACGATTTTTTACGCTTTGTTGCCTTTTTTACTTTTTTAGTTCATTTTTTTGTTTTAAGTTTTAGTCTTCGTCCTTGTAGGTACGCACTCCCCAACACACTCACAAATATGAGAATTGCAACGATTTGTCTATTTATGTCAACGCCGCTTATTTATCTAACCGTTTAATTTTCAAATAAATAATTTTGAAACGCTAATTGGGGTGGTTAAAGGTTCCTAACAGCCTCCTTCATCCCTCAGTCCTCATTTAACATCCCTCATACATACATACATACATACATACATACATACATACATATGTATATCCTCGTCCTTTGCTGCTTCGCGTCTGCCTTTGAAATCTACATATATATTTATTTTTATTACCATAAGCTACTTTTTCGAATTGGTTTTTTTTTTCGGAACACAAATCTAATTTATAGTTTTTGAATCGCTATGTTATTGACTGAGAAGTACATGTAAAAAGGGAGGGGGTTGCACTTTGAAGCATCGAAGCTTAAGTTGATGACTCTTGTCTGCATTGTTTGCATAAACTTATGCCTCTTTTTGGTGACATCTGCTTTTTGAGAGTACATACACTTTTTGAAGAGGAGGTAGAGCAAATGGAGATGGTAATACATAATACGAATTAAGTTTAGAACCAAAAACCGATCTTGGGAGTGCGAAATCCAGATCAACGGTACAAAAAATGTTATTAAATTCAGCAAGGGCGCTTAAAATAGGGTCATATTTATGGTAGTTGGCTTTATTATTAGCGCACGAAGAGATCTGCGTAGAATGTTAAAGCTTATTTGCGCTAAAGGTTTCGGGCAATCAACCAAACCCCGAATTAAATCATAAACGGACATCAAGCTATGGATAGAACACCTAGACGCAAGTGACTTCATACCATACCAGGGTAAAACTGAGTAGTAATTGGACTATTACGTACTTAAATACTTTATATTTTGATCTTGAAGTAATGAGTCCGTACCAAGTACTTTCAGAATATTCAAGTACTAGTACAAGTACAAGTACAAAGAATTGAAAAAGAATTGAATTTTTAGCAAATACTTCAAAGTAATTGAAAAGAATTGAAAGTACTTGAAAAGAATTGAAAAATGTACTTGAATCGATTTTTCAATTCTTTTCAATTCTTTCAAGTACATTCAATTATTTTCAATTACTTTGAAGTATTTGCTAAAAATTCAATTCTTTGTACTTGTACTTGTACTAGTACTTGAAAATTTGGGAATGCAAGTACTAGTACTAGTACAATTCTTTTAAAATGTACTTGTCACAAGTCGTACTGGTACTTGATATTACCCAGGTCTGCTTCATACTTATGAGGGCACAACGAGCATTAACAAGATGGTAGGTTAGGTTAGGTTAGGTTGGCCGGATACAGTGATCCTTCACATAGACCACATATGGTCCATATTGTTACCAGCATCGTATTGGAGGCGCTATACTAAGCATGGTATGCAAAACTTCTCAAGTTTTAGTATTTTGTGTATTTATAAAGAGTATTTGATGACCACTAGATTTCGCAACAGGGGTGAAAGTAGTCCCTCTTGTGCGGTGCCCCTAT
This sequence comes from Urophora cardui, assembly GCA_960531455.1. Classification (NCBI taxonomy): domain Eukaryota; kingdom Metazoa; phylum Arthropoda; class Insecta; order Diptera; family Tephritidae; genus Urophora; species Urophora cardui. The sequence goes on along the minus strand of OY482671.1, from coordinate 2,282,354 downwards.
GTGTCCTCCTTGATATAGTCGAAATCCCCCATCCACCAGTCACCGTCCAACAACTTCGAAGGTCCTCGATCCAGCGCCGAATGATTGGGGGTATTCCGATCCATTCGAGCCGTTGCTATCCTGTTTATCCTCAATCACAGTGGCCGCTGTGTTGCAGTGGGTAGAGTGCTCGCCTGCTATGCCAAAGGTCTCGGGTTCAAACCGCAGTCCGAGCAAGACACCAAAACAATTTTTCTAATTAGTAAAAATCCAATTATTGGGTTTTTTCAGAGCATCGGCCACCTCTAGGCAGTGGGCGGCATACCCTCCGAGTGTATTTCTGCCATGAAAAAGCTTCTCACAAAAAATGCATTCGCCGTTCGGAGCCGGCATAAAACTGTAGGTCCACCTAATTAGTAGGAAAAACAAAAAGGAGCACATCTCGAATTGGGAGAGAAGATCGGCCATAAAACTCGCGGTTATTAAAATCATTCTGCAATACGGATACATCTTACGTTGAGGTATCCTGTCAGTAGTCTATGTCGTTCCTGTGATAGGGAAGACGAGTCTGCAGAGCATATACTGGTCGAGTACGATGACATTGCATGGAAGCGTGAAAGATTCCTAGGCGTGCCTTGGCCAGGTCAGGGGTACATGCAGTCTCTAAAGCCGAGCGCTATCCCCGATTTCTTGAGGAATTCGTTTTAGAGGGGATACTGTGATCGAGGGGGCACAATAGACCAAGAGGTCGCAGTAAAATCCTCAACAACAATCTATCTATCTATCTATCTACGCGCTGCAAATGGTTCTAAACACGTTTAAATCATCTTCATAAAGAAGAAATTTGGAGTTCTTAATCGTTGACAAAAAGAAGAAAGAAAATTGGTCGGATAATACTTTCCTGTGGCCCTGTGGCGGTTCAGATGTGGCTTCAAAGGAATGTGACTTAACTTTCTCGATCCTTTTGCTTTATTGGACGATTATTGAAAATCTACATACATACGTATGTATGTTTGTAGTAAACATTAAAAACACTGCCGATGACTTTGATAAATGGCCGCGAGGCATGCACATACTCAACACATTAGTGAAGCCACTTTAAGCGCTACAGCAACAACAACGCAGAAAATAGAAAGCAGAAAAGGACATGAACAATGAACATGCTAATAGGTATACATACATATGTATATAGGGATAATGATATTGTATGAGCTTTTCTACGCTTTTTAACCTACAGACATACATACATAAATATGTATGCATATACATACATAGGAGTTATTTTTTTTTCATACACATTTCTTTGCAGCGTATCCATTAAACATACGATATATGTACCTAATATGTACATATTTACATACATACATTTTAAATGGAATACACGCCACACCCATTGTTGGGGGGCTTATCGCAGTGACTGTTGCTGCTTGATACAAAATTTCTAGACATGCATACCTACAGAGGTACAATAAATATCCTTAGATGTGTGTACAACCAAATGTATGTATATATGTACTTCTATTCCATGCAGAAAACACGAGCTTAATAATATGTAATAACCGCAATACTCTTCATATCCTGCTTCCGACAACAAACAATCTCGTCATCAACATTAACGCTAACAAGCGCTTGTAAAGAAAAAAAAGGAAAAGTAAAGAAAAAAACAGCTAGAAAAATAACAACAAATATGAAATGGACTTTATATGTTAATCAAAACCAAAAAGGAAAAATTAAAAAAAAATAATAATAGGCGGTGCTCACAAAGTTAAACGCTGCCAAAGCCATAACAGCCGCCTCTTTCTCTCTCTCTCATGTGAAATCAATAGATACATATATGTAGGTATCTAACTGTCTCACTTTTGCCCACCTTTTACCTGCATTTACTGTTTCTCGACTTTCACAACCACTTCACCACCACCGAACGCGCCATCCATCCAGCCATCCATCCATTAACTCATCATCATCATCAACACGCTCTCAATAAAATAGTAGACTCCTTATTATCCCTTTTGTGTGTGTTTGTTGTTTGGCACTTCAAATTTTGAGTGTAGTGTCAGAGCCGCACTCACCTCGGTCCGGGAAATTTCCCTGGCTCTCACTTGCGCGCTCAAAATATCCTTGAAAAATTTCCCATAACGGCGACACGCAAATGGAGTAGATATAGGTAGAAATAATGCCGTTATTTCACTGCGCAAACACTATTGGCATCTCACTTACACTCATGCATTTTCGCCGAACTCAGCGCATGGCATGGCATGGGGAAAACCCAGTTAAGGCAACAACAATTTTACGTGCTGCCATCTGATTGGCTTGCCGTGTGAAGAGCAAGTACTCATGTTCGTACTTGACTAGCTGATAGGCAACAACAGCAACTATAACTGTAAGTGGTTACCTTTGTATTTGCTGTGGCGTTAAAGGCGTAGGGCGTTTGCATTTGCTGTTTGACGTTTGTTGTTGTTATTATGTATTATGATTTGTTGATTTTGTTGTTTATTGCTTTTGTTTGTGGCGTGATTTTTAGTTTAGTGTTGTTGTTGTTTTTGTTGCGCTTCTTTCATGTGTACACTCCAAGCCAACAAGTATAGCTACCTTTTCTTATTTTAGCTTGCTGTATTTTTTGTTGTTGTTGCTATTATTAGCGTTGTTAGCCATCTTTGTTTTCGAAGAGCCACTTTCGTGTGAAGTTTGTGCGGCTCTGTATGTGTGTGCAAGCTGTTTGTGCATGTGTGTGGCATGCTTTTAGGGGCTGTCTGGCGTAATGTAATCCTTGTTGAATGTTGCATGTTTTATTTTTGTTTTTTTTCCTGCCGTCTACTTGTGAGAACTTTATTAATTTTTGTTTTTTGAATTATTATTTTTTTCTTTTTTAAGTTTCTGTTTGTGCCACGAAAAGTTATTGTGCATGCGAGGATATACATAAGTACATATACATACAGTAGGTATGTAGATACATAAATAAGTTGTAGTTATGTATGTACATATGTTTATGTGTCTAAGTATGCTTTCGTAAACTTTTTCCTTGTTTAGATAGACGTTGTAGATACCTTACTTATATAATTTCCGCTTGGGAAAACTCTTAAGCCAAAGGCTGACAAGTCTTGAGTCCTACATACATATATGTAACCAACAAGTTAGGTGAGTAGGTATGTGTAGACTACGGTAGTCAGGTTGCTGGACAGAAAGGCGATACGGTCATAGTAGCATTCTCAGCTGGCTCCCTGACGGTGTTCAGACATCAGACTACCATGTTCCATCACAAAGTTTTTAGAGGGGCTGCAATGTGACGTTGCCGTCAACAAGAGAGTGGAAGAGGGGCAGCTTACGCAAGAAGAAAACAATCATAATCCACATTAACCGATCCAAAATGGACGGTGGTAACGGAGTTGCGGTACCTACATACATATGTATGTAATGTGTCTCTTTCATTCCGTCTTCCCAGTTCAGCCAGCATCTTCTAAGCGGAAGTTTTTGACATTAAAAGCGCTTGTGAGCGTATCCATCATATCGATTCCTGGTCACATGAGAAGACCGACGAACTGCCGAAAGCGGGGCAGCCATGGATGCCAATAGAGCAGCCAATCTGAGCTGCCCACTCACAGCTATAAAACGAGATATCCAGCTAAAATTCCGAAGTAGGCCGCTTTTCGATGGAACTAGGCTGATACTTGTAAAGCCACGACGCAAATATGATCAATCCAACACTTTATATGCGAAAGCCCGGCTGTTGCTCACATCAGACACAACACAACAACTTCGGCAATTTTGTGCTTGTCCACTTAAGCGCAATAGCCGCCTACACAGCATCTAGCTAGCCTAAAAAGGATCATCGATAACTCGCAATGGTTTGAACAAACCGGCGAACTCTAGCAACACCCCACAACCATATGTATTGATTCCATGAGTTAGGTAGGTATATGAGCAGATGTGCCCCCTCTTGCAAGTTCGTCTGCCATCTCATTGCCTGGTTTATTGCACTCTCCAGGACGCCATACCAGCGTTAACGAAGCTTGCGTATCTATCTCGTCAAGAGATTTGCGGCCTCAACTGTTCTGGATTGCAGGTAACAGACCCAATCGTCTTCAGCGCAGCCTGACTCTCAGAGTAGATGAAAATATTGTCGTGCATGAGGACTCCTTTACGAAGATAGTTCACCGCCTCTGGATATGGAGGACACCCGACGGATGCGGAGGTCAACTGGACCAGAAATCCCTATTCGGAATGACGACATCCAAGTTCCTCCCAAGCATGACAGTCGGTGCACAATAGGCCGTCGAACTTACAAGACTTTGGTACATACATATAAGGAACTACACTTTCAAACTCTCACTAAGAACAAATGTAATAAGATTACTTGATATTTTCATGGTTTTACGTAATACACGCTTGACATTTGATGGTAAAAATGATGACTATTTAAACGTTACGAACAAAGAAACATGCGTACATACCAAATACATACATACAAAGAACCTAAGCCCCTTTAGTATAAATGAGAATGATGATGAAAATGTTGATCAAGCAAATTTCCGCAGCGGAAGTTAAAGCACATAACGCAAACGTTGCAGCAGCAGAAGCAGACCAGGAAGTCGAAGGAGTGGAAGAAGTAGACGCAGGAGTGGAAGAAGAAGACGCAAGATTGGAATGAGAAGACGCAGGAGTGGAAGAAGAAGAAGATGAAGGAATATGAGTAAATGTGAAGAAAGAGAAGAAGATGCGGAAATGAGAAATAACTGAGATTAGTTAAATGGACAGCGTGCTTTAAGTATAAGAAAAACAAGCAGCAGAACTTTTAGGAAAACCAGCCATTCTATGCAGACAAAGTTGTGGGCGTATAAGCCCAGTTAAGAACGACCAAACGCGATGACCAGAATTTATGATGCGCAGCGTTTGTAGTTAGAAAAGATGGCGTCCAACTTTTCTACTTTTTTGAGCGTTTTTTTAAAGCCACAACACAGTGAATAAATTAGAAATGGAGAGAGGCAGTGTAACTCGTTGCTGAAAAAGCACAAAAGTAACAGACAACGCGATGATTTTCTACCAGTATAAAAAGTGGCTACTGCCACGAGAGATACGCAGCCTCGCTACGTGTTTTTTTTATAAAAAAAAAAAAAAAAAAATAAGCAAAAAAAAAAAACAAAGCTTAACCAAAAAGCATAACAGCAACACTAAAATACCGTAGTGTCCTACTTAGCACCACAAAACAATGGTGGAACTCCAAATATGAGTAGAACGACACTCAAGTACCCTCTTCTCGGGTTGCCTAACCGAGCCCAGCCAAGCCACCACAGCACACATTGCATGTTTATGCGAGTGTAACGTCCTCGAGCAGGCCGTAGTTGGAAAGCGATAGCACTATAATCATCATCATTATACCTATACAAATAAATACAACACACAGCTACACAAAGAAGCACTTATGTAGCAAGGATAACTCACATACCTACCTACTTATATCCTTGAGATCTGACTCTCATCTCCTTTAGTTGGCGGCGGTTATATGCCGCTTCCTTTTTCCACTCAACTCGGTGCTACACTCTCAGCTCATGGCACTCGAAGCCACTCAACAGCAGCCACACTCGCTTTGTCTCACTTGCACTCGCGCACGCTCGCTATACACTCTATCGCCTACATGCAGCTTTCCTTGTCGCTCTTACCTGGGCAGTCAGCCTCGAGAAGTGGAAAAGTGAAGTGTTGCAAGTGTTTGTTGTTGTTGGTTTGTTTTGTTGTGCGCGCACAAGACAGGACCTGAGAAGCCACTTAGGAAAATCGATCGTCGGCCGTAAAACAAAAAGCAAAAAACCACTACAACAACTACATAGTTACTACTGCTATGAGACTCTAGCTCTGGTGCTTGTGTTTTCCTGCCTGCCTTTTCGGCCTTGTCGGTATTGTCGACTTGCCTACCAGCCACTCGATGGCTGAGCAGCTTGAATGCCTTTGCTTTTGCCTTCTCAAATGTGACTCTCGAACCATGTAATGGTGGTTGTTGACGGTTTTTTTGTTCTTTCCCCACGCTCCTGCATTTGTTTGTGTGTCTGTCCGTCCGCTTTTGTCTGTTAGGATTGTGAATGGTCGTCGATTTTGGCCTGGGCTGCTGCTGCAGCGTTGGCTGTTGGATTGGTTGCGTGTATGGCCAAAGTCATGCTCGTTTCGTTTAGTTCTTGATGGCACTTCAGTTTGAAATGTATACGCGACGGTCTCTCCTCGAACTCAAGAGGACCTCATTATCATCTTGAGTACGCCTACAAAACCAATCGAACGACATGTGTCTAAGCGTGCAGTCGAGCTCGCGTGAATTCCGGTTGAAATAAAAATTAAAAAAAATAAAAACAAGAAAGAAGAACAAATTTGTGAAATCAATTTTCCTGCAAAAAGTGAAAGTTTAAATTTCGCAATTGAAAAAAAAAAAACAAAATAAAAACTTAACTGAAAAACAAGTAAACCGAGTTGACTTTAGTTGGTATTAGAGTGCTTAATTGAGCTTTAGAGTGCTTAATTGAGCTTGAAAGCTTTTAAGTGGGCTTGAAAGTGCTTAAGTGAGCTTTAGAGTGCTTAATTGAACTTTAAAGTGCCTCAGTGAGCTTTAAAGTGCGAGTTAGTGCACTTCAAATGAGCTTCTTTGTAGAGCAAAGAAAACTATTTTTGAAGTTGCTACAAGCCTGAAATTGCCCGTGCAAACTCAATTGGCTTAAGCCTCTCTCCTAAGCAAAACCAAAACTGTTTTAAAAATCGTGTGTGAAAGCCAGAAATTTCAAAACGTGTTAAGCTTTTCATGCAATCGAAAAACAAAATTCAATTGAAAAGCGAACTAGAAATTCCTGCCGCCGCCGCGTTTCACTGCAACACCATCAAAGTGGCTGAGAAACGCAAACGCACACCGTCGCCCGGACGTGCGCCGCGATCAACACCACCGCCGACGCTGCACTGCCGCCGCAAATCACTCGAATCGCTCTCCTCCAGCATTGCAACACCGCCGCCATCGCCCTCGCCCACCCGCCAACCACGCCGCCTAGCCACTTCAACCGCAGAACAACAACACCAACAACACACACAACGTCAACGGCGCCACTCGAGAAGCCCAACACCGCCAAAGCGCACCTCAACACCCACACGTAACCAACACCACAACCACCATCAGCACAACCACCACCGCGCCACATCGCCAAAGCCGGCGGCAACCATAAAAGAACGTCTCTCACATCACGCCTCTCCACTGCGTGCCGGCAGCGGCGGTTCCTTAGGCCTAACACCGACAACGACGACGACAACATCCATCTTCACACCCACCTCGTTGGCTGATCATTTGCGTTTGCCAACGAACGCTGCAGCAGCGGCGGCATTCAGTTCCTTTCCCGCTTTACACAGCATGAGCAGTTTGATGGTGCCGTCCGCGGCGGCAGCTGCAGCGGCGGCTGCACCATTCCTGCCATGGTCACCGATTTTGCTGCCACCATGGGGTCATCCGGCATTGTTACCAGCGTTCTATCCGGCGGCTTTGCGTAGCGCGTTACCGGGGTAAGCTTAAGTAGAAGAAAATTGAAAAAATTAAGTGAATTTCAGTGACCAGATTTTTTTTATCGGGAACGGTAGGATCTGCTATTTAGTTGTGACGTAGTGGCAATTCTAGCAGTTAGCAAGAACTGTGACTATTTGGTGTGCCAGATCTTATTGTGTTCGAATGACTTTAGTGAGAGCTTGCTTGCTGTATTTTCTCTAACCGTTTTTCCTAGAAACAGATCAGAAGATGTCTAGGCGCACTCAGTTGAACTTCCTGCAGTTTTGTTCTTATCTAAATATTTCTAGGAATAAAATCAAGATCTGCAAACCTTCTCAAGTTAATCGTGCTTATTTGTGACTGTTATAGCCATGAAAAACCTATGAAAATAGCTTTGTGACAGCTGAAATCTTTAAATGCTAAACAACGCATGATTTCAGAAACAAATTCTTAACTTCAAAACACCTACTAATACTTATTTCCATAACTTGGGAACATATGCACCAAACGAATCATTTCATAGCGCAAAATCTGCCAGAAACTCCACAACTTACTTTACGAAACAAAAAATTCAGTTTCCATTAGCATCTTTTTCAATATATTCAACTAAGTTACCATCAATTGTAACATTACAATGAAATCCACACTCAAATTAATACTTCCTTTACAACAAATAAAAAATCAACGCTCAACGCAAAAGTAAATACACTATTACTTTACTTTATTGCGGATATCAATTATAAGTCAATGACTTTTCAAATTTTTCACACATTTTATACGCTTACTACTCGCTTGATCAAAGGATCTTCAGTATGTCAACCATAAAAGCGTAATCAAGGAAAGAAACAAAAAAGCGACAAAACGGAAATCATAAAGACAATGTTGCACTCAAACACGTGATCGTTTACTCACATTTTTATTAGTTGCATACACAGGTGTGTGTCCTTCTTTAGGCTACAACAACAAAAAAAATAAAATAAGATTCTTACAATAAGGACTGGCCGGCTACCTGTTGTTAGCTGAGCGAGGGAGGAAGTGAAGCGTACAAGCGACACAAAGAAGTAATAAATTATAGAGGATCAATGGAGTAATTTTCTAAACAAGCGCACACACACACAAAATTTCAATGTGACAAAAAGTGAACTCATTCACACTTTTAAAAGAGCGCATTTCCTGTTTGATTGTTTAGCATAAAAGGTATAAGAAATTTGTGATAATAAAAAGGATATGTTTAGTAAATGAAAAAGATGCTGATTGCATTTCGAAATGGTTATTTTTACAGTTCTGTGCAAGTGAAAGGGAAGCAGAAACCTTAGAAAAAATTTCATTTTGTTCTAAACGAAATTACGAGTGGCATATGCTCTCATAACCTTAACTTGATACTCGAGCGTTTACCTTAACCAACATGAGAAGTTCAACTCGAGGTTAGAGTAGTTACCTACATAAGTTAGAAGGCATTGCAAATCGGGGTCTACTTCAGCTATAGAAACTCGCAAGCACCTGTATTCCAAGCAAGGTTTAATAGCCTTCAAAGCTATTGGCCACACTACTACTCTGAAAAAAATACCCGTAGTTAAACCAACAACTTTCGGCTGTTGATTCAACAGCAAAAGTATTTGTTTTTACAGCAAAATTTTTGATCCAACAATTTATTCAAAAACGGGCGTTGTTGATTCAAAAACTTGCTTGGCTTTAAAAAATTTTTTGTGAGAAAATATTTTTTGTGAGAAAACCAACAAAAAAAAATAATGATGGAGAGAAGATGAAGAGAAAAATCAAAAAAAAGTTTATTTTTAGAAACTATTTTCTCCCCGTTGTTGATTTAAAGGCAAAAGTATTTGATCCAACAGTTTCCGTTGTAAACATAACTAATGAGAACAATTTTTTTTTAATTTTGTTTTTACAATGATTCATATAATTCATGGATTCCTTTTTAGGAAATGGAAGTATAAATAGGTTACTACAATTCAATATAATGTTGAATGTTCCACTATGTGATGATTGGATAGAATTTCAGGTTGATGTCATGATTCGAATCCGGAGGAGAATATAAAATAAAGAAGAAAAATCAGAATGAGAAATAAAGATAGCAACCAGTGAATGATAAGAAGGAGAGAAGAATAGGAGAACAAGCGGAGGCTACATATTTGCAGTTGGGACCCGGGCGGAGAGAAGATGAAGAGTAAAATGCAAACAAAAATTTATTTTTAGGTGAAAATTTTTTCCAACAATCTCCGTTATTGACTTAAATCAACAACGCTCGCACCTTTGAAACAACAACGGAGCGTTGTTGGGCACATTTCAACTGCGGAAAGTAGTTCATTTAACAGCGAAAATCTTTAGATTTACAACGTTTTTTTTTTTTTTTAGAGTACTACTAGAAGAGTTCTAATCAATGTGGAAATCTTGGTATTAGCCAACTTAATCTAAGCTAACCTAGAGTGAGTTATAAGTAATAGTAATGCGAATAGCAGAGGTTTCTGCTCGATAGTACTGGGCTATAAAAAGGCTTATGGAATAGACTTTGTAGACATAAAACTAGATCAGCGTTCAACTTCTATGAGTGCAAAGCTGCTTTATACCGTCAAGCTTCTATGTCGGTTACAGTTTTTAACCGTTTTATTTACGAAATCCAAGTTCTGCAACTACGGGTTTTCAATTTTTTGAAAGACTAGATTCTACAATCTAGTGTAAGGTTTTATAATAAAATATGTACATAGTTCTGTTAGTAGAAATTTTTCTTTGATTCCACCGCATCGATTTCAATGTAAATCAGTGCGCAATTACTATGAGTTTAAAGTTTAATTTATTCTAAAAATTGCATTCCTTCAACATATTTCAATATATACTCTTAATACTAACACAAAAAGTCATCTATTTTTGTAACGAAAAAGCACTGACAGAAGTTTTAAGGAGAGTAGCCCAAGTGCTGTATTGTGAAACGAATTTGCGTCAACGCTTGTCAAGTTTGATTTGGTTATAAACCGGTTACGGCGATGTGCCATCTTCAGTCCCCTTTTCCCGCTACAAATGACATGACTTAACCGGTTAAATATCTGGTTAATGCTTCTATTAAGACTCAACTGCCGTTGGAACGTCTAGGACTACCCCGAAGTTATCTAGTATGCCTAGCACAGATCCACATGAGTCACAATGTCGTGTTCTGGTCTAGTACCATATCGCTCGTATGCGAGTGTAGGCTCTATTTGCTTTCCTAGCACTGTATACTCCGGCAAATGCCATTAAAAAAGGAACTGACACACAATCAACCTCTTTCCGGTTGCCTTAAGCCAGCCAAGCGCAAGCAAGCAAGCGAGTAAATTAGCTTAAACCTACAAAAATCCCTACTTTAATAAATTAACTTTGATTTAAACTAGAAAATCCTACGATTATTTACACCTTTAGTCATTGTGTAGATGAAAACACCGGCACAGAGACGACACACGCAAACATGTGGTTTGAGTCTAATCCTCGGCTCAGTTAGTTGAGCCTGTGAAAATGAGCTCATACATCACACTCAGACACATGCGCATGCAAAAAGCAAAGAAAGCAGAAAGAAATTTTATTTTAATTTTTATCGCATTTTTTTCTCTTTTTGGTACTAAAAATGAAATTAAAAAAAAGAAAAGAAAAAATCTGATTAGTTTGTATAACCAAAGGCCAAAGGCGAAACACTAAAGCAAAGTAACCTTGGCCGTGCAGCTTAGCCTGTTACTTATTTATGTATGTACCTGTGCACTGGACTTGTTCCGCAGCTCAGTTTAGTTCCTCAGTTACAGGCGAGGCGTTGCAAATACGAAACATATGTTGCACACACAGAACATCGGAAAATAATAGCAAAATAATGACAAAAATGGGATTTTTGGTTTTTCCAAATTGGACTTTCCCAAACGTCTGCGCGTCAGGTCAGGTCAGGTTACGCTGAAAAGCGGAAGGAAAAAGGCATAAAGGCGCAGCTAAACACAGGCAAAATGATGTGGAAGCGAAATGCTGCATTGCACTGCTGATCTTCCGCTTCAGCGGCGCATCTTACCGTTCGTTCGTTGGTCTGTCCAAACGTCCGTCTGTCCGTCCGTCCGCTTCGCTGAGCCTCTTGCCCTTCGTTCGTTTGTCTATCTGTCCTGTCTTCCTGTCTGTCCGTCTATCCGTCCTTTCTTCCTTCGTCCAGCCAGCCACTCATGCGCACGAGTTCGTTTGTTTGTTGTTGTTTGTATGTACATCCAGTAACTTGTTGTAAATTGTATGTAATTTCCCACGCCATTTAACCTTCTCGGTAAGTCCGTATTGAACGATAACACTAACTAACTGCCTGACTGACTGTCTGACACACAAACACACACTTGCTGGCTCGCAGGTGAAAAAAGGTCATGGTGTTTTTTTGTTGCCACACATGTGCTGCATTACGTCTGGGGAATCCCATTCGGCCAGACAGTTTGTCGCCGCCGGCAGTCTGTGCATTTTGTTTGGTTGCCCAATTGTCTGGCCGAGCCAGCGAGTGCGCACTGAACTTATGTATGTACCTGCGCGGCTTATCAAACGATCGTAGCGCTCTTCTTATTGTTCTTCTTTTTTGTTCTTCTTCCTCTTCATTTTATTTCTTCTTCTTACCTTCGTCACTTATGCGGTCCATTTACAAACCTTGGCTACAAATAAAAGTGTACTTCCTTCTTCCTCAAAGAACAGTCAGTGTGTGTGTGCAGGTTTTTGGCTTGTTTGTTGTTTTGCTAGTGGATTTTGTTTTGTTGTTGTTGTTGTTGTTTTTGCTTCATTTCATTTGTCTAAGTATGTATATTTTATTGCTTTCTTCTCACCTTTTTACTAACCTTTTCGCGATTGAATGACGCTTCTACTTTTCTCTTCATCAAACACTCGCACCAAGCACGGTTGCCACAAGCTTAAACAAAAACTTTAGCAAGAAGTTGGAAAAAAATAACCAAAATATTACCAAGAGTCGAAATTTTTCTGCCTTTTATTTATAATTTTAAGAATATAGAACAAAAAATAAAAATATACATACATGCTGTATATACTTTATATATATATATACTAAATATCAAGCAGATATCTTAAGAACTGAGGAACTACTTTTCAACAATAAAATTTTGAACTGTAAGAAAATAAATTAAATATTGCTCATACGCCATTAGGTACGACAAACCAATTTCATAAGCACAGAGAAAAAGTACTATTTTCACATGTAAAAAGAATCAACCAGATTTTTGGTTAATATTACAATGCTGATTTTTTTTATTAAAATCAAAATACTGAAAAATGAACAATGTAATATTTTACTGAACTCAAACTTATTCCATATGAACCAATTTTGGGTAATTTTTTTGTTTCTATAACGAAATATTGCATAAAATCATGTTTTAACCAGAACTCTGGTTGCTATCATTTTTAATATAAAAATAGTACTATTAACCAATTTTCGGTTGATTCTTTTCTCAGTGAGTCTACGTTTTGGGAAGTAGCTCTTCTATTTATGCGACTAAAATTCTGAAATTTTGTATTTGGAGTATTTATAGTGCACAAAGCGCTGTCAGAGTAAATCATCGATATCGCATGACTATAAAATAGAGATCTATCCCTTACCATGATTTTGGGCTAGAAAACGACGGCATTCTAGTTTTCCTATGCCGAAACATAAAGTCTAATTTTAAAATATATTTTTTATAAGAATATTGAATTTACTTAAATTTAAGTAAATTGCAAGAAAATTTCTGCTAAATTATACACAGCAAGAGATAACTGCGAAAATATGCGATTTTGAGCATTCCGCCTTCACACCAGAAATCAGGCTACATATATCTCAAAAACCGCTGATCCGATTTTAATTTTGATTTCATATCTGGATTCAACATAAAATTAATGGTATTGTTTAGCCTGGTATGCATTTTAGCCTGGCTATTTTTTTTTTTTTCGATTTTTTGTCCATTTTTAATTTTCTTCAATCTGTCTTGGTCAATAAAAATCAAATTACGTAGAAGATTTTTTTTACTCAGAAAAATAAGAGGAACCCTATGCTCTTCTTCTTAATTTGCCTGTGCTTATTCACAATGAACAGTCAGTGCTTCAAAATATTTTCGTTGTCGGAAAATCATTTCTATATTTTCTTGTATAACTATAACTAAGTAAAAAATAACAAAACACATGTGAACAGGGACGTAACGGTTATAAGAAAAATGAAGTAATAGTCGCATTTATGTAACTATTAAAATTGATGATTCCAAATATTGTTTAGAAATAACAATTATAAAAACCAAAAAAAAAACTGTTGGCCAAGAATAATCATTATGGTGACTAAACATTTTTTTTTTTGTGAAGAATAACCATTATTATAATCTTTAATTTTTTTTGTTTGCCCATGACTACGAAAGCTCAAACAAGTAGATAGTGGGTGCATAACTCTGTACGCGTTACTTGTTAAAGCTTTCTTCGTTATGGCCAACCAAAAAAATAAAAAAATTAGAATAATGGTTATTCTTAGCCAAAAAAAATTTGTTGGTCACCAATGGTTATTTTTGGCCAACATTTTTTTTCTTTTGTTTTTATAATGGTTATTCTTAACCAAAATTTTTTACTTTTTATAATGGTTAAAAAATCCCCAAAAATTATATATGTATCTCGTATTTTCGCTAACTTTTGCTCATACTCTAAAAAAAACGGTTATTTTCCGTCCCTGTTTGTGCAAGTTGCCAAGTAACCAACGGCAAAAAAATTACTTATTTTGGTAATTAATGAGCAAGTTCGGCAACCGTGGCACCAAGCGCTCAATTTGGCCAACGTTTTATATACATACACATGTTTCATATTTGCTTAGGAATTTCCCAAATAGTTATTACACTTAGAATTTGGTGAATATAAGAACATTTGAAGGAATTTAATTATGGAATTTCCCAACAGCGCTAGTGCTCGAGCCCAACCTTGCCTCGGTATTAAGATCGTTCCTTCCGTGGCGATCCGGCTTGCGATCTTTGAGTGTGTTTTAAAGGACACTTGAAAATTATACATAAAGGCATATATACATACGTACATACATACATACATACACACATACATACATACATACATACATACATACATACATACATACATAAGCACATACTTGTGTTATATGTATACCGGCAATAGGAGTGACCCGCCGAAGTGTTGTTTTAAAACTTGTTACTTCTCTGAAAATCTTGCCAATTTTATTATTTGTTGGGCAAATACGTGTCTTTTGCTGTGCGTTTAGTAGTCGTTGCTTTATGGTTTTGGTATTTCCCACGAGTTGTTGCGGGAAAATACGTGATTTAGCTGTTGAGGATGGTAATTTTCATCAAATATTTTTTTTCTGTACTTGTTAAAATCGCTAGTGCGCGTGAATTTGGGCAAATCGTTGTAGCCAAAGCCGCTGGTATTTATGCATGAAGTACCTAGATACAGCAACTTTGGCGGCAGTTTAAGCGAACGAGTGTTGTGTTGTGTTAAAGGATTTGTGGGAATTTCCAGCCAGCCTAAGTTACATACATATGTTTGCTGATAGTTGTGGGGAAAACAGTGATCAGTCCACCACTTGTTTGTTGGCTTAGTGGTGTTACTAGTTCTTGCTGAGGTAGATATGTACGTAGTTAGGAAAAACAAAAGATCTAATCTTAAGCGCAAGTGCAACAAAATGGCGACTCAAATGAATCACTTGTCAAAGCAAATTGAGAGCTCCTCCAGCACTCAGCACGGCTTATACGAAGATTTCCTAAAGCGAACAACTGCTGTGGGTGACTCCACTGAGTTAGGTATACATATGCTTTAAGTTTAGCCTACATTTCCATACTAAAATACATTTGTACATCCTTCTTCAAGCATTTGTCTAATTTCCTTTCTCTCTTCTTTTCCACCAGCCTCTTTGATGCAAAGGTGCCCTCATCGCACCGTTCCTCCGGCTTTCACATATCGGACATACTCAATTTGGATGGCAGCGAACTTAAAAATGGCGTTGTGCCACCCCATGCCGTTCATCCAGGCGAAACCGATATTGGACAACATCATGCACAGCAACAACACTTGAGCCAACATCATCAACAACATATTGCACTTGGCCAACACCACCACCACAACAACAATACAAGCATACACAACAACAATAATAACAGCAACAGCAATGGCGAAACATCAAGCGCACATTTAACGCCGCCCGCTTCGGTGCTAAGCGCTACGAGTTCGACAACACTACCGCTAACAAATCTGGATGATGCGGCAACAGCGACGACGGTATCTGGAACGACGACGCGTACAACTACGTCCCAGCACACGGCTGCCACAACACCGATAACACCGGTGACGGGCAGTCATTTAGTCAATGGCACGGATTTGAATGGAATGGGAGCGGCAACGGCAACGGCGACGGCAGCGGCAGCGGCGAATGCTGCCTCCGCACAAGCCACCGCCGCCCATCTCATTGCTAGTCATCATAATGCCGTGGCTGCCGCAGCCGCTGCGGCCGCCGGACAATATTTGCCAAAGAATTTTAGCAGTTTTAGTGATGAGCTGTCGTCGTACCAACAGATGACGCATACGGTGTTGGCGCATCCGGCGCGTACCGCTTGGCTGAAGGAGAATGGTGAACTTTATGGTGAGTAGAAGCTTTCAGTTTTAAAATAATATATGAATGAAAAACTGCAGACTGAGAAATGGGGGAGGGGCTTTAGGCATGTTGGGAGAGCTTGTGTTTAGTGACGCTTGATACCGTAGAGGCTTAGCGAATTTTACATGACTTTCTCTGGAAAAAATGTCTCTGCTTCCAAATACTAACCTAAATAATCGTGCACTTCTATAGCCTAAATCAATATCTGTTTCTTCTATCTCTACTTTAAATTCTATACAAACAGTTCAACAACACCTAAACAAGCTTTTCAGCGCTACACCGCCTCACACACCTTTCGCGCTGTCCGACAACAAGCCAAACAAATATTCAGCTTATTTAGCGCCAACAAACTATGTAAATCCCAATTACCCTGGCAACATAACCTCACTTGTTTAATGACTTAATAACTTAACGAAAATGCCAATGAAAAAGCGAAGAAAAGGGGGAAGTCGTTAAATTAATAAATCGAGCTAAAGCAAAGGCGGAATAAAACAAAACAAAAAAAAACACAAAACAGCTGCGAAATTTCTCAAAACAATAAAAAAAAACAAAAAAAAAAAACAGCGCAGCAGGAGTGCCGCGCCTGGGCATGAATCTGTATATTAACGGTAAATAACGGTAGTTAGTGCGTGACAATTAAGCAAAACGGAAAATTAACCAAAAAAAAATAAGAAGAGTCGACATAAAATAAACATAGAAACTTCGAGTGTCAAGCATTTAAAACAAAATGACTAATCCCAAAGTGTGAAACACGACTAAGACATAGAGGGAGAGAGAAAGTGTGAGCGGCGAAAAGTGGAAAAAGGTAGTGCAGGAGAAAGGGGAGAAGAGGGAACGTGCAGCGTTTTTCACGAAAATGCATTGCCGCAAATAAACAAACAAATATGATTAGACAAAAATGTTGTTGGTGTAAAAGCAATTTTGAATGTTATAGACAATATTGTACATATGTACATAAATAAAAAACTAAGGGTGGTAATGCTGGTTGTAATCATATCATTAATACCCTACTTGAAATAGCATCTCTGTACTGTGCTCTATGGAACAGTGATGTCTCGCTCCTACTCGATAATTTCAGCAAGTAGCTTTGCACTTTGAAGCAAATAAGCACATCTCACACTGAAAAACTCCCGTTCAGTGTATGAATACACACGCTTTTGCGTTAACTTATGCAATGCAAAAAAAATTAGAGAATTTGAGTCGGAGAGCGCAGACCGATTTGAACTACATACATTGGCTAAAATGTGTGTGATGTTTAGGACACTTTTGCCGGTCTATGCTTAGCAAAAAAAGTATCTCTATTGTCATAATGGCACAAATAATGCGCAGAAGTTCTGAGCGAGTTAGTAGAGAGTTTTAAAGCCGAATGGATTCTGTACATAGACTGGAATGTCATGGCAGATTTGGTTAGGTTAGGGTGGGTGGGAGTGGCTGCAGCAATAACGGCCTATTGTAATGCCATGCAAAACAATTTACTGCTTCTTAAGATCCAGTTTGAAATCTTGATTAAGCTCACTAGATATGTACTTTACTTCGACATCTGCGACTCTATATAGGCTATCCAGAAAAAGAACACCAAAGAAGCGCCGTTAACAGCCCGGCAGTTGCAAGCAAGGTCTTTTGCGTTCTTGTACAAAGATTTTGTCTGAGGCGAACACCTAGTTAAATTTTATGGCGAATAATTTTTTAGTATATTTTAAAACTCTATCGACCTTCAAAATACTATTTTTTTCGTACTATCTAAAAAAGGGTTCAAGTGAGCGCTTCGTGTAGGTGTTAGAGGGTTAAAGTTTCTACGAAATTAAAGCTCGTGCAATTTTACTATACGTTTCCCACCAACTTATTTCTATACGATATGTATATTAACCCTTTTTGCCATTTATTTAAAAATAACTCCGACGAAATTGCGCAAATTTGAAATGGTAATACAAAACAAAAAATTTTAACTCAGCGAGCAAAACCGATTTTAGGGTTTTACTATATGCAACATAGTACAGCAAAATGTGATCTTTCGTTCCATTTGCGAATTACTCCGTCCACAAAAGTGCTGCTGCACAGTGCAATTTATTCCGATTTTTCGCTTTTTGTAAAAATCCTAGCAGCTTTTTCACACTTTTTGCCATGAGGGGCATACAAAAAAAAAAAAAAATTGAGGGAGAGACTAACCGAAAACGCCAACTAAAAAAGGCAGATGCGTTTTTGAGGGCGCGCTCACGGCTCACTACTCACTCTTTCGCTGCTTCATTCGCTTAAGCATAATTTGCGGCGTATACATACATACAAAAGGTAATACATGCACATTTAAAGCGTGAATGCCAGGATACCTACATACATATTTGTGTACTTAATGTCCTTACACACTTCCACTAAAGTACATGCCTAAGTACATGTGTCTGCTCATTGACGTTGAACATCTGCCTCTTGTTGTTCAGATTGCAATATATCGATAGATATAATACATATTATGTATGTATGGATGTTTGCACATAAATGGGTGTTGCAATATCAAAAATATAACTTTTTAACTTACAATTAATGACAGCGCACAAACCCAACAAACAAACCGAGCAAACAAGCCCACCAACAAGCAACCAATGAACCTATGAAAAATGAAGCAACAACAAGGCAGAGGAAGGGCAATTGGCAGCTAGCGTAATGTAGCATCTCTTACATCCGTCCATTCAACCATCCATCCATTCCACCATCCATCCATTCAAGTATTCATTCATCTAACCATACACACGCAGCCGTAACCATAGACGACCCTAAATTAGTGTAAAATTGAATTTGATAGCTCAACGCTTGTGGGTTGTTGTTGTTGCTATTTGATTGTTGTTTTTATCGGTTGGTTGGTTGTTTGGTGGTGGTGTTGTACATACAATTCTTCTTCTTCTTCTGCCTTGCACAAAAACACCAAAAGGTTAACATGGAAAATTTGTCGACAATTTTACGCTTTACACGTTTGTAATTTGGTTAGCGTTGTTGTTGCTGTTGTTGTTGTGCTTGTTATTTTAATACCTTTTTGGTTTTTGGCTGCACCACCCCTCTTCGCTGTGCCACTATTAAGGGAAGCACACTGTTTGAAGGCTGTGCAATTGTTTGTAAGCCAAATTAATGTGTGATTTTAAGCAAAAACAACAAAGTCATAAGTTAAACATACATACATACGCACAATCGTTATGAGTCTATGAATTGGCATTTTATTGAATTTTGAAAATTACGGACCCAGGAGGCGTGACACGTACGACTCAAAGCGACTGGTGTGACTCAAAGTGTTTCTAGTGATTGAAAGCGAGTCAGAGAAGCGAAAAAGTGAAAACTACTACAAGATTTTTTTTCGACGATCTTCCAGCTTCCAGCACTCGGCCCAAGTTCCATTGTCCGTGTCCAAACACAGCAACTCTGCCGCGAAATTATCCAACGATTCTCTTTTGTGCCGCTGTTCTGTCTTCCATTTGTCCAAACACATCAACTCGTCGCTGGCCAACTTTTGTTCATTATGTTTTGTTCTGGCATTCTTCGAACGCTCTGATTGGTCACTGGCGATAAGAATTGCTGCACAAAGCGTGTTGTCCGAGCACCGACGACTTGGTGCCCCCCTCCTTTCCTCGTCGCCTTCTCTACCACAAACGAACAAAAGCAGCGGGTTGCTCATCTTCGTGTCTCCGTGTTTGGACGTCGACAATATGTGTATGAATTTCTTGTTATTTACTTTTTGGATATTGATTTTTTTTTGGTTATTTTCGAATATTATTGTACAGAGTTGCCGCTAATGTATGTAATTACCCCAGCCATGAATTAAGCATTAGGTACCTACTTATGGAATTAAACGATCGCGTTGAGTTCACTTCCCTGGCATTATTAGCATTTTTAGCAATATGTATGTAGGTATGTATGTATATCTAGGTACTTTCCTTACTTCCTGCATTCCATTTGCCTTGTAATAACCCTCAT
The DNA here is from genome assembly GCA_960531455.1 of Urophora cardui. Classification (NCBI taxonomy): domain Eukaryota; kingdom Metazoa; phylum Arthropoda; class Insecta; order Diptera; family Tephritidae; genus Urophora; species Urophora cardui. The sequence goes on along the minus strand of OY482671.1, from coordinate 2,262,303 downwards.
AAGCCAATAAGATCAATTAAATATCCACATTCTGCCTTTCATTTCGTGCACAAATCATACACGTATGTATGTATGTACATATGTATAGGGCACGATCGATTCTTGGCTTTTCATTCATTCTTCATAGGTTGATCCATGTGTACATCTGTTAATATGTAGATATGTAAATTCCATTCATCATTAATAAAGCAATAGCGTTTAGAACAAAAACAAAAATCTTTTTCTTTTTTTTTCGAAAAATGTCAACCCTATGAACATGACACACAGTGATCTTGCAGCCAGCCATAACCCCATGCCATGCCGTGCCATGATTCCTTCTCTTCCCACTTTCTCTCTCTCTCTTTCTTGCTCTCTATACAGCAGTTGAAACTTCACTCTTTATCCCACTCGCACTCACTCCTGCTTCGCCGATCTGTTCATTCGATCTGCTTTTAATGGTTGCCGTGATTTTCCATTTTCTGTTTTCAGTTCTTTTTTTTAGTTCGTTGACGTTTTTTTTTTTTTTTTTTGAAATTTCAATAACCCAGCGGGCGATCGAAAGCGCAACAAAGCAACCCAGCAGCCGCTCTCGCTCATTCATTCCCAAAAAACATCAGACCAAAAAATCTCAAACGTTTGTGAAAACCTTAATTCTCAACTTGCTAATAAAGATTTTCTCGAAAATTTCACCAACTTTTGAGAAAAATGTTGAGAACGCTATCAAGGGAAATTTGAGGTGCATTTGGTAACAAACATTTGAGGTTTGAGAATAAGCTTGGTACACAAATGCATTCCAAATTGAGAATTAAGAAAAATGTTTATGTGGATTGCTTTTACTTCCTCTGCCTGCTCTTCCTTTGCGCTTTGGAGCCTGTACGACGAAGCAATACAAATAACAACACTAAGAGAAAATATTATTAACATTAACTCTTGTCCGCCCTTTTACCGCCTTCAATTTGATTTTTCCTTTTTTTTTATTATGTGTGCGAAAACCTCAAATGAAGGTGCGATCTAATCCATGTGCCATCCTTCCGGTTTCCATATACCCTGCTCTTGCCTTTAGTTATATACAAACAATACATGTACATATAAATTGTTATTATGTCATGGTGCCATTGTTCGATTGTTCGTTGCTGACTCGCATGCAAGCGAGTGAAGCGAATTCAACAATTCAAAAAAGATACATACGTGAATTCAGAAAAAAAAGTCATTGTACAATTTTGATGTACAACAATTTATTTCCGCCCAAAAATCACAGGACGAATTGACTTTTTTTGTTGTTGTTGTTGTTCTCATATGCATTTTGCTTGTCCAGCCGCCGCCCGTCGTGCCTTTGTTTTTGCTAGCTAATAAATTTAGGTATTTTGTAGAGGAGTTACCGCCCAGAGAACGACTAAAGAGAGGACATTTTTGTAGATATAAAGAGCGCAGCTATCGAAAGGAATTAAGTATATTGCAATGCGAAAACAATGACATACACGAATTGAAAAGGATATTAGCAATTGAATCGCATTAAAAGAAAGAAAGACAAATTAGATTTTTAATAGTCGAGAGGGATTTCACTCGCATTTGAGGGGAGATGCGTTGAGGCAAATGGCCGAGAAGCCGAAAAAAATAGAAAGCAAAGTGGCAGCCTAAAGTGGCCGTTGGAAGGTTTTGAGTATGATAAAGCAACTTTTATTGCAATTGCAACAAACTGAAGAGCCAAAGAATCGCATAATCCATTTGGAAAGGTTATTAAACTCATAATCGTTAGGCAAATCAATCATTCAACTGCTTTGCTGCGCTGGCGTCTTAGATATCGGCGAAGAAAGTACTGCCTACAAACATATCATTTCAATTGTGCATGAGCTCTATAAATCTGGACATTGGCAGAGAAGCGGTGTGCCAAAGTGCCAACAGCGTCGAGCTGGTTGCATAAAATTCAGCCTGAAAGATATTGCAATAGTCCGTGAGTCTAAAGGTTTGTTGTATTTCAAGCTGCGGACAAAACACAGAAGCTATCACCGTTGCATCCATCTTTGATGCAACTCTAAATTAGTTGAACGTTTGGTCATTGCTTCGTAGTCTCATTTATTCCATCTGTCCTATATAACATTATTACACGTGGTCCCGTGTTAAACTCGGTTTGGTGGGTGACGTAGACTGAGCTGCCATTTAGTCCCCGTATGTTGCTTTGCCCAAATGGCCGTTGGTTAAATTTCCCCATTATTCTGAGCCTTATCGTTGTCTTTTCAGCTTCGCTTTTAGCCACAAGATCCGCAGAGTACAGCGTGAGTATCTTGTTAAGCGCCGCTGAGCGCGTTGTGTGTAGCGCTTCTGTTACATACTCAATAGGCTTAGGTACACACTGAAAATAACGAAGCGCTTTAACACTAAATCAATGAAGATTTTCTAAATGTTCTGCAAACCGCTTTAAGCCTTTTTAAGTCGCAAATATCTGTCAATCTGCACACACAGAAAGTTAATTTCAATTTTTCTTCTTCTTCTTCTTATTTTTCTCATTGCGCAGGTGTTCAACAGCCCGCCAGTCCAGACAGCACTTCGCCACACACCTCAGAGGTCTCGTATACCTACATCGGCTCCAACTGTCAAACTTCGCCAGCGCTGTCCGGCGACTATAAAACCTACAGCCGTTCGGCCGAAAGTGATGCGCTCTCTGTCGGCGATGCGAATTCGTTGCAAATGCAAACGCATGCCGGCCATCAGCAACAGCAGCAGCAGCTGCAGCTGCAAGCCTCACACAACAGCCACCAGCAGTACAACAATAAGGGCATGCCAGGTAATGGCGGCGAACGCGCTATTAATGGCATCGGCACGGAAAATACCAGCGCCGGCGGCTCTTCATCCAATCCGCACGACGACAGTCTGCTCGATGAAGACGGCATCGAAGAAGAGATCATGGAAGATGACAATGATGACGATGAAGAGAATGGCGGCGGAGGCGGAAATGGCTCCAGCAACGGCACCGACGGCACGCCCAATAAGAAGCGCAAACGACGCGTACTCTTCACCAAAGCACAAACGTACGAGTTGGAGCGTCGCTTTCGCCAACAGCGCTATCTGTCGGCGCCGGAGCGCGAGCATCTCGCCAGCTTGATACGCCTAACGCCGACGCAAGTGAAAATCTGGTTCCAAAATCATCGCTACAAAACGAAGCGTGCCGCAAATGAGAAAGGCGTCTACGATCATCATCATCCGGCCATGCATCCGCATCATGCGGCCGCTTTGCCGTCGCCGCGACGCGTTGCAGTGCCCGTGTTGGTGCGTAATGGCAAGCCATGCCTGGCGGATGGCACCAAATTGCCGCCGGATTGCATGACCACGCAGCAAATGCAAAATGCAGCGGCCGCTCATCATTTGGTGTTACACCACGCCAACGGAGCGGCGGCTTATCAGCATGCCGCAGCGGCGGCGGCTGCCGGACTGCATGCAGCACACGCGGCACATCCGCATCAGCGGCCCTGGTGGCCCTAATATTATGTTTGAGCGGTGGCGGGGGCAATTGGAGGTGAACGATCACTTGGAGTGATGTGTTGGGATTTTAAAATGGAAAAAACAAGCGAGAGCGGGAGAGTAGAAATGCGATGAGAGAGAGAGAGAGTTGGTGCGTGATAGATGCTAAAGCAGGCGTAAAAAGCCAAACTATTGGCTGAACGTTCTTTGTGACAATTGGCGCCACTCGAATATTGGACAATAATTGCAAAAAAAGCCAAAAAAAAAATATTGGAGTAGAAAAAAATTAAAAAAAATATCTAACATTTATGAAAGCATTTTGCTGGTGCAATAGTTTAAAAATATACTACATTTAAAAAAATATTATATAGTTTACAATAAAAAAAAACTGCAAATAAAGTGTGTACGCCAATTTGAAATGAATTTGTATATATTACCTATTTAAAAAAAAATATAAGGAGTATAATTATTTGTAAATAAATTTCATGTTGAAAAGTAATACTGCATTTTGCGTACAAGTATCTGTGTAAATAGTATGAATGTATTTAATTGGTTAAAAATTATGCTAGTGAAAATTTAAAAAAAAAAAGAAAAAATAAAAAAAAAATATTTTAAGAAATAAAAAAATACTAAAAATAAAAAAAATAAAAAAAAATGTTGAAAATGTTTAAAGATATATATTGAAAAATAGAATCATAAATAAAAAAATAAAAAATTAGTAAAAATAAAGATAAATAGAGATAAATATGTATGTAGAATATTAACGATGAAAAATTAATTTTCAACAAGTTGAAATAAGCTTTTAAATTTTTTTTTTCAAATTTCTTACGTTTTCAATCACTTTCTAAAAAAAAATTTCACACATAACCTCAAACCAAGCGATTTTCGTATTAAAAAGTCTTTTATTGCATACTTTTAATCGATAAAATTTAATTTTTCTATTAAAAATTATACCCCTTTAAATTCCTTAAGCAGCAGTTAAATATTTTATTATCATACATATGTATGTACATTAGAGTGGCCCTTATTTTCGAAAGTCGGAAATTTGCAGGTGTTACCCCCTGATATGTTCTTGTTTAATAATAAATAATAGCTTAAAAAACTAAAAAACACGCTTTAATCTTAAAAATCGTACTAAAAATTGAGAAATAATTTAATTAGAAACAAAATGATGAACGAAAATATAAGTATTTAAGGAAAAGCGTGGGGTGCTCAGTATGTCAAAAAATATTTAAAATCGGTGTTTTTTTTACTAATAATTTTATTTTGACTTTTTTGAGAGATCATATATCGTACTCTTTAATTTCGCAACTAGGTATATTTTTGTACTAGTTGTACGAATCGAATATTTTCATGTTCAAATATTATTGAGCACCCCCACGCTTTTCCTTAAATACTTATATTTTCGTTCATCATTTTGTTTCTAATTAAATTATTTCTCAATTTTTAGTACGATTTTTAAGATTAAAGCGTGTTTTTTAGTTTTTTAAGCTATTATTTATTTTTGACTTTTTAGTGAAATTTTTCATTAAAGGATGTTTTATGCGGACGCAAGAATAAAAGTAAAAAGAAGTCTGATGGGATGTGGTGTTCTCCGAAATAGATCTACATATGTACATATGTATTTATAATTTCTACCAAAAATCCCAATATGCAGTGAAGTAAACTAGCTTATTATGCAATATTTTCCAAACCCTTTTATTCAAGGTTTTCCAAACTAGTTTGGAAATACAAAATTTCCCAAACGTTTTGTTATATTTTACAATCAGAAAGTGAAGAGAAGTTGAGGTGAAGCATTTGAAAAGAACAAAAAAAAAAGAAACCTGATTGAATAAATTCGAATTTAGACAATAAATCTCCGAATACGTTTGTAGCGTAATGGTGAGGTATGCTGCCTACGGACCAAGGAGCTCAGGTTCGAGTCCCGAGTGGCGCATTTTTATTTTTTTTTTTTTATTTTTTTTTTTTTTTTTTTTTTTATTTTTAGAGAAATTTTTTTCACCTCACGTTTACAAAACATTGTATAAAAATGTAATTAGGGTTCCTTTTCGTTGATTCAGCACTTACTATTAAATGAATTACAAACAAAACCAGTTCTTGCTTTGCATACATATGTATGTACATGCGATTGTTTTTATTGCAAACACAACAACGACAAAACAGAAAGCTTGTTACACAAAACACAAAACCAGTTCTTGCTCTGCATACGTATGTATGTACATTGTACATGCGGTTGATGTTATTGCAAATACAACAAACCCAAAACAGAAAGCTTCAAGCTTTATTTTTGAGTGAATTTATGCATTGAGTTTATCGCCATCGCTATGAGCGATCGCTGGCTGTTGTGCGTTAGTTCGCTCGCTATTTGAGTGGTTATACGTTTTTCTTTGAACATTTGTTTGTGATTTGAGAAAAATGTATTTTTGAGCGTTCGTGAGTGAGTTTTTCCGTACCCTGCAAGCTTGTTACTTATTGGCTTGTATACGGGAGTGAATTGAAATTCATAGAGGCTATTTTGAAGAAAGGTAACATAAAAGCCGCAATGAAGCATAAAATATAATGTTGAATGTCCTACTATACGATGCCGTTGGGCTGTTGATGTCATGTTTCGAATCCGGAGGAGAATAGAAATAATAGAGAGAACACAAAAAAGTGAATGTGTGAAAGATATAATAATTTAGTTAAATGTTTCAACCAGGGTTTGAAATTGCTTAGCTACTTTTGCTGCATTTGCTTTTGCTAACGAAAAGTAAATTAGCAAACTCGGCCAGCCAAGTATTCAGCTGAGCCGTGTTTGCTTGTATAGTTAAGCAAAGCAACGCGATTTGGGGGATTTCATTTTACTTCCAGCAATTAGTTTTGTCTTTGCATTTTTTCTGCTTTTGCTTATTTTGCTGAAACGATTTGTTTACGCATATTTCGATTTTTTATACATATTTACTTATGTGTATGTATGTATATACACATAATATGTATGTATGTCCATTTGTAAACATCTTTTCATGTTGAATTTTGCTTAAAAACTAGTTTCAGCAAAATAAGCAACTGTAAGCAAAAATTTACTACTCAACTAATTGCTGGAAGTAAAAGCAACCCTCTCAAATTGAGTTGCTTGCAGTGATGGTAGATACTTTTTTGGAAATTCCCTACAGAGCAAGAAAAAAATCCCTACTTTTCCCTACGCTTGTTTCAAATTTTCCCTACGTAATTCCCTACACTTTTTTTAGTCATTTCCATGCTAGAATAATGAAGAAACCGCACGGCAGTAGATGAACGTTTTTTCTTTTACTAAATAATGAAAATCGGCTGTTCTACTGCATACTGCATACACACTGGCTCACAAAGAAATCAAAAAAAACAAGTAAGGAAGCCTAAGTTCGAGTAGAATCGAACATTAGATACTCAGCTGTATGCTTTCATTGTTTGTTTGCGTTTGATGGAAACACGGTGTATTTTATATGAATCGAGTGCCGCATAAAGTGGGCGCAGCCACGCCCATTTTCAAAATTTCTATCAGCCATCCAACTAAGCATATGAATATTATTCTTTGTACAAAATTTCATTCCTTTATGACTTCTAGTTACAAAGATGCCACGTTACAAATTCCCAAAGGGTGTTCCAGAAATATCTTTGTTAAAAAGTAGGCGTGGTCATAAACCGATTTCAATAAATTTTTGCGTGTCTATTAACACAAGTTATAAAAGTGTATAAACCAAGTTTCGTCATAATATCTCAATTATTTGTCGAGTTATGGGCTCCGAAATCTCGTTGATTCCTTTGTCTGAAAAGAGGCGGTGCCACGCCCATTTTCCGAAATTTTTCTATTTTTTGTTTCCGATCTATTGTAGAACTCATGCCACAAAATTCCAATGAATTATCTTTATATTTGACAAAGATATCGCTTAAAATGTTTTTATTAGGCCACTTTATAATACCCATATATAAAAGTGGGCGTGGTCGTCAACCGATTTGGCTAAAATTTTCAACATGTATTACCACAAGTAATAAAAGTGTACACACCAAGTTTCATCATTATATATCAATTATTTGTCGAGTTATGGGCTCAGAAATCTCGTATATTCCAGCTTCTAAAAAGAGGCGGTGCCACGCCCATTTTCCAAAATTTTTGTGATTTTTGTTTTATGTCCGTAGTTAGCTTCCTGCCATAAAATTTTAACGATATATCTTTATATTTGACAGAAATATCGCTTAAAATGTTTTTATTAGGCCCCTTTATAGTTCCCATATATAAAAGTGGGCGTGGCCGTCAACCGATTTTCACAATTTTCCGTCAAAACATTTGTCTAAATAAGTACATCAGGCATACCAAATTTCATCGCTATATCTTCAACGGTTTCTGAGTTATGACATATAAAACTTTCAATGTTTGACCCTTAATAAGTGGGCGTGGCACCGCCCATTTTCCAAAATTTCATCAAATTTCTTCCTAGGGGCGTGAGTTCAACACGTGGGTAAAATTTCATCGCTCCAGCTATATTAGTGACTGAGATACCAAATTTCCGATTTTTTCTATATAGGAAAAGTGGGCGTGGTCTTGGTCCGATTTCGCCCATTTTCAATACCAACCGTCCCAGTCTCGATACCAACTTGCATTTCAAATTTCATCAAAATATCTCAATTTTTGCGCGAGTTAGAGTATTTATAGACGGACAGACGGACAGACGGACGGACAGACGGACATGGCTCAATCGATTTCTCTTTTCACCCTGATCATTTTGATATATATAAGTCTATATCTGTCTCGATTATTTCATTCTGTTACAATCCACCGTTATGTGATTAAAACTATAATACTCTGTGTACTAGTACAGCTGAGTATAAAAAATACAATAAAATACTGATGATTTACTGTTTTGAACAATTATAATAATAATATAATACAATGGCGCTATTATAACTCTGACGAGTTTTATGGCCGAGCTTCTCTCCCAATTCGAGGTGTGCTCCTTTTTGTTTTTCCTACTAATTGGGTGGAACTACAGTTTTATGCCGGCTCCGAACGGCGAATGCATTTTTTGTGAGAAGCTTTTTCATGCCAGAAATACTCTCGGAGGGTATGCCGCCCACTGCCGAGAGGTGACCGCTGCTCTTAAAAAACCCAATAATTGGATTTTTACTAATTAGAAAAATTTGTTTGGCTCGGACCGTGGTTTGAACCCGAGACCTCTGGCATAGCAGGCGAGCACTCTACCCACTGCACCACAGCGGCCACAAATTGAACAATTATTATAATAAAAAAGTATATGTATGTATTAATGCGTTGTATGTAACATATATATCGAACGTTTAATGCAATGGGGATTTAACTCGAAATTTTCGATTTCTGGGGTTTTGCCATATATTTCAATAACTGGGTCATGCCTTTGAGTCTAGTCTTATAAAATACTCAAAACGTTAAAAATGGCGGAAATAAAAGTGATTTTGTAGTTAGCCGTTATTGCGTCAAATACTTTGCTTTAGCCCATATGACACTACGTTTTTTCTTGTATTCTACAAGGTTTTTTGTGTGAAGGAGATGGTCAAATACAGTTTTGCGTTGTTGTAAGCGAGCAAGCTATATTGAAAAAGCCAAACGAAATACCAACAAAATACCATCTAGTTGGTCGTAAGGGAAAAAAAATTCGGAGCTAAGAGCATAGCCAGAGCAAAAAAATCTTTTGCTCCAATGCCCTGATTAAAAGTATCGTGTTATTAGATAGTTCACTATACGGTATTCCCTCTCCAATTACGTCATTGAAGGGTTCGCGATTTAACTCGTCTTCGCAGCATTTTCATTATTCAGATCGACAGTCAGTGTTGAAGTGAAAAAAAGTTGAATTGAAATTTTGATTTGACTTTGCCAAAAAATCCCTACATTTAGCTATTTTATAAAAATCTGTCCTTCTTTCCCTACGGTCATTTTTGTACGACTAAAATCCCTACATGTAGGGAATTTTCCCTACGTATCACATCACTGGTTGCTTGGCTTAACTATACAAGCAAACACGACTCAGCTGAAAACTGAAGCGAATGATTCGTGTTTTCGTTTTTGGCTCGGCTGAATTCAGCAATAAGCAAAAAACATCGGCTATTGCTGTTTTGCAGCAAGCAAATTCAAACCCTGTACTGAGTTTCTGTAACTGAACTCTATCAATAGTTTCGACCGAGTGACGTCATAATGACGTCAATCGATAGATTCTCTCTTGCTTTTTAGGTGGTGACAAAGTGTGGAACGTATTAATGTGACGTCATTTTGATCGACAATTTTCGCGATTTTGTTACAGAAACTCACTTCTGGTTTCAACTTTTAGGATGGGATGAAGTTACATACATACATACATACATACATGCATACATACATACATACATACATACATACATACATACATACAGGTGAAGCTAATAAAAGCGTGTTAAAAAAAATAATACCCTAAAAATTTTGGCCCGATTGAACAACTCTAACCCGTGCCACAGCGAGTTGAAGATGAAAAATTAACAACGTCACATTTAGTAAGCGCTGCTTTTGGCTATGCTGCGATAAATATATGTATGTGCGTAGGTATACCCGAAAACCCAACCCTGAGATGTTTACAAGCTTAAACTTGCATAAAATTAATCAAAATACTTTTATTATTTTACCGTTACAATTGCTTGAGTAACAATAATCGTAGAAGATGTATGTACGTATGTATGTAGATGACATTAAATTTTGGTTCTTACGTATAAAGCAACATAGTATTAAAACAAAAAAATTAAACATATCACTTAAGAATTGTGTATTAATTGAAAATCAAAGTCTATATTCTTTACTTCTAATACAATAATTTTAAAACGTGCAACTGGTGAAGTCAGTGTACTGAAGCACATGCCACACATAGGTACTTTTTTAGCACATGTGAGGCAAATTAGTTATTTACATTCATAGCAACAGTGAGTATCTGTCGGCATTGGGAAAGCTTGTATCAATATCATGGTCACTTTACGCGTAGTTAGCGTAACTACCGTTTGAAAATGCTTCACAAATATAATATCGAGACGGTCCAGCACTATTCATGATAAAGTCCTCAAGGTCGGTTTCCCATTCATCTTCCATGAGTCATTTTGTAAGAATTTCATCCGAAGAGGCACTTAGAATATTGAAAGTTTCCAAGTTTCTACATTTGCACACCATTTTAGTTCAATTCTGATATAAAAAAAATAGTAAGAAAAGTCCCAAAATAAAAATTTGTCACAAAAATTACCTCCATAAGATCTCTGGACCGCTGGTATTTAGGTTCTTTTGTCTTGTCAGTGGATACCTAGTGAAGTTCTATGGCGAACAATTTGCTATAACTATTTAACCCTCTAACGACCTTCGAAATAATATTTTTTGCGGACTTTCTAAAAAGGAGTAAAAGTCGGGGTGTTAGAGGGTTAAAGCAGTCTACAAAGTTACAGCTATTGCAATTGTTTGGGGGTTTTACTATGTGGATATTGGTATTTCATTCTGTGTGAAAATTAGCTCGCTCAAAAGTGCTGTTGCAAAGTGTTATAGAAAAAAATACCCAAATTGTGTGCAGCAAACGCTGGCGCAGTGTAATAACTCCCAAATAAAGTAACTCAACAAAAAAATGAAAAAAAAACTGCAAATAGTTTCATACAAAATAGGACTTATTTCGTTATGAAATAACCCACAATATGTTGGAACTTATTTCATTTCCCTCTTTGGGAGTTATTTAATTCCTTTTATGTGGGAGTTATTTCACTGCTCCGCAAACGCTTTCAATGGACTTTCCAGAGAATTAAAGTTCTGAATTGTATTTCTTATTTGTGTATGCATGTACGAGAATACAAAATTACACTAATAGAGGGCACTTATTTTTAAAATTTCCCATATAAACATGTATGTACGATTACATAAAAATATGCATTAAAAATTTCAATTTTCTTAAATTGTTTGTATGTATATATGAGTAAATAAGGACCCATGGCATTTCAGTACTTCAATATATAGAATATCAGTATATTTTCTTTATAAATAATTTATTTGTGGAGTCTAATAAATAACAACCTTGTAATCTACTATCAAAAATATAAGAGAATTCGTTCAATATAAACGTCCACCGAACCATATAACCCTTGGTTCATTATTTCAACACATTGTGGCACGGGTTAACGTTTGCCAATCTAGAAAATATTAAACGGGGAATATTTTCTTCGTACATGAAACCATTTCAGGGGGTAACGTCTCAAAAAAGTAGAAAAAAAAATTATTCCATAGGCGTAAGGGCCACTCTAATGTACATACATATATATCTAATACATATGTTTATTAGGGTGGTCCCCAAATGTATGGAGACAAATTTGATATCATATTTCTTCAATCTCACCCCCTAGGTCGCTGCTAACATAGTCGATTATACCATGACCGTTGTTCCCGATCAGAGACGCTTAAGGAGTGTCGCACAGGGGCCAAAGTTCATATTATCCCCCGTGCGACACCTCTTAACCGTCGCCGATCGCGAACAAAATTTCTATCTGATAACTTCGACTATGCTGTTACCCGATGTAGGCGGTGGGTATGAAGAAAATTGTTAATTTAATTTTTAAGGACAACCCTACACTGTACACTGTACACATATTAAAGTAAAAAAAAATATGCTGCCGATTTTTCAAAATGTTTAATGAAAATTTATCACATCAAAGATTTTTTATAATTTTTATTAAAAACAAAAACAAAATACGCTATATATGTACATAAATATATAAATAATATATAGTACATAGTTATAAATATGCATGGCACATTGGTGTAAAATTGTAGCAAATTTAAAGCAAGTTATTAAATAAAATTAAACGAAAACAAAACACATGATTGAAAATATTACAAATTAAAGCTTTCATTTCTTTTTTGCACAACAATTCGTTGCAGACGACTTTTTATGGATTGTTTTTTTTTTAGCAAGAAGAAGCATCGAAAGCCTAGGTGAGAACCTAACCAGCACTAAACCTCCTACTGTCACCGTACCGAAAGCCCTGGTACTACCATCAACCTACCGCCAGAAGGTGCGTTGAGCTTTAGACTCTACGTTATTGCCTTGAGTCCAGCTTGCATTCGCAAGCTTTAAATCTCTATTGAACGCACTGCACATTACCTATCATACATACGTACATGATTAGTAGTGGTCTGCGGTAAGTGGTAGGTAAGTTCCGCCGCGGCACTTCCGCGCCACAAGTGGCTCCATGTGCTGTATTCATTCATAATCATTCTGAGTTCGTTTTTATTATTCAAGTGAAATTGGTTCCCTTTTTCACCCGCCAAATACGATCAGCTAATTACGCATAAATCTTCTTCCACAAATTGCAGTATAATTCCCAACCAATTATGTGATTACTCAATCCACTTAAAATCAATGCTATTCCATTGCCATATCAACAGCAAACCAAGTCATCCACTCAAAACAAAACAAAAAGCTGATTTCAGAACAACGACGCCAACGACAAGTACTCAAGTGCAGCTCTCAAAAGACTCATAAAACAACATGAGTGTACAACTAATACAATCGTTGAAAAATTAAATTAAACATAAAATAGTTGGATGGCAGTGGAATTGGAATAGTGATGAACGGCAAAAAATACAGAAGATATAATTTGGAGCTCCCCGACTCAACTTCATGCAACCGTCAACCAAAAACTAAAGCGCATTCTCGCACTTGCCGCCGGTGAATCATCAAGCGTCAGTGCCCGGATGTAAAGGTAGGGGTCAGACAAACTGACTTGGCCATTTATATCCGGGTTTTAGGACAACTCTTGGGCGCTTAACAACTTGATTGATTTTCAAGCAGCCACAATAAATAGATCAGCCCTTCACTACCTCGACCACACCCACCGCACACCTGTCTCCGCCTTAACCCTTCTGCGTCCGTCCCATGCAGCTACGAAATATTTTGCTATGAAATGCCAAAACATTGGCGCCATAAATTTCATTTGCACCTCTGATATGAAATTGACTTGTTGAAACATTTATTACTATGTACGTGAGTACAAGTGTTTATTGAAGTGCCCATAAAGTGGCTGGAAAAATTAAAAAAAAAAACCATAACAAATTGTTTAGCGTCTCTATATCAGTACGTATGTATATGTATATGTATATGTATATGTATATGTATATGTATATGTATATGTATATGTATATGTATATGTATATGTATATGTATATGTATATGTATATGTATATGTATATGTATATGTATATGTATATGTATATGTATATGTATATGTATATGAATATGTATATGTATATGTATATGTATATGTACATTAGGTAGGGTCGATTATTTTTCGATAAAATCGCATACGCGGATAATATTCTATAGACTGTTCTAAGTAACTTTGCCAAAGAAACCATGGGTCTTAAACCAATTCTTAGTCCGCGGGTTTTAAGCCGAAGTTTTTTTGTCAGGTAAAAAAAAAATTTTGTATTTCGTAGGTAGACAAAAATGATTCGAACTTCTTACCAAGAAGCCAGAATATACTTTTCTTAGATATTCATGTTATAAAACAGTATTGAAATGGAAGGAAGCGATAAAAACTTTAAATTCCAATTACGTAAGTTATGCATGACGTAAAGAGCACCCACGCTTTTATGTACATATGTTGATACATATACAGAAATGCTTTGAAGAAATACGTTAAAGGTATGCTTAGATTGAAATTAAGATCCAAATGAACTAAGGACTAATATAAATCTTGTTCAAAAATATTAAAAATTTATTTTTTCCGTTTTAGTAAATTTTTATATTAATATTAAATAAAAGCTTTTTAAAAATTTTTTTTACCTTGTTTTTTTTCTTTAAAATACTTGCATTTCTTTGCTGTCAAGATGTTGCTGTTTCTTGACCATAATTGGTGGATCTGGTGACTGCAACAAAAAACGATGAAACCGGTGAACTATCGCGATTGGTTGAAGCGGTGAATTCAACAAAATCGATAAAACCGGTAAATTATCTCTATTGGTGGAAGTGCTCATTATTGGTGCAACCAATGAATCAAAAAAAAAAAAAAAACGACGAAAACGGTGAATTAGAGCTATTGGTGGAGGTGCTCATTATTAGTGCAACCGATAGATAAATCAAAAACAAAAAAAAACGACGAAAACGGTGAATTATAGCTATTGGTGGAGGGGCTCAGTATTGGTGCAACCGATGAATCAAAAAAACAATGTCGAAAACGATAAATTATCGCTATTGGACGTGCTCATATTTGGTGGAACCGGTAAATGCAAAAAAATTATGAAACCGGTGAATTATCGCAATTGGTAGAATTGGTCATAATTGGTGGAATCGGTGACTGTTGCTATTGGTGGAAGTACTCATTATTGGTGAAACCGGCGAACGCAACAAAAGCGATGAACCCGTGAATTATCGCTATTGGTGGAAGTGACCATATTTGGTGGAACCGGTAAATGCAACAAAAATGATGAAACCGGTGAAATCGCAATTGGTTCAAGTGCTCATAAATGGTGGAACCGGTTAATGCAAAAAAAAATGATGAAACCGGCGAATTATCGCTATTGGGGTAGGTGCTGATTATTGGTGGAACCGGTGAATGGAACAAAAAACGATGAACCCGTGAATTATCTCTATTGGTGGAAGTGATCATATTTGGTGGAACCGGTGATTGCAACAAAAATTATGAAACTGGTGAATTATCGTAATTCGTGGAATCGGTAAATGCAACAAAATAGAAAACCATTAAATTATCGCAATTGGTGGAACCGGTGAATGCAACAAAATCGAAAACCTGTGAATTATCACAACCTGGTGGATGTATTCTAAAATGTTGGAGCCGGTGAGCACGACACAACCGTTGAATGCAAAAAATAGTGCGGCTGTTGGATGTTCGGTATATTGGTGGAGCCGTAGTTTGACAAAGTAGAAGAAACAGCAACATGTTAAAAATGACAGCGAAGAAATGCAAGTATTTTAAAGAAAAAAATACATTGTGTACGCACTGAAAAGTATGCAGATTTTAAAACAGCGATATCTCGGAGACCAAAAAAGACACGTTAACAAGGTCAACGGCATTTGAAAATGCAAAGCCTATTTGTTAAGATAATGGTCGTAGACTTTAAATGAAATCATAACTTTCGGCTGGCCCTAACTCCAAAATTTGAAGAAAATTGCAGTTTTTTCACTTGCATTTTTAGGTCAAGATATCTCGAAAACTATTTCGAATTTGGTCATTTTGACTTCAGATTCGGATTCAGCACATCAAAATCTTTCGGAAAAGTATTTTCTGGATTCTTGGTAAGAAGTTCGAATCATTTTTGTCTGCCTACGAAATACAAAATTTTTTTTTACCTGACAAAAAAACTTCGGCTTAAAACCCGCGGACTAAGAATTGGTTTAAGAACCATGGTTTCTTTGGCAAAGTTACTTAGAATAGTCCTTAGAACATTATGCGCGTATGCGATTTTTCACTTTTTTCACTCCCATACAAATGGACGCGCTCTAATGTACATATACATATCTACATAAGTGGGCGGTCCAAAATGCTCGTAGGCGCCTTTCAGCTCAGTCTGGTTGGCTAAATATAATAAATTATCAAAAAAAATTGCCACTTTATACTTGTTGTTGCTTGCTTGTATAACAAGTGTATGCTATGCTACGAGTATTAAGCAAAAAAAGTAGAATATAGAAGCGAGTAAAGCGAAGAAAAAACAGAAAAAGTCGCCAAAAACAGAAAAAAGATAAAGAAAAAGTCACAAGAGACGCCCAAAACCATTGTTTTATGAAGCTCATTCTGCCATATCAGCGTGCTCTGTCACCGTCACCGTCACGTAACGTAACGTTCGTTATCTTATTACCTACCTATACCAAATTCTGCTTACGTCATCGCCGTGACACAAAACGAGCGAGCGCAGAAACGTCAACGATGTCGCAGCGTCTATTCATCACCTTACCTACTACTAAATGTTTGGCACAGACGTCAGTTGGTTATGAATATGCACATACATACATAAATATTTACATACACAAATACATTTCGCATGAAAACCCCCTTATCAATTTAAATTTTAAAATTAAAATCAACATTTATAATTGTGTACATTTTGCAGGTATGAAAAAAAAAGTAGTGACTTACGAGGTTTGTTTGATAAATGCGTGACATCTTGAGCTTGGCGACTACTTCGCCTAATATGCGCCAGCTTTTATTAGTTTCACCTGTATGTATGTGTGTATGTAAACAAGTTACGTATACGCAGTGTAGTTCACTGTATGTTTGCTTGTACGCATTTATGTAGCCGCGTCCTTTTTGCATTGCATAAGTTAAAGCAAAAGCGTGTGTATTCATACACTGAATGGGAGTTTTTCAGTATGAGATGTGCTTATTTCTTCTTTTGTCTACAAACCAAACTTGACAAGGGATGATGGAAAATCGTTCCACAATACATACTTACATCATATTCCTACTCTGTCGGAAAAGCAAGCAACCAAAAAGTAATAAATCGATTGTCTTGAAAAGGGTAAAACAATTAGCGGCGAATATTACTCAGAGCTTTTGGATAGATTCGATCTCGATTTGAAGGAAAAAATGCCAGATTTGGCAAGAAAAAAAAAAATCACATGTATTTAGTGACTAAACTTAAGTCACCATGGCAAAAGTTCATAAATTGCGTTACGAATTGCTACCTCACCCAGCACATTCTCCAGAGTCTTAAAAAATACTATTTTTTGGAAGGACTGAAAAAACTGGAAAAATGCTGAACCAAGTGTATTGAGCTAAAATGAGTTTATGTTAAAAAATAAAATGCATTTTTGCCGAAAAAATTAGTTTTTATTCAAAATGCCACGGACTTATCAAACAACTCTCGTAAATTTTTTTTTTTAGTAAAATAGAAATGTACGATTTATTGTTGTTGCCAATTGCTTGCTTGCTTACTTGCTTGTTATATTTTTGTTTTGTAAACTGTTGTTTTATATTTTTTTATATCTTGTATTTTGCGTTTTTATGTTTGCTGTTGTTTTAATGCTGTCAAAGTTTGCTGACGGTTTTTTTAGATTTTCAATTAATTATGAAACTATGAACGTTATCGATCGTTGGTTGCTTGCGGTGGCGACGTGATTAACGATAAGAGATTAATATACATTTGGATCTACATACATTTTTAGGCTCATGAACATATACATACATAGGTACCTACATATGTATGTATGTATATATCAGTGGCGGCCCTAGCATAAATTGGCTGGGCAAGCCTATTTATATAATTTTCTTTGCTGTATTATCTGAAAGTCTGATGGCGGTTTTGTCATTGGCGTTGATTAAATTCGTTTTGCATATTTGGCGTGTTCTTTATATTCATGACTATGATAAAGAATAATTAAGTTTTATAACTACTTCATAACTACTTCATTATTGAGCTCTCAAGACCATTTTAAGTTCTAAGTATGTATAATGGAAGAGATGTATATGACTTTTGTTGTTTTAGCTGTACCTACTCTTGGTCAGCAGATCAAAAAGCTTGGCTCAGTCAAAAGTAAACTCAAGTTCTTCTTCTCCATATATCTACAAAAGTGGAGGAGAAGTCATTATTTGTATAGTTTGGGAAGAATTCAACTGAATTCATCGGTATCACCAAACTTATAGAGAAATCTCTGAATCTCACACAAAAGTGCAGCGGTAAGTATTCTTAGTTCCCTTATACCGATGATAATTTCAGCAGTAGCTTATTTGCTTATAGCACTATAAAAGAATATCTAAAAAATTTTATTTAGCTTAAACTTTAAGCATTTTTTCAAAAAACTGAGGTAGAATTAGAAAAAGTCGTTAAATGTTTGATTTTATTTGATTGATTTTGATTTTCTTCGCTGTTAAAAATGGTGCTTTTGCCTGTGAAAATTAAAAAAAAAAGCGGTTTGCTACTTTTTTTCAATTTAACTATGAAAATAAGCAATTGACTTCTCCTTAGAGAATGTGAACAACACATTGAGTCACTTAAAGAGTAAACACATTTCGAACGTAAAATAACCAGATTTTAAAGAAATTCGTAAAATTAAATGAAAAAAGGCAAGCTGGGCTTTTCGGCTTTTATGAAGCATAGGTACGCCACTGCACATTTATACATATGTAAGTATGGATGTTCATTTGTCGCAGTTTATTTATTTATTTCTTTTTCGATATTTTTTTTGTATTTTTTCTCAATTTCTTTTATGCGAGTAACGTTTTGTTTCGAATATTTTCACATTTCATTGAGTAAGTACTAGGTAATGAGCACGAGGTTAAATTTGCTTAAATACTTGTGTTTACTTATTCAATTTAGTTTAAATAAAAATGATAAACTTGTATATTTCGATAAAAAAATGCTTACCTAATTTTTGAAGCGAACTTGCTGTCAATATGACAGATTTTTAAGCTGGACGAAACTACATTGTCCCATAAATGTGCTTCACTATTTTTGTTCCAGCAGCAAGAATATAAGCTGTTGTCTGATGGAATGGGGCAGGAACTGAGCAACAATATGTTTTAAAGATTACCAAATAGGAATCAAAGCTAAAAAATAATCTGTTTTACGTATGTTTTTATATGGCCGTTTTTTCTAATAATTATTTTATGTGAATTTTATATGAGCTATTGGCCAGTTTTTTAATTAAGGAAAATTTAAAATTTTTTTTTTTTTTTTTTTTTGATGAAGTCTGATGAGGGGATGTGGTGGTCTCCGAAATGGATCCATAACTTCTACCAAAAAAAAAAAAATGTCAATTTTCCTGCTGAAAAACAAAAATCTAAAAACAATAACAAGCATTGCCTGTACAAAAGATTTGCTTGTTAACAGCTTTAGAACTTTGTACAAACAAAACACACAATCGCACCAACATACTAGGTAGCAAAGACAGAGTGTCATTAAGCTACTGTTGTTGGTATGTGGATTGTAATAAAAGGAAAAACCTGAGAATTAAGCGAAACAACGCTAACGGCGCACACTGGCGATTTCGCGGAAAAAAGTAAAATTGTCAACATACTCTTCATGCAATATGCAGTGATATTTTGGAATTTTAGACTAAATGGTACAGCCAAATCAAAAAGAATTACTCCGATCTGACTGCTAGTTTTTTTTTATAGCCGTCTCAAACTCAGTACTTGTATGTTTTACCGAGCCAACTTAATTTAAACCTAAGAATTTCAAAACGAATAATCTTTTATTATGTGAGCTAACGTTTTCCTTTTTATTTTTTATTTAAAGTAGGATATTTCAGTCTACTAAAATTGAAAAAATAAACTCTGCAGAGACTTAAGTTTTTTTTTTTGGTTTATTTTTATGAACATATAACAAAAATCCCTTTTTTCTCCAAACATTTGGACCTGCAATTTTAGCTCCACTTGCCTCCAGTTGGAAATCACTACTAATACATTGTCTCATATCTGTTTTTACATTTTTAATCAACTTCAAGTGCCCCCAGGTGCCCCCTCTCAATTTATTGTATTATTCAGTACAACAGTTTTCAGCTAATTGATTCGCGACTCAATTCTGATAAGGCTCTTTTGTTTAACATAACTCAAGAACCACTAGTCGGATTTTGTTTAAACAAATTTAGAAAAATCAAGAATTACAAGTACTTTCATCTGTTTATATAACGTTTCGCAATATAGGCAACAGTTTCACAGTTATAAATAAATGTATGGAGAAAAAAAAATATTTTTTGCCTAAAAATAATTTTTTTTTTTAATTCATAAAAAATCGAAAACGGTAAAAAAGTTCAATGTCCTATTATTTTCACGTAAAGTCGCATAACCTATGAACAAAATGATACATAAGTCATGAAAATCGAGTAACGCGTTTCGCTTTTATTCACAATTAAGTACAGGTATGAATTTAAAATTATTTTTATTTTTTACTATAGGTCCAAGGGAGGTACCCCAAGGGAGTGGCGATTTCAATTATTTTTTGTACTGTCAATGCCCTTTATGAGGGTAACTGATATGCAAAGTTTCGTAAAGATATCTTACTTTTTTGAGCTGAAATTAAAATTTGTATTTCAATTTTTTTTTAATTTTTTACTATAGGTCCAAGGGAGGTACCCCTAGGAGTTGACGGATTTCAACCATTTTTGGAGATTTTCTTAACTAGCTCATGTATAACCTGTGTGCAAAATTTCAAAGCCCTACGACAACTTCTTCTATTTTTTTCCGCTGAATGTGTGGAAGCTGCCCCACTGTGCGGCGGTGGTAGCTCAATGGGATTGTCATTGGACTACCAATCGAAAAGACTTAAGTTCGATTCTCGTTTGAGGCCGCCTGAAGAAGTCTGATGAGGGGATGTGGTGGTCTCCGAAATGGATCCATAACTTCTACCAAAAAAAAAAAAAAAAATTTTTTCAATTTTCCTTAATTAAAAAACTGGCCAATAGCTCATATAAAATTCACATAAAATAATCTGTTTTTTCGAACTTCACTCCATCAGACAACAACAGAAGTTTATTCCTAACCCAATTGCATTGCATTGCGGCCTCAGTAGACTTCCTGTCCCCAGCGCCACTCCAACAACGACAACGAAAATAGACAACACAAAATCGCACACAAATGAAACGCGTAGAGGAGTGGGTACCCATGGAGTAAGTATGGGCAATAAAATGTCAATTGGCATTTAAATAAGACTTAACTATTTAAATATTTTGTCAAGTCAAGCAATTTCCATTTTCAGTTTTTTTTTTTTTTTTACTTTTCAGTAGATAAATGAAATGACTTTGTGAGTGACGGAATGAGTTAACGATTGTGCAATCGATTATAGCAAAGCAAATATCAACAACACTATCTACTAGGGCGCGGGGGCTAGTGGGTGTTGGGATATGGTAGAAATGCATAAGGCTTTGTATGTATGTATTCTTGTGCATGTTTGTTTGTTTGTTAAAGCCCGTCTCCACATAACTTGTTTCACCAACAAAACATCTAGCAAAACATCTCGCTAAATAACCCGTCTCCACGTGGCTGATCGTGATTCAGTTTAACATTTCTCTTTCTTGCTCTTCTTAAATATTTGTATGTTTGCTTATATTTTGCGTTTTTGTTTTGGTCTGTGTGAGATTTCGATAGATTTTCGATAAAAAATTAGAGAAGACATCGATATCATCGAGGTTGGCAAGATGATTCAGAATGAAACAGTGTTTCAATCTTCACTCGCTCTCAGAAATTTGTATGGAAATTAGCGAGTTTCGGTACTCGTTTCCGTGTCGAAACAAGATTGAGAGAGAAAATGCAGAAAAAAAGAGCGAAACACGTTATGTGGAGACATGGTATTAGGCTTTATGGTATCTAAAGACGCAATTAAAGTTGCCCTACAATCGTTTTCTTATCAATAAAAAAAATGCGTTCTTTTTAAATCAATAAAGTGTATGTATACATGAGTAATAAATGTGTACATATGTAGGTATGACGTACGTACGGTTTTCTTGTTTGCATATACATAGTATGTATGTATGTATATACATTAGGGTGGTCCCCAAATGTATAGCATATTTCCTTAACCTCACCCCTCAGTCGATGCTAATATAGTCGAAGATGCCACATATGTATGTATGTATGTATTAATTTTGGTCGCGATCGAAGACTGTTAAGGGTTGTCGCAGAGCGGTTACATAGGTACCTATTATAATATGAACTCTGACACCTCTGTGACAATCCCTAACCATCTACGATTGGGACCAAATTTTATATGTAGTAGGTATCTTTGGCCGTACTTTAACCGATTTAGGGTGAGAGAGACTGAAAAAAAATTTCATTTGATTTTTAAGAGCTACCCTAATGTACATGTACATATATAGTACATCGTGATATGATATGATGTGATATTTTCATTGATATGGTTTGCTGTATGATTATTTTGTGTTTTTTTTCCAATTTTATCCTCGACTTTTAGATTTTGGATCAGCTTGCCGATCAATTTTTTTTGGGTTTGAGAAAATTTTGTTGTGTACATATCGTTGTACCATACGAAAATTAGCAGACGATTTTTTGTGGCTGACGAAAAGTAACAAGTTCGACTTTTGGCCGACGAAAAGTAACAAAATGGAGTTTTGGCTGACGAAAACTATCAATTTCGTTTAAACAACAACAATTTTAATGTAAAAATAGTATATAATTACTGATACTTTTCGCCAGCCAAAAGTCGATTTTGTTAATTTTCGTCGGCCAAAAGTCAAATGTGTACTACTTTTCGTACAGAATTTTTTTATTGATAGCTTTCGTCAGAAATTTTAAATATGCCAGTTTTCATATGGTACGACGATATATAAGTATGGTTTTTTATATTTGTTTTTGTTTTTGCAGCCCAAAAATAGCCGAAATTTCATAAAAATGTGGTTAAAGGTTTCGCAAATGCTCTTTCTGATGGTGATTTTGGAGTTTTAGTGAAAAACACTTTCAAGAAATTTAAAGATCGACTAAAATGGTGTCCACCATCAGAAAGAGCTTCTTCAAAACATTTGGTTGAGTTTTACGAAATTTCGGTTCTTTTTCGGCTGCAATGAAGGGTTTTAGTATAAAAAGACTTTCAAGAAATTTAAAGGTCGGCTAAAATGCTGTCCACCATCAGAAATAGCATCTTCAAAACTTTTATCCACATTTTTATGAAAACTCGGCTCTTTTTGGGATGCAAAAACAAAAACAAGAATAAAAATCCATTGTATACATAAATATGTATGTATGTACGCAACTAAATTTTCTCAAACCCAAGAAAAATGTATGTAATTGATATGATTCCATTACAATTACTTGTAATTGGAGATTTTCTATTACATTTGCAAGTAATTTGTAATTGAAAATTTTCAATTACAATTAGATGTAATTGGTAATTGGTATTTTTCAATTACAATTACATGTAATTGTAATTGAAGTTGTAATCAATTACAAAATATAATTGACGGTGCACAGGTCTGGTATAATTCCCTTGGAATACAGTGAAAAACAGTCATTAAGGGTTTGTAACAGTCAACTAGACAGACATCCTCCAGCTCAGTGATGCCAATATTCTTGGACCAAAAATCCCTACGGCATGCCAAAAAATTCCCTACTTTTCCCTACGCTAACAAAATTTTTCCCTACAAATTTCCCTACGCCGTATTTTCTCTATATTGACATACACACACACAAAATTGATGCAAATAAAGTTTTTATTCAAAAAACCACGTATGCATACATAGAAATTTTTATGTTTCTAAGTATATTTTCAGGAACCTTCTTTTCATGTTCAAGGAAATGAAAAATTTCCTTACTTATTCGCTCAGAAGCTGATTTCGGAAGAGTATTTAGAAGCTCGAGACATTCAGGTACAATATATACATATATCATCGACTGGCAATGTTTCGTGAGGTGACCTAATCAATCCTTATTAGTGATGAGCGATATATCGCAAACGGTGATTTTTTCACTGTGAATAAAAAATCGCAAATCGCAATTGCGATCACTTTTTCAAAATAGCAGTTCACTACTTATTGGGAACTGCTATCGATGTAGCAAGTAGGCAGTTCACCTATGTGAATCGCAATCGCAAAAGCATTATAAATTTCTTTTTGTTTATACTTTTGAGCAGACCACATACGTATATAGAAATAAAAAAAAAATTATTGAATTTACAATTTATCTTTGAAAAATGTTTACAAACAGCGAAATTACTGCGGAATACGTTGTTATTGCTATCATTTTGTTAACATAAAATGAAGACAGGTTATATCGCTCAGAAATCGCAAAATTAAACTCTACCGGTAACTGATGATTTTATAGCAGTCCATGCAAACGCAATAGCAGTTTAAAATCGCAGTGATTTAAAAATAGCAATCACCGAAATCCAGATATCGAAAAATCGCAATTTCGCTCATCTCTAATCCTTATTTCGTTTCTTAATCAAATTTTGAGTCAGCTTATAAAATATTTTAGTTTACTCCAAATAAATTTCATGTATTAACGGCTTTTCGGTTACCCCTGACTGCAAACCATCTAATGGGCACGGAAGCGCATAACACCCTGGATTACAAACAACAACACATCCCTTGTTCTCTCCCCTACGGAGATTCAGGAAATCATAAAGAATACCAAAACCTCAAAATCAGTCGGACCAGACGGCATATCCATGTTGATTCTAAAACATCTCCCTAACATTTGGAAGATGGCAAGGATCATTCCCATACTTAAACCGGGGAGGCTAGCCAATGCAGGAGAATCCTATCGCCCGATATATCTCCTCTCCCCGGTATTAAAGAGACTTGAGGCCGCCATACTACCATATATAAACGGACATCTACAACTTGCCACACATCAACATTGATTCCGGAAATCGCACAGCAAAACAACAGCTCTAACGCCATAAACACGCAGATAGTGCGCGGTCTCAACCAACGACGCCCCTGCGAGAGAACGGTCCTCGTGGCACTTGATTTGTCGAAAGCCTTCGACACAGTCAATCATGCCACCCTAATGGAGGATCTAGACGTCTCGAGCCTCCCGCTGAGGCTGAAAAGGTGGACTTCGAACTATCTGAGTCGTCAACAGGCATCGGTTGAGAATAAAACAGGGAGTTCCACAGGGGGTGTCCTGTCCCCGTTGTTAGTCAACCTATACATCTCCACACTCTCACTTCCACCTTAAAGAGTTCGTATTATATCCTAAGCCGATGACTGCTCGATTATGGCGTCAGGCACCGACATAAATGACTTAGGCCCACTTGCGCAATATCCAGGGTTAAATTTATAAATCTCGAGTTAAGTAACTCTGAGTTAATTGGTTAATTTTTTAACCCAGCCTGAACATATAATTTAACCCGAGTTAGTTAACCCAACCTATGGGGGGGGGCAGTTTTCATTCAAGTTGGCATCACTGACTCATTTTTCATCTTTTGTTTTGATTATTCTCATTCGTTTGCTATTTTCAATTTGAAATTTGGAATGAAAGCATCGCAATTTGTGAAATTTTGTGGATTAAAATAAAACAGAAAATTATTTCGTGGTATTATATTTTTCGTGAAAATTGTGCACATCTCCACTGACGGACGGACGTGTATATGCAACATTTCATAAAGTGGTGCTCTACGTCGCAAACGCAATTAACTTTATCAATTTAGTCATACGGCATCAGCTTCTCCACATCCGAGATCACCATATACAACATTTTCATCATATTTCATCGATCAACTTGCATCCTATCATGTAATAAAATATTTATTATTTCAGGGCTTTCGCTTTGCTTTAAAAAGTTAATCCTTAGCCGGTATAATTCCCTTTCTGGGGTAATGGGTTGGCTTTCAATTAAGGAAGCACGCTCCGAGAAAAGCCACTTTTTCAGGGAGGTAGAGGTGCCGGAGGTTTATACATAGGAGATATTTCTTGATAAAATTGGATGGGTCCATAGATATGTATTACCCCGGCTGATGATTATTTTTTTAAAGCAAGGCCGAAGGCCGCCAACGTAAAAAGGTGTTCTACACACATATGTATATGCATATGTGCGCGTTTTTAGACGTGCGTTTCCTCGGTAATAGTGGGGTAATATATATGTACCCATCCAAATTCGACAACAAATATCGCGTAAACTATAGGCCTCCGGCAAGTTTTGATTTCAGTTCTGATATCTGTGAGTGCTCCTCTACCCCCCTGAAAAGTTATTTCTCTCGGGGCGTGCTTCCTTATGGAACGCCTGGTCCCTTAACTGATTGAAGTAATCAGCACGTTCTGCCACTCTTCTAAAAAACCATAGCTGAAAAACTGTATAATTTCTTCATCATCGTCCGATAGAAGAAATTCGTTAATTAATTAATTCGTTAATTAATTATTAAAAAAATCACAATAAAATTTACGTACATAATATGATGTACGTTTTTTTTTTTTCAAATTTAACTTCGAGTTAGGCATTTAACCCTCCAAAATTGGAGGGTTAAATATTTAACATTTTAACTCCGGGTTAACTCCTAACTCATCGATCTGCAAGTCATTTTATTAATTTAACCCGGCATGAAGGGTTAACCTCGAGTTAAAAAGATAACTCGAAGTTCTGCAAGTGGGCCTTATGCTCGAAAATAAACGGTTATCTCTCAGACCTTTCCCACTTCTTTACATCGCGCTCCCTCGAACTGCAGCAGTCCTCCGCGACCCTGTTCACGACATGGACGAAGGAGGTTAAGCTAGAGCTTGGCATACGGATAGGGAATATGCCCATCCCTACCATAAAAACCCAAAAATCTTGGGTGTTACTTTCGACAGCCTAGCTTCCTTCTCCGCGTATACGATGGCGAATAAGGCAGCACCTGGGGAAAAGACAAAGAAACCCTTATCGCAACATACAAAGCAATCGGCCGGCCGGTCTTTAACTATGCATCGCCAATATGGTCGCTGGGGACTTGCAAGACGCAGTGGAAGAAATTCCAAGCCTGCCAAAATTCGGCGTTACGTACCGCTACGGGAAGTCTACTCATGTCGTCGGAACACCACCTACATCACAAGGCACAGGTGCTCTCAGTTGAGAATCATAACATCACGCTTAGCAAACAGTTTCTCCTTGGATGCTACCGCAGAGGTCATCCAAACAACCATCTAATGGAGCCCGAACCGCATAAAATACATAATCAACCACTAGACCCCACAACATACAGGCAGGCAATAAATGAGATACACAACGAAACAGTCCCACCTTCGTTTCAACCCGCCCCGCGTACATAATAATTAGAGACCAACCACCACCAATAGCTGCAGAAGAACTAGAGTTGCCCAGAGAAACCCGAGTCACCTTATCACAATTAAGGTCGGGATTCTGTAGTAGGCTTAATTCCTACAGGGTCAGAATCGATCCAAACATACGTATGTCCGGCATGTGGAGAGACGCCGAATGACACACAGCACCTCCTTGCATGCCACCTGAAACCAACTAACTTAACACCCTTGACCCTCTGGACAAGCCCAAAAGAAGCTGCAACATTCTTGGGTCTTCCGTTAGGTGAAATTGATGACAAATTGTGAGCAGAACTCATCGGCTAAGCAGGGCTTAGTACCGCTACAACAACAAAAACAACCCTGGATTAGGGGTTTTTCTGTGAACGAAGCTAACGAAAAAAAACTTTTGCTCCGAGGCACTGTAAGCAGGTAAAATAATATATTGCCAGATCAGAACAAAGTACAATTTTGAAATATTGCATTCAAGGATGCAGAAATATTGTATTTGTACGTAATAAAAAATTTTAGGTTCTTAGAAAAAATTAATTCGTTGCAAAGAAACGAAAATTTTTAACTTCAAAAATTCCCTACATTCAGCTAATTTTTGAAAATCTGTCCTTTTTTCCCTACACTGCAAATTTGAGGTCGAATTTCCCTACATGTAGCCTCTTTTCCCTACACTTGGCATCACTGCTCCAGCTTATAATTGCGAAACACTAAAAGCGCTGAAAAAAATAAAATAAAAAACATGTAGCGTAGCGTTACAATAATACAGCCAGCACTGTAACATCCGAACTTGCGCCTAAAACCCCTCTAGGAAAATAGAGCAAATACACCAGCATCAACCAATAGCATTTCGCTGCCTACCAATAGCAAGCGCCGAATCAGCCAGTTCGAACCACTATCCGTAGGTAAGCCAGCGGGAGCATACGCTTCTAAGGCATATTAAACCACCCGCTAGCTGGCTTGGTGTAGGAGATGGTTATGGCGTGGTATACTAACCGGAGTCTCCGTAGTTTTTCCGTAGGTTATACCCTTAGTCTATAGCAGTTACACCGTCACCCAGGGCCGTACCCAGGAACTTTTCGTAGGGGGTTTTCATCGTAGATTTTTTTTTTTTTTTTTTTTTTTTGAGAAAAATATATAACCTATTTCGTGCACTAAATAAAAATAATAAAAAAAATTTGGTTTCTAAAGTGCTATTTAGGAGAATAATTTTTTTACAAAACTTGATTTTCAAATTAGGGTTTTTATAAGAAGTTTTAAAAATCAGGAAACTTTTATTCATTTAAGAATTAGACTGTTCTATTGCAAACACGATGAATACTTTTTTATTGGATATTTTATCCAAGTGAAAAAAAAATATTTTATGGACGAAAAACTCGGTTAGATTACCCAACCATGTGGAAACGAAAACAGCTGTAAAAGTCCGCCCCAAGATTTTTAGCTTATGTTGAGACTCTAACTTGTTTTTTTTTTTTGCAACTTTGTTATTTGACATCCGATTTTTAAAATTGATAGATATGTTATTATTTTAGTCTTTTGAGCAGGGTTTGAAATTATTTTCAACTTTTTTTTCATTTCCATTGAATTTCATTTTCATTTGAAAATTAAAAAATAAACAGCGTTCTACTGTACAGCAACTGGGCAGGCTTAAGTTTCAAAAAATTATAGTCGACTGTTGCTGTATTGTGGAAATTTTTACAGCACTGTTGTTGTTGTGTTTTTTTTACTTTATGGGAACACAATCGAAATTGTAATGTACAAAAAAAAATTTTTAAAAAGCCGTACTGAAAACTAAAATTCTGTTTATCTGTGCTTTGCTGTCGACTGATCTGTTTGAAATTACACAGTAAAGCAACAGCACAAATAATGCCTCAGACACACATGTGGTATGAATATTATAATATCAATACTATGATTTGGCTTTACTATGAAAATTTTCAATTAAACTACAATATGAGAGTGACACATATGTGGTATAGATCGCAATATTTCTACTATACTACGATGTGTGTCTCTAGCATAAACAAACAAATATATTCGACTGTTCTGTGATTCGACTTCAGATATTTTCAGAGGGAATCGAAATTCAAAAGTTTTCAAAAAATTATGGTAACTTTCCCAGAACAGCAACAGCTTATTTTTTTGAGACTGTTGGTGTTATGCTGGCAAACAGTGCTTGGGAAGCTTTATATCTTGCTCTAATATCCTTTGATCTGTGAAGTGGTTTTCATATAGTTGTGTCACCTAGCCGAGTTTTTCGACCATAAAACATCCTTTTTGTTTCACTTGGAAAAAAATCGCCAAAAATAAAGTATTCATCGAATCTTTTTAATATTACGCTTAAAATGTTTGCAATAAAACAGAATAATTTTAAAAAGCATAAAACTTTCCTGATTTTTACAACTTCTTATAAAAACCCCAATAAAAACAAAATTTTTTTCAATAATCGCAAAAAATCAATAAAATTTTGACTTTGAAAAGTTAGTACTGAAAATAGGTGAAATCGGACTATAACAAGGCACACAAAATGTTATAATCCAGACACTAATAAAACCGAGTAATGAATTTTCAGCCATGCAATGACTTTATGCAGTTATAAGGAAATATGCTAAAATTTTAGAAAATGTATATAACATAATTTAATTTATACTCGTAAGTGGTATGTCGTTAGAAGCGTACTTTAATTATCTTTCGAACGGAGTAGATGCGGTTTGCGAGTACTTGTAACTTCAGCGAAAAGAATTTTTTATTGAAGTTGTAACCACAAAAACCCAAAATTACGTCATCTCAAAACCCTAACCATAAAAAAATGGTTTTGACCTCAGCAGGTTCATGCCAGCCCTCCCCTATACCTGAAATTCTTGGTATTTTCTCAAATTAATTATTTGTAAACTAGTGTTTTCAACATATAGCTTTGAATATGATAGAATTAAAATATATCTACCAGAATTTCGTGGGGGTTCAAACACCCAAACCTCCCCCCCCCCTAAATACGGCCTTGCCGTCACCAACACCGCCTCTCCGCTGCCATACGCCTGCTACTACGACCTTCTCATCCAAAACCAACCTCATAAACATTTCTTTAGTATCTTTATTATATACATACATATATACGCACTTGAAATTTAAAAATTTGTTTTTTTTTTTCGCTTAAAGTAACCACAAAATCCTGACACAATCGACAGCTTATCGTATATGCAATTTACACCATGTCCATGTCCCCACCCCGTTTATAGCAATGCACAAATAAAGTTACAAATGACCTACATAAATATCAACGAGCAGATAATATTTTTATAAGACACAAAGGGACTAAAAATATTAAAAATAATAAAAATATACATATACAACAACAACAACAACAAAGACAATAACCACAATATGCTATTTAATGGCGAATAATCTACACGATGTTAATCGCTTTACGAGCATGAAACACCGCACACACCACACACACCACACTCCACCACCCAACATTCAACAGCAAAAGCAAAAGCATTTTCTTTCACCAGCCAGCAGCCAGGAAACAGGAGAAAACAACAACAACAAAAAAACAAAGAGTAGAACTTTATTATTTGTTTATGATTTATGCGAATATTTATGATGTGTAAGGGATCTGATGGTTGAGTGGGCGGGGGGCAAACAGCAACCAGCAGCAGCAGGTCGATTGATATGGATATCATGCACACCTAATGCGTGATTTGATTTGAGGTTATGGAGAGGGCCATTGGCTGGCTGCATGAATGGTGAATGTTGTTGGGTGGGAGAGGGTGGTGATTTTGGTAAGTTTAGTATTTGACCAACTCAAGCATCTCTTACCACACAAATGTAGGTATGTACGAATGGTGGCAAAGCTAATTGACACATGTGAATGCTTTCGATGAAAATTGATCTTTTTCTAGCGATTTTTTTTCACATTTTTTTTCACACATATGTATGTATGTACATATGTACGTTTGTATTTACACTAAAGTGGACAGACGCGTGCTGGTCCTTTGCCCTTTTTTTGTGCATTTAAGTGGAAACTATAGATAAATATTTTTATATGTTTTATGGATATATGTAATCAATGCAAGAGCTTAACTGTGTAACCTAAATCAAACGCACGCCGTCAATTTACTGTCAAAAATTTCTCATGCCCATACAACTTGTATGGGAGTAACCGAAATTGAACGGCGTGCGTAAAAAGCAAATTCGACGCCCAATTTTTGTTTTGCGTGACAGTTGAAATTAAGCATTGTGGGTGATTGTTTGCAAAAAAATTGACACTTGCTTTTGATATCGTGTCTGTTAGGTACATATTCCACAAAATAACAAGATTTTCTCTGATTTTCTGTATTTTTCTATTTCTTTATCTGAACACGCACGCAAGTCAATTTCGGTTCAACGCATATGAAAAATTTGCGTGCGTGCGTTAAATTGACGACTTGCGTTTGATTTAGGTTACACAGTAAGAGCCCGTGCACAATTGGCTTTGTCTGCTCCAACTTT
Source organism: Urophora cardui (assembly GCA_960531455.1). Lineage (NCBI taxonomy): Eukaryota > Metazoa > Arthropoda > Insecta > Diptera > Tephritidae > Urophora > Urophora cardui. The sequence goes on along the minus strand of OY482671.1, from coordinate 2,230,699 downwards.
GATAGAAAAAACCTTAAAGCAAAGCGAAATTCCAGATGCTTGCTACAATTAACACTTTGACAATTTCCACTTCACTTCTTTGCTTTAATTTATAAACCTGATTTTTGGTAATATATTTGGGGAATTTGCTTTTTTCTGCTTATTCGAATGTTATTTTTTACTTTTCTCTGCTCACTTCTCACGAAATTGCGCGAAATCGCTAAAATAAGTGTAGATATACAAACATACACACACACACACAAGGGGAGATGTTTGTCAAAGTGGAAAAAAGTTGAAAGATGGCTAACTTTATACTTTGCTTTACTCGCTTCACCTCAATTGTGAACATGTCCCTTTAAAAAGCACATGCTGAACAGAACTGTCAAAGCAAAACTCTGAAGCAAAGCGAGGTAGAAGTCAATTGTGCACGGCTTATAAGAGATAGAAAAAAAGGAGAAAAAATACAAGTAATATATGTAAATAACAAAAGATGAGTGGGTTGTGTGTGAAGTGAACGGTCCAAAGAGGTGCTATATCTATAGGCACATATGTACATATGTATGTACATTGTACATATCTGGGTATGAACGTGTGGGGAAAAGTAATAATTGAAGTAAGAGGTGAGTTGAGCTGCTGTGTGGCGGTGGAGATGGAGGTTGAGCATTTGGTGCGAGATGCTAAAATAAATGGATTTTTGAAATTTGGATAATCTCTTCACATACCCTGCAAGAACTGTGCAGGTCATTTGACCGGTCATATGACCGGCAGGCATGACCAAAAGTTTTGGGATATTTCCTATCACATTCTTAAGGGCATCGGGAACTTTTGTGACCGTTTCATTCATCACGTTCCCGTATGTATATTTTCAAATTCCATTTTATCCTTATCTATCTCATTGGTTTTGAACTTGGCTAGAAACACATACGAGTGCAAATGTGTTGGTATATTATATTTTTGTAATAGTGTTAGTACTTTCGGTCACACAATTCTAGCAGGGATATGTATGTATGTGACATCAACAGACATATACCTACACAAGTTTGCCGCCTATGTAATCATCAATTCTGGCTACCACTGTATTGCTCAATGGACAGCGGTCAGCGGTCTTTTACGCGTGTGTGTGTGTGTGTGTTCGGCTGTATCATATGACATCAGCAGAAATTATTACTTTTTCCTAATCGAACTTCTTCCGTTTGCTGGCCGCCGCAATGAGAAAGCAATAAATAAATATGAAGTGATAATTTGTTGGTTTTGTACACCGAGAAAAAAGATACTGGTAGATCAACGGGATTACGGATTAAAACAACAGATTACGGATTACGGATTAAACCACAGTCAAATCACATCCAAAGGATATATCTGTTAAATTGACAGGCGTTATTTTGGTTTGACAGTTTTATTGTTGAACTACTCTGAAAAGAAAAAATCGCTGTGAATTCAAACACTTTTTCTGTTAAATCAACAACTTTCCGCAGTTGAAATCTTGTCACCTAAAAATAAATCCCTTTGTGTTTTTACATGGCCATTTATTTCTAATATTTACTTTATAATGTGTATTTTTAGAGCATTGGCAAGTTTCTTAAATCTTTTGTTTGCATTTTTCTCTTCATCCTCCCCCAGTTCGGTTTCCAAGTACAAATATGTAGCTTCATCTCCGCTTGTTTTCCATTGCGGCACCTGCTTCGCCTTCACTACTTGCTTTTTGTGTTCTCTATTTTACATTATCCTCTGATTTCTAACAATGACAGCAACATGAAATTCAATCCAACGGCATCATATGTATAGTGCAAAAATCAACATTCAACTTTATATTGAATATTGAACTTTAGTGGCTTTTATACTTACCTTTGTTCGAAAAGCATCGGTGAATAAATACTTACCTTTGTTCGAAAAAGCATCGGTGAATTAAAACTCATTCACGTAAGCAAAGCAACAAGAAACAACGGAGAAAGCTGGCAAAGTACATATATACTTTTTCTTTTGATAGTCAACAGTAATGATTTGTTGAATCAACAAATAAATATAAAGGTTACAGCAACAGATATTATGGTTAAGTTAATATGAATAAAAATGTTTGTTAATAATTGATGATCACTCCTGTTGAACTAACAAATAAGTTTTAATAGATCTATTTGTTAAAGTAAAAGATGTTTTCGTTTATATAACTCTAAATGTGTCTACTTAAACATATTTCTGTTAATTTAACGAATTTTGGTATTAACAGAAGAAAATTGTTGATACTACTGTGATTATTTTTCTGAGTGTATAATGAATCTAGTGCGAGTATGATAGATTTTTTGCTTTTGCTTTTCTTTTGTACGGTGGGTGATAATTTATTTTAGGATATCAATTTATGACTAATGGGTTTTTTCTCAATTCTTTTTCTATTTGTTAACATATGCAAAGTGACGGTTAAGTGACAAAGCAGCGATTTGGCTTTAAATAGGAACGTGCTAGGGTTTGTTTCGCGAGTTTAGAATCACAAGGTACCTCTGTCAGACGGTATACCTCTTTAAGGACATGATGCATACGAACTAGATTTACATAGGTACGCGTCGTTTGATTTATTGCTTATTTTATCAGCCGACTGTGTCAGCATGCCATGTCTCGTAGCATCTGGCAACTCCATTGTGCCATGTTCATGTCTCGTTAACTCAGTGATGATCGGTCGATATCCGAATGCATAGCATAGACCTCACGATTCGTATAAGACTTCTCCAAAAATGCTATTTCCATGGAGCTTTGAAACCGATGCTATAATATTTTCAAAGCGAATTTTTTCATATACAAGCATATACTGAGATTCTGGGTCAATATAATGTTAATTTATGTAATGATGTATTGTGGAACGATCCTCCGTCATCCCTTGTCAAGTTTGGTTTGGAGACAAACCAGTTTCGGCTAATATGCGCCATCTTCAGTGAATTTATGTATGTATGTATTTATGCCCTGCCATTACCATAATGAATTTGCCTTTGTATGTATCTATTTATATCAAGAAGCTACCAATAACTACAGCGCAAAAAATCAAAATGAAATATTATGTAAACTATCAAAATCACAAGCGAAGCACTTCCTCTAAATGTCAACGAAACACAAAAACGTGATACACGCGCATACAAGAGAAAACGACAAAAACGACGCGACGGAGTTAAAAGCGTAACAAGAAAAAACTATCAACGATTGCCTTTTGACTGACTGACTGGCATACGTTCAATGCCAATTCAATGCAGTCCACTTTGGTCGAGTCCACTCCAGTTCAATTCAAATCAAGTGAAGTTAAATCAAGTCAAGTCATCCGGTCAGTGCTGTTTCCGTTGAGGCTTGTGGGCGGCCGGCCGGCCAGCCAGCCAGATACAAAGAATAAAACTAATATCAGTGTCAACGAAAAAATTGGAATCAGCTAAAAGGTCAATGCCGATAAAGACGATTTGTTGTCAATAATAAAATAATGAAAATGTAAGCAACTTCCTATCGGAACAATAAGTGGCACAAGGACTAGGATACAATACATTGATATACGGTATGTACATACATATGTACACTTGTGTGCAGAACATAATGCCATTCAGATGAAAGAGCAGCACATAAGAAATGGAGCATCATGATATAGACAAATAATGGCCAGAAGTGTGAGGGGGATATATTTATACATATGTACATAAATAGCTAACCAAAAAACAGCGAGTACACAAAAGAGTTTGACAAACAAATTGACTTAAAAAACAAGCAAAGTAAAAAAGCAAGGAATGTCCTTTCATAAGATGACTCGACCGAGTCGCTGAACTTCCATTAAGCTTACATGGCGATTATCTGTGATGAGCTATGTAGATCTGATGCTAAAAAATGGTTGGTATCCCTAAAACGGGAAGAATGCAAACTTATAATCGGGGTCCTCACAGCACACTGTATTTTATCATCATTTGCGTTCAAAATAGGACTAGTTGATGAATGTGAATGTAGGGTATGCGGATTGCAGAAGGAGACTGCGGAGCATGTTCTCTGCTCCGGTTGTGCTTTGGCCAGGCTAAGGCTTCGGTTACTAAGGAAAGTTGTATTCAGTGATATCAAATCTGTATCCTAAAGGAATAAAGGAAAGGGTAAGGAATCTGCTGGTATTTGCCAGAGGCACGTGGTTGTTCTTCAGTTTGAGTACAGGCTTTTATAATAAAGGTTTTATATAAAAGTTTTATTGTAGAGGTTTTAATGTTCAATAAATTTTCTGTCAACGCTACGGACTCGCTCAGTCTATGTGAGCCCATTAATACCAGTCAGTCTAACCTAACCCAGACTCACATATCTGTCAAAGTGGTAAATGTGCGCATTCCATATTGTCAAATGGTACCGAAAATTCTTGCGGTTTGGCGGTCTGATTAACGCCTTGATATTATTTCATCGGAACAGAAATGATCTCACCAACTAACAACTTTTCAAAGCTGTACTCAGTAGAGTCTGCTTCGCCCTCCCCTCTTTCCAAAATAAATGTGCAATCCCACTGCTATTTTTTAAGAACTTCCGTCGATTTTCGACTCAATTTTTTTAAAAGCCTTTTAGCCATTTTCCAAGTAAGTATGCACCTTTGTAGCACTGAAAATTTGCCGCGTGTTTGAGAATTAACTTTTACTACTACGTATTTCCCAGACCACAAATACTTTCGCAGCCCTGGTTACAAAAAAAAAAGATACCTCACATCTTCTGCATACAATGAATACTTTTTTGAAAAATAAAATCACATAAAGTGCCATTCAGTTGCTTTTAATGGAAGCATCGCGTGTGTGTGTGACAAGCAGACGCACGTAATGTTATGTTCAGACACAACCTTAATTGAACATTAACAGCCGTTATTCAATTATCAAGCCTAATGATTCTCAATTTTCCATACAAAAATTGACCAAGTTAATGCTTCATCAGAAATTAATGAGTTCTTAATGAAGAACAATTCTGCATGCAACCCTGTTAAAAGGCTTGTTTCATAAGTAAAATGAAATGTCATGAAAAGAGAAATGTGATAAGCGTCAGTGTCCACTAAACAGGTTGGTTCGTCAGATCAGCTGCATTCTTGTTCTTCTTCATCAACTATCAAATTTGTTTTTATTTCTGCTTATTCTATACATGTATTCGTGTTTACGATTGGTAAAAATTGTGAGGTGAATGTCAAATTATTTCGTCCTCCTTGCAATTTTGACATTTAGGTTACGAGAGTTTGATATTCAGCTCACGACGTGTATGTGTGTATGTATCTTGAGCCGACCTGTTAAATGGGCCAAGTAAATTAAATATGTCTGAACACCAAATCTCAAGATGTTCAATCAACTCCAATTGACTTAATTAATTTTTATGTCTGAACATGATATTAGAATCACTCACTACATTTTCGCTGCACACGAGCGCCATTAGAACAGCAATTTAAATATCATATGTACGTAATTTACATAAAATAACAATAAATATGAAAAATCAAGTTATAATACAACAACAACAACAGCAGCGAAGGGGTAAAAGTAATATAATACAAGAACAAACAAGCAAACAAAAATCAAAATCAAATTTTGCGCTTTCACATGACCTCATTTCCTTGGCGGCCAATTTAATTGTGGTTGAACAAAAGGACCAAACAACACGCGCGATATTGAAGAATATTGAGGGAGGGGAGTACCTTCCTAGAAAATGCAATAAATATGCATGTATGTGAATATGTAATGAGTACAAGTACAGGAGAAGTGAATTGAAACTTCCCACGCTCACCGACGACATTGTATGCTAATTTGGTGACACTTGGGTTCAGAGGCGTTGAACCCGAAAGTGAGAAGACGACATGCATTACCGCCGCCGCTACGGAGCCGCACAAAGTAGGCAAATGTCGAACAAATAATGGCAAATAGTAGAAAATGAAAATTTACATAAAAAATACATATGTACACATTTTCACATCCCGCTTCAAGTTTTGAATTGTTTAAAAAGCCATTCCCTCGTTACTAATTTTGTCAACCTGTAAAATGATATCCAAGCTGATGGTCTTTTTTTGGTTTGCCGTGTGGTCTGCTTTCGTTGTCGCCGCAAAAAGCCGAAAGTTAAAAAGTCAGCGCACGTGTCGCGTAATTGCTTTGGGGATCTAAACACGAATTTTTGAAGCGATCGAAATATGAAGAAAGGGTGCAAAAAAATCGATGCACTTGAATACGAAAAATATATATACGAATATTGAAAATAAAAATAAGAAATCATCATAATAATCAAATGCACTTAAGAGCTTAATGCACTGCGCAAACGGTTTGTTTGAACGCAAACGTATTGGAAAAAGAGACAAAATGAAGTTTAACGGCAGGGTTGCGTGATTTCGAATCAATTTTGATTTCAAATCAACTTTCAAATAAAGAATCAACTTGGTTAGTGATTCAAAATTCTTTCAAATAAAAGATAAATTTTATTTGTGATTCCTTTCACAAAAGAATCAAAAATACTCTTTAATTCGTGATTCCAAACTAATTTCAAATCAAAGATAAATTTGATTTGTGATTACTTTCTCAAAAGAATCAAAAATATTTCTTGATTCAAAATATATTTTTGATTCTAAATAAATCAAATTTGGATTCAAAATAATTTTGATTTGAAATCAAGTTTGAATCAAGAATCAAAAAATTTTTGGATTCTTTTTTGAAACGAATCAAAAATAGAAATTATCTTTTATTTGAAAATATTTTAAATCAAGAATCAGAAAATATTTTTGATTCGTGATACAGCCAAATGAAAATCACGCAACCCTGTTTAACGGTCGCTGGAGCACCAAAAATATATAGTAACATCTCAATTGATTTCCACTCAGATGCAATATGAACTTTATATATACAAATTTGTTTGGTGTTTGCTCGGACTGGGGTTTGAACCCGAGACCTCTGCAGGGGCGGATTTACCTCTAGAAGCGCCCTGGGCAAACAAATCAAGCCGCGCCCCAATATTTCCAAAAAAAAACCGTACTTGCCTTCGTGTGGTGACATTTCATTACTGATATATTTTACGGATTGAAAAAATTTAATTCGATTCTTTTTTGCATTTTCTAACCTTCAATATGATCTGATCTTAAACCCTCATTATTAGGTGGCACAGATTTCGCAATATCATTAAATTGCAGTTCATCATACGAATCTGAAAAACAATTTTATAGTGAAAATGTTTCGTCCTGAAAATAAACTCACAGTTTTTGACAGTAGGGTGCCTCCCAGGTAGCGAAATCTAGCTTTCTGGCCCAGAATCTACCTAGGGCTAACCTAGCTGTCGATCAATTGACTTATGCATTTTTACCTTTTTGGTTATGATCAACAACGGAGTCATTTTCTTTTCGAGGAGTTTGAAAAAAAAAATCAAGTTTAGGGATTTTCGACAGTACATCTTTTTCTTTCTGCACCTTCTCGGTTGCACGTTTTTTGTATGCAGCGCCGCTTAACTTTTTCATATTTCCACTCATTCTTCTATTTTTCACAAAAACATTAATTCACTGACACTTTTTTGATGTTTTTAACTCGGAACGACTTTTAAGATTACATAAAATATACGCAGCTCATTGTATAGAGGCGCGAACTATTCAAATTAATCAGAAACAGAAAATATTCAGATCTTAGTTTCCTTTGAAAAAGTGAGCTCGCGCATTTCTCCGAAAAAATACTTCAATGCCTACTTAATTTTTAAATTTGAAATTTCAATTAAATTTGAGTCTTTCACGTCATTTACTGCACATAAGCTGCTAAAACTTGGTGTTTACATATAGCTCATTTGCTGCAGGACCGGCATAAATCAAAAAACGTGATTTTTGAGTTAATGCTGCAGAATAGTTAGTTACATCATACTTCATTTGAGTAAAAAATTCTTTATGATTATTTGAAAACTAAGCGCTTCAGATACAAACCAAATGTTACATTTACTTGCGCACCATATGGCGGTTGAATCTCAAAATTGCCCTTTCTGAAAAGTTGTGTAGTTTGAAAAGTGCAAATGCAGCAAATGAGCGATACGAGTATATAAGTCCCACTGCGGCGAAGGTTAAGAACTGTACCAATGCACTGTGGTTCAAAATCGAAATATTGACGAATTAAACCGAATTATCGACTTTTGATTTGCCCAAAAAAAAATAATTACCTTTTATTACACATTACTGTAGTAAATAAAAAATAAATAAAAATACAGCTGAGTATAAAAATAGAATCAGCTGGCCATCACTTGTTTGGCAGAAAGCTTTCAAAGTCTTGATTTTGATTTTTGTATTCGTAAAAAAGATTTTACTCAAATTATATAAAAATCTCAAGTGGTGATAAAAAGCTAACGAATTTGAATAAGGTGTGTTTATAAAATGGAAAATATTAATAAACGTATGTAAAATCAAGAACAACAAACTTTTTTCTGAAACAATAATAATCATTAATATAATTTTGAGTTTAAATAAGCCGTGTTGTATTTTGATTTTTGTGAGTTTTTTCTGTGTTAAATAGAATATAAATAAGTTGGATCAAATAGGATCAATACAAATTATATATGTAGTTACAGCTAATAGTGTCCTCTTTAATGCAAATGTTATTTTATCTGCGGGAGTTTGCAAGCGAGGCTACAATTTCACTTTTTTCAGAGCAAAGTAAACTTCGAAAATGGCGATACTTTACAATTTTATATTGATAATAAAGATATAAAACTCATTTATATATAGGGTTTAAAAACCTAATAATTTCCCTTGAAAATAACGTTACACTTTTTCGGATATCTTCTTTACTACCTGAGATATTGTTATTTAAATTTCATTAACTTGCTAAAAAAAATAAAAAACTTTAAAATTTACTATCGCAAAGTTAATGAATTTAAAATAACAATATCTCTAAAACTACACGTAACATCGAAAATCTGACTTCAGATTCAGATTCGGCGTATCGAAAACCTTTAGAAAAGTAAAGTTTTATCTCTATTTGAAATTCAACCTAAATTTACAGTTTCCACTATGTATGGGAGCAGCAGCAAAAAATGGGCGTGGCTCGCCCATTTTCGTCATGAGAGATTACTTTTACCTTTAAATACCCTATGAAACCGATATCTTAACTCTAACTATTTTATTCCTCAAAAACTGAATTTTGAACCATAGTGCAATGTTCTGAAATGTATTTTGATTAATTTTTTCTCTGTAAAAAATTGAAAAAATCTTTCATTCTTGTTGTAATATTGAAAAAAAACTTTTTTTGGTAAATAAAAAAATTTTTTCTTTGTCTTAGTTTTGGCGCCCCTATTGAAACGGCGCCCTGGGCAGGTGCCCATGTTGCCCCTATGCAAATCCGCTCCTGGACCTCTGGCATAGCAGGCGAGCACTCTACCCACTGCACCACAGCGGCCACACTTTATATACAACTTTATATACATGTGGGAATTTTCTATGCACTATGAAGCGTTAAATGGCCATCAGCCAATATCCAAAAAAAGAAGAATTCTTCAACTCACCTCAAGTGACTGCTCAATGCCTCAAATTCGACTGTCACATGCCCCTTGATTTGCTTCTTCTGTACACAAATTTCCCGCTTGCTTGACAAACGACTTGCGTAGTGTATATAGTATGTAACATACATACATACATATGTGCTCCCTCAAGGCATCTATGCAAGCAATAGCGAAATATGCATACATTTTTATAAAAACTAATACATAAATGCATATAAAACAACAACAACAATTAATATAGAAGTGCATGCGCTGCGCTCGCACATAACAAATTATGTTTTTGATTGCTTATTGTCTCATATTTCACTTTGGCCATTTATGTAGGTACACAAATTTATTTAGCTGCTACCTTTTTATTATTGTTTGTGCTCCTTCTTCCATGTGCTGTGTTGTGTGTTTGATATGTGTGCTTTTTCTTCCTGCTGCTCTGCATAGGTACATATGTACGTAGGTGTTTTTGTTGATTGCCTCTGCACGCCAACCCTTTACTATTTCCTTTCTTCTTTTTTATACTCAGCTGTACTAGTACACAGAGTATTATAGTTTTAATGACATAACGGTGGATTGTAACAGAATGAAATAATCGAGATAGATATAGACTCATATATATCAAAATGATCAGGGTGAAAAGAGAAATCGATTGAGCCATGTCCGTCCGTCCGTCCGTCTGTCCGTCCGTCCGTCTGTCCGTCTGTCCGTCCGTCTGTAAACACTCTAACTCGTGCAAAAATTGAGATATTTCGATGAAATTTGAAATGCAAGTTGGTATCGAGACTGGGACGGTTGGTATTGAAAATGGGCGAAGTCGGACCATGACCACGCCCACTTTTCCTATATAGAAAAAATCGGAAATTTGGTATCTCAGTCACTAATATAGCTGGAGCGATGAAATTTTACCCACGTGTTGAGCTCAGGCCCCTAGGAAGAATTTTGATGAAATTTTGGAAAATGGGCGGTGCCACGCCCACTTATTAAGGGTCAAACCTTGAAAGTTTTATATGTCATAACTCAGAAACCATTGAAGATATATCGATCAAATTTGGTACGCGTCATGTACTTACTTAGGCAAACGTTTGGACGGAAAATAGTTAAAATCGGTTGACGGCCACGCCCACTTTTATATCTGTATATTATAAAGTGACCTAATAAAAACATTTTAAGCCATATCTCTGTCAAATATAAAGATATATCATTGAAATTTTGTCGCATGAGTCCAACTATGGACATAAAACAAAAAACACAAACATTTTGGAAAATGGGCGGTGCCACGCCCACTTATTAAGGGGCAAACATTGAAAGTTTTATGAGTCATAACTCAGAAACCGTTAAAGATATATCGATGAAATACGGTACGCTTGATATACTTACTTAGGCAAATGTTTGGACGAAAAATTTCCAAAATCGGTTGACGGCCACGCCCACTTTTATATATGGGTCTTATAAAGTGACTTAATAAAAACATTTTAAGCGATATCTCTGTCAAATATAAAGATATATCATTGAAATTTTATAGCAGGAGTCCAACTACGGACATAAAACGAAAAACACAAAAATTTTGGAAAATGGGCGTGGCACCGCCTCTTTTTAGAAACAGGAATATACGAGATTTCTGAGCCTATAACTCGACAAATAATTGAGATATTATAACGAAACTTGGTTTATACACTTTTATAACTTGTGTTAATATACACGCAAAAATTTATTGAAATCGGTTTATGACCACGCCTACTTTTTAACAAAGATATTTCTGGAACACCCTTTGGGAATTTGTAACGTGACATCTTTGTAACTAGAAGTCATAAAGGAATGAAATTTTGCACAAATAATAATATTCATATGCTTGGTTGGACGACTGATAAAAATGTTGAAAATGGGCGTGGCCACGCCCACTTTATGCGGCACTGGCTTTATATAAAATAATCCGTGTTTCCATCAAACGCAAACAAACAATGAAAGCATACAGCTGAGTATCTAATGTTCGATTCCACTCGAACTTAGGCTTTCTTACTTGTTTTGTGTGTTCTTCCTCTTATGGTAGCCGTTCACGCTTTTTTGTAGTTGTGCAATTTGAGGACTTCCGTTCGGCTTCTCAGGCAGGCCGGCAAACGACGACTGTTGTGCGGTGTGGCGTTAATTGCTTGTTGTTTGGGCTATTAAATAAGTCAATAAAATATTTGTGTGTGCTTTTGGAAAACTTGAAATGTGAAAGGTTTCGAAAAAAAAAACAGCTCCTAACACTAACACTTCGGACAACAGACAGAGTTCCCACTTAGCCTGACTCCTTTTCTTACTCGTTGCGTCTGGCCTAGTTTTCCACGCTAGCATTTTTCTTACACAAAAAACATTCTCTATCGAGCAACCTTAAAGCGGTTATTCAAGAGCATCTCTCTTAACATTTCAACGAGTGGGTAGATAAGAAGTGGCCACAGTCAAGCAAAGTTCTTTCTTCCTTCCCACAACTCTCTTCAATTTCCCAATAAACTCTCAACCAAACGAAAGCGTGCTCATCCAAATAAAATTGCAACAACTAGAAATGATTTACTTGCGCCGTAGAAAAATATGAAAAATGTCAAAATTAAAATAACTGATAATTTATTTGCGGACCAACAAAGCAATTATTGTACATAGTACAATGGAAGAGAATGAATGCACAAATCAAAAACCCAAGAAAGAAAGAAAGAGAGAGAGACATCAATGGTCCATTGCTAAACACTGAAAATATAAAACAAAAAAGCTGAAAGAAGCTTCAGCGCTCAAATGAGCAAAAATAAAAAATAAAAATCAATTGTAAAGAAGGCAACGATGAAAGTAAAACGCGCTTTGGGACATGAACTAACGAGCAAAAGTAGTGAGCGAGTTAACGAGTGTGAGTGTTGTACTCGCCGCACCGGAAAAGTAAAGGATTCAGGCCATTAAGTGCCGGAAGTGTGACAAAAACAAGTGAGCTTGAACTTGGCAGCCAAAAAAAGGAATTCTTGGTTGCTTGGTTGAATGGAATAGCCAAATATTTGCATACGAAATGGGTTTATTAAAATTTATTAGCTTTTCAGTACAAAAAAATGGCACAAAGAGCTGAATTAGTGCGGTAGAAAGTAGCAGAAAAATACACCAACAGTCTGATAAAGGAGACAGAAATTACAGATTAATGTTTATGTATGTATGTACCTTGGACAAAAGGTTGGCGTGTGACGCAGCTTCCAAAGTAGAGCGATGCGAAGACTGCTTCCATCCATTTTTGGTACTTCATATTGGTACTTCGGAGGGGGGAGCTTCGGGCTCTTGTGAGGGTGATAACAGGACACAATCCATGGGGACTTCATTATCTTAGCACCCGTCCGGCCTTCGCTGACGATCGTGAAAGCAAAAGAAGGTGCTCTTCTTCTTTCTGTTTTGTAAGTTGTTGATTTTACATTCTAGCACATGTTATTCATGGAATAGCTGGCGTTTTCGCCCTCTCCGAGAATTGTGTTTTAGGAATTCAGCCTTAATTTCTTTTCGGAATTATGATTTGGTTTTTTCAAATTCCTAATTCCGGTATTGCGTTTCAGTTTTGATTGATACGACCATATTATTATGGTCCCTTTTCTTACAACAACCACTTCCGGCCGCCATGCAATTCTGTACATCAAAATCGCCGCCATGCTTTTCTGTACATCATTTCGACATTTGCGGATGACATATCGACTTTTTTTAAATCGAATTATCGAATAGCTGGGCCACTTGTGATTATACCTACACTATGGTCTCACCTTTTAATTTTCGTTTCTCCTTACCTCTTTCTAATTTTTCGTGCTCTTTCCTCTTTATATTCCGTTTATTTTTTAATGAAAACACTTGGTCCTTTCTTTTTAATTTATATGTCAACTTTACTTCTACACTTTTTATTCTTCTTTTTAATTTATAACTTCCACTCTAACTTTTACTTTTTTCCATACACACTATTCAAGGCAAATTCATTCATATGGTAATGGTAAGTCAAGGCAAATTCATTATGGTAATGGCACGGCGAATTCGGCAATATTCGCCTCGATTTCGCCTCGATTCGCTTTAAGTTTTTGTCCATCAAAATGTCAAACTCAAAGTAAAATTTTTCCTTGTTTGACATTCTCCTGTACAAGGCAGATATACCAGGTAGGAGCAGGGGCGAATTCAGAAAATCCCCATGTATTTTGTTATTGTAATTGGTAGAGTGTAATGTCAAATTTATATTTCGCCGTGGTTAAAATCTGAATTCGCTTGGGACTCGCTCATTCCTATTGGCCATGATTATAATTCGCTTGGATTTTGACATTACACTCTACCTTTGGAAATAAAAAAAGTAGTTTCTGAATTCGCCCATGCGCCTACCTCTAAGTTATTGTACCATGCTGCTGTATTCTTCTGTACACGAGGCGAATATTGCCGAATTTGCTGTGCCATTACCATAATGAATTTGCCTTGGTGGTAAGTGAACAGCTGACTTCTTCTTCTCGTTTTTAACTCGCCGTGTACAGAAGTATACAGAAGAATGTCAAACAAAGAAAAATTTTACTTTGAGTTTGACATTCTGCTGGACAAAAACTTAAAGCGAATCGAGGCGAACGTTGCCGAATTCGCCCTGCCATTACCATAATGAATTTGCCTTGGCTCTAATGTACATGTGTATGTTACAATACTTCAAAGATCACAAAAGGGTTAATAACGAAATTTTTTGTTTCATTAGCAGCTCGCAAAAACTAAATAAAAGCGTAAAGAGGTAAAACATGGAGAAATGAATGTGTATGTATGGCTGTACACAACATGCCAGAAACTGCAATTTACCACATTCTCTTAATTTGAAGTTATGTGTATATTTTGTAAATTTCAGCTACTCTTCCGCTTGGCATAAATCAACGAATTAGCAAAAGAGGAAAAGCTGCAAACGCCAAAAAAAAATGAAAATAGAAACGCACAAAGTTAAGCCATTAAAAGGCCAACGACTTCTTCTGCTACGCTGGCAACGGTGGCAGCTCCTGAGCAAAGCAAAAAAGGCAGCTGGCAGTTGAAGAGCACTTTAAAAAAAAAACAGCAAAAAGCGTATGCTCGGCGCTTGAGCACTTCAAACACACATTTTTAGCCACTTTCACAAACATTCGCATTGACGCGCGTATTGTTAACTATCGACCCCGCCCACAGCGATTTTAAAGCCATTAAAATGATATGAGAATTATAAAAAAAAATTGCAAATAAAAAGCCGCAAATGTCGACACGCTCTAGCCATGGGTAATGGCGCAATTTTTTTGGCGCTGATACAATAACGCCAGCGCCAACCGTGGCGCCAACTCACGGTACTGGCGCAATAACACCTTTAGCGCAATTGTCATCGAATAATCGATAAATAACATTTTTTCGCTTGTTACTGTTTACCATCCCCGTTTTATTGCACAATTAATTTTAATTTTCATAATCATTTGGAAAAATATTCCGTATATATGTGAAAATATGCTGGAAATTAGAGTCACTTAGATCACTATCAAGCACACATAATTGTGACGTCATACGTATACATATACTATGATGCTGTTATTGGCGTTGTGGTTGCGCCATTTTACACTAGCGCTATATTGGAGCTGGTGTTAGCGCGCGAAATTGAGTCAGTGTTATATTGCAATAGCGCATCATTGAGTTGGCGCTATATTGAGTTGGCGCTATATTGAGTTGGCGCATTTCCCAAATCGGAGTTAGCGCAATAACACCAGGGTTGGTGTCAGCGCAATTGCGCCGCGCAGCGCAGTGTTACCCATGCCTAACACGCTCGCACTCGACAAACATTAGGCGTGGTGTGTGGGGTAGAAAGAAAATAAATATGCATGTAGATACATATCTAGGCATATATGTATCAGCGGCGCTCTAACCACAAAATGAAATTTTAAAATTTCAAAAAAGTGATGATTTAAATGAAATAAAAAAAGAATCGCACATTTCCGCTCACGATGCGCCATCAAAGTCAATTGCTTAATTTAATGCTTTCTGCCGCTTAACCCCCTGCGAGTTTTTTTGTTAACCTTTTTTTCGTATTTTGATCCGTTCGACCGATTTTCGGATTGTCGGGTTTTCACAAATCATTTAACAGACAATTTCATTAGCTTAAGTAGTTAAGCAAAGAAAGCAAAAACCAACAAAAAAGCAAAAACGATATGCCTTGACTCGGGCAAAAACCTTCAGCGGTTGAAAATGTGGTAGGGGCATTAAAAGGCGGGCGGGCGTGTGGTTGTGCGTTGCGAAGTATTTCGTAGTGTGCGAATTGATTGTGCAAAACTTTTGGCAATAAAGACAACAAAGTACAAAGAATGTATGTATGTATGTATATATGTATGTAAATCTATTTACGACAGGCAATGCATGAGGAAAAGCTGGGCGCTGTGAATACGCACTAAAAAAAAGCGTAGCACCACTATTATAAATACATATACCCAGTAGTGAATTTTTATGATGGACCCATCCGGCAAAATATACTAAAAAGAGCTCATAAAGATGACATAAAATTATCAGAAAAGTCCTTATTTGCCGCCTAAAGTGATCTTTATGATGACATTTTTCTAAGTTCTAAAAGATAACCTATTTTAGATAACATTAAGATATCTTTTGAAATGACCTCCTTGTGCAAACGTCAAACTGTGAAGTTGTGTATTTTTTGCTCTCAATTTATTATTAAATTTCTTTAAATTAATTCAACCTTAAATTAATTGAAGTGATTGTAAAATTAATGAGTGTTACTGTGCACCACTGGAGATAAGTGATTTTAAAATTTTTTTGATTTTTGATCATTATTTATGATTTTAATTTTATGTGCCGAGTCATCGTCTCATACTTATTGTTATTGTTGTTTCTGATATTTTCTCATATACTTTGTTAATTACTTATTGATTTTGTTTGTGCACATTTTGATTTATTTTGTTTTGCTTACTTATTTGTCATTTCTTGTTCACAGCTGTTTGCACTTGTTTGTTGAGTGTCATATACAGTGCATTTAAAACTGTTCGCTGCATTACGCTCAGCTGATTGTTGCGTCATTGGCTTCCAAACCTTTTGTGCTTTTAAACTGTTGTTATATACCCAGTTGCACTTACAACTTTTATATATACAAAACTTAACTTTGAATTTATTTCATCATGTCGTGTATTTACCTTAATTGTAATGTCAAAAGCGACTCTTATGTGTCATGCTGGCTTTGTGATGGGACCGCTCATGCAAAATGTGCTAGTTTAACGGGTAGAGTCGTTGATGCCATTATTGAGAAAAAAGGGGTTCGCTGGTCTTGTATAAAATGCAGACCCGCAGAAATTGATTTATTTAAAATCTTCAGACAAACCAGAAATGGTTTTTACGAAATTGGGAAAGAGTTGTCGATGCTGGCTGAGAAATTTAAGCTTTATGAAGAAATGTTTAAATCTCTCAAAAGCTTTGATGAATTCCCAAGCTCTGAAGATGGCCAATTAAAGCGTAAACGGGTTAGTAGTCCTCATAAGGGTGTTGATGCTGGAGCTAAACAGAAAACTCCATCTCCACCTATAGAATTAATAAATTTAGCCTCTCCGTGTCCTCATACCTCGCAAACTCCTCCACCTAAACCGATTCCCACTAGATCCTCTGCCAAAAACCATGTTGATAATCAAACTGCTCCATCAACTTCAAAGACCGCATTAACTTCCTTAAACATCCTGGAATCTTTAAATGGATCTGAACCCCTCACTTCCGAAAGAACTTCTGAGAAACTTGTTGTTATTCCTCCTAAAAAGTCTATTTTTGTGTCTAGATTCGCGAAAGACACTTCTCCTGATGACATTAATTTATATATTACATCCAAGTTCAAACCAAAACATTTATTTATTCGTAAATTTAATTTTAAATATGATCGCGACATTTCTAGCTTTAAAATCGATGTAGATCCGACCGATTTTGAAACGATCCTTCACAAATCATTTTGGCCGAATGGCGCGTTTGTTCGCGAATTTGAATTTAGACCAAATAAAAACAACATGAACGTCGTGAGATTACCTAATTCTCAGTCAGTTTCAAAAAACTAATTATATCAACTGTAAGCTTTTACTACCAAAACGTTAGAGGTTTGAATACCAAATTAACTGATCTGTACTTAAATGGATTTTGCTGTAATTACAAAATTATTTGTTTGACTGAAACATGGCTCAAACCTCACGTCTTGAACTCAGAAGTTCTTCCGAATCAATATGAAATCTACAGAAATGACCGCGTAAATAGAATTGGCGGTGGTGTTCTAATTGCAGTGCACACATCGTTGCCATCTGAGGATGTTAGTGTTTCATCTAATGCTTACTTTGAGCTCAAATGCATACGTGTGTTGATTGGTAAAGGATATATGTATCTAACCCTTTGCTATATCCCACCAAATTCCAACACGTCAATTTACAATGAGCTTCTGTTAACACTTAAATCTATAAACTCTAGGATGACACTTTCTGATACTCTGGTAGTACTGGGTAATTTACACGGATTTTAGTAAAGCTTTTGACAAAGTATGTCATTCATTGCTCATCCGTAAACTAGGTCTAATAGGTCTTCAACCCAGTTTTATTCGATGGATATCTTCATACCTACATGGTAGAACTCAAAAAGTTATTTTCAAAAATTGTTCTTCCGATGTCATTTTCGTTCCTTCGGGCGTTCCCCAAGGAAGCCACCTTGGGCCAATTCTGTTCCTGCTATTCATTGATGATATTTCGTCAGTAATAAAACATTCTAAGATCTTATTATATGCTGATGATGTAAAACTATTTAAATCATTTTCCTCTATAGAAGATAGATCTTTCTTACAAGCAGATCTTAACAACCTTGTTCATTGGTGTAAAGCAAACTACATGCCGCTAAACTTAAAAAAATGTAAAGTTATGTGCTTTTCTCGTAGAACAGTACAACCAGCTTCTTATAAAATATCACAGCATAATCTAGATCAGGTAACTAATTTTATCGATCTTGGCGTCACAATGGACTCCAAACTCACCTTTAACCTCCATATAAACTCCACTGTCAACAAAGCTAAAGCTGTCTTTGCATTTATAAAGCGATGGTCTAAGGAGTTCAATGATCCTTACGTCACAAAAGCTCTATTTACAAGCTTAGTTAGACCTATCTTGGAATACGCATCTATTATTTGGAATCCCCACTACCAGTGTTTTTCAGATAAAATAGAATCTGTCCAAAAGCAGTTCCTGCTTTTTGCTTTGCGGAACTTTCGTTGGGACTCAGATTACATTCTTCCACCTTACACTTCTCGTTTAAAACTCATTAATTTGCCTTCACTTTCTAGTCGTAGAGAGATGCTTGGTATAGTTTTTATGGTTAAATTAATCACTGGACTTATAAATAGCCCATGCCTTCTAAGTGAGTTATATTTTAACGTTCCATGTAGAGTATCGAGGCATTTCAAGCCACTATTTGTGAAACCTTGCAAAACAAATTTCGAATTAAATGAACCATTCCGCCGCTTATGCCATGACTTTAATAATCACTCCAGCACGTTTGACACTTCAGACTCGCTTTTTATTATAAAAAAAATAGTTCTAGCCTCACTTAATAAATGATATACAATCAGCTGATGAATTTTGTTCTGTAGCTGAAAGGTTTTAGATCTCGACACCTAACAAACCCCTTCCTGTACGACTCGGCACAAAAAAAAAAAAAACAAAAAAAAAACATATCCGTGCGTCATGCGGATTGGCGCCCCTCGCGTCGGTCGGGCGGGATATGGAGGGTAAACCGTTGGGTATTATTATTATTATTAAAATGTTATCAAAACGTTTACATTTTTCTGAGTTCTAAACCTACACATCGTCGCTGCGCCAACAAAAAGAGCTATACGTTTTTCAGCAACTTTTCAGGAGAGCAAAAAAACCGTTTTCTGGTGATCCTAGAGAATATTTTTTCTAGTTTGAATTGTTAACTAATGATACTACACATATGTAATAGACTTGTGCAATTTTTTTTTTACTTTCTTTGACCAACCACTTCGCATGAAGCATTTGCGCCGTTTTACAGCACATATGTAGCTCTTTTTACAAATTGTTTAAATTTGATAGTGGGGGTAAGAAATTGTGAAAGATGTGTATACAATTCTTCGCTAGGGTCCGATGCAATTAGCGATAGCTTGGAAATGCATTATTTAATTGACCAGTGCCCCTCCTATTTTGAAAATTGGTCACATACGCTATTTTTAAATAATTTTTTTACACAAAAATAACCTGAAATCAAAAAACAATTATACGAACTCTACTACTGAGAGCATATACTAGCTGTGTTTGATAACTTCTAACCAAAGAAGGATATCAGAAAACGGGAAATGCAGAAATGTGGCTAGCGGATAGCGCTAAATAAATATGTAATAAAAAAAATAATCGAAAAAAACATATAACTGAATTTGTTGGCGCAGCGACGATATTTTAGATAACATTAAGATATCTTTTGGACATTGATGTCGGACGGGAACTCCCCTTTAAAAGCATCACTGGGTATTAACAAGCGACCACTTGCCTTATAAAGCAACCCTGCTTCTACTTCATCTTCTTCTTCTTCATTTGACAACACAAATTTAATTTTGCATGGGTACACACTTTGTTGCCTCGCAGATTTTTCAAACTTCAAACTTTCAATCTTTGCTTCCATTTTTTCCACTTCCCACTCATTTACAGTGTTGCTTGCTTGTTTGCAACTTTGTTTGTTTGCCGCTTCAGCGTCTTTCTCGTTACTCAAGCTAAATTTTTCCGCTCAAACTATTTTTATTGAATATCCTGTCGGTCGTTTTTTATGGTCTCGAGTGCCTGCATATGTTTGGGATGTGTGATTCACTTGTGCGGCCAACAACAACGTGCCACCCCCTTAAAGCCGCCTCAACGATTTGCCAAAAAAACGAAGCAAAACAAACAAAAAAAAGTCAACAGAAAAGGCAACAAAAAAAACGCGCCCTGCTCAGCGGGCGTCTTTCGAGCTATTAGTATCTGCTAATCTAAACAAATTCCATCATTACATACTCACCCCACAGCCCACACAGCCCGAGCAGAGGGTGATTGGACAAAATTAACTTCAATTGAAATCGCAGAAAAAAAGGAGAAAATGTTGCCAAAAAAGTAGTTTTACACATAAAAAAGCAGGAAAATAAATCTCGCTTGTGCTGCTTGTGCAACAATGAAATCAAAATCAAAATAAACATAAACATAAAAGTAAAATATTGTCAATCAATTCAATTAGAGCAGCTGACAAGCTCATGAAGGTCTATGAAAGCAAACAAGACAAACAAAAAATATTGGTCCAGCCAACTCTGTAACTCTCTCGGATGTTGGCCATTTGGGCGCGTTGATTTATGTGCTTCAATCTAGTGATTTATTTATGTGTTTTTATTTTTTTGTTGCTTTGGGAATGAGTTGCTAGTAGTAAGTGAGAGTCCAAGGCTGCACAAGGACCAAATACGGATGTCGAAGTGGTGGCAGACGCTGAGGCGAGCTTTGATTTGTGGTTATCGAGCCTCCTTTGCTCGTTTGCTTTTTGTGCCAAAATTATGTAATTTGCTGTGATTGCTGAAGAGGCTCTTAATTACTCATCTACATAAGTAGTTTTTTTGGTGTTGACTTCATGACTTAATTATATTAACTAGACATGAATTAAATGTGAAATGCTATGTAGACCATTGTGAAATTCAGAAGTGGAATTTTGGTGTGGAGTATGAAGTGGGTTTAGCAATGGGCACCGTCTTAGAGTAGCAACTGGAGAATACGTTAATGAAACATAAGAACTTTGGCTTCGGAAACGGCTCATACACAATTTTGGATTTGAAAATTGTATATATAGAGTCGCCATTGCGCAGAAAGAGGAGTAATTTTGTAGACTAAAATCTATAAAATACATACATACCTATGCCTCATCTTTTGATGACAATATGAAGGCGGACAGTTTGGCGAAAGCCGGCGCATCTCTGGACTGCACCTAGAATGGCAGTGAATCACTGTTTGCTCAATTCTTATGCCTTCGTATCAGTCCATCCATCTTATGTAATCCTGAGAGACCAACCGCCTCCTATAGCAAACAAAGAACTGGAGCTGCCGATGAAAACTCGTGTCAACCTTGCGCAATTAAGGTCGGGATACTGCAGCCGACTAAATTCATATAGGGAGAGAAAAGACCTTGACATACCACATATATGTATGTCCGGCATGTGTAGAGACGCCGCATGACACAAACCATCTGCCCCCATGCCCACTGAAACCCACTAACTTAATCGCCATGCCCCTTTGGACCAGCCCAACAAATGCTGCCTCGTTCCTGGGCCTCCCGTTAAGTCTAAGTCTGACGACGATCTCTGAACAGAGCATGCCGACTAAGTATGGCTTAGTACTGCTATAACAACAAGAACAACAAAACTAAAGCAAATTTCTGTTAAGCTGCCACAGTTGGCTAGATAAGCCTAACAGGATGTTTTTGAGAAGAAAATTAGGAACCGAATTTAGCAGCAATCCATGCTTGGGATTTCCTGCAATCTTCAGATTCAAACTGCTCGTAAAACTGTTTAAGCTTTTCACTAACGCCTTTTCTCTTTCACTCTCTTTTCAGCAAACTTTGTCGCTCATTATTAACTAACGGCTCATTCCCCGCCCGCGCCCCGGCTACAGTCATTAAAATCTCAACTAATTAGTTGCGCTTTTGCCGCAGTAAATTTCCTCGTTTTTAATGAACAAACTCACACGTGCTGCGGCGCCACAAGCACGTAAATATCCCGAGTTGGCCACACCGATTGAGGTCACACAGCATAAGTAGAAAAAGTAAAGCAAGAGGATAATACCTACCTCGAGTATAATTACAGTACAAGCAAGAGGCAAGCAAGCAAACACGGCTGTTAAAACAATATAATTAGCTAGTAAATCGCGGAAAAGTGGGCGTCACAGCCAACAACAAGCTGACAAACCGCACCGCCGCACGCCGCGGCCGCTGAAAAGGCCAACATTAATCCGCTGGCGGATGGAGGGTGATTGTCTTTTGAAAATGGCTCACTTTTATGCCCAACATGCGCAACACCACCTCCATACAAATCCATTTTCCAGCTTCAACAACACCCTCCTCCTCGCGCAATCAGTGTGTGTTTAATGAGTATTTGGTGGGTTTTAAAATGTTTTACATATTTTTGATGGAAGAAAATGGCAATGTGAGGGTGTGAGACCGAAAAGGGAATGTGAATTCTACATAGAAGAAACAGCGTTAGCGAGTTGGTGGGAGAAAGGAAACGGTATGGGTTGCTAATAACACTTACGCGCCGCCACGTTTACTCAAAAGTCATTAAATACGCGCGGCGAATGCAACAACCACGACGATGACGACCGCCGCCGCCGCTGCCGTCGCCGATTGCTCAATTTTGATTTCATTTTAGGCAATTTCTCATTTTCATAGTCAATTAAGTCAATCACACGCCCTTTTAGCCACCTTTTCCCAACAACCACAATTGTTCAGTGGCCGGATGGTTGGTTGGCTGAGTGAATTTGGTGGGAGCGCTTGAATAATTTCCGGGCTGCCTGATCGGCTGCTCGGCATTAATTCGCGCTTTGACATTTAGTATATATTAGTTAACTTTATAACAGTGGTTTTTACAACAACAACAACATGTTACAACATGCAACAAAAACAAATTCATTAAAAATTCACAGCGCGTGGCAACCTGAACGAGAGGGATAGGATAAGGAAGAGGGTGAAAGTGAGGGTGTGAGTGTACGCGAAGTTCCTTTTAGGCCACGCATATATGTATGTATGTAAGTTCCGGTCGCGTTTGGCCGAAGCGCGTGCTAAAAACGAACGAAAGGAACGCACATCAGGTGTGTAAGCAAGAAAGAGAGAGAAGGGGAGAGAAAACACACATTGATAACGTCAAGTTGTGGGCGCTGGTGATGACAACAACAACAATAAAACAACGCCGCTTCAATAGACAGGCAGTATTCGTTCGCCGGGGCACAGGGCAAGGGTGCGGGCATTATGAGCACGAATATACGTACATATGTACATATGTAAATGCAGATTATTAAGTGTTACAAAAACAAATTTGCTCGTTGTACGTAGCTATGCATGCACTGATGTTGTTGTTGTTGTTATTGGCTTGACTTGGCATTGCGTGGTGTGTGATGTGGTATAACGCGACACGTGGCAGCTGCTTTTAAAATTGAATTTTCAAATTTCCTTCCGTTCATTGTAATAAAATAGAAATGTTCGCGTCAATTGTTTTCGATATTGTTTTTTTTGTAGTAAAAGTTGTTGTTGTTGTAATGCTGAGAAGTGCATGAAGGAAACGCTGCCTTCGACGTGTTTTTTTTATTGTTCAACTGGTATTAGCGGTTATGATAATGATTATGATGGTGATGATGAGTTGCAATATGCAGATGCAATATATTAGATATTATGCAAAATAGGTGAGGGGTGAGCGAATAAATAAAGTAAGGGGTGGTTCAACAATTGAAAGCAAAGAAATGAGAATATGTTTTGATATGCCTTTAGTAACATTTTCTGCAGTCGGAACTAAAAAAATCATTAACATTTTTTAATAAAAAACTTACAGCGTGTAGCTTGATGGTACAGACTCATGTCTCATATCCAAACTATGTAGACTGAATAGTCAATGTCGAACATACGGAACTCTCTGAAAGCACCTATACGCCAAAAAGTGCTAGAAACATTGTCTTCTTCTTCTTAATTGGCGCGTAACCGTCTAGTGGATTCTGGCCGACTCCAATAAAGCGCGCCAGCCGTTTCTGTTGCATGCAGCATGGCGCCAATTGAAAATACCAAGGGAGGCAGAGTCGCTGTCCACCTAATCTTACCAACGCAGTGGCGGACTCCCTTTTCTTCTGCTTTTAACCGGTTTCGATAGAAATTCTTTCTGGGCAGGAGCACCTTCAGCAATTCTCACGACATGTGCTGCCCAACGCAGCCGCTGAATTGTTATTCGCTGAACCATGTTGATATCTGCGTAAAGCTCGTACCTACAGCTCATCATTCATAAATCTTCCGAAGAACTTTCCGCTCGAATACTCCAAGTATCATCTCATCTGATTTTGGCATTGTCCATGCTTCTGCGCCGTACATGAGGACTGGAAAGATGAGCGTCCGGTTCGTCGAGAGAGGACTTTACTTTTCAATTGCCGACTTAGTCCAAAGTAGCACTTATTGGAAAGAGTTATTCTTCGTTGGATTTCGGTGCTGACATTATTTTTGGTGTTAATGCTGGTTCCCAAATATACGAAGTCCTTAACAGTTTCGAATTTGTAGCTGTCAACAGTGACGTGGCTGCCAATACGTGCTGTTTCTTTATGTAATGACAGAAGGTTGCCAAACTCTTTTCCTAAGCCTCATTCTCACATGACCTGTCCAACGTAACCGATGGATTTTTATTCGCTACACAATGTCGATATCTGCGTAAAGCTCGTGCCTACAGCTCATCATTAAATCTCCGTCGATACTCGCCCTCGCCAACGCGCAAAGGTTCATAAATCTTCCGAAGAACTTTCCGCTCGAATAGGTACTCTAAGTGCCATCTCATCCGATTTTCACATTATCCATGCCTCTGCGCCGTACGTGAGGACTGGAAAGATGAGCGTCCGGTAGCGTGTGATTTTTGTTTGTCGAGGGAGGACTTAACTTTTCAATTGCCGACCTAGTCCAAAGTAGCACTTATTGGAAAGAGTGATTCTTCGTTGGATTTCGTTGCTGACATTATTTTTGGTGTTAATGCTCGTTCCCAAATAGACGAAGTCCTTAACGGTTTCGAATTTGTAGCTGTCAACAGTGACGTGGCTGCCAATACGTGCTGTTTCTTTATGTAATGACAGAAGGTTGCCAAACTCTTTTCCTAAGCCTCTTTGTCCAGCTTGGAGAAAGCATAACACACAGCGCGAGAGAGGTGCAAATTTTGTTAATATCATCGGCGTACGCCAGTAGCTGCCCGCTCTCGTGATACAGGATGCTTCCCGTGCGGTTAAGTTCTGCAGCTCGAATTAACTTTTCCAACATCAAGTCGAAGAAATCACACCAAAGGGAGTCACCTTGTCAGAAACCTGGTTTGGTCTCCAAAGGCTCGGAGAGGTCCTTCCCAAAATCTGACGGAGCTGCTGGTGTTAGTCAACCTGATTTGGCAATAGCCGTATAAGTTTTGCCAGGTCTGAAGCCACACTGATAAGGTGCAATCAGATTGTTGAGGGCGGGCTTCAATATTTCACACAATACGCTTGCTAATACCTTATATGCGATGTTCTGGAGGCTTATTGATCGCTCTTGCTCTGTTTCTAGATCTCGAGAACGTTGTAGGTCTTTATCTCTCTATCCTTCTTTCTATATCCACGAGCTCTCCGGGACAAAATCTCTCAGAATTTTGCCCTACTATGAATTGGAATTGGAAAAGTAACCAAGCAGACCCTATCAAGAGTCTTTCATGCTCACCTCCACCCTCGCTCAAAACAAGTGTGCACAATTTAATGAATAAATAAAGACGTGTTTGTTGTACATGTGAACACAACTACCAAAGTGTTGACAGGCGTCGGACGTGTGGCATACGCTCATGAATGCTTAAATTGAATTTCGACCCGAGCTTCGTAGCTCGATATTTAGATGAAAAGCGAAGGGGAAATGGCATCCTGTAAGCATAAGCCCTCGCTGAACAAAAATATCTGCATCCAGTTACATATTTATGACATTAAAATTGCTTGTAAGTCAATACATGTGTGCCTAATTCTTTCAACGCTTTGACGGCTAACTTGTTAACTGTCTTCTCCTCTTGTCCTCTGTCCATTTGGCCACCCACCATTGCCCTGCTGTTGCAGACGTTCGCCAGATTTCAATATCTGCTCGAACGAAAAGTGTTTATGAGTTTTCTCGTGCACAAAGCCGCCAACAACAACAGGGTGAAAAAAGACAGCAACAACAATAAAAACAACAAGTGTAACTATAACGAGTCATAAAAGTGTACGCACAGCATTGAGAATTACATCTATACAACATCCATTTAACGGTAATAAAGTCAACAGCCATTAACTCCATACACTTTCTACCCCACTCCACCCACCTCTACTATCATAACCTCAGCCGCAGCCGCCTCAAACTCGCCCATGGCATTTCATTCCAGCTGAAAAGTATGAGCTCACACGCGTTCGTTTCCGTTCGATACGCGCGGCGGGTGGAAACTAAGTTCATTATTTAAGGCGTTAAATAGATGTTTGTTTGCTGAGTAAATAAGCAATTTGTTGTTGTTATTGCTTTTATTTATTTATTTAGCTGCCAAATGCTGTGTGCTCTGTAAGCTTCGTTGTCGTTATAGTCGTCATTTCCCTCCTGGGAAATTTTACATCTTTATTTGTTTGTTGGTTGGTTGTGTTTGCCTTTGAGCGGCTGCGCTATTAATGTCGACGTCCAAACACGGAGACACGAAGTTGAGCAACCCGCTGCTTTTGTTCGTTTGTTGGTGAGAAGGCGACGAGGAAAGGAGGGGGGCACCAAGTCGTCGGTGCTCGGACAACACGCTTTGCGCAGCAATTCTTATCGCCAGTGACCAATCAGAGCGTTCGAAGAATGCCAGAACAAAACATATTGAACAAAAGTTGGCCAGCGACGAGTTGATGTGTTTGGACAAATGGAAGACAGAACAGCGGCACAAAAGAGAATCGTTGGATAATTTCGCGGCAGAGTTGCTGTGTTTGGACACGGACAATAGGATTTTTTGTTTGTGTGTTGTTTTTCTACTGCTTTTGTTGTTGTTTTTGTTGTTGTTTTTGTTTTTCTCTTGTCTTTTTGGAAATTCTGTTGACTTTTGCGCTGTTAAATTCATGGCATTTAATTTGTTTTCTTTTTATTTTGCTTGTTCTTGTTGTTGTTATTGTGTTAATTGTTGTTGTTGTCATTTGCGTCGGTAATATGACATGATGGAATCATCAAAAGCGCATTAAATACTTTATTATTAAAAGTGTTAACAAGAAGAAGATGAAGAAGGAGAGCAAGAAAAACAACAACAACGACGATATATAGGAAAATTAAAAGAATGGGAAGAATAAACCACATACTAGACATATACGCCGCCGATTGACGCCGCCGCCGCCGCGCCGATTACCTTCATAATCGGCCGCCGCCGCCATAATCCGTGAAATCGGCGTATCGGCGCGGCGGCGTGCGCTGGCGCGCCATACCCGTATGGAGCGAGATGTGTACATATTTTCCTAGTTTTGCTAACTTCTAAAGTTCTTCAAAATTAAAAAAAAAAAAAAAAGGAACCAATCGACGTGTTTTGACCTCAGGAACACGAACCTGAATGCGGAAATGTTTTAAAAGTTATTAACAAAAACATGTTACATAATTTTTTCTCAGATACGGAACTTTTCTGGGATCTCTTCCATTTAGTCCTACTTCTCGAGGTCTGTTGCTAATTGTTCTACTCAACATTGAATAATTTAAACCCTTATAAAGAATGTTCTTAATTGTATTGCACGAGAACATTCTTCTTATTCCGAATACAATAAAACACACGACCATTCGCTTTAGTAACTCATACAACTCTGTCATCTTTATTTTAAAGCTCTCTGCAGTAGAGCTTAACTTCGTTATTTATCTACAACTTATCTATTTCTAACTTAGCATTAGCTGCCGTTCTTTGCGGCGAATTCAATATCTGCATTATTTGTAATAGAGTCAAATACGTACAGGGTTGTATCTACACAGGGTTACCTTACATCACCCTCCTTAGGAAAAGAAGAATGTGGCAAGGTGATCAATCTTGCCGCTTTCTTCTTTCTACTACATCACTTGAGTTGCTGTGAACGAACGCATAATTTGGTAACAATATTTCGATTATTTCCTCCTTCTTTTTCGTTCGTTCACCGCCAGTCAAGTCATGTAGGTCCTTTGACAAAATATAAAAGTTAAATTTTAAGTATCTAAAAAATAGTTTATATATTAATATCTAATAGTATGTATATGAATATTTAAAAGTATGTATTAAGTACTAATCTCTTATTTGCTACATACTAATAGCTAACAGTTCATTTACAACGGGTATACCGTCTGCATTTATATGTATGTTTAAACTTACTTACTAACATTTTGTATTTATTTTTTTTTTTTTGGTATTCGAATTCAAAATCACATACATATTTACATTTGTATGTAAACATGTTTCTTAACAGTCGTATATATTTTGTTCTTTAAGTTACTTTATGTATTCGGTTTTTATGTACTGTTTTCTCTTTTTTCGTTTCTTGGTCGACAAGAGTGACATTTACGCCATCTACATGTTTTACTATGTATGGGCCTGTATATATGTTGGAATGTTTACTTCTGGGCTCTTTTTGTAATAGAGCTCTGTCACCTATTTTCACCGAAGATGGCAGTGCCTTCCGGTTATATCCAGTTTGATTTTGTATTTTGTGTTTTATAACGTATTTTTTTTGCGAGCGCGTTTGTTTTTTGCATACGGTATTTAATTTCTTTTGCATAACTTTCGGTGTTATATATTGGATCAATTTTGCTTGTTTGCAATTCTAATGTTAAAACAGCTTTTTTGCCAAATATTAATTCGTATGGCGTGAATTTATTATCAAACACCGTGTTTGTTGAAGTGTTATGCAAGAAGGTAAAATACCGCAGATAAACGTCCCAATTATCATAATTATCGTTCAAATAACCGCGCAAATATTCATTAAAAACTCTGTGATTTCTTTCGACAGTGCCAACTGTCTCATGGTGATAAGGTGTAGAGAAGTTATGTTCAATTTTCAAAAGTTTGGTTATGTCCGAAAAAATTTCATTTTTAAATTCTGTGCCAAGATCAGTTTTTATTGCTTTCATGATGCCATATGTTAAAATAAAAGATTCAAAAATAGCGTTAGCAACTGTCTTAGCGGATTTATCGGGTATTGCAATCGTGACTAGGTACTTTGTCAAGTCGCATATAATAGTGACTGCGAACTTGTTACCATTTATCGACTGTGGCAAAGGTCCAATCGTATCGATAACTACAACATCAAAAGGCATACAGGGTGTCGGTGTAAGTACCAACTGTTCTTTACATTTTGGCTTTACTTTATTCAAAAGACATTTTTCGCAATTTTTGACGAATTTTGCGATTTCACGAGTCATGTTCTTCCAGTAGTACTTTGTTCTTAGTTTAGCATATAATTTTTTGCTACCAAAATGTCCGCCTGTTATCGGATCGTTATGATAAATTGTCATCAATTTAAGCTTCTTATCGTTGTCCGTCACTGTTTCTACAGGGTCTGTTAATATAATTTCTAAGTATTTTAAAATTTTGTTCCCGGTATTTTTTAAGTTTGTTATTGAAAAATATTTAAAAAAAATTGTCATCCTTTTGCCATTCTAATTTCTTAATATTGCGGTTGCCAGCTTCTTTTTCGAGCTTCAAAAGTAATTCATCTAAATGTATTATTTTGTTAACACACGCAACATTAAGCAGATCGATCTTTTTTCTTTTTAAATGCGCATAAATTTCGAAATTTATAATTTTACCATTTTTGTCATGACGTATTTGGCTTTTTAGCTTCGGGATTTTCTTAGAAAAATTAAATGAAAATTTGTCGTACACCTGTAATTTTATGTCTTCTTCCTCTTCCTCTTCTTCGTCTTTGTATTCATGTTGTTGCATTACTTCGTTTCGTTTAGTCATTGATCTTGTTTGTACTGCTAACACTTGATTTGTAGCATTTTTAAGTTCCTCTATTGTGATTCTTGAGAGTGCATCCGCACCAACATTAGACTTCCCTTTTATATATTCTATTGTAAAATTATATTCTGATAACTCCAAGCGTATCCTAGCGAGTTTGGATGAAGCATCTTTCATATTAAATAAGTAAACTAACGGACGATGATCGGACTTGACAGTAAAATGTGTACCATAAACGTATGGACGAAATTGCTTTATTGCGAAGTATATTGCTAGAAGTTCGAGTTCTATTATTGCCTTTTTTTGTTCTGCATTGTTAAATGCTTTTGAAGCGAAACATATGGGGAGATCATTGCCATTATGAGTTTGGCTTAAAATCGCGCCACAACCGTTTTTCGATGCATCGACTGTAATAACAAATTCTTTCGTAAAGTCTGGATATTGCAAAATGTTAGGAGATATTAAAGATTTTCTAAGTTTTTCAAATGCTATTTCACACGAATCATCCCATTTAAATTCTACTTTCTTTCTGCTAAGTCGATTTAAAGGTGCTGCTATGGCTGCAAAGTTTGGAATGAACCTTCTATAGTAATTAGCAAATGCAACGAATCGACGTACTGAGTCTTTGTCACACGGTTTAGGGTATTTCTTTATAGCAATGATTTTTGAATCGTCCGGCAGTAGGCCGTTTGCCGTGCATTTGTGTCCCAAGAATGTTACCTCTGATCGCATAAAGTTGCATTTTGCAGGGTTGAGTCGTAAGTTAAATTTCCTACAAGTTTCGAAAACTTTCTCTAAATTTTGAATATGGTGGGTTTCACTGCACCCAATAACAATAACATCGTCAACGTATAAAAAGGCTTGATTTGGAGCGATTCCAGAAAAAGCAATGGACATCATCCTGGAAAATGAGTTTGGAGCGACGTTCAGGCCAAAAGGCAGAACTTTCCAACGAAAAGCACCACGATCAGTGCTGAAAGAGGTTATGTCCCTTGAATCCTTATGTAAAGGAATTTGATGAAAGCCCGAATACAAATCTAACGTTGAGAAAAACTTTGCTCTACCAAGGTTATCTAATATGTCATCAACACGTGCCAGCGGAAATTTATCGGCGATAAGCTTTTTATTCACTGCTCGAAAATCAACACACATGCGGTACGCTTTCTTTCCTGTAGGGTCTTTTTTGGGAACTAATATCAGTGGACTATTATAATTGGAGTAACTTTCTTCTATCAGATCGTTTTTTAATAAATTATCAACTTGTTTATTAATTTCTTGACGTTGCGAATACGGCAATCTATAATTTTTAATGTAAACTGGTGTCTTTTCAGTAAGTCTTAATTTTTGTTCGTAAAAGTTGTTTAAAGTCATTAAGTCCGTCTTAAGGGCAAAAACATCAGGGAACTTTAAGCATAATTCAATAAGTTTGTCTTTTGCGTACGAGGGCATTTGTTTTAATAAAATTTCTTTGAGTTCTTCTAAACGTTTGGGATTATCTAAAGCTTTATTAATTTTGTAAACATTAAAGTTTTGTATATCTTCAGTTTTAATTTTGGAATCTTGTATGTACTTTACTTCGTCTGTAGTATTAATTATTTTTAGGATAGGATTTTTTGTATTAACTATGCATTTGGCTGTAAACACGCCATCGGCAAGTGTATGAGAATCTACGAAAACTGGATTTTTGGAATTACCCAAATCAAAAATACGGAAAACTTCACATCTTGGTGGAATTACTAAACTATTGTTGGATGTGCTATGTAAAATTGAAACTTTAACCCTTTCTGCCCCGCAATCGACTTGTATAGTGTCGTTTGCATAATTGATTATGCATTTGTTTATTTTTAAAAAGTCTTTCCCGAGTATGCCGTCCGAAGGTATATTGAAACTGTCATCAACAACATGAAGAGTGTGAGGAAGTAAAATGTTAGTTATTATTAGATTTGTGTCTATTGTGCCAAGAGTTGTAATCTTATCGGAAGTTACACCTGTGATATTGATGATATTATTGTAATTTATTGGCACTTTTCTTACTAAGCTGGAAATTTTAATAAGTGAGATGTCTGCTTGCGAATCTACTAAGAAAGTACATGTTTTTTCGGAATCGGTTAATTTTAATCGGATAAAGTCAGAGTAGTTCAAATTTAGACAGTAAATAGATTGCGTTATGGAATTTCCTACTCCTGCTCCCTCAGTGTTCGCGTCTGAGGGGCTTCGGCGTTTAAATGACGCACGTTAGCATTACTTCGATTATTTGAACGCGAAGAATTGTTGTTTCTATTTGTGGTTTGTCTATTTGAATTATTGTAATTGTTTGGTCTATTGCTGAAATTATTGCCACGTCTAGCTATAGTTTCCTCTATAATTTTGATTACCATTTTGCCTGCTTGTGCCACTGTACCTATGATTGTTATTGTTGTATCTAAAATTGTTGCCTCGAAAATTACCACGAAAATTATTTGATCTTATCGGTCGAGATCGAAATGCCAGGACTTGCCTTTCTTTTACCTCATTGTCTTTTTCTATTACCATTTTCGCAACAACGTCTTTCGAATCAGTGAAGGTTGACGAAGCTAAAATTGATTTTACCATATCCGACCTACTATTTAATCTACAAACTCTAACTGTTTGTTCCACAGCCATTTCATGTGCTTTTGCTTGCGTCATACCTTCAATGATAAGAGAGCGCTCCAACGAATCTGACAATTCTTCTACCTGCTTTGAAAATTCCGCGTAATTATTATTAGTGATTCTTAATGCTGCGATTTTTCCCGCGACAACTTTCGAGTTGTCGGGCTTTATTTTTCTAGCTAGTGCTTCTTTTATTTGAGCGACTGTAGTGACTTCTGTGGGCAGGGATTCGCGAGCTTTGCCTTCAAGTTTCGACTTAAGAAAAGCTATTAGTGTTGACGTTAGTGAATTATCTGCAAGCTCTTCAATTAAGTTTATTTTGTCAATGAATGATGGAAGCGATAGCGGATCGCCGCTATAATTTTCGCGCATCATCGTAGCCCATAGACTAATAGCTGCCCTTTTCTGCTCCGGTGTTGCCATATTTATATTTGTATCGCTATTATTTGGAATTAAAATTGTGTCGCTTGAACTGTCTGAATCACCCGATTGGTCGCTAAATCCGTGAAAATCGGTGTCAAAGGATAAATTATCTCTCGCTGTAGAGTTATTGGCATCTAAACTTTCTACTGAGCTCGTATCTTCGAAATCCTTTTCAGGGTCTGACATCTATGTATATAGCAACACTAGGCTATCGATCGTTACAAAAAAATTGTTAAAATGTAAAAAAATGTATTTTATATATTAAAAATTGCGTTGGTTTGACAAAAGTTTATCAAGACACTGTGATTTAAATGGCATTCAAAATATTCGTAGGCTCTGGCAAAATTGGTTGACTTTAGTTTTTGTTTTAAAATATTTAAAAAGAAATATTTAAATCCGAAAAATTTTTGTAGGCACTGTAAGTGAGATTCCTTTAGTATTGGGGGTATTTATAGCGTTTACTTGCGAAAATTTGTATAAGTAATTTAATAAACGATGCAATTTGGTATATTCGAAAAATTTTTGTACACACTGTAAGCTTTCAGTACTAAGAAATTCCAATAAACTTTAAATATGCTGTAATGTATAAATATACGTAGTAAAAATGATTGGGCGAAAATTTTTTGTAGTCACTGTAGATAAACGATGCGGTTTGAAAAAGCTCATAATGGTAAGAGAGTAACTGCAGCTTTTATCTGTACATATGTAACACATACACAAAACTGATCCTATAGGATATATGTATGTATATGTATTAAATGTCAGCAGCGGTGATTCCAAAAGAGCGTAACTTGCGAATTTTGTGGAAAGTATATCGGGTTGTTTCAATTCAAAATGTCATAACTGGTAAGTAGTAGATAAAGTAAATCCGGGACTTTTTTTCCAAAAAGAGCATAATTGTACATTTGTATTTGTAGTAAATCTGGGTGTATTTTGGAAATATTGGCACTGTTAATTAAATTCGCTGTTAGGTAAGAAAAGCATAATTTGCAATTTGATATTAATCTGGCTATTCACGAAACTTCGTTGGCACTGTGTTTCAACAGTATATAATATATTTAAAAAAAAGTATCAAAATTGTATAAAATTTTATAAAGTGTTTTTGCGAGCTTTTAGGGTTTTCATGCAGACGAAATAGATATGCAAAAATGTATCGCTGTAAACATTCCATCAATTCCAAAGTAATAAAGAAAGAACAGGTGTTCTTTATGTATGGTATGAAGAAAAGCTTTTAATGCATTTTTTTTTGTATTGAATATGCAGTTCTTAAAAGTAGCTTAAGTCAGAATATAATATTTTGTGATATATTAAATTTCATTTCATTTTTTGAAGTAAGATAGAAAAATATTTTTTTTTTTTTCGAAAAGGTTTATATAATAAGCTTATGCAATGACTGGTTGTTGGTATAAAAATTGTATATTAAATTGAATACGAAAGTTTGTTATACATATGTTTATGTGAAAAATATTATTATAGTTATATACGTATACAAAATGAAAATTTATATGTGCAAAACATGTATACCTATATACCTAGTATATCGAGATTTAAGTAGTATAATGTGATACATAACTTATGTACCTATTTTATGTAGTTGTACCGTTTCCAAGTTGTTCTCGCCTGATGATACGATATGGTGGTGGTTGGTCTCTCGGTCTATGGTATCTGCAGTGTTGTTGTCTTCTCTTTCGCGCATCCGATTTGGTTTTGCATATTTTAATGTGTGCGATTGGTGGCGTGGTTTTATTAAGCCGTTTAGATAACTGTAGAACTTTTTGTGGCGTTATTTTGTACCGTTTTGTACTAATTTGTACGGTTTTGTACCGTTTTTCTTTTAGTAACAAGTTTTTTCTTTTCACTTTGTGGTTTAGTACAGTTTTTACCAAAGTTTTCATATACTCAATTTATGCACTTAGGTGGTTTTTGGGCGTTGCAACAGATTTCGGTACAATTTTGGTAGTTTTTGGTACAGTTTTTCTTTTTTGCACAGTTTTTATTTCTTTGGACAGTTTCGATATGAGTTTTTCGTACCACAACTTTTAGCACTCAGTTTTCCAAAGCCACCTATGAACATAAATATATACATATGTATATATGTATTTGATGTTGCATTTTAACCACGTTTTTTACCACTGTTCATTGTTGTTGCATTTTAACCACGTTTTTTTTTTTTTTTTTTTTTTTTTTTTTTTTTTTTACCACTGCGCACTGCTGGTTAATGTTTTAATCTGTCAACTTTTTGTTTGGTTTTTGTTGTAAATATAAATTGTAAAGTTTTATGTAATAGTTCATTTCAGTTCTTAACTTTTTTTTTTTTTTTGTATGTTTGCCCACACGCAAATTGCCTTCTTTTGTTTTTCTAAATGTGTATACATATTTCTGTGTAAAGTTACACTTGACTTACTTTTGATGATTTCTGTTGAGGCTTTTCGTTTAATTTGGACCACACAATTTTGATGCTTTTGGGTTTTAATTAACTTTTTTTTTTTTTTTTGTATTTTTGTAAATTTTGACATTTTTTTGGATTTTTGAAAATGTTTATAACTTTTTTTTTTTGATTTGTAGTACTTTTATAGTTTTTTTTGCATTTTAGTAAATTTTTGTATTTTTTTTTGGATTTTTAATAAATTTTATGATTTTTTTTTTTTTTTTTTTTTTTTTGAGTGTGCAACCAGTCACGCACGCGAAAAATAAAAAATTAAAAGCACTTCATAGCTTTATTTGCTTAACGCAAATTTATTGAATTTTATTTCAAACAATTTTTAAATTCTTTTGTTTGGAGGTTTTTCACTCCTTGTGGTTTTTATGGCCACAAAACGTGGCAGGGTCGCCATATAAAGAATGTTCTTAATTGTATTGCACGAGAACATTCTTCTTATTCCGAATACAATAAAACACACGACCATTCGCTTTAGTAACTCATACAACTCTGTCATCTTTATTTTAAAGCTCTCTGCAGTAGAGCTTAACTTCGTTATTTATCTACAACTTATCTATTTCTAACTTAGCATTAGCTGCCGTTCTTTGCGGCGAATTCAATATCTGCATTATTTGTAATAGAGTCAAATACGTACAGGGTTGTATCTACACAGGGTTACCTTACACCCTCCTTGATATCATTAGATGGCGATTTATGCATGCAAATGATCCCAAATATGCCTCCAGAATCGAAAACTCATGGTTTGAACGTATGAAAGTTGCTGTTTTGGAGTAACCCTCACAGTTGTCGAACCTCAGCACTATAGCGAATATTAAAGAAGACGATGGGGGATCAAAAATGGAAAAATAAGCAAGAGTTATGGAAAAAAAATTAAAGAATCTTGGTACTTAATACCAGTTGCAAATTGCGCTGATTTGGTCAACCCTATGCCACGAAGAAGTAAGGAAGTTATAAAAAATAAATCTAGCTGCAGCAGTAATATTGTAGTTTATTTGAAAAAACAATCGAATTTAAAATTTGTCCCTATTATTATATCCAACTTAAATTATACATTTTATTATTTTTATTCATAAAAATTAAATTATTATACAAAAACCACCCTAGAGTCATTGAAGCATGTCCTCTCCGTGTAAGGATCAATATATGGTAATTATTATTTGGTCTTGAAATAAATGGAGAATTGCAAAATTTTGTCCCTATTATTTTTTCCAACACTGTATATACATATATTTATTTTAAAGTGCCTTATATATATATAAATATGTATGTAAATACATATATGTATGCATGTTTATTATCATACAAAATAAGCAAATGGATTTAAATTTACCCTTACATATGGATTTGTGTATATTCTTTAATATTTATTTTCTTTATTTTAAATTTTAGTTTATGTAACAATTGTTTTTTGCTGTAAATAAAAAAGTTTCAACAATTTAAGGTGGAAATTAGATTATTTATTCCATTCAGCCAGCGCTATTAAGGTAACTAAATAAAATTAATTTGAATGAGGATTGTGATTTGTAGATTTGGGACAGGCGCGCCGGCGCAAAAAAGGACGCCGGCTTCGCCGCCGCCGCCGAAATTATTTTGGAATAGCGCCGCCGGAATCACTGTCGGCGTATATGTCTACCACATACCTACATACCTACGAGAAAGCCAGAAGAATAAGAAACAAAATTTGTTTCTCGGATTATCGTTTACCGATAGAAATTTTTAAAAGGAATTATGAAATAGTAATTCCAGACAGAGACTATTAGGCCAAGAGTCCTCCAGTACCGAGAAATGTTACACAAATGGATCTAGGCTTAATGCTAGGGTGGGAGAAGGAATATTTTCAGCTGATGGGGGACTAAAAATCTCTCTAATGGAGATGGCTGAGCAGCTTGTCATTCTCCTTGTATTGGTGCCTGGACACTGTAACATACAGAGCCATGAGATGGTAGACGAACTTGCTAGAGGGGGACGGAAAATCGTTTCACTATACATCATATTCCTGCCCTGTCGGAAAAGCAAGCAAACAAAAAGTAATAGTACATACACTCCACTTTTACTGTCGTGGAAGGGTTTAGATATGCCTGAAAGAGTTCTACTTCAATGAAGCAGCGGAAAGCTGGCAATGTCTGAGTACTTGCAACCATACTAGGCTCTTTTAGCCGAACTGGAACGCCAGACGGACCAACAGTTTACTAACACTCGACAGTTCCGAGCTGGCACTAATGACTGGACTATTAACATGCCATACAATCCTTGGGAAGCATGCAGAAAGGATTAATGCTGCGGATTACGATTACTGTATGGCTTGTGAGCTTGAAGAGGAGCCTGAAACAGTAAAACACTTGCTGTGCGATTGCCCAGCACTAAGACAGAGGCGACTGAAGCACTTAGGAGGATCAATTTAGGGATCTAGTGACATTTGAATGCAACAAAATTCTAACATTTGTGGAGTTCACACGATGATTTGAGTAGGGGGGT
Organism: Urophora cardui; assembly: GCA_960531455.1. NCBI lineage: Eukaryota > Metazoa > Arthropoda > Insecta > Diptera > Tephritidae > Urophora > Urophora cardui. The sequence continues at coordinate 2,192,609 of OY482671.1, read as the reverse complement.
CTTCGGATCCGGATCTAGCAGCAACTGCAACCTAACCTAACCTAGTTCCTTCATCATAAAAACGTTAGCGTTAATAACGAAAGCTGCTCGAGTGACAAATAAAGACCGTTAAAAGGTGAAAGAATCATTGTTTGAGGCCACGAAAGGAACAATCGAGCTGACAGTCGATTGGGCGCTTGGTGTGGCAAGTCTTAGGATTTTCCATTAACAACTTGCTTCCATCAAAATCTTAAGACGAGGGCCCGCACTCTGTTGTTCTATTCGATGAAAATTCATTCACTTTCGAGTTCTATTCCATTTATTCTATAGAATACGAATGTGTGTTCGACTCGAATTTCGCTTTCGAATAGAACTACAGAGTGAGGGTCCAGATATACCTGACCCCAAAGGAGAGACCCTTACCTCTCGATGAAGTGTGAACTCGTTAGAGCTTTACGATTCGCCGTACATATCCCCATTTAAATTTCATAACCGCCTAGCCGACATTTGTGCCAAAAAATTAAAATTAAATTCCCGACGCCCAAGTCTAGGCCTTCTGAGCTGAAAAAGACATTAGACGGAAACATAGAGCTTCCCAAATACCAAATTTATGGTATGGATCGATAGAGCTGGGCGCCAAGAGTTAAAGTGTGGCAAATCTCAATTATGGCATAGGCGGTTATGAAGCTTAAACGACGATATGTATGTATAAAGCATTTGAGGTTATTTTACAAACCAAAGGACTTCAGAACCCTCCTACTTATATTCCCTTCCCAACCAACATTTCATTGCTAAATTAACTTAACTCCAATTTTTTTTTCTCGTGCCGAAAATCCCTGTTTTTCTCTTACCACACCACAATCATGGTCGTTCATCATACAGAGAGCTCAGCTCATCCATCACAGCTTGTCAGCGTAGATGTTTTTATTGGACACGAAAAAGAAAGGATTTTAGAAAAACAGAGAACAAAAAATGGTGAAGGACGCAAGCATGAAGGAAATTCTGATTTGCAGGTGCAAAGGCAAAATGCCTAAAAATGGCACTAAGCCTTTAATGAGATGCGCCGAAGGACAGCACATTGGCGTGGCGCCGTAACCACGAAGCGGGCAATCCAACCAAAGAGCATGCACCCCTTTTGTGCCTTCAGTTTTTTTTTTTTTTTTTGGTAATGTGTATTGTGTGCCACAAAAAGGATTAAGCATAATTCAACCACAAAAGGCAACAACTTAATTAGTTGAGAATCTGAAATACATACATATATATATTTTTTTTTTTTTCAAACAAGTGCAAAGAAGACATGGGAATGAGGGTATGAGAGCGTGCGCGCGCGAAGGGCAACGGTATAAAGATAGAGACGGAGAGAGCGAGAAATGGCAAGCAAAGCTCGTTTATTGTAAAATGGCGTTAATAAATCACTACAGCTGTGTGTTAAAAATATTGAGTGAGCTCACACCAGCGCACCACCGCCCCCTCATTGGTTTTGTTTTAACTTAACAACCCCAAAAAGATGGGCTACAGCGTCGCGCTCGCCGACTTGGCAGGTGTTTGTCACCAAAACGACCAGCTTTTGGCGCTCTTGCTCTCTGCAGCTTTATAAGCACTATAGCTAGCTCTTTCACACACACGCCCAACAAGTCCTTTTTTGCGGTATTTTTTTGTTTTGTTTGCTAAGCTCTCTCAATGCCCCTGCATCCCTTGGAAGTCAATGATGGCAGCAGAAAAGGACTTTTTCTCTTCTAATAAATCATTAGGTACTTGATTGATGACTCGCACTGTCATGGTGCTTTTAAATAATTATTTAAAAGAAAATGCAAATGGATGATTTATCGAAACGTTTAAATCCTAACAAAAGACTCGAATGTGTAGCAAAAATCCCTAGCTACCCTTTCTTGTTCAAAAAGAAAAACCGATGATCTCGAGATATTCGAGAAAAAAAATCTATGAACGTTCGATTTGACACCCGCAGGGCTTGATTGAATCACCTTCGTAAAGAAGTCCCCGTACAAAATCCCACATTGTGTTTAATGAAATTATTGATATTCGAGTCTTTTTTGGTCCGTCTGAACGATTAAAAAATCGTAAATGCGCTCATTTTCATAAATAATAAAGTCTTTTGTTCGTAGACGACGCGCGACTCTTCTTGAGGAGTAATTTTCGAGCCTTCTTTAATTCGTATTATCATTTTCGAGTCCCTTTCTACTCCTTTTTTTTTAATAATTTTTCAATCGTTTTAGAATCTGTATTGATTGGGTAGAAGCTGGTTCTGATAAAAAATATGAAACAAAGGGGCGGTTTTTTGGATTCCGTTGGTTGGCTGGTTGATTAGAGTGGCGGGTCCCACAGACTCCACTTAGCGCCAGAGCGCAGTTTTGATATCACGACTCGTGAATAAAGAACCAAAAAACAGAAGAATAGAGTAAATGAGGACATCAATTCGGAAGCCAGGGCAGGTCCTACGCCCTATATCCATCCTGTTTAGTTGAGGTATCTAAGAGGCCACTCAGGCCTGACGTGCTTGAGTTCAGAAAGGTCGTCGAAGAACCGCTTTCCAAGGAGTTTCTTTCTGCCTAGGCAGTGCGAAGGACATTCACATAGCAGGTGCTCCACCGTCTCCTGCGTTCCTGGAACAGCTGCGCAACTGAGTGTTGTGATCCAATTCCAATCGGTCTGCGTTGGTACCAATAGCCCATTGTCCCGTGAATACCGCAGTTAAGCGAGAAATGTCCCTCCTGACCATCTTTAACATGGCTGATGATCGCATTGTATTGTACGATGGCCACAGATTTCTGCGGGTCCACAACCGTTTCCATCTGGTTTTTGCCTCCTCAAATCACTGCCGAGTGATTCGGCCCTTGATAAAGCCCAGGAGCGCAAGAACCTCCCGCCATCTTGTTTCCCTTGACGTCGCAATGCCCCGGCACCCAGATCAGAGAGACGCTATGACGACTTGCTAGTACCAAGCCCGACCCTCTACACTGCCCCACCAGGCCCGATGAAACCGTTGCAGATATCAGAGCCAGTGTTGCCAGGTCATGAAGAAAAACGAGGCTAGATTGGCAAAAAAAAAAGTTAGAAAAGGCTGAAACTAAAAAAAAAAAAGGTAAAAAGAAGTCAGCATTTTTTTTAAGAAATTCATTCAAATTTTATTTATTTAAGTTTTGTTCATTTGCATATAAAAACTATAAACATTACTTAAAGGAACTATTCATGTTTGAACACATATCAGGCACATTTTCTCGACTAGTACTGACGTTTTTTTTAAATAAATGCTCCTATTTTTGGTTGTTGTGTTTATCACTGATTAGGGATGCCGTTTGCCGGCTTTTCTTACCAAATTGACATAGGAAGTAAGTATATACTTTAATATAATATACTATAATAATAATAATAATCCGATGGCAAATATTAATTTCTGCTTTCGGGTTCGTTTTATAGGGGTTTTTCGAGTTGACTTGCGCATTATATTTATATGTAGGTATTAAGGAGCTGGGAGCTAGTGATTTTTTGCTCCAGCTCCGCTCCGGGAAGAGGGTTTAGCTTCTTTACTCTGGTGCGCTCTGGGGCAAAACATTAAGCGTGTTTCAATTACGCTGATCCTGAGCCACATAAAAAATTGTTCATTAAAATTCAACAACAGCGACTTGAGCCCGATAGAACCACATTCATTTCTTGTTAATTTTATGATCCGGTTTTTCGATTTGTTTCTTCCGTGCTACCAGAGCTTTTTTGATGTATAGCACCTAACACGTTCACACATTGTGCATGTGTTGCTGACATTTACATAACAATGATCCCGATTGTTTCAGTCAGTTTAGCTTGATCCAGAGCTTGGTGTAATAATTAAAACACGCCTATTTTCACAAGGTTGCTACAAATAGCTTACGGTCAGAACACATTCATGGCTGCAATTACTTTACATTTAGAACATATTCATGGTGTTGCATATGTACAAAACGTTCATAAGAATTAGAGCAAGTTCTCGTTGTACAAATTAGTAAAATTAACATTTGAGTAAAAAATGCTAGAAAAAGGCCACGAAGCTAAAACGAAAATTATGAGGCTAAAGGACAAAAAGAAAGGCCAAATCTAGCCTCGAAAAGGCTAACCTGGCCACACTGGTCAGAGCCTTCAGAGCCGCCTGCATTTTGGAGACCGCTGCGTCTAGACACGCAGCTTATTATATCCCCTTACTGCTCTATCTTTCTCCATGATGTGTTGATTAATGGCATGAAGGATCTATAAAGGAGTATGCTGGAGATCAGCTGACTTCTTCTTCAATCTTCAAAAACACGCGAACACAAGCATTTTGTTTTTGTCAACATATGCCACACACACACGCACACTAGCATTTCCATAGGGGGCTCGATCTGTCAAATTCTTCTACATTCCTGTTTCCATGACATTTTCCCCATGCGATAACCTTTATTATTGAATCATGATTAATGGCTGCAGATTTTTTTTTATCTCATCTTTAATAATTTATTTTATTTTATGTTTTAATAATATTTATTTCAAAAAATGTTTAAAAACACTTACATATTCACATGAGCTTACAAACAAATACTAAAACGGATATTTGTAATTTTTTTTTAATTTAATTGTTTTTTTTTATTTATTTAATTATTCTCCTTTTTAATTTAATTATTATTTTTTAATTTAATTATTTTTTTTAATTTTTTAGTTTTTAATATTATATTATTGCTATTTGAGTTTATACTTTACACGTATTATATGTATATATGTAAATTATTTTTAAATTTAGCTCCATTTTTGTATTTTTTTTTTTGCATATTTTTGTAGAATTTGAAGTGAGTTAAGCGCTTAAAACTAAAACTTACTTAAAACTACTTTAAAACTTTTTTTATTTTAATCTTTTTATGCATATAGTAATTTTTTTTAACTACAAACTAATATACATATTTATGTATGTTAAAAAATTAATAAAAAAAAAGTTTTATATTGCCTGCTAAACAGCTGAATTAAAACGCTGTTTTAAGGCTAACAATGAGTTTTTTTTTAATAAAACTTAAGAAAACTAAAAAAATAATTAATGTGTAGCAAAAAATAAAGAAAAATAAAAAAACTAGTATGAAAAATTTATTTTAAGACTTGAGAAAACAAAAAAATTAATTAATACGTAGCAAAAAAAAAATAAATACACAAGTAAAAAAAATTATTCGTGTATTTTTTATTTTAATTTATTTATGATTTTTTCGCTAAGCATTAATTTTTTTATTTTCTCGTCTTAAAAAAAATGTTTTTAAGACTCGAGAAAACAAACAAATTAATAATGCGTAGCAAAGAAAATTTAAGAAAATACACAAATAAAAATAAACAAATTTTATTTTTTATTTTTATTTTTAGTTTTATATTTTTTTTGAATTTTTTTTTATTTTTTTTTTTGCTACGCAATAATTAATATTCTTAGTTTTCTTGTCTCTTCAAAAAAAAAATTGTTTATTAAAAATATTTCAGTGTTATTAATTTTGGTTTGAAAATGTTTAGTTTTTTAACTTTCAAAACAAACAGAAAAGTTACCGGAAGACTTCCGAGCGAATTTACTTGCGTAATGGAATTCTACATTATTTACAATTTTTTTTATTATTATAAACAGCAACTTTTTTAAGAGAAAAGTGTGATTTAAAAGAATAAGAGATGCTTGCTAATAATACTTGTCAATACGTATCTGCATATTTTTTTTTTTAAATAAAAAGTAAAAAAATTTGTATATCCCTTTCTAAATGTGTATTTCGTCGCCATACAATATTTTAATAAAATAACCTACACATTTAAGTTAATTTTCGCTTACGTAGTAAATACACATCTACATATATGTATATGTACATACATACATATTATGTATGTATAATTGTACATATAATTGTAAATATATTTATATACATACATATGTATAAGTCTAAAGCAATGCAATGCGAGTTGCTTTCTTTAATTGTTTTTGTTGCTTTCTTTGTAACACTTAATTTATGCATTTATTTTTGTTTTTTCTTTCTTATAAATAAATTAAAGCATTAAACGTAAATTACATACGCAAAAAAGCAACAACAAAAAAGTTGCGCCTTAAATTGCAGATTCGATATTATAAAAAACATGTTTAGGGATTATACTTTTTAGCTGATGTTATTTATTTTTTCTAATTAAAAAAAAGAAAGTAGTTAAAAAGTAGTTAAAAAAGTAGTTTAAAAAAGTTGTGGCTATATTTCGATATAATGCGCCCGGCCGCGGAATTATACGTTTTTTTTTATGGGGTAGATGATCCCCCTAGATCACTAAAATGCAAGCGAAAACCTGCGAAAACTTATAGTATAGTTAATACAATAATACATCAATATATATAGCATTTGTGTGTAGAACACTCATATGCGTTTGGCTGCGTTTTAAAAAAATACCACTAAAACGGCAGAATTACCTTTCTGCAGTTATAACTGTTGAGCGTCCACCGTATTTGTGCGCATTAGTAAAATTAACATCCACACAACATTTCCTGAAAGTTTCATTGAAAAATTTCCAGTGGTTTGAAAATAAATACGGCGGGCGCATTATACCGAAGCCAAGCCAAAAAGTGGTTAAAAAAAGAGTTAGTAGTTAAAACAAAGGTGGTTAAATGTTTAAAAAAAAAGTAGTTAATATAAAGCGTTTGCCAACTTAACTACATACATACATAATTACTATTTATCGCTTATTCTTCTTCTTCTACATATGTATTTATTCCGCTTCACTACCCTATTCTATCTATCTACGCTCGCTCGCGCTCAGCGACTCTATTTCGTCGGTATAAAGCGATTCTTCACTTGATTCGCCAGCAAATGATTTTGTTGTTGTTGTTGATGCTGCTGCAATAGTTGTTGTTGTTGTTGGTGCTGTTGTGCTGCTGCTGCCACAGCCGCTGCTGCTACTGCGGCTTGCTGTTGCTGCTGTTGTTGTTGTTGCTGCTGCTGTTGCATATGTTGGCTAATTTGTTGTTGTATGGAGAGGCCACTCGCATTGCTGATCACGTGCTGATTGTGCAGCGGCGGCTCATTTAACTCCACTTTGATGGAAGGATTTTGCTGCAGCGCATCTTTATTCTTGCGCGGTCGACCACCTAAGTGGGGATGGGTGTGGGAGAAGAAAAAAAGAGAAGACAATTAATTTCTTTTTCTCAAAAGCAAGTCAAGCCAAAAAAAAAACAAAAAAACATTGAAAGGAAAGGAAGAAGCGTTAACACACACACACACACACAGTAACTAATTAGAGGAAGTGGAAGTGCCGGTAATAAAAACCAAAAATAAGGGACAAATAAGGAAATAAATAAGAAAGTTGTTGACTGCAGAATTTGACATTTTTATATAAAGATTTAAAAAAATATATAAAGATTTAAGAAAATTGTTACAGGAAAAGCTGCCAAGTTCGGTTTTGTGCCCATTTTACATTCAACCATTCAGCCAGGCAAAGGATAAAAAAAAGGACAAGCGACAAACAAGGAAGGATATGTAAGGAGCAGGACGGGCTGTTAGCGTTGCTTATAGACAAGCAAAAGAACGTGCAAGCTAAATCAATTCAATTGCCTTATACAACTAACGTTTGCTTTTGTGCAGGAAATACGCAAAAAATAGATAAAATTGAGAAAAATAACTTGAAAATTAAATTAAATTTAATTTAATTAAATTACGCAAATTAATATTAAAAAAGCTAAATTTAAAAGAAGTGCTGCTTATAATTTTTTTTTTTTTTGTATAGAAAAAGTAATTAAAATTAATAAAAATTCAAGTGATAGTGTTACAAGCAAAAGCAAAAACACATTACAAATGTTACAGAGAGTAAGAGAGTGAGAGAAAGTAAAAGCAAACATTTTACAACAACAAACAAGAACGAAAACAAAAAATACAATAATTTGTAAACTATTTTTTTTTTTTTTTTTTTTTTGAAAATTTGTAACTAGTGATTTGTTTACGCTTTCTTCCTGTTTGCGAACACATACGTTGCCCGGCTGTGTGTTGTATGGATAGAGGCTGACCGATCATTGCCAACGGCTGTTGGGGCGATTGTAATGTTATCGATTTTTTGGAACGTTTCGGCGGCGGCAGCTCATTGTGTGCGTGATTTGTTAACAAATGTTTGGACAAATGTTGACGCACAGCGAATGCCTCATTACAATTGGCCACCGGACATGTCAGGTACCTATACCAAAAGCATAAACAATATTGAATGATGGACACATATGTATGTATGTATGTATGAATATCAGCATGAATGAAATGACACATATATAGTTATACAATTGCATATATACAAATACATATGTATATATACATATATTAGTTTTATACATATATATGATTTTAATATTAATTATTATATACAAATGTAGATAATATTAGTGTAATATTGTAATTAAAAGATCAACGCACACCGACCTGCCCTCCACATGTCGTTGCACATGCTTTTTAAGCAACGCCTCCTGATTAAACGAGCTCGGACAAATGTCACATTTAAATTTGAATTCATCATGCATTTTCAAGTGTTGTTCGAGATGTGGCTGTTGCAAGAATTTCTCATCACATTTGTCACATTCGTAGGGGAAGGCCATGCCATGCGATTTCATGTGTGTATGCAATTGTGATTGTTGTTTGAATGTTTTGTCCGGACAACGTGGACAATAGTAGCCGGTAATGCCGGCATGCGCTTGCAAATGTTGATTGAGCGATGTGACTTGTGTGAATTTTTTGGGGCATTGATTGCAACAATATTGTTGAACTTTGTGGTGCGTTTTCATGTGATTGTTGAGATTGGTCACCTGCATGACAGCAAAAAGTAGTGGAAGAAAATTAAAAATTTGTTTTGTAAGCGAAAAAAAAAATCAAAAAAAAAAATGTATAAGTACCTGCGCAAAAGAGCGTCCACACTCCGGTTCAATGCAGACGAAGGGACGCTCGCCAGTGTGCAAACGACGATGATTATTCAAATTTGTGATCTGAAAAAAAAAAAAAAAAACAAAAAAAAAAGAGAAGAGCCAGTAAAGTGCAAGTGGTGTTAAAATAAGGAGCATCAAGCAATCAATACCAACCTGCGTAAATTGCTTGCCACAATCAACACACACATACGGACGATCGTTTGTGTGTATGCGCTCGTGATTGCGTAAATTGGCGGCTTGTGTGAAACCTGTAAAAGAAAAAAATGGCGTTTTTAATGAAGAAAACTTTGAAATAATGAATTTATTGCTTGAATGGCGCTCACCTTTGTTGCAAAAATTGCAAACAAATTTACGATCGGCCGCATGATTGCGTATGTGTGTGAGTAAAGAAGATTTGCGTGAGAATGTTTTGTTGCAGAGCGGGCAGGAGCCCTCTTCGTTGAATATTAAATCAACCTGAAATGATGGCGGAAGAAGATGCGTGAGTTTGGATAGAATTACATACTACATCCATGTATCTACATACATATGTACATATTTTATTAGTTTTTTATTTACTTTTTTTAAATGAAATTTTTTGTATTTAATTCTTTTGCGATTTTTTTTTAATTTAATTTTTTTTTTTTAATTTAATGTTTTTTTATTAATTTTTTTTTTTTTTTTTTTTCAATTTAATTTTTTTTTTTGTGCTTGCACTTACAATTATTTTTAGTTTCCTTTATTTCATATTTTCTATTTTTTACGATTTTTTAATTTAATTCGTTTTTTTCTGATTTACATATTTCATTTTTTTTAATTAATTTTTTTTTATTTACTTAATTAAATTATTTTTATTGAAGTTTTTTAAGTTTTTCTCCCATTTTTGTGCTTGCACTTACAATTTTTTTAATTTATTTGATTTTATTTTTTTAATTTTTTAATTTTTTTTTTAATTTTTTAAGAATTTTTTTTAAATTTAATTGAACGATTTTTTTTATTTTTTTTTTTAATTAAATTTTTTTTTATTTTTTTAACTACATAAAATTCTTTTAATTGAATTTTTTAACTTTTTCCCCCGTTTTTGTGCTTGCACAATTTTTTCAATTTTTTTATTTTATTTTTTTATTTAAATTTTTTTTAATTTTTTTAATTTAATTGAATTTAGTTTTTCTACGATTTTTTTAAATTTTTTTTAAATTTTTTTATGTATTTAATTTTAAATTTTATTTAATTAAATTTTTTTTATTTGAAGTTTTTCAACTTTTTCTCCCTCTTTTGTGCTTGCACTTACAATTTTTATTTCATTTTAATTTTATATTTTTTTTAACTTTTTTATTAAATTTTCTCCCTTTTTTATGCTTGCACTTACGTCTAATTGTTGTATAGTTTTCTCCAATTCAAAGGCGGACATGGTGACCGTTTTTAACTTTGCACGATTTTGCAAATTAATTTGGCGACGATTTTGTCGTTGTTGCTGGAAAAGAAATATTTTTTAATTAATAGGAATTTTCTTCAGTTCTATCCACTAGAAATCCATCTAACACATTTGCAAATTACTCATCTCATCTACTCATAACCCCTTGCCACCCTGTTTCTCCCTGTTCACCAACACTGTCTACATTTTATTACATCTTACCATATACACCCGAGCAATCCCCCCCTCACACTCACCTTCTCTGTAATCTCCGACCCGGACTGCAGACTTTCGGAAGAACTTGTTGATTGCAATTGATGTTGTTGCTGTTGTTGTTGTTGCTGCTGCTGCTGCTGTTGTTGTTGCTGTTGCTGCTGTTGTTGTTGCTGTTGTTGCTGCTGCTGCTGATGTTGTTGTTGCAACTGTTGTGCCAATGCATTAACAGCCGCCACATTGTTGTTGCTCGCAGCGGCGGCAGCCACATTATTGCTCAATTGAGCGGCGACCGCGGCAACATTGGCCAAATTTTGTGTATCCACAGCGCTTGGGCCGCCGCCAGCACCAGCGCCACCGCCCCGCACCGAGGGGTAGAAGCCGTTGGCGGTTAAATGCTCCGAACATTTAACGCAGGTGGGTATATTATAGCCGGGCACTTGGAAGAGCTAAGGAACCAAAGCGAGGATACAAAATGTTTAATAAAAATTAATTAATAATTATGTATTTAATAAACTGGGTAGAGCATAGCTATCAATTAAAAGTAGCTAGCTATTGATATTCAACATTCATTTGGCAACCCTGTACGTTCGAAAATCCTAATCCTACGTTCACAAACCTAAACACCCACCCGCACACACACCCATACAACCTAAACATTATCGGTGCTGTTTCTCGCACTTCTTACTCGCTTTCCACTATCATTCATCATCATCATCATCATTTCCATGCTGTACATGCAATTTTAATTCAAAGAAAACAAAATTTGTTATTACTAGGGCATGGAATTTCATGTACTAAAAAATAAAAAATATGCGCATAAAAAATGCAACAAAAACTGAGAAATATGCATGAAAAATCAAAAAAAAATGCATTAATTCAAATTTTTCAACTTCAGATAATTCATGTTTATTGAAGTTACAATAGTTACATAAATTAGGTACAAACATTTAGGGGATTCACAACCTGTCATATTGCGTCATATCGTCATAAGTCATAATATTTTGTGTTTGCATTCTACGCTTTGTGTGTCCTAAATAAATACAACTCTGCACGATATGTTTTTGGGTCGTTGTATTTGATCATCTGTTTTTGTTTACTTCTTCACAGGGCTTCGGAAAAGTCTTTTATAACTATTTCCGTACAATATTTTAATATGACATATGACTTTATGACACTTTGTGAATCACCTAATTATTTAATTCAATTTTGCTCTTACGTTGTACGTTTATACATTGGTATGTTTATATATATATATATATATATATATATATATATATAGATACATAAATTCAGTCTTGAACATTTCATAATTTGCAAAGGTTAATCCTTATTCAACGATTCAAAAACTTGCCGAGTATTTGCATAGATTTCCATGCCCTAGTTATTACACTCGGTGCTGTTGCTCTCGCTTCTGTTGTTGTTGCTGCTGTTGTTACATGCTGCTAAAGCAACAGTAGGTACATAAAACTGGTCGTTCGTTTATAGCTTGCAATTAAAAAAAAAAGAAAAATTTCAAATTAAAAGGAAAAACTAAAAACAAATTGTTTTTCTTTGGTTTTTATTGCTGCCTATATAGGCGCCGTTGTTGCCCTGCAGGGAACTCAGTAACTAGTGAGCAAAATTTCTAGTTCCGAACTAGCGAAAAAGTGTCAAAAGGGAACTAGCTACATTGTAGTTAGACCCTCACCAGTTCATAAGCAGTGAATTGCGTGACCATTATAAGACACACTTTGATTTGTATGCAATTTCGAAGTGACAAAAATTCTATGATAATTTTTCGTTCGTTCAGTTGCCGTCGGCTTTGTATACATATTTCTGCAATTCTCAGATGTTTAGTGAAGCATTTTATATAAACAGTTTTCTGTTTGCATCTTATATGAAATGAAATGTTCCCCTAATTATGCTTTTTCGATCCCTCAGGCTTATTTTTAATCTTTTTTTATTTTATTGCTTTTTAATTATTATTGTAAATTTTTATTAAATAAATAAATAAAAAAAATATTAGTTAAAAAAAAAATAAAAAAAAAGCTAGAAGCGACCTAGTTCGGAACTAGAGATTTTCCCTACAGGGTGTACGTTCCTATACACCACAATCTATCAATGGACGGACGGACGAACGTGTGCAGCGAGCAAGCCAAGTGCGTCAGTTGCGCTATTCGCATCGCACTTGTCAATTCTCATTGTGCTGCTGCTCTGCTTGTGGCGCTGCTGCCGCTTTTTAGCCTCCTACTGACTGCTACCACAGACTGCCCTTCCAAAATTTGAGGACCAGGTAGTCCAATGGGACGGGGCTATAAAGTAGGTCTGAAGGGACGTGGTTACGGACTTGGTTACATGTTATGCTGCATCGGACCACATCGAATGTAAATTGTCGTTCGCCGCCAACTAATTCGTGGTTGGTCGGCAATTTGGCTCGGTCTAGGGTATTGGGATGTAGTTTAAAACGTGGTCCACTGTAAGCAGACTAGTCTATGGCCCAAATGGGGTGGTTTTTTATATAGTCCTTTGTTATGCAGCGGTGAAGCAGGGGTGGTCATGTCCAATGACATCGCAATGTTAATGTAACCATATTTTTTTCATATATTTGGACCACCTCTGTAACTAGGAACTGTCACAACGTAACCTGGTCCTGTACTAGCATATTACGTGGTCCCACTTTTTGCAGGGTGCCGCTCGGTGCGTGATCTTGCAAGTCTCCACAAACATTTGAACCTCCTCAGTCATTCATTTTTTACTCCACCGTTCTTAAAATAATCATTCAAGCGCAGCTCTACTTGCTTGTTGTTGTTGCTATTGCAATTGACAACGCGCTGACGTCGCTGTTAGCATTGACTATTTTTATACTCAGCTGTACTAGTACACAGAGTATTATAGTTTTAATCACATAACGGTGGATTGTAACAGAATGAAATAATCGAGATAGATATAGACTTATATATATCAAAATGATCAGGGTGAAAAGAGAAATCGATTGAGCCATGTCCGTCCGTCCGTCCGTCCGTCTGTCCGTCCGTCCGTCTGTCCGTCCGTCTGTAAACACTCTAACTCGCGCAAAAATTGATATATTTTGATGAAATTTGAAATGCAAGTTGGTATCGAGACTGGGACGGTTGGTATTGAAAATGGGCGAAATCGGACCATGACCACGCCCACTTTTCCTATATAGAAAAAATCGGAAATTTGGTATCTCAGCCACTAATATAGCTAGAGCGATGAAATTTTACCCACGTGTTGAGCTCAGGCCCCTATGAAGAAATTTGGTGAAATTTTAGAAAATGGGCGGTGCCACGCCCACTTATTAAGGGTCAAACATTGAGGGTTTTATAAGCCATAACTCAGAAACCATTGAAGATATATCGATGAAATTTGGTACGCGTGATATACTTACTTAGGTAAATGTTTGGACGAAAAATTGTTAAAATCGGTTGACGGCCACGCCCACTTTTATATATGGGTCTTATAAAGTGGCCTAATAAAAACATTTTAAGCGATATCTCTGTAAAATATAAAGATCTATCACTGAAATTTTGTGGCATGAGTCCAACTATGGACATAAAACAAAAAACACAAAAATTTTGGAAAATGGGCGGTGCCACGCCCACTTATTAAGGGGCAAATATTGAAAGCTTTATGAGTCATAACTCAGAAACCATTGAAGATATATCAATGAAATTTAGTACGCGTGATATACTTACTTAGGCAAATGTTTGAACGAAAAATTTCCAAAATCGGTTGACGACCACGCCCACTTTTATATATGGGTCTTATAAAGTGACCTAATAAAAACATTTTAAGCGATATCTCTGTCAAATATAAAGATATATCATTAAACTTTTATGGCAGGAGTCTAACTATGAACATAAGACAAAAACCGTAAAAATTTTGGAAAATGGGCGTGGCACCGCCTTCTTTTAGAAGCAGGAATATACGAGATTTCTTAGCCTATAACTCCAAAAATAATTGAGATATTATGACGAAACTTTGTTTATACGTTTTATAACTTGTGGTAATATACACGCAAAAATTTATTGAAATCGGTTTATGACCACGCCTACTTTTTAACAAAGATATTTCTGGAACACCCTTTTGGAATTTGTAACGTGAAGTCTTTGTAACTAGAAGTCAGAAAGGAATGAAATTTTGCACAAAGAATAATATTCATATGCTTAGTTGATCGACTGATAAAAATGTTGAAAATGGGCGTGGCTACGCCCACTTTATGCAGCACTCGCTTTATATAAAATACACCGTGTTTCCATCAAACGCAAACAAACAATGAAAGCATACAGCTGAGTATCTAATGTTCGATTCCACTCGAACTTAGGCTTCCTTACTTGTTTTTATTTTTTTTATTTTTTGCGCTCGTTGACTTCGCTTGGATAACTCTTGCTTGTGCGTGTTGTTGGTGGTGTGTTTTTTTTGCTTTGGACGTATGTACAGTGAAACCTCCCTTGGGCGGACACTCACCGTCGGGTAAATTTTGTCCGCTCAAGGGAGGTGTCCGCCTATGAGAGGTGTCCGTTAGGGGAGGTTTCTCTGTACATACGTTTAAATTTCATAACCGCCTATCCTGCATTAGGAGCATTCCATGGTTTGTACGGGACAAATTGTACAAATTTTTAGTTTTGGATTTGAATTAAAGGCACACCAAAATGTTAACCAACAAAATATCTGGTGCATTATTACTGTTTGATAAAACTTATTAAAAGCAGAAACTTGCTTTTGAAATATTCGTGTATGTTTGAAAAATCTTATAAAAGTTATGTGTTTGTACGGGACAGGGCTGGTCTACCATGATCCTTGGTTTATGCGAACCAGGTGCAATTTTAGTCAAATATGAATTATTGGAAATTTTTATTTTTGGCACAAGTGCCGCTTAGGCTGTTATGAAATGCAAGCAAGTGCATTGGCGTCAACAACCATACCTCAATAAACATCACGCCAAAAAATCTCAAACGTTTTCTCTTCTACCATTTGAGAAAAAATGTGCCTTTTTGTTTGAGAATGCTATCAACGATTATTTGAGATGCATTTGAGAACTAACGTTCGAGGTTTGAGAATAAGGTTATTTCTCAAATGGGAAAAATTTTTATGGATATTGTAGATTCTAGGTTCATACATATGTACATACATTCATATGTATGTAAGTTCGCTGCTTGAGTTTTTGGCTGTTTTTTCCATTTGTTTAGTTTGTATTTACCTACTTCTTTTGTTTGGTTAATTTTTATTTGCGTTACTCGCTGTGTGTGAGTAAACAGAGAAGTCGACGTCGACGTCAACGTTCAAACAATACCCTGCAAGAATTGTGTGACCGAAAGTACTACAACTACATATTACAAAAATATAATCCCAACAGACCAGGAAGTAAGCGAAATGTAATAGGACTTGAGAACAAGCTTATAACAATTGTCCATTGTAAGCTTATTGCAATACAGTTTTTATAAGCTTAATTGTAAGCTTATTAACAAGCATGATTGTAATAATTGAGGAACACAAGCTTGAAAACAATATTACAATAAGCAAACAATATTACAATAAGGAACACAAGCTTGAAAATAATATTACAATAAGCTAACTTTACACTTGCAATGAAAGCTTAAAAAACTATTAATAATAAGATTGTTTTAAGCTTGCTGTAACATTTTTTTAAATTTTGGTTTTACCACGATTCATATAATTCATTATTCCTCTTTCGGAAAAGGGAAGTATAAAAGCCTCAATAAAATTCAATATAGTGTTGAATGTCCTACTATATGATACCGTTCAGGTTGATGTCATGGTTCGAAACAGGAGGAGAATATAAAATAAAGAACATTGCAGTAAAGGTGAAGAAGGAAAGAAAATGAAAAGAAAAATGCAAATAAAAATTTATTTTTTTCTTTTTTCTACTATTTATACATACATACAATGTATTTATAAGCTTACAACAATCTTTCACAAGTAATATTTTTCTACAATTACATTTGTAAGCTTATAAAAAGGGTGCCGTTTTGATTTTTCTACAATTGTTCTTAAGACTTTTTCAATACTTCACACAAGCTTTCCTCAAGCTTAACGCTTATATTTGTAAGCTTGTTATAATATTATTCTCAAGCCCTTTGGTCTATTGGGATATTACCAACCCATTTGCACTCGTATGTGTTTCTAGCCAAGTTCAAACCCACCCTGCAGTATTTGAGGTAAGGAGGTGCATATTCAGTAGAATATTCAATATGAAAAATACCCTGAAACTAAGTTCAAAATTCATTGCTGAAAAAATAACTGAACACGCAGTGAAGACATCAGGTGTACTGAAATATATGCTATGGAAGTTCTCCCTGCATATTCAGGCCTTTTTTCCTACAGAAACTCTCCCTTCTCGTTCGGAAGTTTTTAGGTAGTTGATTTTCGATGCCACCTCTATATAAAAACGAAAGGGAAAGTTCAGATTTTAGAACTACATATCTACTGAATATTCAGTAGGAAATACATATGTGCTGTTTTCCAGCTGATAAATACTGCTGGGCAATTATATAGATAAGAATAGAATGGAATTTGAAAATACACATACTGGAACGTAATGAATGAAATGGTCACAAAAGTTCCCGAATGTGATAGGAAATATCCCAAAACTTTTGGTCATGCCTTCCGGCCATATGACCGGTCAAATGACCAGCACAGTTCTTGTAGGGTAGGCAAATGCATATTATTTTTTATTTTCTTCCACTTTTTAAAGTAATTTCTTTTTGGGCATAACTCAACTTTTCTTCCCCTTGTTAGTGCGGCATTTGTTCCTCTGCAGCTATTGTTAGATTTCCTTTTTATACTCAGCTGTACTAGTACACAGAGTATTATAGTTTTAATCACATAACGGTGGATTGTAACAGAATGAAATAATCGAGATAGATATAGACTTATATATATCAAAATGATCAGGGTGAAAAGAGAAATCGATTGAGCCATGTCCGTCCGTCCGTCCGTCCGTCCGTCCGTCTGTCCGTCTGTCCGTCTGTCCGTCCGTCCGTCTGTAAACACTCTAACTCGCGCAAAAATTGAGATATTTTGATGAAATTTGAAATGCAAGTTGGTATCGACACTGGGACGGTTGGTATTGAAAATGGGCGAAATCGGACCATGACCACGCCCACTTTTCCTATATAGAAAAAATCGGAAATTTGGTATCTCAGCCACTAATATAGCTAGAGTGATGAAATTTTACCCACGTGTTGAGCTCAGGCCCCTAAGAAGAAATTTGATGGAATTTTGGAAAATGGGCGGTGCCACGCCCACTTATTAAGGAGCAAACATTGAAAGCTTTATGAGTCATAACTCAAAAACTGTTGAAGATATATCGATGAAATTTGGTATGCGTGATTTACTTACTTAAACAAATGTTTTGACGGAAAATTGCCAAAATCGGTCGACGGCCACGCCCACTTTTATATATGGGAACTATAAAGGGGCCTAATAAAAACATTTTAAGCGATATCTCTGTCAAATATAAAGATCTATCACTGAAATTTTGTGGCATGAGTCCAGCTATGTACATAAAACAAAAAGCACAAAAATTTAGGAAAATGGGCGGTGCCACGCCCACTTATTAAGGGGCAAATATTGAAAGTTTTATGAGTCATAACTCAGAAACCGTTGAAGATATATCGATGAAATTTAGTACGCCTGATATATGTACTTAGGCAAACGTTTGGACGAAAAATTTCCAAAATCGGTTGACGACCACGCCCACTTTTATATATGGGTCTTATAAAGTGACCTAATAAAAACATTTTAAGCGATATCTCTGTCAAATATAAAGATATATCATTGAAATTTTATGGCAGGAGTCTAACTACGAACATAAGACAAAAATCGTAAAAATTTTGGAATATGGGCGTGGCACCGCCTCTTTGAAGCTGGAATATACGAGATTTCTGAGCCCATAACTCGACAAATAATTGATATATAATGACGAAACTTGGTGTGTACACTTTTATTACTTGTGGTAATACATGTTAAAAATTTTAGCGAAATCGGTTGACGACCACGCCCACTTTTATATATGGGTATCATAAAGTGGCCTAATAAAAACATTTTAAGCGATATCTTTGTCAAATATAAAGATATATCATTGAAATTTTATAGCAGGAGTCCAACTGCGGACATAAAACGAAAACCACAAAAATTTTGGAAAATGGGCGTGGCACCGCCTCTTTTTAGAAACAGGAATATACGAGATTTCTTAGCCTATAACTCGACAAATAATTGAGATATTATGACGAAACTTGGTTTATACACTTTTATATCTTGTGTTAATAGACATGCAAAAATTTATTGAAATCGGTTTATGACCACGCCTACTTTTTAACAAAGATATTTCTGGAACACCCTTTGGGAATTTGTAACGTGACATCTTTGTAACTGGAGTCATAAAGGAGTGAAATTTTGCACAAAGAATAATATTCATATGCTTAGTTGGATGACTGATAAAAATGTTGGAAATGGACGTGGCTACGCCCACTTTATGCAGCACTTGCTTTATAGAAAGTACCTACACCGTGTTTCCATCAAACGCAAACAAACAATGAAAGCATACAGCTGAGTATCTAATGTTCGATTCCACTCGAACTTAGGCTTCCTTACTTGTTAAATTTCTTTTTTGTGCACAAGAAACCATTCGTCCATAAATGGCAGCAGCAGCAGCAGCGACGGTGGCGTCACCGCCACAACTAACACACTTGGTATGAGTGCTCGCACGGTTGCGTTTCGTTATTTCTGGGGGGAGAATTTTGATAGAAATACAAAAAAATCGGCTAAGAAAAAGAAACGCAGAAAAAATAACAAAGCAAGGGAAATAAAGAAAAAATAATGAAAATAAAGTGTATAATAAAAATATATGTATGTACAGATGAACGCTGATTGTCGGTTAACCCTAGAATGCTTAGACGAGAGTTAAAAATCAAAGCCTAAAATGGTGAGGTGTTTTGCTCTTAGGGAACAGGAAATTGCTTCCTGAATGTGCTACAATAATAAAGAATGGAAGAAGTTAATTACGCGTGTGTAGATAGACCAGCTTGTTTCTTCTTTAGATGGCTAAATTATATAAAACACTCTTGTTATTAAAATAAAAAACTTTCTCAGACCAATCATAAGTGTTAAAAGTAGCCAGTTTTGCGTTCTAGGGCTAATAACACTGGATCACAAAATGAAATTTTTTGTCTGTACTTTGGACGTGACTATCCTATCTATATGTAAAATCGGTCGCTGATTCCGAAAATCGGGTTCATTTTTAATTCTATGGGAAGGTTTTTGAGATATCGGCAATTTACCGTTATTTGGCCAATGGGTACACTTAATCCAGTATAGCTCTTTAACACAGTGAGTTATCTTCTTTGACATATATGCATAGAATGTACGCGTGCAGAGGCATTGCGCGACCTGGCTGTATTTACTTGATCGCCTATAACTTTTCCATTTTACAATGGATTTTCATCGTTGATAGCTTATTTTTTTGGTAATAGAATAGAGCTTCATGAAAAGGAGTAAAACAGAAGGTAAAAGTATTGGTTTTAAAGATATTGCCTGACAAAGTCAATTTTTTCTTCAAAAAATCGTAAAAAATCGAAAAAATTAAAATTTAATCGTCAATATTTCAGAAACTATAAGAGTTAGAGAAAAATGTTATAGGAGCCGTGAAAAGGAAATTTAATTTTCTTTCGTTTGGTGTCACCCTAAGGAAGATAGCTCACTATGTTAAAGAGATATACTGGATTAAGTGGACCCATTGGCCAAATAACGGTAAATTGCCGATATCTCAAAAACCTTCCCATAGAATTAAAAATGAACCCGATTTTCGGAATCAGCGACCGATTTTACATATAGAAAGGATGGTCGCGTTCAGAGTATTTTTTGGCTGTAGAGCAGTGTAATGTGTGATGGTGGAAGCAGCGCAACTTAGCAGTCACCGTACACAGCAGACGAAACAAAGCGTATACTTTGTATTGCTGAAAAAAATAAAAAAGAAAACGTATGGGAATAATGACGATGAAAAAACATGAAAAAAAATGAAAAAAAAAATGGAAAAAATCTTTAAGACGCCATTTTAGTGGCGTTTGAGCCGGTCAAGTGGTTACTGGGTATAAAACGAAAAAAAGTGGTAATAGAGGCGAATTGGAAAACATACCTATGTAAGTACATTCATACATAATAGCTTTGTTTCTTTATACACTAATTAACGTTAATAAACACTAATTTTTAGATTTGACATATAATTTGTGTTTCTTTGGTTTCTCTCCAGTAAAAGAGAGCGAACTGAACGAAAATTGAGAGAGCACTGAACGAAACTGGTGAGAGCGGCAATGATAGTTCTACTAACTTTTTTACTGGACAAATTTCCACTAGCAAGACACTAGCAAGAAGAAGAATAAATGTCAAATGTGGAAAAAGGAATTCAAATTTGTATTTGAAAATACAAAAGTAAATATATACGTAGTAAATCAAGTTATATAGCTATTTTTATTAAAAAAAAAGGTTTAATATGGAAACGGGAAGTTATTTATAATGTATGGATGCTGTCAAACTAATCCTATATTGAAATATATGTACATATATATGTACATTAGACAGCGGCTCAAAACAAGAACCATGATGAGAGTGCATCTTCCGCCGGATCGGCTGTAATGGAAGAAGTAAGAAAAATTATTCTTACAATTCACTCTTACCTTTCACTCTTTGCTATTAGACAAATCCATCTTCATACATATGTACATACAGAGATTTTTAAGAATTGTAACAATGCTTATGGAGCCTATTGAAAGCGATGACGATATTGAACAGGTAGCTGTAGAAAGTTTAAGGTCAGTTGACATCGGCTTGTTTCTAATAATAATAATAATACAATGGCGCTATTATAACTCTGACGAGTTTTATGGCCGAGTTTCTCTCCCAATTCGGGGTGTGCTCCTTTTGTTTTTTCCTACTAATTGGGTGGACCTACAGTTTAATGCCGGCTCCGAACGGCGAATGCATTTTTTTTTCTAACCAATCGAAATACCAGGAATTGTTTACTTCAGTACATTGAAATTGTAGTTCCGAGCTATCGTCATAATTTTCGAATCTCCAGAAGCTTGCTTGAAAGCGTTTTCGAGCGAATATGTCAGTCGAAATTGGTTTTTCTAAGGCAATAGAACACTTAAAGGGATATATTAAAATCCATATTTTTCTTTTCTGATGATGATTTCAATTTTTTATTTTTTCTTAAATTTTCGGGCGTGTCTTTTATCTTTTTTCATGCGCCAAACAATCATATCGTCGTTTAAACTGCATAACCGCTTAAGTGAAACTTTCATAACCGCCTATGCCAATATTGAGATTTCCCAAACTTTAACTTCTGGTGTTCAGCTCTATGGATTTATACCACAGATTTGGCCTTTGGGAAGCTCTATATTATCTTCTAATGTTCTTTTCACCTCTGAAGTCGGAGAGTTGGGCGGTTATGAAAGTCTCACTTGGGCGGTTACGAAGTGTAAACGGTGATATGTCACTAACATTTGCTAATTCAGGTTTCCTAATCTATTTTGCTAATATCTCTCACTGAGAGCAAATGTCACTTTACTCTCACAAATTTCGTTAAAAGAGATTAGCAAGAAATGTTAGTTAATGTTTTGCTGGAAAGTAAAGAAAAGAACCTAATATTAATAAATACTATAAGCTATAAGGAATAGCATGACAAATTTTTACTTGTAATGTACCTACCTATGTACATAGGTACCTACTACCTATTTGAATTTTTTTCTTAGTTCACTCAGTAAAACAAAAATTTTACATACAACTTCATCGGAACCCTCACTTATAATACGTTCCTATCAAATCAGTTATCTAACACCACTTTTGCCGCCCTTTTTAACGCTACTCCCCTACTTTCCAATTTCAAATCTCTTTTCCTTTTTGTTTTCCAGCTTTTACCCGTTTGAAAATAGCAGCAAGAACAGCAACAAAAAAATATCACCCGCCCCCTCCCCCCCTCAAACTCGGCTAAACATTCCGTTTTTAAATTGCCACTCCCACACTCCCATTTTTTCATTCGTTTTTTTTTTTGTATGCGTTTTACTCATCGTCGTCATACATTGACCTGCCAACCAACCGCCTTCCCGCCCATTCGCCTGAAAAATCAATAAAAATAACAAAATACACATTTTTCCACCGAATACAAGCAAAATTGCGGATACATAAGTACATACTGCATATTTAGCCTGCCTAAGCGAAAAATCGCAAATCTTGCAAATGCAAAGGCGTAGCAATTTCGAACTATGTATGCAAAATTGCAATTTAAAAAACCATGCGTCCCTCCAACTTACCGCTGCTGGCTGAAAGCACAATCTACAAATGCTTTCCATATCGTTTTTTGCTCACAAATCCAGCGCCGTTTTTGTCTAAATGGTGTTACTTGAACCAGCGCCTAGTCTGAGGAATCCAGCATCGAGGAGGTCACTCTGTCAAACGCGCGTTTATGGCGTCGTACTGCGTCGCATGTGGTTAGCACTGCTCAATTTGCAAAATAAAAAAAAAATAGTCCAAGCAATTGCAGTAGATTTGGTTTTTGCTTGTAGGTAAAACCACAGAAATGCCCACACCTTTTATTATGAGTGTACTTTTTTTCCTTTGTTCTTGCCCAACGGAGCACTAGCGCTTTATTCTTTCAATTTACTTTTATGATCTTTTTCTTCACTTTTCGGCTACTTCACTTGGCTTGTCTACTGCTTTTCTTATTGTATATTACTTTTATTTCGAACAATTGCTATTAAATATGCATATATGTATGTATATACCTACATATACAATTTATTTGCAAGCAATTAGCAAAATTGGCGGCACACATCGCTTTGTTTTCGGTTCTACTATATTTACATACAAATAGGTATAAATTTTTTTTTTCACACCAAAATGTACTGTTTATGTTTTAGGTATAATTTTTTGCCTGTTTTTCTTCACTTTTGTTTTTACTTTCACTTCCTATGCGCTTTCTTTATCTATTTGTTTATCATTTGCTGCTATCTTTTCCTTGACTTTGACTAATCAAAATAATAATCGAAAAAACTTTTTATTGCTACAGAATTTACAGCATTCTCGGCGTTCGCTTGAAAATGAAAAAATTTTTAAACTCGTCGCAATTTTTTACCCACAACTCGTTGGTTTGTAGCTAGTTGTTGGTTTTTTGTCGCTGTCAACGCTTGTATTGTATAGGGATCTCACTTACACCACAGCGTTTGTCACCAAAGCCGGTTGAAAAATATACAATTGCGATGCTTGAGAATGAGATAACGAAATAGTAGCTGTGGTAAAAAAAATCAAGCGAGTTGGGAAAATGAAATGAAATCAGAGGTGTGTTTGAGTGTAGGGTGATTTGAATTTTCAAAAACTCGATTAGCTCAAACTGAAGGCGATAACTTACTGCTTGCCCAGAATGTTGTACTACAGCTACGGACTACATAGCTTACTACATCAGCTGATGATTGATTTTGTGGCAACGCTCGAAAATGTGAACACAATGGTGTAGCTCAGTGTATCTCATATATGTCATCTTTTTTATATTTTTGTACAGGGGATTCCTTAAATTCCATAAAAACTCTTTATTTTTTACAAGTTCAATTCATTTTTCCGTTTCTTCGTCCTTCATTTCGAATTTCCGTCATTAAAAAATTGAGCTGTCACACTGTAGCGCGCTACTTCTACTACAGCCACAACTACACGCTTCAGACACAGCTACACATTGTGGGCATTGCAATGCAATTGTACTGTTTTTAACTTTTGACAGCTCTTACTACGTACTACAGCCACACCATTCTGGGCAAGCAGTTAAGCCCAAATTACATCAACGATGTGGCAGTAGGCAGTGACGGTTTTCGAAATCAGCTGATGCGTCTAAGGCACTCTGCACACGGAGCGTACTGCTTTAGACGCGTATTAGATACTACAGACGAAAGCTGTACGCTTTGATGTCGCGCACGTATATTTCAATTGAGGGCTGCACACGAGTCGTCAGCTTCATGCATTCGTCAAAGTATGCTAGCTACATGTCGCTTGGCGTAAAGCAGTGCTGGTAGCTAGGCGTACTACGCTTAGAAAACAGGAAGAAGAAGATGTTTGTTTACATTTTTCCACTTGGTGGAATTTATGAAAGCAGTAAAATTTGTGTAAAAAATCGGAAAAAAAGAGTGTATAATGAAAGAGAATTGAAGATTCCGTAAAATTTTTCATCTTTTCTATTTAAAGCTTCGAAATTTAAAGCAAATACCGTATTATTAATTTGTTTGTTTGTTTTGTGCAGCGAAGTTTCATGTCGCTTCGTGTGCAGATATTGAGGCGTGGGGAAATCGACGCTACATAAAATGTCTCGTACGCGTCTATGACGATACGCCTCGTGTGCAGAGTGCCTAATATGAGCAGTGACTGCCAGACCAAACACAATAGAGCGTTCGCAGTATTTGGCAGTGACTTCTTTATATATTAGGTCGGTTTCCTTTTACCTTGGACACGTGGTGACATAAATTTACTTACCATTTTCATGTCCACTTTTTTCAATTAAAATAATCAATCTTGTTTCATTTTTTCCTCTGCTCTTTCTTCTTCTTTGCTTTTGCATCTCGCCAGCAATATTTGCTAGTGGAAATCAATTAAGTAAAAATTAAATTCTCTCCCACTTGCTGGCATCAACGTGCGGAAACACAAAATTAGTAAAAATATATTACATTGGATAGTACGGAAACAGACATAAGTTCACATCAACACTTAGAAGTTGGCTGCGATTCAATGCAGCGGCAGCGAATTTAGAATTTGGGCTAAGCGGAGCGGTGCTGCCAGCTGCCTCTGCTGTATTATGTGCCGCTTCATTGCAAACCGTAGTTTCTAAAAATCAGCTGATTTCGAAAAACGATCGCTGCTACTGCCACAGCGCTATTGTAATTCCGGCTTTAAGCACAGCAGTTTTTCAATTGGAAATCATTAGAGCTTCGTAATAAGTTTTCTTGAAAAATTTTTTAATGTGAACAAACTCAAGCTTATGATAATTAAAACAATACATATATCGACGCTTCCAAAGAAAACTGTAGTAAGTCTGAAAACTTTGTTTTGCAAGAGAAGCTCTCAAAAATTAAACTCGATATGAAACTTCAGTTGTATGCTAAGTATATTTTCACTTGTAACTTCTACTTGGATTGAACGATCAACACCAAAACTCAAAGTTAGGGTATGCTTTATATAAAACCGTAAGAAGAAATAAAAATTTGCCATGTTGTTTTTCATGGCGAGCTCTCAAAGTTTTTATTCTGCAAAAATCTCGAGTTGTATTATATGTACACTTTTGCTTATAACTTTTGATTGAATTGTCCGATTGATACCAAAATTAGACAGCATCTAAATTAAGCCACGTAATACTTGAAAACACCAAAAACGTGAAAATGTACTAAGTCGACTTAGTACAGTATTGTTTGGAAGCGTCGATATGTGGCCATTTTGTGTACTTGACAACCTATCCCAAAAGCACTGACCGCTACTGTTCAATTCACCACAGCAAAATGCAAAAACATTTCGTATTTTATTTCTTTCTCTCTCTCGCACGCACACATTTTCAATTGAAACTGCAAAAACAAATTGGAAAAACGCTAGGCAAAATTGGCCGCCTTGTTTTTTATGTTGTTGTCTTCCGTACGTTGCAAGTTCGCTGTGTTTTGTGTGTTTTGCGGTTGAAGAACGTCAATAAAATCAACTAAATTGTCGCGAGTGCAAATCAATTAAAATTAAATTACGAAAAACATAGTAGTGAAGACAAATAAATAATTTGTTAAAATATTAAAAAAATAAAGTTGATGCGATTTTTCGTTGCTTGGGTACGCAGCGAAAGGATAGCAAGTAAAAAAACTGACGAAGAAGCGTGTGTAAAAAAGGTGAGCAAGAAAATAGGATTTTGTGGAAAAGGCCGCATTGTAGGCTAAATTTAAAAAAGAAAACTATTTTTTTTTTTCCTTTTACTTGACCAATGCTATGAAAAATGCTTGAAAGCAGGCGTTACAACAAAGATTAAAATCACGCAGGGAAAGGCAAATTGTAGAAAAGTGGAGCACATCTGTCTGGGCTGACTTTGTGGTGTCCTTTGAGCAGCTGACGGCGTTCAACAAAAGCTAAATTTATATTTTGTACATACATAAATGCAAAGTTAGAAAACTTAAAAAAGACTAACATAAAAAAATCTAGATTGTAGACGAAAAAATATAAATAATGCCGCTTTGCAAAAGCGCAGGAAAAGGCCATTTAGGATAACAAAAACAAAAAACAACGGCTTCGTCGTTGAAGCTTTCGCAGCAGACAGCCAACGTTGGCGCCGGCGTCGACAGCGCACACACGATTTGCTACCAGTATTGCCGCAGTCTCAAAAAAATTTGTTATCACAAATTAATACTAATCATGATTTTTTCGTAGCACCGGGTACATTCGCCAACGCCGTTTTTTTCTATGAAAGAGACATTTGGAATCATTATTTATTTACGCAAACTCACTCACCACCAATAATAAGAACCTATTCAAAGTTTTGCATCTCCTGCTGCATGGTGGAATTATTATGCTGGATACAAAGGAAGTTATGCTTCTTACTTATTAATCAGCTGATGTACAAATGTGCCAAATTTTCAGCCATTATTGTTTTGCTTTATGTCTTCTATACATATTTCCGAGAAAAGTAGTGAAATCGCGTATGCAACTAGTTTTTCTGAGGCTATTATTATAGGTTCTTTTCTTTACTTTCCAGCAAAACATTAACTAACATTTCTTGCTAATCTCTTTTAACGAAATTTGTGAGAGTGAAGTGATATTTGCTCTCAGTGAGAGATATTAGCAAAATAGATTAGGAAACCTGAATTAGCAAATGTTAGTGACATATCACCGTTTACACTTCGTAACCGCCCAAGTGAGACTTTCATAACCGCCCAACTCTCCGACTTCAGAGGTGAAAAGAACATTAGAAGATAATATAGAGCTTCCCAAAGGCCAAATCTGTGGTATAAATCCATAGAGCTGAACACCAGAAGTTAAAGTTTGGCATAGGCGGTTATGAAAGTGGCATAGGCGGTTATGAAAGTTTCACTTAAGCGGTTATGCAGTTTAAACGACGATATGATTGTTTGGCGCATGAAAAAAGATAAAAGACACGCCCGAAAATTTAAGAAAAAATAAAAAATTGAAATCATCATCAGAAAAGAAAAATATGGATTTTAATATATCCCTTTAAGTGTTCTATTGCCTTAGAAAAACCAATTTCGACTGACATATTCGCTCGAAAACGCTTTCAAGCAAGCTTCTGGAGATTCGAAAATTATGACGATAGCTCGGAACTACAATTTCAATGTACTGAAGTAAACAATTCCTGGTATTTCGATTGGTTAGAAAAAAAAAATGCATTCGCCGTTCGGAGCCGGCATTAAACTGTAGGTCCACCCAATTAGTAGGAAAAAACAAAAGGAGCACACCCCGAATTGGGAGAGAAACTCGGCCATAAAACTCGTCAGAGTTATAATAGCGCCATTGTATTATTATTATTATTAGAAACAAGCCGATGTCGACTGACCTTAAACTTTCTACAGCTACCTGTTCAATCTCGTCATCGCTTTCAATAGGCTCCATAAGCATTGTTACAATTCTTAAAAATCTCTGTATGTACATATGTATGAAGATGGATTTGTCTAATAGCAAAGAGTGAAAGGTAAGAGTGAATTGTAAGAATAATTTTTCTTACTTCTTCCATTACAGCCGATCCGGCGGAAGATGCACTCTCATCATGGTTCTTGTTTTGAGCCGCTGTCTAATGTATATATGTACATATATTTCAATATAGGATTAGTTTGACAGCATCCATACATTATAAATAACTTCCCGTTTCCATATTAAACCTTTTTTTTAATAAAAATAGCTATATAACTTGATTTACTACGTATATATTTACTTTTGTATTTTCAAATACAAATTTGAATTCCTTTTTCCACATTTGACATTTCTTCTTCTTCTTGCTAGTGTCTTGCTAGTGGAAATTTGTCCAGTAAAAAAGTTAGTAGAACTATCATTGCCGCTCTCACCAGTTTCGTTCAGTGCTCTCTCAATTTTCGTTCAGTTCGCTCTCTTTTACTGGAGAGAAACCAAAGAAACACAAATTATATGTCAAATCTAAAAATTAGTGTTTATTAACGTTAATTAGTGTATAAAGAAACAAAGCTTATATTATTATACACTTACTGTGATTTCTGTGTTGATAATTATATAATTATTTTTCATTATTTCAAGCGGTGAACGCTTGTAAGCCATTTTGAAGAAACTTTTCGAGCCGATTCATAAATTGCACGAATTTCAATAAGTAAACAAAACAAAGAAAAACACGTATTTTTGCATTTGACAGATCAGTACATAACAGTAAATTTTGTTGTTGCCCATTTACCACCACCATATATAATTCCACCATGCTCCAGCTGATAGAAGTACTCATGCTTTTATGTTTTCGCGGGATGTGTTGTAAAATTCCGACTGGTTTTTTAAGTGATTTTTATTATTCATATTTGACTTAAAACAAAAAGATTGATTATAACTGAAACGTAGAAATGTGTTGTTTGTGGGAAAATGCAATTAAACTTTAAAAAATAATTCATTAACCATGAAAAGGACGGAGTAGATACAGCGTTTTGTAATGGAGCACATTTGTCGCTCCTAATAATCTGTATTACTTTCAGTTTTATGTTTTAAGTTTGACTGGATGCACAGTGTGCGTTTTTTTTTCCTGTAATTTTTTCAGTTGAAGCAGAATATATAATATGAATTCACGTCAAAACAATACTTATAAAATATGTTACAAGGACGAGGAGCCTTTTTACATGGACGATGAGGCGCCCCATTAATACCACCTGCTACCCCACCATGGGGCACATTCGGCGAAATCGGCTTTTTTTAAATTCTGTCTGTATTAACATTTTATTTATTTATTATTTATTTATTTGAAGAAAGGTTTTTGAAAGTTGATATCCGTTTCGGTTCGTTAAATAGTTTCTGAGATGTAGAGCCTCGAAAAGGAAAGTGACGAAGCTACACCGTTCTCCCCTACTTCTTTTTTGTTGCACTGCCCTCCTCAAAGTCAAAATGCTTGCAATGGGCAGTGATGTCTACGAAAAGTTTGATAAAATATTGCCCAATATATCTACCAATTTTTGGTATATATTTTCAAAGACTCACAAAACATATTTTCCTTGGCATTCATGGTTGAAATTTGATACGACTGGATAAACACGGCATTACTGTTTGTGACGGCAATGCACAACGAACGAACGAACAAGTGCCGTTGTTTTGCATTCGTAGAACGAAAATTGCATTAAGAAACGGCACAAAGATTGCCGTTAGATGCCCAGCTGGCGGGTCTGTTGGTACTGCAGTATATTTTTCTTTTTTTTTTTTTATTATTGTAGTATTTTTATATGACCGCATTTCATAGCGCTTACTTTTTATTTCTGCGCACAGTGCCATCAGCATTGCCCGCACGGAGAAGAGCTTGCATATACTACATACATCTGTATGCAGTAATTAAGCGCGTAATTTGTAATTAAAGCGTGAATTGTTGGCCATCCAATAGCGCCAGTAATTTGTATCTAGTTTGGACATATCGATGGTTTCTACCATTGTGAATGGATACAAGTGATTTGACTCTGAGATGTGTGTCAAAGAGGTCGAACAGCTGTGCTCAGCTGATTTTGAAGTTGTGATGGCCCAATGACGATCGTGAATGCAATATAAGTTTCTCCTCTTCTTTTTGTTTTGTAGGTTGTTGATTTTACATTCTTGCACATGTTATTCATGGAATGGCTAGCGTTTACGCCCTCTCCGCGAATTGCGTTTTAGCAACTCGGCCTTAATTTCTTTTCGGAATTATGAATTGGTTTTTTCAATTCCCAATTCCAGAATTGCGTTTCTGTCTTGCTTGCTACGACCATGTCATTATGGTCCCTTTTCTTATAACAACCACCGGTCGCCATGCTGAACTGCACTTCAAAAAACGCCGCCATGCTGGTCTGCCCATCATTTTGGCATTTGCCGATGACACATCGACCATATATCGACCGATTTTTCGATTAGCTGGGTCACTTGTACATTTACACTATCGTAGAAACGCGGACAAAACAGTTATAAAACAAAAAACAATTTCTTCGTTCATCCAATTTACAAAAAAAAAAAAAAAACAAATGACAGTGTGCCATAATGAGTTAAAATTTTAGTAAAAAAATATATCAAAAAACGGAAAATGTATACTTATTGCGCTGATATACCTACCAAAGAAATTAATATACATACATACTAGCAAATACTCGTTGTTTCGCAATGACGAATATTAGTTAATCTAAGTTAATTCAAGTCAAGTTAAGTTATTCACGGATTATCTGGGTCCACTTGATGACCCGGTCTAGTCATCACAATGCAAATAGCTCTATGTAGAAGCCATTCCCAACACCTTTCATTTGGTACCAATATCTCACAAAAACATCCGGTTCCGCATTTTGACCCATATCTGGGGACCCGGCCTAGGCATCACTATTAAAAGAATTCTCTATCGTTCAGAAGCATGCGATGGTCAGCGGAGTCTATGTTTTGACCAAAACTTCGAAATACGCAAAAAGAAAAATGTCTAAAAGGTCCAAAAAAAAAATGCATAAAAACACACCTTTAAGCAAAGTACCTAGATAGATTATCTATGATTGGTCGCCCGTGCTTTCATAGTAGCCACTAGGTGCATATATAATTCTCGGGCAAAAGCCTCTTGCAAATATTGCGAAGCATTGACTTGCATGAACTAAAACTCCTTTCAAGATTTACAGAGAATTATGGTTAGTAAAATTGTCTATGGAAATCTTTCAGAATAGGCAAAAATTCATCAAATATCATTCAGAAATTTAACCAAGTTCCAAACATTTGTTTAAATACTCCTTCTATTAACTGTAATGTGAAGTCGTCGCTCCACCTTAAAACAACTCTGCGTAGACATCGATTGGGTTCAAGAACATAACATCGAATCAATCAAACTCCACTACCACGTATAGCACTAACTATATACTTAGAAGGCTTCAATATACATATGTATGCACATCTTATAGTATGTATATACATTTCTGCCAGCGTAGTTTATGCAAATAATTTAAAATAGATGTGAAACTTAAAAAATAAATTAATTTAAAAAAAGCCTACGAAAGAAACAAGCTAAAAAATAACAGAAATCTCAGCAGTATTTATCAGCTGGAAAACAGCACATATTTCCTACTGAATATTCAGTAGAGATGTAGTTCCAAAATCTGAACTTTCGCTTTCGTTTTTATATAGAGGTGGCGTCGAAAATCAACTACCTAAAAACTGCCGAACGAGAAGGGAGAGTTTCCATATGAAAAAAGGGCTGAATACGCAGGGAGAACTTCCATAGCATATATTTCAATACACCTGATGTCTTCACTGCGTGTTCAGTTATTTTTTCAGGTATGATTTTTGAACTCAGTTTCAGGGTATTTTTCATACTGAATATTCTACTGAATATGCACCTCCTTACCTCAAATACTGCTGGGATAACACTACCAGAACTTAAAATGCAAGACTTGCCCCCATTTATAAATCAACGAAAGTAAAAATAGTTCCCCTAACAAAATACATTAATAATAATTTCTTGTTTATTTTTTTAACAACAGCTTTTGCAACTTAACAACAACAAAAAATCATAAAAGACCAAAACTATTAAGTTGAACAAGAAACCCATAAATAACAAAAATAAAAAGCGAGCGCTAATTTTTATTAATAGATTTTCATATAAGCGTTGAAAATAATAAAAGAAAAGTGAGAGGAAAAAAATAAACTGTAGTAAAGACGGGAAACAAAAAAAGGAAAGGAAAAAAATAAAAATAAAAATAAGAAAAAAAGGCAAAACAAGCAGCAAATTCGGCAGAGTCGTGGATTGCTCAATCAGGAATATTACAGCAATTTTGACTAAAAACTTTACAGGTGGGGTAAGTTGCCTATTTGTTGACCATTCCTCACATAATATCACACCATAAGTATCTATCTACTCAGTGGCGTAGCTAGAGAATTTTTCGGGAGGGTCACAGCCAATGTAAAAAATTTACCAAAATTAAAATTATCAAAAAAAACTACAATTTTTTTTACAAATGATAAAAATCGCTAGCTTAGAATGCAAATTGTGTAAGTCCTTTTTTAAAACTTTGTAGGAGAGACAAAAAACAAAAGAGAAAAAAAATTCGAAATGAAAAAACATTTCTGTTCATATAAATATTTTGGACTTACACAATTTTTTTCGCTTTTTGGACTTACACAATTTGCGTATTTACTGAATAACAACGAGTAGAAATATGACAAGTATCTCAGACTTGTTTAGCGCGGTGCGTATTTGATTTTTCTAGCGTTCTACATAAAAATACACTTTTTCATAAAAGTGGACTTACACAGTTTGCACTCTAAGCTAGCGAAATGTAATTTTTTCAGACTATAATTTAACATTTTGGTACACAAATATCGCTTATAATACATATATCAAACTCTTAAGGCCCTTGGCCACTTACAATCTGGAATGTTAAGAAGTGTATACATATGTGTGAGTGTCGGGTGATTGACGCAAATATCTAAAAGATTTGATTCTCATCAACGCGAGCCCGAACAAGAACGTGTAGCACGACGACTGCCGATTGCACTAACACACACAAAAAACTCACACATACACACTGCTTGACATGCCAGATTGTCAGTTGCCAAGGGCCTTTAACTATACTTCAAAAGTAAGTCTCATATTCTCTTCTGGAAATCTACGCGCATAGGTAGATTTTCAAGTTTTATGCGCCCAAAATTGAATTTTGTAAAATTGTTACAATTACAGAAAAAAAACATACCCACATATTGGAAATAGAATGGGGAACAATAATTCATCGCTTTTTTCCCGATCCCATACTCTGCACTTGCCCCAGATGGTCGTAACTTAGCATATCTGAAGTTAATTTTTTTGTTTTTTTCTTACATATTTTTAAGTGCTAGTTTCAACTTGAATATTTATTATTTAAAGCATTTCATTTAAGTAATCGTGATGAATCCTAAAGGTTCAAGTAATTATTAACACTTTTCAATAATATCCTTGATTTCCAATAATTCTAAGTTTATAGTTTTAAGCTTTTAAAGTTGGGATATTTAAAAAAAAATTATCACTCTTTTTCATGTTAAAAATTGGTTTTGTTATGTTGCTCTGTCAGACTCAGTCAAATTAACCCTCGGACATGATATCTAGTACAATTAGTAGTTAGCCGACAAAAAATTACGTCGCACAAAGCCGCACTTCACTACTAGATACAGGGTTTTTCATATGTACCTACAATAATTTTCTTTTTGTGTTTTATATTTAATTTTAATGTTTATATTTCTAACGCATATCTTGGTTAATGTAGGTGATGCTCGAAAGTAACCCAGATTATTGTTAACTTTTTAGGCAGTATTTTTAGTATTTCCAATTTTTCAAAGTTAAGGAAGTACTTATCATAAAAAGGGGCTAAGAATTATAAAGCTACATTTTTTAGAAGATTTTTGAGTATGCAATTTTGCAGCTCATTCAATTGTAATATAATAATATGCAACATTCAACTTTTTGAAAACTTTCATTGGCTTTTCGGAAATTTTAATTGGAACGGTCTCACGTACATATAACGCAAACACCCTACAGAAAAAAATTACTAAAATCGACGGAAATTTTTACAGCATTGAGAATAGCACTTTTTTCACTAAAATTGGTTGGCTACATAACAGTACACTTAGAAATCTCCTCAAAATCTTCTATAAATTCTGGCCGCGCTTTGAAATTTTTAATCCACTTTTAGAAATTTCTACGATTTTTCGGATTTTTCCATAAGCTTAGAAATCCTGCTTAAGGCGATTTTTATTGAAAAATTGTTTACATTTTTAAACGAAAATAAGAGAGTCAAATTTTCGACAGAACTGTTTGAAATAAATTTAAAAACTCTGGCGTATCATTTTTTTTTTGAGTCACTGTATATATTTTTCAATAAAATCGACTTTTAACTAGAGCCCTAGATACCCGGGTATCGAGCAATTCGATCTGATCGTTTTTGTTTGAAGCCCGTTTGTTGTTCAAATGCCCGTACAAACCAGACTTGTTAAATTCCGATTAAAATTAATAATGATTAATTTTTTTGGATTTTTTAATTTTAATGATTATTTTAATTGTCTTACATTAAGCGGGCAATTAATAATCGATTAAATTAAAAAAATTGTAAAAAAAATCATGATTACTAACCATTAAAAAAATAATCGGAAATAATCATATAATCACATAATTTTTTTTAATCGCATGATTATTTTTAATTGCCCAATTATTTTTAATTGTTTGATTATTTTTAATTGCCAAAATTTTTTTAATTGTATGATTATTTTTAATTGCTCGATTATTTTCAATTGTGCGATTATTTTCTTTAATATGATTATTTTAAATTATTTTTGAAAATAGGTATGTACATATATACATGTATGTGTGTTTGTATGTGTGCATGAATGTGTGTATGTATGTATGCATGTGCACATGTATGTATGTGTATACATATATATATATTTTTTTTTTTTAACGAGGAGGAAGCATCGAAAGCCTTTACCCTTTCAGTGCGGGACTCTAACCGCACTAAACGTTCTACTGTCATCGTACCGAACGCCCCGGTACTGCCGTCAGGCTACCATCGGGTGGTGGGTTGAGCACCAGGCTCGAAAGTCCGTAATGGTCGCGTTATTGCCCTCAGTATGCCTTAAAAGGCTTCACCCATTTATTTTTTACAAAAGTGGTCACTGTTACGTGGTCTGCGGAGGCCAAAGCTCCGTACCACGCGCAATGACGGATACAGGAGGCCGAGCTCCTGTACTTACGTATCCGTTCCACTTGAGGTGCCTATGATTAGAGGGATACAATTAGTGCTAATTTAGTCGCCACTGCTTCGCTGTATTCTCTCTAGGCTTCTTAGTGCTTTCATGGTGTGTGCTATTACATCACTCGCTGCAGTCCATTTTGGCTTGCTTTCTAGCATATGCTTCACGAACGACTCAGGTGTATAGTCTCCTCCAAATATTCTACGGAACTTGTTTCTAGATTCGTAAAATCTTGCACACTCAAAGAATACGTGGTATGCATCGTCTATTGCTTGCCTCTCGCAGTGATCGCACGTTAGGTTCGACTCGTGCTTAAAGCGAAAGAGATGGGCCTTGAAACAACCGTGTAGAGATAGGAACTGTGTCAGCAGTATAGACTGGCAATTACTAGTGCGGCCTCATCCGAGACGGGTTTAAACGCACAGCATACTCTCAGCACATGTATGTATGCACGTGCATATGTATGTATGAATATATGTATGTATGTTTTGTTCACAAACAAATTTGAAAAGAAACAAAAAATTAAAAATAATTAATCGATTAATTAATTAATCATGCAATTAAAAAAATCATAGATAATTTGAAATAATCATATAATTGTATTAATCATGCAATTAAAAAAAATCAAAAATAATTGAAAATAATCAAGTAATTGCGTTAATCATGCAATTAAAAATAATTGAAAATAATCTAAATAATTGTGCAATTAAAAATAATTAATCGATTAATTATTTTTTTTATATAATTTAATTAACTTTTAATCATTAAAAAGGTGAAAATAATCGTAATTAATCATTAAATAGTTACAACAACAAAACATGCTTTAATTAATAATCATTAAAATTTTTAATCATTAAATAACAGGTCTGGTACAAACATTCGAGCATTCGAAAAACAAAAATAAAAAAAACTACATATAAAGAAAAAAAATTTAGAAGAAAAAAACAAACTTCAAAATACCCGAATTGTTCAAATGCCCGTACAAACATACGGGTAATAAACAAACAAACAACTCTTCGAGCATTTGAACAACAACTGTTCGGGCTACTCGAAAATGTTCAAAAAAAAAATCGAGAGCTCTACTTTTAACAAAAATTATTAAAATTTTGCATTAAACAAGCAATTTGGAATAGATGTACACAATAAAATATTTCTACCTATGTGCTACGGTTATAAATAATAATTGTCTTATATAATTTAGTTTTTTAATATTCCATTTTGACAGACATTAAGTAAAATCTCAAGTTCAGATACTCTTATACATTGCATATATGTATATTCCCATTGTAGTTTATACTAATATTACACTGTGGAACAAATTCAGGTCAACAAAAGTTAACTCGGTTCTGAGAGTTAGGGGTGAAAATAGAGGCTAATTAGAAGAATTCGCAAATATTCTGTTTTGATTGTCGTTTTTCCAAAAAAAAGCCGAGCAATACCTTAGTCGCCGCATGCGAAACACATTTTGCACCTTTTCCACGGCTATCGGGTCTAAGTGCCATAGCGAACCGGTACTACCACTCTGGCTGCATTCCTAGGAACTGCCAACGAGGGGTTGAAAGTAACAAGTAGGTATTTCACCGCTAGAGGCTCTCGCATACTCGCTATTCGTGGGAATGCGACTTCTGGCCACCTTACAGCGACACCGATTTTTTATGCTGCTTTTTTTTTATAAATATTGTTTTTAATTTCCCTTTTATACCTACAAAGTAGCATCAGAGCTCTGTCGTTTCACTTTCACAGTTAAAACAAACAGCAAGTAGTAAGTAGTAGCTGTTACTTTTTCTGCAGAGAGCGAGTTGAAGGGCCGTCAGTTAAGCTGAGGCGAAAAACAATTGGCTGAAATGCTTTAAATTTTGTTTTGCGTCTTTATTCGCTTTTCTTTTTTCTTTCCTTCTTTCCTTCTTCTATAACAACTGTTTCCTTTCGATTTCTTTTATTGTTGCAAATGTTTTTTTTTGTACTGGTTGTCATTAATTACATACTTTTTATATATACAAATCTCTTCTACGAGATTTACATCGTGAAGATGCTGAGCACGTTATGTTTTTATTTTGTTCGTTTGAAACGAATTTGAATTGTAAATTTATTTGTAAAAGAAGTAAAAAAAAAAAATATGTAAATAAAAAAAGTATTTCTGCTATTACAACCAAAGCGAAATACATTCAACAAGACACAACGCCCCGTGCCAATACCCTGCAGCGAAAGTAACCAGTTGCAAACTAGAATTATACCAGTTTGCAGGGTACAGTAAACTAATTGCTCGACTGTAAATTTCCCATGTAAACATCTGGTATTTTTCTGTGTTAATGTCCTACGAAATGGCAATTGTCTTGCTCTGCATAAGCTCACACCAGTTAAATACCAGTTTGTATGGGTCAGAAAAATACTAGTAGCATCTACATCTGCGAATACCAGTTTAGGTATGCACAAAAAAATAAATTTTGAAGTCTATTTATTTCATATGTAATTCATTATATTCATTCATTCAATAAAAATAACTATTGCTTAGATATACATTGGTAGCAGTTCAATTTTATAAGCAAAAACAAAACGTAAGATACATATTCAGTAATTAAAAAACAAAAACAGACACATTGGGTCATATTAATAAAAGCTGAGCATTTGCTTTTACTTAAAATTTGAGACCTTTTACTCAAATTTTGAAATTTGGTTCCTACAAATTCATGTCAAATTTCTAAAAGCTTGAGTAAAAGTATTTGCTTCGTTTTTATTAATACGGCCCATTGTATAAAAATTCGGGCACTCGGGAATCTTAAAAATATTTCTTAAATTAAATAACTAATAAGGTACCATTTCAGTTTAAAAACAAAACACTTAAGCCACATATTCAGTAATTAAAAAAAAAAACTCATTGTATAAAAATTCGGGCACTCTGTTTTTTAATTCCTTTGCTTTTTTTGAAAATACCCCTTTTTGTTCAATGGCAATGCTTTTCCTAGCTGGACTTCATCAAATTTCTGTATACTGGATAAAATAAACTGGTATGATGCTGCCTTTTGGATACCAGTTGATAAACTAGTATTTTGATAACTAGTTTGTGGTCCAACTGCATTTAACTGGTATGTATAATACTAGACAAAATAAACTGGTATGGTATTGTCATACGAATACCAGTTAATATACTACAATCTTGGCATACTAGTTAGCTGTTTCGCTACAGGGTATAAATGTCAGCATGAATAAAAGATGTTTGATCGATGTTTGTGCTTGCTTTTGTACATATGTCGTCTTGTGCTTGGCGGTTAAGCAGTCTACTAATGTTAAACAGACAACAACCGCAAATTAAGCTGTGCCTTCAATCGCTTTGAGCTGCTGAGCTGCGTTGTACAGCTGGATTTCCAGCTACCATATTATAGTACTCGTGTAAAGCGGCTTGAGATCCAGCTAAGGGCTGCCATTTCCATGTGCCAAAATGGTAAAGTGCCTCTTATGTATAATTCATATTTATTGGCGAAATTTTTAATTCCTAATTCTGCCATTTAAACCTTAAATCGCCAATGAACAAAAGGCAAATGACGTACATATGTAAGATGAATTGAAAGCGCACCTTTTTAATTGATTGAGGCGCGTACCTATGTACATACATATAAAGTAATTAAACATACAACAATGAATTTGAGTAATTACCTGAACATGTAAACAATTTAGAAACAAAAAGTGTATAGTAATGAAATCAATGTTATTTACATATGTATGTATGTGTGTATATAACCCTGCAAAAATTCCGAGTACTTCATTCGGTAATCCATGGAGTAATGGACGCTATGGACCAACCGATTACTCCATAACTTGCCACATTTCATACAAAAAATGTGGTCCATTTAACATTGCATGTCATTGCAATGGAGTATATACTCCAGTCCCGCATAACAATCAAATTAATCCATGGACTACTTACATTGGCTTAATTGATGGAGTACCTAACAGTTAGCCTAACATAACAACAAAAACCAAATGTTTATCGCGACGACAACGAATGACGTGTATAGATACATTCAAACATATGTATGTATGTACACTGAAAAAACAACTTACTCAGATTATGGAAAAGTGGGAATGATTCGGCGCTAAAGACATATTTCCATATTTTGATGTACGATTTTCTTCAAATCAAGGAATAAAAACCACGTTTTAAAGAAAATTGTACATCAAAATATAATTCGAAAAATATTAAAAACTTGGTGCCTTTTAGAAACATTTTATTTTGAAAGAAAGGTCGCTATTCTTGGCCGTTTTGGCTTTAAATCTTTTAAAAACAACATTTTCCGAACTGTGACAGATTCCATGCTTAAATAAAACTAATTTTGTATGTCATGGAAGGATACAAAGGGTTCTTTCTTACAAATATCTGTATATTGCTGTTTAAGCTTTGATGGGAGAGGGGAAGGCGAGTTGCTTTTTTGGAGGGAATTGGATTGGGTTTGGCTACGGGGAGATGTAGCATCTTTTGTTGGGTAGTGTGGGGGTGGCTACGGGGAGGTGTAGCATCTTTTATGCGAGTGTGTACATATGTACGTGTGTATGTACATATGTGCATATATTGGATAAATATATGCACATACATACCATATTTACAACCCTTGAATGTATTCAGGTGGGGAGGAGCGTGATTGCGGCTCCAAGGTTGGGCGAGAGTGCCAACCTCCTTTTCGTTGTGAAAAATCCCGAGTACGATTTGCTTCTTCATGCTATATAGCTCGAACAATGCATAAGACGGCTGAGAATTACCGCAGTTTTTCACAGCCGCATGCAAATGCACGAACGAAAGATATACAGCATAAGTTGCATAAACATACTCGCCCCCCTAGACGGCTTAATCGTCTAGTAGTTATCCCATGAGGAGCCGGTTATCCGGCTCGAAGGACCATGTTTAAGCTTTGATGGGAGAGGGGAAGGCGAGTTGCTTTTTTGGAGGGAATTGGATTGGGTTTGGCTACGGGGAGATGTAGCATCTTTTGTTGGGTAGTGTGGGGGTGGCTACGGGGAGGTGTAGCATCTTTTATGCGAGTGTGTACATATGTACGTGTGTATGTACATATGTGCATATATTGGATAAATATATGCACATACAATTGCTTTGAACCAGTGGGGATATTTTTGTCTTCCGTCCGCGTGTTTATACTTTTGGATTATATTAT
Source organism: Urophora cardui (assembly GCA_960531455.1). Taxonomy (NCBI): domain Eukaryota; kingdom Metazoa; phylum Arthropoda; class Insecta; order Diptera; family Tephritidae; genus Urophora; species Urophora cardui. The sequence goes on along the minus strand of OY482671.1, from coordinate 2,151,994 downwards.
ACACCATTTTCTAACATCATTTCAAAGCAATTTCACATTTCGTCCATTTCCCGGCACGAAAAACACTTATTTTGGAGATTTTTTCTTTTTGCTATAAGTTGAATAGTGCAGGGGTCTCCTCGACCCATTCTGAGTTACTGATGGTATTGTAGGGTTAAAAACCTAGTATATTATAAAACTTTATTTGATATACAGTGACTTAGTTTTTTATTATCCCTAAAAATCTCCACCCTTTTGAAAAAAATTTTAATTGAAGTTTGGTGTCCCTATTATTTTTCACAAGCTGAAACGAACTCACTCCACAAAATCATCAACCATTATGAAACGACCCAAAAAATGGCCGATTAAATAACTGTTCCTTACTTCGGAGACATCTGAGCAAGAAATTAATGTATAAGTTTTGACCACTGTTTAGAAATTGAAGCAGGATCGATCTTTGAAATATTTCAAGGTAAGTGTCCCTATTATTTTTCACATGACTGTATATGTAATCGAATAATTTTTGCAGGGAAATGCAAAACTCTCACCATCTTAAGCATACATAGGTATTTTATAAATAAATAAATAAAACTCTCACCAAACAAAGAATGCAGACAACAAAGCACAGGTGCATATGGTATGCCATAAAACGTGTGTGAGAAAATATGTATATTGATGGTTATACAAATATGTATAGGTATGTTTGTATGTACATATGTACATACATATATCGCTATGATAGCCGTAGAAAATTGCATATCTTAACCTCCTAACGGTGCGAGGTCAACGTATGTATGTATGTACATACATATCTTGTCGACGATCGATAGAGCTTGACATACTTAGGTACTTGCATACATACACTTGTATGCAATGTGCATTAACCCTGTAAAAAAGTGTGCGACGAGTCTCTAAAAAGATTTGTCCGGGAGCGCTCTCTTTCGGGTACAATTAGTCTACAATTGTTCCCAATTGTACCCGAACGGGTACATATGTATACTAATTGTAGACGAATTGTACCCGAAAGGGTATCAAACGGGTACAATTAGTCGCACAAATGGATGTGTCGCATTTGCTACCTGTTCGGGTACAAAACGGGTACAATTGTGCGCTTTTGCTACCCGTTCGGATACAAACTGGGTACAATTAGTCTCTTCATAGGACATGCTCAAACAAAAGAGAACACTTCAACCCATATAAAGAGATACAAATGGGTAGTAATCGCATGCTCCCTTGCGAGTTGTCCCGGATGTATCCCGGAGTGATCGCATTTTTTGCAGGGAATGAGGTCGATTGCCTGCCATTTTGTGGTCGGGGGGTTTTCTTTGCTTGAAACAAATTTGAAGGCTAAAATGGCGCAGGCTCAATATTTGAGCTGAAGAACTGCATTAGTACATACATATGTATGTATGTATGTACGTCATGTTAAACTCTAAAAACTAGCATGTGTCTAACATTAGGCAGCAGAATTAAACACTAGCATTCGCCTTTTGTAGGCATGGGTAACACTGCGCTGCGCGGCGCAATTGCGCTAACACCAACCCTGGTGTTATTGCGCTAACTCCGATTTGGGAAATGCGCCAACTCAATATAGCGCCAACTCAATGTAGCGCTATTGCAATATAACACTGACTCAATTTCGTGCGCTAACACCAGCTCCAATATAGCGCTAGTGTAAAATGGCGCAACCACAACGCCAATAACAGCATCATAGTATATGTATACGTATGACAACGTCACAATTATGTGTGCTTGATAGTGATCTAAGTGACTCTAATTTCCAGCATATTTTCACATATATACGGAATATTTTTCCAAATGATTATGAAAATTAAAATTAATTGTGCCCTCGTATATGTAAGCAGAATTGCGCCAAAAGAAATAAAACGGGGATGGTAAACAGTAACAAGCGAAAAAATGTTATTTATCGATTATTCGATGACAATTGCGCTAAAGGTGTTATTGCGCCAGTACCGTGAGTTGGCGCCACGGTTGGCGCTGGCGTTATTGTATCAGCGCCAAAAAAATTGCGCCATTACCCATGGCTAGCCTTTTGTGTCCAAATTTTCACTGGTTTTTATATTCCTCTTAACACGTTTGCATGTGCACAACGAGTTCCATGTATTCGAACGATTCTTAACTGACTTTATATAGCAACGAGTATCTATGAAGCGCTAGTTAGTGTTATTACAGCGAGTACATGAATATTTAAATATCTCAACTTACTGTCTATTTTCACATTCCTTAGGACAAATATATGTATGTATACATATGTATGTATGTAGATAATAGGAGCATACCTACTTTTTACATAGCAGCTGCCCCACCACAGAAATGTACATATGTAGGTACATACATACGTACATAAGTATGTATGTACGTACATATGTGGCATGCAAACAAATGCTTTTACAGCAAGTGGCATGAATTCCAACACCAAAAATACACCAAACACCAGTCCATACATCGAACGCGTTTGTCCAGTTCAGCTCAGTTCAGTTGACTTGGCTGCCAAGATAACTTGGAAGAGAAATGTGAAATTCATGTGGAAAATGCGCCAAAATAGGAAAACCAGCAACAAAAACTATTGCAGTTAACAAAGAAGTAACCAACAAAGCATGAAAAAAAATCACAAAACAAATGAAAATAAAAATAACATAAAATTTTTTATAAATTATGTACATATTTGCGCTACAGTGCCAGATATGTATACAAAACGCTGGCCCGGCGGGCAGCGGAGCGTGTCAAACTAACGGCAAATGCTAACGGTACTGCAGCAAAGTTGGATTGTTGTTGAAGCGACCAAAAAAATCATTTTGCTGCGGTTGAAAATTGCACAGCCGCCGACTCGCTGCTGCACCAACAGCACGATTACACAGACAAAGGGGCTTAGGGGGTTTTGTTGGAGGCAACTGAATGTTTGCAAGCCGCGGGCTAATACTCCATCTGTTGCTGGTGGTGGTGGTCTGAGCTTGTGCGCATGCGCATAACCTACAAGCAAGTTGTCGGCCGTCTGCTAGGCTAACTGACTAGACCTAGACCGGCTGAGCGTCAGAGGCGAGAAAACACTTGTCTTGTCTGCTTAGTTGTTTGGAAAATGCTATGGAAAAGAGGGGGAAGAGATGAGGATCCTTTTTCTACAATAAATACGCGTTTTTGTGGATTTGGAAATTTTTTAAGAAAAAAAAAAAAAACAGGAAAATACTTTGTTGCCACAAGCAGTACAAACATGTCCGTATGCATGGATGGGGATTTTTCAACTACCACTCAAATTTAGTGGTAGTTAAATCTTGAATTTTGAATCAACTACCACTCAAATTTGGTGCTCGAAACCTATTTAGGCAGTGAAATCATTGAGAAGTTAATCAACACATCAGCTTTTGGTGAAATGTACATACATGTGTACGTGAGTATATGTGAGTCGTTAGTTTTGAAATTGGCATAAGTCCATTTTTCGGTGTGTCGAGATATTGAAGGGTTTGCGTTTGGACTGATTCAAAAATATTGAACATCAAGTGAACTAGAAAGAACTAGTAGATGAACTTGAATATCTACAACTACTATTGTAATGCACATGTCCTTCCCTTGAATTTTGTATACTTAATGTACATACATATGCATAAGTTATACGCATACATATACATATGTATGTATGTAAGTTTTTCCATAAGCTTTTTTGGGGTTTGACTGACTTCTGTGCACTTTTGCTACCAACACTAAAGTTGAGTGGTAGTTGAAACTCGAGTTAAATCATGAATTTAACTACCACTCAAATTGAGTGGTAGTTAATTTCAAGATTTAACTACCACTCAATTTGAGTGGTAGGTAAATTCAAGATTCAACTACCACTCAAATTTAGTGGTAGTTAAATTCAAGATTTAACTACCACTCAAATTTAGTGGTAGTTAAATTCAAGATTTAACTACCACTCAAATTTAGTGGTAGTTAAAGTCAAGATTTAACTACCACTCAGGTTTGAGTGGTAGTTGCAGGCTGAGTGCACTCAAAATTAGTTGAATCATGCCCAACCCTGTCCGTATGTATGTATGTACGTACATACATATGTATGTGCACTCGCATGTCACATTCCAACTGATCACTTGTCGGTTAGATATTGTGAGGTTTCATTTACCAACGTAACCAAAAACCGCAAAGCGAGAATAATATGTAATAAGCAATAATATGAATATGTATAGTAAAAAACACGAAACACACAGATGCTTAACAAAATTTGATATGGTACAAAGTAGTATTTTGTAGAGAAGTGTCGTCAGCCGCAAAATGCCAGCCATAGGATGTATAAGGCAAGCTAAGTTGTATGGCGTAAGACTTAAAATAAGGCTGATTTTCCTGTGTTGATGTGATCAGGACATAAGGAATACTCTCTCTTTCTGAGAGCACACCTTACTTGTAAGGCTTATCCGCCAGGAAAATAAGGTTTATTTAAGGCCTTATTATGGCATGATATTCATGCCTTTCGTGGTGTATGAATACCTTATAAATATTTTAATAATAAGATGTTTTTTCTTTAGCTGGATAATTCACATTTTTTGCGCAATTTAAGCGTTGCGGCAATTTAATATCAAAAATAGGGTTGCAATGCTGTTATTCATACATACATGCATATCGGAAAGAGATAAGCGCGAGCACTTAACCACTTAACACTGCATTGCATGTCAGTTGAAAATGGATTGAGGCGACAATACGCAATTTTTACGTTCGCCACACATTTTAGTTTGCTCATAAAAGCTCAATTCCCTTTCTCTCTGTTTGGGATGAGTTAAAATGAAGTATTCAAACATTTGAATCGTTTATTTTCAAAACCGGACATCTCCACTCAAGTCGTTTGTGAGAAAAATGCAAAAAAATGCTCTTTAGAAACCAATGGCTAAAACGATTTGTGTTTATTATTTTTATGTTTGTGATGATAATATAAATAGATGTTACTAATGCAAAACAATCGGTTCCGTATATTAAACCTAAAAATTATTAAAATAAATTGGAGATGGCGGGTTTTGAAACCAAGCTATGGAGTTAGCCGGATTTGATGCTAACCTATATGGATAGGGCCGGTTTTGAAATTACCTGCCGATGTCCTTGGCCTATTATGGTGAAAGTAATTAGCAAAACATACTTTCGTATATTAACTAATAATACAAGGAAAACGTATACACTTTTAAATTTTATTTCAAAACTTAACAAAAAATAATTCTTTCATTACATTGTTACATTAGAAAAAATACGAAAAAGAACTCAAACAAAAATTCAAAACACAGAATATTCATTCTGTGAAGATTTAAATATGCATTTGCCTAGTAAATTAGACAACATTTTCTCTTTCTTCAATTTGCTCACATACCAAGTCATATATTGAAGATTCACCTGTAGATTGTTCAACAGTAGCAAATTTTCCAACTCTCGCTAGTTTTCTCCATAGTGCGCTTGCAAAAGCGCCCAACGTCCTTGATATTCTAGGTATTTGGAGCCATTCCATTTGTTAAAATTCCAGGAAATAAACTATTGAGTGTTTTTCCTTTTTTGACACTTCCTAAATCGCCTCCTCACCCCGAATAGGGACATTACGTTTCGTGGTTTTCTTTAAAATAAACCTTTTTGAAGGGTTGAATTTAAAGTGCAACTGTCCTGGAGGCTTCATTACTTCTAGTGTGGCACTTTTCCAATCATTTATTTTCCTCGTGACATGCAGAATATGCGGGAATAACGAAATTGCATTGGTCGGTTGGAGATGGCCGGCTTTGAACGTAAGGCACCATTGGAGATGGCCGATTTTGAAGCTAATGGCAATTTAAATAGAGTAATTTGACTTGAATATGGCAGGTTTTGTTAAGAAATTGTTTTAATATTAAATACAGGTGAGGTTTTAGAATTGGATCTGATACCTAGCTTAAAAAATTAAAATTTTGGAGATGGCCGGTTTTGAAAATGGACGATTCATTTGTAGTAAAAAGAAGCGCTGCCAGCGGATTCCAGTTTAACAACTTAGGGTCAGCTTACGCTTACGAGTCTGTTTGATGGGTACATAGTACATACATACCTACATACATATATTAATAATAATACAATGGCGCTATTATGACTCTGACGTGTTTTATGGCCGAGCTTCTCTCCCAATTCGAGGTGTGCTCCTTTTTGTTTTTCCTACTAATTGGGTGGACCTACAGTTTTATGCCGGCTCCGAACGGCGAATGCATTTTTTGTGAGAAACTTTTTCATAGCAGAAATACTCTCGGAGGGTATGCCGCCCACTGCCGAGAGGTGACCGCTGCTCTTAAAAAACCCCATAATTGGTTTTTTCTAATTACATATAAATTTTTTTTTTTTGTGTTTTGCTCGGACTATGGTTTGAACCCGAGACCTCTGGCATAGCAGGCGAGCACTCTACCCACTGCACCACAGCGGCCACATACCCAAGCAGCAACTTTTAAATTATGAAGACGTCAACAAATGCCATAGAATTCAGTATTCAGCCATACACCTTGCAATTTTTTATACAACCTGAGCAAGTTGCGCTGGAAATCGCAACGTTTTTGGGGCTGTTGTATGAAGTTGTGTATCGGTTGTATGAAAAATCAAAAAGTTTTGATTTTTTGGCAAGTTGTACAACTTGGTTGCATCGTTTGGGGACATGTTGTTCAACATTTCATTTTATGAGAATTCTTGAAGTGAACACATCAAATAAAGATAAGCGAATTCAACACAAAAAACATAAATATTTGTAGAATAAATAACGCAAAATGCAAAGCTAGCAGGAACCACTTTATTGCAATTTTTTTCCCTTTTAATTAATCGTGCTTTTGCAGTACGTTCTTCTTCTTCCCACAAGCGCAATATTATTCTATTCCACCTTCACTCAAAGTAATTTTTTACAAAATGAGATTGTACAACAAGGTTGTACAATAAATTGCACCGTATGTAGGCAAACAGTCCAACTCGATTGCAACCGAGTTGGGTCAACGGTCGCACCGTGTATGGCTACGTTAAGAGCCAAACAGCCACCTTTGCCAAGCATTTGGACAACAACAATAAACAAACATTCATATGTATGCACGTTCATATGTATGTATGTATGTATATTGGAAACCATTTGCAGTTTCCGAAAAAAAGACAGAAAAAGTTAAATGCTAAAATTAACTTTTGCCACCAAAAAGTTCAAGAAAAAAGCAATGTCTTTGAGGAAGACACGGGCATGCATACCTATGCATGAACATACAAGTGTGTATTTAATGGCAATAGCAACCAAAAATATGCACCAAGCCATGCCATAACATGTTAGAGGCACCTCTGGAACAAACGGCCATATAGACGGTGTTTGACGACGTGCATGAAATAATAAACTCCAAAAACACGTACATACATATGTACCTAATTAACAAAATTATGGCTTACTATTTTTTAATGATTGTTTTTTGATGTAATGTTCTAAAATTATTTGACAACCATCTTTTATGGTTGGTCGTACTTTGTTTACTTCATGGTTTACTTGGTCTGTTTGTTGTATTTATGTATGTACATATGTATGTAGCATAACCCTGCAAAAATCTTTGTATTATATGCTCCATTTGTGGTATGTTGGAGTACCTTCAAAGTGACCACTAACATAGCCCAAACGACCGATTCATGTAGATATTTGCATGTTAGCCGAACATAACAAAAACCAAATGTTTATCGCGACGACGACGATATGTGTATACATACATAACTACATACATACATATATTTCAATGTATACACGTCATTCCCCTGTAAAAAAGTGTGCGACGAGTCTCTAAAAAGATTTGTCCGGGAGCGCTCTCTTTCGGGTACAATTAGTCTACAATTGTACCCGAACGGGTACATATGTATACTAATTGTAGACGAATTGTACCCGAAAGGGTATCAAACGGGTACAATTAGTCGCACAAATGGATGTGTCGCATTTGCTACCTGTTCGGGTACAAAACGGGTACAATTGTGCGCTTTTGCTACCCGTTCGGGTACAAACTGGGTATAATTAGTCTCTTCATAGGACATGCTCAAACAAAAGAGAACACTTCAACCCATATAAAGAGATACAAATGGGTAGTAATCGCATGCTCCCTTGCGAGTTGTCCCGGATGTATCCCGGAGTGATCGCATTTTTTGCAGGGTCGTCGTCGACGCGATAAACATTTGGTTTTTGTTGTTATGTTCGGCTAACTGTTAGGTACTCCATTAATTAATGCAATGTAGGTACTCCATGGATTAATTCGATTGTTATGCGGGACTGGAGTATATACTTCATTGCAATGACATGCAATGTTAAATGGACCATATTTTTTGTATGAAATGTGGCAAGTTATGGAGTAATCGGTTGGTCCATATCGTCCATAACTCCATGGATTAGCGAATGGAGTACTCGGAATTTTAGCAGGGTTGGCCTTGGTTATGCTTCTTTATATACATATGTAGGTACCTAGTAGGTATTTTGGCATTATTTCTACCGTTTCTCCAAATTCTCAATTTTGAAGCCTTATAGCATTGACAGACGGTAGCGATAATCTGGAATATCTAGCTAATTCGGAGTTAACTTGAGAATTAACTGGAGATAATCTGGAACCTAAAAATTTTAGCGGATTAGGGCATTATGTAATGATGTCTCTAGCGAAAAATCCCTATTGTGAATGAAAGTGAAGAAAAAATAAAAAAAAATGAATAAAAACTACAATACGTACATAAATACCCAAGATGAAAAAAATTTAGTGTAGCCACATCTAGCGGTGTCCAAAAAAAAGTTTTTCCGTAAATGTTTTCCAAAAAGACTTCATGTAGGGAGTCGTACGGTGGACTTTTTCTGTGGTCCATATGTATAAGGCTAGACGGCCTAATGTACATGTGTCCAAATGATTAAAATCGATTTGTTGTGATTGTGATACGAGTCAATAGCAATCAACAAGAAAACGACGGCTACTTTTATTGACTTTTGCACGCTTTGCACCGCATTTCATCAACTGCTTATTGCTCCATATACTCACCGTTGCCTCTCATGACTCCTTTATTTTGTTGCTTGGTTGTTGTTTTTGTTTGTTTTGATTTAATTTCATATCAGTCGGCGTATTCTTTTCTATATGTGTGTACATATGTACATATGTAGATACTAAACTGTCACTGCCTTTGCTGTTGTTGCAATGTTGAGGCAGGCGCAAATGTCAACACGTTTATACATACCCAGCAAAAAATCTACGCCTTAGCTAAGAATTATCACAGAAGATTTAAAGGCTAATGAAATAAGGCCTGGAAATTTTAAGGGAAGCTAAGTTTTATGGGCAAATGCTTAAAATAAGGCTGATTTTCCTGTGTTGGTGTCATCAGGCCATAAGGAATACTCTCTCTCTCTCTCTGAGAGCACACCTTATTCATAAGGCTTATCCGCATGCTAGGGTTGAAACGATAACTACTTAGCAACAGCTTAGGCTTATTAGTCTGTTTGCTGGCTACATACATATATTATATATACATATGGATGTGTAATCGTTGCTTTCTACACCCAGAAAAAATAGTCTGAAATCAACCAAAAATCAACAAATTTTGTGGTTAATTTTTTTCAACACGATGCTTAAGTATGCCATCATGTAATCGTGTAAAGTGGCCGCTGTGGTGCAGTGGGTAGAGTGCTCGCCTACTATACCAGAGGTCTCGGGTTCAAACCCCAGTCCGGACAATCACCAAAAAAATTTTTCTAATTAGTAAAAATCCAATTATTGGGTTTTTTAAGAGCAGCGGTCACCTCTCTGCAGTGGGCGGCATACCCTCCCAGAGTATTTCTGCCATGAAAAAGCTTCTCACAAAAAACGCATTCGCCGTTCGGAGCCGGCTTAAAACTGTAGGTCCACCCAATTAGTAGGAAAAAACAAAAAGGAGCACACCTCGAATTGGGAGAGAAGCTCGGCCATAAAACTCGTCAGAGTTATAATAGCGCCATTGTATTATTATTATATTATTATATTAATCGTGTAAATTTAACACTACTGTCAAGTGTTAGTTTAACAGGATGACAACTGTAGAATTAACACTAAAAAGTATTGAGTCTTCCTGTTGATTTTACAATATTAACTATTTAATGTTACAATAAAAGCTGGTTAAATTAACACGAAGTGGTCCTGTTGAATTAACAATAACATCTTTTTGATTTTACCTTAAATTTATTGTTAAATTAACTAGAAAGTCTTGTTGATTTTGCAATTAATTTTTTTTTTTTTAATAAAAAACATATAAAACATAAAATATATAATCATCAGATCAATAAAGCATATTCGAGTACATCACCCGCACAACCGACCAAATTGAAAGCGTCCTTCTCATACGAATAGTTTATACATGGGCGATAGTACTTACTATCACTGGCACCGAGTAATGTTTGGCCGCTAATGCAACGGTATATGCACCGCATGCTGCGTGAGACTCCATTCGCTAAACATCTCTTCGTGGTAAAAATTGCAAACTATGAATAGGACAAAGAAAATATTGAACATTAAAAACTTTTAGAAACAAAAATGCAACCCACTTTTAACTTACCTGCTAACTAAAAACATAAATGGAAAAACCATTATCACGCACTGCCCATCATTGCCAAGGCACAAAATTTTCTTTTTGTTAAAAAAAAATTATTAGTTTGTGTTTTGCACGAACAGCAGAAGTTCAAACGTTGAAAAAATTGTGTATGTTTCAAAACAGTTTTGACGTTCTTTTGAACACTTTTTTAGATTATATTGACACTATCATCGTGTTGAATAAATCAAAAATTCCAAATGACGTTTATGTTTGAACATTGTTTCGTGTTATATAAACCAACTTTTATTGTTGATTGTGGTTCTTGTTGTTTTAACATTTGTTTTCATGTTGTATTAACACTAAAATTGGTACGTCATTTTTCTATCATTTTTTTTTAGTTTATATTAACACTATCATATTTAAATAAACCAAATTCCAAATGACATTTAGGAATAAAATTGTATATTTGAATCATCTTGTATATTTTAAAATTTCTTCATGTTGTATCAACAATAAAATTTGGTTGAATTTACCAAATTTTCAGATGACAGTTACAAAGCCAAAATCATGTTTCAAACCATGGTATAAAAAATACAGGTAGGTGCATTGTCATTTTGACGCTGTCTTTTTGATTAAAAAGCAGATTTTTGAAGTTTGATCTTATGTCAGTTTTGGAGTATAGCGATGCCAGACTTTTATTTTTTGAATGCGTAGATTTTTGTTTGAAAGTTTGGGTATTTCAGGAATCAAAGGACAGAAAGAGAAAGGGCACTAGTGAGCAGATTTATGGAACTTCCGGTAGCTCCTCTTCGCTCACTCCACAAATCTTCATCCACTCTTCGCGAATAAAGGGTATCGTCGGAAATTGGAAAAATTTTATATCACCGTCTTTGCAGCCATATTTGGTATTATTGCACCGCGGAAATAAGCAACTCATATTGTTAAAATCTAGGGTACATATTTTTTTGTAATTGGATTGGACATATGTACAAAAAATGCGGTGGGAGTATGACCGCAACCGCAAAATATGCGATCATAATAAACACCGTAACGCATTTTCCTGATCAATTCCGGTATGCGGTAGTATGGATATCACAACACCGCAAACACCGCATATCGTAAACACCGTATACCGCAAACACCGCATATCGCAAACACCGCATACCGCAAACACCGCATTTTCCAAATAGAGATATTTACAATGTTGCCAGTGCGATTTTTTGTTTGTAATTTTTACCGTCTTATGGATTTCTGATGAAAAATACTACTGATTACAAATTGATTTTAACCAAAGAATATCTATACAGGAAAACTCTCAGGATTGGTTTTTTTTTTAATTTTTTCATTGAAAGGGCCACTTAAAATTTAGAGTTAGTTTACATTCAAAATAATTTGACTAATGAATTTCAAGATAAAATTGAATCACATTTATGGCTTCTTAGTAATACACATAAGTTTTGTTTACACATTTTTGTTTGTCTGTGACATAATTCTCTATTTTCCAACGAGGCATTCATTCAATTTTCACAATCGACAAAATTGGCTACGATACATTGATTGAAACCGAAGTTTTTGTCATTTTATTGGAGCAACAACAATACACATGTTTATTTTTATACATTTTATTATGCGCCCGTCGGAATGAACACATTTCCGTCAATCTAGCAATTCGTTTAACTGAGAAACATAGTTGAATTAGATGTCTTTTTTACGGCAAAGCTGAAGTACTGAATGTGTCGATCGTCATTTAAATACATTTAATTCAACTATGTTGTCAATTAAACGGACGGAAAAGTATTCATTCTGATGGAATGTATTCATTCTGATGGCCCTATTAGGCGTATTGGATTTCAAAAATGAGTTTTTGATTATTTCATTATTGAAAAATATTTTATTATTCAAAAAACTGCCACAAAAAACAAAGCACACAAAAATAAAAAAAAATAATTGAGAATAAATTTGCTGTATATCTTATAATCAGTAACACATATCTATGTATATATGTACCAATGAATTTTCAATTGCCTATACCTTTGCAGTGTGTGAAAAATTTCCGGCAACAGTGAATAGCATACAAATAAACAAATGCGGTGTTTGCGGTGATTGCGGTGTTTGCGATATGCGGTGTTTGCGATATGCGGTGTTTGCGGTATACGGTGTTTGCGTTATGCGGTGTTTGCGGTATGCGGTGTAAACAATACTACATACCGCAATATCATTTAGGTTTTCAATCAATGCGGTGGCGGTGAATTTTTTTTCTGGGTACTTATTTTTTGAGCCACTTAAATAATAAGTATTTTTGCGGTGCTTTAGAAAATGCGGTGCACCGCTGCTGATCTCTGGTACATACATACATATATAGACTGAAATGCTCAATTGGTATGGTAGTGTACATACATATCGTCGTCTAAAGTGCAAAACCGCGTGACATTTTTGCCGAAAATGAGATTTCATCAAAAATACATTCCTGGCGTCCGTCCCCATCCATTCATGCAACAATTTTGAGATTCACACAACGCAATTCCAAATAATGACACAGTTTCAAAACCGCTTTTTTTAAGGAAATTTTTCGAACCAATACCGCGAATAATAGGTGTTATTGCTTTATAACTGTACTGTAATGTACTAAAGTTGATTATACTTTCATAAACACGAAATGGATTATAACTTTGCTTTATTGAAGAAAAGTTTTTATGTACGCCTGCAAAACCGCCTATACGTCACTATTGAACAAAATAAAAGACGCAAAACCGCTTATAAATACATAAGTAAGCCAATAACTGCACATTTAACTGTTTTTAAGAATATAATCCAAAAATGTACCTTGGTTTGGATGTGGGTTTGTAAAATTCCGAACCGTTTGGAATTAAAACAGTTTTTACAGTCTCCTGTAAAATTTGGGTGGTAGCAGATACGCGGTATTGCACTTTTGCGACGATATGGAGTTATAATAGACCAATCTCCAAAACCTCCCCAAACTATATACCAGAGTGATCACAAAGCCTAAATTAAAAGTGATCGTAACTACTAAACTAAATTAAAAACTCACCGAGAATACCGGAAAGGGGCTACTTTGTAGTACGGCCAAACTGATATTCCGCGAAGTAAAAATCCGAAATGAATCTTTTATGAATCACTGATGAAATTCATCTATGACTGAGGAGGCATCAGTGAGTACTTTCAAATAAAGACTGCTGAATTTTTCATATAAATGGTTTGCTTTTTTCAAAAAAAAAAAAAAAAAAAAATAATAATAATAATAATAATAAAAATTGTACTCAGAAGAATCATCAATGATCATCCAGCAGTGAAACAAATTTACTGCAGGATGTGTAATTTTTTCAAATTGAAAAAATTTTTTTCAATTCAAATTGAAAAAATTCGTTACTATGAATACCATGGTTACAATTTATTTTTAAAACAAAGCAGTGAAAAATGCCATTAATGGAGGATTTTTATCATTGAGTATGGCAGCACGAAATGTCATAATCTGCTTAATTGTCAGGTGGTTAATATGGCGACGAAAACTTGACGTTTGTTTTAGGTACCTGGTATACTTATACCATGGTTTCAAACATCGTGTAATTTGAAAAAATTGTTGCTGTTCTATGTGTAAAGATCGATCGTGTTAATTTTGCATGAATCGTGTTGATGATTTTTTTTCTGAGTGTATAGTAACTCGTTGCTCAAACACCATTTGACTTTGTTATTGTTATGTATGTATGTAGAATGTATGTATATGTATATTATCACTTATTCTTGGTCTTATTATTATTTTTTATTGTTTTTATTTTTCTTGTGCTGACAACTTGCTTACATTGTTTACCATCACAATTCTTTTGTATTTTGATTGTTTATTGTTTCTTATTATTGCTAGCCGCTTTTCTCTGCCAGCAAGTTGAAAATAAACACTAGCTAATATAGCGAATAACATGGAAAGCAACAACAAAACCTAAGTTACATTCGTTTAACACGTAGTCGATAACGCAGTCATCATTTTAACCGGCACTTGGACCTCCGGTTAGCGTTAACCGGAGTTGGTGAAACCGGCCTTTAATTTTGATAGCTGACACCAGGGTTGCAAATAAGCAAGCAAGTTGTTGTTTAGCAATTTGGAGCGTTTTTTCTCAAGGTTGTCAGCAAAAGAAAACCACTAATACATATATGTACATACATTGGCGCACTCAAGGGGGGGAGAGGAATTTTGGGGTTAAAACCCCCCAAAATTTTACAACACCATAAAAAAAATAATTTTATAAAAGATGGTACATGCACAAATATTTGTGTAAATACATGTTGCAAAATCTATGAATATTCGTGGATGTACATTGCCAATGTTTGTCAACAACTACTGATTATGTTTATAAACAAGCAGTGTGGAGACATTTCCCTAAAAGTATGCTGTGGATATTAGCTGAGGTTTGTTATACTCAGCTGTACTAGTAAACGGAGTATTATAGTTTTAATCACATAACGGTGGATTGTAACAGAATGAAATAATCGAGATAGATATAGACTTATATATATCAAAATGATCAGGGTGAAAAGAGAAATCGATTGAGCAAAAATTGAGATATTTTGATGAAATTTGGAATACAAGTTGGTATCGAGACTGGGATGGTTGGTATTGAAATTGCTCGAAATCGGACCATGACCACGCCCACTTTCCCCATATAATAAAAATCGGATATTTTGTATCTCAGTCACTAATAGAGCTGTAGTGACAAAATTTCACCCACGTATTGAGCTCATGCCCCTATGAAGAAATTTGATGAAATTTTGGAAAGTGGGCGGTGCCACGCCCACTTATTAAGGGGCAAACATTGAAAGGTTTATAAGCCATAACTAAGAAACCGTAGAAGATATATCGATGAAATTTGGTACGTGTAATTTACTTCCTTAACCTTTAAGTGACGAGGTGAAATTTTGTGACATAGTTTACGACGTGGTGGTAAATTTTTTTCTACGCATTTTACTTAAAACTCCCAATAAAAAATAAATTTTTTTATAATAATTTTTGCATTGGGAAGAGGCCAGTCCTTTTTCAAATGAAATTAATAAAAAAAGTTAATTAAATTTTTTAAATCAACAAAGTTTTTACTATAATTCACAAGGCCTTGTTCTTTCAAAATAGCGAAAACATCACATGAGAACCTTATAGATAAAAGGTAAAACAAAAACTTTCTTTAAACTTTAGAGACGGTTTTTCATAAAAAATATATATTTTTAAAAATATATAATAGGAATTTTATTTAAAATAATTTTTTTGTAGAAAATGTTGGCCAGTCTTTTTGAAGTTTTTTTCATAATAACGTGAGCGTATAAAATGAATCACGAAACGAATTTTTTAATTTTTCTTCCAATAATCATTTGAAGAAGTGGTAAAATTAACAACCCATGTTATTCAAATTGCCAGTGAGAGAAGTTTTAAATGGAAATAAATTATTTTTGAAGAAAAAGTTACGTTAACGTCGAGGTGTGGTAATTTTTACCCCGATATCATAATTTATCCGTTATTGGAGATCTTCCACCATAGAAACTATACTGATCGATAATTATGATGATATGAGTAGATTCTAAACGCATCAAAATGCTGCAGAGAAGCGAGAAGTGGTAAATTTCCAAAAATTGCATTCGAAGAAAAACTAACGTTACCCTAGACGTGGGGTAATTTTTACCCCACCATCATCATTTCTCGTCAAATGTTACACCTTCCTCCATAAAAACAAAACGGGTCAATAATTATAATGAGATGGGAAGATACTAAGAGAGTAAACTTCCTGGATGGTAAGTTAAAAGAGATATTTAAAGAAACTGTAAGTCGGTGTAAAAATTACCACCACGTCGTATGTTAAAGGTTAAGAAAATGTTTGGACGAAAAATTGCCAAAATCGGTTGACGACCACGCCCAAATTTATATATGGGAACTATTAAGGGCGATATCTTTGTCAAATATAAAGATATGTCATTGAATATTTGTGTCATGAGTCCAACCATTGGCATAAAACAAAAAATAGATAAATGTTGGAAAATGGGCGTGGGCGTTTTCAGACAAAGGAATCTACGAGATTTTGGAACCCATAACTCTACAATTAATTGAGATGTTATGACGAAAATCAGTTTGTACACTTTAATAACTTGTGGTAATACATGCTCAAAAATTTAGCGAAGTCGGTTTATGACCACGCCTACTTTTAACAAAGATATTTCTGGAAAACGCTTTGGGAATTTGTAACGTGACATCTTTGTAATTAGAAGTCATAAAGGGTTGCAAATTTGCACCAACAATAATATTTATATGCTTAGTTGGATGATTGATAAAAATTTTGAAAATGGACGTGGCTGCGCCCACTTTGTGCGGCACTCGATTCATATAAAATACACCCTAATCGAACAAACGCAAACAAACAATGAAAGCATATAGCTGAGTATCTAATGTTCGATTCCACTCGAACTTAGGCTTCCTTACTTGTTAGTTTTAGTTTAAATACAGAGAAAATGCAATGAATTGAGACTTAAAAGGTGCCTTTGTTTAATGTGTACATACGTAGGTCCACTCCCGAAACATAAATTTAAGTAAAAATTGTCTGGACAAGTTTTAAGTATTTTCTTTTTAATTTGGCGTTGGATATTGAAAACCCCCAAAATATTTTTCTGTGTGCGCCACTGTGTACATACATATGTAGCTTGATATTGTTGTTGCTATTTATGCTTGATGGTTTTTTATTGTAATGGAAATTCGTTCTTGATTGCCAGATCAGCTGAGTGTGTGCGAAAGTAATTTTTATGTTACTGAACTTTTTGTAGTCAAACATACATATGTACATATGTATGTAGCAAACAGATACGTTTGGAGAAGAAACCAATGTCAGCAATTTGCAGTTATTCAGCTGCGTACCATTATATGCAATACAAATACGACATCTTCTAATAAAAAAGTCGCCACAAACAACCTGTTCAATAAATAAGAGTAAAAACAACAACAGCAACAACACGATTCAAGCCAAAAACCAGTTTAAAAGAGCAATCGGCTGCAAGACTGCCTGAAAAAGCCAATAACAATAGGCAATAGTAATAGCAAGAACAGCAATAGTAACATTAACAACAACAATTAGGACCGTTTGTTTACTCAACCTCTGATTAACGCTAACCACGGTTAAAGCCCGGTTAAACATCATTATCGACTTCATCAAACCATACATATAACATGTGATCGATAATGTAGTCCATAACTTATCCGCACCTTTACTCTCCGGTTTGCGTTCAGCGTTTTTCAAAGGTTGAGAAAGCGGCCCATAGACATACTAGTTACAACCATGATTCAAAAAGATAAGATTGTGCACTCAGCCATATTCAGCAAAATATTCATCCGCGAGACTGGGTTCATTTTGGTTAGTACGTCATCAACTACGTTATCGACGAGAAAGAAAATTTGCAACCAGGCAAAAAATACCTTTATTGAACTATTATTCACACAAATAAAAACGCGGCACTTCATTTTTCTTTATTTCAAATAGTTTTTTAACACAAATTTCACATTTATCGCACACAATCTTTAGTTATTAGAAACCCGGAAACGAAACTGGGTGAAAGAGAATTTATGTTAGTACGTCAAGAAATCAGCTGATTCTGTCAAATTTTGGATGAACGCATAGCGGAACCGCTGAATACACAATCTTCTTTATTTGAATCATGAGTTACAACCATGATTCAACAATAAAGGTTTTCGCATGACGACCATAAGTGCCATGCAAAGAGGAATGTAGAAGAATTTGACAGATTCGGCCCCTATGGAAATGCTAGGGTGCGTGTGTGTGTGGCATATGTCAACAAAAAACAATGCTTGTGTTCGTGTGTTTATGCAGATTGAAGAAGAAGTCAGCTGATCTTATGCATTCTCCTTTATTGTTGCTCCATTGTTACAACTATGCATAAATATATCGACGCTTCCAAACAATAATGTACTAAGTCGACTTAGTACGTTTTCCACAATCCCATCAAAAGTTATAAGCAAAAGTATAGTACAACTGGTGATTTTACAGAATAAAAACTTTGAGAGCTTGCCATGAAAAACAACGTAGCAAGTTTTTATTTTTGCTTACGGTAGAGTACCCTAGTTTTGATATTGTCGAGTTTTGGTATTGATCGGTCAATCCAAACAGAAGTTATAAGTGAAAATATACTCGAAGTTTCATATCAAGTTTAAGCTTTGAGAGCTACTCCGGCAAAACACAGTTTTCAGACTTAGTACAGTATTGTTTGGAAGCGTCTATATTTATTTTCAGGCCTTTTTTCGTAAGATTTTTGGTGTGTATGTAGGTAGGTACATGTATTTCATGCTACATCATGTTCCTGATTCTTTTAACGATTGCACTTTCTATTTTTGCAATCAGCCACAGCCATCCGGACTTTTCTTTTCACAGTTCAAACAACGAGCATTGCCCTTCGTAGTCAGTAATTGCGTCACATCGGGCACAGGAACTTCCCTGCAAAAATCATTGGATTATATGCTCCATTTGTGGTAGGTTGGAGTACTTTCAAAGTGACCACTAACATAGCCCAAACGACCGATTCATGTATCTGCGACGACATGTGTATACATACACACATAATTACACTCAAAAAAAAAATTACTCAGATTATGGAAAAATGGGAATGATTCGGCGCTAAAGACATATTTCCATATTTTGATGTACAATTTTCTTTAAAACGTGGTTTTTATTCCTTGATTTGAAGAAAATCGTACATCAAAATAAGGAAATATGTCTTTAGCGCCGAATCATTCCCACTTTTCCATAATCTGAGTAAGTTGTTTTTTCAGTGTACATACATACATATGTTTGAATGTATCTATACACGTCATTCGTTGTCGTCGCGATAAATATTTGGTTTTTGTTGTTATGTTCGGCTAACTGTTAGGTACTCCATTAATTAATGCAATGTAGGTACCCCATGGATTAATTCGATTGTTATGCGGGACTGGAGTATATACTCCATTGCAATGACATGTAATGTTAAATGGACCATATTTTTTGTATGAAATGTGGCAAGTTATGGAGTATGTAATCGGTTGGTCCATAGCGTCCATTACTCCATGGATTAGCGAATGGGGTACTTGGAATTTTTGCAGGGTTAACACTCAACACACACACACACATACACTTGCAACACTTAAAGGCCGTTGGCAACTTACAATCTGGTTTGTCAGTTTGAGTGTTTTTTTGAGTGAGTTAGTCAAATTTGAGTGTTTTTTTTTGTGTGTTAGTGCAATCGGCAGCCGTCGTGCTACACGTACTTGTTGTCGGCTCACTGTCGGCTCGCGGCGACGAAAAAAAATTTTTTGATATTTGCGTCAATCACCCGACACTCACGCATATGCAATTCTTCTCAATCCAGATTGTAAGTTGCCAAAGGCCATTATGGGCTGTCAGTGCAATTACAAAAAAAAAAAAAGTTGCTTACCCGGCGTCTCCACAAAAAAGAATTATATCATAATCAGCCCTATTTTAACATAGATGTCAAATGGAGACCGCCACTGTCTTCTGGTATACCATAGATGTCAAACCAATTGGTTTAACATCAATGGTGTAGCATGGGCTGTCAGTTTGCTGATTTGACAGCTAATTTTCCATTTCAGCGAAAAATTCACAGTGGCAATATCTCCACATTGAATGTGAAATTTCGCACGGCGTCCATTTTGCTCGAGTGTTTCGGCTAAAAAAATAAATAAAAAGGACGTTAAGGGCCGTTTACTCAACCTCTGATTAACGCTAACCGGAGGATAAAGGTCCGGCTAAGAAATAGACTGCGTTGTCGACCATATGGTAAATGCGTGGTTTGGTGAAGTCGATAATGATGTTTAACCTGACTTTAACCGTGGTTAGCGTTAATCAGAGGTTGAGTAAACGGCCCTAAGTGTATATGTATATATAGTTTGCGAGCATCATCGCCAATTTAAAAAAAAAATTTTATACTTTCTAAGTGCTTCTGTGCACACGGCATGCCAATTCGACGCCATTTTGCAAATGATTTTGTCATAACAGAAATGCCCACGCACATGAAAAAATTGTTGTTAGACAAGATAATGGTAGAACACCATTAACAAAAATTTTTTCTTGTGGAGTTTCGTAGTTATTATGCATTTATTGTAGGCGTTTCGCCGCACTTACCCAATAAACATTTTTCTTAATTCTCAATTTGAGATGCATTTGGGAACTAACCTTAATCTCAAACCTCAAACGTTAACCTTAAATTTACTTTGAAAGCGTTCTCAAACAAAAAGGCACATTTATCGCAGACGTTAGTGAAATTTTTGAGAAAATCTTTGGTACTAAATTGAGAATTAAGGAGAGATTTTTGACCTGTGAGATTTTTTGGCCTGATGTTTATTGGGTACATACATACATACATACACAATTGCCCGCATTAACAGCTGTTGGCAGCACCAGAACCAACACCGGCTAGAACATTGAAGCCGAATAAAAGCACAACAGCAACAATAACAATCACAACTCAACGGCACAAGCAATCACAATAACAACATAACGAGCAACAAGCCAAATCAACGAACCAGCCAGCGAGCGAGCAAGCGCGATGAACGATCGATCTATTTACTGTGGTCGCATTTTGCCGCCTTTTTTTACTGTTGCTTGTGGCTGCATCATTTTGCAACAAAAAATGCAAATGCAAATCAAATTGCAACTCTGTCATATAAGTAACTTTTTTTTTGTAATTAATATGCGCAGATCATCGTCTTCCACGGCGGCGGCGGCGGCGGCGGCTCGAGCAACAAATATGTACATACATATCTGTGCGCCATGGAGATGGTGGTGACATTGTGTGAGTTTTTAAGACAGAGCTGTTGTGCAACTGTTGAGTGTTTGTCTTAGAAACGCACTGTTGAGTAATTCCGCTCAGCTCAACAGTTGGCAACTTTTCGCCATTTTTTCCATCACAAATTTTGTTCGCTACTTCAGCTCAACATGTTGTGTAAAGTCAAACAGCTGATAAATTCATCAAGCCGTTTCTAAGACGTAACTGTTTAACTCAACTGCTACACAACTGTTGGCAACTGTTGAGCTCAACAGTTGCGGAGCAGCTTTGTCTTAGAAACTCACCCAATATGACTGATGATGGTGTTGTTGTTGGTAATGTTAATTCCGCTATTGAAACTTAGTTCGCGGTTGAGGCTTTTGAGCGCATTAGACGTTTTGCTGGTAGAATATTGTCATGCCGTTGGATATAAGCGGAAAAAAGTTAAACAAAGAAAAATTGGAATTAAAAAGAAAAATAGCACCCATAACTATTGAGCGATTCTGTGGATATGCATGGAATAAGACCAGCCACACATGATAGCAGAAAACGCGCAGAACTTGGGCAGGCAGAAAACGCTGGTTTATAAAAACCCTCGATTTCCTTGTATTTCTGCCAATTTGCACACATGAAGACACGCGTTTTTATGGCTTTCTGCCCAAGTTCTGCGCGTTTTCTGCCGTCATGTGTGGTTAGTCTTAGGGCCGTTTACTCAACCTCTGATTAACGCTCACCGGAGGACAAAGGTCCGGTTAAGCTATGGACTGCATTATCGATCACATGTTATATCGACGGCTGAGAATAAGATCGCCCTATTTCAAAAATTGTTTCAAGAACGCCCTATTTGAAAAAATGTTTCAATAACGTCCTATTTCAGATTTTGCTTCAAGAACGCCCTATTTGAAAATTTGTTTCAATAACGTCCTATTTCAGATGCTTCAAAAACGCCCTATTTCAGAGAAAATTCAATATATATTTCTCTGAAATAGGGCGTTTTGAATAATTGTCTGAAATAGGACGTTATTGAAACGAATTCTGAAATAGGGCGTTCTTGAAGCAAAATCTGAAATAGGACGTTATTCAAACAATTTTTGGAATAGGACGTTTTTGAAACAATTTTTGAAATAGGGCGATCTTATTCTCAGCCGTCGATATGTATGGTTTGATGAAGTCGATAACGATGTTTAGCTGGTTAAACATCATTATCGACTTCATCCAATCATATATTTATCTTATGGTCGATAATGCAGTCAACAACTTAACCGGAACTTTATCCTCCCGTTAGCGTTAATCAGAGGTTGAGTAAACGGCCCTAAGGGCTAATGCTAACCGGAGGATAAAGGTCCGGTTAACTTATGGACTGCATTATCGACCACATGATAAATACATGGTTTGATGAAGTCGATAATGATGTTTAACCGGACTTTTACCGTGATTAGCGTTAATCAGAGGTTGAGTAAACGGCCCTTAGACTGATTGGCGGCCGTTTCTGTAGATTATACATATAGCCCAAGTGGCTGACTATTGAATAAGAATTTCACAGCGCCCACCCACTGAAATAACGAGAAGTTTTATAAATATGTATGTATACATACATACATATGTATGTATGTACAATTTCATAGAGAGACCATACAAAAAAGAGCAAATGTGACAAAGCGGCAACTGACTTTGCTCGATTGGAAAAAATAGGTTCGATTTCTTGGTTTGTGTATCCGCTAATTTGACGATAATGCAGAGCGATAAGCACGCGGTTCTTTAGTCTGATGCAAATGCCATCTAAAGAAATAATTGAGTTAGGAAAGTTTGGAGATAAAGTAGAATTGTTTTGCATTTATTACTTGTTCTGTCTGCATAGTTTAATTAATACTTAGGCGTACATTCTTATGTACATACGTTACACGTAGATGTACATATGTATGTATGCTAATTTATTGCTTTGAAAGCTAATTAAAATTTAATTAAACATCACTTTCAAGTAATTATTTTTAAGTTGATGTAGGTAATTACTAGGGCAACAGAAGATATGCAAATGCATATTTTTCTGTTGCAGTCCTATTTACATATGATAAATATATATAGGCGTTTTAGCTCAAGACGAAGAGAATAAGCCTAACTTGTTAGGGCATATTTTCGCATATTTAGGTCAAAAGGCTTATTTGTGCATATTTTGACTTACTCGCATATTTTTGGCATATTTTGCTTTAAATTCATATTTTAGCATAGTATTTCGTCATATTTTTCCATCTCACTCGTAAAATTGTTTTTATTTACATTTTTTACTCTGGCAACTTTGTTTTGTATATGCGCATACTATTTGCCATTCCTCTTTTTCTGACAAGTTCAAGGCGAATTTAATAATTTTCGCAATGCTTCATTCAAATGTGTTACACGAATCAGCTGTGTATCTACGTATGTACATAGGCATACGTCAGACGGTCATTATATATTGATGAAATCTGTGGATCGCGATTCATATTGACAGTGTAGCATCGAGTATTGATGGATCGCTATTCTGGATCGCAGAATGTTTAGAAATTTTGAAATCCGCGATTCGGATCGCAATATTGGCAATAAGCGAATTGAAAGTGAAAGTGCGAAAAGGACGGAAGTAAAATATCTTGTACCTCAGAGCGAGAAAAATATCGCAATATTCATATTGAACGTGTAGCACTACACGCTACATAGTGACTGAAATTCTTACTTTTAAATACGCCCCGATAACTTCAGTTGACGTGGAAAGATCTTTTTCTATGCTTAAAAACTTACCGCGCCAATCGACATAGTTTTCTATTTGAAATTTTTTCGCAAAATTCTGAAGTTGACAGCAATTTGAATAAATAAGTATTCAAGTTTTGCACTGGAATTTTGATTGCCATCCACACATAAAATTTTAAATTCATGCAGATAAATATATGTATGTATGTATATATTTTCGTAAGTACAAATACTTGTTTTCTTTTTGTAACGAAGATGTGTTTCGCAAATGTGAATTTTTTTTTTCGTCTTTTGAACCTATAAAATGTACCTTTAATAAACATAATTTTTTGTTACAAAGTGTTCTAATTTTATTTAAAACTAATTTTTGATATTTGTTCGAGCCAGGGTTTGAACCTGGAACCTCTTACATGAAAGGTGGGCACACAACCTACCATGCCGTATATCTTTTTATTAAGCACTAGCAAATACACGTCCCGCTTCGCAGCGACGAACAAAATTTTTCTGTTATGATGGGTCCTTACCTTTACCTTTACCTTTACTTTTACATACTTTTTGGTTGCTTGTTTTTCCGACAGGGTAGGAATATGATGTATTGTGGAACGATCCTCCGTCATCCCTTGTCAAGTTTGGTTTGGAGACAAACCGGTTTCGGCTAATATGCGCCATCTTCAGTGTCTTTTTTCGTTCCACAATACATCTTTACTTTTACTTTTACCTTTACCTTTACCTTTAACTTTACCTTTACCTTTACTTTTACCGGGACCATCCATCACCATCCGGGCCCACTACTTGAACCATCTCTGGGAAACCGACTTAAAAATAAAAATGAAAATATCAGTATGTTGAAGCCCTGCTCGACACCTTTCATTTGATACCAATATCGTTTAGAAACATTCGAGGGTCATCTGGGTCCACGTTTTGACCCATATTTGGGGACCCGGCCTAGGCGTCGCAATGAAAATAACTTTATGTTGAAGGCCTGCTCAGCACCTTTCATTTGATACTCATATTGCTCAAACACTTGCTGGGTCACTCTGGGTCCACATTTGGGCCTATATTCCGGGAAGTTCCCTATTATGTGCGCTAATACCATATGAATCCACTGAAAATTTCATAAAGATCGGTTAATTACTTTGGGAGTCCATAAAGGACACACACAGACATTAATTTTTATATAATAGATATAAACAAAATTTTAAGGGCATATTTTCAGTGCTTAAACCAAGTTTTAAGATCATATTTTTAGCGCTTAAACCATATTTTTAAGGACATATTTTTAGCGCTAAAAACGAGTTTTTTAGGGCATATTTTCTGTTGCCCTAGTAATTACTGTGTAATTTTTACTGCATGCAAATTCTATTCCGTTTTCATTTATTTTAAAAAGCTGTTAACTACAATTTTCTTAAATTTTTCGGTTAGCTGAAATCATGATTCTTTCTTTCATAATTGGATTTTTTTTAATATAAATTTTGTCATTGTTTTTATTTTAGTTCCTCATTTACTCAGGACCACCACTGTACATTACACTGTACGAAGATTCAAATGCGATTTAAAGTGCGCATTAAGCAACAAACAACAGCGAACCCTGACATGATCAAGCAAAGTTCAGAACCAGCATGCGCATGGTGAGCTTTGTTATACATACATATATTTATGTACATAACAAAGCCACCAATTCCGCTTCGTTAAAAAGTTCATTTAAAACATGCGTTGTTTTTTGTTCTGCTACTGTAACATCTTTTCACAGTTTACAGTGCGCCAACTAGGTGGACAGACGATCGTTATGTAAAAAAGCGCTCTTTTAGTGATGATAGTTTTGTGGAAACGAGGAAGAAATCGGGACTGTGGTACAATCATAATAACGAAATTAAATGACGCGATCAAGGTGAAGATGACCAAGGCACAGGATGGTGTTGGCTTCATTTTGGTTTTCATGTAATCATGAGGAAAGTAAAGGAACAAGGAAAATGTCTTTCGTATCAAGAAAACTTGCAGGTAATTCTTGCAAACTTAATAAAATTTACAATTCAGAAGTGGAATATTAATTATGTACATACATACATATGTTTGTATGTATGTATATAAATTTTTGAAAAGCCTACAAAAGAGACACTAAGCAACATTGCGCGGTTCGAGAGCGCGGCACTACTCCTAACTCCTTATATGTACATCCACGCTGACCTCCATTACAGTCAGGAAACCTACATATTTGCAACACAGTATCAGTACCGAAAAGTAACAAATACATATCTAAAAGTTATTTTAAAATAAATCAGAAGTGGAATATTATATAGATATGAAATCCTTCTATAACTACATTCGCCTTTGGCTCTCAATTCAGTGCAGATTCAAACTCAGCGTGTTTATGTACGGATACTACATAATAGGAAATTTTTGGTAAGTTACCTAAGGTTAAATTCCCTTAATTTCTCGCTCGAATCGAATTTTCATCTAGTTGGCCACATCGCGACACAAACAACACCAACACATGCATCGAAAAACAAAAAGATCGCGTTCCTTGACTTGTTGTCGCCCCTCAGCCTCGGCCTCTGTGTGGAGTTGCGAAGAGCGCGTGTGTTGATGGCATAGATGGGCAGTTTCAAGTAGCAGTAGTAATGCATTACCAGTATTCAAGCAGTAAAATATTTGTCTTTGACTCTCTACCGACAATTTTTGCAAAACTCAGTTCGAACTCGAATATTTTGCAACATAAAGTAATATTTTAATAGCTATTGCAATTTTATAAGCATTCAGTAAGCTTTACTGCACTTGCTTTTTTACTGAATTACTGAGTTTACTGCAGTATGCCCATCTATGGTTGATGGCACGTAGCCGCTTGCACCGGATATCGCAATGTAGTCTCCGTTGAATAGTTAGTTGTTGGATAAACGAGCGGCTGAACAGTTGTGTCATAAACGAACGGTCGGTACGCTAGATGCGATTCGATTGCATTGTTGTTGGTCGCTTTTGAGCGGTGTTGATCATGCCAAATTCACACATACAGGAATATTAGTGTTGTTCGTGTGTTTATAAAAGTGGTTTTCTTGTTGGTGTTGGAAAATACATGTGTTTTGTTTGTGTATACATATTTTGATTTTATATACCGGTTTTTTGTTTTTCATTTGACACATGTATGTACGAACGTTTATAACTACGGCTGTGCTGTGCAGCCCTCAATCGTTTTGCCGACTTCAGCGCCAGCGTGAATGCAGGCGAGTCAGTCAATTCGTTCGTTAGGTTTCTTAACCATATTCACTTATTGTGTTTCGGTGTTTATTTATTTATTCGGTTTTTTTTTGTTGTATGTATTACATTTCTTGTATTTTTTTGATTCTCGTCAATGACGCAGCGTCAGCGTCAAAACGACTGACTGACAATGCAATGCCATATAATTTTGAAAGCGCGTGTTTTTTTTTTTTTCATTTAATTGTTGTTTAATTTTCCTTTTTTTTATTACGGCGTTTACTGCAACTCACTTTCCTACGTGTTATTTTCTGTAGAAAAAATGCTGAAATTGTGAAAAAGTCTAAATGCAATAAAAAATAAAGAGAAAAAGCCTTTACCTGTTATGTGGCAACTCGATTATTTAAAAGTTGAGTTTTTGTAAAAATTTACTCATCGGCCATCAATTAAATTGTGAAATATAGGTATATGCAGTATTTTTGTGCGTGACATGTTTTCATCATCACGCGGTGTTAGTTAGCAAATAGTAAACAGCCAAGCCCAGTCCACAGTCTGCCATGCTAATTCATAACATTTTTGTTTTCTTACACTGTTCTCTGTGGTAAAGAAAAACTTGTTCTATAAAATTTAAATCGCATACATACGTGCATAAAAGTATGTATAGGTACTTGTAAGTAAAGGCCCTCGGCAACTTACAATCTTGCATGACAAGCAGTGCATATGTGTGAGTGTCGGGTGATTGACGCAAACATCAAAATATTTTGATTTTCGTCGCCGCGAGCAGATAGCGAGCCGACAACAAGTACGTCTAGCACGACGGCTGCCGATTGCACTCACACCATCAAAAAAACACTAACACATATGCACTGCTTGTCATGCAAGATTGTAAGTTGCCGAGGGCCTTAAGCAAAAACCACCCCACGATCTCTTCGCAGCAACAACAACCCTAGTCGCTGATCGCTTGGCAAGCGAATGCAAATTTTCGTGCATGTATTTTACTCGCTCTTACGACTCTCTACGTCTCGCTCGTTTTGTGCTGTCATTGCAGCTAAGTACATACATTCATGCAATGTTGTTGTCAATATTTGCTTTTTATGTTTTTTTTTTTAATTTATGTGAGGGTCGCTCGGTTTGTTTGTCAATTACGAAATGTGGAATGCATAATACGAATATGAAGCGCTAATGAATAATCGCAGCACACACATATGTATCTACGTACGTGTGAGGGTTGCTTGTTAAAGTCCGTGACATTTTGAATAAACAGTATTTTTTTTTCGGCAAAAATGCATTTTGTTTCTCAACATCTTCTTTTAGCTCGATGCACTTTGTACAGCGTTTTTCCAATTTTTTTTTATCCCCTCCAAAAAAATGGCATCTTTCAAGGCTTTCAAAATAAGCATTTGTTTCTGTTGTGACCTCTTCATTTGGCCCAAATATATTACCACCCACCCATTTCTTCAGGTTTGGAAACAGGGAAGCAATCGGAGGGGCCTAAATCTGGGTGAGGTAGCAATACGTAACCCAATTTATGAACTTTTGCCATGGTAACTATACACGTGTGCGTTCGTGCATTGTCATGATTTTTTTTTTCTTCCCAAATGCTGTCGCGTTTACTTCAAATCTGTCCAAAAGTTCTGAGTAATATTCGCCGGTAATTGTTTTATACCTTTCAAGATAATCGATGTAAATGACACCTCGTGCATCACAAAAAACTGCAGCCATAACCTTATTTGCCGACGTACCCACTTTGGTTTCTGGCGTGGTGTAATAGAAACAAGTTTCATCTACGGTAACAAAGCGATTAAGCTTATTGTCGAGTGTAAGCAATCGCGGCAGCCATCTTGCGGATAGTTTTTTCATGTATAAATATTTATGTAAGATGTGATGTATGCGCTCAGTTGAGTTGCCTGTGGTCTCAGCTATTTCACGCACCTTCATTCTGCGATCGTCCAATATCATTACATGGATTTTATCGACGATTTCTGACGCAACTACTTATTTTGCGCGACCGGAATGTTCGGCATTATTTGTATTAGTATCACCACAACGGAATTCAGTAAACCACTTCTTAGCCATTGAGATTTGTGGAGCGGAGTCTCCATATTATTTATCAAGCCTTTTCTTGGTTTCCTTTAAATTTTTTTTTACGAAAAATATAATGCTGTCAGCATACGAAATTCTTTTTTCTACTTCTGTTAAAACACACGAGGTTTTGGTTTTAAATAGCTGTCCATTATATTAAATTGCGCAGATAGTTCAAACTTTTACTGGTCTCCATGTTCAAAATGAAAAGTTTTTTTCCTATAAGGATATGTACATACGAGTACATACATAAATTCAAGGTTGTACGTGAACGTAGCTCTGCTTCGCTGTTTACGCACATTCTGTCATTCATGCGCTAAATTTCAATTAACACTTCACATTGTATGCCGCTGCCGCTGATCGGTCACATAAATCTTAGTGTTTTCTATTCCGGCAAAAAATTCTCACTTGTTCTGCATTTCCTGCAGACTGTCATTTTTTTCTTTTCTTCTATTCCACACATCTTTTCAGTGTAGTTTGTTCTATTGACAAAACGTGAAACTGTGCCCGACTACAGTGCAACATTTTCTGCTCTTAACACAATTAAAGGTTTTAGAATGCGTGACCGTTTCCGCACTGATTGTAGCTTCTGCATATCGTGTTTAATGGGATTCCCATCCTTTCGGCTTGCTTTCCGAATGGCCAGTGTCCCGTGATACTGGCGGTAATTCTTAAGATTTCTTTTCTTATCTGCTAAGGGGTTCTCTAGTTCTTTTTATGTTGTAATATGGCCAGATCTGCTTGGTAATTTTGCATGTTGCTATAGATTTCCACCAAAGTGTATCCAGTTCCTTACGTTTGATTGCTAATAGGTGACAGTTAAGCGCACCTGCTCTTGATAGGTTCATAGACGCACCGGCTTTTTCCAGTTCGTCTGCCATCTCATTGTCCTCAATATTCCTGTGACCCAGTTGAGCGAGATGGTCACGCCTTCCGCTGCTATTGCTTCAACAGCGTTTTGTTCAGCTACTGACGATCTTGTAAGTTATAACGGGAGAGTTGAGCTCCATAAGCGCTACTTGACTGTCTGAGTATGTAGGTATATGTGTACCTCCCGTCCATTGTATATTTTCCCACAAGAACTCGCAAGCCAGCTTTATGCCTTGCAACTTCGTTTGGAGTACGCTGGTTGAGTGGGACAGATGGAAAGGGAGCGAGTTTTTTGGTTGCCCATAGAAACCCCCTAAAGTAACACCTGTGTGCCGATCTGTGTAGATCGAGATTGCTTATTTCTTCGGCAGCATTTCCGTTCAGAAAGGAAAACGCTATTAGTTTAAGGGAGTTACCCGGATAAGGTACAGACCTCTACAGATAGGAGACTTATATAGGTACTGTACAAATTACTGGGTCTCTCTCTCCAAGAGTGTACAGACTGCTTGCTGGTCTTCAGCCAGTATGGAAGACATCAGCTTCTTAACAGGCAGGAATTAGATTAGCGGAAGCCAACCCCAACGAGTTAAGGAGCTTAGAATATACCCGTGGTAAGGAATGCCCGTCGTAAGAGGCGACTAAAATCCACCGGCCTAGAAGGTTGATAATGGCCAAAAAATCGTTCGCACGACAGTCGGGCTAGTGTCACAAGGGACTAGTACCCGAGCGTACCGGATTTATCCGGAAAACGACTGTCACTTCCAATACTTTCCCCAAAACCTTCGGAGAGTGTCTTGGTGGCTACAGCAACAACAGCATTAGAGGAATCCAGTCTATGTTCCTTCAGGAAGCATACAATTTACATTGACAATGCAAAGTAGATACTTAAATGGCTAAGTTGAAGGTGGGATCTTGTCAAGATAACTAGACGTACATTTCATTTCTGTATCTCTTTAAAAACAAGCTGACTTATTTCCTTCTCAATCTAGAAATTTCCTTTCATTAAGGCTAACATGTACAAACAAACAATTCTTTTTAAATCAAGTCAAGAATAACAAGATGATTTCAAAGAAAATTACATGAAAAAGAGAAGTTAACGTAACACTTAATATGTATGAAAGCAAGTCAATTTCGTTGTTGCAGTTCGCTGTACAAGGGAAAAAGCGAAGTATGGCAACAAAGCATTAAAGTGAAAATGTTAATTTGGAGCAAGTAGTTCGTACAATGAATGGGTAAAAAATAAAAACAATCAACAAAAAACAAGGCAAACATATTTAGTTTATTTAGGGAGCAAACACAAGAAGAGAGCTTCGCGACTGTTGGGGCACATGAGCTGAGCCATACGCCATGCCAGAGAATGTTTAATCTTAATGTGTGTTCAACAGCAGAGTCGGCTGGAGCGAGATGCAGGTTGGTGCGGGCAGAAGAAAGAAGGTCCCATAATAGGGCCCTTCCACGATCAAATATTTGATCAAATCGTGTATCTGTGGTAGTAAAATTGTCTATGTGTTTTTCACACGTACGTGTTTGATGCCGATTTGACCGAAATCAAAAATTTTTGTTTTCCATCAAATTGGATGGTATTTGACGTGCGTTGTGGATGCGTGTAAGGTGCTGTTTGATCAAATTTCAGTGCCAAATTACCATTTGACGTGTGTTGCAACCATTTGATCAAATTTCAAATGTAAACAAACGTGTGAGTAGGCAAGTGCGCAAAATTAAATTAAAAAGACAATTAAATTTGGATCGGGACAAAAAAGTGATAATTATGGTGTTTTAAAAATTCAAATATTGTTAATTGTGCATGCTACAGCCATTTATCGCGCTTCAAATCGCTTATATTTTAACAATTTCCTTTGTTAATTAATAGAAAGGTAGCATGTAATTTGATGCCGATTTGACGTGTGGATGTCAAATCGTCAAATCACACAGACACGCGATTTGATCAAATGATTTGATCGTGGAAGGGCCCTATAAGCAGCAGCAGCAATGCCAACTTATGGTTTCGTTGTCGTTGTTTTAACCAGGGTTGCCACTAAAGAAAATTTTTTGCTACCAAATTTCTTTTGCGTTTCACAAAAGGTGGCATTTAAGCCCTCTTACCTATCCATTTTCTTTAAAGCGCACGGGTGAGCCTTCTTATGCCAACACTTTGAAGTCAATTTAAAAAGAGAACTCGCTGACGGATATGAGCACATTATTCCACAAGATAAGAAAGACTGGGAACGGAGACCTCCTGTTCCGGCTCTCCAAGCAGTCTGAAACTGACACAGCGAAGCTGCAAGCAGCGGTAGAACAGGTACTTGCCGGAAAAGCAGAGGTAGAATCCTTTATGGAAGAGTTGCTGTGTGAAATACGCGATATGGTGAGGTAACCACCAAGGAGAGGTCTGCGAAGCTCTAAGCAAAGAGCTCCGCGGCTACGAGGCGAAACCAACGTGCATACGATCCATAAGAAAATCGTATTGGAAAACGCAAACAGCTACTGTTTCCTTACCTAAGGAAATAGTCAGTAAGTTATTACTAAGCGGCAAAGTTCGGATCGGATGGGTTGTTTGTTCTGACCGACGCGTGGGTTGCTTTTTGTTCTATAATTTCCTGCATATCTTTCAAACAACGAAGCCAATAGATTAACATCACAAAATTAATTTTTTTAAGTCACAAAATTAGTTCACTTGGCTTGTCTTATCTCTAAGCATGTAAACAAATAAATACCTTATGTGGTAGGTTGTTTTTGTTCGTTTCGTTTCGTTTCGTTTCTGTTTTCCCTTGCGTAAAAGCATGAGTCAATATTTGACAAGATAACTCTCATGGCAGAGTGGCCATTAGACAGAGGGAGAGTCAAGTCAAAGTAGACAGTAACGAGCGACGAGCTGTAAATGAATTTGTGTTTTCGTTGCAAAATTTATGCGCAGTTCTACTTATATACAATTATTATTATGCGCAGGTGGTACTAAATCAATTAAAAAAAGGAGAATAAAAATCACATGTCGGGTCTTAATATTGAATAAAAATGGCATAATAATTCAATAAGTTTTGTCGGCCATATTTGGTAGCCGGTAGCCAAGAATAAAACGTGCACGTGGTTAAATAATATAATAGATTGTACATTTGCATGTATTTTTAATACCAAAAATGGCTCGGCTCATGACGAAAAATATGTATTACTGTACTGACGTCAAGTTGCAAATGTTGCTAAAAATAGTCGACAACACAGAATCTGTGGGCGAGCTGCCGCTAGAGGCAAATTAGTTTGTAAATCAGATTACTTCCTACTTTTATCGCCTTTTTTGTAGCATGTGAAGCTTGTTTTTTGTCTTTAATTATTATCTTATTTAAAACTATACATTTTCAACACAGTTTTGTTACTTGTTTTTTTTTTTTGCAAATTTTTTCTTTAATGGGTATTGTCATTTTTTTCTTTGCCCTTTCTGAAGCAATTGGCATTGTTTGTTAAACAATAAAGCTTTTCTGATTTTTATCATTATTTAGAATCAGCAGTCAGCGGCGCACAATTTGTTTCGTGTACGTCTG
Organism: Urophora cardui; assembly: GCA_960531455.1. Classification (NCBI taxonomy): domain Eukaryota; kingdom Metazoa; phylum Arthropoda; class Insecta; order Diptera; family Tephritidae; genus Urophora; species Urophora cardui. The sequence goes on along the minus strand of OY482671.1, from coordinate 2,118,287 downwards.
CAAGCCTCTACGCCTGCCGGATCTGTGGGTCTATTCTGTAACCAATTTGCGACAATTTTCGGATCGGTATCGTAAATTTGCGATCATTTTTGCGATTATGCTATTCTGTACGATTTTTCGGTCGAATTCTATAGTATATTTTGACAGATGTTCCGATAATCATCGCAGAGGTATCGAGCGAAATTTTTGTGTCGGTAGATTTTGCGATTATCGGTCGCAAAATAAGTTACAGAACTCCAGCACTGATTGACAATCAGTATTTAATGTTTTTTCTTTATTAATTTTAGCTGGTTCTGTTGCTGCATGGTTCAATTATAGAAGGTTTTTGCAGTACTATATACGGACATACATACATACACATCCATGTAAATTGTTTGTGTATTCTGTGATGCTTCTGTCAAAATCATAGCCCGCCATTGTAGAAATCATATTGCGCCAAGATCAAAATTGACATAAGTTTGACATAAGCATCACAATATGAATAAAAAAAATAGAAAAAAGTTTGCAATCAGCTGTTTAGTAGGTTAACCTTCTATAAATTAGCCTTGTGTTGCTGCATTGAATCCTTAAAAGTCAAACACACACACATTGAACTTTTTAACGTCAATCAGTTTTTTTGGTGTATTTTGAGCTTACTGTGCTTCTCAAAGCACACAATGCCAACCGTTGGCGAAATTTCAATTTTGTAATTTTTTTTTTAATGAAAAACCATCAGTTTTTAAAAACTCTTTCTATTCTTATTTCGCTAATTTGTTTATTTCATTTCTTTTTACTGGGGCAGTTTTTTTGTACAGAACGCAGCGCAACGCACAATCAAAATCATTGTTGCGCTTTATAACCCTTAGAGGCCGTATAGGCCACTTGGCTTTAATATGAGAAGTGCTTTACAACTCGATTAAGTATGTAGATACTACGCTTGAATTGAATTCATTCACGCACACGGAACATTGAGTAAATGTGTATGTATGCATGTGTGGCTGTGTGCGTGCGTGTGAGCGAATCACGCAAAGCCCAATCAAGCAGCGGCTCTTGTTCTTGCATCGGCTGACTCTGATTTCACCAATATAAGATCTAACACTGTGTGTTCCCTTTTTTGTGCCCTTTTTACGGCACGCAGTTTTTCATTTCTTTAATTATTATTTCTTTTTTCATTTCTTATTTTCTCTTAATTTTACATAATGTTAGCCTTGCACGAGTGTGATACCCCTCTACCATACAACAATCGAAGGTTTGTCTTTCTCTCTTCTCTGGTTCTTGTTCCCCTCCTTCGGGGCTCCTACTTACTTACACCATTGCCCTTCTTCGGCAAATGCTACACTGTCAATATGAATCGCGATATTTGAATCGCGATTCATATTGATGGTTTGATGAATCGCAAACTGGTGCTACACGTTCAATATGAATATTGCGATATTTTTCTCGCTCTGAGATTCAAAATATTTTACTTCCGTCCTTTTCCCACTTTCACTTTCAATTCGTTTATTGCCAATATTGCGATCCAGATCACGGATTTCAAAATTTCTAAAAATACACGCATTTTGATGGATCGCAAAATTTTCATGCTACACAGTCAATCCATATTGTCAATATTGCGATCGCGGATCGCAAAATTTCTAAAAATTCGAGATCCAGGATCGCGATCCATCAATACTCGATGCTCCACCGTCAATATGAATCGCGATCCACGGATTTCGTCAATATATATTGACAGTGTAGCATGTGCCTTCCATTAATCGCATGATTATCTTGCACAACGCAATTCTGCTACATTCTTTCTTTTTTTTTTTTTGTAATGTTGCATTATCCAATGCAGCAGTTGAAGCTACAAAAAATGGTGGTAGAAAATTGTCCGTTTTCATATTCTTCAGCACATAAAATCTGTGTCCAATGTTTCTCCAAACCCAGTCTAAAGCCGTTCAGTTGATTTCAGCTGTATAGACCTCTTTACTGTTGGGTTACATTCTAGCATATACATACATACTTAGTCTCGACCGTATATACATACATATGTATGTTTTCTGAATGCTAGATCTGCGTTGGCAAGACTTTGTTTAAATTTGAAACGCTAAATAACAAGAACAACACCTTTATTTATTTTTACTTATGCAAGCTTTAACCAATTTGTGTGCATGTTTAAACATGAATTCATAAATATGCATACTTTTTTCGCCATACAGAGAAGTAAAACGAAATTACTATGTAAATCGAATGCGAATAAATATTTTGCAGTAAATTTATGCAAAAATAACTTTAACAAGAAACACCAAAACTTATGAGAGAGACAATAAAGCATTAAAATGTTTGCATAATTGAAAAACAAAGCCGAAAAAAGCAAGGAAAACACAAAAGTAATAAACAACGAACTAAAAGTGTCCTTCCTTAATAAAAATAAAAAAAAAACATCCAACGCCACCTCAAAATATTTTAAAGGCTCTATGCAACCTCCACCACACGTCAGCGGCTTAAAAATCCAAAACTCCCTACCATTCCCGCTTACATTCTGAAAAAAAATATTACACTAACTCTTATTAAACAAAAAAAAGCAAAAAAAAACAAGAAATGATCAAATTGAAATCATTGTTTCGCAGAGGACAAGGGCCCTCGGGTTCCTCCAAACATTCCTCTTCATCTAGCAGCAGCAACAATCGCCACAAATCTCAATCTACCACTTCGCTGAATACGGTCGGCGGTAGCAGCAGTCAGGCGGCCGATTCTGCAGCATCCGGCGCAGGCACAGCCACAGCCACCTTCTATCCACCCATCGATCCGGCAACAGAACGTGGCGTCGATGTGGGCGACGGTGAATTGAATATTGTTGGTGGAGGAGCGCGCTTACGCAGTCGCACACCGGATACGGTACGCAGTGCACACTCAACTACAGCAAATATCCTTGCAGGCGGTGGCGGCACAAATACTTTGCCATTTAAGAAGCCAAAAGTAGCCGGTGCTGGCGGCGGCAAAAAAGGACAAAAGCAGCCGAAACAATTGCCATTGCCGCCTGCCAACAGCAATCACATTGAACAGCCGCTGGTGGCAGTAGCTGCAGGCTTGGTGCCGCTCTCAGCTTCAGCCGTTGGCAATGTAATGACGACAATCGCGGCAGCCGCTGCGCCAGGCACTCACAATACCGCCGCAGTTAGTACAACAGCAGCTGGAATAGCAACAAATAATAATTACGCAGGTGGCGGCGAATTGGCGCAAGCAACGCAACGTGGCGCAGCCCCGTCTGCTAGCGCCGTGGCGGCATCAGAAGCAGGCAACGACCTCTATAAACTCAATGCAGCTAATTACCAGCAATTCATCAATAACGAACAACTCTTGCAGCAACAGCAACAACAACAGCAGCAATTATTAGAGGTAAGTGGGAACAGGGCGCCGAAAAATGAAGTGCGAGTGCTATTTAGGGATATGTATGCTGTTTTGTCGGTTTTGTTGACTTATTTTCTCAACTCGCTACAGGCTAATAACAAAATGCAGGATCTGCAGGCGCAGTTGGAACGCTTGAGTCGCGATAAATTAATGCTTGAGACGCGCATTGCAGAATTGTTGCCGTATCAGAGTGAAGTGGGCAAATTGAAGGCAGAATTGAATAGGATGCAGGTAAGTGCAAGGGGCGCGGAAAAGTTGCTGTCCGCACGTCAGGTGATCATCAATTCACAGTGTCGTAGTAAACCAAGGCAGATCTAGGAAGGTAGGCACGGTGGCGAATTCAGAAAATCCCCATGTATTTTGTTGTTGTAATTGGTAGAGTGTAATGTCAAAATGATATGTCGCCGTGGTTAAAATCTGAATTCGCTTGGAGCTCGTTCATTCCTATTGGCCATGATGTGAATTCGCTTGGATTTTGACATTACACTCTACCTTTGCATATAAAAAAGTAGTTTCTGAATTCGCCACCGGGCCTACCTTCCTAGATCTGCCTTGGTAGTAAACGTTTTTTTTTTTTAATTTGTGGAGTTGCCAAATGCATTAGAATTAATGGCAATTGAAATGGCTTAAAAGAACGAAAAGAAAATATTGAAGAGGGCACATAGCCGAAAGCGGTTTAGAACCAAATCAAACTTGTCAAGGGATGTCGGAAATTCGTTCCGCAATACATTAAAATATTGAACATGAATAGTAATGATGTGAGAATGCGCTTTTAAAACGCTAATACTGATTTTAATCGAAGATGTCCAACAATAAAATTGTATATGAAAATATGATTTTTTTGCTTTAGAAACATTTTTGTATACAAAAAATTTACATCAGGCAACTCTAAACCGTTCCCAACTTACAATTACTAAGATAAATCGAAATCATAACCTGCTAAAGGCTGCCCTAAGCGATTTTTGAGTTCATCTAACCTCAAAAGAGTTGTCATGACAGTCGTAGTGAATTGATCGAGGATTAATTGCTTACCGTTAGTTTTAATTCTCGTTATCCATTCCCCTCTCTTTTTTTTGTAATGCACAGACGCAACAGGAGAAAAGTCAATTGGAGGTGACAAATTTGAAATACGAAAATGAATCGTTGCGCAATCGTTTGCGTGATGTCGTCAACTCACCGTTATCCGATGCAGAGAAACACCAAATCATACAAGATTCACAGCGTTTGCATAGTTCGGCGCCGGCATCGATTGCACTGCCAAACGTAAGTCCATACTAAGAATAGAAGTGTGTTTCTTGGAAAAGGGGCGAGGCTTTCGTGTTTATTATAGCTTAATATCTAACAATGCATATATGTATGTATGTAAATTGTACTCTCTCCCCTCTCTATTTCCGTCAGACGAACGACAACGATGCAGCCGGCACCGGCACACCCTGCCTTACGCCCGACTGGGACAAACACTCTTCGTCCAGTGAAATTTCCGTTGCCTGCCTACAAGATAAAATCATACAAATGGAGGAAACGCATTACTCCACCAACGAAGAATTGCAAGCCACACTTCAAGAGCTGGCCGATTTGCAAGCGCAACTAAGCGATGCGCAAGCCGAGAATGACCGCTTGGCCGAAGAGAAGGACGTGCTCTTCCAAACCCTCTGCCGCCAAGCGGAAAAACTCAACGACTCGCGCAGCCAAATCAACACGCTACGCACCGAAATCAGCTCGTCGGAGCGTGAACGCAAACTGCTCGATTTGATTAAGCAGTCGCAAGAGGAACGCGAAGCGATACTCGTCAAACAGGAGGAGTTAAATGGCGAGCTGCAGGACATGCGTCAGCAACTCGAAGCGGCCACAGCCGAGTGTCAGCGCGCACGTGAACGCAATGCGCTGCTCGATTCCACCGTCGATGCGGCAAATGCGGAACGCAAACAGATCGAAGCGCAGCTGGCGCAAGCTAAAGAGGACATCTCACAGCGCAGCATCGAGTGCACGCGTTTGACGACGCTGCTCGAGAATGCGCGCTCCAAAATCGACGAGTTGGAACAGGATTTGGCGCGTGGCGAAAAGACCGACTTGAGTGATGTGTTGGATGCGGCGCGCAAAGAGAAGGACGCATTGGAGGGACGCGTCGCCGAGCTGCAAGATCAATGCTCACGCAGTCAAGCGGAGATACGGCGACTGAAAGAGCAGCTGTGCGGCGTGACGGAGGAGTGTAAGGTGGCAAAGAATAATGCCAAATGTGCGGTATCGCATCTGGAGTATCGACTCGAGCAGCTGCAGCAGGAAAAGGATAAATTGAGTGGTGAACATCAGCAGCTGGTGGAGAATACCGCCGAGTTGCAGGTACGACGTACACACAAGACAATTTTATATACACAAGTGCACAGTTCTAATTTTTTATCGCTTTCTCCCTCTCCTACACTCTTCGTTCGTGCTCGCGCTTTTTTTATTAGGTGCAATGCAAATGCCATTTGGAGGATAAGCAACAATTGCAGAATTTACTCAGCGAAACGCAAAAGCATTTGGGCGACGTTGAGGGTAAATTGAACGCTACCGAAAAGCAGCTGGAGGAAGAGGTGAATCTGCGCAAACAGGAGGCAGAGGAATGGCAACAATTCCAATCGGATCTGTTGATGACCGTGCGGGTGGCCAATGATTTTAAGACTGAAGCGTTGAGCGCACGCGAACAGCTTGTGCTCGACAATAAAACGCAAAAGGAGAAGATACGCTTGTTGGAGCAGCAAATCGAGAAGCTAACCAAGCAGCGTAAGAACATTAAATAAAATACAATACAATTAGAATGTATTCTCACACTTTTTGTCATTTTTTTTACCATTTTCTTGCTCGATCTCATTTTACGCCATTTTTTTCTTGTTATTAGAAATGCAACAAAATGAAACACAACAATCGGTATTGAGCACCGTGCAACAGGAGATGGCGTCGCGGCGCAGCAAAATTGGCAGCAGCTTGAATCGGCAGGATTCGCGTTTGTCGGTGAAGACGCTAATTGAAAGTATCGAAAATAATAAGGTGAGTGCGAGTGTTGAGATGTAGGTATGGCGCACGCTTTACGAGCTTTGTTTTTTGCATTTTTTTTCTTTAGTCCAAAGTCGAAGAGGCTGAATCGCATTACAGTTCCACGTCGAGCTTAAATAGCGGCGCGCCGGAAATGAGCGCAAATAATGCGGCGACAACAACAACAGCAATAATAACTACAACGAACGATTGGACTGAGAATGTGAGTGAAAGGCATTTAATTTGTTATTTTCTGCCAGCTGCAATGATTTTCTTGACTCTATACTCCTGCTTCAATCGCGTCTCCTTCCACTTTCCAGATGCGTTTATCTGCTGGCGCAACCACAACAATAAACTCAAATTCCATGAATACAAATGCTGCTGCTTTCGTTGCCGCCGCCGCCGCTACCAACAACAATAACAAAGGCGGCCCATTGCGCGAGCAAAAACAACAACAACACCACCAACAACAAACACCAACAGCGACGGCGGCAACACATTTACATCATTTTGCTGGTTTGAATAGTGTCACCGTCACCGGCAGCAAGTCGACGCTTTTAAGTGGTAAGCGCACATACATACCATACGTACATACATGCCTAAAGGTCATTTTGATTTGTGTTTCGGGTGCATTGGAGCATACAAGCGCCATCAATTAACCCCAGCCACCTAGGCGGGGCGGTGTGAACGCTCACCTAACCTCACTTTCGCAGCTGAATCATTTGCTTTTTGATTTTCTTTCTACTTTGCAGGTGAACGCAAAGATCCCTTGAATATGTTGGCGAAAAATGGTGGTTCGAAACGCAATGCTTTACTAAAATGGTGTCAAAATAAAACGGTCGGCTATCGCAATATAGATATAACAAATTTCAGTTCATCGTGGAATGACGGCTTGGCATTGTGTGCGATATTGCATTCTTATTTACCCGATCGCATACCGTACGACACGCTCAGTCCGACGAATAAACGACGTAATTTTTCGTTGGCTTTTGCAGCAGCCGAATCGGTGGGCATACAAACGACGCTGGTCAGTTGATAGATTGCATACGTAATTGTAATACTTACTTACGTCTTCTTCTTTTCTAACGCATTTTTAGAACATTAATGACATGTGCCAGATCGAGCGACCCGATTGGACGCAGGTGATGTCTTATGTAACTGCAATATACAAACATTTCGAAACGTAAATTGTGCGCAGCTCGACAAGGTGGTGCCATGGTCAAGAATTATCTAAAGAAGGATATCGCAGTAGATAAGCTGATTGGAATTGTGTATTTATACTAACAAGTGCGAATGTCAGATAAAATCAATTGGCAAAAATTGTACCTTTAAATTCATTTCTCTCCTCTTTCACATTGGCATTTTTAAAGAAACACACACATGAAAACGCAAGTAATATAACCTTCTTTGGATAAACCCTGGCCATGGTGCAGTCGTTATTTCGCTTTGTGTGCCAAACTTAATCAAATTCAGTTAAGCTTTGAACGCGCAAGAAATGACGAGGAAGTTGAAAAATGCAAACAAAAAAAAAGAAAATATTAAGACTTGAACACATATGCTATATGTACGTATGTAAAAGAGACATGCTGCGCAGCAGAGAAGAAAAAAAAAACCGTAAAAATACATTTAAAAAATTATGCTTTATACACAAACATATAAATTATCGGGCAGCACTCTTGTTCCAAAATTAGCGTTTTATTTTTTTCTTTTATCAGATTTTTATTATTATGTATTACTATTGTAATTTACACATAACTATTATATGTATGTTCTAATTTATTGAATAAAAAAAGCAAAAAAAATTATTAAAATGGAAAGTACCTATGTATGTTCACCAGAAAAATTATTGGCAAAAACATTTATGTACATATCTGTGCCCGCAAATTAAAGTAGCCTAACTCAAAATATGGTGAACGGAGAAAACTCAATTTTTTGTCAAAATTCAAACCATTAGACCAATTCGGATATTTAAAAGGGGAAATAATGGATTTGTAGTGTTAGAGAAGGAATAGTTGTGAACTAGAAATCTTAAAGCAAGGTTAATTGCAAAAAATTGTCTTTTATAACTTAAGTGCTTTTATTGGATGCAATTTTTACGAAAAGCAGAATTAACTCTAGTTAAGTTCTTTTATTTTGTTGAATTCTTCCCAATAAGGTTTTTATTTCCATTTAAGTGTTTTTAAGCGTAGACCTACGTTCGGGTCGAAAACGACCCGAAACGACCAGTTAAGTGGATATAACTAACTAAGTAGTGGAATTAGAAGTCTTAGAGTTTTTAACTTTTAATTTTTGTTTGAAATAAATGAAATAAAATAAAAATCGTTTCGCTAATCATTGTTGTTTGGGCCTGAAAAAAATAATCCATAATCCTACGCCGCGGATCGTTTTCAACCCGAACTGAATTTGCGTTTTATTTTACTGAATACTGAAAAAGGCATGGTACTAGGGAAATCACCACAATCACGGTTTATCCGGAAATGATTGATGAAGACTCCCAAACGAGAGGTTCAAAGCTATAACAGCTGGAACCGCTGCAAAAAAGTGATGAATCTTTATATTCGTTTCGTTTTTTTCGTTCAATTAAGGCATGTCTACAGCACACTCCATATGCGTATTACCAGGAACCAAAAACTTGTGATAAATTTTCTCAATGTTAGTATCACCATGCATGAAGATTTAAAACATAGTACTAATAAAAGAGTTTTGGTTTTGGCCAGGACAAAAAGTTATAAAAATATTCAGAAGATCGCAAAAAGGTGTAGAAAGGCATAGCCTATTAGCACTATCTGACCCCGTGTCCGACTGACTATCGTTAAAAAATGAGACCTTAATTGAGTCGTCGCTACTATAATCCATATTTAGAAATTCTTCTTCCTCCATGTTACCAGGATCCATACCTTGTAAAAGGCTACACGTTTAATAACAATAATAACAAGCCGAAGGCCTGAGTTGCCAGTGCTATATAAAAAAATATCTGTTAGTTTCTAGCTTTTAAGCTTAACTATCAATATTAATAAAAAAAAAATAACAATAATAATACACTGGCGATATTAAAACTCTGACGAGTTTTATTGCCAAGCTTCTCTCTATTGCTTCTTAACTATTGTTTTTCCTACAATTTGTGTGGACCTACAGTTTTATGCGAGCTCCGAACGGCGAATGCTTTTTTGTGAGAAGCCTTTTCATGGCAGAAATACACTCGGAGGGTATGCCGCCCACTACCGAGAGGTGACCGCTATTTATAAAAACCCAATAATTGGGTTTTAATCAATTAGAAAAATTTTTTGTGGTGTTTGTCCGGACTGGGTTAGAACCCGAGACCTCTGGTATAGCAGGCGAGCACTCTACGCACTGCACCTCAGCGGCCACATTAAAGTTTAATTGATGAAAAAAGGTGTTTTATGTATACAGTATATAGTAATTAATTGAATATCTCTAATATATATATCTTTGAAAAATCTCTTCTCAGTTTATTATATCCACTTGCTCCCAACAAAAAAATCTAACTGAAGAAATGAAATGAGAAAAATATTCTAACAAAAAAAGCTAGCTCGACATAAATTGTGTAAAAATAAAAAAAAAAACACTTAAAATAACCTATTTCCTCTTAGGCTATGAAAACAAAATTGATAAAAAAAAAAATTATAATTCCTAACTGAAGTTAAGTTTTTTTAATAAACTGAAAACGCAAATAAATACGTCCATGAAGTACCCACATAACTCTATTTAGGATATTTCAATAAAACGATTTTTCATACAATACTAGACTTAAGAGATTTGCTAGAAGATAAGTTGTTTTAACTGGTGCAAAATGTTTCTATCTGAGTTAGGATAATTTTTATATCTTAATAACTTTTTTAATATTACTCCAATTTAAATGGGGATAAGACAGATCGATGGGTTTTCCTCCAAAGATTAACACTATAACAATAACTCAATTTCGCATTATCTAGAGTTAGGCTACTTTAATTTGCGGGCACAGATATGTATTCTCATATAGAATTATTTGGTCATGGGTAATAGTAAGTGAACAGCTGACTTCTTTTTCTCGTTTTTAACTCGCCGTGTACAGAAGAATACAGGAGAATGTCAAACAAAGAAAAATTTTACTTTGAGTTGACATTCTGCTGGACAAAAATTTAAAGCGAATCGAGGTGAATATTGCCGAATTCGCCGTGCCATTACCATAATGAATTTGCCTTGCATACATATATTTTTGTACATATAAAAAGAAAAATATGTCAAAATTGCCTTTCGTATATTTGTACACCCCAGTGCAAAAATGCGTTATATTATTTTCTAGCGCAAAAACGAACTTTCATACAAACAAAAGACGCGAAAACTCGAAGCGCAAAAACATGCTGACAAAACGTTTTAGTTCGTTTTTTCCCTAAGATAAAAGGGCAAAAACGAACTAAAAAGCTTTGCCGGCATGTTTTTGTGCTTCGAGTTTTCGCGTCTTTTATTTGTACGAAAGTTCGTTTTTGCGCTACAAAATAATATAACGCATTTTTGCACTGGGGTGTACATTTGAGGTGTCAATTCGTAAAAGCGGTCAGTGTGGACGGAACATGACGCGCGAATTCGGACAGAAAAATTGAAGAGCTTCGGTAATCCGGTTTAATGTTGCCATCTGTCAGAGTAAAATTTGAATCGAATTAAGTAGCGCGGTAATCCGGTTTTTCGCTGCCGTCTGTCAAGCATATCGTCGTTTATAGCCTTGACAGACGGCAGCGATAATCCGGAATATCTCTTGAGTTACTCCTCAAAATTTTAGCGGATTAGAGCATTTTGTAATGACATTTCTGCAGCGATGCCGTTCCAAAATTTATGAGCGGAGTGAAAATTGACATATAGCGGAGTGTTTCGGAGTGACGGACGAAAGAGCGGAGTGAAATTGCGGAGGGATATCAAAAATAAGGAAATCAACAAGAAATGTAAATATGGGAAAGCAAACGCAAAATTTTGTTTTCGAATTAAAGGACATATGTATTTATTAGAAATTAATTTAATTAAATTAAAATTGTGTTTTTATTCATAGCACATTTGTTTATAAACTTTTGTATACATAAATTAGTGCATGTTATGCATTAGATAAATGTCTTAGATATAAAAGTACAAGTATGTATATATAAGTAGGATACGTTTTTTTTTTAAATAAATTATGTATTTTGTGTTTTTGTAAAGACAATTCTGCCCTTTTATGACCATCAGAATTGCCATACCTTTCCAAATCAGAAATATTATTTCCCAACAATTTTACACAAATTTTACAGAAGCTTTTCTCATCTTTGTTTTCTAAACAACTAAATTTCATCTTCCATTTATCGATGAATTTTTGTTTGAACGGCTTTATTTTCACTGTCTTTGGTGTGAAAATCGCAGAAAACAGCGGCACTACAATTATTTACCATACATATGGTGTGAAAATAATTCATAGCAGCAGCACTACAATCACCCGAAACTATAGCAGCATCGAAGTCACCGTCTGTGGTGTGCAAATCATTCATAGCAGCAGCACTACAATCATCGAAAACTATAGCAGAAATAGCAGCATCGAAGTCACTCGTACAGACGGCAGCAGCCACAGGATCCAAATCGTATACATAAGTATGGTCATTTGCAACAGCTACATCATTGGCCAATTTCTGTGTTGTAGCAGCAGGGGAATTTTCTTCTTTGATAAAATAGCTGGAAAGAGAATATGAGGTTATGAAATATGGAAAAGTATTCTTTAGAAATATAACTTACCTGTCAATGTACATTTTTTTGCATTTGGTCCAGGGCAAACTTTTCTGATGAAAACAAAAAAATGTAAAAACCAGCTAATGTGTTTTTATAAATTTTAACTCATCTATTCATTTTAGAGCAATTGATTTGAAATTTTCCATGGAAGCGCGCACAAAACAAAGATCAGTGAAAAGTTGCCACTGCGGCAGAATTATAAGACGTAAACAATAACGCTGCCAGATTGTAATTTTATACATACAAAATTGAAAGTTGATTCAAAATTTCTGAATTATTTCATTCATGAAAAAGTGGGAGTGATTTAGTCCAAGAGGGAGTGGCGGAGTGAGGAGGTCAAAATCGGAGTGAAATCTTCCAATTGGAGTGACAGCGGCATCGCTGCATTTCTGGTGAAAAATGTCTATTGTGAATGAAAGGGAAGAAAAAGAAGAACCCAAGGCAGATCTAGGAAGGTAGGCGCATAAGTGAATTCAGAAATTTCGAATGTAATTTGTTATTGTATTTATTAGGGCCTTTTCACATTACTCGGTACTACATCGGATCGACATTTTTTGCTCGGTATTTTCAGCTTACCGAAACGATTCCGCGTTGCTGTGTTTTTCACACTTGTGGGAATACTTTCGGTGCGTAATTGGCAGAAAATAGGAGAACAAACATCGAAATTTGCAAAACAAAATTTTTAACTTCAACAAATCACTTAATAATAACAATAATGTCTTCTAGCGAAGACGAAGACATTATAACTTGGTACATTTATTACCGAAACGAGTTTTTTACTGACTTTGTTCTTCTTCTTTTATCACGCCGCAAAAATGTATGCAGTAATTCCTCAAATTTTACTGACCGGTCTTACCGCATTGCGGTATACCGAAATTAATCCGCTCCGATTTCATGTATGCAACACTAATGTCAAAGTGCCAATTGAAATACATGTGGTCAGTAAGGTTTCGGTATACTTTCGGTAAAAACCAAAAATGTCTATCCGATACCGCACCGAGTAATGTGAAAGCGCTCTTAGAGTGTAATGTCAAAATGATATTTCGCCTTGGTTGAAATCTGAATTCGTTTGGGACTCGGGGTGTGTTCAGAAACGCAGCATGAAACGCAACATCGGCAGTAATTATTTTTTTGATGATTGTGATGAGCGACGCTTCATGCGAAATTTACGTTTATGAACGCTCTGCTTGTACTACAAAATCAAGTTGCGCTTCAAACTGAGTTTCTGAACAAAGCCTCGCCCATTCCTATTGACCATGATGTGATTTCGTTTTGATTTTGACATTACCCTACCTTTGGAAATAAAACAAGAAGTTTTTGAATTCGCCGCTGCGCATACCTTCCTTCAGCTGTTTTGTTAATCCGCAATACTTGCCGTCTGTTAGGGTAAAATTTTAATCGAATTAAGTGTTGCGGGATTATCGCTGCAGTCTGTCAATGCTATTAAAGTGCATTTTCGCGTAAGGCATTTGCATTTTCGCATAGCGGATGGTGGTTGAATTTTACAGGATAGCATAAAAACTATATCATTTCAAAAACGTTACTTATTTCTGCGTACAAACTTAAATTTAAATAGTTACGTAGATCAGTTTGTTAGCTAAAACATCAACTTAGTGTAAAAAAAGGAAACAAAAATGTCCCTTACGCGTAGGGTTGCCAGATACCTTTCCCGAAAAAATCAGTACATTGTCTTCCAAAAAAAAAACAAACATATATGCGGAGAAAATCGTCTTTGTTACTGGCATTTTGTTTTTGTTTCCGTATCGTTAACTGTCAATCATGTTTCTATGACATTTAACGTTCGCGTTGCTTCCTCCTTCCTAATTGTTTCATGGTTATGCCGTGGTTATGCTTACGAGCAAAACACCGATGAAATTCGGACACATTTTCGTCATCGGTGAGAGGTGGTTACGCTTAAATCGATGATTAGAGCGCACATACACAACAAACCACATTACTGCCCCGAAACCTCGGCGTGCTGGATACTTGTTTCAACCAAAAAATTTGATCGATGTGAGAGTCCGAAAATTCTCTCACCCGTCGGAGTGCACAACAACAATTACACGTTGCTCGTCGGGTATTGTCGTAAGCACAACCACGGCATTAAGGCGGATTGATCGTTCGAGTTCAGAACTAAAGTTGAGCTGAGTTAACTAATAAAAATAAATAAGAACTTTTCGGTATTCCTCTCACACTCCGAAAACACAACAGCACCCACATGGCAAAAAAGTTCTGATTTCGACCCAACAAACAATCTGGTGTTTCGCAAATCAAGCTTAAAATAAGCTTGCATAATTGGGCTAGTGTAAGCGTTGTAAACCAAGCTTAAAATAAGCTTGCATGAATAAGGATTTTGCAAGCGACATTTAAAAAATATTTGGTATTGTAAGCGTTTTGCGAATGTTGACGGCGACCGTCTAAATTTACTGTTATTTTTCGGCGCAAACAAAAAAATATTTGTATAACTCATTTTAGTTTTGATTTCTGAACACTAAACAAGTTAAAATAGTGAATTTTTAGTAAGTGGAAAAAGTAAATTAAACGAGTGGAATCGAACATTAGATACTCAGCTGTATGTTTTCATTGTTTGTTTGCGTTTGATGGATTTTATATAAAGCGAGTGCTGCATAAAGTGGGCGTAGCCACGCCCATTTTCAAAATTTTTATCAGTCATCCAACCAAGCATATGAATATTATTCTTTGTGCAAAATTTCATTCCTTTATGACTTCTAGTTACAAATATGTCACGTTGCAAATTCCCGAAGGGTGTTCTAGAAATATCTTTGCTAAAAAGTAGGCGTGGTCATAAACAGATTTCAATAAATTTTTGCGTGTCTATTAATACAAGTTATAAAAGTGCATAAACCAAGTTTCATCATAATATCTCAATTATTTGTCGAGTTATGGGCTCCGAAATCTCGTAGATTCCTTTGTCTAAAAGGAGGCGGTGCCACGCCCATTTTCCAAACTTTTTCTATTTTTTGTTTCCGGTCTATTGTAGAAATCATACCACAAATTTCAATGAATTATCTTTACATTTGACAAAGATATCGCTTAAAATGTTTTTATTAGGCCACTTTATAGTTCCCATGTATAAAGTGGGCGTGGCCGTCAACCGGTTTCTCTAAAATTTTGAACATGTATTACCACAAGTAATAAAAGTGTACACACCAAGTTTCGTCATTATATATAAATTATTTGTCGAGTTATAGGCTAAGAAATCGCGTATATTCCTGCTTCTAGAAAGAGGCGGTGCCACGCCCATTTTCCAAAATTTTTACGGTTTTTGTCTTATGTTCGTAGTTAGACTCCTGCCATAAAATTTTAATGATATATCTTTATATTTGACAGAGATATCGCTTAAAATGTTTTTATTAGGTCACTTATAAGACCCATATATAAAAGTGGGCGTGGTCGTCAACCGATTTTGCAAATTTTTCGTCCAAACATTTGCCTAAGTATATCACGCGTACCAAATTTCATCGATATATCTTCAATGGTTTCTGAGTTATGGCTTATAAAATCCTCAATGTTTGACCCTTAATAAGTGGGCGTGGCACCGCCCATTTTCCAAAATTTCACCAAATTTCTTCATAGCGGCCTGAGCTCAACACGTGGGTAAAATTTCATCGCTCTAGCTATATTAGTGGCTGAGATACCAAATTTCCGATTTTTTCTATATAGGAAAAGTGGGCGTGGTCATGGTCCGATTTCACCCATTTTCAATACCAACCGTCCCAGTCTCGATACCAACTTGCATTCCAAATTTCATCAAAATATCTCAATTTTTGCGCGAGTTAGAGTATTTACAGACAGACAGACGGACGGACGGACATGGCTCGTTTACTGAACACATTTACAAAACAATCCTAATTTTAAGCTTATAAAGAGCGACGCGTTTCGATTACAAAAAGCTTACTTTGCGATGTTTTGTAAATGTCAAAATAAGTGTTTTGCTTACATTTGAACGCTTACAAAACGCTTATTATTATATGAAATTGTTTGCTGGGGAACGATGAATCCGCCTTTACAAACGTCAAATGAAAACAGTTGGAAAATTAAATTAAACAGTGCAGGGTGATAAAAATGAATTTTTTAGTGTCAGCCAAAAATCAGTACAAATCAGTACAAAATTTTAAAAATCAGTATTTATTAAGGTTTTTAAAACCATCAGTACGGAGCACGAAAAATCAGTATTGTACTGATCAAATCAGTACGTATGGCAACCCTACTTACGCGAAAATGCACTTTAAACGACGATATAAGGTGTTTTAACAAAGTTTGCCATTTACTCATTCGAATGCTGGATTTGCTCGGTTTTCCGTTTAGCTTACTTCGTTGGATCATCTGATAACAATTAAGTATAAAATGCCTTTTAAGAATACCTTTTTCGTGTCATCAACGTTTCGCCGGCTGTAGCACAGGGAAGCCATCTTGGGCCGATTCTCTGCTTGCTTTTTATTAATATTTTTTTAAGTGCAATTTCTTACCTCATTTCAAATGATTCCACATAAATAATGTTAAACAACGCTACATAAATTTTTCTTTTTTCTCTTTGTATATTTATTTAACAAATTTTAAACAATGTCAACATTACTTAACAGCTAAAGTTCCCTTATCTTTTTTTAACCTTTTTTTTATAGGAATATACATATAATATGACTTAATAAATACGTAACAATTTAGCAAACACAAAAATAAATACACACAAGCATACAAGTTCTCATATTACAATTTTCATTCAGTTTTAAAAACAATTTGTTTTTATAAGAAAACATTTACAATTGCGGCCATTTTGTCAATGCAAAGCAAATAATTAGATACGATAGCTAGATGTATGTACTACGACCTATGGGTCTATTGTGTCCTCCAGCTCATTATAATACCTCCCTCCCCTGAGCCAATCTCATACACAAATTTGAGTAATTCACCTGGTCTCAGTCTCAGGTTTGGTATGTGTCAAGCAAATAATTATATTTTATGCTAAATTTCAAGTTGATTTCAAATTTAAATACATTATTAATTATACACATATGTATGTATATGTACTATATGCGTGTGCTGCAATAAATATGAACATGAAAAAGATTATTGTTTATTGATTTTTTGTTTACTTTTTCTGCGTGTGCAAGCATAGATAATCTATCTGACCCTCTGACGCCAATTAGTCGCCTATCATTAAATATTGTCACTTTAATCGCTAACATGGCAAGTTACTAAATGACTTTCGACGCGATTAAGAGCCACTCTCACCTTTCCGTTTCTTTATATTCGTTAAAACAAACATGCATACAAACGTACAGGCACGTGTTATTAGCTCATCAGTTCAATTGGTCAAAGTAGAAAATGTTTTTTTTTTTTTTTTGTTTTTATAATAGTTATATTTTTCTGCTTTGAAATATTCTCAAAAATTAAGAGTAGTAATACAATACAGACGCGACAAGATTCAGACAAGCAGCAATACCTCGCCGATCGGGTGTATGTAGAAAGTGGAGCGCACATCCCGTTGGTGTACAGGGAAGAACGAGTTGGAAATTACAAATAATAACAAATTAAAATAATAGGCTCGTCAAACTTATAATGAATGCATACAGTACACAAGCAATGCATCGAAAAATAGTCCGGCATTAACTTGGTAAACATATGTAAGTAAATACATACGTTTGATACAAAGTCAGGATAGTCTGAACGAAAAAAAATGTCATAAACAGAAGGAACCTTTGTTAGGCCAATAGGCCGGCCGAAGTAACAAAGTGCTAGAAAATGCAACAAAAAAAAAAAAAAAAAAAATTGTGAAATAGTTTTTGATTATAGGCGTCAAGACGTCTGAAGACACGTCTTTCGGCAACTCTGATAATTCAAAGCCACTATCAAGATGATTGGGGCTTACCCACCTTAAGGCTCCCCCGTTGTGATCCGCCTGTATTGTACGTACAGGCGCTCCTCCCGTGATCACCATCTGTCATGGAATTAATACCGAAACCAAGTTTGGTTGGATTCGTAGATATGCCACATCTACGAAAGCCGTTTTACACATGGATTCTCTGTTAAGGGTTTTCCCTACATTTGGTCCATCGAGACTCGTTGAAACAACTTTTTTTTTATGCTAAATGTTTAAATTGTGTCTAGGATGTCAAACACGAAACAATACACAACAAATTATGCAAACGGCACAACGGCCATCACGCTAGTGAGAGGCGGCCGTGCCATGAGCAAAAGAAAACAAACAAATATTGCAGTTATTTGCATCAGGTCCTTTGCCGATAACAATTGAGGAATATCGGCAAAGACAACAGAACAATCGCAGGGTGGAGGAACCCGAAGTTCCGAGGCCCATCGTTGGCAAGAAATATAATAAGCGAAAAGCTCTTGCCATGACTCATGAGAAAATTAACTTGTCAACTAATTTAGAAGAAAAGAAAAAGCTTAAGAAGAAATTAAAAGAAATAAGAACTTTGTTTAAATAAATAAACAAAAAAAATTATTTTGTATCTCGTATTAAAATGCCCGATCAAAGAAAAGTGAAATAATGAAAATTCTGCTAGAGGAAGATGATGAAACCTTAAGTGATGAAGGATCAGAAGTTTCTGACCACTTATCTGATGTGGAATGTAATGAGGAATATAGGAAATGCCTGAATGCAGTCCAGATCTGGAATCTGCTGAAGAAATGGAACATTCAAACGAAGAAAGTAACTCGGAAGAGGAAAACATTCCTGTGGCTAATAGAGCTGCATACTTAATGGCACGTGGTAATGTTACATAATGGAAAAAAACAAATAGTGATAGGTTCAGGTATCCACCTCATAATATTCTGACTCAAGAGGCTGGTGTTCTTGGAAAAGGCATTGGCGTAACAACATCTATAAAAGCATGGGATTTGTACATATGCGATAAAATTATAACGACAGTAGTATAATATTCTAACGAATTTATACAGAAAAAAGAAAGCACATACTCCAGAGTTCGAGATTGCAAAACTACCGATTCTGTTGAGATTCGGGCGCTGCACATAGGGGTATTTTATCAATCTGGGCGGCCAAAACCTCATTTCCTAAAACTGGCCCGATTTCCTAAAAATAAAATTTTTTAGTAGGCCAGGACCCTAACGCATCATTTTCAATAAAAGTTTATTCTCAAAACTCATACACAAAATTTTTACAGTCAATGAAAGTTTGGTCATTCGTGTATTTCTCGCGGCATTTTATAACGTTCTTAAAGTTTCAACATTTCCAATTAATATTTTTACGGTTTTAAGTGAAGTTTTTTAGAATACTGTTATGGATTCTTATAATACAGGTAATCGAGTACAAAATTCATGTTTATTGAGATTTAGTTAGTTGTTAGCGTCTTCTTAATTACGTTTTTAAAAAATGATGTATTAAAAAAAAATTTCCCAATTTTTTGTTTTCAAAATGGTTTTTGTTTAGATGCCCGGCATTGTCCGGCACTGACTTTTTTTTTTCTAGATAGTCTGTTCCCTGTTATTTTGAGTTCAAGAAAGATCGGTCCCGTTTTTTTCCGGTTTTAAGAAAAACAGGCGATTTTTCACGTTCGGAAAAATGACCCCACCACACAAAAAAAAATTTGTTGTTTTTGGATTCGAGAACACCCATCTAGGAACATATAAATCGACGTGCTCCGAATCCAAAGTCCGCTTTTCTAATATACCCCCAAAACTTCGAGAAAATTGCGAAAAGCTAAAAAAATCCCCAAATGGCACATTTCATCGACTTAACCTACTAACATGTATTTCGACGTTCTGAATCCAAATCTGAGGTCGGTTTGGTCTCACTACATCACTTTTTAAAAATGTAAAGCCACATTATTTTCTATGTTAAATTGAATTGAAATCACCCTGGGTAACATAATTAACAATTTAAAGCCAAAAAAGAGTTTTGGCCGCCCAGATTGATTAAATACCCCAATGTGCGCTGTTCGGATTATTATATATTGCTGGAACCTTACGAATGTCTCATGGAAACCATCGCGGAAATATCCTTCATTAAATTATCGTGGCAAATTGCTTACAACAGCAATTTAACTTGGATATCAACGGCAGGATATATGTTACATACATATATTCGTTAAAAATACCTAAGAGCGTCGCGTTAACCACCATACATTCGCATATAAAAAAAATTACATCTCATGCAACAGCTACGAACCTACATGCACGTCTGTTTGTATAGACGCATTTGAAAAATGCATTTGACACATTTGACCAATAGTGTTGCTTGAAGTATGTCGATGTTATAGCTGAGCCAGCATTTATTCTAGCGCTCTGCTCGGCCTTACGCGACACGCTTCTATTGGCTAAATAAAGTGTTTGCCAAGCTGAATTTGAATTCAGCTATGTAGAAGCGCAAGAAAGATGAGGAGTTTTGGAAATCACTTTTAGTGACCAAAAATTGTATAAATAGGCTAAGATTGATGAATAAAGATCAGACTTGAAATGAATGACTGACATGCTCATCTTTTACGTTATAGCTCTCTATTTCGGCTGAATTGTAAACCTCGAAGAGTGGATTTGATAATCATCAACGATTTCAGTTTTGGTTATGATTCGGGTCCGAGTTCTCTTCCTAGAAAAGAGAAAATAGGCTTGCAGCAAGTCTTGCTTTTAAGCACCGTAGTGGATACTGGATTTGATAAATGAATATGGATATGACCATGGATATTAACAAGGTTCTAACTTGAGATAGTTTGTCGTACTAATCGTATTCAAAATAATAGAAAACCAACAACAATAAAAAAAATACATATTTAAAACTTGTAGACAATTATTTTGGTGGTAAAATGTAATAAACAAGCACAATTCGATTAGGTTGTTAACCCTAGTACAGCAAGAGCATTTGTCCGCACATTTCAATATTCCATATGTTAAATGTTTAAATTTACTTTGACTGGATTGTCAAAAAACTAAAATTAAAATATGAATAACTATTAATATTCAAAAGAATCTTCGAAGTCGACTGGAGTGATCAGTATTTCCAGAATACATACGTGGCGAAATGGAAAATACATTGGCGCACTGACAGAGCTCATGCCCTGTGGCTGGAAAGGCATTTTTAAACTTTTACATTAACGGAACAACTCCACCAGTATTGATAGATACCATGCTGGGATTATTATGTTATAGCCAGAAGAAATCACCCACCAGCATTATTCGAACAATAAACACAAAAATTAGTTAAAAAAAAAAAATAAACCGATTATTCGATTATACGATTCGTAGGATCAAGTATTCTTTACCTCATACGGGTAATGGTTAAATAAACTATGGCAGCTGAATACGGAACCTATTTGTACCTGTTTATCGTATCAAGCGTGTTCAAATATTATTTCCTTTTTATTTAGTATACATATATATATATATATATATATATATATGTATGATATTTTTATGAAATTATTTTGACCGTTGGTTGTGAAAATTATTTAATTATTGTTGAGCTCAAGGCCGTTTAAAAAATCCAAAAACAATAGCACAGGCAAACATTCCTGATGATGGCTTCAGAGTGAAGTCGAAATATTGACACATAATACATATATAATATATTTAATTGTCTATACGTTTGACCATTACATATGTTAGTTGTTTCAATTTTAAGATTACATAAAATTAAACTACATAAAAGAAAAAGAAGTGACTTTCCTAACTATTAGGTTAAGTCCCATGGAAAATGGAATGACATTTGCTGCAAATTGTATGTAGCATTGTGGCTGAGTTACCAGACACTGTTACCGATATTCTGTTATTACTAGTCATTAGGAGAAAATATCACCAAACGAGAAACTAGTGCAGCACGTTAGTGATTACTAGCTAAGCTAGCCCTATGTGTATTTCAAATAAATCAAATTCAATGATGGATTTTGAAAACTTTTTAACACTCAATGTAATATTTTAACGAAAAAAATGAGTGAGTTTCAAGAAAGAGATAGTGGTTGATAATTAAATTGCTAACAACAGCAATTTTCCTCAGTTATAAACGGCAGGATATACAGTCGTTAAAATGTATATTAGATAGTGATACAAGTGACGCCAAAGTTAAGTATCAAGGTAATGCAGTCATAAGGCGCACACGCCTGTAATTATCCTATCTAATAATGATGTTTTTTCCGTAAAATTATGCATTTCTCTAACCCCAGCTAGCTTTGTCAATCCCCATCCTTGATTCATATCTATGGGGCCAACACAGCGGTTTTTATGATTTTACAAAAATAAGGAATGGCACGAACCTTTTTGAATTCGTGACAGAATGTTTACTAGCAATAATATTAATAGGGTATTGAAGGCAGGAAAAATTCACGCTTTTACGTTTTTTTTTTTATTTTGCTATATTAAACGTAAAAGTGCTAAATGTAATGATAATCGTCTACATAAAAAAATAATTCGAAATAAATAAATGAATTTAAAGGGCTAACGATTCTTAACCGTGTCTACAAAGCTATTGAATCCATAATAGACCAATAAACAATTCTTAATCCCCAATTGGATTCAAACAGTTGTACCTGTAGTAATTGTCGAAACGTTTGACCAATACATATGTTAAATGTTGAAGTTTTAAGTTAGGTGCCTCGGTCCTCTAACACAAAATGACCCAGGACGTAAGCAGTCAAAGTGGGCTTGTAGCTTACCACAAGCGTGTCGTTCATAACAAAATCGGAGTAAAACGATTAAGCATGTCAAAAAAGACTAGGCAAACATTTTTATAGGACCCAGTTTTATACCATTAGTCCGCTACGTATGTGATAGAATGTGCAAGGAGTATGCCCTTTACAATATTCCAGCATGCGATGACGGAATTTCTAGTTGCTTATAAATTACATTGCAGAAATAATCCACTAACTTTCAGATATACGCTCAGTTGGATGGATAAATTTCATATATGTATGAATGAAATGCTAAGGAAAGCTATAGCCTATACTATATGGCAAGTGAGTTTTACATTGTGGAACGATGGTATAAAATTTAATGAGATTCCAAATTAAAGTATGTAGTGGATGAAAATTAAGTATTTTCTATTAAAATAAAATATAGATTTTTATTAAGGTATTATCTGCAAGCTCATTAATTATTATATGCCTAAGCTAATACGGCAGGTGTGCATGCAATGCATACCGAAATGATGAATATTGAATGAACGTGTTTTTATATGTGTACGAGCGAAATAAAAAAAAAATAAATAAACTTAAAATTTTAAGACCAAGACTGATGATACCAGCTCCACCGGCACCATCAAACGCCAACCTCAAAATAGGTGATCCCTTCTCCGAATCAGTATTTGTAGAGGATTGTCTGTGCGGGAAGTAAATACAGGAACAGCATTTACTCCTTCCCGCGTAGCTGCAATCGAAATATCACGTGATATATGGAAAGTCAGTGTGAAAATTAATTTGTAGTCGTGTGCTCCTGTTAAATAAAGTAAACCACAACAACAACAGCTCATCTTTCTTTTCAAAAAATAATATTATGCACTATGCATTATTATCACTATATCATTCATTTACATTGTAGTTAGACAAGTGTAGCATTACATAAATACACCGCACTTACAGTTGTTGTCATGTACACATAATTTATTGTGTACACATGTACCACACACATTGTCAAAACAGACTGACCTAAATAAATTCCGTTAAACCCCAGCGGGAGTTTAACATCAAATATATACACCGCCACATACGGCGCCTCAAGTTACATTTGTTGCATTTTGTCAAGTGCATTGCCCGAGCGGTCACAATGACCAACTGAGCGACAGCGTCAGTTTGTCAATGTGCACCGACGAAATATTTATGATTCACATATGCTGACACAGCATATGGTGAACACTCTTTCTTTTTGTATATGTATTAGTGTAAGTTATTGTAATAATTTTTGGTATATAAGGAAGTGAAAGTGAATAAATAAATTCAATTCATATTCGAACCCTAAACACGAGTTGTCATTTATTAGACAAGTGAGTCCTTGTGTAAGGATAATGGTGCCTAAGCCGATGTTGATATATTAATCGTTTACTCGCTATTTGACAGTTGTAATAGTAATAGTAGTTTAATGTAATAACAAGCAATATATACATATATTTATATATATATATATTTTTTTTTTTTTAATTATTTTAAATTAGTAGTCCGTACCCTCATATAGAGTACGAAATTTTGTGCCAAAAATTGCTTCCTTAGAAATCGTTTACTAATGTTGAAAATAAGCGATACAACTGAATTTGATCCTACGTTTTACTGAGAGCATGTTTCACGAACGACATGGTTTTACTTAAAAAAAAAAGTACTGACTACTTTTTATCGTCATCCATCTAGAAAATAATCCAATGTGTTGTATTATGTTAATTGTTTAAATTTAGTAAATAAGTAGTTCATACAGTGTATAAAAGTAAGCGATATTGTTCAATAAAGTCAATTATTAACTTGCTGTCAGCAGAGCAAGAACCGAACTGTGTATTTGCGTTTAATTGCCGCTTACGCCTCTAGGTCATTCACAAAAGGTGAAATAAACAAAGCCACGATAGAAAAAGAATTGGCCGCAATCCATTGGGCCATAACCTTCTTCAGACCATACATCTATGGCAGAAAATTCTTAGTAAAAACCGACCATCGCCCATTAACATACCTATTTTCAATGAAAAGTCCTTCATCTAAACTAACACGAGTAAGACTCGATTTGGAAGAGTACGATTTTGAGGTGGAGTATATAGCTGGAAAAGAAAATCACATTGCGGATGCACTATCACGCATAACAATTACAAATTTGAAAGATATGTCAGTGGAAGCAAATAAAATTTTTAAAATAACAACAAGATCAGCAGCTAAAAAGACCAGTAATAATACTGAAATTAAAGAAAGTCACAAAGAGAACCCCAAAATATACGAAGCGCTAAATAAATTTGAAGTAAAAAGACATGTCGAGCTCGTTTTCAATCCTCCGAAATTATATTTCAAAAAAGGAAAGAAAATTTGTAGCAATTTTGAGACAAGCAACCTAATTGTTGAGGATAAGATTGACTTAGGACAATTCTTTACCAGGCTCGAAAGAGAAGCCGGCAATTTAGGACTTGTACAAATACAGTTGTCCTTAGGGGACAAATTGTTTAAAAAGAATTATACTGCAGTAGGCAAATTTATGGAAATGGGAAATAAAGTTCTCAAAAAGTTAACAATCGCTCTAACCCCAGAGGTTATATATGTGACAAATCCCGGGAAAATTAAAGAAATTCTGCAAAAATATCATGACGATCCTATTAGTGGTGGCCATCCAGGAATAAATCGCATGACAGATAAAATCAAGCAGAAATATAGCTGGCTGAATATGAAAAACGACATACGAAAATACATAAAGAATTGCATCCACTGTAAGAAAAATAAAATTAATAAACACATAAAAGAACCAATGACAATAACGGAGACACCTCCGAAGGCATTTGATATTGTACAAATCGACACAGTCGGCCCATTACCAAAGTCGATAAATGGAAACGAATATGCAGTTACCATTATATGCGATTTAACCAAATATTTAATAGCGATCCCAGTCCCAAGCAAACATGCAATAACTGTCGCTAAAGCCATATTCGAGCATTTCATCTTGATTTATGGCCAAATGAAAACAATTTTAACAGACATGGGCACAGAATACAAAAATACCCTATTCGCAGAACTGTGTAAACTGTTAAAAATTGAACATAAAACTTCAACACCGTATCATCACCAGACTTTGGGTACTGTAGAACGCAGTCACCGGACATTCAACGAATATATGCGTGCATATATATCCAGTGACAAAGACGATTGGGATGAATATCTCAAATATTTCGCATATTGCTACAATACAACGCCATCAACAACACATAATTATTGTCCTTTCGAACTTATATTTGGGAAAAACCCACCAAATTATGAATTTTTGACAGAAAATAAAATTAGCCCTGTATACAACCATGAGGCATATGACAAAGAAGTAAAATACAAACTTCAACTAGCACAGCAAAGAGCCAGAAAATTAATTCAAGAAGCTAAAGAAAAGCAAAAAACCAATTATGACAAAAATACTTATAGTAAGGAAATTAAAATAGGAGATTTAGTTTTAGTTAGAGAAGAGGCCTCCCATAAGTTAGAAAATAGATATACAGGACACTATAAAGTTAAAAATATTGATAAGAATAACAATTACACTCTAATCCCAAATAGCATAGGAGATAGCAATAAAAACAAAAAAGAAATAGTTATTCATAAGAATAGGCTTAAACCAATTTAAAATTAGGCACTGCACTTTTATCCGATAATAATAAATTTAGTAATAACGTAAATAAATATGCATTCCATTTTACTCAATTTAATAAACAGGCACACGCCAACGAAACAAAAAAATATATAAATGTAATGTACTAAATATATGTATAAATATACAATACGAACCAAATGTAAAAAGAAAAGAAAAACAATAATAACGTTCATGTACAAATAAAAAATGCAATGCAGGCAAAAGCAAATGTAACACAAAAAAAAAAATTTTTGAATAATAAAATTTTATGCTACACAGGCAATATGAGCCGAAAAGCAATTAATAAATTTTGTCAACTCAGACAAACGTTAAGTGGGTCACTAAGTCATCCAAATAGATATATATAGTTGAATACAAATATATATATCTATTTTTTTTTAAGGGGGAAGGTGTAGCATTACATAAATACACCGCACTTACAGTTGTTGTCATGTACACATAATTTATTGTGTACACATGTACCACACACATTGTCAAAACAGACTGACCTAAATAAATTCCGTTAAACCCCAGCGGGAGTTTAACATCAAATATATACACCGCCACATACGGCGCCTCAAGTTACATTTGTTGCATTTTGTCAAGTGCATTGCCCGAGCGGTCACAATGACCAACTGAGCGACAGCGTCAGTTTGTCAATGTGCACCGACGAAATATTTATGATTCACATATGCTGACACAGCATATGGTGAACACTCTTTCTTTTTGTATATGTATTAGTGTAAGTTATTGTAATAATTTTTGGTATATAAGGAAGTGAAAGTGAATAAATAAATTAATTCATTTCGAACCTCAAACCGTGTCTTTCTATATGTAATAATATCATACTACGCCGTCTTACTTACACGTTAAAAAGTAGTGTTCGTAAATGTTAAATGTTTTCAATTGCTTAGAATGGGATTACTGAATTTATTATTTTTTATCTGAATTTAGTAGAAAAAGGAAATCTGTAAGAATTAAAGTTTGTGAAAGTGATCCAAACTTCCAAAAGGAAGCGCGCGGCCGGTGTTTCATCGCGTACAATAATCGACGAATTGAAACGCGTATGCGCATATTGTGACATATGTACATACGTCTTGAATTCATACAATATATATGTACATATGTTTTATGTATGTCCTTATAAATAGCAGACTGCTGAGATCCTAAAAAGCAGAAGCCTAAATAAAATAATCGAGGCAAAGATGACATTTTTTGCGCTATAAGGCTCTGTGGTGATTCAGCATACGCATAAGGTGATACAGATGAAGTAGGACAAGCGGCAAAACTAACAAGTATATATGTATATATATATAAGATTAGAATACTTCAGCAAGACCTGCAATTCACTGATTATTGCGTTTTACTTCAATATTTAATGTGAACATCGAGGCGGACAAACCCGATCAACCACCACCAAAATTTTTTATTTGCAACGACGCGCACACAACAACAACGCCGTACTAGAAATTAATGACTGCGTACACAGCAACAACGCCACATACGACAACAACGCCCGTCAAACAATATCGACGCGATTAGCCTAAAGCGCTAAGCAGAATCAGTACTTCTCCGCCATGACGGACAAGGAAGAAACTGACAGCTGAGTAGACTGTGTATATTTTACTCCGGCAGCGCTACATTGGCAACGTATCAGTCGCCGGATCCGGCATACTTTGCCAATTTTCTATTTTGCCGTACGTCAGTAATATAAGATGTGTTCGGTGAAGGCATTAGAGTACTCTAGTGCAGAAAATTGCGTTCGATAACTCGTTTTTGTACTAAACTGTGCAGAATTGTGTTTTGTAACCAACTTAAAATTAAATATTAGTATTAATTAATACTATTAATACATATTCCATGCGATTTTGCTCTTAGCAATTCGTTAATTTTCGTTTTTTGAGGCCTTTACCTAAAACTTCTGTGACAAATGTCTGATATTGTTCTACCCTACACTTTTAGTGCATTCACCGAACACATATTTTATGTGCCACTCTTTCCGCTACGTACGTCCTGTCAGTTGAAAACGACGTACGTCATGACGGAGAAGTACTGATTCTGCTTAGCGCTTAACAGCCAGCAACGATATACACTTTGCTATAGTGTAACATACATACATACATCTTGAATTTGTTCTAAACCATTTACCCAAAATGCACTTCATATTTTTATTGCATAAACATATTTACGTTCCCAGCGTGTGCGTTATCTGAAACCGCGCTCATGTGTCCAAGCGTGAGAACGCTACATACATATGTACAAACGTTTAGAACATTAGTGCAACATGTGTGTACGTATGTTTAATGTAATATGTATGTACAATGTATTTCATACGATATATATTAGGGTTATGATTTTTTACACCTTTTTCTGAATTTCAATGTTGCTGTGGTGGCATGCGATGAACTTTTGCCTATTTATTACATTACTGGCTATATTTTTGTTAGTTTGTGAAAAAACCTTACTCGCAAACTATTTTTCCTTTTACAAGGCGGTTGCATGGCAATACCTAGTACCTAGTATAACAATCTACCGAAAGAACTCCTTGCCTACAATTTTTACATTAAAAACGATGTGAATTAGATTAATTGCACAAATATCTTTTACTGTAATAAAATTTAAAAAAAAATTCTCAGTAAAAACTTGCTTAAATGGTAATTTTCTGCACCTAAAGTGGTGCCTTTTTACGTAAATTTCTTTTTAATTCCTCTTTTACGAAATTTTCTCAGAATTGGTACGAGAAGTTAAAATATAAATGTTTTGTCTATTTTTAGATTTGAAACATGTTCAAAAATAAACAGTCAAGTTCATTAGTGGAATCAAAAGCGAAAATATGGAGAAAAAATTTGAAATTAAGTACAAAGCGCCGTGCCATGATACCTGAAATCAAAAAAGATATGGATGGCGTTATGTGTAAAATGCCTTTAAAAAGTCATATCGTTGGTAGATTTTTGGGCTTGTACGACGAAAGTAAGGGTCAAGAAAATCGAATAAGAAAAATAACAAACGAATTGTCGAAGCTCTGGCAGAAACTCAATTTCCCTGCTCTCTCAAGGCCACAGGTTTATGCTAAAGTTGGCAAGTTAATAAAATCGTTTGAAGCTCATAGAAAGCGAAAGAGCGAACAATTTGAGAAAAACTTAAAAGCTCTTTTTGATATTACAAAAGTGACCGGAAACTGGCTGTGCAGTGAAGACAAAGAGCTTTATCGAAAGCAAATCGAATCATCAGGCCGTGTAGGTTACACAACTGAAAAAGAGGCTTCAGAGAAAACAATTCATCCTTCGAAACGAATCAGGAAATCAGATCAGTCAACAACAAGCCAAGTACAGTATTCTACAACCGACCATGATAGTTCTGAAGAAGATAATAGCGTTGGCGATTGGAACGATGCGGAAGAGTG
This sequence comes from Urophora cardui, assembly GCA_960531455.1. Taxonomy (NCBI): domain Eukaryota; kingdom Metazoa; phylum Arthropoda; class Insecta; order Diptera; family Tephritidae; genus Urophora; species Urophora cardui. The sequence continues at coordinate 2,088,481 of OY482671.1, read as the reverse complement.
TCCACCCTCGAAACGGAAGTATGAACCAACAAAATCGGCAGCCAAGCTGGTATCAGAATTGCATGTGTCAACGAGAAAAGTGGCAAAAGTTCTTCAAAAATTAGCTAAAGACGAAATAAAGGTGCCAAAACCGTCACAATCGGGATTTGGCGTCGAGTGATCAAGGATGCAGAAAATGTAAAAGTCCGGCTTAAAGAGCTTCTCTCTGAAGAGGAATTTTGCTTGCATTTTGATGGGAAAAGGATAAAAAATAAGGAATATCAAGCGGTTTGTCTCAAAAATTCTAAAAGAACTATACAGTTTGGAGTTTTGGCTTGCGACAGCGGTTCAGCTAAGGACATCTTTATTCCTTTGCGTTTATTGTTGGATGAGTACAACGCATGGAGAAATATCAAAATGATTATATCTGACACAATGCAGTAAATACCGGAAGAAAGAATGGGGTAGTTTTAAAACTCCAAACAGAGTTCCGAAAAATGGGGCTAGAGGCACCTCAGTTCATAGGCTGTCAACATCACATTCTTGACCTTATACTTCGTCACCTAATGGATTTTTTGTTTCCAACAGCATCGGTGTCACCCAGCATTAATTACCAATTCGTTGAAGACGTGTTGGCAGAATGTGATAACATGCAAAATAACTATGTGGGTACAGAAATTACATTACCAATTAAAAACCCGGGATGGAGAGATGATTTCAAGTTTCTTTTCGACCTCTGTGAAGGATACAAATACTACCAGAAGGAAAAAAAATGGCTTTTACTCAAATGGCGAAAGCTGCCGTCTCTTCATAGTGCCAGGTGGAATTCACGAGCAATATTTGCACTGATTGCTTATTTTCTCATTCCCAAATGGAGAGATCAGCTCAAATTTACCTGTGACTTTATAGCAAATGTATGGGCAAAGGCATGGTTTTCAAATCAGCATTATTCAGAGGAAATATACGACGAGTTACATGCTGCTGTCGCTAAACTGCAATGTGCCAAGGCTTTAAAGTCTTATACTACTCATTGGTCAGCAGAACCTTCTGTGCTCGATGTGCCTCGTTCAAATATGGTGGCTGAACGAGCTGTGAAATTGATGGAAGAAATTCATACCACTTGCAAAACGGATAAATATCTCAATTACAAGTTCATAAACAGTAATTTAGAAATTTAAAATAACGAACAGTTTAATATTATAATACATATTCACTACAGAATAAATGATAAGCAAATTTTCCTCATGCGGATACAAAATTCGATGTGCGCGTAAGATTTTTTTAGAGTTTATTAAAATTATAGTTATTTTCGTGATTTTTATACAAAAGTCCATCGTTTGTCACTACAGCGTTTTAAATCTAAAAAAATCATAACCCTAATATATATGTACGTATGTTTTATGTATACCCATATGTTTAGCATGTAAGAACGTTAGTAAATAAGTAGTAAATAAGAAAACATTGTAAAACGAATTTGTATAAATAGAGCTGATTTTATTTGAATAAAATTAATTTTTGGCCACACTTCATGGCGACCCTGCCTGCTCTACAACAGCAGATAGGATTTTATTAGCAGACTGCTATATACACCAGACTGCAGAAATCCCAGCAGAAGCCTAAAGCAGATAGGATTTTATTAGCAGACTGCTATATACAGCAGACTGCAGAAATCCCAGCCTTAATTTAAAATAAAACAAAATTAAAGGCGAAAATAGTTATCGGCGGAACAAAAAGGATCGGTGGATCGGAACAAAAAGGATCGGTGGATCAGAACAAAAAGGATCGGTGGATCGGAACAATAAGGATTGGTGGTAATTAACAATATATTTATGCTACCCCAGAACAAAAAGGAACGGAACAAAAAGGATCGGTGGATCGGAACAATAAGGATCGGTGGTAATTAACAGTATATTTATGCTACCCTAGAACAAAAAGGAACGGAACAAAAAGGATCGGTGGATCGGAACAATAAGGATCGGTGGTAAAGGATTTGTGCTCGGTGGTAATTGTGGCGACTGATGGTGCAACTGGCCACACTTCAATAGACGACTATGATGACAGCAACAACAACCTCGACAATTCCTTGTATAACATGATAGATAGGTACCTAGAGGGATCTGCAACTAATACACAGGGCGCATGGGAAACCGCTCCGGCGTGGATCCACTCCCAGAAGCGCTGATAAACGATATTGAAGTCAACTTCAACAAGCCCAAGAAAACGATGCAAAAGATCGTTCCGCAGGAGGTATGAAGGAAATAACTTCATGGTACGGATCTCGATAACCGGTATGGTTTCGGTGAGTCTCAATGCGGCAGGTGAGGGGAGAGTGTGGGGACCCCAATACCGGGGAGTTGGAGTCCCCCACAATAACGTACATACTCTTGGCAAACCCAAGGCTATCTACATATGCTATGAGCTGTGCCTGACCAGCTGCATAAATATAAAAAGTCATACTTATAGGTAATAATAATTCTGTTGCTTAGAACATTATATTATGCACAGTAAAAACGCAAGTAGTAAGTAATTAAAAATATGGAAGGGAGGTGTGTTCGCGGCATTAAAAGCCAATAAAGTTGTACTTTGCTGTGCTTTATGCATACAGCACGCAGGCGAACGTGTTTTATGCATCGTGATAATTTTGTAATTTGGCAATTCTGATTTATTTTTTCTTATAATCAATTGGCATTATTAAGAGTGTTCGAATTTTTTCGTTTTTTGACTATCAGAACGACCAAAATTTGTTAATTCAAAATGCCACGCAATCATCAGAAAACGGAGGCAAAGGAAATTCATACCGACGACGATGGTCGTCAATATAAGGATCAGAAACCTAGGTTTCAACGCAATAAGAACGCTCCCTCTAGGCAGAAACACCAGCAACAGAGGTCCGAACGTTTCCGCGAAGGTATCGCAAAACATGTAAATGCGTGGAGCCCCCTATGGGGTTCTGAAGTCTCAAACCAGAGAGGTAGGACTTCGGAAGATTTAATCCTTACGGAAAACATTGTAGTTTTGAATGACAACGCCCCAACCTATTTCTCGACGCACCAAACTTTCACTAATGTAGACGTCATTATGAGTAGTGCAGCGATCGCCCCAAAACTTTCTTCCACAACATTAAACTGCTTACACGGTAGCGACCACTTCCCTGTAGTGACCTATTTTAGTACTGGCAGCTTAAATACCAGTCGTCCCAAGCCAAAATTCAAGACGGATAACGCAGACTGGCCTTGTAGTGTGTCAGAGCAAGTCGCCAACAACAACAAAGCCACAAGCTGACTTCTAAATGTCCGGCTGTGGAATGTACACATTTTGCTATGTCAACAAAATTCTAATTCTATTCATTTTCTCACGCTAAGTACATACGCAGCACAAGCTGTGGAGTTGCATCGGATTGCATACGCCGACTCTATATATGTAGATATGTGCGGCTGCACTGCCGGTGTCTCCACGCTTGGTATATGTACTGTAGAGCGTCAAATGTAATTACACAAGCGCAAACATATGTACATACCCAATAAATTTCCATACATTGTATTGTCACGCGCTGGCGCTGACTACTTAGTCAGCCCCACACAAATTGTAAGTACACAAAAATTGCTGACGCTGCCATTCTCACGCTTCCAATGTTATTCTAAGCCTAAGCGCTCATAGGAGCATACATATGTACATGTACGTAGGTACATACATATTTACAATATACCGTGGGAAAGAGTCCCATTATTTTTAAGTACTTAGAGTAAATATGTATCATAGTAAATAAGTAGTACATAAGAATGAAATTTGTATAAAAGAGGAAAAATTTTAGTAATAAATGGAATTCGTGTTTCGAACGTTAAGCCAATAACTTCATTGCGTTTTACATATAGTATATGGCGATCCTGCTAGATAAGTCGTGGCAATTCATTTTGCCTTCAATCTATCTACATGGCAAGGAAAACCATCGGGCTCGTTTAATATTTGAAAAGGATAGCAACAGCAGCGAACAACAAATTGCATATGCTTAGAGCTTAGTGTTAATATAATATAATATACACGTATATTTACTAACACATCTTGTGGCAATCTAACGGCTGCCTACTCAGTGGCGATAATTGAAAGATTTTCGCCTACAATTTTTTTTTTCTTTCTCTTCATTTCTAACAAATTCCATGGTCAACCAACAAGAGGTTGACGAAATATTTGAAAGGTGGTCGAGATTCTTTATAGAAAGAAATCAACAACCACCTGAAAACAATAGACCAGGTCCTTTGCCGATAACAATCGAGGAGTATGGGCAAAGACAACAGACTAACAGAAGGGTGGAGGAACCCAAAATTCCGAAGCCCATAGCCTTCAGGCGAAAGAGGGGTGGCAAGAAGTATAACAAGCGAAAAGCTCTTGCCATCACCCACGAGAAAATTAACCTCGCAACCAGTATTGAGGAAAAGAAAGAATTAAAAAATAAATTGAAGAATATAAGAAAAATGTTTAAATAAATAAAAAAAAAAATAAAAAAAAAAATAAAAAAAAAAAGTGGAAGTGTCTTGTTTTTTGGGAATGTCTAGGTCTAGGAACTCAATTGCTGATTTATCTAGCGGAGTGGAAGTGAGAGATTTGAGAGATTACGACAGGGAATTAGAATGGTTGAGAAGATTTTGGCGTCGCATAGGAATGACTAGGGAACCAACTATAGAAGACGTTATAAATGCATGTGGATGCTTTAGAAAGCCAATCTGGGCCATTCCACCATAGAGAGCTGTGAGATAATTCTTGGGGTTTACATCCACGTGTACCAAGATCAGCTGGGTTATCACCACTGGATACATGACGCCAAGTGGCATTGCTCACATTATCGAGGATTTGAGACGTTCTGTTTGCCACATACGTCTTCCATGTGTGGGGTGGCTTTTCGAGCCATGCGAGTACAATTGAGGAGTCTGACCAGAGTATTAACTCTTGGGAAGTCAGCTTTAAGTGAGAGCGCATTTGTTTAACGAGTTTAGAGAGAAGTACTGCTCCGCAAAGTTCGAGACGGGGAAGGCTCACAGTGTTTAAAGGAGCCACTTTGCTTTTTGCAGCGAGTAAATGCGTTGAGAATGAGTGTTCGCTATTTTGCACTCTGAGATATACGCAAGCGCAAAATGCTTTTTCTGATGCATCTGAGAAGCCGTGCATTTGATACTGTTTATCGGGAGAGAAATCGATCCATCGGGGGATTTTTATTTCGCTTATCGCGGGGAGATTTTCGCGAAATGTGTTCCATTTGTGAAAAGAGTTGGGTTTTACATGTTCATCCCAATCTGTTCCTTCTAGCCAGAGTTGCTGTAGCAGAATTTTGGCTACTATCATTATGGGCGATAGCCACCCTGCCGGGTCAAACAATTTCGCAATTGCCGAGTATTTGCCGCTTTGTGCTTGAGTTAGCGACGGGTAGAGGATCGTATGAGTAAGTGAATGTGTCACTTATTGCATTCCATTTTATGCCCAGAGTTTTTGTTGATCTGGAATCGTGAAATTTCAGAAAATCTGCATCGAGTAAGTCAGATTTTGGGATATTTTTGAGGAGATCGGGATGATTAGCCGTTATCTTTTTCAGTGGAAAACCGGCTGATTTTAGTGCTTCGATAACTTGGTGAAGCGAGTCGAGAGTGGACTGTATTGTGTGTTCGCCCGAGAGAATATCATCTACGTATGTTTGGTGTAGCAAGATATCGTGAGCGAGAGGGTGGGAGTGTTGCGAGTCTTCTGCGAGTTGGTGGAGTGTTCTTATGGCCAGATACGGAGCACAGTTGACACCAAATGTCACCGTTTTGAGTTTGTAATCTGCCATGGGGAGTTCTGGAGATTTTCGGAAAACAATTCTTTGGAAGTCCTGGTCTTCCTCGTGTACGAGTATTTGGCGATACATTTTCTCGATATCGCCATTAAAAACGTATTTAAAAAGTCGCCAATTGAGTAGGACGAGCATTAAATCGTTTTGGAGAATCGGTCCTGTGTGAAGAACATCATTTAAGGAGTTTCCTGAGTGTGAGATTTTTGAAGCATTAAAGACGACGCGAACTTTTGTGGTTTTACTGTCTGGTTTCAAGACAGCGTGGTGTGGGAGATAAAAAGAGAAATATTTTCCGTTTTCTATGGACTCTAGAGGTGGGATTCGTTCCATATGACCCAACGTGATGTATTCAGCCAGAACTTCTGAGTATTTCTGCTTAAGTTCTGGCCGTTTTTCCAGGGATCGTTCGACGCTTAAATGCTGCAGTTGAGCTCCAATGCGTGAATGTCCAAGGGCGAGAGTATCGGGAAATTCCTTCTTAAATGGGAGTTTAACCACATATCGGCCTTTTTTGGAGAGAATTGGAGTGGGTTTGGCTACGGGGAGGTGTAGCATCTTTTTTTGGGTAGAGTGGGGGTGGCTACGGGGAGGTGTAGCATCTTTTATGCGAGTGTGTACATATGTACGTGTGTATGTACATATGTGCATATATTGGATGTATATATGCACATACATACCATATTTTACAACCCTTGAATGTATTCAGTTGGGAAGGAGCGTGATTGCGGCTCCAAGGTTGGGCGAGAGTGCCAACCTCTTTTTCGTTTGTGAAAAATCCCCAGTACGATTTGCTCCTTCATGCTATATAGCTCGAACAATGCATAAGACGGCTGAGAATTACCGCAGTTTTTCACAGCCGCATGCAAATGCACGAACGAAAGCTATACAGCATAAGTTGCATAAACATACTCGCCCCCCTAGACGGCTTAATCGTCTAGTAGTTATCCCATGAGGAGCCGGTTATCCGGCTCGAAGGACCATGTTTAAGCTCCATGTTAAGTTAATCTGTTACCATGTGCTCCAAATTGACTAAACCACTGATCTTATCAGATGAATTAATGGCGAATTTAGAGAAACTCGATGAAAGCAAGATAAATATACCAATTAACGAGAGAGATGAACCTCTAGATACATCCGACGACACAGAAGACGACGATCCAATGGATGAGGACTCCGATTTAGGAGCAGCTCTGAGTATGGGAACGGCCTATGTACAGGATCCCAACTTCTTATTAGGAGAAGCCGAAAAACCAATTCCCAAAATAACGGGGGCAATTCCAAAGATTCAAAACAAAAATGTATCAATCAAGACTCCTCCCTTCCTCTCTCCGACGGAATCTCCACCCCCTGAACTTCAAAAGCCTGGTCCATCAGTCCACTCTGAGATGATAGACCTAACTTTGAACTTGAGGATCCCCTCGTTCCTAGAAGACGCTATGAAGAATCAAATACAAGAGACAGTGGAGAATATAATAAAGCAATCAGTATCAGGCGGACGAACTAGACCTAAAATTGACATAACCTGGAAAAGAGAAAACACCACTGTAGCATTACATAAATACACCGTACTTACAGTTGTTGTCATTTACACATAATTTATTGTGTACACATGTACCGCACACGTTGCAATAACAAACTGACCCAAATAAGTTCCGTTAAACCCCAGCGGGAGTTTAACATCAAATATACACACCGCTGCACATTGCTTCTCAGGTTACATTTGTTGCATTTTGTCAAGTGCATTGCCCGAGCGGTCACAATGACCAACTGAGCGACAGCGTCAGTTTGTCAATGTGCACCGAGGAAATATTTATGATTCACATATGCTGACGCAGCATATGTTGAACACTCATTTTATTGAATATGTATTAGTGTAAATTAGCGTAAGATATTTTGTATAAATAGGAAACAATTGTCAATAAAGAATCAATTCTATTTCGAACCGCAAAATCGCATATTCATTCATAATAGTAGTTATCCCATGAGGAGCCGGTTATCCGGCTCGAAGGACCATGTTTAAGCTCCATGTTAAGTTAATCTGTTACCATGTGCTCCAAATTGACTAAACCACTGATCTTATCAGATGAATTAATGGCGAATTTAGAGAAACTCGATGAAAGCAAGATAAATATACCAATTAACGAGAGAGATGAACCTCTAGATACATCCGACGACACAGAAGACGACGATCCAATGGATGAGGACTCCGATTTAGGAGCAGCTCTGAGTATGGGAACGGCCTATGTACAGGATCCCAACTTCTTATTAGGAGAAGCCGAAAAACCAATTCCCAAAATAACGGGGGCAATTCCAAAGATTCAAAACAAAAATGTATCAATCAAGACTCCTCCCTTCCTCTCTCCGACGGAATCTCCACCCCCTGAACTTCAAGAGCCTGGTCCATCAGTCCACTCTGAGATGATAGACCTAACTTTGAACTTGAGGATCCCCTCGTTCCTAGAAGACGCTATGAAGAATCAAATACAAGAGACAGTGGAGAATATAATAAAGCAATCAGTATCAGGCGGACGAACTAGACCTAAAATTGACATAACCTGGAAAAGAGAAAACACCACCATCTCCTATCCTGCCCCAATACCCATCCCAAAAAGTAAACCCAAGGAGAATATTCAAGAAGCTACCACAGAGCAGAATCCTCCCCTGCCCAAGGTCATCTCCAGGCAAGAGACCTTAGTGGATGAATGGGCTGAAAGTCCAACCATCAAGAAACTAAGACGAGGAATCAAATTAAAAGCCTTGTCTCCGACCGGACTGGATTTAATCATCACCCTAAACCATGCAGACTTTGATCTACCATCGATCAAGAATCTCTTTAACACACCAGCTGCCATTCCGAGCGATCTCAGAGTTTTCTTGATAACTCACCTCAGATCCAAAGGTAAATTTGCCTATTATCAGATGACTCACGACGTTTTGAATCCAATTGAGAATCCTTAATGAAAAAGGGACATGAATACCATGAAAAAAAAAAAAAACATGTTTAAGCTTTGATGGGAGAGGGGAAGGCGAGTTGCTTTTTTGGAGGGAATTGGAGTGGGTTTGGCTACGGGGAGGTGTAGCATCTTTTTTGGGTAGAGTGGGGGTGGCTACGGGGAGGTGTAGCATCTTTTATGCGAGTGTGTACATATGTACGTGTGTATGTACATATGTGCATATATTGGATGTATATATGCACATACATACCATATTTTACAACCCTTGAATGTATTCAGTTGGGGAGGAGCGTGATTGCGGCTCCAAGGTTGGGCGAGAGTGCCAACCTCTTTTTCGTTTGTGAAAAATCCCCAGTACGATTTGCTCCTTCATGCTATATAGCTCGAACAATGCATAAGACGGCTGAGAATTACCGCAGTTTTTCACAGCCGCATGCAAATGCACGAACGAAAGCTATACAGCATAAGTTGCATAAACATACTCGCCCCCCTAGACGGCTTAATCGTCTAGTAGTTATCCCATGAGGAGCCGGTTATCCGGCTCGAAGGACCATGTTTAAGCTTTGATGGGAGAGGGGAAGGCGAGTTGCTTTTTTGGAGGGAATTGGAGTGGGTTTGGCTACGGGGAGGTGTAGCATCTTTTTTTGGGTAGAGTGGTGGTGGCTACGGGGAGGTGTAGCATCTTTTATGCGAGTGTGTACATATGTACGTGTATGTACATATGTGCATATATTGTATGTATATATGCACATACATACCATATACTTTTATACACGAATTTTATTGTTTCAGAAACCAACAGCCGAACGATTCTACACACGAATAAAATCAATTGTAAGCAATTTAGAGCAAATCGAGTGCATGTCTTTGAAAAGCAAAATGAGATATCTAAAGTCGACGTACGTCACTGCTGTGGATTGGAAAAATAAGACGGGATCTGGTCTGTTGGCTGATGGCGACGAGTGTGACAGAATACATACAAAAAATTTGCCCAAATTTCGTGGAAAGTTTCAGCCACTAAAATTTGACGTTCAGCATCGTCCGGCCAGTACACGAATTCCTGTCTCAGTTTTAAAATTGCGTGAAATATTCTTTTAGTCATATTCTACATGTAAATATTTGGAATTAAGTGTAAATTGATAAAAAATTATCTTGTAAGTATTCACCCCTATTCTACATTTCAAGTCGAATCCAAATTTTCTCCGTTTGGCAACTTTGGTATTCTGCGTTTCGATTGATCTTCGAAATTCCAATTTTGGGTATTCTACATTTCGATCGTAATTACGTTTCTCTACGTTGGAGTTTTGTTGGTGGAGAACTGTTATATTTCATATTTTGCGCGGTTTAATAATAATTTTTTCACAAATATCTAAGCAAAAGACTTTATTATAGTTGTAAAATCCATAATGATATTTCTTATGATTAAATTATGTTTTTTTTGATATGTTTTCAGGTCAAAAACAACACCAGATCAGTACGAAAAATTATATGAAATTATGGCCGCCAAACAAGATATTGCCCGGGGATTCCAAAAGAGACTAAAGGAAGAAAAGATGGAGTTTTGAGAGCAGGCTGTAAGAGCGTTAAATGCACTTGGTCCACCGTCAAAGGATGCCAATACATGGAGAGAAAGGTAAAGGCTCCTCCTCAAGTAATATTGCTGCCGCTATTGATTCCATTTTTTATAAATATTTTATTAAAAACACTATTAAATTTGTTTATTTTTATTTAAACAACAATATTCTTTTTCTCTGTTTGCTTTGTTGTGTTTGAATTTCACACATTCCAAGCAAACAGCTGATTTCGAAAAGTTGGCAGCTCTTCCTCTTGTTCTTTAGATTCGTGCGTAAGTCAGAATACCAAACTCCGATTTATGCGGAGCGGAATGCGGAAACGTAATCGAAATGCAGAATAGGGGTGATTACCTGTATTGTTCCGCCATCACTAACACCAAATAAGCTCGCAATTTTGTTTATTGTGCCTCCTTCGCCGCTAGATCCCACCCTATACAACACAACTAGAAGTTGCGTTTCTAAAGTAAATTGCTTGCAAGAGCTCCTTCCCTGTGTTAGTAAAGTGTTAGAAAGAATTGTTGCGAAACGGATTATGTGGTTTGCACTTAGAAATAAGTTCATAAGCTCACATCAGACCGCTTTCAAAGAGAAACAAGGAACAATGGATGCACCCCTTATTTTTGAAAATTTCATTTCTAATGCCATCTCTACTAAAAACCACGTTTTTACCTTAAGCCTTGATTTTGAAAAGGCGTATGATAGAATCGGTATCCATTTAGTTTTAAGACAGCTCGCTAGATGGAATACAAATTGTGAAATCCTTCCTACTTAATACAACCTTTTCAGTTAAAATTAATAATCAATACTGTAACATACATACATACGTCTTGAATTTGTTCTAAACCATTTACCCACAATGCACTTCATATTTTTATGACACAAACATATTTACGTTCCCAGCGTGTGCGTTATCTGAACCGCGCTCATATGTCCAAGCGTAAGAACGCTACATATGTACAAACGTTTAGAACATTGGTGCAACATGTGTGTATGTATGTTTAATGCAATATGTAGATACATATGTTTCATACAATATATATGTACGTATGTTTCATGTATGCCCATATGTTTAGCATGTAGTAAATAAGTAGTAAATAAGAAAACCATGTAAAACAAATTTGTATAAATAGAGCTGATTTTATTTGAATAAAATTAATTCTTGGCCACACTTAATGGCGACCCTGCCTGCTCTACAACAGCAGATCTTTAAGATTTAATCAGCAGACTGCTATAAACAGCAGACTGCAGAAATCTTAAGAAGCAATTGCCTTAATGAAGAAGCCCTGAATAGTTCGCTTTTCGTTATCAAAGGATCTGTCACTCGATTATCATGGCTAGCTTTTTGCTATCAAAGGATCTTAACTCGATTTTGCTATCAAAGGATCCGTGGCTCGCTTTTCGTTACCAAGGGATCTGTGACTCACTTTTGCTATCAAGGGATCCGTGGCTCGCTTTTCGTTACCAAGGGATATGTGGCTCACTTTTTGCTATCAAAGGATCCGGGCTCGCTTTTCGCTGTCAAAGGAGCTGTCGCTCACTTTTAGGTATAATAATATAGAATACTTTAGCGTCCTAGGGCTCTCACCAAAGCGCAGATTTTATCTGCCTAGGGTAGATTAAGAAACTTTTTTTTCTCAAAAAAAAAAAAAAAGAAGAATTTTTTGTAAATATTGATTAATTTGGCTATTTCTTATGGAAGACAAAGTTAATCCTTGTGAACGAAAAATTTGCTAAGTATAGCGAAATCGTTCATAAGGACTAACCGGTTCCGCGGGCTACTGTCAAGAATTATCTAAAGAAGGATAGAACAGCATATTTGTGTTCATCGCGATCGGAGTCATTGTGGGCGTGAAGAGTTCAATAAGTGATAGCAGCAAACAAACACAAGGCTTGGTAGCTTCAGCTTATGGTGGTAGATCATCAGCTTCATACTTGGCAGCTTCATCTTATTCGCACCACCAATTTAGTTATCAGCAGCAGTACCAAGGGCAAGCATAACATGATTGAGGGCAGCAAGGACCGGAGCAGCAACAATATCATTTTAAGTATAAATTAATTAAAATTAAGAAATTTTAATAAGAATTGAGCAGCCTAACGGCCGCTAAATCAAATAGCAATTAACTTTGCTTAGGGATATTTTAAAAATACGTATATTTTTTGATCTTAGGCTTTCCTTCTGAAAACAACTTTTAAATATATAATTTGATTAAAAGATAATGCAAAGTTTGAAAATTTGAGTAAATTCGAATGCTAATATAAATTTTTATTCGCTCTAAATATACATCCCTTATGGATAGTGCATTGCCCGATGATCTCGACTACAAAGCAATAAAAAAAAATTTAGACCATTTAGAGCGTGAAAACGCAGACATTGCTCGTAGAGCGAGATCACGAGATAGGGGATGTAACAGACATAATCTAAACTGGTTAAGACAATTTTGGTCTTATATAGGAATGGGCAGAGAACCCACAATGATAGATTTATTATATCCTTCCACATTGATAGAGGAAACAAATAGAGCAATTAGGAGGGTAAGCCCTGTAGAAAACTAAAAATTGAAAAAAAAAATTCTTTTCCGAATAAATAAAAATAAAAATTTAAATTTGAAAATTTCCTATAAAATGTCACAAGACATTAAAACTCAGGAAGAATTTGATAGGATTTTTGAGAAATGCGTTAGCACTATAAAAGAGTTTATAAAATTTGCTGAGGAACACCTCAAAAACAAAAACGTAGGACCAAAACCAATCACAATAGAAGAATATAGGAGAAGAAATAAGGCCAAAAGGGAGGATACATGTACACATAATTTATGTGTTGTCGTTGTCATGTACACATAATTTATGTGTACATGTAAACCGCACATGTTGCCAAAACAAACTGACCCAAATAAATTCCGTTAAACCCCAGCGGGAGTTTAACATCAAATATACACACCGCCACACATGGCGTCTCAAGTTACATTTGTTGCATTTTGTCAAGTGCATTGCCCAAGCAGTCACAAGGACCAACTGAGCGACAGCGTCAGTTTGTCAATGTGCACTAATGAAATATTTATGATTCACATATGCTGACACAGCATATGTTGAACACTCATTCTTTAATATATATGTATTAGTGTAAGTTATTGTAATAATTTTTGGTATAAAAGGAAGTGAAAGTGAATAAAAGGATGGAATTCATTTTCGAACATCAAACTGTTTATTTCATTTATTAGATGGCGATCCGCCAGTTTGGTTTTTAGAACTTATGAGTGAAAAATTTGCTAAAAAGCGAAGTCACTCATAAGGACTTAACCTTTTTAATGTAATCGCGAAAAACCGTCGGTCACACAAACAAAAAAAATTTTCTTATATTATAAATGTGGAGCGGAAATTGCGTTTAAACCCAATGGACGAGGAAACCGCTAAACAGATCCGCACGAAACTTTGTAAATAATAATCACTGGAGCAATGAAGATAATAACAGACTGGCAGCTATTACATTGATGAAAGTAGAATCAGATATTAACATATTGGCAGCAAGGCAGTTAAATCAATACTAAAGCATAATCAAAGTGGAATCAGACTGGCAGCGAAGCAGGAGCTTTCCAGACCACTATCACCCAACTATCACCCGTTGCAACCAATCTCAGCAAGGACCGGAACAACTAACTACAATCACAACAAGGAGGAGCAGCAACAACACCATTTTAAAATTACAATAAGTATAAACTTAGCATGAATTTAGCAGCCTAACGGCCGCTACAACAAGCAGCAATTAATTTTGCTTAGGAACATTTTTTATATACGTATATTTTTGATATTAGGTTTCGTCTCAATTTAAGTACAACATAAATTGAGTAAATTTGAATGCTAGGTCGTACTTTAACATAAATTTTTTAATCGCTTTACATACACATCCCTTATGGATAGTGCATTGCCAGATAACTTCAATTATGAGGCCTTAAACAGGATAGTAGACCAACTAGAACATGAAAACACGAACACTACTCGTAGGTCAAGATCTCGTGCAATAGGAAGTAATAGGCATCAGCTAAATTGGTTAAGGCAATTTTGGGCATACATAGGAATGGGCAGAGCACCCACGATAGAAGATTTATTGTATCCTTCCACGTTGGTAGAGGAAACAAATAGGGCAATTAGGAGAGTAATGTAGAAAATTAAAAATTTTTTTTTATATAACTTGTTGCCGAATAAATAAATAATAATAAAAAATTTTTTAAGTCGAAAATATTTTTTTTAAAATGTCACAAGACATTAAAACGCAGGAGGAATTCAATAAAATTTTTGATAGATGCGTTAGTACCATAAAGGGAATTCATTTTCGCACATCAAACTGTTTATTTCATTTATTAGACTATTTTGTACTTTGAACCAAACGATTGATTTATTAGACCACTACAAGAACTATAAAATTACGACATGACTGTCAATGTCAATTTGACACAAATTACATCATCATTACGCATCATAAAGGCATTACAGATTCATGCGTTTGTACGCGTTATAGTCTGGGATTTCTGCTTTAGTAAATTATCCGATGTCAATATGCTTGTCACTCGGTGGGAAACCTGGCATTTGTGTAGCATTACATTTATTAGATGGCGATGCATACGCCGACTCTATATATGTAGATATGTGCGGCTGCACTGCCGGTGTCTCCACGCTTGGTATATGTACTGTAGAGCGTCAAATGTAATTACACAAGCGCAAACATACATACGTAATAAATTTCCATACATTGTATTGTCACGCGCTGGCGCTGACTACTTAGTCAGCCCCACACAAATTGTAAGTACTCAAAAATTGCTGACGCTGCCATTCTCACGCTTCCAATGTTATTCTAAGCCTAAGTGCTCATAGGAGCATACATATGTACATGTATGTAGGTACAATATACCGTGGGAAAGAGTCCCATTATTATTAAGTACTTAGGAGTAAATATGTATCGTAGTAAATAAGTAGTACATAAGAACAAATATTGTATAAAAGAAGCAAATTTTGTATAATAAATTGAATTCGTGATTTACAAGTCAAACAAACAAGTCTTGCGCATTTAATTATTATATGGCGATCTTTGCCAGATAAGTTGTGGCAATTCAGTTTGCCTTCCATTTATCTACATGGCAAGAAAGCCATCGGGCGCGGTTAACTAGTAATATTTGAAAAGGAAATCTCCCAGGACATTTCACGAATGGAAAACCACATCCGGAAGTTTTCGGTTTACATGGAATTCGTGATTTACACGTCAAACAAACAAGTCTTGCGCATTTAATTATTATAGTTCAATTATTAATGGATCCATTACTAATTAATTGAATTTTAATCGAATAAAAATCCAATACAACTCTGAGAGTATAAATCGAAACAAATAACAAACGGCGCTGGCAGCATAAGCAACAACCAATGGTAGTGGTGGTAAAAACAAAAAAAAAGGAAGAGCAAGAGCAAACATAATTGACTGGCAGCAACGAGCAAAATTAAGGTGGAATATAAGTAAGAAGCAGCAAGCAACAAGGAGAGACGGTGGTATAATATAATCAAATTGGCACGGATGTTACAACTACTACAACCCGGAGCAACAGCAACAACAATTTAGAATAATAAGTATAATTCAGTTACATTAAAGAATTTTAAATGGAATTGAGCAGCCTAACGGCCGCTAAACCAATTAGCAATTAACTTTGCTTAGGATGACTTCGACTATGAAGCATTGCCCGATGACTTCCACATTGGTAGAGGAAACAAATAGAACAATTAGGAGGGTAGAAAACTAAAAATTGTAAAAAAAAATAACTTCTTTTTCTGAATGAGCGACAGCGTCAGTTTGTCAATGTGCACTGACGAAACATTTATGATTCACATATGCTGACGCAGCATATGTTGAACACACATTTTAATGTATATGTATTAGTGTAAGTTAGCGTAAGAAATTTTGTATAAATAGGAAACAATTGTCAATAAAGAATCAATACTATTCACACGCGAAGCGGTACATGTTTCATTTCGTTTTATGAATTTATTAGATTTGTTCACAAACGCTGAGCTGTTTAGAACTGTTACTTAATTAAAGGACTGCTTTAGTTGTTTTTGCTGCTTTTCGAGCAAGGAAAAGATGCTTATTAAAGCAATAAAATGCAGGTGTATATGTATTCAGGTACAAGGCTATGTTGCTCTAACTAATTTATGGCAACATAAGAACTTCAGATAACCGTTAATTAGCTTGAAAAAAACATGTAACAAATGGTGCATTAAAAGTAGATTTATTAACTAAAAACATCACTAGATATATACGAACTACCGCGGGCACTAACCCGCATTGTGACACTAGGTTATGTCCATACAAGAACTGCACCACGTCGACGTTTATTTCGCAGCTTAGAGTAATGGGGTTATCCCCAAATATGGTCCTTCGAGATACTTGTTCGGAGTTTGTATGTATGGTAAATGTTTAAATTTTGTAAGAAATATTATTGAAAAATTTTAGAAATCAAATTGGAAGAAGGAATTTCTCTGACGACAATCCTTTCCCATTGTAAAATTCTCTTTATTCATCAGGATTACTTAATTTGGCTTCATGATGAAAATGCGTGCCTTTGTCGTAACTACTCTATTGAAATTTAACATGTCTTTAAAAATTAATTTTACTATAAAACGCTGTCTTATCATGTCAATTAGAGCAGAAGTCAGGCCTCAAGCTATCTTTGGATAGTGCTAGGAGAGCAAAGGCACAGACCGTAAATTAACTGGGAAAAACAAATGACAATGGTGAGTTAAAAGGAGATTAACTAAAAACATCACATACATATATACGAACTACCGCGGGCACTAACCCGCATTGTGACACTAGGTTATGTCCATACAAAACCTGCATCACGTCGACGTTTATTTAGCAGCTTTGAGTAATGGGGTTATCCCCATATATGGTCCTTCGTGATAAATACACCGCCCTTACGAGCATTGTCATGTACACACAAATCATGTACATATAAATCACACACACGTTGTCAAAACATTGTGACCCAATTAAATTCCGTTAAACCCCACACATGGCGAAGATCTGGTTACATTTGTTACATTTTGTCAAGTGCATTGCCCAAGCAGTCACAAGGACCAACTGATCGACAGCGTCAGTTTGTCAATGTGACTGACGAAATATTTATGAATCACATATGCTGACACAACATATTGTGTACACACATTTTGTAGTTTGTAGGTATTAGTGTAAGTTAGTGTAAGAAATTTTGTATAAAAAGAAAGTGATTGTAAATAAAGAATTAAACTCGGTTCAAACGCTACTTATGATTGTTTTATTCTTTAGATGGCGATCCGCCAGTTTTGGTGTAACTTATGAGTGAAAAATTTGCTGAAAAGCGAAATCACTCATAAGGACTAAACCTTTTTAAATTATTTACATTTTAAAACACGCGCGCGCCTCGAAACAAAATAACAGTATGTACACACATTTTGTAGTTTGTAAGTATTAGTGTAAATTAGTGTAAGAAATTTTGTATAAAAAGAAAGAAATTGCAAATAAAGGTTCAATACCGTTCAAATGCTAAACATCGACTTATCCATTTCTAGACGTGTTCGGAGTTTGTATGTATGGTAAATGTTGAAATTTGTAAGAAATATTAAAGAGTTGTGGTCACTACCAAATCTTTCCAGATTTTGTGAACTTCTGTTACTTGTATGCTAAATTATTAAAGATTAAGTTGAAAATTTTTGTGATTGGGATATGGGTGCGGGAACACGTCATTATCGATCTTCAGGTCGATATAGCTCGTGCAGTGCGCTCTCTGCAAAACTGCGAGAGTGCTGTTTGACCCTACTTTCATACCAGTCTCCACGCGCATGATCGAACTGTTCCGCGTGTAGCTTGGTCAATGTGATCGTGAGGGGTGCTGTCTTCTGGCGCCCAAAATGCCTTCACCCTTGACCACTATTTCTCTGAATCAGGCCGTCATGACTGTGGAATGACGTAAAACAACCACTCCATTTGCGACTTTGTCGAAACTTAAGTAACTCAAAATTAATAGACATAAAAGAACTTTGTTGAAACGAATAGAATTTTAATTAAAAGGAAAGACAAGAAATTAAAGGTGGAGGTGAGTGTGGTGCAGAAACTAGTGTGGGTCGACCATTTCTTTGTAATTTAAAAGCCGTTTCAATTCTTGGAACTAACGAAAATGTTTTGCCACACTTAAAATCTTAATTTTGTATTTGCAAAAAAAAAATGTGCAATTGGCTGTTCAGCCTTTACCTCCTATGGAGATACCTATTGTAGCATTACATAAACACATCGCCCTTTTACTTTAATTGTCATGTGCACACAAATAATGTATAAACAAACATGAATGTACACAAACAACATTCTACCCAAATTAGTTACATTGAACTCAGCGGGAGTTTATACAAAGACTGCACACGCCGCACATAGCGAGGATCTTGTTACACTTATGCGGACGGTCAAAGACACCGCCAAAGACAATCGCAATGCCCAACTGATTCACAACGTCAGTTTGTCAATGCGACTAACATATCTTTATATTTATTGCAACCATATGTTGACTCAGCATATATTTTAGAATTATGCATTTTAGTTTGTATGTATTGGTAATATGTATATACGTAGATATACATTTTAGTCCGTAAATAATTTGTAAGTATTAGTGTAAAAATTTAGTATAAAAAGAAAGTAAAATTCAATAAAGAATAATAATTGACAATCGAACCTCTGACTTATTAGTTGTGGCTATATGGCGCTCCCGCCAGGCTTTTAAACAAATAAGAATAATAATATTTAACTCGGCTCTACATAGCGATATCGCCAGCCATAGTTACATAAAAGTAACTTATATGGCTTAAAGCGATACAGCCAGCGAAATTATAAAAGTAAAATATTTATTAAATTACTGGCAGCAAATACTTTGGCAATTTATAATGACAGCGTAAGGTATAGCGCGAAAAGTGGAATATTAATACTGGCAGCAAATATTTTGGCAATTTATAATGGCAGCGTAAGGTATAGCGCAAAAAGTGGAATATTAATACTGGCAGCAAATATTTTGGCAATTTATAATGGCAGCGTAAGGTATAGCGCAAAAAGTGGAATATTAATACTGGCAGCAAATATTTTGGCAATTTATAATGGCAGCGTAAGGTATAGCGCAAAAAGTGGAATATTAATACTGGCAGCAAATATTTTGGCAATTTGGAATGGCAGCGTAAGGTATAGCCCGCTTGAGCCGTTATTCGATCGACAGCCTGGACCCAATATTGATATCAGTTGATGTTTGGGCAGCCTGATGTCGTCCGGTCCGGAAACTTGACAAAATTATTACAGCTTTGCCTTGTGACTTCGTTCCTGACATCCGACCTTGTCTAGCTATGTAGGAAATTTACTGTTGAAGCCAATTTTGAAGACTTTTGGCTTCAACATTTATTTTGTGTCATTTTATAATACGCAGCCGGCGCTAGCCGACAAGTAAATATTTTACCTCAATAGGGATACGAACGTAATCCTGTACGGAATGTAGGTTGTGTGTGTGTGTGTGATTTAGATGCTTTTTTTCCATCTATGAAAAGAAAATGTAATGGAGTCGCTCTTTGTCATTTATGAATTGCAATTAGCAACATTAAAAATATTCGACAGATTTATATTTATGCTAAATGTTTAAAATTTTAGTGATGACAACATGTCAAGTTTCGATATGTTCTGTTTAAACCAACCTGGATACGAAAACACAAAACTCGTGATTTGGGACACTTATATTGAGATATGCTGGATATTCAGTACTACAGTATATGCTGCAATTGAACGCCAGTTACGTCTTTTTATTAGTGTTTCTTTTGAAAAGGAGACTATAAACATATAAATAAGTCGCCTATGGATCCTATCTACTAGTGTGGCAAGGGAAGTTATTCAAATTTTTGGAGCGACACTATACCGAGTATGACTTCTGACACATATCCAACGATTATTTGTACGTGTATGTGTATCGATATTGGATACTATTTACTATTTACAAGCTGCTTAACTGCCAGTGTAAACGCACATCACGTTCAAATGGGGTAGCATTTACATAAAGGATTTTTTTATAATTCCGGGCAACGATGACAAGACAACTAAGCCATCGATAGATGACAGATACGCATTTCGAAAAGTCAAATGCGCAAGTAAAGCCGTTGACGTCACGTAAAATACCTAATGATTTTCAATAGTTAGGCAATCCTCAGTCCACAAGACAGCTCAACAAAACAAAGATGAGTTATTTGAACGTCTATTATTTGGATATAGAGATGTAAAACAAACAAACAAGGATAAACTATTTAATAAGAAGAAGTTGGACATTTTAAGCGGTGTAGTGTACTCACCCAAACATATGTACAACAGCCACAAACATATGTACAACAGCCACGACCTACATGCATGTCTGTTTGTATAGACGCATTGAAAAATGCATTTGATGCACTTGACCAATAGTATCGCTTAAAGTATGTCAACGCTATAGCTGAGCCAGCAATTATTCTAGCGCTCTGCTTGGCCTTACGCGACGCGCTTCTATTGGCTAAAGAAAGTGTTTGCCAAGCTGAACGTGAATTCAGCTATGTAGAAGTCAGAAAAGAGGAGGAGTTTAGGAAATCACTTTTAGTGAACCAAATTGTATAAATAGGCTAAGATTTATGAATAAAGTAACACTCAACACTCAAGACTTGAATACTTGAAATGTATGATTGAATTTATTATCTTTTTATTTTATTCCGGCTGTCTCTTTTGATAGCCTATTTGATCGGCTGAACTTCCTCGGCCTTCATAAAATAGGAAGTATCCCTTGAATAACCCCATAGGACCACCAGAGCGGATAATGAGATTGGTTTATGCTCCCAGTTACTAGATTGGAGTTAGATGAAGAAACATTTTGCAAAGAAGTGCTTTCTTCCTACGTTCGATAAGGTTGATAAGGTGATAAACATATATCTGTTATTTAAAAAGAATTGTAACCAATATAGCAGATGATGGGTTTGTGGCTCTTACTGCCGCTGAAAGAGACATCAGGAGAAGACGAAGAGCTGGAGAAAAAGTTATTAATTGAATATGTAATCCCCTCCTCCAGCTGTGTAGTTATCAACGATAGCTCCCCTACCCATTTCTCCCACTTATTCCACCTTTGCCAACATCGACCTAACATTATCCTCATTTTCCCCTATTTTCTTTCAATACCTCATGAAAACTAAACTTGTAAAAAACTGAAAGACATTAAAAACAATCACTCAAGGTTTGATGAAGTAATTGAAGGAGGCCGAGAAACAGGTGTTAACTCAGTTCCTTCCCCCCCTCTGTCCCTTTTCCAAGAGAAGAAATTCCTACTTCCTCTGCTCTGTTGCCACCACCAAGCCAAAATCCCTCACTATTCTGCTTACTTCGAAAACTAATTTATTTGGTTTCATAAGTCACCAAGAGCTGGAATCGTGTCCGCCCCAAACATTTGTGTATAATGCATTCTTATCAATAGCAGTGTAATACGTTAGAAGCTTAATAAACGTGTACACGCACGCTGTAAGGAATTTTTGTGTGATCTACATGATGATGTACATACATGCGTAGAATCGTGGTGAGTAAAGGGTTACCCCTAAAATTGGTCCTTCGAGAATTGTTAACTACCATATATGTATTACCTGGTAAATGTTTAAATATTAGGATAAAGAAATATGTATGTATTTAAGTAAATACGAAATACATAAGAAATTTTGCGTATAAATAAGGAACGAATTTTAACAATAAAGACATTGAAAATTCAATGGTTGAACAAACCACAATGAAACTTCTTTCGTTTTTTTTATTTACAAGGGATTACAAATTGTTAACTACCATATATTACCTGGTAAATGTTTAAATATTAGGATAGAGAAATACATATGTATGTATTTTAGTAAATAGGAAATACATAAGAACATACTCTGTATAAATAGCTGAATCAATTATTAATAAAAAAAATTCAATTCGCTATCGACTGCGAACCACGCAACAAATAATAATCTTGTTATTTGTTATATTTATTTGTGTCATAGTATAGCATATCAGAAATATTCAAGTAATATGTTAGAAGAAATTTGCCTTCGTCGTAAAGTGGCAGGATAACTATATTAACATATATCCTTCGCGTAAAGTCCTTAATAAATGGGTGCTAATGCATTTTCCAGACAACGAATACTTTTGAGCACTCAGCTAATTCGCATACGAGTGGAATAACTGATCTAAAATAAATCAGTTGAAATAAACTCAATGCAATGTACACTTCCCCCCCCCCCCCCCCCCCCCCACCAGTGGTAAGGAATTAACAGCCTTCTTATGTTGAGGAGTTCAAGAGGTAAAAGGTAAGATTCATTGCTGTAATTCGGTCCGTTGGGAACCTCCGTATATCGTTATACAGCACATTAGTATACTGATAGATATTAAATGTGTAAATTTGAAGCTAAGCGACGGAATACACTACCAAACATATGCATATACATTCTATTGCATATGTATATCTATATGTACATATGTATAACTATGCATATAAGATAGGTATATGGTGGGGCAAATTTGTATGCCACCACCAGAAGAGTTTAAAACAAATTTTTTTCTTTGCTAAACTAAACTTATTAAATTTTTTTTAGTTTTAAATACAGTTAAACGTAAAGCGACTATCTGTAACGAGATTTAAGCGAAGCAGTAAGTACGTATAAAACCATGAGACCGTCAATGGAACGAACATATGTCGCCAAGTCAATTTTACGGTACCAGCCAAACACCAAGTGTAGCAAATACACAATACATACACACTACACTGCTACAGCTGGGCAATGCAACAACCAAAAGCAGAACTCATACATCCATTCAACCACTATCAATCTATCGTGGAGTTAATTCGTTTATTTATCTTACGTACCAAAGTGCAATCGTGAACATATTGATCGTGGATCGTGCTGGGCATTATGAGGTGAACGTGAAGAAACGGGTTCCAACTTTTTCTTTTTTGTAATAAATTTTCGTTTA
Source organism: Urophora cardui (assembly GCA_960531455.1). Lineage (NCBI taxonomy): Eukaryota > Metazoa > Arthropoda > Insecta > Diptera > Tephritidae > Urophora > Urophora cardui. The sequence continues at coordinate 2,065,111 of OY482671.1, read as the reverse complement.
CGGCTTGAATTTTTGTGTTGCCCAACCATTATGATAATGAATCATATGTATATCCCAAGTTAGTTTTCTTATTATACTTAGGTTGTTGGTTTCAAAGCGGCTATTGACAAACAGTATCCACTTGCTGCCTAGTCTCCACACGGGTCGATAACCAAGCGATACAAAACAGCAGTGGCTTTAGGATGAAGATGAAGTTCATCAACTAAATGCGTTATAATTCATTGATTGCGATTTACTTCTCGATTGGTCCATTACTATTCTTTATGTTTGCTTTTATTTATATTATGCCATTTATATCTAGCTATTCAGCGATGTATTTACATACTACAAAACAGAGCCGATTCGTTATTTCGTTCACCTTATTTGTTAAGCGTTTTCACGTAACGGATACTATAATTTAGATAGAGAAAACATTTCGAAAATGTAGTGTAGCATTACATAAATACACCGCACTTACAGTTGTTGTCATGTACACATAATTTATTGTGTACACATGTACCACACACATTGTCAAAACAGACTGACCTAAATAAATTCCGTTAAACCCCAGCGGGAGTTTAACATCAAATATATACACCGCCACATACGGCGCCTCAAGTTACATTTGTTGCATTTTGTCAAGTGCATTGCCCGAGCGGTCACAATGACCAACTGAGCGACAGCGTCAGTTTGTCAATGTGCACCGACGAAATATTTATGATTCACATATGCTGACACAGCATATGGTGAACACTCTTTCTTTTTGTATTAGTGTAAGTTATTGTAATAATTTTTGGTATATAAGGAAGTGAAAGTGAATAAATAAATTCAATTCATATTCGAACCCTAAACACGAGTTGTCATTTATTAGAGTAGCCTGTTATCGGTACCGATGCAAACGCCCGACACACTGTCTGGGGAAGTAGATATATAATTAACGATTTAAAATAAAAAACACAGGTCAATATGTCCCATTGCAGAGAATTACTATCTCGTTTACGATGACAGGACAAAATGACACTGGATCCAAGTTATCCATTGGTGTGATGCAAACGCACACCACATAATATGGGGCTCTAGAGATATTAACGATATTATTATTTTATTATTATTATTATTCCTTTATTTAGCATTAGCTGATATCATACTGACTAGTGCCGACAGTGCCAAATTAATTCAAAAGTCCCCTGATGTGACGTTCGAAGAATACGTCAACCTTATTCTCCAAAACTATTTGGAGAGTGGAAATCTATACCACAGAATGTATTAGCCATACACACATGACACAAAATCCTTAATCCCCTGATCGAGCAGTCACGATATAAAATATATAAATGAATTAGCAGCTTTGATCATACCATGAAATAGAGAATTTTGTAAGAGATCGAAGGTTCAACTCAGGATTCTATAAGAGCACTGAAACCCCCTTCATGTTAAATGTGCGTTTCCCTTATACAATCATGAACTCATTAAAGGATTCACAGAATGAACAGAGTTTGATCATTTCGAACGTCATGTCAACGGATGTTTCGTATGAGTACTATGTGAGGAATAATTCCCTGAAAATAATGCTTCAGTTAAGCTTTGGCTTCTAGATAATGAAGTCCATACTCCATAACAATAGACGTGAGAGAATAAATAAATGAACCATAGGAGGCCAAATATGGATAGAACTCCTCTTAGTGGCATCAGTCCTCCTAAATAACAGTTCATGATCTGGCAATACTGAGTTGCGATAACTAGCTGCAGCAATAGATATGTTCTTCTACCGATTCGAATACCACCAAATGGTTGCAGCACAGATTGCCACAATGGGTCTCCGTATGAAAGACTGCGGGGCCATAACAGCTGTTTCACATGTTTCAGGGCTTCTGGGATATAGTCATATTGGCGAAACGCTGCTCGTGGCTTTTTAATGACCTCTTAGTAGAAGAAGCGTACTTTCCGTACCAAGTAGATTTGGGCATAGTCAAGAAAGGTGCATATTCGGCCAGACTAAATCCAGGAATACAGTACTGGTGCAACATGATGGTGCAAGAACTAATTCTAGTTACCCCATCGAATGGTTTGAGTGGTTTTCCAATAGACTAGGCAGGCATTCCTAATTCTAGAGATTCGGTAGACTGATTTGAGTGGAGATAGGAGACTACCGCCAATGTCTCCACTTCCAATCATATTTTCTCTCTTTTCGTTGATTAACAGGAAATTATGTCTTTCGCTAACAACTCTCATTTGGCTGCTGCTAACATTCATCCCTGGCTACGCCACCCTCGGATCGGCAGCGGCAACTCTAACTTCAACTTCAACTTATGGTAGCAGCTTCTGGTGGTAGATACTTAGCAGCCTCAGCTTATGTTTCATACTCGGCAGCGGCAACTCTAACTTCAAAGGACAAGGACCGGAGCAGCAACTATATGATTTAAAGTATATACATCAAGTAAAATTAATAAATTTTAGCAAGAATTTAGCAGCCTAACGGCCGCTACACCAAACAGCAATTAATTTTGCTTAGGGACATGTTAAACATACGTATATTTTTTTGATATTAGGCTTTCGTTCTAAATAAAACTTTTCAATTTAATGAAAATTTGAGTAAATTTGAATGCTAGTTCGTACTTTAACGTACACTATCATATATTAGATATAAATTTTTAATTCGCTTTAAATATACATCCCTTATGGATAGTGCATTGCCCGATGACTTCAACTATGAGGCCTTAAACAAGATCGTAGACCAATTAGAGCGTGAAAACGCGGACATTACTCATAGATCGAGATCACGAGATATAGGTAGTAATAGGCATCAGCTTAACTGGTTAAGGGAATTTTGGGCTTACATAGGAATGGGCAGAGCACCCACAATGACAGATTTGTTGTATCCTTCCACGTTGGTAGAGGAAACAAATAGAGCAATTAGGAGGGTAATGTAGAAAACTAAAAATTGTACAAAAAAAAATAATAACTTTTTTTCTGAATAAATAATAATAATAAAAATTTTTAATTTGAAAATTTCTTATAAAATGTCACAAGACATTAAAACTCAGGAGGAATTTAATAGAATTTTTGATAGATGTGTTAGTACCATAAAGGAGTTCATAAAATTTGCTGAAGAACACCTCAAAAAAAAAAAAAAAAGTAGGCCCAAAACCAATCACAATAGACAAAAATAGGAAAAAGGCTGATGTGAAAACACTGCCAATAGAGAAAAATAGGAATAAGGCTGATGTGAAAACACTGCCAATAAAGAAAATAGAAATACGGCTGATGTGAAAACACTGCCAATAAAGAAAAAATAGGAGTACGGCAAAGTTTCGCAGAAAACTCAAGCCCTGGACCCGTCAGCAATATGTTGATAACATCGATATACCCGAAAAACGAAGGTTTTTTTCAGAAGTGTTGGAGCGGCTTAACCGCGCAGAACGTGTCCGCAGTGATGTCACCCTTTCACAAAGCTTGAGAAATATAGCGCATCAAAGTACAAAATACGGGCGATATATTAAGCCGCTCGAACGCGTACTTAAGAACGATATACACTTCGGGAAAGGAACATACGATGAGATCGCTAATAAAATCTGGCGAATGTCTCACAAATATAGGTACTACACTGAATGCGACCATGCCACATTTGATGCGCGGGTCACAACAAAAATGTTGCGCTTTACTCAGCAATACTGTAGTATTACATAAATACACCGCCCTTACAGTCGTTGTCATGTACACATAATTTATGAACATATAAACGTTGCCAAAACAAACTGACCTAAATAAATTCCGTTAAACCCCAGCGGGAGTTTAACATCAAATACACACACCGCCACACATGGCAAATATCTAGTTGCATTTGTTGCATTTTGTCAAGTGCATTGCCCAAGCAGTCACACTGACCAACTGAGCGACAGCGTCAGTTTGTCAATGTGCACCGATGAAATATTTATGATTCACATATGCTGATACAGCAACAAAATAACAGCGGCGCTGGCACTGGAGACAGTGAAGTGAAAGTGGTCATTTACAACAAAAGAACTATCACGCCTGCATCTTCGCAAAATTCGAATATAATTGACTGGCAGCAAGTAACAAAGAGAGACTGGCAGCGAAGCACAAACTTCACGGTGGTATAACAGAACTAATTGGCATTGATGTCGGCAACATAAAAAACGGTGTTATAACAAAAATATCAATATTCACGAGCGCAGTGAAGGGAAGGCAATCTTATATACAAACTACAACCCGGAGCAACAACAACATTTATAGTATAATAAGTATAAATGAATTAAAGTAAGGAATTTTAAAATGAATTGAGCAGCCTAACGGCCGCTACACCAAATAGCAATTAACTTTGCTTAGGAATATTCAAAATATGTATATAATTTGATTTTAGGCTTGTTTCCCGAATACAACTTTTAAAAGTTAATGCAAAATTGAGTAACTCGAATGCTGACTTAAATTCTCCTTTTTCCATTATTTGCTCTAAATATACATACATCCCTTATGGATAGTGCATTGCCTGACGATCTTGACTACGAGAATATAAATTACAATATTGATAATTTAGAGCGCGAAAACGCATATGAAATACGTAGGTGAAGATCTCGCGAAAACGGAAGCAATAGAAGCTACCTAAATTGGTTAGGACAATTTTGGTCTTATATAGGAATCCAAAAACGAAGTCTGAAAAAACTGTTTATAAAAACAGAATTAATAAAATAGCTTAGATATAATTTAATTTACCTCATATTTAAGAATAATTAACTGTCAAGTGATATACTTGGTATCTTGATATTAGGAGTTCATGTGGTGGTAACTTCAACTTACGGCAGTAGCAGCCTCAGCTTATGGTGATATACTTGGCATCTTGATATTACGAGTTCATGTGGCGGTAACACCTCGGCGGTAGCACCTCTTGCACCCCCGTACAACAGTGCTTCATCAGCTAACTAACTACAAGGATGAGCAGCATAAGTATAAATTTTAGATTAAGTTTAGAATGAATTGAGCAGCCTAACGGCCGCTACACTCAAAAGCAATTAACTTTGCTTAGGTATATTTAAGGTAAGTAGATATATAATTTGCTTGCTTTCAAAAAAAAAAAAAAAAAAAAAAAAAAAAAAAAAAAAAAGGGGATAAACTTTAAAGTTTTACAAACAAATTAAACAATTGAGTAAACTCGAATGAGTCTGTAAAATTTTTCCCTCATGGAAAGCGCACTGCCGCACGATCTCGACTACGGGAATATAAATTACATTATTGATAATTTATAGGAAGTAATAGGCATCAGCTTAACTGGTTAAGGCAATTTTGGGCTTACATAGGAATGGGCAGAGCACCCACAATGACAGATTTATTGTATCCTTCCACGTTGGTAGAGGAAACAAATAGGGCAATTAGGAGAGTAATGTAGAAAATTAAAAATTTTTACAAAAAAAAAAAAAAAAAAAAAAAAAAAAAAAAAAAAAAAAAAAAAAAAAAAAAATAACTTTTTGCCGAATAAATAAATAATAAAAAAAAAAAATTTTAATTCGAAAATATTTCTTTTAAAATGTCACAGGACATTACAACTCAAGAGGAATTCAATAAAATTTTTGATAGGTGCGTTAACACCATAAAGGAATTCATAAAATTTGCTGAGGAACACCTCAAAAATAAAAAAGTAGGCCCAAAACCAATCACGATACAAGAATATAGGAGTAGCAATAAGGCCAAAAGGGAAGATATCCCAAAAATACCTTCCCCAGTAATAATCAAAAAAAGAAAAAGGGCAGGTAAAAGAGTAAGGAAAAATCAAGAAATAGCCGAAGCTTATAGGTTATTAAACTTAAGTACTAATAAGGAAGATAGAATAAAATTAGGACAGAAAATTAGAGAATTAAGAAAATGAATTGAATAAATAAATTTAAAAATAAAATTTTGAAAGTTTTTCTTCTAAATATGGCATGGTGGAAAGTTGCGCTAAACAGCGTTTTAATAGCTATAGCAGGATACGAAGTAGGTAAGGAAAGCTCAGAAGGAAAAAACACTGAAAATAAAATAGTAAAATAGTAGGAGCCTTTTATAGCGGTATTATTAATTATCTTTAAGCCATAGAATACTTCAGCGTCCTAGGGCGCTCACCAAAGAGCAGATTTTATCTGCCTAGGGTAGCTTAAGAAACGAATTTTTTTTTTTTTAAATGATTAATTTGGCTATTTCTTATGGAAGACACAGTAACCGAAGAAGAATTGGCCACACTTCATTCTCGATTGGTCCATTACTATTATTTATGTTTGCTTTTATTTATATTATGCCATTTATATCTAGCTATTTAGCGATAGTATTTACATACTACAAAACAGCGCCGATTCGTTATTTCGTTCACCTTATTTGTTAAGCGTTTTCACGTAACGGATACTATAATTTAGATAGAGAAAACATTTCGAAAATGTAGCCTGTTATCGGTACCGATGCAAACGCCCGACACACTGTCTGGGGAAGTAGATATATAATTAACGATTTAAAATAAAAAACACAGGTCAATATGTCCCATTGCAGAGAATTACTATCTCGTTTACGATGACAGGACAAAATGACACTGGATCCAAGTTATCCATTGGTGTGATGCAAACGCACACCACATAATATGGGGCTCTAGAGATATTAACGATATTATTATTTTATTATTGTTATTATTATTCCTTTATTTAGCATTAGCTGATATCATACTGACTAGTGCCGACAGTGCCAAATTAATTCAAAAGTCCCCTGATGTGACGTTCGAAGAATACGTCAACCTTATTCTCCAAAACTATTTGGAGAGTGGAAATCTATACCACAGAATGTATTAGCCATACACACATGACACAAAATCCTTAATCCCCTGATCGAGCAGTCACGATATAAAATATATAAATGAATTAGCAGCTTTGATCATACCATGAAATAGAGAATTTTGTAAGAGATCGAAGGTTCAACTCAGGATTCTATAAGAGCACTGAAACCCCCTTCATGTTAAATGTGCGTTTCCCTTATACAATCATGAACTCATTAAAGGATTCACAGAATGAACAGAGTTTGATCATTTCGAACGTCATGTCAACGGATGTTTCGTATGAGTATTATGTGAGGAATAATTCCCTGAAAATAATGCTTCCGTTAAGCTTTGGCTTCTAGATAATGAAGTCAATACTCCATAACAATAGACGTGAGAGAATAAATAAATGAACCATAGGCCAAATATGGATATACCTCCTCTTAGTGGCATCAGTCCTCCTAAATAACAGTTCATGGTCGACAATACTGAGTTTCGATAACTAGCTGCAGCAATAGATATGTTCTACCGATTCGAATGGTTTGAATGGTTTTCCAATAGACTAGGCAGGCATTCCTAATTCAGAGGGAATATATAAATATGGATAGAACACCTCTTAGTGGCATCAGTCCTCCTAAATAACAGTTCATGATCTGGCAATACTGAGTTGCGATAATTTGCTGCAGCAATAGATATGTTCTTCTACCGATTCGAATACCACCAAATGGTTGCAGCACAGATTGCCACAATGGGTTTCCGTATGAAAGACTTCGGGGCCATAACAGCTGCTTCACATATTTCAGGGCTTCTGGGATATAGTCATATTGGCGAAACGCTGCTCGTGGCTTTTTAATGACCTCTTAGTAGAAGAAGCGTACTTTCCGTACCAAGTAGATTTGGGCATAGTCAAGAAAGGTGCATATTCGGCCAGACTAAATCCAGGAATACAGTACTGGTGCAACATGATGGTGCAAGAACTAATTCTAGTTACCCCATCGAATGGTTTGAGTGGTTTTCCAATAGACTAGGCAGGCATTCCTAATTCTAGAGATTCGGTAGAATGATTTGAGTGGAGATAGGAGACTACTGCCAATGTCTCCGCTTCCAATCATATTTTCTCTATTTTCGTTGATTAACAGGAAATTATGTCTTTCGCTAACGACGCTCATTTGGCTGCTGCTAACATTCATCCCTGGCTACGCCACCCTCGGATCGGCAGCGGCAACTCTAACTTCAACTTCAACTTATGGTAGCAGCTTCTGGTGGTAGATACTTAGCAGCCTCAGCTTATGTTTCATACTCGGCAGCGGCAACTCTAACTTCAAAGGACAAGGACCGGAGCAGCAACTATATGATTTAAAGTATATACATTAAGTAAAATTAATAAATTTTAGCAAGAATTTAGCAGCCTAACGGCCGCTACACCAAACAGCAATTAATTTTGCTTAGGGACATCTTAAACATACGTATATTTTTTTGATATTAGGCTTTCGTTCTAAATAAAACTTTTCAATTTAATGAAAATTTGAGTAAATTTGAATGCTAGTTCGTACTTTAACGTACACTATCATATATTAGATATAATTTTTTAATTCGCTTTAAATATACATCCCTTATGGATAGTGCATTGCCCGATGACTTCAACTATGAGGCCTTAAACAAGATCGTAGACCAATTAGAGCGTGAAAACGCGGACATTACTCATAGATCGAGATCACGAGATATAGGTAGTAATAGGCATCAGCTTAACTGGTTAAGGCAATTTTGGGCTTACATAGGAATGGGCAGAGCACCCACAATGACAGATTTGTTGTATCCTTCCACGTTGGTAGAGGAAACAAATAGAGCAATTAGGAGGGTAATGTAGAAAACTAAAAATTGTACAAAAAAAAAAATAACTTTTTTTCTGAATAAATAATAATAATAAAAATTTTTAATTTGAAAATTTCTTATAAAATGTCACAAGACATTAAAACTCAGGAGGAATTTAATAGATTTTTTGATAGATGTGTTAGTACCATAAAGGAGTCATAAAATTTGCTGAAGAACACCTCAAAAAAAAAAAAAAGTAGGCCCAAAACCAATCACAATAGACAAAAATAGGAAAAAGGCTGATGTGAAAACACTGCCAATAGAGAAAAATAGGAATAAGGCTGATGTGAAAACACTGCCAATAAAGAAAATAGAAATACGGCTGATGTGAAAACACTGCCAATAAAGAAAAAATAGGAGTACGGCAAAGTTTCGCAGAAAACTCAAGCCCTGGACCCGTCAGCAATATGTTGATAACATCGATATACCCGAAAAACGAAGGTTTTTTTCAGAAGTGTTGGAGCGGCTTAACCGCGCAGAACGTGTCCGCAGTGATGTCACCCCTTTCACAAAGCTTGAGAAATATAGCGCATCAAAGTACAAAATACGGGCGATATATTAAGCCGCTCGAACGCGTACTTAAGAACGATATACACTTCGGGAAAGGAACATACGATGAGATCGCTAATAAAATCTGGCGAATGTCTCACAAATATAGGTACTACACTGAATGCGACCATGCCACATTTGATGCGCGGGTCACAACAAAAATGTTGCGCTTTACTCAGCAATACTGTAGTATTACATAAATACACCGCCCTTACAGTCGTTGTCATGTACACATAATTTATGAACATATAAACGTTGCCAAAACAAACTGACCTAAATAAATTCCGTTAAACCCCAGCGGGAGTTTAACATCAAATACACACACCGCCACACATGGCAAATATCTAGTTGCATTTGTTGCATTTTGTCAAGTGCATTGCCCACGCAGTCACACTGACCAACTGAGCGACAGCGGGTGGCCACCCAGGAATAAATCGCATGACAGATAAAATCAAGCAGAAATATAGCTGGCTGAATATGAAAAACGACATACGAAAATACATAAAGAACTGCATCCACTGTAAGAAAAATAAAATTCATAAACATATAAAAGAACCAATGACAATAACGGAGACACCTCCGAAGGCATTCGATATTGTACAAATCGACACAGTAGGCCCATTACCAAAGTCGATAAATGGAAACGAATATGCAGTTACCATTATATGCGATTTAACCAAATATTTAATAGCGATCCCAGTCCCAAGCAAACATGCAATAACTGTCGCTAAAGCCATATTCGAGCATTTCATCTTGATTTATGGCCAAATGAAAACAATTTTAACAGACATGGGCACAGAATACAAAAACAGCCTGTTCGCAGAACTGTGTAAATTGTTAAAAATTTAGCATAAAACTTCAACACCTTATCATCACCAGACTTTGGGTACTGTAGAACGCAGTCACCAGACATTCAACGAATATATGCGTGCATATACAGCTGTGGACACATAAATGGCACAAAATTTCATATCAACTACAAATTTAAATTTTTAGCTGAAAGATTATCGTAATACAAAACTGTTGCATTTCTAGTTGCTGTCGTAATGTGTGCCGCATCTGCGACGCAAAAATATGTCAGTTTGTTGTGTTTACTGCTTACCGTTATCAATTTTATGTAAACAATGCACTTTTTGGCTGGAAACATAAATGGCACGAACTAATTTCATTTGCAGTTGGCGTGTAACTTTCAATCAAATTAGACAATATTTTGCTTATTTCCTCGCTATTTAATATTAAGTGTTTTAAGACGAAGAGCGTTTGAAAATGGGTTCAGGAAAACATACCACAAATGAAGAAAGACGAATTATTTGGGAAATGTATAAATCGGGTAGAAAAATTGCAAAAATTTTAAAGATTTCTCGCAAAAAGGCATACAATGCCATAAATTCATGTATGGAGGACCCTGATGTGTTAATTAGAGGCAAAACTCGGAAGCCAAGGCCACGAAAAACAGATGCACGTACGGATGCCTCTATTGTAATAATGGTGAAAAGTGATCCCTTTAAGTCATCACGAGAGATAGCAAGTAGTATAAATCAAAAATTAAGCACAGAAATATCTAGTAGGCTTGTCAGAAGACGTCTGAATGAAGCAAATTTATTTGGGCGCATTTCCAGGAAGAAACCACTCCTGTCAAGAAGAAATATCCTAAAGTGAATGGACTTCGCTAAAGCTCACAAAGAAAAATGTCTAAATTTTTGGAAAAATGTTTTGTGGAGTGACGAAACCAAGATAAATCGGATGGGGCCAGATGGCAGAGTGTATGTTCATCGCCCGAAAAGCCAAGAATACAATCCAAGGTTCACCCAGAAGACGATCAAGCATGGGGGCGGAAATATTATGGTTTGGGGAGCATTTTCTTGGCATGGTATAGGGCCACTCGTAAAGATAAACGGCAAAATGGATAAATTTCAGTATTTAGATATTTTAAAAAGCCATATGGAGCCATTCGCCTTTGAAAAAATGCCAGTTAAGTGGAGGTTTATGCAAGACAACGACCCAAAACACTCGTCTAAACTAGTCAAAAGTTGGTTCAGTGCGGAGAAGATTGATGTATTAGATTGGCCAGCCCAGAGTCCCGACCTAAATCCGATAGAAAACCTGTGGAATGAAGTCAAGGTTTCAATAGCGGGGAAAAATTATAAAAATTTAGACGAACTGTGGTCGGCCGTTGAAGAAGCTTGGTATGCCATACCCCCAGCAAAGTGCCAAAAACTCGTGGAGAGTATGGGCCGCAGGTGCGAGGCAGTCATGCTTAATAAGGGCTACAGCACAAAATATTAGCAAAAACTAGAACAAAAAACGGGTTTTACTCGAATTTTTACACTTATTTTCATAATGTGCCATTTATATGTCCAGCTCATTTTGTACCTTTCTCAGAATTTCATGATTTTTTTTTAATTTAGATATGAATTATAATTTAATTTTGTGATATTACTAAATGTAGAGAATAAAAGTTTGAAAAAATACCAAACATGTGGTGGTAGCTAAAATTATTCGCGTTTTTTTAGCATAACAAAATATTTCTAACAAGGTGTGCCATTTATGTGTCCATAGCTGTATATCCAGTGACAAAGACGATTGGGATGAATATCTCAAATATTTCGCATATTGTTACAATACAACGCCATCAACAACACATAATTATTGTCCGTTCGAACTTATATTTGGGAAAAACCCACCAAATTATGAATTTTTGAAAGAAAATAAAATTAGCCCGGTATACAACCATGAGGCATACGACAAAGAAGTAAAATACAAACTTCAATTAGCACAACAAAGGGCAAGAAAATTAATTCAAGAAGCCAAAGAAAAACAAAAAACCAATTATGACAAAAATATTTATATTAAGGAAATTAAGATAGGAGATTTAGTTTTAGTTAGAGAAGAGGCCTCCCATAAGTTAGAAAATAGATATACAGGACACTATAAAGTTAAAAGTATTGATAGGAATAACAATTATACTATAATTCCAAATAGCATATGAGATAGCAATAAAAACAAAAAAGAAATAGTTATTCATAAGAATAGGCTTAAACCAATTTAAAATTAGGCACTGCACTTTATCCAATAATAATAATTTAGTAATAACGTAAATATATATGCGTTCCAGTTTACTCACTTTAATAAACAGGCACACGCCAAAGAAAAAAAAAACAAATGTAATGTACTGAATATATGTATAAATGCACAATACGAACCAAATGGCATATGCTAGACTGTCAATATGAATCGCGATATTTGAATCGCGATTCATATTGATGGTTTGATGGATCGCAAACTGGTGCTACACGTTCAATATGAATATTGCGATATTTTTCTCGCTCTGAGATTCAAAATATTTTACTTCCGTCCTTTTCCCACTTTCACTTTCAATTCGTTTATTGCAATATTGCGATCTAGATCACAGATTTCAAAATTTCTAAAAAGACATGCATTTTCATGGATCGCAAAATTTTCATGCTATACAGTCAATCCGTATTGTCAATATTGCGATCCGGATCGCGGATTTCAAAATTTCTAAAAATACATGCATTTTGATGGATCGCAAAATTTTCATGCTACACAGTCAATCCATATTGTCAATATTGCGATCCGGATCGCGGATCGCAAAATTTCTAAAAATTCGCGATCCAGGATCGCGATCCATCAATACTCGATGCTACACTGTCAATATGAATCGCGATCCACGGATTTCATCAATATATATTGACAGTGTAGCATATGCCAATGTAAAAAGAACAAAAAAAAAAAACAATAATGCTCATGTCCAAATAAAAATGCAATGCGGGCAAACGAAAAGCAAATTAACAAAAAAAATGAATAACAAAATTTTATGCAACACAGGCAATATGAGCCGAAAAGCAATTAATAATTTTTGTCAACTCAGACAAACGTTAAGTGGGTCACTAAGTCTTTCAAATAGATATATATAGATGAATACAAATATATATATCTATTTTTTTTTAAGGGGGAAGGTGGAGCATTACATAAATACACCGCACTTACAGTTGTTGTCATGTACACATAATTTATTGTGTACATGAATACCGCACACATTGTCAAAACAAACTGACAATTCATTTTATTATAATAGCACTTCTCATGCATTTACAAGGTACTAGTGATATTAAAACGTGTTCAAAGTTAACTGCGTTTCAAACGGAAGGTTAATGGTCTCAAAATTAAATAATGGTCGCTTTAAATTAAACGCGCATTACATTCAATGGGGGAGCAGTGATACTAACGATTAAAGTTAATAAATGTATTGTACCTACAGTTGTGACATATGACTGTAGTTTAACAGAAATATAAATGCACGGATGGTACATTCAACTCATATACATATCTACATATGTAAATGTATTTCTGAATGCGTCGAAAGTGCTTTGAGTATGTTAAGTGCATAGTCCCTCAACGTCTTACAGAGCGTGGACAGTAAACAGAGTTCAAAAAATTTTAGCGCTCACCGACATGTCCTTTTTCAAGAACAAAGGATTGCGCATCATTAACCGCAATTGGATTCATATCGGACTTGCCTGTCTCAGTTCAGTAGATTTAAAACAAAATTAAACACAAGATTGATAACTCGATGTGCAGCATATGATGTATGGTTGCATGTGGAAAGGAAGGAGAAATCGAAAATATGCAAATATAAAAAAAGGAGAAGGTATGCTGCACAAACTTTATATGTATGAGCGAAAAATCTATAGCCTGTCAATGGTTGATGATGCACATGCTCCGACAGAGCAATCAAGGAAGGTTTACTCAACCGATACCAAAGACATATCCCCCATGACGGCAAGCACCTAATTGACACCTTAAAACCCTTTAAAAAAAAGAACACACAAGGAAAAAACACTCAATAGCTTCCGCACCGAAACTTAAAGAAACAAAAAAAAAAAAAAAAATAACAAACGGTTTACATTAAACAAAAGTGGATTGACTGCAAAAAGACAGCCATGCTTTTTGAGTGAGATTTCGCTCGGTGTTTTAGTGTGTTAGCTCTGACATCAGTGAGGCAACATCAGTAAAAAAAAAAAACCGTTCCAACTTGTACGCTAAATTTTTTCAATTCCTCGATAAGCGATAACATGTATCATCAGCCCTAAGCCTGGAGGAACCCACAGGCATTGCTTTGCCAACAGCCAATAGAGCCCTGCATGGGCGGAAGCTGGAAAAATATGCCTTGTCCCCGTTAGTTGTTATTGCATATAATACGATTTATGGGGAAGCAGGCATATCAACAATTATGCAATTATGAGGTAGAAGGAATTGTTTGCTTTGTTTTGTGTTCTTACTTTTCGCTTTTATTATTTAAAACCAAACAAAAAATGGTGACCATCTTGCTTATAATAATTATATTATCATTATCATTATTATTATCATTATTAAATTTGTGCGCTTAAACATTTTTTTTTTTTTGTAAAGAAACCCAAGGTTTAAACAGAAAGACAAAACGAAAATATTTGTAGTTACTATTACTTTACAAATTACACTTACCATTTTATTGGTAAGGGTTTATTTTAAGTTGATCACTAATAGACACGTCTACAGGACTTGGCGATTGTGTTATGGTGCTAATTTGCTCAATTTTTATTTAATTTAGGTGATCATCGTATTATTTTATAGGAATTTGGTACGGTGTTAAACGCACACCACATAGCATGGGGGAGTAGCTTTTTAAGCGATTTATAATAAAGAGTTTTCCTTGATTTTTAAGAATTTTCTCTTCGTGATACAATTTTTTATTTAATTTGGGTGATCATCGTACATTTTACAGGAATTTGGTATGTTATTAAACTGTAGAGCGTCAAATATAGTTAAACAAGCGCAAACATACATACATAATAAATTTACATACTGTAGCATTACATAAACACATCGCCCTTTTACTTTAATTGTCATGTGCACACAAATAATGTATAAACAAATATGAATGTACACAAACAACATTCTACCTAATTTAGTTATCTACATTGAACTCAGCGGGAGTTTATACAAAGACTACACACGCCGCACATAGCGAGGATCTTGTTACACTTATGCGGACGGTCAAAGACACCGCCAAAGACAGTCGCAATGCCCAACTGATTCACAACGTCAGTTTGTCAATGTAACTAACATATTTTTATATTTATTGCAACCATATGTTGACTCAGCATATATTTTAGAATTATACATTTTAGTTTGTATGTATTAGTAATATGTATATACATAGATATACATTTTAGTTCGTAAATAACTTGTAAGTATTAGTGTAAGAATTTAGTATAAAAGAAAGTAAATTCAATAAAGAAAGACAATTGATAATCGAACCTTGAAGTTGTAGTATTACATATTTATTTGTGGCTATAATACATTGTAAACGCACACCACATCAAATGGGGCAGTAGTTCTTTAAACGATATATACAATACTAGTCTCCGGCGTTTTCCATTTAATATGTGTTTTATGGGTACGCAAAAGCTCTTATTACTTTTAATTTGCTTGTAACCTCCATACAAACAAATTCATTAAACGCACACCACATAAAATGGGGCAGTAGTTCTTTAAACGATATATACAATACTAGTAAAATGTATCAATTATGATAAAATTAGATAACATTTTTTTTTTTTAAAGTGTCAAACATTCAACCAAGTGTTCGCTTTCTATATAGTTCAGAGTTAAAGATCTCTCCAAAATGGACGCTCAATTAGCTGCTTTATTGGATACTAAGACCGAGACAAATGAAGAATGGTTCAATGCGATTAGAAGCAAGAAGTTTGGACCACCCAACTTAGCTGCTCCAACAGAAGTCGACTGGAATGATTCCTACTTCAAAACAACGTACATGAACAAATATAAGATAGCGCGACGCACAGATAGAGCACAAGCATTAGTAGCCGGAAAAGCGTTCTTGAACTTTTATGTTAATGGAACCACCCCTACGGTTTTGATACACAATGCTGGGATTACTATGCTACAGTCGATGTGGAGACATTCCTCTCGTCACAGAGGAGATGGTTGATGCATAAAACACCAGTGCCACCTTACAACCTCCAGGTGCATCCTCTCTGAATAAACCCACCGCATACTCATCGTCCTTACAAGGAAGTGCTGTTGGGATCGTAATGGGTGCCAGCAATTCTGGACCTGCAGTTCAGGTTGTCTCTCGATGTTAGTTGCGTAGCAGTATAGTATGAAAAGCTTTGGAATCTTCTCAATTTAGATCCTAATGATGATGATGATGCAAAGAACATAGATCTTGCACTGAACGACCTGGCCTTCTTAGCCTTGGAGCTAAGCAGGTTCAGCGTAAAGGACCCCACTTCTGTCTCAAGACACATTTGGATGTACACCACACTGCGATTTAAGCGCTTCTGGGGATCATGCCCTGCCGGAGATGCAGCCACACCACCTCCTTGCCTCTCAGGTCCTCTTTTTGGGGATGGAGAGGGCAACTGATGGATGCACTAAGTGGCTCACTTTCTGTGTCGCATCATTCGCGTACCCCACAAGGATGCTGATAAAAGCAGGATTCAACCAATCTTTAGAGCAGGTGGACTTTTGTCCCTATCAAACACAGGTATGGGTTGCCTAGCATGGTTGCATAAGGCTGCAACTGTTCAACAAGTCCAAATGAGCAATCTGATGTGTTATATGGCTCTCCCAAAGTTCTCATCCATGAATCTTGCTATCATTAAATTCATTTGCAAGTATCTGAAAGAGGGTTCGGAGCAGGTAACCTGGGCATGGGCCAGATTATTTGATGAGGGCGCCTTCCTGTGGGCACATCAGTCATATTGATGTAAAAAAGGAAGAGATCGTAAGGAAGATGTCGTTGTTCTCCGTTTTATTTGTGATAAACGACATGGCAAGATATTGCAATTAAACGTATCCTCTGCTTTGTAGAAGCCTTTTTCGTGCATTCGGACATATGTTAATATTGCCGTTATTACGCTTACGCAATTAAAAGATAAACATGTGAAAAAATATGGTGTACTTCCACTTGGAAGGGTATTGTAAGCGTGGACAAGTTTTTAAAAATTAAAATGCAATTAACTAAAGCTGATAGGCTGACAAGGAATTGGTGGGCGGAGGTAGCATGATCTACCCACCCTTCTTGATCGCCTTACTGCGGCAATATTAAACAATCAAACAAAATGGATAAGTATGATTTTAACTAAAAAAGTCAATGTTAATTGTGTACAAATAAAAAATACATACAAGTATAAATACTATAAATACAAATAGTTGTGACCTGCGCTGCAGTTTTACTTGTTTTTTGTTTTTAACCATTTATTGATAATCCTTATATTAGAAGGGTATATATCGAAATCAAATTAAATTATTGTAGTTTGGATAATAAATTTTGAGAAAATCAAGTAATCAAATCAATCTGTGTTGGCTCTTAAGCAATCTTAAGCGTGTACTCTCCAAAATTGAGCAAATATGACGTTAAAAAACGATAATATAAAATTAATTTTACATTTGGCAAAGAAATTGAAGAAATAACAAAGATTTTAAAGTCAATCATATATTTAGTACGTTATGGTTAAAATAAGCAGTTAATGCAACTAAACGCTCACAACAAGATATAGGGCAGCAGTTATACAAACCTATATAACCAGAAAAGTTCTCATAATCACGTATGTACATCATCAGCTAGATGACAATCATCCGCTGTTAAAGGATTTAAGAATTGATAATTGAAAAAACAGCTGCGTATTGGCAATGTTAATCTAGTCCAAAATTTGGTAGTGTATTATAACCAAACGAAATCGATTCACGGTTGTAGAGACTTGTTAAATATAAAACATTGATAATTCTTTATAAAAAAAAAATATTCATTGATATAATTTTTGAACAAAGCAAAAAGTAGATAACTTTTCTTAAAAAAAAAAAAAAAATAAATACATATACCTAATCTTTATTGCTAGTTAAAAATATTAAAACCCCTCTTAAATTCGGTACGTGTTGGAGTTGTACATTGGTCTCGTAAATATCGATTTCGATAATTTTCTACCTTGCTTGCTCTGTAATCACTAATTATATAATAGAGGAATCAAGTGTGAAACTACATGCAAATTAACAAACCAGGTCTTTTAGTTGTTGCGGAAATCAAACCGGCATTTCAAAAATATTTCATAGCGTTCAAAACGCGTCAGTAAGCATTGGCACTACGACACATGGTGCATAAGCAGTTGGATTGCCCATTTAAACTTCTCGTCCTTAACAGACACACACCAGCCAGCGCAATTGCTACAGTACATAATGTAACGGTGGACGCAAGTGTAACATGGTTGTATGTGTAAAATTCCGAAATTTTATCAAATGGTCATGACGATACCACCGCAAGCGAGCAGGACGCGGGTATGCACATTGGACAAGCGAAATGTTAATAAACTAGAGGGAAGAAGGATGTAGAGCCTGTGACTTCAAAGGACAACGATAAGGAAGGCAGAGAAGGCGAAGAATAAGGAACCGAAACCGATTGTAGTCAGTGGCGGCGAACCATTTGCACACAGACTACCTTGCGCCTCCAGGACCTGTGACCAACTACCCGCTTTCGGATAATAAATGTTTTTTGCGCAACCTGGTGAAGCATTAGCTCCCAACCCTACAGTGAAAAACTCTTCTGAATGCGAGGGATTGATGCCGTTGGTGACGGAGGAATACACGTCTCTCGTAGCTCACACATTTTCTGTCAAACGCTCAATATATTTGTTCGGATATTGCTATTACGCTGGTTGTCTAACATGGGCCAGTCTTTTAGAGAAAATTTATCGTTACGATGTACAAGGTATAAGCCACCAAAAATATTAGGGTCATAAACACTGCCCATCTGTGAAGGATGGCAGCACCCTTCCAAAATAAGCATAAATAATATATTTTTGAGGGTAAAGATGATAAGGACACTCTACTTACGAATTAGGGCAAAACCCACAAATAGCGACAACTGCACTGCACATGCGATTCAATTGCATCGCGTTGTTTTTTAGTATACCGCACTATAACTGCAGCAGCGCAACACTTCGCTGAACAATTTTTAATTTGTTACTAACAAAATTAACTTTTCTTCGTCGTACGCAACTTTGCCATTCATTATATTTTGAAAATCAGTTGGCATCGTTAGATCAGCGTTCTACGATATGCTCCATATAAATATTAAATTGAAACACATCTGTAATGCAGTTCGTCGCCTGAGAAAACGAATGTCGTATGTATGTATGTGAAAATCGACGATTTCTTGTTTTTGATGCAGATTAACTAAATCGGACCTAATCTTTTAATTTTTCCAATCCATTTTGTTCTATCTCTTTTAGTTTTTGAGTTATTTAGTATGCATTTGTCGTATGTTACAAAATTACTACCATTTGGGTAAGCTTTTGTCGTATGTAACATATGTCCATACGACAAATTTCCACATAAATTCATTTTTGTTTATTTTAAACATATCGTCGCTATAGAAGAAAAAAGACGCAAACTGTTTTGTTGATCAAGAAAGACGCAAACCAGGAACGTAACGGTTATAAGAGAAATTGGGTAAAAGTCATATTTAAGCATTATCATAAGAGAACATTTTTTTTCGGTCCTTAACCCTTTCGGTTATTCTATGCCGTACGGCATAGTCGCACTTCAGTGGCAGATTTATGATATAAAACTTCAACATCCAATTTTTTTTTTAATTTTTTATTTTTCTTTGAAGAATTCTGAATAAGAAAGCATTGAAAAATTTTTGATTACTGCAACCAGTAACTCGCGATAATTACAAAAGCAATCATCTCTTTTGAGTCTTGTTTTTTGCAAGAAAAAGTAACTTCATAAATTCAGTTATTTCACGAAAAAAAAATTTATTTGGCAAACTTTTGTACATGTATTAGTAGAAAATTATTGATTTTAACATCTCGAAAAAAATTAGGACCCTGGACTTTTTAATAAGGCTGCAGATTTTTTTTTATTTCCTACCATGCCATACGGCATATATTTCACTCAATGGAAATAAAAAAAATGTATGGGATGAAATTAGTCGCAACGATTGCGTGTTTTTTTGAGAACAGAGGCCAACAAAATTGTCACCCGGAAACCAGTGTATACTTTTCCGAAGGTCCAACTATCTCAAATCACTTCAGTTTTCGAGATATGCTGACCTAAAAGTGTAAAGATTGGGGTCTTTCCCTTTATTTGAGGTAATGTGGCATAAAATGACTCTTCAGTCAAGAAAATTAAATTTATCTAAAGGTACGAGTTATCACCTTCCAGATTCCGTTGAGCTTGCTAAAATATAATCTTTCCTCGCTGAGATATTGCATTTTTAAATGTGCATGTTTGCAAAGGATGCGACGGATATTCGTGCTGCGCATTCTTAATGGCCCGAGGAACCGTTTCAGATGATACCATAAAAGATAAAGTAAGTTATATTTGCTTCTAAGAGACATGTATATATATATTTTATCTCATTTTTATCTTTTTTCTTCTTTGTTTCAGGACTGATACAGAGGTGGATCTAGTAATTTACTAGAACAAGGGCTGAAATCGTTTACACTATAATTCTAACGTTTTAAAGCGAATTTAAGCTTTTATCTTTAATGTTTTTTTGTTTTATGAATGGTTTTTGTCAATGTATCTTATTATGCATGACTTCCATCTTTTAAAATAAATATATTATATCTTTAAATCGAAATTGTATCTCGAATATCCTTTGCATCCTTTGCAAACATGCACATTTAAAAATGCAATATCTCAGTGAAGAAAAATGATATTTTACAAAGGCCAACGGAATTTAGAAGGAAAAAACTCATACTTTTAGATAACTTTAACAGTATCTTCACTGAAAGAAAAACTTTGATGCTAAATAATCTCGAAAACTGACAAAAAAATTTAATTTTTACAGTTTTGGATAAGGATATCTCGAAAACTAAAGTAAATTGAAATATTTGGACTTTCGGGAAAGTATATTCTAGTTTATGGGCTACAATTTTGCTTGATTTTGTTATCGAAAAACACGAATTCACTGCGACTTGATTTCATTCTATACATATTTTTATTTCCGTTGAGTGAAATCTATGCCATATGGCATAGTCCCAAAAAACCACTTAAAAAAATTTTTTTTTTAAATTCCTTTTGATTATTCATAACAAACACTTTAACAGTAAATAAAATGCAAATATAGATTTTTAAAGGTCAAAAACAAAAAAGAAGTTCCGAAAGGGTTAATATGGATTCCAACAAATGATCAAAGTATCATCAAAATATATGCAACTGCCAAATTTCAAGTCGATATCTCAAAAAATGTGAGCCTCATAACCATTCCGGTTTGAAAAAAGAGAAGAATTTTTGTCGTATGTGCTATTATAAACACGTATTGGTGCTCAGACGTCACATACGATAAATGCATACTGAATGAAAAGTCGTTTATCTCCCATAATTTTAAAGATATCCAACTTTTGCAAATTGCAAGTCAAAATATATAATACTCTCTACAGCTCGTCCAAATAACAGAAAAATCTGTTGTACAGTTTTTGAAAATTTCCAATTTAAACTTCAAAGTCGATTTTCTCGAAACTATGTTTTGTTACATACGACATTCGTTTTCTCAGGCGACGAGTTGTCGCCAAGTACGGTTTTACCTTTAGGGTCAGTTGCATCGAAGCGAATGGTATTGGAGCAACTACTATGTATGTTTGTATGCATGTATGTGTAGCTGACGTCATTTTAAAATTATAACCATGATTGCATATAGTATATGCACGTATTTATATACTACTAAACAAGTAATTCATTTCGGCTTCTGGTCGTGGGTGAGAATAGATCGTTTTAAGAGAATCGTCATCAGTGCATTAAATTAAATTTTAACAGCTACTTGAGTGAATTTGTGTTTTTTTTTTTTTGCATTGAAGAAAAATTTTCTTCTGTCTAAATAAATCTTATTTTTTAAGGTGAGTTATCCTTCAAAAGTAAAAGAAAAAATTTCAAAGAAATTAAAAGTAGAATTCAAGAAATATAAAAGGCGAAAGCCAATTTTGGAGTTGAAGCGGGGCCTCGAAACGGCGTCGCCGACCTTTCAGTCGGTGGCGTCTAACAAAATGGCGTCGATAACTGAAGTGGCTTCAACAGAAACTAATATAAATGATAGGAAAAAAATACGCACTAATTGTAACTTTTTTGAAATGACTAATAATGGTCTGAAAGAATATTCGAGTCCTGAAAAGAATACTACTGACATGGAAATTGATGCAACAAATGCAGAAAGGCATAGTGTGGAAAATGCTGCCAACAACTTAGGGGCAATTCCAAAAAAAAACGTGAATAATTTGACTTCTTCCTCCTTTCCTTCCTTAACATACCCGCCGAAATTTGAAGGTGAAATATATGCACTAGCAGATGTGGCCAACTGCAAAAAATTTAAAGATGAGAAACATATTAATGGACTGGGCCTCTACGCAAGACTTAAAGACTTGAACCTCAGAGATATTGATAAATTTATACCCTTAGGTAAGACACTTTTCAAAGTAACTTTCTTCACAATTGATGCGGCAAATAACTTTGTTAAAAATAAGCAGGTAATGGATTTGGGTATAAGGACGTTTATACCTAGGGGGGCTTTGGAAACCTTTGGGGTAATAAGGGGAGTTCCTAGAATGTTCTCAGAACTTGACATTTTAAAAAATGGCAAGGCCACTTCTTCGATAATATCGGTCATGAGATTCGTTAAAAAAGAAAAAGAAATAATAAATGGTAAAGAAGTTATCAAAACTGTACCGACTACTTCTGTAAAAATAGGCTTCGCTGGAAAGCAAATACCCAAACATGTCTATTTTGGACATACTAGCAATCCGGTTGATATTTTCATTCCTACCATGAGACAGTGTGAAAACTGTGGAAGAATAGGGCATACTAAATTCGGATGTAAGTCCAAAAAACGATGCTTATCATGCGGCAAAAACGAATGTCAAAACGATCAATGTGTTTCGGATAAATGTATCCTATGTGGCAAAAGTGGTCACAAATTCAATGATAAAAAAGTATGTTCAATTTGGAAAAAAGAAAGCGAGGTCAATGTGATCAAAGCGGTTAAGAGGGTGTCCAGGAAAGAGGCTATAAGGGAATATTTAAACAACAATCCAAACCGATATGACATTTTATATGATGATAGTAATTTTCCATCATTACCAAACAATGAAATGGAAAATGACACAATAAACAATGATGAATACTTAAACAAGAAATTAAAAAAGAAAACACATGCCGAAATAGCAATGATGGGTGACATGAGACAAAGACAGACCATAAAGCAAACAAAACAAAATGTTAGCAAAATAAACCCGGTTTACAACACAAATTCATACAAACAAAATGCTGTAACGCAACTCGAAAAAATGCTTAGTGAACTTCTTAAGTTCACACAAAAATTGTGCATTAGGCAAGAAATGTCCGTTCAATCCGAATTCAATAAATTAAAAGACAAAATTAATATACTGGCTATTAATGCCGATGAGGAGATTATTAGAGAATCGTATAATTCAACACAACCATGATAATTTGTCAATACAATATACAATCTTTGAGAGCTAATATAGATACATTTGAGTACTTTTTAAATAAAAAAAATTGTGAAATAGCATCATTAAACGAAATATTTCTTACAAACAATACAAAAGTCAGAAAGTTCATTAACTTCAACCTGGTGAAAAAATGTAGAGCAGATGGCTACGGAGGTGTAGCCTTTGCTATAAAAAAAAGCATAAAATTCAAAAAAATTACATTTCATTCAGATTTTGATATTCTAATTATAACCACGTTAAATTTGAGTCCAAATATAACACTATGTACAGCGTATTTTCCCCCAAATATAAATATTAACATTTTTGTAGATGAGATTCAAAGATTAATAGATTTTCTAGAACCATTAAGAAATGTATTATTCCTAGGAGATTTTAATGCCAGAAATAGAAACTGGGGTGATTACATAAATTCACCAAGGGGTCAAAGGCTAGAAAGAATAATAATGGGTACCAGCTTTCATATTCTAAATAATGGTAATTATACATTTCAAAAAGACATTCGCAACGACTTTGGTTCTGTGTTGGATCTGACATTTACAAATAGTCAATTTCAATGCAATTGGAAAGTCGACTACACAAAAATTGGAGGGAGTCATCATTACCCAATCATTATAGAAATTGAAAACATAAGAAACAATCATATGACATTTGTGGCAAAAAATAAGCTTTTCAAGGCGATCAAAGAGTTAGAATGTGAACCAAATATTAGGGAATTTGAAACGTCTGTAAAGGAACTAATTAAGGATTCTACCTTTTCTCTAAATTCAAGTAAAACTCCGAAAGTATGGTGGAATGATGAGGTTGCTAAACAATATAGATTTTTCACCAATGCGTGTAAAAAAGCCAGATCATATCCAAGTCCTGAAAATTTTGACACAGTTATAGAACAAACAAAAATATGGAAAAAAAACTGTAAAAAAAGCAAAAAAACAAAACTTTGCACAAAAAATAGATGAAATCAACAATGATATAAATAGAAATGGATGGAGGTTCATTAAATCATTAAGAGGAGACAGTAGTCCTAATATATCTTCAGTGTGGGACAGTGGTAATAATATACAATATCTACAATTCCTAAAAGAACAAATTATATTAAATACTTCGAATCTTGAAATTAATAAACCTAGAGCAATTGACTGCAATTTGCACATAACTTTTGAAGAGTTAAAAAAAGCACTCAACAAAAAGAATAAATCGTCAGCCGCAGGAGAAGATAAAATATCTTATGATATGATAAAAACTTTTTCAGATGAGATTAAACAATTTTCGTATTGCAATTAATGATATATTCATCTCTAATAATATACCCAGAAACTGGCGTACAATCAAAGTAGTTCCAATTCCGAAAAAAGACAAAGATTTAAATGATTTTAAAAATTTTCGTCCAATATCCCTTATATCTGTTTCTTTAAAGTTAATAAATTTGTGCATTAAAGAAAGAATTAGTAATGATCCAAATAGCAAAAATCTTATACCTAGTACGTCTTTCGCGTATAGAAAAAATAAATCAGCATCCACTTGTATTAATCACTTTATGCATCAGATATCTATTTTAAAAAGTAACAAACAACAAGTCATCCTCTGCGCTACTGATTTCAGCAATGCATATAACTGTGTAGATATAAACATTCTGAATGACACGTTAATTCAAGCCAATATTAAAAATAGTTATAGAGAATGGATCATAAACTTTCTTGCGTTAAGATATATGAAAATAGGTAATGATGAAATAGAAATATGTAACGGAATTCCTCAAGGAAGCTGTCTATCTCCCTTACTGTTTAATTTATATACTGCACGTCTACATAGTCTTAGTGATAATAACACGTTTCTATACCAATTTGCGGATGATTTCATCATACTGTCAACAGGGGTCAATTTCATAGAAGCTAATACCAACTTACAAAGTAAATTAAATGAGTTTATCCACCATTCCAATTTTCTCAATTTGAAATTCAATCCGGAAAAAACTAAGGTAATGCACATAGCCAATGGAGGACGTAAACAAACAAATATTATAATAAATAACACAAGAATTCAGCAAGTCAACAAAATAAAAGTTTTAGGTAGAATTATTAATATGTCCTTAACTGTCAAAGACCACTATGACACGGTTATAAACAAGTCAAATGCTAATATAAAACTTTTTAAATGTCTAACTAATATAAGATCCGGTCTGCAGCCACAAAAAGCGATGACTATATATAAAACACTTGTTAGGTCAAAAATAGAATATTGTAATACAACAATGGTTAACCTAAATAAATCGGCCACTACGAAAATAGCTGTCCTGCAAAACAAATTCTTAAGAAGGAGTTTAGGTCTGACACCCTCAACTCCTGTTCCCTTAATTTATGCAATTGCAAATGAATTGCCTCCGGATTATAGATCCAAATGGTTAACGGCAAAAGAAATCACCAAGTTAATAGCTTTTAATGAGACTATAATGCATTCCATCAAACAAAACATAGACTTGAATTCAACGTACTCCAAAATATACAATGAATTTAAAGATGTATTTGATCGTGTTGATCATATAGCCATTAGTCAAATGGAGCATAATATCAACATTTATGATAATCTGTTTATATCCAAAAAATCCTCTTTATCCCCTGAGGAAATTAAAACCATACACAATAGTATACTTCAAAAATATAATAATAGTCATTTTAATATTTTGTATTCCGATGCATCCGTAATGGAAAATAATACTGGATGTGGCATTGATTGGAACAACAAGAGTTCACACAAATTCAATCTAGGGTTCAGGCCTCATCCTCCTTTGGAGAATTGTTGGCAATACAGGAAGCAATAAATATTGCGGCAAATAAGGGTAGTAAAAAGATTGCAATATTTACTGACAGCATGGTAGCATGCAAGACATTAAGTAATTCTGACTCGCATAACTCCATTGTTAATAATATTCATAATAATTTAAAAAAATTCAATCTGGAACAATGTCATTTAATATGGATTCCAAGCCACAAAGGAATTGATGGTAATGAAAAAGCAGATCAAGCTGCAAAAATAGCTGTTAATGAAGGTCCATTAAAAGAAGTCAAATTAAATATTAATGAAGCCAATAAAATCATTTACAATAAAATATACAAAGATTGGTATGATGAATTTCTTAACTACGCCTCGACTCATCCGAATTTGTATGCGTCAATTTTCAATAGTTATCGTAAAACGTATTGGTTTAAAAGTTTAAAAATTGATACCACATATGTTAAACCGAATATTCACTGGTCATACATATGATAAGGCGTATTTTCATAGAATTAAGGTTTTTAGATCAGCTCGATGTCAATGGGGTTTAATTGATGATTACTATCACAAGACTTTTGTATGTAGACTTTTCTCTGACATCAGAAAAAAATTCAAAATATTTGAAAATTACCACAACTTTGAAGAATTATTTCATAATATCAACAAGGAAAGGATAACTCAGCTTATAAAATTTTATAAAGAAACTAAAATTAACTTCTAATCTAGTAATTAATAATTTCAAAAAAAAAAAAAAAAAAAAAAAAAATTAAAAAAAAAAAATTTTTTTGCTTAGGAAAGTGTAATACCATTGACAGACGGCAGCGATAATCCGGAATATCTAGCTAATTCGGACTTAACTTGAGAATTAAGTGGAGGTAATCCGGAATATCTCTTGAGTTAGTCCTCAAAATTTTAGTGGATTAGAGCATTTTGTAATGACATCCCTGGTGAAAAATGTCTATTGTGAATGAAAGGGAAGAAAAAGAAGAACCCAAGGCAGATCTAGGAAGGTTGGCGCATAAGTGAATTCAGAAATTTTGAATGTAATTTGTTATTGTAATTGGTAGTGTAATGTCAAAATGATATTTCGTTAAGAAGTTAAGAAGTTTTTGAATTCGCCGCTGCGCCTACCTTCCTTCAGCTGTTTTGTTAATCCGCAATACTTGCCGTCTGTCAGGGTAAAATTTTAATCGCATTTAGTGTTGCGGTAATCGGGATTATCGCTGCCGTCTGTCAATGCTATAAGATTTTACACTTAATCCTATACGTATCTATATCACCTCACCACTGAATAGTTTGACAAGCCAAAAGTCAAACCACTGAATCCATTGTGAATGTCTTAATCACATGGAAACTGTCTATCTACTGCTACTCGCATCAGAGCTGAACAAAAGAATTATACCACGCAAGTTCATCAATCAATAATATTGGAACATCAATTATATACTACTAACAAATTGGATCATAACCTGGCTTTGTGTGAATCATTGCAAATTCCGGCCATATAATTTAAAGCACCAAAAAAAAAAAAAAAACAAATAATACCAAGTATATATGTATATGGCTATGTAATATGAAAATTACATCAAGACGACAATTTCCGGCAAGGTCTGGCTTTAAAATATGTATAAATGAGTATCTATCCATGCAGCACGCAAATAAGTAATAGGGCTTTGATCTTTATCGTAAGTTAATTTTAGAGAGCTGGTGAACTCTTGAACGATATGTTCACTATTCATAATACAGTAGAATCGCACAAAAGTTTACCAAATGGTTCCAAGGGCATTTAACTTTTCCGAAATATTAACTTTTCCAGGTGGTTTTTAAATTTGATAGAATACGGTAATAAACATAATTTTTGGGATATAACATATCAAATTTATTTGAATATCTCAGTTTTAATCATTATAAAGCAGCAAATTAGATTTAATTTACATACATCAAATTTGCTAGCCATCCATCACTTGCATAAAAATTTTTTCTAGGTACATTTTGGCAAATTCAAGCTTAGCTCTTGATTTTAAAATTGGACCACTAATTGCACAATTGTGTTGCCTTTGGTTCAAAAACCATTTATACAACCTTGCCTCGAGAACGAGATATTTCGACTTGTGCAAAGTTTTCTTGGTTGCCAAATTCCTGTGTGCTTGCCACTGCCTCCAAAATTTCATATCGTTTTTTCTTTATTTTTGAGATGGCCACTTTAGATACACTATAATCTAATGCCAAGCGGTTTCCGTGAATACCTTCATCAAGTTTTCTTAAAATGTCAGCTTTTTGATGTAAATTCAATCTAATTTGCGATGGTTTATTCCGCTTTGTTGCCATTTTTAACACACAAACTATGTTTACACCACTCAATAGTTCAAACGACTAACTACATTTGTACCTCGCGACGCCGATTATAATTTTTTATACAGAAATTCGGGGAATGCACGCAAATTCCGGGAATACATAGCAACAAGGGGAATGAGCTTGGATTTGAGAAAAAAATCGATAAACTCAGAAAAGTTAACCAAGAGTTAACTTTTTAGAGCCGTACGTGGACGCTCAAATTTGGTTAACTTAACCGAAGGTTTAACTTTCTCGCGAGTTAACTTTTGTGCGATTCTACTGTATATGTACATACTTTGCATTGACTTGTAGGTTGAGGCATGTGGCGATCAATACATACTAAAAATTGAATATATGAATAATAGTGGTAAAAATTCCAAAACTATACATACAAATGTTTTAAAAATTTTTTGCATGTACATAAATACATATGTATATAAGTAAATACGTCACAAAAGCTACTGTTAAAAAAATTATACATATATGTTGGTCTCATCACCATCCCCTTTTCCCATGAGCGTTACACATTTTCCTGCGCATGAATATACATAGTACATAGTATTTATGTATGTATATCTAATTTTTTTTAGGTTACTTACGGCCACGCCATTTTTGATTTTCTATTTTTACACACAATTCTCGTCTCATACAGTCAAACGGCAAAATCTTATCCCAACAATCCCTTTTGTTGCTGTAATATACGCTGCTGCGGGTGTTGTTGCTGCTGCTGCTTAAGCGCATCTAGTTCGCTCTGTATACACTCAAATTGATTATACAATTGTAATAATTCATCGTGACTCATTTCCAAATTGATATCTTCACCGGTGCCAGTTTTCAATTGCAACATGGCCAATGCTGTCTTTTCACGTTGCTCACAATGCGATGAAATCTCCACATTCAATTTCCATGCTACATCATGAATTTCATTCGATTCATAACGTTCACATGCCAAATTATTCATTATTGGTGTAGTTTGACGTACCCATAATCGAACAATTGCATCGATTTTTGCATCATTTTGTAATTGTAGCTTTTCACGCAATTCAGCATGTAAACGTGTAGGCTTAATCACAAATGTTTGTATACGCCGTAAAATGTATGAAAATGTTTTAATCATTAGTAGGAAATCAGCCCGTGGTACACCTACCAAACGTTCCAACTCTTCCAGGGCGTTTTCCGGTTCGATGGCATCTTTAGCTGATGCCGGCGTCATTTGACGATGAACGAAATTCAATACGGTTGTAAATATATCATAGGGCAGGGCGTTAATAATTTTCAAACCTTCTCGAGCCCTGGGCAAAGAAAATGATGCATTACTTTTAGAATATATATACAAAGCTTCCACTATTTTGGGAAATTTTTTCTATTAAATATACCTACTTACCTTTCAGTTATCTTTATCCAATGTGCAGCCATTATTTCCACATGTTTCTAGCTCTAAATGCAACGATTGAATGGAAAAGCCAGCGAAA
Organism: Urophora cardui; assembly: GCA_960531455.1. Lineage (NCBI taxonomy): Eukaryota > Metazoa > Arthropoda > Insecta > Diptera > Tephritidae > Urophora > Urophora cardui. Next base: position 2,034,800 of record OY482671.1, on the reverse strand, counting down.
ATTTTTTCTGTACATCAAAATGGCGGTGCGCTGACCATGGCGCTGACATCGCGTGGTGTACAGTGCTACCAATTCTCACACATGATGTTACCAGTGTTGTTGAGATGCCATATTAGAATTTGATAAATTAAATGAGTGTAACCTGTAATTTACGTCATATTTCGTAAAGGCTGGTACCCTGCTAGTATTTGGAAGAGCTGTTTATCGTCTATCTCAATCAAGTAACGTCTGGGGCACTTCTAGGCGTTATTCGACAGATAGTCTCTATATGTACAAAAATAAATGTTATTGCTATCGCGTATAAAACTTCTTGGTGTGAATAGAGAAGATATTTGTGTATTGACAACCAAAACAAAGTAAAAACTATTTTTTTCTTAAAGAAACCATGTTCTTCAAAATTTCATTTGGTGTTTTTCCTTGCTAAAATTTTTAGTAAGTTCTCTTAAAATGTTCTAGGTCTTCATAGAACTAAAATGTTTTGGTTTCCTTCTTTTTAGATTCTCTTCGAAAGGAAAATTAATTATCTGTTCCTGAAGGAAAACTTTTGCGCTAACCTACACGTGATATGTACATAACTTTGTGGATGTATGTATGGATCTGTGGTAATAAAAAATAAAGAATTGAGAAAATATATATATGTATGTACATATTTGCACTTTTATTTAGGTTTTATATAAAGTGAGAAAATAGTAGGAGAATTTATAATTGACGCTTTTGTGTCTCGGAGCTGACACCAAGAAGTTACTTCCGGAAGTGTCTTATTAGTTTATTTGTACTTAAATTTTTTGTCTCTTCCAAACGACACTTGGAAGATACTTCTTGAAGTGTCGATTATGACTCTTTATGGACGTAACGTTAATGGGGAACACTTTTTCCCGAACGAAGATAGGAAAACGTTGAGAAAGCGATATCTTCCGCGGTTGAATTAAATTTCTTGAAGTTACTTTTTACAGTCTCATTCCCTTTGACGATATCGTGTCCAAAATGTTGTCGTTCGTGTGTTGGTATTATGAATGACGATGGACAAGCAAAACGTAAGCCAAGACGATAACAGCTAATTGTTACGTTGAAAACGTAATAAATTGGTATTCCCAATCACGAACGCGAAAACGAACTGTCAAAATCAAACGATAGGTTCGGAAGTATAGTTTTGGCAGAAAAGTTGAAAACAAGTAAGAGAAAGTAAGTATATTTGGAATATTGTGCAATTTATATTATCAATGTGTGTTTTTATTGTTATTATAGATTGCTAAAAACAAGCACGTAATTTGTTCTGGGATCTAAGAAGGGAGGCGCAGTGCCGAATTCAAAAAATTTTTTTTAGTTAATGGTAGAGTATAATGTCAAAATCAAAGCTAATATACATGATGACCCAATAAGAATGGTCAGAGAGATAATTGCTCTTCTTCTTTCTATTTTATATGTTCTCAAATTATTATATGTACTTTGTTTTGATTTTACATTTTTCACGTGTTATTCGGGGAATATTTTGTGTGTTGGCATTTTTCAAGTGAAACATAATTTTGTGGCAACTTTCAACGTTTTATTGCAAAATAAATGTCAAATTGTATGACTTTTATGTTTCATTAAATATGACATGCAAGGCGAGTCCCAAGTGAATTCATATTTTAACCAAGGCAAAATACCATTTTGACATTACACTCTATCAATAGGTGTGTGTTTTCTACCCCCTAACGTTAATTAACACTAATTATATAGATTTGGCAGAAAAGTAATGAAAATAAGCTAACTGCAGTAACAAACATGAATCAACAAATAAGAGATTGTGCATTCAGCGGTCCCGCTAGGCGTTCATTCAAAATTTGACAGAATCAGCTGATTTAGTGACGTATTAACATAAATTCTCTTTCACCCAGTTTCGTTTCCGGTTTTCTAATAACTAAAGATTGTGTGCGGTAAATGTGATATGTGTATTAAAAAACTATTTTAAATAAAGAAAAATGAAGTACCGCGTATTTATTTGTGTGAATAATAGTTCAATAAAGGTATTTTATGCCTGTTTGCAATTTTTTTTTTCTGGTCGATAACGTAGTTGATGACGTACTAACCAAAATGAACCCAGTTTCACGGATGAATATTTTGCTGAATATGGCTGAGAGCACAATCTTCTTTATTTGATTCATGAGTAACAAATTATATGAACTCGCCACTGCGCCTACCTTCTTGAACGATGAATCATATGAGCCATGATTCAAATAAAGAAGATTGTGCACTCAGCGATATTCAGCAAAATATTCATCCGTGAGACTGGGTTCATTTTGGTTAGTACGTCATCAACTACGTTATCGACGAGAAAGAAAATTTGCAAACATGCAAAAAATACCTTTATTAAAATATTATTCACACAAATAAATACGCGGCACTTCATTTTTCTTTATTTAAAATAGTTTTTTAATAAAAATTTCACATTTATCGCACACAATCTTTAGTTTTTAGATAACCGGAAACGAAACTAGGTGAAAGAGAATTTATGTTACTACGTCACTAAATCAGCTGATTCTGTCAAATTTTGGATGAACGCATAGCGGTACCGCTGAATGCACAATCTTCTTTATTTGAATCATGCATATGAGCACAGCGTGGCAAATTTGGCATTTCTTTTCGTGTTGCTGGCGATCAACGTAACGCTAGACGATATCGCCAACGTAAGCTTCATAACACGTAATCAGACGATATCGTCTGCACGGCTATCGTTCGGCAAGGCTATCGTTCGTGAAAGGGAAGGAGGCTGTTAATATTTTTACCGTGATCATGTATACTAGCCACGGCATGGTAGAAAAATAGAAGGTAAAATCACTTATTGACGTAGGCAGCCATCTTAGCCATTTGACTTTTATTGAATTTATGACATTTCATTGAAATCATGCTACCAGATTAAACAGCAGCAAATGTTTTTTGGGCCAAAATCTGAAGTTTGTGAAAATAAATTAATTTATTTTCAAAAAAGCAATTGCTGCGAAAGCTGTGTAATTTTTTCGAAATAAATAAATAAATCTACTTTCATACGCGTAATTTGTGAAAAAAGATTTGAAAAATGAGCTGCGAAAATACCGTGCACTTTTGCAAAGGCTCAGCGGTGAAGTTTTTGTTAGGTTTCCAGCAATTCCGTTTATAAGGAATCAATGGCTTCAAGCGTGCCAAATAGAGGAAGTTGATCTTCCAAAGAACCCGTTGATGTGCTCAATGCATTTCGGTGCTAGCGATATTAGTAGCACAAACAACAAAACATTATTATCGAAATGTGCAGTGCCGAGTTATAATGCGAAAACAAAGTATGGACGCATTAATTAAAATGTGCACAAAAAATCTTAATAAAATATGTATTTTTTAGAGTGAAATTAGTGGAAAGCAGAACATTTTTCCGTATACGGCACTTAAATAGGAGAATGAAAGAAAAAACAAGATTACAAAAACAAAAAATGAAAAAAATTACAACTTAAATGAGTTTAATAAAGAACTTTAAAATATACCTTCTTGTTTCATTTAATCTGGAAGCATTCACACTACATTCAATTAGTCGAACAACTGAAACACATACAACAGCCCAATTCGACTAAATCGATTGAGTCGCAAGTGTGTATAGGCTGTAAAGGTTGGCGCACGAGCGAATTCGGAAACTACTTATTTTTTACAAAGGTCGAGTGTAATGTCAAAATCAAAGCGAATTCATATCATGGCCAATAGGAATGGGCGAATTCTTATTTTAACTAAGGCGAAATATTATTTTGACATTACATTCTACCAATTACAATAACAAACATATTTGAAATTTCTGAATTCGTCCGTGCGCCTACCTTTGTTTATCTGCCTTGAGACAGCGCTAGCCAAGGCCATGGTATAAGTATACCAGGTAAAACAAACGTCAAGTTTTCGTCGCCATATTAACCACCTGACAATTAAGCAGATAATGACATTTCGTGCTGCCATACTCAATAATAAAATCCTCCATTAATGGCGTTTTTCATTGCTTTGTTTTAAAAATAAATTGTAACCATGGTATTCATAGTAACGAATTTTTTTCAATTTGAATTGAAAGAAATTTTTTCAATTACACATCAGTAAATTTGTTTCACTGCTGAATGATTCTTCTGAGTACAATTTTTATTATTATTATTATTTTTTTTTTTTTTTTGTAAATTCAGCAGTCTTTATTTCAAAGTACTCACTGATGCCTCCTCAGTCATAGATGAATTTCATCAGTGATTCATAAAAGATTCATTTCGGATTTTTACTTCGCGGAATATCAGTTTGGCCCGTACTACAAAGTAGCCCCTTTCCGGTATTCTCGGTGAGTTTAGTTTAGTAGTTGCGATCACTTTTAATTTAGGCTTTGTGATCACTCTGGTATACAGCATGATTCAAATAAAGAAGATTGTGCACTCAGCGATATTCAGCAGAATATTCATCCGTGAGACTGGGTTCATTTTGGTTAGTACGTCATCAACTACGTTATCGACGAGGAAGAAAATTTGCAAACAGGCAAAAAATACCTTCATTGAAGTATTATTCACACAAATAAATACGCGGCACTTCATTCTTTTTATTTAAAATAGTTTTTTAATATAAATTTCACATTTATCGTACACAATCTTTAGTTATTAGAAAACCGGAAACGAAACTGGGTGAAAGAGAATTTATGTTACTACGTCACTAAATCAGCTGATTCTGTCAAATTTTGGATGAACGCATAGCGGGACCGCTGAATGCACAATCTTCTTTATTTGAATCATGGGTATATAGTTTGGGGAGGTTTTGGAGATTGATCTATTATAACTCCATATCGTCGCATAAAGTGCAATACCGCGTATCCGCTACCACCCAAATATTACAGGAGACAGTAAAAACTGTTTTAATTCAAAACGGTTCGGAATTTTGCAAACCCACATCCAAACCAAGGTAGATTTTTGGATTATATTCTTAATCCAAATATCATTTTGGCGAAAAACAGTTAAATGTGCAGTTATTGGCTTACTTATGTATTTATAAGCGGTTTTGTGTGTTTTATTTTGTTCAATAGTGACGTATAGGCGGTTTTGCAGGCGTACGTAAAAACTTTTCTTCAATAAAGCAAAGTTATAATCCATTTCGTGTTTATGAAAGTATAATCAACTTTAGTACATTACAGTACAGTTATAAAGCAATAACACCTATTATTCGCGGTATTGGTTCGAAAAATTTCCTTAAAAAAAGCGGTTTTGAAACTGTGTCATTATTTGGAATTGCGTTGTGTGAATCTCAAAATTGTTGCATGAATGGATGGGGACGGACGCCAGGAATGTATTTTTGATGAAATCTCATTTTTGGCAAAAATGTCACGCGGTTTTGCACTTTAAACTTTGCTTATTTCCGCGGTGCAATAATACCAAATATGGCTGCAAAGACGGTGATATAAAATTTTTCCAATTGCCGACGATACCCTTTATTCGCGGAGAGTGGATGAAGATTTGTGGAGTGAGCGAAGAGGAGCTACCGGAAGTTCCATAAATCTGCTCACTAGTGCCCTTTCTCTTTCTGTCCTTTGATTCCTGAAATACCCAAACTTTCAAACAAAAATCTACGCATTCAAAAAATAAAAGTCTGGCATCGCTATACTCCAAAACTGACATAAGATCAAACTTCAAAAATCTGCTTTTTAATGTCGACGCCCAAACACGGAGACACGAAGTTGAGCAACTCACTGCTTTTGCTCGTTTGTGGGTGAGAAGGCGACGAGGAAAGGAGGGGGCACCAAGTCGTCGGTGCTCGGACAACACGCTTTGTGCAGCAATTCTTATCGCCAGTGACCAATCAGAGCGTTCGAAGAATGCCAGAACAAAACATAATGAACAAAAGTTGGCCAGCGACGAGTTGATGTGTTTGGACCAATGGAAGACAGAACAGCGGCACAAAAGAGAATCGTTAGATAATTTCGCGGCAGAGTTGCTGTGTTTGGACACGGACAATCAAAAAGATAGCGTCAAAATGACAATGCACATATCTGAATTTTTTATACCATGAGCCAAGGCAGATCTAGGAAGGTAGGCCCAGTGGTGAATTCAGAAACTACTTTTTTTATATGCAAAGGTAGAGTGTAATGTTAAAATCCTAGCGAATTCACATCATGGCCAATAGAAATGAATGAACCCCAAGCGAATTCAGATTTTAACCTCGGCGAAATATCATTTTGACATTACACTCTACCAATTACAATAACAAAATACATGGGAAATTTCTGAATTCGCCACCGGGCCTACCTTCCTAGATCCAAGGCAGATCTAGGAAGGTAGGCCCGGTGGCGAATTCAGAAACTACTTTTTTTATATGCAAAGGTAGAGTGTAATGTCAAAATCCAAGCGAATTCACATCATGGCCAATAGGAATGGACGAGCTCCAAGCGAATTCATTCATTTTGACATTACACTCTACCGATTACACTAACAAAATACATGGGAAATTTCTCAATTCGCCACCGAGCTTACCTTCCTAGATCTGCCTTGCCTAGATCTGCCTTGGCGCCAGTGATGCCAGATAATCTCCGCTAAAATTCCCACAGAAATTGGAAAAAAATCCCTAATTTCCCACATTTTAAATTAAAAAATCCCACAAAATTCCCACCGAATTTAAAGCATCTATTTCAGTAATATAAGAATATATAACAGGCAAATACAGTTTTTTTAATTGTTAAAAGCATCATTTGTACAAATTATTTGCATTGTGCAAGTGGATATGATTTTTGTTGATTTTAAAGTTGAAGCAATTGATATTTTTGGATTGAAAGGCAACTCTTACTTTACTTAATGATTATCACGGCGCTTGCAGGGAATAGTCGTGCGATTGACAATGACATAGTGTTGCCAATGTTCACATTTTACTCAGCAAATTTTACATTAGTGGTCTTCATATAAAGTGATGAAGTATTAAATTGTTAAAGTTTATCTGCATTCTTACATGAAAGCACCTTCTTGTCAGCTGTCAACTTGATTAATAAATAAAAAACAATAAAATAAACAAAAAGTGCATACATTGTTTGGCTTTGTTTCTTATTAAACTAGCAACTAGCTGTCAAGTAAATGAAAAGAGAAAAACGGAAGGAATTACGCTCATAAAGGCGAAACGAACAGAAGTACAAGAAACGGAAAAATAGTAAAAATCAGCCATTAATAATTTTCATGAAATTTCATTTTCATTATTTCTATTTTAAAATGCGATTAATGACATTTGAACAGAACAACAACATCAAGAAACATATGAAAACGGAAGTAAATATCCTTAGTTAGATAATTCTTGTCTATAACTACACCATTTCCAGATGGATTTTAGAAAGCGTCAACTGGATTTTGGAAAGGGGAAATTGGATCTTAGAAATGTCAATTGGATTTTAGAAAGGGGAAATTGGATTTTAGAAATGTCAATTGGATTTTATAAAGGGGAAATTAGATTTTAGAAATTTCAATTGGATTTTAGAAAGGGGAAATTAGATTTTAAAATAGCCAAATGGATTTTAGAAAGGGAAAATTAGATTTTAGAAATGTCAATTTGATTTTAGAAAAGGGAAATTGGACTTTAGAAACTGTAAATTGGACTTTCGAAAATTTATATAATTATTAATTTATACTTTCATACGCAATAAAGAATTTCTATTCGAAAAATTCTGTGTAAAATTTATTTTAAACGCACATTCTGAAATCCAATTCACGCTTTCAAAAATCCAATTTTGTTTTCTAAAATCATTTTAACGCTTTCTAAAATCCAATTGACATTTCTAAAATCCAATTTCCCCTTTCTAAAATCCAATTGACATTTCTAAAATCCAATTTCCCCTTTCTAAAATCCAGTTAACGCTTTCTAAAATCCATCTGGAAATGGTGTAGTTAATAAGAAACGAACCTTTTGTTTTTAAACATTTTGAAAATATTAATTGAAATATTCAATCTCTACAATTTACCAAAAGTGAAATAAAAGTAGTGCTGTCAGCATGGCAACTCTTTCCACTACGAATATCACTGTTGTTGTTGTAGTCGTTCGACTAAATTGTCTCAAGTGTGAATACGTAGAAGGGCGCCTTGCTGATCAAGCAGTTGTACAACTGTTTCAGTTGGAATGAAATTGGGCTGCAAATCCAACTGTTTCAGTTGTACAACTAATTGAATGTAGTGTGAATGCTTCCATACATTCCCATGCAAATCAACATTCGACTAAATCGATTGAGTCGCAAGTGTGTATAGGCTCTTATTATCCGACTCCTTTTTGCATTGCATAAGTTAACGCGAAAGCGTGTGTATTCATACACTGAATGGGAGTTTTTGAGATGTGAGATGTGCTTATTTTAAGTTATACTATAAATTATACATATGTAGGTATGTAAACAGTTCTGCAACCAAAAAATCCCTTTTTTTATATGGACGACAACAAAATGTCCCTTCTTTCCCTCTTTAGAAATTTTGCAGTAAAATATCCCTCAAAAAGGGGAATTTCCCTCAATCTGGCACCACTGTTTGGCGCTAGCATACACGCGTAGGCAAGGCTAATTTATAGAAGGTTAACCTACTAAACAGCTGATTGCAAACTTTTTTCTATTTTTATACTCAGCTGTACTAGTACACAGAGTATTATAGTTTTAATCACATAACGGTGGATTGTAACAGAATGAAATAATCGAGATAGATATAGACTTATATATATCAAAATGATCAGGGTGAAAAGAGAAATCGATTGAGCCATGTCCGTCCGTCCGTCCGTCCGTCCGTCCGTCCGTCCGTCTGTCCGTCCGTCCGTCCGTCCGTCCGTCTGTAAACACTCTAACTCGCGCAAAAATTGAGATATTTTGATGAAATTTGGAACGCAAGTTGGTATCGAGACTGGGACGGTTGGTATTGAAAATGGGCGAAATCGGACCATGACCACGCCCACTTTTCCTATATAGAAAAAATCGGAAATTTGGTATCTCAGCCACTAATATAGCTAGAGTTTTAAAATTTTACCCACGTATTGAGCTCGGGCCCTTATGAAGAAATTTGATGAAGTTTTGGAAAATGGGCGGTGCCACGCCCACTTATTAAGGGTCAAACATTGAAAGTTTTATATGTCATAACTCAGAAACCGTTGAAGATATATCGATGAAATTTGGTACGCGTAATTTGCTTACATAGACAAATGTTTTGACGAAAAATTATCAAAATCGGTTTACGGCCACGCCCACTTTTATATATGTGTATTATAAAGTGACCTAATAAAACCATTTTAAGCGATATCTCTGTCAAATATAAAGATCTATCATTGAAATTTTGTCGCATGAGTCCAACTATGGACATAAAACAAAAAACACAAAAATTTTGGAATATGGGCGGTGCCACGCCCACTTATTAAGGGGCAGACATTGAAAGTTTTATGAGTCATAACTCAGAAACCGTTGAAGATATATCGATGAAATTCGGTACGCGTAATATAATTACTTAGTCAAATGTTTTGGCGAAAAATTATCAAAATCGGTTGACGGCCACGCCCACTTTTATATATAGGAAATATAAGGGGGCCTAATAAAAACATTTTAAGCGATATCTCTGTCAAATATAAAGATCAATCACTGAGATTTTGTGGCAGGAGTCCAACTATGGACATAAAACAAAAACTACAAAAATTTTGGAAAATGGGCGGTGCCACGCCCACTTATTAAGGAGCGAATATTGAAAGTTTAATAAGCCATAACTCAGAAACCGTTAAAGATATATCGATGAAATCTGGTACGCGTGATATATTTACTTAGCCAAATGTGTGGACGAAAAATTACCAAAATCGGTTGACGACCGCGCCCACTTTTATATATGTGTATTATAAAGTGACCTAATAAAACCATTTTAAGCGATATCTATGTGAAATATAAAGATAATTCATTGAAATTTTGTGACATGAGTTTTACAATAGACCGGAAACAAAAAATAAAAAAGTTTGGAAAATGGGCGTGGCACCGCCTCTTTTTAGACAAAGGGATATATGAGATTTCTTAGCCTTTAACTCGACAAATAATTGAGATATTATGACGAAACTTGGTTTATACACTTTTATAACATGTGTTAATAGACACGCAAAAATGTATTGAAATCGGTTTATGACCACGCCTACTTTTTAACAAAGATATTTCTGGAACACCCTTTTGGAATTTGTAACGTGAAGTCTTTGTAACTAAAAGTCATAGAGGGATGAAATTTTGCACTAACAATAATATTTGTATGCTTATTTGGATGATTGATATAAATTTTGAAAATGGGCGTGGCTGCGCCCTGTTTATGCAGCACTCGTTTCATATAAAATACACCCTATATCGAACAAACGCAAACAAACAATGAAAGCATACAGCTGAGTATCTAATGTTCGATTGCACTCGAACTTAGGCTTCCTTACTTGTTTTTATTCATATTGTGATGCTTATGTCAAACTTATGTCAATTTTGATCTTGACGCAATATGATTTCTACAATGGCGGGCTATGATTTTGACAGAAGCATCACAGAATACACAAACAATTTACATGGAGTGTGTATGTATGTATGTCCGTATATAGTACTGCAAAAACCTTCTATAATTGAACCATGCGCGTAGGTTTGTTTTCATTGGACAGCTGTTTTCATAACAGCCATGATACAAGAAAGAAGGTAGTGTAAACGTCAAATTTTTTCCACCATATTAGCCACCTGACAATTATATGGATTATGACATTTCGTGCTGCCATACTCAATGCTAAAAATCTTCCATTTATGTTATTTTTTATTTCCATGGTAACCATGGTATCGATTGTAACAGAACGAATTTTTTCAATTTGAATATTGATAAATGTAAATAAAAATACGTACATTTACGTGTTATATTCTTCATAATATCAGATCACAAATAATTATATAAAAAATAAGATTTATTCTTAAAATAAGTTGCGGCAAGTTTGTGGAATATAGTACATACTATAAACGAAAGTTAAATATATAAAATAACATATTTTTGTAGTCTCAATTTGGCTCGCCGTGCAACAAAATAGTTGGTATTATCGGTGAGCTTTAATCAGGGACTTGTAACTCGTTTCGGTTTCGGTTTCTGTTGCACAGCTAAGTAACGAAACTGAAATTGAAACAAAACTCCTTTGTAACAAAAGTCGTAACAAAACTCCGAAACAGTTCCAGCAGAAACAAAACCTGTAACGAAACTAAATTAATTTTGTTCCTTGTAACAGAAACAGAAACAAAACTCCTTTGTAACAAAAGTAATTTGGTTTCGAATTTAGTTTCTATAGTTTAATGTTTCTTGGAACAGAAACGCCAGAAACGCAAGTTTCGTTTCGTTACGAGCTTTGTTACAAGTCCCTGGTTTTAATACCGGTAGAATTCCGTTTTTATACTGTTATGGTATACGCATTCTATACGAGTGGAGCAGCAATGCATGGCGGTCGGCATGATCTAGGGTTGCACTGTGGCTAGTCATTGTCGGCTGGGCGGGGTTCTTGCCTACATTGCTGTCCTGCGCCATAAACAGAAAAAATTCATATCATGCCTTTTCAAACCAAAACGAGTAAAATCAAACGAAAACAACATCCGGTTTTAGCCGGATGCCACGGACGGACCGTTGAAAAATTCAAAAATTCAAAAGATAACCCGAAAAAAAATCAAATTCAAGAGGCCAGGCATCAGTTAAATTTAAATAAATGCAAACCGAGGGAAAATGTCGTTAAAATTTGGATATGAATTTTGAACGTACATATGTACGTTAAAGTCAGACGGACGTTAGCAAAACATTTAAACCGAAATTTAAATCGGACGGAAATACTGACAATCGACGGAAAAATTTGAAAATAGATAATCGGACGTTATATTTAAATAATCTCGGACGGAAGAGAAAAGATTTAGAAATTTAAATTTGAATACACGTTGAAATCAAAAAAAACTGTCAAAGTGAATTTGAATTTGAATATACATATATATCGCGGAAAAAAATCGTTAAATTTGAATTTAATTTGAATCAACCGGAAGGACCGGTTATTAACAGGCATCTGAAAATACATAAAAGAAGCTGAAATTTAAAATATATGAACAATCAAAAAAAAAAGTTAAAGGCCGAACTCACAAGGGGGTGGCGTTGCCGATGTTGTTGCAGCGCCGGTGCGTTTTTGTCCCACCCTAATCCATGGTTACTGTCGCACCCGAATACCAGTAACCCCTTACCTGTGTTGCGCCGCCGGTGTTGTTGCAGCGCTGGTGCTTTTCGACCCACCCTCATCCATGGCCATCGGTGCACCTTAAATTCGATGACCCCATAATTATTATGCGCCGCTGGTGTTGTTGCAGCGCCGGTGCTTATCTACCCACCCTCATCCTTGGTCATCAGTGCACCTATATTTCGATGACCCCATACCTGAAAATCCCTATGCCTTTTTAAATTAGGGTAGTCAACATTCCCATTTTAAATTTATAATATTTATTTACATTATTTTGTAACGTTCATTCAAAAAAAAAATTATTTTTATAATTCATATACATACTAGCGTATATTTAGGTGCATTAACTATTCATTGTATCTTAAATTTACGGAAGAGAAGAAAAAATAAATTCCGTTTTTCTCTCGGAAATTTTTAATTAATCATACATATGTAGATTTGAAAATAGACGTTTGGAGGGAAATATCGCTGGGTTATAGTTCTTATATCTTATTATCGGTTGGCCTTTATATTGTTATTAACGATTATTTAGTTGAGCAATTTGAAGTTTACGCTTTGCTATTACTGTTTCCCTTCTACTTCTCTGTATATATATAAGGAGATATTTCTTTTTTTTTTTCTTCTTTCCGGTTCTTCTTATTCAAAAAAAAAAAATCCCTTTTCCTTTTTTTTTTATTGTTTTTGAATATAAATCCCTTTTTCTTTTCTTATGTATATTTCTTAAATTTCTAATCCGCCTCACTTATCTTAAATACCCAAATATTTAGTTTGACAATGTTCAAAACACTACATATACACATATGCACGTATTACTAAATATGGGCATCGGGAAAAGTTGGGTGTTGATGTGAAATTATTCTCGGCTGATCTGAACTAAATTGTTCCATGCTGAACACACGCGAAATTCTGGCTAACCAAAAAGGACATTTTACTACCTCTTCACTATAGCGTGCTACGCCATACCCACACCGGTGATACATACATATGTGTATATACATAAGCGGATTTACAGAGGAAAATTTAGCAATTAAATTAGCTGACATACATATGTAACTACCTATTTTACAGAAAAAAAAGAAAATTGTCATCCCTTTGGGACTCACCGCCCGTTGCGGTGCACCTTTAGTGGTGGTGTCACCGATCTGCTGTCACTGTTGGTGTTGCTGGGCCACCATGTGAGACGCTGTTGGTGTTGTGGCAAAATTCTTGTTATTGTTGCTGTTGTCAGTTTTCAATTCCCAATCTTCCTCGTTATGCGCTCGGTAATAGGCGGGCGTATCGCTGCTTATTTCTGGTTCTGTTGCGGTTGCATTCGACAAATGGGTTTTACTTATTATTACCAATGAGTGATTCAGATATGTATGTACCGGTATAAGTCAAAATCGTTTAACTAGCTGATAAACCTTTTTACATGTAGGATTTTGCACGTTACTTGATTTTCCTTCTATCTCATAAAATATGAACGTTTTCATGTACACAGATGTGTCTGTATATGGAAATTGATTTTCCCCACCCGGCAACTGAAAAGTTATCCAATGCAATTATTTTAACAATTCGATTTCACATGTACTTTGGCACAGCTGACACGCCAATGCATGTATGTTTGTTTGAGTGGATGTATAATTGAGTCACTAATTCGCACCATAAAATAAGTATTTTGCAATAATTTGCGATTAAAAAAAATTACATAAATTGTCCACAAAAGCTTCAATTTTCGTTGCGATTCGCCTTGCTTGTAGTGTTTTTTTTAATTCCATCAATTTGCTTGCTGTTCATTATGTTAAATTCTTTCACAAATCTTAGTTATTTCATTGAATATCGTACAAAAAAAATTATTTGTCAAAATGCTGAATAAAAATTGCAGCCGAAGAACCGAACGAATAATCACCAGTATCGTGCCTATTACAAGCGTCCCGTTTGCTTTCGTATCACCATCTAGCATAGTGTATAGCATACAGTGAAATGGCTCTGGGATGCGTAGTCGAAATTCGATAAAAAAAAAGACGATAAGTCATCGAAAAATTTCAAAATCGGGGACAGATTGGTATGGCGGCGACTTCCGGGGGTACAGATTGGTATGGCGGCCGGATGTGGTTGTTGTAAGAAAAGGGACCATAATGACAAGGTCGTAGCAATCAAGACAGAAACGCAATTCCGGAATTGGGAATTGAAAAAACCAATTCATAATTCCGAAAAGAATTTAAGGCTGAGTTCCTAAAACGCAATTCCCGGTGATAGCGTAAACGCCAGCTATTCCACGAATAACATATGCAAGAATGTAAAATCAACAACCTACAAAACAGAAAGAAGAAGAGCAACTTCTATTGCTTTCACCATCGTTATTGGGCCATAACAGCAACCCTGAAATCAGCTGAGCACAGCTGTTCGACCTTTTTAACACACATCCCAGAGTCAAGTCACTTGTATCCATTCACAATGCCATCTAGTGCCGTGTGCATAATAGTCGCTAGGGACACGAATTTCGATACGATACGATACCAAATCGATATTTTTTTCATTTGATACCGATACTTTTTACTCGATTCTTTTGCAACGATATTTTTTGGTATCGAGTACTTCAACCACGATATCGAACAAATGAGTACATTCAGTGATGGAAAATTAAAAGTGTGTCATATTTGTCCAAAAAATTGTGCAACGCAAAATAGTGCTGAAAATCGGTCGAGTGTGCAGAAGTGACAAGCTGCTTCCTAAAGGGCCGAAAAATGCCCAAGCACGAGTAATTTTTTAAATCACATTTTAATTGCAGGTTTGGGCTACTTCGTAAGGTTTTTTGTATGAAGTTACCCAAATCTGTTTATTGATTTTAACATTAATCGAGGCGCACACTTACCACCGAAACTTGCTTACAATTTGCAATTACCATGCGATAGAAATAATAATAACTGGAGATATAGGATTATATATTTTTCATTTTCATACGATAATTTGACGTTTGCAAATAAAAAATCGTCATTTCAGCGAAAAAGTCGTCAATATGTTTTTTTCTTTCTCACTTTACTAAAAACACGTTATAAACAAAAAAAGGGTCTGTTTTCCATTAATGCCCATATGACACTACATTTTTTCCTGGTATTCTACAAGGTTTTTTGTGTGGAAGAGATGGTCTAATACAGTTTTGTGTTGGTGCAAGGGAGTAAGCTATGTTGGAAAAAAAACCAACGAAATACCATCTAGGCGGTTAAAAACCAATGAGCCAGCTTGTATTACGATCGATAGGTTTTTTGACATTCGGCACTTTTTTCTGACAATTGTTTCAATTTGACAACTATAAAATAAATTATTTTTAAAATATAAAATATATGTAAATACAAATTTTAAATTTGCCTCTTGTAAGCTTCTGCTTTGGCCGTAAGGGGAAAGAAGTCCGGTAGAAAAATCATACAGAGCAATGGCTTCTCTTTATAACATGGAATCCACAGCTATTCTGCCACTTGAGTTTCATCTTTTTTTTTTGTTTCGATAATTTAAATTGAAATTTCCCAAAAAATTCAATGATGGATACATATAATCTCAATGAATTGTTAATGTTATTTAGGATATTTATTTTTTAAAATACTAAATATTTTGCTAATATCTTTTTACAACTGTGATTGCATTAAAAACACCTTTTGTTTTGTTAAAGCTGTTGGTTTGTAAAAAATGATTTCAAGAACTTAATAAACTTGTATACTTTTTTTAATCAGCTTGAATTATTCTTATGAGTTGGAAAAGGATTTATGTACGTCAAAATCAAAACTTTGGAACCAGCCATGGCATACTATGCCATGGAACTAGCACTAATACAGCGATATGCGTATGCCTCAGTATGCAGTTTTGTTGCGGTTTTGGTAACTTTCTAGAAGACGGTGCAACTTTAAACCGTTTCAATAAATATCTTTTAAATGTGGAAAAATCTTTTATCTCCGCTTTCGAATTCATAATCTAGAGGTCAGAACGCGTCGATTGGTACCTCTTTTAACTATTTTAGAGGAAATTTTAAGGTTGCACCTTCTAGAAAATTACCGCTTTCGATACCGATACTTTGAGTATCGAGTAGTTTAGTTTCGATATTATCGGGTTCGCGATTCTTTTTAACCGATATTTTAAATGAGTACCAGATCGATGCTTTTGATTCGATATCGTGTCCCTAATAGTCGCCTGACTTTACGGTTACCCGAATGTCTATATCATGGTATGACGCTAGCAATGACACAAGCGAGATAGAATACGGTTGCCATGATACACAAAAAAAATTACCAAAACTTTCGGAATAAAATGCCTCAAGCATTTTTCCCATGAAACTATTTCAAAATAATCGATTGTATTCGTGCCCTAGAAAATTTGCTACTGTAAAATTCTACTAGTGTACGTTGGGAATACTAATAGACATTGTTGTCTTACGCTCAAATTATAAAAATGGTAAGAGACAGGAATTCTGGTTGATGAAACAATAGTACATGAATAATTAATTAATTTTCTGAGGACTAAGTAAAATTTGAAATTGCATAGAGCGCATAAGAACATTTTATAAAATATGCATTTGAAAGTACCAAGTCACCGAATAACCACGTGTTACGTATTTTCACATTTCGAAGTGTTCATGGCAACCCTGGAAGAACCAGTTTGTCCATCACCAATGCTTGTGCATCTTTTCTCTCTCATGCCAACATGTCGCCATAGATAACTAGATACGAAACTCTTTGTTTCGTGAGAGCGCTGAAAAATGCGCATTTTTTATAACATTTTCCATTGGTGCCACTGCGTAAAAAAGTGAATGTGGGTATTTTAAAATAAAATTTGGGGGTATTTCGGTATTTCTTGCAAATATATAATATTACGTAATTTTTGCTGCAAAATATGACAGTGACTTCGCAATTATACTTTAAATTTGATCTAAACTATAATCTTGAGTATTTAAGATCATGTAAAATGGTTTATATGTTATTAAACCAGTTAATAAAATGCACGCAAGTATTTCATTCAAATTCTGTTTCCAGGCTAAAAAGGAAAATGATATTGTGTTTTCATTGAGAAATCAATTAATATAGCATTAATTTTAAGGCAAATATTTTATATTTATAGTATATCCTACTTCCCATATCTAGATATTTGTTGCATATTTTTCATTAAAAAAGGTAAATATGCAAATAATTCCATTCTCACCCCTTTTCAAACTTTATTATACATTTTTAATTCACTTCTCGATTAATATAATAAGTAATAAAGTCATTTCATGAAATGGTGGCAAATATCCAAAATCCCTCATTTGTTTATTATTTATGGTGGATTTGATCTGGTTTGTGGTATCAGCTGATTTTGCTGTCAGCTGTTTTCCCTGATTCGTCAGTGTTTGAAAGTGAAAAGACAGTTCAGGCCCCCGTGAGAGCAGATAAATTTGAGAGTTTCGCATCTAGTTATCTTTGATGTCGCCATCATTCACTGGAAGTTATTGGGAACTACTAAAAAACTACTGAAATAGTGGTGCTGCCACACAGACAGAATTGAGCAACCGAAATTAACCCGTTTATGATCGATATCAGCATTGATATCGATAGCAAACCATAACAGGCCTGCTTCGCTTCGAAGACCTGACAAGGGAGCGAACAGGAAAAATGGTTTGCCTGTAAGGTTGTTGCGATAATACTCAACTGTTAACTACGTGGGGCACGACTCACCCCTAGATAAGAGTCTCAAATTCTACCACAGCTAACCGGGCAACAGAGGCTCCATCAGGTGATACCAAAAAAAACGTATGCTATATGAACGTGCAATCTAGTAGTGTATGAAAATCCGAGAATAATTGAAAGTCAGGTATAATAAAAAAATTCATTTGGTAAAAAACCAAAACGCGTAAGTCCGGTGTTGCGGTGATTCTCTATTGGCTTAGGCCAGAGAAGCCTACTCCCCCCTAGGAGCCCTCCTCCTAGGTGCCGATCTTGGTCGGTCTTAACAACCTGTCCCCCCCGGCTGATCCAACCCCGCACGCTGGACCCAGGACAGGCGGTCTTGAAAAAGACCCTTGGTCCGCTGGTTTCTCGCCCCCCGGAATGGGCTTTACAAAAAAATTTAATTATTCAGTTTCCTATTTTAAGGCTTCGCGGCCTTAGACATTTTTTTACAGGAGAACGCGTCTAAACTCCGAATACAATCACCCTATCAGCTGGTCTATGGTCCCTAACCTCGCGAAGCTGAAAAAAAACTTTAACAGGAAAATCATCAATACTCCGTTTGAATAGACATTTTTATATTGGAGAACTCGTCAAAACTCCGTAAGGTTAGGCATTTGATATAGGAGAACTCGCCAAAACTCCATAAAACTAGACATTTTAATTTGGGAGAACTCGTCAAAACTCCGTATAAGCAGACCAATTGGAATATGGACTGCTAGATGGTCCACGGTTCCCGGTGGGAGCGCTTGTGATCCACCTATTATTATAACTGCTCGGGGAGAATACTGGGCGAATTGTCCCCGACCGCCAAGACGCCCAGCGGAGTCTTATTGAGGACGGATATCAGAAGCATGGAATCGTCCTATTAATCTCCCTGTTAAGTCTTCTAAGTCATACAGTGCATTGCCAACCTTTCCACGAACTCGACACTTAATATATTTTGGCAGGAATTTCGCGTTTATGCCCTGTTTGAAGTTGCTCAAGGCAAAATTTCTTCTAAATACCTCTTGACCTTCCCTATAGTTCACAAGCCTAGAGCGCTTATTGTAAACCTGCTTGACTCTATCATTTGCCTGCGCTAAGTTTCTACGGATTTGCTCATGGATTCCTGATAACTTGTCAGCTTTACTTACTATCGGTACGCGATCTTCTTTGAGGCTATCCAATTTCTCTAATAACTTATACGCGGATGCGTGTTGGACCATATTCTGACCATATAATGCAAAGTACGGAGAGCACTGAATCGACGTATGAAAATCACTTCTTAAAACTGATAGAATTTCGGGTATATGTTTGTCCCAGTCCGTATGATCCTGCTTATCTTTTAGGAAAATTCTTATCTTGGAAACTATCTCTCTATTCACGCGTTCGGACGCATTAGCTTGTGGGGAATACACTCCTGTTCTTACATGCGTCACACCGTACTTCTCAAAGAACGCTTTCATTTCTTTTGAGATGAATTGTTTCCCATTATCGCTGTGGATATATTCTGGGACCCCTATGGCTGGAAAAATCTCTGTACTGAAGTAGTTCATTACATTGATAGTTGTCGCTCTCTGCATTGGCTTCAGCCACACATACTTTGAAAAATGGTCTAAAATAATAAAAATAAACTGGTTCCTGCGTTTTGATCTAGGATAAGGTCCTAAGAAGTCGCAATATAAGCGCTGAAAAGGTCTCTCTGTAACAAAAGCGCTTCCTATAGGTGGTCTTGACTGCTGATTCGTTGCTTTTACAGTCTTGCAAGTGTCACAATCCTTCACATAATCTCTAACGTCCCTAGCTTGTTGTGGCCAGAAGTATTTCCACCTAACTCGTTCCAAGGTCTTCTGCCAACCCCCGTGATAACTCCTAACCGCGTCATGTGCCATTCGTATTGCTTCCTCCCTAAGTCCTTCGGGCAACCACAACCGCCATAACGAGTCTTCTTCGCTCTCCACACCCTTCCGAAATTTAACCCTTTTAAAAATCAACCCGTCTCTAACACACAAATCCGGGAGAGCCTCACCGTTTACTGTAATTGTTCTGATAAGATCCAGATACTCATTGGCTCTAAATTCGGATGAGTCTAAGTCTATTTCGTAAGGCGCGGGAGATGAAGTCAACTCGTCAACGTCAAAACGCGACAGAGCGTCCGGTACTACGTTCAGGGCCCCCTTACGATGCTGCATTTCGAAATCATATCTCTGTAGTAACAGTGACCATCTAGCTAACCTACCACTAAGGTCTTTTTGCGTCATCAACCATTTAAGGCTTGAGTGGTCCGTGATTATACGAAATGGCAGCCCTTCAACGTAGGGTCTGAAACGCTTGACACTGACAATTGCGGCGAGGCATTCCAGCTCGGTGACTGTATAGTTGCGTTGAGCATTATTTAATTTCTTCGAAACGAAAGCTATTGGATGCTCTGCACCATTATCATCGACCTGGAATAACACGCCTCCTACTCCTATTTTGGAAGCATCACATTGAATGACAAATTCTCTGGAAAAATCAGGTTGAGCTAAGACTGGAGCGGAACTCAGAGCTACTTTAAGTTTTTCGAAGGCTTCTATTGCTTCTGGAGTGAGTTTGAAAGGACCAGGTGACTTACGTAAACAGTCTGTCAAAGGGCCTGCTAAATCAGCGAAATTGGTAATAAATGCCCTGTACCAATTTGCCATACCCACAAATCTGCGAACCTGTCGAGGAGATTTGGGAATGGGGAAATTCTGCATTGCCTCAATTTTCTCTGGATTCACTTTCAAACATCCACTGCCTATAACATACCCTAAGTAACGAATTTCTCTCTGGCAAAATTTACTTTTACTCACATTGATTGTAAGGCCTGCACTCTTCAAGCACCTCGCAACATCTGCTAAAAGTTTGATGTGGTCGTCAAAGTCCGCACTACATACCAACAGGTCGTCCAAATACACAAAAACATGTTCTCGCATATACGAGGGAATTGCTTTGTCCATGAGTCGACTCATTGTTTGCGGCGCGTTACACAGCCCAAAGGGCATAACTTTGTAATGGTACAAGGGTTTACCTGGCACCGCAAACGCTGTCTTCTCTTTTGACGACTCAGTTAGTTTAATTTGGAAGAACGCGTCTTTTAAGTCGATACCACTGATAAAGTGCGTATCCTTTAGACGACTCAATAACCCGTTGATATGCGGCAGCGGATATGAGTTTCTTCGTGACTGCGTTTACCTTCCTAGAATCTATGCAGAGCCTAACTTTACCAGGTTTCCGTACTAGGACTACTGGGCTACACCATGGCGAATTCGACTCTTCGATGACTCCCATTTTCAATAATCTATCAATTTCGCTGTAGGCTTCAGCCTGTCTTGGTGGCGAAAGAGGAAAATGTTTGCTTTTAATTGGGACTGCGTCACCCGTGTCAATGTCGTGCTCCACCAGCTGTGTTTGCCCTAGGCCTAATTTTTCAAACGACGGAAACATATCAATAACTTTTTGCAAATCGTACTTCTGGGATGGAGTCAAATCATGAAAATTGGGACCTTCTTCTATATCTTCCTTTGCTTCTAGGCAAGATACACTTGGAAATATTTCGGGAGCTAAAGCAAATGCTTTCCAAAAATCTACTCCGAAATAGGCTTCCTGGAGAAGCGAAGGAACAAGGTAAAAGGATATAGATTTTGTCGTATTTTTAAAAGTGACAGGCAATGAACTGCAGCCTATTATCTTCCGTTTGTCGCCGCCTGCTGTATATATACATTCATTCATTCCCTTATAGTTGAGATTGTTTTCTTCTAAAAATTTCAAACAGTCCTTACCCAGAATAGAGACGTTGGCTCCTGAGTCCAATAATCCCACTAGTGATCCATTTCCTATCCTCACCCTAATCATTGGTCTTTCATCGTCTGTAAGGACGAGTGTGGTGCTTTCCAAAAGCTTGCGCACCTGGACACGTTTGCTATACCTCTTCCTACACTGCAAAATTTTTTCGGGTGGATATGGTTGGGAATCATTCGTGAAAATATTTGACCTAACCAATTGATAGTTTTGTTCTCTTTCTTCTAATCTGGGTTGGAAAATGGTCTGACAACTAACATTTCTAACTGAAGCTTTCAAAATACGAACTGGCCGAGAATTTGTTTGTGACGAAGTTGGGCCATCTGAATCTGAACTATTTGAGTTATCCGTACTATCAGGGAAAGTTACTATTGGTGTTGGTTGACTACTCGCGGATCTGGCCGAAAGTGGACTAGGCTCAGTACTCGCGACGATTGGCTGGGTATTGACTGAAGTAGGGGCTATAGTCCCGAACGAGTTTCCCCCTCTCTCTTCTCGCTCGGATAACGGTTTCCCTGACCACGGTGGTCGTTGGGACACTTCGGAGTCAACACTCCTCTCTGACCGCATTTAAAACAAAACTGAGATTTAATTGGCTCCTCACAGTATATATAGGAGTGACCCATTGTCTGACAATTCCAACACTTAATCCCTGAGTAGTCTGGCTTACCCATTCGACGATAATTCAACGCTTCTACCTGCGGATCTACTATATAATCTTCGTTTTCGGCCCTACATTCTGGAGCTATGGCACGTGCTTCGTTTACGCTCGGCCTATGGTAATTTGATACTAAGCTCCTGCTCTCTTTCAGCACCTGTTCGCCTCGTCGAGCTACATCGCGGAGGTCATGCAGACTTCTTACATCCGCGTTAAACAACATTAATTTCAAATTACCATTAACGTTGCGTTTGATGATATCAATTAACAAGGCCTCAGACATGGGCTCTCTAAGTCTTGCGTTTAATGCCAGAATGTCCGTGTGGAAAACATCGTATGTCTCATTCACTTTCTGCTTACGTACAGATATTTCCATCATCAGCTCGTGGTCCGTTTTCATTGTACCGAATTCCCGTTTTAAAGAGTAACTCAAAAATGGATAGTTTGCGTTGGAATTTTGTTTGGTAAATAACCAATACCATTCTTCGGCACGTCCTGACAAGAAAAGGTGAAAACTGGCCATAAGCTGATCTTCTGTACACTGCGTGCGCTCACGCAAGGTGTCCAATTTAAACAAAAAATCTGAAACACTACCAGTACCGTCATAAGAAATCTTCCAGTCTTGTGGTTTCACAACCGTATTACTAGGCGTGGGAATAATTGGGTTGTTAACAAAAGTCTGCGCTTGGTTCGGTTGCTGTCTAACATCATCCCTAATATCATGTCTAGCATCACTCCTAACAAAATCCATCGCCGTTTGAGAGGCTGCGACTGCAGCGTTCAGGGTATTCACGTTTTCCCTAATAGCTCTCATCTCTTGGCGTAGCTCTTCTTGTGACGTTTGGAATAGCTGATGCAGAACGTGTACCCACGAATTCAAAGGAGTCACTTCGGGATGGGTCTCATGATTGGAAGCCCTATCGTTGTAAACGTTTGGTTGTAACCGAACCTGTGGTAAAGCGCTAGCCTCGTCTACTGTATTTGTCGCGCCTTGCTCAGGCGGCTCCGGCATATTCCTAATAAGACTGTCTAGATCAAGGATATTTGCACTAGCCGGTCTATCATATTTTTCGGAAGGGTCAGTATTTGGAACATTCCTGGATGGATCGACTGTTGCCTGGGTGACTATTGGAGAATGCATTACTAAAGGTCGGCTCGCTGGGGGTTTCGGAATCGCACCTCTATTTCCTCCTCCTCTATAATGTCCGCCATTACCTCTGAACTTGGAACCACTACCTCTATTCGAATTCCTCGTTTGCCTGCGTTCAGCCGACTGCTGACTATTCTGCGACATTTTTCAAAAAAAATCGAACGCCTGAGTGCTTCAAAAGGAAACAAGGCACGCTTGAACGGTTGTATGAAATCTAAAGCAATTATCTGTTTGAATAAGTCACGTTTGGTGTCAAAGCTCAAATGCAATTATTTGTACCAATTAACGAAATTTAAATCTTTATCTCGATTCAAAATTATGTCACATCCAAAAGAAATAACTTCAGCAATCATTTATAACGAATATTTGCTTTTTAAATCTCCATGCCGGTAAAAATTATGTCATATCCGAAAAAGTAATAAAACTTTAGTTGTCGCGTTTGGTGGAAAAATCAAGCAATAATTGTAATAATTATTTGCGATTCAAAAAAAAATTATCTTAAATTTTAACTAACAATATCGCTCCAAAAAGACTTCGCTTATAAAAAAATATTTGGATAAATAAACGTGTTCATATACGTGTATATGTAAATGTAAAAAGATATACAATGCAAAATATATATATATATATGTTCGTTATTCAATGGGAATGCTGACCTCCCATTATAAAAGGCACAGGTTACAGAATAAAAAAAAATATAAACCCCCTTGAAAAATAAAAACACAAAAAAAATTAAGACAGTGTGTGCCAACTGGTCTCCAGCGCACCAACCGCAATGCAGGGTTGCTCGGAAGCTAAATCCCTGAGACAGGCTGGCTAACTAAAGATAGTTAGCAATAACAAAAAAAAATCTAAATTTGCGAAATACTAACCTATCTCCACCGCAATGAAAGGAACGGTTTCAATCCGCTTTCCCCAGACTTGCGGAGACAGACAATACATCCTTGGGTCTCGGCTCAGCTCATCGCCATGAAGTGGTGCTAAATGTTCCAAGGCACCCAACTCAGGCATGAGATGAACTGAGGCCTGCATCGCATAACAAAAGAAAAGACAAAACAAAAGAAATTTGCAAAATACCCTCCTAATCTCCGCCGCAATGAAAGGAACAGCTAGAGGCTGCTTTCCCCAGACTTGCGGAGATGAAAAGTACTAACTCAGGTCTCAGACCAACCCATCGCAATGAAAGTGGCGCTAGGTGCAACCAACTCAGCCGCGGAATGGCTGAGGCCTAAATTGCAAAAAAAAATCACGAACACAAAAAAAATTAAAAGGACGAATTTTCCTTATGACCAACATCCTTGGCTCCGCCGCAATGAAAGGCACGGTTTGAAGCCGCTACCCCAGACTTGCGAAGAAGGATTGCTAGCTTAGGATCCAGCTCAACTCATCGCAATGAAGGCGGTGTTCGAATTACCACCCCAGACGCGAGATGAGCTAGGCCCCAAAAGAAAAAAAATCCGATACACAAAACTGCACAAAAGACATATTCGGCAAAAAGAAATAAAAATAAATACTGAATCTAGCGGACATGCCCCTCGGACGACAGTGAAAACAAATTTAATATTTAAACTACAAAAAAAATTAAGTGCGTTAAACACTGCCTCTCCGGGTGAAATGCAAAAAAAAACAGACAAAATGACGTTAAGTCTCGTGGAGCCCTGAGCCACTAACAACAATGCCTCTCCAATCATCCCGATCAATCTCATCATCCCGCCGCAACGCAGTGGCGGCTACTGAGGCTGCCAATCTGGGACTTGCGTGAAGATGAAACTTCACTGACCGACCAGAAAACCACTGAAGCCAGCACCCCAGGACACCACGTTTGGTGCCATCTGTTATGGTATACGCATTCTATACGAGTGGAGCAGCAATGCATGGCGGTCGGCATGATCTAGGGTTGCACTGTGGCTAGTCATTGTCGGCTGGGCGGGGTTCTTGCCTACATTGCTGTCCTGCGCCATAAACAGAAAAAATTCATATCATGCCTTTTCAAACCAAAACGAGTAAAATCAAACGAAAACAACATCCGGTTTTAGCCGGATGCCACGGACGGACCGTTGAAAAATTCAAAAATTCAAAAGATAACCCGAAAAAAAAATCAAATTCAAGAGGCCAGGCATCAGTTAAATTTAAATAAATGCAAACCGAGGGAAAATGTCGTTAAAATTTGGATATGAATTTTGAACGTACATATGTACGTTAAAGTCAGACGGACGTTAGCAAAACATTTAAACCGAAATTTAAATCGGACGGAAATACTGACAATCGACGGAAAAATTTGAAAATAGATAATCGGACGTTATATTTAAATAATCTCGGACGGAAGAGAAAAGATTTAGAAATTTAAATTTGAATACACGTTGAAATCAAAAAAAACTGTCAAAGTGAATTTGAATTTGAATATACATATATATCGCGGAAAAAAATCGTTAAATTTGAATTTAATTTGAATCAACCGGAAGGACCGGTTATTAACAGGCATCTGAAAATACATAAAAGAAGCTGAAATTTAAAATATATGAACAATCAAAAAAAAAAGTTAAAGGCCGAACTCACAAGGGGGTGGCGTTGCCGATGTTGTTGCAGCGCCGGTGCGTTTTTGTCCCACCCTAATCCATGGTTACTGTCGCACCCGAATACCAGTAACCCCTTACCTGTGTTGCGCCGCCGGTGTTGTTGCAGCGCTGGTGCTTTTCGACCCACCCTCATCCATGGCCATCGGTGCACCTTAAATTCGATGACCCCATAATTATTATGCGCCGCTGGTGTTGTTGCAGCGCCGGTGCTTATCTACCCACCCTCATCCTTGGTCATCAGTGCACCTATATTTCGATGACCCCATACCTGAAAATCCCTATGCCTTTTTAAATTAGGGTAGTCAACATTCCCATTTTAAATTTATAATATTTATTTACATTATTTTGTAACGTTCATTCAAAAAAAAAATTATTTTTATAATTCATATACATACTAGCGTATATTTAGGTGCATTAACTATTCATTGTATCTTAAATTTACGGAAGAGAAGAAAAAATAAATTCCGTTTTTCTCTCGGAAATTTTTAATTAATCATACATATGTAGATTTGAAAATAGACGTTTGGAGGGAAATATCGCTGGGTTATAGTTCTTATATCTTATTATCGGTTGGCCTTTATATTGTTATTAACGATTATTTAGTTGAGCAATTTGAAGTTTACGCTTTGCTATTACTGTTTCCCTTCTACTTCTCTGTATATATATAAGGAGATATTTCTTTTTTTTTTTCTTCTTTCCGGTTCTTCTTATTCAAAAAAAAAAAATCCCTTTTCCTTTTTTTTTTTTTTTGTTTTTGAATATAAATCCCTTTTTCTTTTCTTATGTATATTTCTTAAATTTCTAATCCGCCTCACTTATCTTAAATACCCAAATATTTAGTTTGACAATGTTCAAAACACTACATATACACATATGCACGTATTACTAAATATGGGCATCGGGAAAAGTTGGGTGTTGATGTGAAATTATTCTCGGCTGATCTGAACTAAATTGTTCCATGCTGAATACACGCGAAATTCTGGCTAACCAAAAAGGACATTTTACTACCTCTTCACTATAGCGTGCTACGCCATACCCACACCGGTGATACATACATATGTGTATATACATAAGCGGATTTACAGAGGAAAATTTAGCAATTAAATTAGCTGACATACATATGTAACTACCTATTTTACAGAAAAAAAAGAAAATTGTCATCCCTTTGGGACTCACCGCCCGTTGCGGTGCACCTTTAGTGGTGGTGTCACCGATCTGCTGTCACTGTTGGTGTTGCTGGGCCACCATGTGAGACGCTGTTGGTGTTGTGGCAAAATTCTTGTTATTGTTGCTGTTGTCAGTTTTCAATTCCCAATCTTCCTCGTTATGCGCTCGGTAATAGGCGGGCGTATCGCTGCTTATTTCTGGTTCTGTTGCGGTTGCATTCGACAAATGGGTTTTACTTATTATTACCAATGAGTGATTCAGATATGTATGTACCGGTATAAGTCAAAATCGTTTAACTAGCTGATAAACCTTTTTACATGTAGGATTTTGCACGTTACTTGATTTTCCTTCTATCTCATAAAATATGAACGTTTTCATGTACACAGATGTGTCTGTATATGGAAATTGATTTTCCCCACCCGGCAACTGAAAAGTTATCCAATGCAATTATTTTAACAATTCGATTTCACATGTACTTTGGCACAGCTGACACGCCAATGCATGTATGTTTGTTTGAGTGGATGTATAATTGAGTCACTAATTCGCACCATAAAATAAGTATTTTGCAATAATTTGCGATTAAAAAAAATTACATAAATTGTCCACAAAAGCTTCAATTTTCGTTGCGATTCGCCTTGCTTGTAGTGTTTTTTTTAATTCCATCAATTTGCTTGCTGTTCATTATGTTAAATTCTTTCACAAATCTTAGTTATTTCATTGAATATCGTACAAAAAAAATTATTTGTCAAAATGCTGAATAAAAATTGCAGCCGAAGAACCGAACGAATAATCACCAGTATCGTGCCTATTACAAGCGTCCCGTTTGCTTTCGTATCACCATTAGGCATGGGTAACACTGCGCTGCGCGGCGCAATTGCGCTAACACCAACCCTGGCGTTATTGCGCTAACTCCGATTTGGGAAATGCGCCAACTCAATATAGCGCCAACCCAATATAGCGCCAACTCAATATTGCGCCAACTCAATTTTGTAATATAAAACCGACTCAATTTCGTGCGCTAACACCAGCACCAATTTAGAGCTAGTGTAAAATGGCGCAACCACAACGCCAATAACAGCACCGTAGTATATGTATACGTATGACACCGTCACAATTATGTATGCTTGATAGTGATCTAAGTGACTCTAATTTCCAGCATATTTTCACAAATATACGGAATATGTTTCCAAATGATTATGAAAATTTAAATTAATTGTGCCCTCGTAAATGTAAGCAGAATTGCGCCAAAAGAAATAAAACGGGGATGGTAAACAGTAACAAGCGAAAAAATGGTATTTATCGATTCTTCCATGACAATTGCGCTAAAGGTGTTATTGCGCCAGTACCGTGAGTTGGCGCCACGAGTGGCGCTGGAGTTATTGTATCAGCGCCAAAAAAATTGCGCCATTACCCATGGCTAATCACCATCTAGTGCCGTGTGCATAATAGTCGCC
The DNA here is from genome assembly GCA_960531455.1 of Urophora cardui. Taxonomy (NCBI): domain Eukaryota; kingdom Metazoa; phylum Arthropoda; class Insecta; order Diptera; family Tephritidae; genus Urophora; species Urophora cardui. Next base: position 2,006,127 of record OY482671.1, on the reverse strand, counting down.
TGACTTTACGGTTACCCGAATGTCTATATCATGGTATGACGCTAGCAATGACACAAGCGAGATAGAATACGGTTGCCATGATACACAAAAAAAATTACCAAAACTTTCGGAATAAAATGCCTCAAGCATTTTTCCCATGAAACTATTTCAAAATAATCGATTGTATTCGTGCCCTAGAAAATTTGCTACTGTAAAATTCTACTAGTGTACGTTGGGAATACTAATAGACATTGTTGTCTTACGCTCAAATTATAAAAATGGTAAGAGACAGGAATTCTGGTTGATGAAACAATAGTACATGAATAATTAATTAATTTTCTGAGGACTAAGTAAAATTTGAAATTGCATAGAGCGCATAAGAACATTTTATAAAATATGCATTTGAAAGTACCAAGTCACCGAATAACCACGTGTTACGTATTTTCACATTTCGAAGTGTTCATGGCAACCCTGGAAGAACCAGTTTGTCCATCACCAATGCTTGTGCATCTTTTCTCTCTCATGCCAACATGTCGCCATCATTCACTGGAAGTTATTGGGAACTACTAAAAAACTACTGAAATAGTGGTGCTGCCACACAGACAGAATTGAGCAACCGAAATTAACCCGTTTATGATCGATATCAGCATTGATATCGATAGCAAACCATAACAATACTCAGCTGTACTAGTACACAGAGTATTATAGTTTTAATCACATAACGGTGGATTGTAACACCATAAAATAATCGAGATAGATATTGACTTATATATATCAAATTGATCAGGGTGAAAAAAGAAATCGATTGAGCCATGTCCGTCCGTCTGTCCGTCCGTCTGTCTGTCTGTACGCACGATAACTCGCGCAAAAATTGAAATATTTTGATGAAATTTGGAATGCAAGTTGGTATCAAGACTGGAACGGATGGTATTGAAAATGGGCGAAATCGGACCATATAGTAAAAATCGGAAATTTTTTATCTCAGTCACTAATAGAGCTAGAGTGATAAAATTTCACGCACGTGTGGAGCTCAGGCCCTTAGGAAGAAATTGGGTGAGATTTTGAATAATGGGCGGTGCCACGCCCACTTATTAAGGGCCAAACATTGAAAGTTTTATATGTCATAACTCAGAAACCGTTGAAGATATATCAATGAAATTTGGTAGGCGTGATATACTTACTTAGGTAAATGTTTGGACGAAAAATTGCCAAAATCGGTTAACGACCACGCCCACTTTTATATATGGGTATTATAAAGTGACCTAATAAAAACATTTTAAGCGATATCTCTGTCAAATATAAAGGTATATCATTGAAATTTTATGGCAGGAGTCCAACTGCGGATATAAAACGAAAAGCACAAAAAATTTGGAAAATGGGCGTGGCACCGCCTCTTTTTAGAAGCAGGAATATACGAGATTTCTGAGCCCATAACTCGACAAATAATTGAGACATTAAGACGAAACTTGGTTTATACACTTTTATAACTTGTGCTAATAGACACGCAAAAATTTATTCAAATCGGTTTATGACCACGCCTACTTTTTAACAAAGATATTTCTGGAACACCCTTTATTTAAATATAATGACGAAACTTGGTGTGTACACTTTTATTAGTTGTGGTAATATATGTTCAAAATTTTAGCGAAATCGGTTGGCGACCACGCCCACTTTTATATATGGGAACTATAAAGGGGCCTAATAAAAATATTTTAAGCGATATCTTTGTCAAAAATAAAGATAATTCATTCAAATTTTGTGGCATGAGTTCCACAATAGACCGGAAACAAAAAATAGGAAAATTTGGAAAATGGGCGTGGCACCGCCTCTTCTTAGACAAAGGAATATACGAAATTTCGGAGCCCATAACTCGACAAATAATTGAGACATTAAGACGAAACTTGGTTTATACACTTTTATAACTTGTGCTAATAGACACGCAAAAATTTATTCAAATCGGTTTATGACCACGCCTACTTTTTAACAAAGATATTTCTGGAACACCCTTTGGAAATTTGTAACGTGACATCTTTGTAATTAGAAGTCATAAAGGAATGAAATTTTGCACAAAGAATAATATTCATATGCTTAGTTGGATGACTGATAAAAATGTTAAAAATGGGCGTGGCTACGCGCACTTTATGCAGCACTCGCTTTATATAAAATACACCGTGTTTTCATCAAACGCAAACAAACAATGAAAGCATACAGCTGAGTATCTAATGTTCGATTCCACTCGAACTTAGGCTTCCTTACTTGTTTTTTTTAATATGTATAAATTGATTTGCTTATACTAAATAAAATATCAAATATTATAAAAAAAGTGAAATTTCAGTGTTTTTAATTAAAAGGCTTGGGAGAAATACAGAAGTAGAGGAATTTTTATTAAGAAGTAAATGAAAACCCATTAAAATTTTCATAAAAAAAATAGTAAATATATTTGTTAATAGACATTCTTACTACACCTCCTGGGAATTGATAAGAGTTTTCGACTTTAATAATTGCATAAATCTCTTTTATTTTTTATGAATAACTCATTATTTTATTTTTTTTTTTTTGAAAAGATTTATTCAATATATTTAAAATGTTAAAATATACTCATTAAATCCGCTGATTTGTTTTGTTGATTAAAATATGTAAAAAACACCATTTCATTTAAAATGTCCAATAATTTGTTCAAATATACCCTCAGCCAAAAACTTTTGATTGGGCAACGCTATCCTAAATTTTTGACTTTGAGTAAGACGTCAATAATCCATATTATAATCAAAAATGACAACGTCAAAGTGAAATGGAACTACCTTGATTGTTTGTATCATGGTTTGACGTACCCATAATCGAACAATTGCATCGATTTTTGCATCATTTTGTAATTGTAGCTTTTCACGCAATTCAGCATATAAACGTGTAGGCTTAATCACAAATGTTTGTATACGCCGTAAAATGTATGAAAATGTTTTAATCATTAGTAGGAAATCAGCCCGTGGTACACCTACCAAACGTTCCAACTCTTCCAGGGCGTTTTCCGGTTCGATGGCATCTTTAGCTGATGCCGGCGTCATTTGACGATGAACGAAATTCAATACGGTTGTAAATATATCATAGGGCAGGGCGTTAATAATTTTCAAACCTTCTCGAGCCCTGGGCAAAGAAAATGATGCATTACTTTTAGAATATATATACAAAGCTTCCACTATTTTGGGAAATTTTTTCTATTAAATATACCTACTTACCTTTCAGTTATCTTTATCCAATGTGCAGCCATTATTTCCACATGTTTCCAGCTCAAAATGCAACGATTGAATGGAAAAGCCAGCGAAAATTTTTTCTGTACATCAAAATGGCGGTGCGCTGACCATGGCGCTGACATCGCGTGGTGTACAGTGCTACCAATTCTCACACATGATGTTACCAGTGTTGTTGAGATGCCATATTAGAATTTGATAAATTAAATGAGTGTAACCTGTAATTTACGTCATATTTCGTAAAGGCTGGTACCCTGCTAGTATTTGGAAGAGCTGTTTATCGTCTATCTCAATCAAGTAACGTCTGGGGCACTTCTAGGCGTTATTCGACAGATAGTCTCTATATGTACAAAAATAAATGTTATTGCTATCGCGTATAAAACTTCTTGGTGTGAATAGAGAAGATATTTGTGTATTGACAACCAAAACAAAGTAAAAACTATTTTTTTCTTAAAGAAACCATGTTCTTCAAAATTTCATTTCGTGTTTTTCCTTGCTAAAATTTTTAGTAAGTTCTCTTAAAATGTTCTAGGTCTTCATAGAACTAAAATGTTTTGGTTTCCTTCTTTTTAGATTCTCTTCGAAAGGAAAATTAATTATCTGTTCCTGAAGGAAAACTTTTGCGCTAACCTACACGTGATATGTACATAACTTTGTGGATGTATGTATGGATCTGTGGTAATAAAAAATAAAGAATTGAGAAAATATATATATGTTTGTACATATTTGCACTTTTATTTAGGTTTTATATAAAGTGAGAAAATAGTAGGAGAATTTATAATTGACGCTTTTGTGTCTCGGAGCTGACACCAAGAAGTTACTTCCGGAAGTGTCTTATTAGTTTATTTGTACTTAAATTTTTTGTCTCTTCCAAACGACACTTGGAAGATACTTCTTGAAGTGTCGATTATGACTCTTTATGGACGTAACGTTAATGGGGAACACTTTTTCCCGAACGAAGATAGGAAAAAGTTGAGAAAGCGATATCTTCCGCGGTTGAATTAAATTTCTTGAAGTTACTTTTTACAGTCTCATTCCCTTTGACGATATCGTGTCCAAAATGTTGTCGTTCGTGTGTTGGTATTATGAATGACGATGGACAAGCAAAACGTAAGCCAAGACGATAACAGCTAATTGTTACGTTGAAAACGTAATAAATTGGTATTCCCAATCACGAACGCGAAAACGAACTGTCAAAATCAAACGATAGGTTCGGAAGTATAGTTTTGGCAGAAAAGTTGAAAACAAGTAAGAGAAAGTAAGTATATTTGGAATATTGTGCAATTTATATTATCAATGTGTGTTTTTATTGTTATTATAGATTGCTAAAAACAAGCACGTAATTTGTTCTGGGATCTAAGAAGGGAGGCGCAGTGCCGAATTCAAAAAATTTTTTTTAGTTAATGGTAGAGTATAATGTCAAAATCAAAGCTAATATACATGATGACCCAATAAGAATGGTCAGAGAGATAATTGCTCTTCTTCTTTCTGTTTTATATGTTCTCAAATTATTATATGTACTTTGTTTTGATTTTACATTTTTCACGTGTTATTCGGGGAATATTTTGTGAAACATAATTTTGTGGCAACTTTCAACGTTTTATTGCAAAATAAATGTCAAATTGTATGACTTTGATGTTTCATTAAATATGACATGCAAGGCGAGTCCCAAGTGAATTCATATTTTAACCAAGGCAAAATACCATTTTGACATTACACTCTATCAATAGGTGTGTGTTTTCTACCCACTAACGTTAATTAACACTAATTATATAGATTTGGCAGAAAAGTAATGAAAATAAGCTAACTGCAGTAACAAACATGAATCAACAAATAAGAGATTGTGCATTCAGCGGTCCCGCTAGGCGTTCATTCAAAATTTGACAGAATCAGCTGATTTAGTGACGTATTAACATAAATTCTCTTTCACCCAGTTTCGTTTCCGGTTTTCTAATAACTAAAGATTGTGTGCGGTAAATGTGATATGTGTATTAAAAAACTATTTTAAATAAAGAAAAATGAAGTACCGCGTATTTATTTGTGTGAATAATAGTTCAATAAAGGTATTTTTTGCCTGTTTGGAATTTTTTTTTTCTGGTCGATAACGCAGTTGATGACGTACTAACCAAAATGAACCCAGTTTCACGGATGAATATTTTGCTGAATATGGCTGAGAGCACAATCTTCTTTATTTGATTCATGAGTAACAAATTATATGAACTCGCCACTGCGCCTACCTTCTTGAACGATGAATCATATGAGCCATGATTCAAATAAAGAAGATTGTGCACTCAGCGATATTCAGCAAAATATTCATCCGTGAGACTGGGTTCATTTTGGTTAGTACGTCATCAACTACGTTATCGACGAGAAAGAAAATTTGCAAACATGCAAAAAATACCTTTATTAAACTATTATTCACACAAATAAATACGCGGCACTTCATTTTTCTTTATTTAAAATAGTTTTTTTGTTATGGTATACGCATTCTATACGAGTGGAGCAGCAATGCATGGCGGTCGGCATGATCTAGGGTTGCACTGTGGCTAGTCATTGTCGGCTGGGCGGGGTTCTTGCCTACATTGCTGTCCTGCGCCATAAACAGAAAAAATTCATATCATGCCTTTTCAAACCAAAACGAGTAAAATCAAACGAAAACAACATCCGGTTTTAGCCGGATGCCACGGACGGACCGTTGAAAAATTCAAATATTCAAAAGATAACCCGAAAAAAAATCAAACTCAAGAGGCCAGGCATCAGTTAAATTTAAATAAATGCAAACCGAGGGAAAATGTCGTTAAAATTTGAATATGAATTTTGAACGTACATATGTACGTTAAAGTCAGACGGACGTTAGCAAAACATTTAAACCGAAATTTAAATCGGACGGAAATACTGGCAATCGACGGAAAAATTTGAAAATAGATAATCGGACGTTATATTTAAATAATCTCGGACGGAAGAGAAAAGATTTAGAAATTTAAATTTGAATACACGTTGAAATCAAAAAAAACTGTCAAAGTGAATTTGAATTTGAATATACATATATATCGCGGAAAAAAAATCGTTAAATTTGAATTTAATTTGAATCAACCGGAAGGACCGGTTATTAACAGGCATCTGAAAATACATAAAAGAAGCTGAAATTTAAAATATATGAACAATCAAAAAAAAGTTAAAGGCCGAACTCACAAGGGGGTGGCGTTGCTGATGTTGTTGCAGCGCCGGTGCGTTTTTGTCCCACCCTAATCCATGGTTACTGTCGCACCCGAATACCAGTAACCCCTTACCTGTGGTGCGCCGCTGGTGTTGTTGCAGCGCTGGTGCTTTTCGACCCACCCTCATCCATGGCCATCGGTGCACCTTAAATTCGATGACCCCGTATCTAAAATCCCTAATGCCTTTTTAAATTAGGGTGGTCAACATTCCCATTTAGATTCTAACAATTTATTTAAAATTCATGATTTATAAATGTTCATCAACAAAAAAGTGCTTATGTATATACATACATATGTATACGTTCTACATATTATTTTATAATTTTAGGTGGCATACGCTTAAAGTAAACATTAGGACTGAATAATTTAATAATGCTGGTAATGCCAAATCTTTTGTTTATTTTTTTTTTGAAGAGTATAAAAAAAATGCAAAGGAAAAAGGAGTCTCAGAAGGAAGTTATTCTTAGTTATTTCTTTTATATAATATTATTTAAGGCCTTTAGTAGTTATTCGTTTTATTTAATTTATAGGTTCTTATAGTTCACGCTTGTCTATTTATATTTTCCTACAAAGTTCTCCCCCCCCCTTCTGTCTTACTTATTTTAGATCGTTATTTTGCATTACAATTATGTATACGGCATGTATGTATGTATAGCTTTCCTTTAATCAATTTCGTTAAGTAAGTGAGGTATATATACATATATACATATATATATATATATATATATATATATATATCAATGATGCCCAAACACATCTTACGGGCGAGCAATGTCATAATTTAAAGAAAAAAAAATTTTTTTTCTATATGTTTGTTTTTGTAGTTTTTTACAACTTCATTGACATCTCGATAACCCAGTAGAAAAATTAGGACACAAACCAGACTGATGATCGAAATTAACTAAAAATCCAACTTTGTATTTATGTTATGCAAACAAAGCTATCGAATATGCATTGGAATATATATATACATTTTTAATTAATAAAATTAATATTAATATTTATAAATAAATAATTAATTAATATTGAAAAGTGGATTGGTTTTAGAAAGCTTAAAAAACATCTTTAATACGAGATTTATGGACTTTGGCTACAATTACTGAATTTACTAATTAATTTTCAATGCCCTCTAAATTTTTCAAAATATATAAATAAATAATTAATTAATTATTAGTGTGACAAAATTATTATATATATTTTCGTCAATGTTTTTAGTACATATAATTGCGAAAGTGTATTTTCAAAATTAAAAATTGTAAAATCAAAACACAGAAACCGGATGTCAGACAAACACCTCGAGTCGCTTTTGCAACTATCAACCACAAATGTTGAAATAGACATGGATAACATTATCGAAAATATGAACGAATCAAATTAGTATATATATGTCGTCCCCTCAATATAACAATAGCGTATAATTTTTTTTGGGTTTTGAGAAAATCGAGTTTAAAGTTTTTGTCAAATCAAATATCTATTAAATTTTTGAACAAGAAATTATACACCATTTTTTCCAATGACATTTTGACCCACTTTGTGGAAGTAGAATTTGACGAAATTTTGACCAGACATAGAATCAATGATGGAGATTCTAAATATGCAATAAAAAAATATTGGCGTATGAGCACATACGCTATTGTTATATTGAGGGGACGATGTATATATCGACGGCTGAGAATAAGATCGCCCTGTTTCAAAATTTGTTTCAAAAACGCCCTATTCCAAAAATTGTTTGAATAACGTCCTATTACAAATTTTGCTTCAAAAACGCCCTATTTCAGACAATTATTCAAAAACGCCCTATTTCAGAGAAACATATATGGAATTTTCTCTGAAATAGGGCGTTTTTGAAGCAAAATCTGAAATAGGACGTTATTCAAACAATTTTTGGAATAGGGCGTTTTTGAAACAATTTTTGAAATAGGGCGATCTTATTCTCAGCCGTCTATATGTACATACATGCATATATGTATGTCCCACATTTCATTCTTTTCATTGCTGGGTTGTATCTGTTCGAATCAAAATAAAAAATTGTTTTTTTATTTCCATAGAAACGTTTCGGGAGTATACAAATTTTTTTCCTATGCTCGCCTATGCTCGCCATATACACAAATTTCTTATGGAAGTGTATAGGCGAGTAAAATCCTATACTTACGAGCATTACAAAAACAAAATGTGTATGCGAGCATAGGGCTTGGGCATCTATGATATATATATACATATATATATATCTGGGGTGTTTACCCACACAGCATTGAAATGACTAAACTTAAATAAAAAAAGTCAAAAGAAAGTCTGAAATTTGTATCATAAATGGTTGTGGGTATATGGACAACCGTAATTAATGGAGAATGGTTTTAAACTTGATCGTTTACAATCATGCCCCTTTTCCAATTAAAACCTCAAAGAAAAGTGCTGGTTGGGTATGCACACTCATATTGCCACACATACACGTACATATGTGCATAAATACATACATATATTTCACAAAATTAAGGCAAGCAAAGATTTCCTTTTTTTCTTCTTTTTTTTTCCCATTAACTATTTAAATACAAAGATATACATATGTCCGATACATCCGGGGCCTGACTCACCGCCCGTTGCGGTGCACCTTTAGTGGTGGTGCCACCGATCTGCTGCCGTTGTTACCACCTGTAGCCCGTTGTTGTTGTTGTTGGGCGCCTTATTTTGATGGTGCCTGTTTGTTGTTGCACTGTGGCACTTTCCTAGTACTGACCGTTGTTGCCGTGGCTGTTGGTTGTTGATGTGATGCAGGGTAATATAGCGCGCTGCTGTTGTTGGTGTGGCGCCTTATCGTTATGTGCCGCTACCGTTTGATTCCTGAGCGCCGCTGTTGTCGAGGCGCTATATAGCGTCGCGCCTGGGTTTAGTGGTGACGGTAATTGACGGGCGCTGCGCCGGAAGCGTCGTCGCGGTACCTTCCTTGGGGTTTGGTTGTGGTGCGCCGTATTGCAGTGAGCTGCTGTCGTCACCCGGTTGCTGTGCGCCGCTGAGTCTATAGGCTTTGCGTCACGCTTGGTTGGTGCTATGGTGTACGCCCGGTGTGGATAATTGCGCCTTAGCGTCGTTGCGGTTGTTGCGGATGCACCCCGTTGTTGTGCGCCGCTGTGGTTGATGCGCTATATGGCGTGGAGCTGGTATGGTTGAAGATTGCTGATGATTTTGGATAAAGTTAAGTTGGTGTTGTTGTTGTTGCTTCAAAAGAGTCTTATAGTTTATTCTGGCTGTGATTGTGCAAAAAAAATACGTTTATTTTCTTTCTTCTGATTTGCTATTTTTGATTCATATATTATGTATTCTTTTGTAAGGCTGAAAGCACACAACCGAAGCACAATAAGGCACAGAGATGATGGGATTGCACTTTTGGGGTTTTGTGTCCTTTTTTTTCTTAAAATTATAATTTATCAAAACTCTGTAGTTCGTTATTTTGTCTTTAGTTATCCTCCACATCACCTACAAGGCATTGCTTACGTGCATTTTTTTTTTTTTTTTTACATTTTACGTGCTTATTAATTTTTTTTTCTTTTTTTGCTTCACCACACTAACTCTTCTAACCCTTTTTTGAATAATAATGTTTTTATGTTTTTTTCTTTTTAGGCGGGTAAAACCGGCTTTTAACACTTGGTTATAACTTATTATTCAATTGTTTCCTTTTTATGAGGCTACAATTTTTTTTCTTTGAAAAGCACCACTAACACCAACCGAAAACCTTGACTCACTATCCCCAACTAACTGACTCTGTACTAAATTTTTTCTGTTCAAGCGTGCCTTCCACCTTTTTATCTATTCAGTTTGGAAGAGTTCCGTTTTCTTTCCATATAGCCTGCAGTGGTGTAGTGACGTGTGCATAATAGTGGCGTGACTTTACGGTTACCCGAATGTCTATATCATGGTATGACGCTAGCAATGACACAAGCGAGATGGAATGCGATTGCCATGTTACACAAATAAAAATACCAAAACTTTCGGAATAAAATGCCTCAAGCATTTTCCCATGAAACTATCTCAAATTAATCGATTATATTCGTGCCCTAGTAAATTTGCTACTGTAAAATTCTATTAGTGTACGTTGGGAATATTAATAGACATTGTTGTCTTACGCTCAAATTATAAAAATGGTAAGAGACAGGAAAATCTGATTAATGAAATAGTATGTTTGTTTCTTATTAAACTAGCAGCTAGCTGTAAAGTGAAATGAAAAGAGCAAAACGGAAAGAATTACGTTCATAAAGAGTGAAATGAACGGAAAATCAAGAAACGTTCTGCCAGCCCAAACCTGGCTAACTATCCATAACTAGCCAATAAGAAACAAACATATTAAAATTATGTGGTAAATAATTATTTAATTTTCTGTGAACTATGTAAAATTTAAATTTGTATGGAGCGCATAAGAACATTTTATAATAGGTGTATTTGAAAGTACTAAGTATCCGAATACCCACGTGTGGCGTATTTTCACAGTAGCAGGTATTCATGGCAACCCTGAAAGAACCAGTTTCTCCATCACCAATACATGTGCATACCTCGCCATTGGAACGATTGTTAAGGTTGAGATGGGAAATTTGAGTTAAGCTTTCCCCATGAAAGGCCTACTTATAGAGGTTGGCTCGAAAGCTTGCCTATTTGCAAATAAGAAAAATTTTCATGCAATCTATATAGATTGAGATCTGGAAATTACAGCAAAACCATATAACCATCTAGAAGAATAAAAAGAAATCAATGTAAACTTCGGATACAATTACTTATTTAAAATTTGTTTAGACTCTTAGTGGAGGAAGAGGAGAATTAATTACAGGATTTTAAAAAAAAAGGTTACATTTAAGATATCTAGTAACTGAATAAGAAAATACAAAACGTTAGAACACCACCAGTGGTGAATGAAATTTACTCGAACAAGGAAATGGCTCCTGTCAAAAAAAAAATTGTCAGCTGTTGCCATCGAGACAACCTCATAAATCACCCTCGTCTCGCAGTGCGGCCACCTATTACACTAGCCCATAGCTCAAACATACAGGGTCGATGCGAGGGAGAATCGCTCTTCTTCTTCTTGGCATATGTCACTTATTGTCTGTTGATTTGATTTTACAATCTTGCATGCCTTGTTCGCAGAAGTAGAATGCTAAGCTCAAGGTTTATCCAAAGAAGGTTATATTAGTTACGTTTTGATGTGTGTGTTTCCTTTAAAAAAAAATGTCAACGTGAAAGAGGAGAGAAATTATTTTCAAAGCAAAAATTTTTCCCCAATCGGTTCTATCTGACGTTCGCACTTTTTTTGCACACGTACCCAATTGCAATCAGCTTATCTGCCGCGAAATCCTTCTTTAAACAATCCTTGCTAAGTTGTGTGTTCACTTCTTTTTCCCTGCTTTTGACATTTGAAACAAGCCGCCTAGCGTCAATCGGATATTCTGCCTCCCATGCGACGACCTGTTTAGTTTGGCCACGCGTCAACCATTCTTCTTCACCATGTCAGCACGTCGGCCATTATGAAATGGGAGTTATTGGAAAAGTACAAAAAAAAACTACTGAAATAGTGGTGCTGCCACACAGACAGAATTGAGCAACCGAAATTAACCCGTTTATGATCGATATCAGGAATGATATCGATAGCGAACCATAACAGACCTGCTTCGCTTCGAAGACCTGACGAGGGAGCGAACAGGAAAAATGGTTTGCCTGTAAGGTTGTTGCGATAATACTCAACTGTTAACTACGTGGGGCACGACTCACCCCTAGATAAGAGTCTCAAATTCTACCACAGCTAACCGGGCAACAGAGGCTCCATCAGGTGATACCAAAAAAAACCATATGCTATATAAACGTGTCCAATCTAGTAATGTATGTAAATCCGAGATTAATTGAAAGTCAGGTATAATAAAAAAATCATTTGGAAAAAAAAAACCCAAAATGCGTAAGTCCGGTGTTGCGGTGATTCTCTATTGGCTTAGGCCAGAGAAGCCTACTCCCCCCTAGGAGCCCTCCTCCTAGGTGCCGATCTTGGTCGGTCTTAACAACCTGTCCCCCCCGGCTGATCCAACCCCGCACGCTGGACCCAGGACAGGCGGTCTTGAAAAAGACCCTTGGTCCGCTGGTTTCTCGCCCCCCGGAATGGGCTTTACAAAAAAAAAATTAAATTATTTTGTTTCCTATTTTAAGGCTTCGCGGCCTTAGACATTTTTTTACAGGAGAACGCGTCTAAACTCCGAATACAATCACCCTATCAGCTGGTCTATGGTCCCTAACCTCTCGAAGCTGGACAAAAAAAACTTTAACAGGAAAATCATCAATACTCCGTTTGAATAGACATTTTTATATTGGAGAACTCGTCAAAACTCCGTAAGGTTGGGCATTTGATATTGGAGAACTCGCCAAAACTCCATAAAACTAGACATTTTAATTTGGGAGAACTCGTCAAAACTCCGTATAAGCAGACCAATTGGAATATGGACTGCTAGATGGTCCACGGTTCCCGGTGGGAGCGCTTGTGATCCACCTATTATTATAACTGCTCGGGGAGAATACTGGGCGAATTGTCCCCGACCGCCAAGACGCCCAGCGGAGTCTTATTGAGGACGAATATCAGAAGCATGGAATCGTCCTATTAATCTCCCTGTTAAGTCTTCTAAGTCATACAGTGCATTGCCAACTTTTCCACGAACTCGACACTTAATATATTTTGGCAGGAATTTCGCATTTATGCCCTGTTTGAAGTTACTCAAGGCAAAATTTCTTCTAAATACTTCTTGACCTTCCCTATAATTCACAAGCCTAGAGCGCTTATTGTAAACCTGCTTGACTTTCTCATTTGCCTGTGATAAGTTTTTACGGATTTGCTCGTGGATTCCTGATAACTTGTCAGCTTTACTCACTATCGGTACACAATCCTTTACATAATCTCTAACATTTCTATAAAAAAAATAGTGTCTGCTTTAATAGTCTTTTTAGGAAAAAAAACTGAAAGCAAAAAAAATAAAAAAAATTTGTGATCGTACCAGATAACAGCAAAAAAAAAGTTCTGACAAACTGATTCGTGATTCTATAGCGGTACCGACCTTAAATTCCCTTTTTTTTTTTTTTGAAATTATATAACATTACATAACTTATACATACATACAAACACACATTGTTAAAAACTGATTAGCGTATAAATCTATATAAGTACATATAAGGAGAAATTAGAAAAATATCAATATACATATTTATTAATTAATGAGAATGCTGACCTCCCATTATAAAAGGCACAGGTTACAGAAAAAAAAATATAAGAAAAAAATTTATAAACCCCCTTGAAAAATAAAAACACAAAAAAATTAGGACGGTGTGTGCCAACTGGTCTCCAGCGCACCAACCGCAATGCAGGGTTGCTCGGAAGCTAAATCCCTGAGACAGGCCGGCTAACTAAAAGATAGTTAGCAACAAAAGAAAATTGGAATTTTGCGAAATACCAACCTATCTCCGCCGCAATGAAAGGAACGGTTTCAATCCGCTATCCCCAGACTTGCGGAGATAGACAATACATCCTTGGGTCTCAGCTCAGCTCATCGCCATGGAGTGGTGCTAAATGTTCCAAGGCACCCAACTCAGGCATGAGATGACCTGAGGCCTGCATCGCATAACAAAAGAAAAAGACAAAACAAAAGAAATTTGCAAAATACCCTCCTAATCTCCGCCGCAATGAAAGGAACAGCTAGAGGCTGCTTTCCCCAGACTTGCGGAGATGAAAAGTACTAACTCAGGTCTCAGACCAACCCATCGCAATGAAAGTGGCGCTAAGTGCAACCAACTCAGACGCGGAATGGCTGAGGCCTAAATTGCAAAAAAAAAAATCACGAACACAAAAAAAAATTAAAAGGACGAATTTTCCTTATGACCAACATCCTTGGCTCCGCCGCAATGAAAGGCACGGTTTGAAGCCGCTACCCCAGACTTACGAAGAAGGATTGCTAGCTTAGGATCCAGCTCAACTCATCGCAATGAAGGCGGTGTTCGAAACACTACTCCAGACGCGAGATGAGCTAGGCCCCAAAAGAAAAAAAATCCGATACACAAAACTGCACAAAAGACATATTCGGCAAAAAGTTTATAAAAATAAATACTGAATCTAGCGGACATGCCCCTCGGACGACAGTGAAAACAAATTTAAATTACAAAAAAAATACGTGCGTTAAACACTGCCTCTCCGGGTAAAATGCAAAAAAAACGGACAATGTGACGTAAAGTCTCGTGGAGCCCTGAGCCACTAACACCAATGACTCTCCAATCAGTCTGATCAATTCCATCATCCCGCCGCAACGCAGTGGCGGCTACGGAGGCTGCCAATCTGGGACTTGCGTGAAGATGAAACTTCACTGACCGACCAGAAAACCACTGAAGCCAGCACCCAAGACACCACGTTGGGCGCCATCTGTTATGGATCGCCCACGATCTATGTTTTGTGGCGCCCTATGTCACCGACAGCGATGACCTCCCTGGACAACCTGATCAGCCTCACCATCTCGCCGCAACGCAGTGGCGGCGCAGGGCCTGCCCATCTGGGACTTGCGAGATAGTAAGACGTCACTGGCTGACCAAAAAGCCATCGAGCCCCACGTTGGGCGCCATCTGTTATGGTACAGCTTTCGAATATCGAGTGCGTTTTGTGGCGCCCTATGCCACCAACAGCGATGACCTCCTCGGACAACCTGATCAGCCCCACCATCTCACCGCAACGCAGTGGCGGCGCAGGGCCTGCCCATCTGGGACTTGCGAGATAGTAAGGCATCACTGGCTGACCAAAAAGCCATCGAGTCAGCACGTTGGGCGCCATCTGTTATGGTATACGCATTCTATACGAGTGGAGCAGCAATGCATGGCGGTCGGCATGATCTAGGGTTGCACTGTGGCTAGTCATTGTCGGCTGGGCGGGGTTCTTGCCTACATTGCTGTCCTGCGCCATAAACAGAAAAAATTCATATCATGCCTTTTCAAACCAAAACGAGTAAAATCAAACGAAAACAACATCCGGTTTTAGCCGGATGCCACGGACGGACCGTTGAAAAATTCAAATATTCAAAAGATAACCCGAAAAAAAATCAAACTCAAGAGGCCAGGCATCAGTTAAATTTAAATAAATGCAAACCGAGGGAAAATGTCGTTAAAATTTGAATATGAATTTTGAACGTACATATGTACGTTAAAGTCAGACGGACGTTAGCAAAACATTTAAACCGAAATTTAAATCGGACGGAAATACTGGCAATCGACGGAAAAATTTGAAAATAGATAATCGGACGTTATATTTAAATAATCTCGGACGGAAGAGAAAAGATTTAGAAATTTAAATTTGAATACACGTTGAAATCAAAAAAAACTGTCAAAGTGAATTTGAATTTGAATATACATATATATCGCGGAAAAAAAATCGTTAAATTTGAATTTAATTTGAATCAACCGGAAGGACCGGTTATTAACAGGCATCTGAAAATACATAGAAGCTGAAATTTAAAATATATGAACAATCAAAAAAAAGTTAAAGGCCGAACTCACAAGGGGGTGGCGTTGCTGATGTTGTTGCAGCGCCGGTGCGTTTTTGTCCCACCCTAATCCATGGTTACTGTCGCACCCGAATACCAGTAACCCCTTACCTGTGGTGCGCCGCTGGTGTTGTTGCAGCGCTGGTGCTTTTCGACCCACCCTCATCCATGGCCATCGGTGCACCTTAAATTCGATGACCCCGTATCTAAAATCCCTAATGCCTTTTTAAATTAGGGTGGTCAACATTCCCATTTAGATTCTAACAATTTATTTAAAATTCATGATTTATAAATGTTCATCAACAAAAAAGTGCTTATGTATATACATACATATGTATACGTTCTACATATTATTTTATAATTTTAGGTGGCATACGCTTAAAGTAAACGTTAGGACTGAATAATTTAATAATGCTGGTAATGCCAAATCTTTTGTTTATTTTTTTTTTGAAGAGTATAAAAAAAATGCAAAGGAAAAAGGAGTCTCAGAAGGAAGTTATTCTTAGTTATTTCTTTTATATAATATTATTTAAGGCCTTTAGTAGTTATTCGTTTTATTTAATTTATAGGTTCTTATAGTTCACGCTTGTCTATTTATATTTTCCTACAAAGTTCTCCCCCCCCTTCTGTCTTACTTATTTTAGATCGTTATTTTGCATTACAATTATGTATACGGCATGTATGTATGTATAGCTTTCCTTTAATCAATTTCGTTAAGTAAGTGAGGTATATATACATATATACATATATATATATATATATATATATATATACATATATATATATCTGGGGTGTTTACCCACACAGCATTGAAATGACTAAACTTAAATAAAAAAAGTCAAAAGAAAGTCTGAAATTTGTATCATAAATGGTTGTGGGTATATGGACAACCGTAATTAATGGAGAATGGTTTTAAACTTGATCGTTTACAATCATGCCCCTTTTCCAATTAAAACCTCAAAGAAAAGTGCTGGTTGGGTATGCACACTCATATTGCCACACATACACGTACATATGTGCATAAATACATACATATATTTCACAAAATTAAGGCAAGCAAAGATTTCCTTTTTTTCTTCTTTTTTTTTCCCATTAACTATTTAAATACAAAGATATACATATGTCCGATACATCCGGGGCCTGACTCACCGCCCGTTGCGGTGCACCTTTAGTGGTGGTGCCACCGATCTGCTGCCGTTGTTACCACCTGTAGCCCGTTGTTGTTGTTGTTGGGCGCCTTATTTTGATGGTGCCTGTTTGTTGTTGCACTGTGGCACTTTCCTAGTACTGACCGTTGTTGCCGTGGCTGTTGGTTGTTGATGTGATGCAGGGTAATATAGCGCGCTGCTGTTGTTGGTGTGGCGCCTTATCGTTATGTGCCGCTACCGTTTGATTCCTGAGCGCCGCTGTTGTCGAGGCGCTATATAGCGTCGCGCCTGGGTTTAGTGGTGACGGTAATTGACGGGCGCTGCGCCGGAAGCGTCGTCGCGGTACCTTCCTTGGGGTTTGGTTGTGGTGCGCCGTATTGCAGTGAGCTGCTGTCGTCACCCGGTTGCTGTGCGCCGCTGAGTCTATAGGCTTTGCGTCACGCTTGGTTGGTGCTATGGTGTACGCCCGGTGTGGATAATTGCGCCTTAGCGTCGTTGCGGTTGTTGCGGATGCACCCCGTTGTTGTGCGCCGCTGTGGTTGATGCGCTATATGGCGTGGAGCTGGTATGGTTGAAGATTGCTGATGATTTTGGATAAAGTTAAGTTGGTGTTGTTGTTGTTGCTTCAAAAGAGTCTTATAGTTTATTCTGGCTGTGATTGTGCAAAAAAAATACGTTTATTTTCTTTCTTCTGATTTGCTATTTTTGATTCATATATTATGTATTCTTTTGTAAGGCTGAAAGCACACAACCGAAGCACAATAAGGCACAGAGATGATGGGATTGCACTTTTGGGGTTTTGTGTCCTTTTTTTTTCTTAAAATTATAATTTATCAAAACTCTGTAGTTCGTTATTTTGTCTTTAGTTATCCTCCACATCACCTACAAGGCATTGCTTACGTGCATTTTTTTTTTTTTTTTTACATTTTACGTGCTTATTAATTTTTTTTTCTTTTTTTGCTTCACCACACTAACTCTTCTAACCCTTTTTTGAATAATAATGTTTTTATGTTTTTTTCTTTTTAGGCGGGTAAAACCGGCTTTTAACACTTGGTTATAACTTATTATTCAATTGTTTCCTTTTTATGAGGCTACAATTTTTTTTCTTTGAAAAGCACCACTAACACCAACCGAAAACCTTGACTCACTATCCCCAACTAACTGACTCTGTACTAAATTTTTTCTGTTCAAGCGTGCCTTCCACCTTTTTATCTATTCAGTTTGGAAGAGTTCCGTTTTCTTTCCATATAGCCTGCAGTGGTGTAGTGACGTGTGCATAATAGTGGCGTGACTTTACGGTTACCCGAATGTCTATATCATGGTATGACGCTAGCAATGACACAAGCGAGATGGAATGCGATTGCCATGTTACACAAATAAAAATACCAAAACTTTCGGAATAAAATGCCTCAAGCATTTTCCCATGAAACTATCTCAAATTAATCGATTATATTCGTGCCCTAGTAAATTTGCTACTGTAAAATTCTATTAGTGTACGTTGGGAATATTAATAGACATTGTTGTCTTACGCTCAAATTATAAAAATGGTAAGAGACAGGAAAATCTGATTAATGAAATAGTATGTTTGTTTCTTATTAAACTAGCAGCTAGCTGTAAAGTGAAATGAAAAGAGCAAAACGGAAAGAATTACGTTCATAAAGAGTGAAATGAACGGAAAATCAAGAAACGTTCTGCCAGCCCAAACCTGGCTAACTATCCATAACTAGCCAATAAGAAACAAACATATTAAAATTATGTGGTAAATAATTATTTAATTTTCTGTGAACTATGTAAAATTTAAATTTGTATGGAGCGCATAAGAACATTTTATAATAGGTGTATTTGAAAGTACTAAGTATCCGAATACCCACGTGTGGCGTATTTTCACAGTAGCAGGTATTCATGGCAACCCTGAAAGAACCAGTTTCTCCATCACCAATACATGTGCATACCTCGCCATTGGAACGATTGTTAAGGTTGAGATGGGAAATTTGAGTTAAGCTTTCCCCATGAAAGGCCTACTTATAGAGGTTGGCTCGAAAGCTTGCCTATTTGCAAATAAGAAAAATTTTCATGCAATCTATATAGATTGAGATCTGGAAATTACAGCAAAACCATATAACCATCTAGAAGAATAAAAAGAAATCAATGTAAACTTCGGATACAATTACTTATTTAAAATTTGTTTAGACTCTTAGTGGAGGAAGAGGAGAATTAATTACAGGATTTTAAAAAAAAAGGTTACATTTAAGATATCTAGTAACTGAATAAGAAAATACAAAACGTTAGAACACCACCAGTGGTGAATGAAATTTACTCGAACAAGGAAATGGCTCCTGTCAAAAAAAAAAATTGTCAGCTGTTGCCATCGAGACAACCTCATAAATCACCCTCGTCTCGCAGTGCGGCCACCTATTACACTAGCCCATAGCTCAAACATACAGGGTCGATGCGAGGGAGAATCGCTCTTCTTCTTCTTGGCATATGTCACTTATTGTCTGTTGATTTGATTTTACAATCTTGCATGCCTTGTTCGCAGAAGTAGAATGCTAAGCTCAAGGTTTATCCAAAGAAGGTTATATTAGTTACGTTTTGATGTGTGTGTTTCCTTTAAAAAAAAATGTCAACGTGAAAGAGGAGAGAAATTATTTTCAAAGCAAAAATTTTTCCCCAATCGGTTCTATCTGACGTTCGCACTTTTTTTGCACACGTACCCAATTGCAATCAGCTTATCTGCCGCGAAATCCTTCTTTAAACAATCCTTGCTAAGTTGTGTGTTCACTTCTTTTTCCCTGCTTTTGACATTTGAAACAAGCCGCCTAGCGTCAATCGGATATTCTGCCTCCCATGCGACGACCTGTTTAGTTTGGCCACGCGTCAACCATTCTTCTTCACCATGTCAGCACGTCGGCCATTATGAAATGGGAGTTATTGGAAAAGTACAAAAAAAAACTACTGAAATAGTGGTGCTGCCACACAGACAGAATTGAGCAACCGAAATTAACCCGTTTATGATCGATATCAGGAATGATATCGATAGCGAACCATAACATTTTAATAAAAATTTCACATTTATCGCACACAATCTTTAGTTTTTAGATAACCGGAAACGAAACTGGGTGAAAGAGAATTTATGTTACTACGTCACTAAATCAGCTGATTCTGTCAAATTTTGGATGAACGCATAGCGGTACCGCTGAATGCACAATCTTCTTTATTTGAATCATGCATATGAGCACAGCGTGGCAAATTTGGCATTTCTTTTCGTGTTGCTGGCGATCAACGTAACGCTAGACGATATCGCCAACGTAAGCTTCATAATACGTAATCAGACGATATCGTCTGCACGGCTATCGTTCGGCAAGGCTATCGTTCGTGAAAGGGAAGGAGGCTGTTAATATTTTTACCGTGATCATGTATACTAGCCACGGCATGGTAGAAAAATAGAAGGTAAAATCACTTATTGACGTAGGCAGCCATCTTAGCCATTTGACTTTTATTGAATTTATGACATTTCATTGAAATCATGCTACCAGATTAAACAGCAGCAAATGTTTTTTGGGCCAAAATCTGAAGTTTGTGAAAATAAATTAATTTATTTTCAAAAAAGCAATTGCTGCGAAAGCTGTGTAATTTTTTCGAAATAAATAAATAAATCTACTTTCATACGCGTAATTTGTGAAAAAAGATTTGAAAAATGAGCTGCGAAAATACCGTGCACTTTTGCAAAGGCTCAGCGGTGAAGTTTTTGTTAGGTTTCCAGCAATTCCGTTTATAAGGAATCAATGGCTTCAAGCGTGCCAAATAGAGGAAGTTGATCTTCCAAAGAACCCGTTGATGTGCTCAATGCATTTCGGTGCTAGCGATATTAGTAGCACAAACAACAAAACATTATTATCGAAATGTGCAGTGCCGAGTTATAATGCGAAAACAAAGTATGGACGCATTAATTAAAATGTGCACAAAAAATCTTAATAAAATATGTATTTTTTAGAGTGAAATTAGTGGAAAGCAGAACATTTTTCCGTATACGGCACTTAAATAGGAGAATGAAAGAAAAAACAAGATTACAAAAACAAAAAATGAAAAAAATTACAACTTAAATGAGTTTAATAAAGAACTTTAAAATATACCTTCTTGTTTCATTTAATCTGGAAGCATTCACACTACATTCAATTAGTCGAACAACTGAAACACATACAACAGCCCAATTCGACTAAATCGATTGAGTCGCAAGTGTGTATAGGCTGTAAAGGTTGGCGCACGAGCGAATTCGGAAACTACTTATTTTTTACAAAGGTCGAGTGTAATGTCAAAATCAAAGCGAATTCATATCATGGCCAATAGGAATGGGCGAATCTTAGGCGAATTCTTATTTTAACCTAGGCGAAATATTATTTTGACATTACATTCTACCAATTACAATAACAAACACATTTGAAATTTCTGAATTCGTCCGTGCGCCTACCTTTGTTTATCTGCCTTGAGACAGCGCTAGCCAAGGCCATGGTATAAGTATACCAGGTAAAACAAACGTCAAGTTTTCGTCGCCATATTAACCACCTGACAATTAAGCAGATTATGACATTTCGTGCTGCCATACTCAATAATAAAAATCCTCCATTAATGGCGTTTTTCATTGCTTTGTTTTAAAAATAAATTGTAACCATGGTATTCATAGTAACGAATTTTTTCAATTTGAATTGAAAGAAATTTTTTCAATTACACATCCTGCAGTAAATTTGTTTCACTGCTGAATGATTCTTCTGAGTACAATTTTTATTATTATTATTATTTTTTTTTTTTTTTTGTAAATTCAGCAGTCTTTATTTCAAAGTACTCACTGATGCCTCCTCAGTCATAGATGAATTTCATCAGTGATTCATAAAAGATTCATTTCGGATTTTTACTTCGCGGAATATCAGTTTGGCCCGTACTACAAAGTAGCCCCTTTCCGGTATTCTCGGTGAGTTTAGTTTAGTAGTTGCGATCACTTTTAATTTAGGCTTTGTGATCACTCTGGTATATAGTTTGGGGAGGTTTTGGAGATTGATCTATTATAACTCCATATCGTCGCATAAAGTGCAATACCGCGTATCCGCTACCACCCAAATATTACAGGAGACAGTAAAAACTGTTTTAATTCAAAACGGTTCGGAATTTTGCAAACCCACATCCAAACCAAGGTAGATTTTTGGATTATATTCTTAATCCAAATATCATTTTGGCGAAAAACAGTTAAATGTGCAGTTATTGGCTTACTTATGTATTTATAAGCGGTTTTGTGTGTTTTATTTTGTTCAATAGTGACGTATAGGCGGTTTTGCAGGCGTACGTAAAAACTTTTCTTCAATAAAGCAAAGTTATAATCCATTTCGTGTTTATGAAAGTATAATCAACTTTTGTACATTACAGTACAGTTATAAAGCAATAACACCTATTATTAGCGGTATTGGTTCGAAAAATTTCCTTAAAAAAAGCGGTTTTGGAACTGTGTCATTATTTGGAATTGCGTTGTGTGAATCTCAAAATTGTTGCATGAATGGATGGGGACGGACGCCAGGAATGTATTTTTGACAAAAATGTCACGCGGTTTTGCACTTTAAACTTTGCTTATTTCCGCGGTGCAATAATACCAAATATGGCTGCAAAGACGGTGATATAAAATTTTTCCAATTGCCGACGATACCCTTTATTCGCGGAGAGTGGATGAAGATTTGTGGAGTGAGCGAAGAGGAGCTACCGGAAGTTCCATAAATCTGCTCACTAGTGCCCTTTCTCTTTCTGTCCTTTGATTCCTGAAATACCCAAACTTTCAAACAAAAATCTACGCATTCAAAAAATAAAAGTCTGGCATCGCTATACTCCAAAACTGACATAAGATCAAACTTCAAAAATCTGCTTTTTAATGTCGACGTCCAAACACGGAGACACGAAGTTGAGCAACCCGCTGCTTTTGCTCGTTTGTGGGTGAGAAGGCGACGAGGAAAGGAGGGGGCACCAAGTCGTCGGTGCTCGGACAACACGCTTTGTGCAGCAATTCTTATCGCCAGTGACCAATCAGAGCGTTCGAAGAATGCCAGAACAAAACATAATGAACAAAAGTTGGCCAGCGACGAGTTGATGTGTTTGGACAAATGGAAGACAGAACAGCGGCACAAAAGAGAATCGTTAGATAATTTCGCGGCAGAGTTGCTGTGTTTGGACACGGACAATCAAAAAGATAGCGTCAAAATGACAATGCACATATCTGAATTTTTTATACCATGAGCCAAGGCAGATCTAGGAAGGTAGGCCCAGTGGTGAATTCAGAAACTACTTTTTTTTACATGCAAAGGTAGAGTGTAATGTCAAAATCCTAGCGAATTCACATCATGGCCAATAGAAATGAACGGACCCCAAGCGAATTCAGATTTTAACCTCGGCGAAATATCATTTTGACATTACACTCTACCAATTACAATAACAAAATACATGGGAAATTTCTGAATTCGCCACCGGGCCTACCTTCCTAGATCTGCCTTGGCGCCAGTGATGCCAGATAATCTCCGCTAAAATTCCACAGAAATTGGAAAAAAATCCCTAATTTCCCACATTTTAAATAAAAAAATCCCACAAAATTCCCACCGAATTTAAAGCATCTATTTCAGTAATATAAGAATATATAACAGGCAAATACAGTTTTTTTAATTGTTAAAAGCATCATTTGTACAAATTATTTGCATTGTGCAAGTGGATATGATTTTTGTTGATTTTAAAGTTGAAGCAATTGATATTTTTGGATTGAAAGGCAACTCTTACTTTACTTATACCATTTAACATATCACTAGATAGTTTGTTTCGCTTTTTACATTTAACATCCGTTACAATTGAAAATATTCTTGCTGATTCAGCGTTTGAATGGGGTAACGTGAGTACAATTTCAACCACTTGCTTATGCCTATATGACACTACATTTTTTTCTTGTTTTTTTTGGTTTGGAAAACCCACCGAAAGTCAAAATACAAAAACATACTCCCTCAAAAACAATTTGATTGACATTAAACTTCAAACTAAATGAAAATAATATTTATTTCAAAAATTAATTTTTTCAGAAATTTTAATTTAAATTACTGAAATAAAAATTTTATGAAACTCAAAGGGCAGGATAGCTGTGTATTCCATGCTATAAAGGGAAGCCAGTACGCAATATAATTTTTCTTCCGGACTTCTTCTTTACCCTTACGGCCATAGCAGAAGCTTACAAGAGGCAAATTTAAAATTTATATTTCCATATATTTTTTATTTTAAATTTAATTTATTTTCTAGTTGTCAAATTGAAACAATTGTCAGAAAAAATGACCGAATGCCAAAAAACCTACCGAAATACAAGCTGGCTCGTTGGTTTTTAATCGCCTAGATGGTATTTTGTTTGGTTTTTTTCAATATAGCTTGCTCGCTTGCACCAACGCAAAACTGTATTTGACCATCTCCTTCACACAAAAAACTTGGTAGAATACCAGAAAAAAAAATGTAGTGTCATATGGGCTTTAAGATTATGAAACAAAAAATTGTCATTATAGTTTTTAAAGTTTATTATTTTACTCCACATTACATCAATAGGTAATTTTTTTAAATCGCAAGAAGTGATACACGATTGTTTTTAGAGAAATCAAAAACAATATCGGGATCTAAAAACTGCAATTCTTCGAAAACACCGCCAAATGGAAAACGTGATACCTGAAAAGTAGAAGCTCCATAAAAGCGCAAACACTTTTTTTGAATTCAATATTTTCCTCCAAAATTTGGCAAAATATCTTCGCATTCATAACCAACGTAAACGTTATGCACATCAGGTATGTATGGAGTTGGAAGTTCCAAAACTTTTAGCTGTAATTCCCACGGAATTGTAAAAAAGTCAGGTTTTAAGAAATTTCTTGCAATTTTCAACACAAGTGCCTTAGCTTTTTGCCCTAGTCGGTGTACAAGTACATATCGGCTTTGTAACAATGCGTTAAATTCATTAAAAAGTTACGAACGTACTTCAAAAATCTAAAATAAGGCTCGTTTTGAATTCTTTCCAATTCTTCGTAAATCGTTTCTGCTTTTTTACGCTTATCTTTAAATGAGGCCAGGCGAAAATAGCTTTTAAGTGGCTCCGAATTCTCCAAAATTTTTTCGATTATTAACAATACAGTACGAGTGTGCACAATGAAAAATAAATTACCTAAGAGTGGCGATTATTAACACGCTTTTATTAGTTTCACCTGCATGTACTCGTATGTATTTATGTAAACAAGTTACGTATACGCAGTGTAGTTCGCTGTATGTTTATTTGTACGCATGTGTGTATGTAACCGACTCCTTTTTGCATTGCATAAGTTAACGCGAAAGCGTGTGTATTCATACACTGAATGGGAGTTTTTGAGATGTGAGATGTGCTTATTTTAAGTTATACTATAAATTATACATATGTAGGTATGTAAACAGTTCTGCAACCAAAAAATCCCTTTTTTTATATGGACGACAACAAAATGTCCCTTTTTTCCCTCTTTAGAAATTTTGCAGTAAAATATCCCTCAAAAAGGGGAATTTCCCTCAATCTGGCACCACTGTTTGGCGCTAGCATACACGCGTAGGCAAGGCTAATTTATAGAAGGTTAACCTACTAAACAGCTGATTGCAAACTTTTTTCTATTTTTTTATTCATATTGTGATGCTTATGTCAAACTTATGTCAATTTTGATCTTGACGCAATATGATTTCTACAGTGGCGGGCTATGATTTTGACAGAAGCATCACAGAATACACAAACAATTTACATGGAGTGTGTATGTATGTATGTCTGTATATAGTACTGCAAAAACCTTCTATAATTGAACCATGCGCGTAGGTTTGTTTTCATTGGACAGCTGTTTAGCCATGGGTAATGGCGCAATTTTTTTGGCGCTGATACAATAACGCCAGCGCCAACCGTGGCGCCAACTCACGGTACTGGCGCAATAACACCTTTAGCGCAATTGTCATCGATAAATAACATTTTTTCGCTTGTTACTGTTTACCATCCACGTTTTATTTCTTTTGGCGCAATTCTGCTTACATATACGGGGGCTCAATTAATTTTAATTTTCATAATCATTTGGAAAAATATTCCGTATATATGTGAAAATATGCTGGAAATTAGAGTCACTTAGATCACTATCAAGCACACAAAATTGTGACGTTGTCATACGTATACATATACTATGATGCTGTTATTGGCGTTGTGGTTGCGCCATTTTACACTAGCGCTATATTGGAGCTGGTGTTAGCGCGCGAAATTGAGTCAGTGTTATATTGCAATAGCGCATCATTGAGTTGGCGCTACATTGAGTTGGCGCTACATTGAGTTGGCGCTACATTGAGTTGGCGCTATATTGAGTTGGCGCTATATTGAGTTGGCGCATTTCCCAAATCGGAGTTAGCGCAATAACACCAGGGTTGGTGTCAGCGCAATTGTGCCGCGCAGCGCAGTGTTACCCATGCCTACAGCTGTTTCCATAACAGCAATAATCTATTGCAAGGGTGCTCAACGCTCTCGTATTGAATGGGGAAACTCCAATACATCTACAAAAATTTATTAGTGCACTTAGAAAAAATTTGTGTTAGATTTAAAAAAAGTTACAAACTACAAGTAAATTTTATTGTACCATTGGAAAATTTTGCATACAACATACATATGTACAATATTTACAACATATTTTATTTATACAAATGTATCTACACATATATTAAATTAAGATATGAACTCGTGCATATAAAAAAAAAATATATCTACATATTATATAATAAGAATAAGTGATAAGTTTATTCAAGGCTGTTTATTAAATTGTCAATATTTATTGTCGAATCAGAGGTGGATAATTGCAGAATTGCTTCCAAATGCTTTTGTGATAAAAGGTTTCTTTGGTTTGTTTTGATTAACTTAAGGCTAGAAAAGGCTTTTTCGCAAATATAAGTGCGTCCGAACATGGATAAGTATTTTAAAATTTCATTTCTTATGAGTGGATACTTGTCATATTTTACTTCTGTCACATATATAACTTACCTTAATAATTAATTTATATACGTACCTATAATTAATTAGGATAGACTGCAACTCGCAATAATATTTCAGCAAAAAAGCTCTAATTCCTATTCTTCTTAGTAAAATCTACTTTTATTTTTCTTCAAATAATTTGAAATACACTTTTGCCACACATTTTTCAATATTAACTAGAATTTTTTTTCAGTTTTTTCGTTTGCCTACAAATCGCACCCTAAATCAAAAAATTGCACAACTCAAAATTTTTTGAATCCATGAATAACGTCTTTAGGGACTGCTAAATGTTAGTCTCCTCCCAGCAAGAGTCTTCTTCATTACCCAAGGTTTTACTTCAAACCTTCGTTTGTAAAGAAAAAGGCTTTCTTGCATTTCTTCTATTTCTTTTATATTTATTTGGGTTTTGAGTTACGTCGCTTTTCAATTCAAGAATTCAATTTTTTCAAAAAAATTTTATTTTCAATTTGTTAGTGTAATTTTCAATTTCATATGGGAAGGGCGACGCCAACGTAGCTTTATATGGGAAGGGCGAAGCTAACGTAGCTTCGCCCTTCCCATAAGAAACTCAATCACATTCATTTGAAATTTTTTATACCTGTGGGCATATGGCAGGGGAAGAAAATCTTATTTTTATATTCATTGGGCGAATTTGTATCTGTGCCTATGTCTGGGGGAAAAACAAAAACAAATGTGATTCAAGGGCATAGGCATGAGCATCTATGACAGACCCCGGCAAAACTAAAACTGAGATTGGGTTAGTGAGAACAGAGAGATTTATGCAACAGTGGTGTAAGAACTAAGCATATGGGATAAACGTACAAAATAGCAACGCTTTGAAAATAAAATAGATATTTGAATAATAATAAAAAATGTATTACTAAGGAATTATTAACTTGAAAAAATGTTTTATAAATTAATTTAGATTCACCAATGTAAAATATTGGAAATTCCAATAATAAAAAAATATCTAGGTATAAGAAGTTTTTAGTGTAAAAAATATGCATTAAAAATTAATTTGAAGAATATTCATTGAGAAATAGTTGAGAGTTGTTATCATTTACGAAATTTTTTCATAAGGACATAACTAAACTTGTTAAGGTATGCAAGGATGGGGCGTAAATTATAACTGAAGATTTAGTAGAACCTTTAAGAATAAGCAAATTTTATTATATGAATTGAAAAATAAAGCATTGCAATTTTGCAACTTGAAAATTTGGTTGCAGTACAAAATGATTTATTATTCATGGTCATACTTACGCAATGGCACACTGTCGCATAACAAACAAAGCAATGCAGCCAGTGCTTGTGCTGCTTCTTCGCTGTCTAAACAACGACTGAATCACAGACAGTGATGCCGTTTTGATACAATCGTATCAAATGTGCTACTTTTTTAAGCCGAAGATACGTAGATACTTTTTATTTTGCAGTAGAACAAATTTGATACATTTTTTATCCGTATCAAATAATTTTGATACAATTTAATCAAAATCAAAGAATATTAACCGATTCTTTTTCATTTTTAAGATTTTCTTAAAAATTTGAACATCCTGTGAATGCCACGAAAAACATGTATTGTGAAGGTCTTTAAAAATACAAAAAAGGGCAATATTTTGTCAAACTTTATAGTAGGCATCACTGCCCATGGAAGGAATGAGCACGAATCACTAAAGGCTGGTATCGACCTCTCAAGAAACAGCTCAAGAAATTTTTGGATTTATTTCTTGAGTAAAAATAGTAGTAGGCAAGAAATTTTGACGTTTAGTAATCCACCGTGAATACCAAGTTAAATGAAGAAGATCATCAAAAACGTAAACAAAATAAACCTTTTTGTAAACATAAGCAATTAGTAAGTTCTTAAAAAATATTAAATAAAAGCTTTAAATATATGTTTTCAATAGTTTTATTTTGTTGTTATTTCAGGAAATCATCGAAAGCAACGAGGATGACCTTATATTACTGATAAACTGTGGTATATTGATGGCCGGAATGGAATAAAATATGAGAAATCGATGCCAACTATGCCCTTGCATCATTAGAAAAATTGTGCATTCTATTTTTCGTTTCTTTTTTGCCATTTTCACTAACGATTTCCACGATTTTTTTCAACACGCAACAAACGTCAAAATTTCTTTAAGAAATAAATGCTCGATGATATATTTCTTGGCAAAACCTGTGTTGCTGTGTTCGCATTATGCTGAAAAATAGTGGTAAAAAAGTGTACTAAATTTCTTGAGAGGTCGA
The DNA here is from genome assembly GCA_960531455.1 of Urophora cardui. NCBI lineage: Eukaryota > Metazoa > Arthropoda > Insecta > Diptera > Tephritidae > Urophora > Urophora cardui. The sequence continues at coordinate 1,976,706 of OY482671.1, read as the reverse complement.
TACTCGCTCAAGAAAGTTTCACAAGAAAAATTTCTTGAGCATTTCTTGTACGTCATTTTATATGAAACTTTTGCGTTTCTTGAGAGGTCGATACTAAGCTTAAAGCTCGCCACACATGATGGCAGATGGCGTCTTCATGATCCAATTAAAAGGTCATGTCAGTTCGCTGGCCGCCATTTTTTTTTCGGTTTTAGAAAAAAGTATCAGGTCCTCATACGTCATTTCCTTTTGCAATTGGCACAGCTGTTTGTTTGGTTGTTCGCGGCTTTATTGGTCCTGTGACGTAAGCAGTATTTGACATTTCCGCCTACTGGCATTACCGTCTCAATATATATACAGTGTGCACATTGCCCGAAATACAAGGAAATCGAGGGTTTTTGTAAACAATTTTTTGGTGATACGAAAAAAAAAATGGGCGTATCAAATTTTTATACGGGTTAAAAGCTCGAAAACAGCTTTCTTGATTAATTGAAGTGTTTTTTCCAAAAAATTTTCGGTGATACGAAAAAAACCATGAAGGTATCAATTTTTGATACCAAATTTTTTGAGGCTGCGGCAATACTGATCACAGAGCGTAAGCCTATGTGTGTTACTGTGTAACCTAAATCAAACGCAAGTCGTCAATTTAACGCACGCACGCAAATTTTTCATATGCGTTGAACCGAAATTGACTTGCGTGCGTGTTCAGATAAAGAAATAGAAAAATACAGAAAATCAGAGAAAATCTTGTTATTTTGTGGAATATGTACCTAACAGACACGATATCAAAAGCAAGTGTCAATTTTTTTGCAAACAATCACCCACAATGCTTAATTTCAACTGTCACGCAAAACAAAAATTGGGCGTCGAATTTGCTTTTTACGCACGCCGTTCAATTTCGGTTACTCCCATACAAGTTGTATGGGCATGAGAAATTTTTGACAGTAAATTGACGGCGTGCGTTTGATTTAGGTTACACAGATATGGCTGGTATCGACCTCTCAAGAAACAGCTCAAGAAATTTTTGGATTTATTTCTTGAGTAAAAAATAGTAGTAGGCAAGAAATTTTGACGTTTAGTAATCCACCGTGAATACCAAGTGAAATGAAGAAGAGCATCAAAAGCGTAAACAAAATAAACCTTTTTGTAAACATAAGCAATTAGTAAGTTCTTAAAAAATATTAAATAAAAGCTTTAAATATATGTCTTCAATAGTTTTATTTTGTTGTTATTTTAGGAAATCATCGAAAGCGACGAGGATGACCTTATATTACTGGTAAACTGTGCTATATTGATGGCCGGAATGGAATAATATATGAGAAATCGATGCCAACTATGCCCTTGCATCATTAGAAAAATTGTGCATTCTATTTTTCGTTTCTTTTTTGTCATTTTCACTAACGATTTCCACGATTTTTTTTCAACACGCAACATACGTCAAAATTTCTTTAAGAAATAAACATAGTGTATAGCATACAGTGAAATGGCTCTGGGATGCGTAGTCGAAATTCGATAAAAAAAAAGACGATAAGTCATCGAAAAATGTCAAAATCGGGGACAGATTGGTATGGCGGCGACTTCCGGGGGTACAGATTGGTATGGCGGCCGGATGTGGTTGTTGTAAGAAAAGGGACCATAATGACAAGGTCGTAGCAATCAAGACAGAAACGCAATTCCGGAATTGGGAATTGAAAAAACCAATTCATAATTCCGAAAAGAATTTAAGACTGAGTTCCTAAAACGCAATTCCCGGTGATAGCGTAAACGCCAGCTATCATTGTGAATGGATACAAGTGACTTGACTCTGGGATGTGTGTTAAAAAGGTCGAACAGCTGTGCTCAGCTGATTTCAGGGTTGCTGTTATGGCCCAATAACGATGGTGAAAGCAATAGAAGTTGCCCTTCTTCTTTCTGTTTTGTAGGTTGTTGATTTTACATTCTTGCACATGTTATTCGTGGAATAGCTGGCGTTTACGCTATCACCGGGAATTGCGGTTTAGGAACTCAGCCTTAAATTCTTTTCGGAATTATGAATTGGTTTTTTCAATTCCCAATTCCGGAATTGCGTTTCTGTCTTGATTGCTACGACCTTGTCATTATGGTCCCTTTTCTTACAACAACCACATCCGGCCGCCATACCAATCTGTACCCCCGGAAGTCGCCGCCATACCAATCTGTCCCCGATTTTGATATTTTTCGATGACTTATCGTCTTTTTTTTTATCGAATTTCGACTACGCATCCCAGAGCCATTTCACTGTATGCTATACACTATGCCAGCTATTCCACGAATAAGGCACTCTGCACACGAGGCGAATCGTCATAGACGCGTATCAGACATTTTATGTAGCGTCGATTTCCTTACGCCTCAAGATCTGCACACGAAGCGACATGAAACTTCGCTGCACAAACAAACAAACAAATTAATAATACGGTATTTGCTTTAAATTTCGAAGCTTTAAATAGAAAAGATGATAACTTTTATGGAATCTTCCATTTTCTTTAATTTTACACTCATTTTTCCGATTTTTTACACAAATTTTACTGCTTTCTTAAATTTCACCAAGTGGAAAAATGTAAACAAACATCTTCTTCTTCCTGTTTTCTAAGCGTAGTACGCCTAGCTACTAGCACTGCTTTACGCCAAGCGACATGTAGCCAGCATACTTTGACGAATGCATGAAGCTGACGACTCGTGTGCAGCCCTCAATTGAAATATACGTGCGCGACATCAAAGCGTACAGCTTTCGTCTGTAGTATCTAATACGCGTCTAAAGCAGTACGCTCCGTGTGCAGAGTGCCTAACATATGCAAGAATGTAAAATCAACAACCTACAAAACAGAAAGAAGAAGAGCAACTTCTATTGCTTACACCATCGTTATTGGGCCATAACAGCAACCCTGAAATCAGCTGAGCACAGCTGTTCGACCTTTTTAACACACATCCCAGAGTCACTTGTATCCATTCACAATGGAAATAAATGCTCGATGATATATTTCTTGGCAAAACCTGTGTTGCTGTGTTCGCATAACGTTGAGAAATAGTATTAAAAAAGTGTAGTAAATTTCTTGAGAGGTCGATACTCGCTCAAGAAAGTTTCACAAGAAAAATTTCTTGAGCATTTCTTGTACGTCATTTTATATGAAACTTTTGCGTTTGTTGAGAGGTCGATACTAAGCTTTATACTCATTAACTCACGTGAGTCGATTTGCCGGGCCTTGATCTATGATCTATTGGAATTGTGGCAAACTGTAGCTTTGTTCGCGTACTTTCTCCAACAGCATTTACTCAGCAACCTCCAACAGCCAGGTGTTGGAGAAAAATGTCACCTATCCTCTCACAAGAGAAAAATATCGTAAGAGGTAAACGAACACAAAATTTGCAGAGTTCAACAGCTTTGGCAAACAGCTGATTTTTATTTACATTCACAAGCCCCAAATTCAAAGGATAAAAAGGATTAAAATTAAAATGATAATAAAATTGGTGGAAATTATTGCAGTTAATTATGTATATATGTACATATAACATAAAAATAATAAAATAAAACATAGTTTTTTTTTTCTTATTTAATTTCTTTTGATTCGTTTTGGGTTTCGTTTTGGTCAGTCTTTTGTCACCTCGCGATAACCTCCTCAATCTAAAAATCGTTCGCATAGGCTCGCAAAAAGGTTTTTTGAAGTTCGGAAATGCATCCGGAACTCTCTTTTACAATAAATCGGCACTGTTTGTTCTATATAAATGCTAATGGAGTTACAATTCTGCCTGAAAACAGTGGAGATATATGCACATATGTATGTATGTATCTGCAATACAATTAACTTCATGTTGTTGTTGTTGTAGCCACCAAGACACTCCCCGAAGGTTTTGGGGAGTGTAGGGGATGTGACAGTCCTTTGCCGGATAAATCCGGTACGCTCGGGTACTAGTCCCTTCTGACACTAGCCCGACTGTCGTGCGAACGATTTTTTCTGGCCATAATCAACCTTCTAGGCCGGTGGATTTTAGTCGCGTCTTACGACAGGCATTCCTTACAACGGGTATATTCTAGATCCCCTAACCCGCTGGGGTTCGCTGTTACTATCTAATAAATAGGATTTCATTGTAATAATTATCACACTAACAATTGCTTTTCTTTGTACCCATGTCCATACTGTTTTCCACCGCAGTATGTCTTCGCGTCTGCTGCCCCGCAGAAGAGATTTCAATTTAATGCACCCGGCCCTGGCCATGCTTTAAAAAAATAACCCTTTATGGACCGATCCACAGTACTTTTGAGTAGAACAAACTTTTGCGTTGGCGGCATTTGGCCGCGCTTTAAAAAAAATAGCCCCAGCCAGCAAAATTTCCTTTCTCGAATTATATCTGCGGAGCGATCGGGAGTGTTATAATTAGTAAAATTAACATCCATAGAAGATTTCCCGAAAGTTCCAGTCGTTTGAAAATAAATACGGCGGGCGCATTATACTGAAGCCGACCCACTGCCACCCACTGCCTAGAGTGGCTGCTATTTTTAAAATCCGGATAATTGGGTTTTAGTTAGAATTTGTTGTCTATCCAGGCTCAGTGAAACTTTCAGGAAATATTCTGTAGATGATAATTCATCTTATCTTAACACTTTCAACTATGTATTATTAAATTATAATATTAAAGTTCTCCAGAAATAGAATTCTCCCGGCTGAGGGTTATTTTTGTAAAGCGCGGCTGAAGGCAAAAGGTGTTCTATACAAAACAACTGTCGATTGCTCCATGGATATTAATCCAGAAAGAGAATTCTGCCGGCTGAGGGTAATTTTATTGAAGCGCGGCCAAAAGCCGCCAACGCAGAAAGATGTTCTACACATACATACATTAATTTAACAAGGAATGTCTCCTGAACTATAAGCGTCCGGAGGGTAGTACTTTGTTTTTTGTGATCTGTGAGACCACCCCTACCCTCTGGAAAATTAATTGTTATCGGATCGTGGATCATTATATACAAATTTTCCCTCTATCTAGGCTGGGGATCCAACCCATGACCTCTGGTATGGCAGACTAGCCACTGTCCGCCACACCACAGTGGCCACAACACTCCCCACTGCACCACAGCGGCCCCGTTAATATATATTCCCGCAAAGGAGATTACAATTTACTAAGGTACATAATATGCATATAAATACTTCGCAAAAAGTATGTAACTTATTTTGCATATTTAATTTATCCATATTTGTTGCCAATTTAGTGTGTTTTTCCAATTTTATAATTGATGTGTATATTTTGCAAATCTTGTTACTTGCAAAAATTCAAGTCAGCTGTTGTTTGATCAGCTGTTTTCCTGTTAGAAAATTGCTGTTGGCAAAAATGTGTCCAACAATAGGACCGTTCGGCGGCAGCAAATTGCTGCAAATTGCAGAAAAAACTGCAAATTCGCGTTTTTTGAGGCATAAAATCAGTCAAAATTTGCAGAAGAGAGCACAATTTTGACAGTTCAAAGAAGAAGAAAGCTGCCAAATTTTACTGACAAAATTTGTCGTTGCAGAGTTCAGTAGACTGAAAAAACATATGATTTGCGATCATATGGTTGCAATTTAAAAAAAATTCGAAAGTGATTTCAAGTCAAAAAACTATGAAAATCGGGAATATATGTGATTCAATAGAAAATGAAGTGAGAAAATTATATTATTTTAATTTATAAAGTTTATTTAAATGATTTAATTTGTTTAATTTGTTTAATAAGGTACCAGCTAAAAGGAAACGTGTTAATGACACCGCAGTGGGATCATCGTCTGCACTCTCGGGATTCTGCGTTGTTGAATCGCAAATAGGAGGTTGTATACTACTTAAATGGGAAAATTGTCCATTAATGTCGCACGCCCCGAAAAAATAACTTTTTCACAGATGTTATAACAGAAATAAAAACCTGCCGGAAACTTATAGTTTATGAGATTTTTGTTGGTAAAGTTGTAAAATCCGCCAAACAAAACACCAAAACTGCGAACTATTGGTAAATTTTTCCATTATTCCAGCACGCCACGAGAAAAATGACTTATACATGGGTGTAGAGGGGCTATCACAGATCCCAAATCTGAAAACCAAACTTGCCGGAGGCTTATGGTTTCCGAGATAGGTAAATTTTAGACGAGCCCCCCACGGCTAGAAAAAAATGTTTTTTTTAGGAGGGTAGAGGGGGCCCCCAGATTACAAAACTGAAGACCCCACCTACCGGAGGCCTATAGTTCCCGAGATATTTGCTGTTAAAGTTCCCATACAAATTTCACCACACATGCAGTTTAGCGAAAATTTCGCAAAAGAATACTTTTCTGCGTTGGCGGCCTTCGGCCGCGCTTATAAAAAATAACCCTGGGCTACGCCATCCGTACGAACGTGTGCCCCAACCGTGGCTACCGCCACGGTGATGTCGTGCGTAGTATTTTCACAACTTTAAGAAGGAATATCTCGGGAACTATAAGCCTCCGGCAAGTTTGGTTTTCAGTTTTGAGATCTGTGAGAGCCTCTCTACCGCCCTGCATTTTCTCAGGGCGTGCTGGAATAATGGAAAGCCGACCCGCTTTCCCTTCGATTTCATTTCGTAAAATTTTAATTTTGTTATGCAGTTGTGAATAAAGACAAACAGCTGATTTGCTGCAAATTTTGACAAATTTCTGTTCGTTGAAATGCCAGTAAATTTGCATAAGTTTCTCTCTTTCGGAGAGCAAGACATATATTCCTTTGTTTGCAAATTGCTGCAATTTGCAGCCGCCGAACGGACCTAATATTCATCAGCTTCTCACAAAATGAAATGTCAGTTTTCTCTCTCAGTTGGTTCTCTTCTGTTGGAGATTTGGCGTAAAAAAACGGCGACAAAGTGTTTGTTTTTAAAAGTTTTCGAAAAACATCAAAAAATATCCGTAAACGAACAAAACTTGTATTTTGGATAAATGCAAAAAAATGGCAGCAACTTTACGTTATCGTGGCGATAAAAACAATCTTATTGAATTAGCGAAAAACTTAGATGCATTCAAAAAGGTTCCCGAGAAATATACAGAGACAACAGAAATTGGTGGAACACGTAAGTATATACAAATGTACATATGTTTTTTTTAGTAAGATTTCATAAATAGATAATGCATATTTTATGTTCATATATACATACTCTTTGTTTGCAACTACCAGTATCCCTACTGAGTCGTCTACTCATCCTGTTTCTCATCTATAAAGAAGTACGCTATTACAGGGAGGCAAATCTGATCTATCAATTTGAACCCGATATTGATATGGACAACAAAGTGCAAATGCATGTTGACATAACCGTTGCAATGCCATGTAAATGTGAGTAGTGGAACACTTCAATTTACCCTTCTGTAGGTTACTAATTAATTGCAGCTCTTTCCGGCGTGGATCTTATGGATGAGACACAGCAAGATGTCTTTGCTTATGGTACATTACAGCGCGAGGGTGTTTGGTGGCAGTTGCCGGAAGAGGAACGGTTACAATTTGAACGTATGCAACATATGAATACCTTTCTGCGCGAGGAATATCATTCTGTTGTAGATATACTTTTTAAGGATATCATTAAAAACAAAGAGACACACCCAAACCCATTACACGATGTGAAATCATTGCCGGAGGAACGATACGATGCGTGTCGCTTACATGGAACTTTGGGCTTGAATAAGGTATTTATTTAACTTTTGAGTCCAACAGTAGGTTATGATAACATGACATTGGCCGCTGTGGTGAAGTGTGTAGAGTACTCGCTTCCATGCCAGGGCTCGTGGGTTCTATCTCGGAGCCCGGCCCAACACCAAACATGCAATTAAATTTATTTTGTAATTAGTAAATCCCAATTATTGTGGAGAAAACCAAAATTTAAGAAGCACGAATAGAATTAAGAGAGAAGATCGGCCTAAAACTCGAGAGTTATGTATATCCGCGCCAGTGTATTACAAAATATAAATATTATAGACATTCCTTAGAACTTCTGGCTAGTGTTTAATAGTGGTTGAGTAACAGACATAGGCATGCATCTGTCAAAAAATTTACCTCTTATAAGGTCCGTTTATTATTAGCTAGTTATGAATAGTTAGCCAAGTTTCGTCTGGCAAACCGTTTGTTGAGTCAAAAAAATAGCAGAAGAGAGACATTGACAGCTCCAAATTTCAGCTAGTAAAATTTTCCCTAGCTGAAATTATTTGCTGCCAAAGTAAGAAACAGCTGTTGAAAAAATAAATAAACGAATACTTTTGATTTTATTACTTTTGAAATTTTCTGAATTTTTGAAATAGAAATAAAGAAAATTAAATCTTTTTTTACAAAAAATAACCATTAACAGTCGAAAATAGCATTCAAATTACTAATCGCTAATTTTTACTATTATTCCGTTTCTTGATTTTCTGTTCGTTTCGCTCTTATAGAGTAAATATTTTTATTTATATAAATGTCTACTCCGCAGAGTTCATAAATTTGGAATACTTAAAAGAATCGCTGCACTAGGAACATACAACCGGAAATATTCTCGTTATTTGGACAGTTGGGTATATAATATTTGACCCGAGTAGATCTTTGGGGACAATATATAATTGAAACGCTAGCATGCAACACTGCGTTATTGTGTATTGAAAGTGGTTGGCAATTCTCAGTGATGCCACTGAATTTTATTTTAATTTTAATATCCGTAACTGGATTTGGCGATTCAGTTGATTTTTTTTTCTGAAATGAATTTCTTTACTTTTTCTATATTTTATAAGGAGTTACTGGAATTACGCACATAGAGCTGATTATACTTCGCATAGCCGTGCAACCATGGTTCAATAATACAGGTTTCCGCATCTCGAAATATGTACATACATACATACATACATACACACCATGTAAATTGTTTAGGCCCTTGCCAACTTACAATCTGGTATGTCAGACGACATACGTACATATATGAAAAATTGTTAAAACCACAACTACTTGCTTTTTGTTATATTTGAATAAAAACGTGAAAATATATCAATACAGAATTATTTCTTTATTTGTGTCAATTAACGTAAACGCACAAAAACGGACTCCACTGCAGCGATTGTATCAAGTGCATCCTTTCTTTTGCATAAATTGGTTTTTAAACTGGAGTTCGCATCAACGAATTTTAGTGAAAACGAACTTATTCTTTAGATATTAGTAAGTGAAGGTTTTTGAACATGAAGATTTTTTAATGCTTAAATATTCAATTGAAGGTTTTTTTTTTAATGAAGATTTTTAGACTACTTCCTCTGGCAAGACTGGTAAAGCAAACTGCCCATTTCCAAAATGAGTGGCAACATTTTATACACAAAACTATTAAAAATAATTCGGAAATTTTGCAACAGTATGGCAACAACATATATGTGATCAAAAAAGAAAGCTGCAAAGAAATGTTTAGCAAATTGCATTAAAATAAGAAAATTGGAAAATAAAAATAGTGAAAAATGTTTTATGCACATTTAATTTTGGCCAAAAAGGGCCCATTGGCACGCGTTTGGTTAGCCGCACATTGGGATAAGAAAATTACAAAGGCCCATGTATTCGAAACAAATATCGAAAAATCTGTGGAAGGCATAATGCAACCAAAAGTAAAATTGGCGCTACGCACCTCCGGCCATCTATTGCTAGGTGTTGTGCGGATCTATTCGAGAAAAGCGAAATATTTATTAGCTGATTGTAATGAGGCTTTTGTTAAAATCAAAATGGCCTTTAGGCCGGGAATGGTTGATCTGCCGGAGGGGCATCGGGAAGCTAACGTGAATGCTATAACGCTACCGGAGGTGTTTCATGATTTTGACACTGCATTGCCTGAGTTGAACGATATTGATATTGAGGCACAATTTGCAATTAATCAATCGCGTGCCGATGAGATAACCATGCGCGAAGATTATGGTGGTAGTTTATCGCTTTCCATACACGACGATGGCTTCGGTGATATGGGCTTTGAAGGTGATACGCCCGATTTGATACGTGGTCCCATCGATGTCCAATTAGATGATAAACTATTTGGTGGTGAAGGTGAAATGGCGGCTGACGTGACACTAACCGAGGATGATCCGAAAATTACGTTGAACGATACGGATTTGGCAAATTCTCGTTTGGATGGTGACGGTTTCGGCGACGAATTCGGTCAACCAGAACTCTTTGAAGACGATCTCTTTGCTGAACCTCCATTGGATAGCAGTGACAACAATTTAAAAGCTGCAATTGGCGGCGCTGCTCAAGAATCAGACGACGATGATGATGGCGATGGTATGGATCATATGGATGTAAGGCCGCCCTCCGTCGCTTCAAGCTGTGAGCAAGCGCTTGAATCTGTGCACGAGGTGGAGAAAGAGGCACAAAAGGATGAAGATGAAGGTGGCGGACACGAGGCTGTCGATGAGCATGCAAAAGAAGTGGAGGATGAGAATCCGTTAGATCAATCAACATTGTTGCAAAATGAGGATGAAAGTTTTGCGCTAGCACCAATCGATGCCTCAGCCTATAAGGGCGTAACGAAGGCCAAACGCAAACGTAAACTGATTGTGGACGAAGTCAAAAATATATCCGGGGAGGAGATGAAAGCCCAACTAGCGAATACATCTGACATTGTTACAACACTGGACTTAGCGCCACCCACCAAACGCTTGACCTACTGGAAGGAAACCGGCGGTGTTGAAAAACTCTTTTCGCTACCTTCGCGCAACATACCGGCGCGTGCCCTCTTCATGAATTACCAACGAAGTTTGAATTGGCATACCACACCACTCGAAGATTTCTCCATGCTCGGCCCATCCGATCTATTGGCTATAGAACATATACAAAATGAGAATGATGCAAATATAATTAATAGCAATATTAATAAACGTGGACGCAAACGAAAAAATGAAATTGCCTTGGCGACAGCCACACCACAACAACAGCTCACAGCGGATATAACCGGGCAAAGTTTGGGCGCACCCGAACAGGTGCGTGATCATGAACAAATCGCTAGCGGAAATGAACAACAACAATACTCACTGGGTGACAATTTAATACCAGCCGTGGGCGAGAGCACACTCTTCGATAATATGCGCAGCCCAAGCGCTATGCTCAGCTTAAATGATATGAATGCTTTGGACAGTTTAAGTGCACTGCACGATCTGCCGCCATTGGGTGCGATGACGGTTGGGCAACAAGCGGACGTTTCCGATGATTTTAATCATGGTGGCGATGCGACGCCACTCGGCTTACATCACGGCGAACAAACACCGCATCATGCCGGCATTGAACATATAGAGAGTTTACCAAATCTACCAGCCGATCAGGTTTCATCGATTTTGCAAGAAGCGGAAAATATGCCACCACAGTCACACAGCAGCATGCAACAGGATGTGCATGTCGATACAAGCGAGCAACAACAACAACAACAGCAACAACAACAACGCCAACAACGTACCAGCGATATATCAACCGATTGGAATGATTACGACTTACCACCACCCGAATCACTCGCACCAAATCCCGCCGAGGAGCAATTGGAAAACGAAACGGATGAGCAATTTGAGGAACGTGTGCTCAACAAACGTGCAGCGCAATTATTCTACTCGGTTAAATCGCGTCTAATGAAACAAGATTGTTTGTTGTTGTCCGCATTGACTGCGAATAATATGCGTAAGCAGGCGGCTCAAAAATTCTATTCGCTTTTGGTGTTGAAGAAATTCCGTGCGCTTAATATTGAACAGGCGCAACCGTATACGGACATAGAGATCAGGAAGGGACCGTTATTCGATAATCCAAAATTATAAAGCATCAACACATACACACACATATTATTTTTTTTTTTTATTTAATCCCAATAAACACAAGCGAGGATGATATCGTGGCGAATTCGAGAAGAATTCGCGGAGGTGAATGTAATTTTTCGGACTCGTATCGAGTTCGAGATGGACTCGAGAAAAATCAATTATCGCAATAGCATTTATTAATTTTATTAAATCTTGCTTTACACGAAGAAATTCCCTGTTGGGCTTTAATTTACCATTTAAAACTCTACTCAAGAGATTGAAAAGCTCAGGTGATATCGTGGCGAATTCGAGGTGGATTCGCAGAAGAAGATTTTCTAGACTGTATTCGCCAATGGGCATAAATCTCGAATCGCCAACGATCCGAGAACATAAAAATGCGCGAATCGCTAATGAGGGGTGACTCGCCTGGGAATTCGGATTCGCCGATCTATCGTCGCGAACTATCGCCGCGATAATATAATCAGAGAAGCGAATTCGTCTCGAATTCGAGGCTAATCCGTTGTGTTTATTGGGATATTATTTTAATTATTATCATTATGGTATTTCAATACAAATGTAATGTATAACGCATGTAGTATGTATGTATGTAAAAGTACGATTTTAAACTAATATTATTTTCCATTATGCATGTATGTACATAAATAAATTATTTTTTATATAATATAATAAATAAATAAATATAATTGTACAAGAACAAAAAGAATATGTGAGCGTTGAAACATTAGTAGCCTGTTGTTGCTGTTGTAATAGCAGTACTAAGCCTGTCTAGGCAACACAAATTAGTCACAGACGTATCATCAATCTCATCTAACGATAGCCCCAGAAATGTTGCAGCTTACATATCTATATATATAGGGTTTGTCCAGAGGGACAGTGGTGTTAGTTGGACTGGTTTTGAAGGACATATGAAAAGGTGCTGGGTGTCGTACGGCAACTCTCCACATGCCGGGCATACATTCGGTATGCTTGAGTCAATTCTGAACCTGTATAAGTTCAGTCTGCTGCAGTATCCAGATCAGAGTTGCGCGAGTGCAGCTCGTGTTTCATGCGACAGTTCTCTGATTAGAAGGTATGCCAGACGGACGGACACACATGTACAATTTAGCATTTTAAGGTAAATTTTCAGAAAATGAAAGGGGTTTCATTTCACCTAAAAATGCGAAAAGGAAAAAATATAGCAGAACAATGGCGGGTAGTAGCCTACTAAGTTGGACTATTTGCTTACCAGTACAAATATCTGTGAATTCAAAGCTTGCGGTGAGAAGGTTTGCCGTCCAAATTCGAGGGGATGACCATAAAAAAAAAAATTCAAAGTAAAGTTCCCTAAAAGCAAACAGGAAACCAAAACGTTTATCATTTCCTCTCTCTCTCTCTTACTCACTCACATTCAGGTTGCTGGCGTTTTACATTTAGTTGGCAATTATCAGCCATTCATCGACATCTTCGAGGATCACTTCATGTTCGATTTTCGTCCAATTACCGTCAATTTCACGCATCGCATCAATCGTTTGAGTTTTGGTCAATATTCGCGACACATTGTGCAACCGTTGGAGGGTGATGAACGTATTATCAGCGATACGGACACGGTTATACAATATTTTTTGAAAATAGTACCAACCGAAGTACATAATACCTTCACCACAATTAATACATATCAGTATTCGGTGACGGAGAGTGTGCGACAATTGGGTTAGTGAACAAATATGTACATATATATACATATGTATGTACATACATATATCCTTTTGGCACTAAATTTGTTTTTTTTTTAAATTTCACTTCCTGCTGTTCCAGATTCAACTAAAAACTCTTATGGCTCACCAGGCATCTACATCAAGTACGATTGGTCCGCGTTGAAGATTGTTGTGCGCGCCGATCATGACAATCTTTTGCAATTTATGATACGCCTATGTTCAATAATTGCTGGTATTATTGTGATTTCGGGTAAGAAATTAAAATATGTATGTACATAATCACTACCCATTACAAACTACATACATTCATATGTGTGTACATACTATATCCTTTCTTTTTTACATATACTCCAGGCATTCTAAATTCCCTTTTGCTAACAATTCAACGATTAACCATCAACACATTGGCACCGCAATTGATTTTACAACAACAAGCACTAAAGTACAATACAAGGAGTCGTACAACATCATTATCATCATCATCGTCATTAGCATATATTCCAAATAATGCGGGCTTAGCAGGTGAACTGCCGAGAGAAGGCGCTGAAGCACAGAAATTGAGTGCGAGTGCCGTTGATATTGACCTATTAAGTGGTATGAGAGCATCACCACATACAGCAACAACGACATCTACAGCGAAATTAATTACAAATAATTTGATAGTCAATACAGCGAATAGCATGGCAAATAGTATAAGTTTATTGGATGCAAGCTTGCCATATACGACGTCAGGCAGAGGGGCGCTCACCAACACATATGTGCCTATATGTTTGGATGATAAAGTGGAAAAGCAGATTATATAATTTTAGATATGTATAAGCATGTATACATACATACATACATATAAATAACTAGCTGACTCGCCAGACGTTCTGCCTAAAATTTATTTAAAGCCTAAAGGAAGTCCTTGACTACCGTGTTGCTTACCATTATCTTAGAATCCATCGTAATGACTGCGAATACTAAAATAATGCCCATTCTCTGAATAAAATTTATATATATATGTACATATATTCGCCGCGGAAAATCCCCCTATTCCTACATCTATCCCTATCACTATATATGGCATGGGTAGTGCCACACCCCCGTTTCCAATAACTCCGAATTACTATCATAAGTTTTGTATTGACTCCGTTTATCGTGCCATCAAGTTTTGATATTCTACGGAAAACACATCCCAGAGATATTCAGCATGAAATATTAAGTTTTCGGCTTATCCCAAAGTATAAAAGTTAAAATTAAAATTAATAATTTCGTGCTAGACACTAACATGCATAATAATGTTAAATTATCTTCATTTAGTTTGAAAGAGTTTTTTAGTGCTTAGCACGAAATTTTTATTTTAATTCAATTTTACTCCAACAATTATCTTCATTTACCCCAACAATTATCTTCATTTAGTTTTATATATGTACATATATGTATCTACAGTGGGACTGATGTCACCAACAATTAATGAATTACCTTTGTGTTTGGCAAAGATATCGCATAAAATGTTTTCCTTTTTTTTTTTTTAAAAAAGTTGGCGTGATCGTTAACTCTCTGCGGCACAGTTTTTATGTGGCAAAACTAGTAACACAAATTCTAATATAATCTTGTGCAGAAGGTCAAATTAAGCCATAAGTGGGGTCCGTTATAAGGTGGTTAGTTATGGTAAACACTGTGAAATAAGTATGCAATTTTTTTTTATTATTTTTTTTTTATTTACAACAGGAATATACATTTTTATTACAAATGACGGTGGTGATTATTAAAACACTTTTCTTAGCCGGTAGTAAAAATGTGCCTTACATATTCTGAAGCTCCATTCTATGCGTACAGGGAGTGTTTTCGGGCTACATGCATATAGTTCTTTATAATATTCCCCAATATTTCTATAAAAGGGCGCATCTTGTACTTATACTAATTTGTATTATTTCCTGATATAAAACTATCTTGTCATTTAGATGTCATTTCCTCAGAATCAAACTCCTCATCATTTCAGCAACATCAAAATCTACGTGGACTCGACAATAGAAGATACATATGTACATACCTACATATCACATATGCATACATAAATTCGGCTCCCAATTGCAGACTTTGAGTTTTCATATGTACATTTGTAAACTCTGAACCTCGATCCGTAAGTGACGAAACATGTGTATCTACTCCTTAACAGTTTCCAACCGGTACCGAGTGTTTACTTTTACCGATTGACGGGCGTTTATTTTGAATGAATCCAATATATATCGTAATTTTATTTCATTTATTAAGTTTAATTACATATATATGTATGGACAGTACACACACATACATGTGTATGTATGTAGGTATATGCCAGACCTGGGCACCCTTAATTACATTTTGTAATTGATTACATCTCCAATAACAATAACAAAAAGAAGAACAAGAATTTACAAGTAATTGTAATTGAAAAATCTCAAATACCAATTAATGTAATTGTAATTGAAAAAAAAAATATTTAGTTCCATGAGGATGCCCAGGTCTGGCATACATAACCCCTGCAGTAAATTTGTTTCACTGCTGAAGGATCAGTGATGATTCTTTGTTGAATATTCATCACTGTCGTCATAACTCAGTATATTTTTATTTGTTTTTGTTTTTTTTTTTTCTGAGGAAAGCAAACCATTTATATGAAAAATTCATCAGTCTTTATATGAAAGTATTCACTGATGCCTCCTCGTCATAGGTGAATTTTATCAGTGATTCATTAAGGATTCATTGCAGATTTTTACTGCAGGGACCATACATACATGCATACATATGCACATGCATCCTTATAAACACAATTATTTCCTTTGTTGTTGTTTTTTTTTTATACTCAGCTGTACTAGTACACAGAGTATTATAATTTTGATTTCATAACGGTGGATTGTAACAGAATGAAATAATCGAGATAGATATGGACTTATATATATCAAAATGATCAGGGTGAAAAGAGAAATCGATTGAGCCATGTCCGTCCGTCCGTCCGTACGCACGATAACTCGCGTAAAAATTGAGATATTTTGATGAAATTTGAAATGCAAGTTGGTATCGAGACTGGGACGGTTGGTATTGAAAATGGGCGAAATCGGACCATGACCACGCCCACTTTTCCTATATAGAAAAAATCGGAAATTTGGTATCTCAGCCACTAATATAGCTAGAGTGATAAAATTTTACCCACGTATTGTGCTCAGGCCCTTATGAAGAAATTTGATGAAGTTTTGGAAAATGGGTGGGCCCACTTATTAAGGGTCAAACATTGAAAGTTTTATATGTCATAACTCAGAAACCGTTGAAGATATATCGATGAAATTTGGTATGCGTAATTTGCTTAGAGCCTATACACACTTGCGACTCAATCGATTTAGTCGAATGTTGATTTGCATGGGAATGTATGGAAGCATTCACACTACATTCAATTAGTTGTACAACTGAAACAGTTGGATTTGCAGCCCAATTTCATTCCAACTGAAACAGTTGTACAACTGCTTGATCAGCAAGGCGCCCTTCTACGTATTCACACTTGAGACAATTTAGTCGAACGACTACAACAACAACAGTGATATTCGTAGTGGAAAGAGTTGCCATGCTGACAGAACTACTTTTATTTCACTTTTGGTAAATTGTAGAGATTGAATATTTCAATTAATATTTTCAAAATGTTTAAAAACAAAAGGTTCGTTTCTTATTAACTACACCATTTCCAGATGGATTTTAGAAAGCGTTAACTGGATTTTAGAAAGGGGAAATTGGATTTTAGAAATGTCAATTGGATTTTAGAAAGGGGAAATTGGATTTTAGAAATGTCAATTGGATTTTAGAAAGCGTTAAAAGGATTTTAGAAAACAAAATTGGATTTTTGAAAGCGTGAATTGGAATTCAGAATGTGCGTTTATAATAAATTTTACACAGAATTTTTCGAATAGAAATTCTTTATTGCGTATGAAAGTATAAATTAATAATTATATAAATTTTCGAAAATCCAATTTACAGTTTCTAAAGTCCAATTTCCCTTTTCTAAAATCAAATCGACATTTCTAAAATCCAATTTCCCCTTTCTAAAATCCAGTTGACGCTTTCTAAAATCCATCTGGAAATGGTGTAGTTATAGACAAGAATTATCTAACTAAGGATATTTACTTCCGTTTTCATATGTTTCTTGATATTGTTGTTCTCTTCAAATGTCATTAATCGCATTTTAAAATAGAAATAATGAAAATGAAATTTCATGAAAATTATTAATGGCTGATTTTTACTATTTTTCCGTTTCTTGTACTTCTGTTCGTTTCACCTTTATGAGCGTAATTCCTTCCGTTTTTCTCTTTTCATTTACTTGACAGCTAGTTGCTAGTTTAATAAGAAACAAAGCCAAACAATGTATGCACTTTTTGTTTATTTTATTGTTTTTTATTTATTAATCAAGTTGACAGCTGACAAGAAGGTGCTTTCATGTAAGAATGCAGATAAACTTTAACAATTTAATACTTCATCACTTTATATGAAGACCACTAATGTAAAATTTGCTGAGTAAAATGTGAACATTGGCAACACTATGTCATTGTCAATCGCACGACTATTTAGTCTCAAGTGTGAATAGCTGCCACCGATTCGACTAAATAGTTGGAGTAGTGTGAATACAACAGTCCAATTCGACCAAATCGATTGAGTCGCAAGTGTGTATAGGCTCTTACTTAGACAAATGTTTTGGCGAAAAATTATCAAAATCGGTTGACGGGCACGCCCACTTTTATATATGGGAACTATAAAGGGGCCTAATAAAAACATTTTAAGCGATATCTCTGTCAAATATAAAGATCTGTCACTGAAATTTTGTGGCAGGAGTCCAACTACGGACATAAAACAAAAAGTATAAAAATTTTGGCAAATGGGCGGTGCCACGCCCACTTATTAAGGGGCAAATATTGAAAGTTTTATAGGCCATAACTCAGAAACCGTTAAAGATATATCGATGAAATTTGGTACGCGTGCTATATTTACTTAGCCAAATGCGTGGACGAAAAATTACCAAAATCGGTTGACGACCACGCCCACTTTTATATATGGGTATTATAAAGTGACCTAATAAAATCATTTTTAGCGATATCTCTGTGAAATATAAAGATAATTCATTGAAATTTTGTAACATGAGTTCTACAATAGACCGGAAACAAAAAATAAAAAAAGTTTATAAAATGGGCGTGGCACCGCCTCTTTTTAGACAAAGGAATATACGAGCCTATTACTCGACAAATAACTGAGATATTATGACGAAACTTGGTTTATGCACTTTTATAACATGTGTTAATAGACACGCAAAAATGTGTTGAAATCGGTTTATGACCACGCCTACTTTTTAACAAAGATATTTCTGGAAAACCCTTTTGGAATTTGTAACGTGAAGTCTTTGTAACTAAAAGTCATAGAGGGATGCAATTTTGCACTAACAATAATATTTATATGCTTATTTGGATGATTGATACAAATTTTAAAAATGGGCGTGGCTGCGCCCTGTTTATGCAGCACTCGTTTCATATAAAATACACCCTATATCGAACAAACGCAAATAAACAATGAAAGCATACAGCTGAGTATCTAATGTTCGATTCCACTCGAACTTAGGCTTCCTTACTTGTTATTAATAAATTCATCAATTCTTCACCGTTTCAAATAGATCCGTTTTTATATTAGCAAAACTTCCACTACGCTTATAACCGCATATACTTTTCAATATTTCCAAACTGGATGCCACTGTCGTCTTAACATCTGCTTCGCTACCCAACTGCGGATTCACCTCAACCAAATCGATGCCCTGCACACGATTCGTGTCGCGCAACGCCTCCACCAC
Source organism: Urophora cardui (assembly GCA_960531455.1). Taxonomy (NCBI): domain Eukaryota; kingdom Metazoa; phylum Arthropoda; class Insecta; order Diptera; family Tephritidae; genus Urophora; species Urophora cardui. The sequence goes on along the minus strand of OY482671.1, from coordinate 1,957,444 downwards.
GGAAATGCCCTCACGCAATGTTAGACCCGCACAAACGGCTGTGCCCGTACTTGGCGCCACCGCCTTATCCAATGCGTCTACATCAAAGCTAACATGTATTTTATTTTGTGGTTTCAGTGCGTCCAATGTGCGTTCGATGATTTTCGAAATGCCATATTTGTCTACAGACTGGAAAAATTGGGAAAGAGGGGGATGTTTGAGAAAAAAGGAAAATGATTTTTGAGAATTCATTTTAGATGCATTTTATGCTCTCCTGTAAAGCAAGGCTGCAAAATAACGTTATTTTTAACAATAAACAAAAAAAAAATTTGAAAGAGTTTTTAGTGCTTAGCACGAAATTTTTATTTTTAATTCAATTTTTAATTGTTGGGGTAAGTGGAAAAAAATTCAACAACTATTTACAGCGAAGGTTGAGTGTATAGCTATTTCACGAAAAACCATTTTCGATCATCAGCACTCTTTTTCGGAAGTGGATGCACCGGGGATTGAACCCGAGTCCATTCCAACTACAGCCGCAATGACCCAACGGATAAACACACTCGGCCATTGAGACTCTGTGCAAGCTGTTGGATTTTCCCCACTTTTGCCTTTTTCATTTTCAACATTAACGTTAGTGTGTATATGCTTTTGCATATATTTTGTTTCTGTTGAAATATTCGACTTTATAAACGTAAAAAGCATAACAAAATCCATTTCGTTTCAACTGCTATCAAAAAAAATTAACAATTTTTTTTTTGTTTTGATAACACTGGATCACAAAATGAAATTTGTTGTCTGTACTTTGGACGTAACTACCCTATATATATGTAAAATCGGTCGCTGATTCCGAAAATCAGGTTCATTTTTAATTCTATGGGAAGGTTTTTGAGATATCGGCAATTTACCGTTATTTGGCCAATGGCTCCACTTAATCCTGAATGTCTCTTTAACTCAGTGAGCTATCTTCCTTGAGGTAACACCAAACGAAAGAAATTTAAATTTCCTTTTCATGGCTCCTATAACATTTTTCTCTAACTCTTATAGGTTCTGAAATATTGACGATTAAATTTGAATTTTTTCGATTTTTTATGATTTTTTGAAGAAAAAAGTGACTTTGTCAGGCAATATCTTTAAAACCAATGTCTTCACCTTCGGTTTTACTCCTTTACTTGAAGCTCCATTCTATTGGGAAAAAGATAAGCTATCAACGAAGAAAATCCATGCTAAAATGGAAAAGTTATAGGTGATCAATGCAATTTAAATTTCTTTCGTTTGGTGTTACCTCAAGGAAGATAGCTCACTGCGTTAAAGAGACATTCAGGATTAAGTGGAGCCATTGGCCAAATAACGGTAAATTGCCGATATCTCAAAAACCTTCCCATAGAATTAAAAATGAACCCGATTTTCGGAATCAGCGACCGATTTTACATATAGATAAGATGGTCACGTTCAGAGTATTTTTTGGCTGTAGAGCAGTGTAATTATCAAAACAATTATTTCAAAAAAATATAAGGTGTATTCGCGTACAGCAATTTGTTGCAATTTATTACAATTTTGCAACAATATCCGCTTTTTCCATTTTTTTACGCAAAAAAATTGCAGAAGAGAGGAAAATGAGAGAGCAAAGTGACGTTTATTTTTGTGAGAGGCTGCAAAATTCTGCTGGACAAATTTTTTCCATCACATTTGTCCAGCAGCAAAACAGCTGATGAAAAAACATATGTTTGTAATTTGCAAAAATTGCAAAATTGAAATTCAAAATTAAAAAAGTTAAATATGGACGAATTAATTATGAAAGATGCAAATAAATAACATTTTATTATGTCTGCATCTGTATTTGAGCTAAATTTTGGATGATAACAGCAGCATTGTATGTTTGTTGATTAATGTAGGAAGTCCGCCGGTTACCCTCTGCTAACTTATATGTATGTATGTATGTCAAAATGCAATGCCAGCAGGCAGTCGCAACTCCACATTTATATACATACATACATGTTTCTTTATTAGTAAAATATAATGCAGGCATAATCTACTGCTGAAACCAAGGCTTATCCAAATAATTCTTGGCTGAAACTAAGCTGAAGTAATACAAATTTCTTCCAAATTTTTGTAAATATAGGATTTGTATATATTTTGTTAATTCTTATAATTTTAATTTGATCAGCTGTTCGTCTTTGCTGCAAGATTTGAATAGATTTGCATTTTTTTACTTTTTTGGATAATTATCTCTGGTGGGAGGAAAAATGATTTTTGGCGAGATAGAGAGTGATAGAGGCAGACAGAGAAAAGCTGCTGGAAAAAGTACGCGAATGCAGCTAGAGTTTCAAATTTAAACGACTTTTCAATAATTTCGTTTTCTATGAAGAAAAGAAATTTTACATATCGTCGCTGCGCCAACAAATTCAGTTATATGTTTTTTTTATTACATATTTATTTAGCGCTATCCGCTAGCCACATTTCTGCATTTCCCGTTTTCTGATATCCTTCTTTGGTTAGAAGTTATCAAACACAGCTATATGCTCTCAGTAGTAGAAATGCTCTGTAAAATCAGTTATACATCTATTTTAGTATAATGGTTTTTTGATTTCAGGTTATTGTTGTGTAAAAAAATTGTTTAAAATAAGCGTATGTGACCAATTTTCAAAATAGGAGGGGCACTGGTCAATTAAATAATGTATTTCCAAGCTATCGCTAATTGCATCGGACCCTAGCGAAGAATTGTATACACATCTTTCACGATTTCTTACCCCCACTAGCAAATTTAAACAATTTGTAAAAAGAGCTATGTGCTGTAAAACGGCGCAAATGCTTCATGCGAAGTGGTTGGTCAAAAAAAGTAAAAAAAAAATTGCATAAGTCTATTACATATGTGTAGTATCATTAGTTAACAATTCAAACTAGAAAAAATATTCTCTAGGATCACCAGAAAACGGTTTTTTGCTCTCCTGAAAAGTTACTGAAAAACTTATAGCTCTTTTTGTTGGCGCAGCGACGATATGTACATATAGGGTACGTTCACGAAAATTTATAATTGCAGCAGTACAGCAACCCCGTTGCTTATTTTGCACTTGCCTGCTGATACTCAGCTGATATATTTGCTATAACTGCATTATTAAAAGTATTTGCAATTTATTTGTGTTATTAAAATTACAAAATTACATATTCCATTATATATATGTATAGCAATCTTGCTTACCCTTCTCTTTCCATTTTTTAACCCGCCGTTACTCGCGCACTTATTTTAGGACGTCGTTACTCGCGGGGTGTCATATACACCCCAAGCTAAAATGTATTATTCCTTGGAATTGTGAAAACTTACGGATCGATAACTAATACACGTTGTATATAAGGTCACGAAAATACGAATTAATATGTTTTTAATAAATAAGGAATGATTGTTATTGAACAATTTTAGACATAAAACAAGGTACAAAAAATTAAGAAATAAGACTTCATTTTATAAAAACCGTCAACTGAGTGAAAAATTAACTGATTTTCGCCTTCTTAGCAGGTAATAAGTAATAATGAACATAAGTTATTTATTAATAAAAAGAAGTAGAACGGTAACTCTCTCCAAGGTAGTGCAATCCTTGCAGATATTGCATATATGAATTATTGAACACTTTTTTTACGCGTTTACTCGCGGGGTGCAACAGACACCTCAATTGAAATTTAGATGCTCCGTTTAGCTAAACGGTAAAACTGAAACTAACCAGCATTAACCTACTAATAAAGTGTGTAAATATACTCAGCTATTAGAAAATTTGCGGCCCTGGTACAACCAGAAAAAAATTTATGACGGTAATTAATAGTGTTGGGGTGCAATTTACACCCCGCGCGAGTAACGGCGGGTTAATGCAGACACAAATTTTCTGTTGCCGATTATTCAAACAAACTGCACGGTTGGTGTGTCAAACGAACGTTTGACTCTTGCAGGTGTTGATACAAACACGCGAAGAACGTGATACTATATTTAAAGTTTTGTATATCGAGGGCTTACATTTTTACCATAACCTAACCATAACCTACATATCGTCGTTGAAGATGCATTTTTGCGTAAGAGGTATGTAATTTAATACCTCTTACGCAAAAATGCATCTTCAACGACGATATGTAAATTGTAGTTTATTGCACGTGTGTGCTTTTCTGAGTTACATTACAAACTGAAACTTAATTGCTACCCTAACTGTCCACCTAGCCCACGACGTTGGATAACGCTGCTGCTGCTCTGCTGGCGGCTAGCGACGTTGACACAATCGTCGCGCTGATGATGTTTATTGATGATGTTGTAATAGCTGCTTTTGCTGATGCAGTTAAATATGATGAAGAGAATTGTGGCGCTTGTGATGTTGTCATAGCGCAATGACCCTAGTCGATAGTTTCGCTGACACAGCAACGTATGTCAACAACGATATGCGATCATACCGTGTGATCGCATTTCTGCTGATCTAGCTAGTTGCATGAAGTGGCATGCTGTTGTAATTTAGCTGGATGTGATTGACCTGGGCGAAGGCTAGGAAGGCAGCTGTGACATTTGGTTAATGCCATCTGTGGGAAGAAACCTATGATAACTCTTCCCCTTCTAAGTGAGGGACGTCCGCGGACCTTGTGGCGGCGTTTTCAATAACGGCTTTGATGGATTTGGCTAAGGACGCTTTCTTTCTCTTCACTGCTGCTCGCTGAGATGCGTATGCGAGCATTCCTATAATGAGTAGGGCTCCCAGAGCGGCGAAATTCGCCAGGTTATTGCGTTCAACGCTTTGCTGCAGATGTTTAATATGCTGAAGGTTTTGCTGATTTACGTGGTGAAGGTAAGGTGCGCTCAGAATTTCTATGTGCTGTGTCAAGTTGATATCCGGGGACCATGGCGCTTCGGGTTTCAAGAGCGCCGTGGAATTTTCGTTATAAAATAGGGTGCCGTTAACTTTTACCATTTTTTCGAAGGTCACCAGGTAAGTTCCATTCACTGTGATTGGAGCCTCGTCGTCCTCTTCTATGACCGCCGTTTGGTCGTTAATAACAATCATACCGTCACCTATCGATGTAATAGGTGCGAGATTGTTGTATGTTGTACCACAGTTGGCCGTGTTGCGCGTCATTAGCTGTAGAGCGCATGGTGTTGCTGATGATGCTAGGCAGAATGCTGGGGTTGTGTTACTACAATTTCTTACCGCTACAGTTTGGTTGTCGCATGTAGCTAAGGTAGGTTCTTGCAAGTGTAGAATTTGGTGGTCGTGGGCTACTGGAAAAATTCGTATTCTCTTGCATCTAAATCTAGGTATAGGATATTTCATTAAAAAGTATATTACATTATTGTATTGAACTATTTTAATCTTAACTAAAGGTATGATATCAGCTATCGTGAGGTTTGTGAAGTGCTTTATCTCGATTATTGAATTTATCTCCGCATTATCCAAAAGAATGGGATTGAGCGTTCCAATTTTTGCGAAAGTAATGGAAGTGATCAAGTTATCCAATTCTGTTATCATTGCCCTATTTCTGGCCATAAGAATGTCGTAAAGGTAACCTGTGTCTATTTCTCTTTGTTTTGCTTGTTTTAGGATCTTATTCACTGTGAGAGTAAGGCTATTAATTTCCTTTTGTACCTCCGTATTAATAATGAACTGCCTGTCCTGTGAGTCGATTAATTGTTCCTCTGTGCTACTCAGTCTGTCGAAGTCATCGTGGTCAGGAGTGCCAGTAATATATTTTAATAATGTGCCGAGGGCGTTTAAACTTCTCGCCTGCCTATGGTGGGTATTTATCAATTGTAGAAGTCTGTCAATTTGGCCTATGTCCGCATGCAATATTTTCTTCATGTGCGATTGGGGGAAATGATCTGTTGCGTTAAACGTTTCGTCTCGTAGTAGTTCGTAAAGAGTTAAGTTGGTGATATGCTTGATGTGTCCAAAATTTTCCCAGATTATAATGTCTCCGTCCACCACTGGGATGTACCTTGCGTTAGTGTAGTCCATTATCCGTCCCTTTAACAACGATGCCGATAGCAATGTAGAAAATACCAGGAATACCCTAAAAAATAAATATTTAATTGTCCATTAGTAACGACATAGGTTACTTAGCTCGTGCGAAGGTTGTCCTTATGGACCCTCCTTCCTCTTATAAGCACTGTGGTGCCGAGATCCTTTTCGACCTCCTCTTCGGTGTAGAGAGGCGTCAATTTATTTCCTAGTCTTCTATTGTTTTTAACTAGAACTTTCTCCCCCACCGCAAACTCCCTGTCTTGTCGATTCTTATTATGTATTTCAAGCTCCTTATCCTGCGCTTTCTCCAGGCGAGAGGTTACCAATTCATCCTCTTTGCCTGACTGAAAAATTGTTATAGGTTTCATTTTCGTTACTGTATGAATGGACCTATTGTATTTGATTGTGGCCAGAAGAATAATTTCTTCAATGTCGTCCATATTTGTATCGAGTTTGAGGCATCGCGATATTTCCATCAATGTGCTATGGAATCGCTCCACCTGGCCATTTGATGTACTGTGAAGGGGTGGGGCATTCACGATGTCAATATTAAAATGATTCTTCAGCATGGATTTGATACTATTAGAATTCAGTGATTTTTCATTGTCACAGTAAATAGTTTTTGTACCTGAAAACATGTTGATTAGCTGAAGAAGCTGTGGTTTTACGTCTACTATTGTCCTAGACTTTAAGGACTGTACTATAGCAAACTTTGAAAACTTGTCAATGCAAGTTAAGAAATACTTGGAGCCCGTTGAAAATATGTCGATGTGGAGGATCTCCCCACAATATGTTGGAATGGGAGTCTGAGCAATAAGTTGCTTTTTAGGATGGCGATCATACTTCGCCTGAGAGCATGTATGGCAGTTAGACGCAAACTGCTTGGCCTTTCTCTCCATTTTGGGGAAAAAATAGTCTTCCAATATTTGCTTTACGTTCTCTTGGGGTGCCCGATGTGCCCGATTATGTTCGGCAGCGATAATTTCTTGCTGCTCGTTCGGGTCTGTTATGTCATTGACAAATTTTTCCGTATGTCTAAATTTGACTGTGGGGAAAAGTTCAACCAGTTTGTCCTGAAATTGTGCTAGTGTATGTAGGTCGCAATATATTGCGTTAACAACATCTACTTTTACCGCTTCCTGTAGGAGGCTTATTAAATCCTCGTTACTCTTGAACGAAATTAGATGCCTAGTTTTTTTTCCAAAAATTATAAACGTTCTTTTTCCCTGTTCTATGCCTTCTTCTACTAGTATCTGATTACGAAAGCAGTTCACTGGTTTATGAGTTCTCTCAATCGTGTTAGTTGAGGAAACTTCGCTATGAATTGTTTCGGTACTCATGTTATCCAGGGCATTCATATGTTGCCTAGACAATGCATCTGCGACTACATTCTCCTTACCAGGTTTGTAAATGAGTTTTGCGTTACATTCATCTATGAAGGCTTTCCATCTTTTAATTTTTGAATTTGGGTTTCTGTCTGAAACCGCAAAAGTGAGCGGTTGGTGATCCGTATGAACCTTAATATCTGTTACGCCGTACAGGTAGTTTCTAAGGGTTTTAAGTGCCCAAACGATGGCCAACAGCTCTCTTTCGTTTGTGGCAAAGTGTTCCTCACTACTGGTCAAAGTACGGGATATCATTGTTATAGGTTTCCCTTCCTGTGACAGGACAGCACCTATTGCGTGCGACGATGCATCCGTGGTTAAATCAAACGATTTATTAAAATCAGGGTAGGTTAGTGTCACCTCCTCTGATGCTAGTATTTCCTTTAAGGTAGTGAAGGCTTTTTTCTGTTCCTCAGTCAAATCAAGTTCGATTTTTTTCGACTGCGACGCAGTAACTCGGCCATATTCACCCCTCATTATATTTGAAAGTGGCTTCGCTATTTTAGCGAAATCCCTAATGAAACAGCGGTAGTACCCCGCTAAACCCAAAAATGATCTTAGCCCCCTCAGAGTAGTGGGCTCCTGAAAATTCCTGATGGCATCCACTTTATCCGGGCACGTCTTGATTCCGCCCTGTGAAACTAAAAAACCCAGGAATTCTACTTCGGTTTTGAAAAATTTTGATTTTTCCGCCGACACTCTCATGTTGGCTTCAAATAAACTTCTCAAAATCACTTCCACATCATCTAAATGTTGTTCTTCGTTTTGGGAAAATATAATGACATCATCCATATAGACAAAGCATTTGCTTCCTATGTGTTCTCTCAACACATCATCTATTGCCCTCTGGAAAATGCTGGGAGCATTCTTTAGACCGAACGGCAATCTACAAAATTCGTACTTTCCATTCTTTACGGAAAATGCTGTTTTCTCTCTGTCCCGTTCCAGCAGGTTGATCTGATGGAAACCAGATTTCAAATCAAGGGTAGTAAAAAATTTACTTCCACCTAGATTTGATAAAATTCCTGTGATATCCGGGATTGGATATTTATCACTGATGGTTTTTTCGTTGAGCTTTCGAAAATCTATAACCATCCGCTTTTTTTCTTGCCCAGTTTCGTCAAGGCCCTTCTTTTTTACCACCCATATGGGATTATTATATGGTGACCTGGATGGCCGAATGATGCCGTTTGCTAGCAGTTCTTGAATTTCCTTGTTCACGAAATCCGAGACGCCCAATGGGTAAGGGTATAGTCTTGAATACACGGGGTCTTCATTCGTAGTGCGAATCGTTGCTACTACGTTTGTGTTGTATGGTAGTGCTTCGTTAGGGTCTGCAAAAACCCCATTTATGCTACCAATCATTTTTGAGAATTCTTCTTCTAGATTTTGTGGGACGTTTTCCGCCTGCAGTCGCAAGTGACTAATATCCTCGCTAGATACAAATAGTATAATCTCCTTACCAAAATCATGTGTTATTGTGTTTGTTTTTAAATTAATAGACGCATGCACCTTGTTCAATAAGTCAAGGCCAACTACACCGTCAAATGAAGTAAGATTGGGTAATAAAAAAAATTCTGTTATTGTCCCAAAAATTTTAACCTTGCATTTATGTTTGATGGGGGTAACGCCATGAATAGACTTTACTAAAAATGAGTTTTCTACTGGTTTTATTCCTTTCAGGCCTGGAAGGGGCCTGATATAGCTCCTTGACGCCCCCGTGTCAACAAGGAGCTTTACTTCTTTCCCTCCTATTGACCTTGAAATCCAAGGAAGGAGGGACTTTGCCCTAAAAAATTAACCTCATCGGATTCGATGTTGTCGGCTGCCTGCTCAGCTTCGTTATTGTATGTTTCTTCATTTTGCGACTCCCGCTCATCGGTAAGATGGTTTACGCGCTGTATTTTGGGTCCTGTGTACCGTCCCGAGTTCGCTACACGTTTTTGCCCGTTCCCTTGCAGCTTACCATATTGTTCCTGGCTAGGATTACTTGCTTGGTTTTTAAATTGGGATATGGAGGGATCCACTTCCATAGGTTCAATGCGCCTTTGGCTTGAATAATTACTATTGGTAAATGGTTTTTGGGTATTTCCATAATTTTGTGGACGACTGGCCTGTTTATTTTGTTTAGTTACCGAAAAATGCGGGTTTTTATGACCCACACCGTGATCGTAGTTAGGTGCCTTTTGATTGGCCGGATTCTGACTTCCGCCAGGTTTTTCTTGAAATCTGTTCGCGAAATTCATTGCGAAAGCGTAACGCTCATTGTTGGCGTCTACCTCTTGTGCCAAAGCCAGGGCGGATGGGAGGTCAGATGGCCTGGATGCGAACAAGATATCGCATAGTGGTTTCCTTAAACCTGATATAAACACTCTGAGTGCATCAGCCCTATATTTCTCATTTATAGTGTCTGCAACACCACTCTCATAAGACATTATTGTCTTATTTGCCAACAGAGTTAACTTCTTTTCTACCTCATCGTAGAATTCTAGGCATGTCATTGATCCTTGTCTCAAGGTGGATAATTCCTGCTCGATTAAGTATATCGGCCGTTTGTCCGCGTACGTAAAGTCGAGTCTGGAGATTATAGCGCTAAAGTTAAGCACTGTGTTAAAAGAAGAAAGTACTGCGTCGGCAGCACCTCTCACCTTGTTTCTAATAATAGTAACAGCTTGGTAGTGGCGTTCACTGCCATCGTACCTCCTAAATAATTCGTAAGCATTGTGTGCAGCTTCCCGCCAGGATACGTACGTGCCCTGGTGGCCAAAAAATTCTGGAAGGGTCTTTATCGCGTCTAGCGTAATATCGCAGGTAGTTAGGGGGTTGATTGTTACCCTACTATATTTCTCTACCTTAGGTTTGTTTATTGTTACTTGATTCTGCAAAGCAAGAAGCTTCTTGTCAAACTCTGTTTTCTGTTCGGCTAAAGCTCTCCTGACCTCTGCTTTTGCTATCTCGCTAACTTGTTCAGTATTCATTGTATTTTGTCTGTTTGCTGCTAAATTTAAATTCTTAAAGAGGTCCTCCAATACCTCGGTCATCTAACATTCAAAGATTTTCTTGAAAAATTTTCACAAAGGACACATAGGTTTATTTAGCACCTATTCTTTATTAATTATTTATTTTTTCCAATTTCGGTTTTTCACTTTCACTAATTTTTTTAGAGCACTTCACTTACCCCTTCATACTTAGGTAGTATCTTAATCTATCTACGTTAATTATTGATTTTCTTCTTCCGTTGTTGCTTGCTGTTCTTCGGTCTGCTTCCTTCTAACTGCTTGCGATTATTATCATTGACTTCGCCACGAGGATGTTTGTTTCGAATCCTTCTAACTGTTTGCGGTTATTATTTGTCCCTTAGGATCAAAATGATTAGTGTTTTTCCAGCCCCACGTTGGGCGCCAATTGTAGTTTATTGCACGTGTGTGCTTTTCTGAGTTACATTACAAACTGAAACTTAATTGCTACCCTAACTGTCCACCTAGCCCACGACGTTGGATAACGCTGCTGCTGCTCTGCTGGCGGCTAGCGACGTTGACACAATCGTCGCGCTGATGATGTTTATTGATGATGTTGTAATAGCTGCTTTTGCTGATGCAGTTAAATATGATGAAGAGAATTGTGGCGCTTGTGATGTTGTCATAGCGCAATGACCCTAGTCGATAGTTTCGCTGACACAGCAACGTATGTCAACAACGATATGCGATCATACCGTGTGATCGCATTTCTGCTGATCTAGCTAGTTGCATGAAGTGGCATGCTGTTGTAATTTAGCTGGATGTGATTGACCTGGGCGAAGGCTAGGAAGGCAGCTGTGACATTTGGTTAATGCCATCTGTGGGAAGAAACCTATGATAACTTGTATATTGATTGGTCTTGATTTTCACCTAAATTCCAAAATTTTTCTCAGTGTATGCATTTCCCACTACCCCGAGGAGGCGGTAATGGCAGCTGAACAAAAGGCAAGCAAAATTTTTCTTTTCAATTTCTCTATGCAACGATTTTCCTGTGCCACAACTAAAATGCTAGAAATACATATGTACATATGTATGTATGTACATAAATATGTATATATGTATACCCATCAAAACATCTACGCTCTAGTTAAGAATTATTAAAGTAGATTTAAAGGCAACCAAAATAAGGCCTGAAAATTATAAGGGAAGTAAAGTTGTAAGGCTTTTAATAAGGCATTTTGCTGTGTCGATGTCATTAAGCCATCTCTCTCTCTCTCTCTGAGAGCAAACCTTATTTGCAAGGCTTATTCGCCAGGAAAACAAGGTTTATTTATTGCCTTATTATGGCCTGATATTCAGGCCTTTAGTCGTGTATGAATACCTTATAAATGTTTTAATAATAAAAATAGGTAAAAAAAACTTTTTAAGTTAAACGGTTTTATGTTATACATACATTGCAATGTTTAAGATAAATGTACTAAAAACCAAAAAATAATAAAAATAGGTAAAAAAAACTTTTTAAGTTAAACGGTTTTATGTTATACATACATTGCAATGTTTAAGATAAATGTACTAAAAACCAAAAAATAAAAAAATAGATACAGTCGTGGGAATTATAAACATTTGCATAGACTAGACTAAAATAAAACCGGGGGGCACGTCAATTGTCTACAAATTATCGACTTAATGTGCGATAGAAGAATCGTTTAATTCGTCGTTAGGCAGTTGGCCCGCAGACGGTGAGGAAATTACTTACTATTTTCTTGCTCATGGAAATTCCAATAGCTATACACTCCATGTTAATAAAAGAGATGTTTCAACTAGTTTATCGTTGGACATTCACACGAGGAATCGTTTCACTGCTCGTAGTTTGTCTTTAAACGACAAAACATATGATAAAAGTACTACTCGCTCACCGCTATGAAACCCTAAAACTCGCTTATAATCGAGCTTGCTAGCTTTTTTCCACATTCTAGCCCTACTTATCACACGTCCATCGTTGTCGGTTGAACAACTGCCTAATTATAGTGTAACATTACAAAACAAACATTTTAATCAACGATTGTAGACAATTGACGTGCCCCCCGGTTTTATTTTAGTCTAGTCTATGCAAATGTTTATAATTCCCACGACTGTATCTATTTTTTTATTTTTTGGTTTTTAGTACATTTATCTTAAACATTGCAATGTATGTATAACATAAAACCGTTTAACTTAAAAAGTTTTTTTTACCTATTTTTATTTTCTAGTTTTTAGTTTTTATTTCGCATTCTGTTTAATTCATTTAGTGCTTCATTATTGCAAGGTTTCTTGCCCGTTAGTTTATTGCAGTCCAACGCCTCTATACGTAGTCCCTGCAAAGTTCTTACCCTACTAAGAGCCACGTAGGCTTGACCTTCTTCAAACAGTTAATTAGGATTATCAGTTTTAATTACCCCGATCCCAGCTCCACCTAGCGGAATTTTTTTTTAAGAAAATATTTCTTTTCAAGGTAGTAATACATACTTTATGGTTGCTTGTTTTTCCGACAGGGTAGGAATATGATATATTGTGGAACGATCCTCCGAACGAAAAAAGACACTGAAGATGGCGCATATTAGCCGAAACCGGTTTGTCTCCAAACCAAACTTGACAAGGGATGACGGAGGATCGTTCCACAATATATCGTAGTAATACATGTTCCGAATTTCAGCCAAATCGGACCATAAATGCGATTTTTTTAAATATAGCGCCCACGCGCCACCTATCGGAAGTTTTTTTTTAAGAAAATATTTCTTTTCAAGGTAGTAATACATGTTCTGAATTTCAGCCAAATCGGACCATAAATGCGATTTTTTTAAATATAGCGACCCACGCGCCACCTATCGGAAGTTTTTTTTTAGGAAAATATTTCCTTTCAAGGTAGTAATACATGTTCCGAATTTCAGCCAAATCGGAGCATAAATGCGATTTTTGTAAATATAGCGACCCACGCGCCACCTAGCGGAATTTTTTTTTAAGAAAATATTTCTTTTCAAGGTAGTAATACATGTTCCGAATTTCAGCCAAATCGGACCATAAATGCGATTTTTGTAAATATAGCGACCCACGCGCCACCTATCGGAATTTTTTTTTCATAATATTGCATTGTCATCGGGGTTATACATGCGTACAAAATTTCAGATTAATCGGTTGACAGGAAGAGGGTGAAATTTGAATTACTAAATTTGACCCAAGAATAAATAATAAATAATAAATAAAACAAACGGGGTGAGCTAAATAAAACCGTTTAAAAAAATAGATACAGTCGTGGGAATTATAAACATTTGCATAGACTAGACTAAAATAAAACCGGGGGGCACGTCAATTGTCTACAAATTATCGACTTAATGTGCGATAGAAGAATCGTTTAATTCGTCGTTAGGCAGTTGGCCCGCAGACGGTGAGGAAATTACTTACTATTTTCTTGCTCATGGAAATTCCAATAGCTATACACTCCATGTTAATAAAAGAGATGTTTCAACTAGTTTATCGTTGGACATTCACACGAGGAATCGTTTCACTGCTCGTAGTTTGTCTTTAAACGACAAAACATATGATAAAAGTACTACTCGCTCACCGCTATGAAACCCTAAAACTCGCTTATAATCGAGCTTGCTAGCTTTTTTCCACATTCTAGCCCTACTTATCACACGTCCATCGTTGTCGGTTGAACAACTGCCTAATTATAGTGTAACATTACAAAACAAACATTTTAATCAACGATTGTAGACAATTGACGTGCCCCCCGGTTTTATTTTAGTCTAGTCTATGCAAATGTTTATAATTCCCACGACTGTATCTATTTTTTTATTTTTTGGTTTTTAGTACATTTATCTTAAACATTGCAATGTATGTATAACATAAAACCGTTTAACTTAAAAAGTTTTTTTTACCTATTTTTATTTTCTAGTTTTTAGTTTTTATTTCGCATTCTGTTTAATTCATTTAGTGCTTCATTATTGCAAGGTTTCTTGCCCGTTAGTTTATTGCAGTCCAACGCCTCTATACGTAGTCCCTGCAAAGTTCTTACCCTACTAAGAGCCACGTAGGCTTGACCTTCTTCAAACAGTTAATTAGGATTATCAGTTTTAATTACCCCGATCCCAGCTCCACCTAGCGGAATTTTTTTTTAAGAAAATATTTCTTTTCAAGGTAGTAATACATACTTTATGGTTGCTTGTTTTTCCGACAGGGTAGGAATATGATATATTGTGGAACGATCCTCCGAACGAAAAAAGACACTGAAGATGGCGCATATTAGCCGAAACCGGTTTGTCTCCAAACCAAACTTGACAAGGGATGACGGAGGATCGTTCCACAATATATCGTAGTAATACATGTTCCGAATTTCAGCCAAATCGGACCATAAATGCGATTTTTTTAAATATAGCGCCCACGCGCCACCTATCGGAAGTTTTTTTTTAAGAAAATATTTCTTTTCAAGGTAGTAATACATGTTCTGAATTTCAGCCAAATCGGACCATAAATGCGATTTTTTTAAATATAGCGACCCACGCGCCACCTATCGGAAGTTTTTTTTTAGGAAAATATTTCCTTTCAAGGTAGTAATACATGTTCCGAATTTCAGCCAAATCGGAGCATAAATGCGATTTTTGTAAATATAGCGACCCACGCGCCACCTAGCGGAATTTTTTTTTAAGAAAATATTTCTTTTCAAGGTAGTAATACATGTTCCGAATTTCAGCCAAATCGGACCATAAATGCGATTTTTGTAAATATAGCGACCCACGCGCCACCTATCGGAATTTTTTTTTCATAATATTGCATTGTCATCGGGGTTATACATGCGTACAAAATTTCAGATTAATCGGTTGACAGGAAGAGGGTGAAATTTGAATTACTAAATTTGACCCAAGAATAAATAATAAATAATAAATAAAACAAACGGGGTGAGCTAAATAAAACCGTTTAAAAACAAACGGGGTGAGCTAAATAAAACCGTTTAATAAGGTTTTTCTTTGCTTAGCTGCATAATTCACATTTTTTGCGCAATTTAAGCGTTGCGGCAATTTAATATCAAAAATATATTCTGCTAGGGTTTAAATGCTATTATTCATACATATATATCGGAAAGAGATAAGCGCGAGCACTGAACCACTTAACACTTCATTGCATGTCAGTTGAAAATGGACTCAGGCGACAATACGCAATTTTTACGCTCGCCACACATAGTAGGTACCTTGCTTATAAAAACTCAATTCCATTTCTCTGTTTGGGATGTGTTAAAATAAAGTATTAAAACATTTGGAGCAGAAAGAATGAGTGCAAACAGCAGCAGCGCTGCCAGCGTATTTCAGTTCAACAACTTAGCGTCAGCTTACACTTACGAGCCTATTTGCTGCGTATGTACGAGTTGCATACAAATTTGTGTATTGTGTAGGTATATGAGAAGCGGAAATTTAAACTGTAAAAATGGCACGCAAATGCACTTTGATGCGAAAAAGCTACGGATAAGTATGTGCATATGTAAGCATACTAGGGTGGCACATTAAATGTACGCTGTGCTAACTTTGATGGCAGCAACCGGACAAACCACTACAGTCGGATCGCCTAACCAACGAACGAAACAGATGTATGTACATACATACATATGCACATACCCTGCAAGAACTGTGCTGGTCATATGACCGGCAGGCTTGACGAAAGGTTTTAGGATATTTCCTATCCCATTCTTAAGGGCATCGGGAACTTTTGTGACCGTTCCTTTCATCACGTTCCTGTATGTGCATTTTCAAATCCCTTATCCTCTCATCCGTATCTATCTCATTGGTTTTGCACTTGGCTAGAAACACATACGAGTGCAAATGTATTGGTAATATTTATTTTTGTAATAGTGATAGTACTTTCGGTCACACAATTCTTGCAGGGTACATATACTTAACCGGCCAGCAACTGCTACTCCGGCAGGGTAACGTGATTTTGATTTGGCTGAATCACTAATCAAAAATATTTTCTGATTCTTGATTTACAATGTTTTCAAATAAAAGATAGTTTATATTTGTGATTCGTTTCAAAAAAGAGTAAAAAATACGCTTTGATTCGTGATTCAAACTATTTTCAAATCAAAGATAAATTTTGTTTGTGATTTATTTCTCAAAAGATTGATTCTTATTTCAAACTTGATTTGAAATCAAAATTATTTTGACTCAAAATTTTAATCAAGAATAAACAATTTTTTTACAATCAAATTTATTCTAATCCAATTTTCGATTCGAATCAAATTTTTTTTTTATTTTGAATCAAAAATTTATTTTGAATCAAAAATTTTTTTCAAATACTTACAGTAATAGAACGATTAAATTTTTTTTAAATGACACCTTTATTAAAAAAAAAAGTTTGGACCACCCTAATACAATACTATAAATAAGCATTGCTTTTTTGTTTTATTTTTAATTCCTATTATTTTATAGTTGTGCACTATGCCTGTCGTCGATCCGCTTCATTCATTCCTTTCTACCCCCTCTGTTGCCGTCTGAATGTAAAAATTAATGTCCTTGCAAGTGCCATAGGGATTCGATCGCGTACACTTCCATACATACATACGTACACCCTGCAGGACCCTAAATCATGCATCGTTCCCAGCAAAGAGACTAGTAAGCCTTAGCTAAAGCTAAGTTGTAAACTGGAATACGCTGGCAGCGCTACTGCTGCTTGCACTCATTCTTTCTGCTCCAAGTTTTTTAATAATTCATTTTAACTTATCCCAAACAGAGAGAAAGGGAATTGAGTTTTTATGAGCGAGCGTTAAAAGTCCTCAGTCCATTTTCAACTGACATGCAATTAAGTGTTAATATACCACATAAAGCCTTAAAAAGCCTTATTTTCCTGGCGGTAAAGTCTTAGAAATAAGGTGTGCTCTCAGAGAGAGAGGGAGAGATAACAATCCTTATGGCCTGATAACATCAACACAGGAAAATCAGCCTTATTTTAAGTATTTGCCAATACAACTTAGCCTCCTTTATAATTTTCAGGCCTTATTTCTCAAGCCTTTAAATCTTCTGTAATAATTCTTAACCAAGGCGTAGATTTTTTGGTGGGTTTGTATGTATGTACATATCGTCGTTGAAGATGCATTTTTGCGTAAGAGGTATTTTCATTTTCGAGTAAGGGACATTTTTGCCAAAAATGAGATTTTCCAACCCTGAGTTCCTGACGCTCACCTCTATCGATCCATACCAAAACATTGCAATTCTAACAACAAAAACGCATAATAACAGTAAATTGCATAATCGCGTATGAAGGGTATTGTTAAAATTTGGCAGCATTACCGCGTATGATTTCAGTTCATTCATATAAGCGAAGTTATATGTTATTAGATAAATAAATTAAATGGCGAATTTTTATGAAAGGGAGCAAAAGTTAACTTATTTCAACAAATAATGTCAGGTAAATATCAAGCAGGTATTATTTTAAACAAATTAATGAAGTTGCTAATTGGTAAGCTACGTTTTTTTGCTACAATCTTTACAATTTTCCCAACCAAATTATGACTAAAGTTATCAAAAATTAAAAAACAAAACAAGAAAGGAAGCCTTAGTTCGAGTGGAGCCAAATATTATAAGCTTTCATAGTTTTTTTTTTACGTTTGCTAGATACACGGTGCAATTTAAAAAAGGCCGTGCCGCATAAAGTGGGCGCAGCCACGCCCATTTTGAAAATTCGTATCAATAATCCGACTAAACGTATAAATATTCTTGTTATTATAAAATTTCATCCCTTCATGACTTTTAGTTACAGAGATGTCACGTTACAAATTTCTGAAGGGCATTCGAGAAAAATTTTGATTAAAAAGTAGGCGTGGTTATAAACTGATTTCGCTAAAATTTGCACATATACTACCGCAAGTGGTAGATATAAGTCCACCAATTTTCGTCATAATATCTCAATTATTTGTCGAGTTATGGGCTCCGAAATCTCGTAGAGTCCTTTGTATAATAAGAGGCGGTGCTACGCCCATTTTCCAAAATATTTCTGTTTTCTATCTATCGTGGTACTTGTGCCACAAAATTTCATTGAATTATCTTTATAATTGGCGCTCAAAATGTTTTTATTGGGCCCCTTTGTAATAATCATATATAAAAGTGGGCGTGGTAGTGGTCCGATTTCGCCCATTTTCAACCGTCCCAGTCTGGATAGGAACCTATATACGAAATTTCATAAAAATATTTAAATCTGTGTACTATTACAGCTGTGTATAAAAATTAATGTATTACATTGCGATAAAAACATGTTTTTTGTAGGCCATGATTCTTATGCGAAAATTTATAAGACATTCAAGTCAGGTTATAAACCAGATAGACACGGATATTCCTAATCCAATCCACAAAGGTCACCTCAATATTACAAAACGTAAATATCAACATTTACAAGAACTTAAAAGAGTGATGCCGTCCGATTGTCATAGCTTTTATGACAATTTACCACATTTACCTTAAGAGTTCTCCACCTATGTGTAAACAAACTTACGTTTTCTTAATTAAAAATATGAATTTTAGTTTAAAATGTAATATATGTACAAGTTTTGTAACTTTTTTTCTTTATAAAATGCTAAAATAAGAATTATATTGAACATTTTGCCATTTCATAACCGATTGTGCGTGATTTTTGTGCCAAATAAAAATTGCACAACCGCACATGAAAAAAAAGAGTCCTAATAATTCAATTTGTTTCTTTTTTTACACTAAGTTGATGTTATGGCTAACAAACTGATCTACGTAACTATTTAAATTTGAGTTTGTACGCAGAAATAAGTAACGGTTTTGAAACGAAATAGTTTTTATGCTCTCCTGTAAAGTTCATCCAATGTCCGCTACGCGAAAATGAAAATACCTCTTACGCAAAAATGCATCTTCAACGACGATATGTATGTGTTTGTGTGTCCATAAATTGTAATTGTAAAAATGCGCTGGGGTTGCGACGGGTTGTTTCTTCGCTTTCTTCTACTCATTCAGCCGATCTACATGCATATATATATATACATGTGTATGTACCCACCAAAAAATTTAAGCCTTGTTTTAGAATTAAAACAGAAGATTTAAAGGCTTCCGAAATAAGGCCAGAAAATTATAAGGGTAGCAAATTTGTATGGCGTAAGGCTTAAAATAAGGGTGATTTTCCTGTGTTGATTTCATCAGGCCATAAGGAATTCTCTCTCTCTCTCTCTCTGAGAGTACACCTTATTTCAAAGGCTTATCCGCCTTGAGAAATAATAGCTTAAACAGAACCAGCGTCGGCAGTATATGAGAATGAACAGAACGAAAACGCTGGCGAAAATCGCCCGGCGAAAATTCGTCAGAATAGACATTTCTAATTTGGACGCTATCGCCTGTCAAATAAATTATTTGGAACTTGATAAAAACATGTAGTAAAACAAAAATATACGTTTTTTGATGTGGAAAAAATTCAAAATATGGACAGAAGAGAAGAGTCAATGGAAGAAGTAAGGAAACATCGTAAAAAATAAAAATATGCATATGGCAATTTCGTCTTGATTCTGTTTTACTGGGCGATATTCGCAAACAAATGTCATCGCCGCACCACGAGAAAACACGCCCGGCGATTGGTTCTGTTTAAGCTATAAGCCTAGATAAGTAGGTATTAGAAAGTTAGGAGCAGACAGATTGAGTGCATAACAGAAGCAGCGCTGCCAGCGTTCTCCTGTTTGAGACCTTATTTGTCAACAATAAGCAAAACTTATTTGCAGGATAGTTACGCTGTGGTGTTACATACGAGTAAATTGATCTGGTTCCTGCTGTCGTTCGTTGTCTTTGCTCTTGCTCTTGCTAATAAATGCTGGAGTTAAAAGTGAAAGTAACAAACGCCGCATCCGCCAAAAAAAACAAGCTTTGCTCACAAAAATTAACAAAGTTAACGCAGACAGACAGACAGTAAGACACCCTTGGATTGGAAGGGAAACAGAAAAAAGCAAACCGAAATGGCCGTTAATGTTGTGCTGTGAGTTGACGCACAGTGGGCTAAGATGTGGGAAATCAATAAAAAATTAATGTTAGCTAAAAATTTGACATTTTGGCAAATCACTGAAAATTTCTTAAGTTACCTACATACATACATAAGTCAAAAGAATTCAATGCTAAGTCAAGTTTAAATTCCAATGCCAATGAAAAAGTTTAGGTAATCCTTAAGTAGAGTTAAAGCCCGTCTCCACATAATTTAATTCGCAATCGTTATTCGCCCTCAGAATTTTGTATGGAAATAGAGGGATTCGGCACTGGATTCGAGGACGAGCGATAATTGAGAGAGCGAATACAGATAAAAATAACGAACGACGTTATGTACATATGTACATATCGCACGTTTTATTCAATAGGGATTTAACTCAAATTAATTATAAACTGGCCAATAGCTCATATAAAATTCACATAAAATAACAGAGTTGTAATTATTATAAGAGAAAAAATAAAAATCAAAAAATGATTATTATTGAAAGAAACATATTTTAAAAGTCTTTCCATAATAGTTATTTCTGAGATATTTTTATACTCAGCTGTACTAGTACACAGAGTATTATAGTTTTAATCACATAACGGTGGATTGTAACAGAATGAAATAATCGAGATAGATATAGACTTATATATATCAAAATGATCAGGGTGAAAAGAGAAATCGATTGAGCCATGTCCGTCCGTCCGTCCGTCCGTCCGTCCGTCCGTCCGTCCGTCCGTCTGTCCGTCCGTCCGTCCGTCCGTCCGTCTGTAAACACTCTAACTCGCGCAAAAATTGAGATATTTTGATGAAATTTGGAACGCAAGTTGGTATCGAGACTGGGACGGTTGGTATTGAAAATGGGCGAAATCGGACCATGACCACGCCCACTTTTCCTATATAGAAAAAATCGGAAATTTGGTATCTCAGCCACTAATATAGCTAGAGTTTTAAAATTTTACCCACGTATTGAGCTCGGGCCCTTATGAAGAAATTTGATGAAGTTTTGGAAAATGGGCGGTGCCACGCCCACTTATTAAGGGTCAAACATTGAAAGTTTTATATGTCATAACTCAGAAACCGTTGAAGATATATCGATGAAATTTGGTACGCGTAATTTGCTTACATAGACAAATGTTTTGACGAAAAATTATCAAAATCGGTTTACGGCCACGCCCACTTTTATATATGTGTATTATAAAGTGACCTAATAAAAACATTTTAAGCCATATCTCTGTCAAATATAAAGATCTATCATTGAAATTTTGTCGCATGAGTCCAACTATGGACATAAAACAAAAAACACAAAAATTTTGGAATATGGGCGGTGCCACGCCCACTTATTAAGGGGCAGACATTGAAAGTTTTATGAGTCATAACTCAGAAACCGTTGAAGATATATCGATGAAATTCGGTACGCGTAATATAATTACTTAGTCAAATGTTTTGGCGAAAAATTATCAAAATCGGTTGACGGCCACGCCCACTTTTATATATAGGAAATATAAGGGGGCCTAATAAAAACATTTTAAGCGATATCTCTGTCAAATATAAAGATCAATCACTGAGATTTTGTGGCAGGAGTCCAACTATGGACATAAAACAAAAACTACAAAAATTTTGGAAAATGGGCGGTGCCACGCCCACTTATTAAGGAGCGAATATTGAAAGTTTAATAAGCCATAACTCAGAAACCGTTAAAGATATATCGATGAAATCTGGTACGCGTGATATATTTACTTAGCCAAATGTGTGGACGAAAAATTACCAAAATCGGTTGACGACCGCGCCCACTTTTATATATGTGTATTATAAAGTGACCTAATAAAACCATTTTAAGCGATATCTATGTGAAATATAAAGATAATTCATTGAAATTTTGTGACATGAGTTTTACAATAGACCGGAAACAAAAAATAAAAAAGTTTGGAAAATGGGCGTGGCACCGCCTCTTTTTAGACAAAGGGATATATGAGATTTCTTAGCCTTTAACTCGACAAATAATTGAGATATTATGACGAAACTTGGTTTATACACTTTTATAACATGTGTTAATAGACACGCAAAAATGTATTGAAATCGGTTTATGACCACGCCTACTTTTTAACAAAGATATTTCTGGAACACCCTTTTGGAATTTGTAACGTGAAGTCTTTGTAACTAAAAGTCATAGAGGGATGAAATTTTGCACTAACAATAATATTTGTATGCTTATTTGGATGATTGATATAAATTTTGAAAATGGGCGTGGCTGCGCCCTGTTTATGCAGCACTCGTTTCATATAAAATACACCCTATATCGAACAAACGCAAACAAACAATGAAAGCATACAGCTGAGTATCTAATGTTCGATTGCACTCGAACTTAGGCTTCCTTACTTGTTTTAAGTCTTTTTGTAATTATTATCTATAAATGAGAAATTTTGTTTTATATCTTCAAAGACTTTTATATTGAGACAAATTTGAAAAAAGTCTTTGAGTAATTATTATCCGTAACAAATTGTTTTTTAAGTCTTCAAGACATTTTTCACGAATTTCAAAAATAATTATTTTGAGTAACAAATTTATTTTTTATATCTTCGATAAAAATCTTTCATACAATTTCAAATTGGAAATTTGCTTGAATTTTGAAGTACTTATATGAAAGTTATTTTTATTTTATACTTATATGAAAGTTATTGAAAATTTTCTGAGACTTTTTTGAACTTTGTCTCAATGAAAAAGTCTTTGAAGATATAAAAAACAATTTGTTACTGATAATAATTACGCAAAGACTTTTTTCTAATTTGTCTCAATATAAAAGTCTTTGAAGACTTAAAAAATATATATTTGAAATAACTATTATGGAAAGATTTTTAAAATATAAGTTTTTGAATAATAATTATAGAAGATTTTTATCATTTTCAGCAGGAAAACAAATATTATCAAAAGACTTTTATGATCCTGAAGAAATTTTGTAAGACTTTTTTATAATTTCAAAATGAAATAATAATTATTCTACATCTCTGTAAAATAATTATTAGAATTAAAACGGCCATGTAAAAACAAATGTAAATATAATTTTTTTTTTGTTTTTGGGAAAACGCAAACAAACTTTTATAATTTCAAAGAGTTTACTTCTACGGCTAACTACAAAATCACTTCCATTTCCGCAATTTTTATATTTTTGAGTATTTTATAAGACTAGACTTAAAGCCATGACCTAGTTATTGAAATGTATGGCAAAATCCCAGAAATCGAAATTTTCGAGTTAAATCCCTATTGCATAAAACGTGCGATATGTATGTGGAGACATGCTATAAGATGCATTACGTTTTCCAAAGTTTTTATTTTAATTTCTGATAAAAAATGTTTATAGATTTTTTCCACTGTGCCATGTGTACGTACATTCGTATCTACTTATGTAATTCAATAGGCACATGTGTCCCTATTCACTTACATCCATAGCAAATGCTCGTATTCCCAATTTATTCAAAATATAGGCTTCGTACGGGTCAATGTCCCTCAAACCAATATAGACAAGCTGATCGGCGGCCAAGCTGTGAATAAACGAAAAGAGAAAAATATGTTAACAACTGTATAAGCAGATAAAATTCCAAAAAATACATAAATCTTTATCCGTAAGCTCAAGGGAGGACCTACAGAATGTATGCACATATGTATATATGTACATATGTATGTACAATCCTTGTTAAATTTTAAGTCACGCATAACCTACCTATGATGATTCCACAAAAAAGTGCTCCCCTCTACCTAAAGCTCATTCTATGGCAGTTAAAAGTTCTACTACAGCGCCACCTATCGGATTGTAATATTTTCTATCTACACTAAAATCCAACATATGTACATACATACATACGTATTATCTCAGGATTTATACATGAACATCCGTCCACGCGTTATATATTCCATTTTCGATATTCTGGCAAGTTTCTGCTGCCTCTACAAAACAACAACAACCACAATTGGCACCACTGCAGCTGTGAGAAGCTAATTCGTAGAGTTCCATAAGGTTCTCAAGAATTCTTAAAACTGGCATACCCGCTCCCCAAACCATGGGAAGGTCTGCGTTTATGAAAAATGGGTGAATAAAAATACATAATAAGAAAACTTACTGGAAGGATATCCATATGTACATATGTACGTACCCATATATACATAGTACATACACATTAACATGTTGTATGCCACGCGCATTTCAAACGATCCCCTGCAAAAATCATTGGATTATATGCTCCATTTGTGGAAGGTTGGAGTACTTTCAAAGTGACCACTAACATAACCCAAACGACCGATTCACTACATACATACATATGTTTGAATGTATACACGTCATTCGTCGTCGTCGCGATAAACATTTGGTTTTTTTTGTTATGTTCGGCTAACTGTTAGGTACTCCATCAATTAATCCAATGTAGGTACTCCATGGATTAATTTGATTGTTATGCGGGACTGGAGTATATACTCCATTGCAATGACATGCAATGTTAAATGGACCATATTTTTTGTATGAAATGTGGCAAGTTATGGAGTAATCGGTTGGTCCATAGCGAGCACTTCATGGATTAGCGAATGGAGTACTCGGAATTTTTGCATGGTATGTATTTTCATACATTAATACATAATAATAATAATAATATACATAATACAATGGCGCTATTATAACTCTGACGAGTTTTATGGCCGAGCTTCTCTCCCAATTCGAAGTGTGCTCCTTTTTGTTTTTCCTACTAATTGGGTGGACCTACAGTTTTATGCCGGCTCCGAACGGCGAATGCATTTTTTGTGAGAAGCTTTTTCATGGCAGAAATACACTCGGAGGGTATGCCGCCCGCTGCCGAGAGGTGACCGCTGCAATAATTGGATTTTTACTAATTAGAAAATTTTTTTGGTGTTTTTCTCGGACCGTGGTTTGAACCCGAGACCTCTGGCATAGCAGGCGAGCACTCTACCCACTGCACCACAGCGGCCACAATACATATTGGGTGAGTTTCCAAGACAAAGCTGCTCCGCAACTGTTGAGCTCAACAGTTGCCAACAGTTGTGTAGCAGTTGAGTTAAACAGCTACGCCTTAGAAACGGCTTGATGAATTTATCAGCTGTTTGGCTTTATACAACATGTTGAGCACAAGTAGCGGAGAAAATTTGTGATGGAAAAAATGGCGAAAAGTTGCCAACTGTTGAGCTGAGCGGAACTACTCAACAGTGCGTTTCTAAGACAAACACTCAACAGTTGCACAACAGCTCTGTCTTAGAAACTCACCCATTAATACATATTGTACATATGTATTTATGTTCCTGTGTTCGCGATCAGATTAAATTAAGGGACATACCTACGGCCTGGGCGCCGGCTGTAGCGCTGGCTAAGACGCGTTCACCCTCGTAAAGAAAACGCTTCAAATGGACCGTGCAATATTGAAAGTGCATATTTTTCATTATTTAAGGTAAATTATGTATGTATGTATGTATGTATGTAAATATAAACATAAGTGCGTGTATTTTCTATGCATTACAAAACTATAATTATACATATTTTTTCGCTTTTTGGTGCGATGACAAATACCCAGAGGGGTGCTTTATACATACATATGTATGCATATACATATGTATGTCGATATGTACCCACCAAAAAATCTAAGCCTTGTTTATGAAATAAAACAGCAGATTTAAAGGCTGATGAAATAAGGCCTGAAAATTATAAGGGTAGCAAATTTTTATGGCGTAAGGCTTAAAATAAATCTGATTTTCCTGTGTTGATATCATCAGGCCATAAGGAGTACTCTCTCTATCTGAGAGCACACCTTATTCAATAGGCTTATCCGCCAATCGAAATAATGCCTACATAAGTATTAGAAAGATAGAAGCAGGCAGAGTGAATGCATAACAGAAGCAGCGCTGCCAGCTTACTCCTTTTATAGACCTGATTTGTCAACAATAAGCAAAAACGATCTTTCAAAATTATAAATGCTCATGCCTATTTAAATAAAGATGATACAATAAGTTTTACTTTTCGTCGTACCATACGAAAACTAACATATTTAAAATTTCTGCCGAAAGCTATCAATAAAAAAATTCTGTACGAAAAGTAGAACATTTGACTTTTGGCTGATGAAAAGTAACAAAATCGACTTTTGGCTGACGAAAAGTAACAAGTTCGACTTTTGGCTGACGAAAAGTATCAGTAATTATATACTGTTTTTACATTAAAATTGTTGTTGTTTAAACGAAATTGATAGTTTTCGTCAGCCAAAAGTTGAACTTGTTACTTTTCCTCAGCCAAAACTCGATTTTGTTACTTTTCGTCGGCCAAAACTTGAACTTGTTACTTTTCGTCAGACACAAAAATTCGAATGCTAGTTTTCGTATGGTACGACGATTTGTAAAAAAATCTATTCAATAAATTAAATTTTTTTTACATGGTCAGTTTTGACTGCATAATTGTAATTGATTTTTCGATGGATATTTTTGGTAACATTAGGTTTGTTTCTTATTAAACTAGCAGCTAGCTGTCAAGTGAGCAGAACGGAAAGAATTGCGCTCATAAAGAGCGAAACGAACAGAAAATCAAGAAACGGAATAATAGTAAAAATTAGCGATTAGTAATTTTAATGCTATTTTTGACTGTTAATGGTTATTTTTTCTAAAAAAAACATTTAATTTTCTTTATTTCTATTTTAAAAATTCACAAAATTTCAAAAGTAATAAAATCAAAAGTATTCGTTTGTTTATTTTTTCAACAGCTGTTTCTTACTTTGGCAGCAAATAATTTCAGTTAGGGAAAATTTTACTAGCTGAAATTTGGAGCTGTCAGTGGCTCTCTTCTGCTATTTTTTTGACTCAAGAAACGATTTGCCAGCCGAAACTTGGATAACTATTCATAACTAGCTAATAATAAACGGACCTAAATTTTCATTAAAATTGGTTGGAAAATGCGTCAACAATCGTCGTTGGAAAATCGCCATGTGGTTGTTGTTGCATGCATTTCAATACAACAGAGCGGTATCAATGCGCATGCATAGGTGAGTTTATGCGTGTTCACCAAACTTACCATGCATTGTGAACATGTTTGGCTGGAAGTGGTGTGTAGTTTTAAAGAAGTAGAAACATAACAAAGTAGCAGAAGCATTACAAAAAAAAAAACATAAAGTCAAGTAATAAGAAGGATAAGAAAGAATAAGTAGGAAAGAAATTAAGGAAAGAAAAGAGCAGCAATGGAAAGAAAGAAGTAGGTAAGAGAATTATGAACACGATTAACGACAACAACACCAGCAACAAAAACAAAATACTAACAGTGAAAGTAGCAACAAAAGGAACAGCATCAACAGGAACAACAAAATAGTAAAAGTGACAATAACAACAAGCAATTATACTAAGACTATAGGTGCACCTTAGTGATAAGAAAACATCTAGAAAAACTGTTGAGTTTCGATAGTAGGCAGCACTCTAGCTTTTTTTTATTACATTGAATATTTTTGTAAAATTTATACATTTAATCAATCTAGGTTTGTACCCGTTCGGAATGAAAGCGATTAATCTACATTCATACCCATTCGTCTACAATCAGTCTACATTTATACCCGTACGGGAACAATCGGGGACTAATTGTGGACCGATTTTTCCCGAAAGAGATCACTCCGGGACAAATCTCTATCGGTATTAATCGCACATTTTTATGCAGGGGACCCATTAGGCCCATTTCTGAGGTAATGCGATTTTGTTTTATGTTTTATTGTTAGATATACCGCAGGTACTCCTAAAGTATGTTGAGCGGCACGTACAAATTGAGCGCAGATCATTTCATCACTGACTAAAGTAGGAGTTAAGAAGAGTAAGCCGAAACAGAAAAATTTATACGAAAGAAGTACCTACATAACAAAGTTTGGTGGTAGGCAGCTGTATATTCAGCACTAAAATACTGCTACAATTCATGCTGAATAACTAACAAGAATATAATAACGAACATATGAAAAAAAGCATGCGGTTTGGAATGAAAACCCGAAGCTTTTGCTTCATTGCTTTTTTTACTATCCAAAGTCATTCATGCGAAGGCGGCCATCGCCGTGCGATAGTCATGGAAGTTGTTATCTTCCCTAAAGGAAATTTAATGAGGAAAGTATTTTTTTGTAGATCTTTGGGCCTACTGGGTATGTACATCATTTACAGTCTTTAGGGGCTTTATGCTTTTATAGCAATATGTTTTCATATGCAAAAATATGTATGTATGTACCTATGTATGTATGTATGTATGTATATATATATTTTACATACCATATATGTATGTATATATATGTATGTATGTACCTATTACATTTACATAAAAATCCTATTATTGAGCTTATGTAAATTCTTTGTTGCCACAATATTTGCATAAGTTAAGGGTGGCTTACAACCGATTGTCCTTACGGCGCATTTTTTTGTTTTACAATAAATTTACATAAGAGGTAGGTATGCGCATACATACAATTGTTAACATCTACAAATTTTGCTGTCAGCGTAAAGTAAATCCTTTACAAGCTCAGTTCGTTGCTCGTTACGTTTTTCGCTTCATTGTCTTAGGTAGATAAACAAGTCTTACTTATGTAGCTATTTCATATATTTTTGTCTCCTTCTGTTAACCCTATTCCTAAGACCTACATATTTCAGACGCCGGAAGTGCCATTGGTTAAGTGCTTAACCGGAGATGGTGAAATCGGCCTTAAATCTCCTTCGATACTCGCCGCGGTCAACACCCTAATTTCCATAAATCTTCCGAAGATCTTTTCTGTCGAATACTGCAAGTGTGATCTCAACTAATTTTAACATCGTCCATACTTCTGTGTCGTACATCAGTACGGGAACGAGGAACGTGATCGTAGAGCGTGATCTTTGTTCGTTGAGGGAGGACTTTGCTTTTCAATTGCCTATAAAAGCCATAAAGCAGTAAAGAGCCTGAAGTATGGTAAATCGTCTTCCTGCTCCTTGAGCGACAGTGAGAGCCTGAATTTAGTATAATAAAAAGAGGTCAGCGACTTGTGTGTGGGTTGTGTGGTGTGTTTAAAAGGTCTAAATGTGATTGACTTCATTTTGATGCATCCATCCCATGATGAGCTTCTCTTGAATGGATATCTGATAATTGACAGATCTCAGATGTGGGTTAATTTTGCATGGAGCTTCGAGACAAAAATCTTGTAAAATGGCTTACATACATACGAGCATAAATACATAGATACATACATATTTATGTTTGAGAATTAACAAACTACAAATGTAAAAAAAAACAGCTGCACAAGTGCCGTGGCAACGGAAATCGCTGAGCTCATACCAAAAGCTCGCTTCGCTAAATTTGTGTCCTTTGGTGGTTGATTATTTTTAGTTAACAAAAACACCCTTCAGTTTAAATATTGGTGCCTATACATACGTACATACATATGTACATGGGTGAGTATTTATGACAGTCGATAAATCACAACTTAATTTAATCCGTGCCAAAGAGACGAATCGATTGAATTGATCGCATTTCGGCACGGTGAATGACGTCACAGGGCATAGGTATATGTATATGTACATACCTACCCAGTAGAAAAAGGAAGGAATTAGAAGAGATTATAGAACCTCTTCTCAGCTCTTAACCGGTGTCGGTAAGGCCTTACCATCTCGATTCTTTTGTTAATTATTTTTTGTATTAAATGGGCCAAAATGCAAGGCCTTGCGCTTTCGCTTCCGATGGAATGTCTCATGGAAGGGGTTGATTTCAAGCACTTCCCAAATGCATCGTTCCACTTACTTACATATATGACTAGCTTCTATTCGTCATTTGCTTTACTCCTTCCCAATTCGCTTCCTCGGGAGGGAGCACTGGAAGACTTCTATTTGCAGCAATGCGGAGATGAACATTGCTGTTGATTAGAAGCCGTTCTGTAATGCCTTATTAAGGGAAGCGCTTGACAACTTTTCTTCTGGGTATCTACATGCATGCATGTATGTATAGATAGATATGTACATTAAGCCGTATCACGAAAATAAAGTTTGCGTGTGTCAGTTTTATTTGAACACTTACGTCGAAAAAATATTTGTGGTGTAAAAAATTTTTTTTTAGGCCCGCTTTAAAAAAACAAATCGCGTTTTTTGTAATAACTTCCTTATTTGATTTCGGATCTCTATGATCTTAATGTCGCAGAAAAGGTCTCGCTCTGCACTATATTTGGCCCATATAAAGTTTCGACGTCAAAGGTTGTTCTAAGTTTTACCTTTAAAAATTTTGGAGTTACTATCCCTAGATTTTTTTATTTTTATCACTAATACAAAGCTCTCAAAAAACCATGAGGACTCCCCCAAAAAAATTCTAGCCTTTATTCACAAACAAAAAAATTATATCGTTTTAAAATCAGAGAACCTGTTTTTTGAAAAATTATCCCAAGTTCTTATTTATATGAGGCAGTAAAGCCATATAGTATGAGTTTTTGATTAAAAAGTATTCTAAGTCCTCGCTTGACTTGATTATGTACCGCGATAGAACAGCTACCAATACTGGACACATGATATGCAAAAAATTGTTGATGATTGGACTATTCGTGCTGATCAACGTTATTCATATTGAATGATAATGGCTGTAGTGAAGATTTGGCAAGTATTCAAGTGGGACCTCTAAGCACAGCGCGATGGCTTACAACGGCTTCACGATTTCTGCATCCGTGCGTATCGTAAAATCATCCAAGTCATTTTAAAAAAAAACTGCTAGAGTTCGTTGTAAAATTATACGCGCCTAAAGAGACAATGGAAGTCTAAATGTATTATCAATACTTGCGCTGGATGCGTCGTCTGCCCCTAGAAATGCAGTTAATTATTCAGCCTACAATTGAAAATAATGCATATTACTTTAATCCCGAAAACATCTTCTTATCTATGATAACCGAGACCGAAAATGACGATGTCCTCCAAATTTTTAGATATTTATGAAAGAAGTTTGAGAGCTCTGAAAGTGAGTTCTTCGTCGTTTATATTACTTTGCTCACACTCAAAAAAAAATTACTCAGATTATGGAAAAATGTGAATGATTCGCCGCTTAAGACATATTTTCATTGTTTTGAATACAATTTTATTTAAAACATTCAGGTTTCGAACGTATAAAACAACTTAAAATTTATGTGCAGGGTATTCTCTTTCCTCTCATATGCATTTTATATACATATATGTACGTATAGTTTTTACCCTTTTCTTTATTTTTATTACCTCAACAATAGTTACTCATACGGCCCCCATCGGATCGCTTTGTATGTGAAAACTGAAAATGTTTTCTTAAATATCTCGAAAATGGGAGCTAATCCGGATTTTCTAAAAACGCCATCGTAATCTGGAGCCAAAAATTAAGCTGACGTGTTTCGCCGTTTCTCTGTGGTAATTTTTTATAAAAAAAAACAAGTGTTTTATTTTACAACGTTATAACTTTTTTGTTTGTGAATAAAGGCTAGAATTTTTTTGGGGGATTCTTCATGGTTTTTTGAGAGCTTTGTATTAGTGATAAAAATAAAAAAATCTAGGGATAGTAACTCCAAAATTTTTAAAGGTAAAACTCAGGACAACCTTTGAGGACGAAGCTTTATATGGGCCAAATATAGTGCTGAGCGAGACCTTTTCTGCGACATTAAGATCGTAGAGATCCGACATCAAATAAGGAAGTTATTACAAAAAACGCGATTTAGCTGTTTTTAACGCGGGCCTAAAAAAAAAATTCTACACCAAAAATATTTTTTCGACATAAGTGTTCAAATAAAACTGACACACACTAAACTTTTTTTTTTGTCCATATAACGTGATACGGCTTAATGTACATATCTGTGCCCGCAAATTAAAGTAGCCTAACTCAAAATATGGTGAACGGAGAAAACTCAATTTTTTGTCAAAATTCAAACCATTGGACCAATTCGGATTTTTAAAAGGGGAAATAATGGATTTGTAGTGTTAGAGAAGGAATAGTTGTGAACCAGAAATCTTAAAGCAAGGTTAATTGCAAAAAAATGTCTTTTATAACTTAAGTGCTTTTATTGGATGCAATTTTTTCGAAAAGCAGAATTAACTCGAGTTAAGTTCTTTTATTGTGTCGAATTCTTCCCAATAAGGTTTTTATTTCCATTTAACTCGAGTTAAGTGTTTTTAAGCGTAGACCTACGTTCGAGTCGAAAACGACCCGAAACGATAATTTAAGTGGATATAACTAACTAAGTAGTGGAATTAGAAGTCTTAGAGTTTTTGACTTTTAATTTTTGTTTGAAATGAATGAAATAAAATAAAAATCGTTTCGCTAATCATTGTTGTTTGTGCCTGAAAAAAATAATCCATAATCCTACGCCGCGGATCGTTTTCAACCCGAACTGAATTTGCGTTTTATTTTACCGAATACTGAAAAAGGCATGGTACTAGGGAAATCACCACAAGAAGCTTGGTTTATCCAGAATTGATTAATGAAGATTCCCAGGCGAGAGATTCAAAGCTA
This sequence comes from Urophora cardui, assembly GCA_960531455.1. Classification (NCBI taxonomy): domain Eukaryota; kingdom Metazoa; phylum Arthropoda; class Insecta; order Diptera; family Tephritidae; genus Urophora; species Urophora cardui. The sequence goes on along the minus strand of OY482671.1, from coordinate 1,924,689 downwards.
TAACAGCTGGAACCGCCGAAAAAAGGGGCGCGGTAGCACTACTGTTTGATAGAAAATAGCTGGTAATTGTGATGGAATCGACATATAGAGTCATGTGCAAAATACATATGTTTATAAACCCAGTGATGAATCTTTATATTCGTTTGTTTTTTTTTTTCGTTCAATTAAGGCATGTCTACAGCACACTCCATATGCGTGTGACCATGAACCAAAAACTTGTGGTAAATTTTCTCAATGTTAGTATCACCTTGCATGGAAGATTTAAAACATAGTACTAATAAAAGAGTTTTGGTTTTGGCCAGGACAGCAATCGCTATAAAAAGCGATATGTTTAATATTGAATGGTAAACTATTTAAGTGTTTGAATAAGCACGATGCTCTTCCATTGCCACCACAATTTGCAAGGGTCTCATGCCACATATAACACGTAGGTTGTGCGGAAACACAGTCATGTACAGTTAAATAAAGAGTGTATAAAGCGTTTATAGAACACGAAACCCACATAACTCTAGTTAGGATGTTTTAATAAAACGATTTTTCATACAATACTAGACTTAAGAGATTTGCTAGAAGATAAGTTAGGATAATTTTTATATCTTAATAACTTTTTAAATATTACTCCAATTTAAATGGGGATTTAGTGGTTAATTAAAATATTTCATTTGTACATATATATGTATGTATATTTATTATAAAAATTGAAAAATAATGTTTACAATTAAAATGTTCAAAATCTAATGAAAATTTTTGAAATATCAAAAACATTAAAAACCAAATACATTTTCTGTAAATGAAATATCTTGATTACAAAGTGTTATATACATAAGTATATAACCCTATAGGGGATAAGACAGATCGATGGGGTTTCCTCCAAAGATTAACACTATAACAATAACTCAATTTCGCATTATCTCGAGTTAGGCTACTTTAATTTGCGGGCACAGATATGTACATACATAGTACATATGTATATACTATGTACAAACGTTTTGCCATTGCGGCTGGGGTAATTTGTCGTGTTGGCTGGTTTTTGCTTTATTGTTTCTTTTCGATCGTGTTAAGTGCATACATATATGGCATACGGTGCTTAGTACACACAAAGGATTGCCTTTTGTTAGTTTATGTTTTTTTGTGCTGCAACTCTGCAACTCCCTGCCTCTTTGCTACCCTAAATCGGTCACTCTGTATATACGCATATATATGTACATATGCATGTACATATGTATGTACCTACTTTTCTCGTTCAGTGAACTTCTTTCACTTGATTTTTTTATAAGCAAAACTTGCTTGCATCGAACTCCGTTTAGGAGTCATAACATATGTACATACATACATATGTTACATTTCCATGCACATGTGTATATGTATGTATGTAGGTACATGTATGAACTACCAGAGGACTACTCCACAATTAAACACATTTCAAATAAAAATATGGACCAATTAACCGAACTGAACTATCTCCTCCATTATAGACCATGTATGTATGCATACATATATGTACATACCCTGCAAAAAATACGATCACTCCGGGATACATCCGGGACAACTCGCAAGGGAGCATGCGATTACTACTCATTTGTATCTCTTTATATGGGTTGAAGTGTTCTCTTTTGTTTGAGCATGTCCTATGAAGAGACTAATTGTACCCAGTTTGTACCCGAACGGGTAGCAAAAGCGCACAATTGTACCCGTTTTGTACCCGAACAGGTAGCAAATGCGACACATCCATTTGTGCGACTAATTGTACCCGTTTGATACCCTTTCGGGTACAATTCGTCTACAATTAGTATACATATGTACCCGTTCGGGTACAATTGGGAACAATTGTAGACTAATTGTACCCGAAAGAGAGCGCTCCCGGACAAATCTTTTTAGAGACTCGTCGCACACTTTTTTACAGGGTATGTACATATATACTTCATATTGGCAGGAAGTACCTACATATGTATACATACATATGTACTAAGGTTGGGCACAGTGCATTCAATTTTGATTGCATTCAGCCTTGCATTCTCCAATCAATGATGAGTGGTACTGAATATTCAAAAATTAAACTTTTTTAAATTAATTTTAATAATTTCCTAAATTCAAATTCGATAAGAAAATTGTGAAAAATCTTAACGATTGTAGGAAATTGATGCATCGATGGAATTGGTGTATTGCATACACAACTGAATAAATTCACAATCCTCATTAAAATTAATTTTATTTAGTTACCTTAATAGCGCTGGCTGAATGGAATAAATAATCTAATTTCCACCTTAAATTGTTGAAACTTTTTTATTTACATCAAAAAACAATTGTTACATAAACTAAAATTTAAAATAAAGAAAATAAATATTAAAGAATATACACAAATCCATATGTAAGGGTAAATTTAAATTCATTTGCTTATTTTGTATGATAATAAACATGCATACATATATGTATTTACATACATATTTATATATATATAAGGCACTTTAAAATAAATATATGTATATACAGTGTTGGAAAAAATAATAGGGACAAAATTTTGCAATTCTCCATTTATTTCAAGACCAAATAATAATTACCATATATTGATGCTTACACGGAGAGGACATGCTTCAATAACTCTGGGGTGGTTTTTGTATAATAATTTAATTTTTATGAATAAAAATAATGAAATGTATAATTTAAGTTGGAAATACATAATAATAGGGACAAACTTCCAATTCGATTGTTTTTTTTTCAAATAAACTACAATATTACTGCTGCAGCTAGATTTATTTTTTATAACTTCCTTACTTCTTCGTGGCATAGGGTTGACCAAATCAGCGCAATTTGCAACTGGTATTAAGTACCAAGATTCTTTAATTTTTTTTCCATAACTCTTGCTTATTTTTCCATTTTTGATCCCCCATCGTCTTCTTTAATATTCGCTATAGGGCTGAGGTTCGACAACTGTGAGGGTTACTCCAAAACAGCAACTTTCTTACGTTCAAACCATGAGTTTTCGATTCTGGACGCATGTTTGGGATCATTTGCATGCATAAATCGCCATCTAATGATATCAAGGAGGGTTTAAATTATTCAATTTTGAGTAGAACAATTAGCAACAGACCTCGAGAAGTAGGACTAAATGGAAGAGATCCCAGAAAAGTTCCGTATCTGAGAAAAAATTATGTAACATGTTTTTGTTAATAACTTTTAACGGGCAAAAAATAAAACATTTCCGCATTCAGGTTCGTGTTCCTGAGGTCAAAACACGTCGATTGGTTCCTTTTTTTTAATTTTGAAGAACTTTAGCAGTTAGCAAAACTAGGAAAATATGTACACATCTCGCTCCATACAGGTATTGCGCGCCACCGCACGCCGCCGCGCCGATACGCCGATTTCACGGATTATGGCGGCGGCGGCCGATTATGAAGGTAATCGGCGCGGCGGCGGCGGCGTCAATCGGCGGCGTATGTGGACATCGAAATATTAACACGTTGGCTGCCAGTGTATCACCGGTGATCACAACAAAAAACCACTCACAGGTGCCAGGAACAAAATTACTTTTGCTTTTTTGTATTATAACGGGATTTTTTACCTAGAGTAAAAGCCATGCTGGCGACGCATCTGAACATGCTTCTAAGCTGTGATGACCCCGCGAACATCTGCTTTTTTATTTTAAAATGTTGTTTAAATTTTAAGCGCCTAGGCGTGTATCACCGGTGATACACTGGCACCTGGGGGTGGTTTTCTGATGTGATCACCGGTGATACACTGGCAGCCAACGTGTTAATTGGACTCTATTTTTTATATCAAATGTGGAGTACCTAGGTACTCGACTGGTAAATGGGGTAGGTATGTATGTACATAGGTACTATTCGGAATTTGTGCGGGGTAAAATCTGTTTGGTGCCACCTAAACTAATGCACGCACATACATACATATGTATGTACATACATATTTGCCATATGTAATGTAAACGGAACTAATGTGCAAGGAACAAAAAATAATTGTTCAACCCTCGAAGGTGGACTTTCTGCTACATTTACATATATAAGTTATGTATGTATGTATGTATGTACATACATTCATATATACTCAGTTAACTTAACTGTTCATAAGCGACCACCCCAAAGTCTCTGCCGTGTGGCGTGTGTCACACCTTATATTTAAGCATACATATGTATGTGTATTTATATATGTATATATATACATATATATCTATTGTATATATTCGTGTCTACATCAGCATCAGCAATATTGTGTACATACATATGTATGTTCATAGATACTTCCATACATATGTACGTTCAACACGCGCCAAGCAAAACTTCACTTGCCACCCCCAATCTAACCTAAATAGATATTTATATTCACATATGTACATATGCATGTGTCCACGTACACCACCACCAGCATTGCCGTTTGGGCCACTAAAGTCGCAATTTGAACCTTTTTTAAAGCCAGGCGACCTGAACCCAACTTTTTGAAAATATGCAATATTTGAACCTTTTTAAAAAATCGGGCCACTTTTGGTCATTTTTTACTCTCAAAACTATAATTATTAAATAATTTTTACAAACAAAAAACCTCTTTGTTACTATTTTACTTTGCATTGGCAATTTTCCGTTTCGAAAGGTTCTTTATTCAATTTGTTTGCCAACACTACACTTTAATACTTTGTAATTTGGGCTGTTCGTTAAGATAATGAAAACGCACGGAGCAGCCGAGACACACACAAACACATATAGCGTTCGTTGATCCGTAGGAAAGTGCAAGACACGTAGGAATTTTACCATAATTTACATTCTTTGCACTCATATTCGCTATTTTTTGGTAAAATCCTACGGTTCTTACACTTTCCTACGGCTCAACGAACGCTATAACAGTTTTTTTTTTAATTCCTTGCCTTTCTCGGGTTATTCCGTCTGCTCAACGAACGATCATATTAACGCTGCGTTAGTGTAGAGAATATTTAAATTCCATTATCTTTAAGCACTAAATAAACCACAAAAATAAATAAAAATGTGCTTTAGCTCAAAAAAAAAAAATTGGGGCACTTTTTTTTTTATTTTTTCGGCCACCTTTTGAAATTTTTGAGCGGCAACACCGACCGCCACCCTCATTTATTTATTTTTTTTTGTAATTTTCTGCTATTTGAAATACATATACATATTTTATATATAGATATGTAATAGCCTATTCATTCATTTCCAAAACTCGGTTGACGACCTGAACAGCCAAGTGTACTTATACATACATATATGTACATATATATCGACGCTTCCAAACAATACTGTACTAAGTCGACTTAGTACATTTTCCCGTTTTTGTTGTTTTCAAGTAGAACGTGTCTTAATTTAGATGCTGTCAAATTTTGGTTTCAATCGGACAGTCCAATTAAAAGTTATAAGCAAAAGTATACATATAATACTACTCGAGATTTTTACAGAACAAAAATTCCGAGAGCTTGCCATGAAAAACAACGTAGCAAGTTTTTATTTTTTCTTACAATTTTATATGGAGCGTACCCTAACTTTGATATTAGTTTTGTTCGTTTACGGATATTTTTTGATGTTTTTCGAAAACTTTTAAAAACAAACACTTTGTCGCCGTTTTTTTTACGCCAAATCTCCAACAGAAGAGAACCAACTGAGAGAGAAAACTGACATTTCAGTTTGTGAGAAGCTGTTGAATTCTGTTGGACAAATTTTTGCCAACAGCAATTTTCCAACAGGAAAACAGCTGATCAAACAACAGCTGACTTGAATTTTTGCAAGTAACAAGATTTGCAAAATATACAAATCAATTATAAAATTGGAAAAATACACTAAATTGGCAACAAATATGGATAAACTAAATATGCAAAATAAGTTACATACTTTTTGCGAAGTATTTATATGCATATTATGTACCTTAGTAAATTGTAATCTCCTTTGCGGGAATATATATTAACGGGGCCGCTGTGGTGCAGTGGCGAGTGTTGTGGCCATTGTGGTGTGGCGGACAGTGGCTAGTCTGCCATACCAGAGGTCATGGGTTGGATCCCCAGCCTGGATAGAGGGAAAATTTGTATATAATGATCCACGACCCGATAACAATTAATTTTCCAGAGGGTAGGGGTGGTCTTGTGGCCGCTGTGGTGCAGTGGTTAGAGTGCTCGCCTGCTGTGTCAGAGGTATCGGGTTCAAACCACGGTCCGAGCCAAACACCAAAACAATTTTTCAATTAGTAAAAATCCATTTATTGGGTTTTTTAAGAGCAGCGGTCACCTCTCGGCAGTGGGCGGCATACCCTCCGAGAGTATTTCTGCCATGAAAAAGCTTCTCACAAAAAATGCATTCGCCGTTCGGAGCCGGCATAAAACTGTAGGTCCACCCAATTAGTAGGAAAAACAAAAAGGAGCACACCTCGAATTGGAAGAGAAGCTCGGCCATAAAACTCGTCAGAGTTATAATAGCGCCATTGTATTATATTATTATTAGGGGTGGTCTCACAGATCACAAAAAACAAAGTACTACCCTCCGGACGCTTATAGTTCAGGAGACATTCCTTGTTAAATTAATGTATGTATGTGTAGAACATCTTTCTGCGTTGGCGGCTTTTGGCCGCGCTTCAATAAAATTACCCCCAGCCGGCAGAATTCTCTTTCTGGATTAATATCCATGGAACAATCCACAGTTGTTTTGTATAGAACACCTTTTGCCTTCAGCCGCGCTTTACAAAAATAACCCTCAGCCGGGAGAATTCTATTTCTGGAGAACTTTAATATTATAATTTAATAATAGTTGAAAGTGTTAAGATAAGATGAATTATCATCTACAGAATATTTCCTGAAAGTTTCACTGAGCCTGGATAGACAAAAAATTCTAACTAAAACCCAATTAGCCGGATTTTAAAAATAGCAGCCACTCTAGGCACACCCTCCGAGAGTAGTTCTGCAGTGGGTCGGCTTCAGTATAATGCGCCCGCCGTATTTATTTTCAAACCACTGGAACTTTCGGGAAATCTTCTATGGATGTTAATTTTACTAATTATAACACTCCCGATCGCTCCGCATATAAAATTCGAGAAAGGAAATTTTGCTGGCTGGGGCTATTTTTTTTAAAGCGCGGCCAAATGCCGCCAACGCAAAAGTTTGTTCTACTCAAAAGTACTGTGGATCGGTCCATAGAGGGTTATTGTTTTAAAGCATTGCCAGGGCCGGGTGCATGAAATTGAAATCTCTTCTGCGGGGCAGCAGACGCGAAGACATACTGCGGTGGAAAACAGTATGGACATGGGTACAAAGAAAAGCAATTGTTAGTGTGATAATTATTACAATGAAATCCTATTTATTAGATAGTAACAGCGATCCCCAGCGGGTTAGGGGGTCTAGAATATACCCGTTGTAAGGAATGCCTGTCGTAAGACGCGACTAAAATCCACCGGCCTAGAAGGTTGATTATGGCCAGAAAAAATCGTTCGCACGACAGTCGGGCTAGTGTCAGAAGGGACTAGTACCCGAGCGTACCGGATTTATCCGGCAAAGGACTGTCACATCCCCTACACTCCCCAAAACCTTCGGGGAGTGTCTTGGTGGCTACAACAACAACAACATGAAGTTAATTGTATTGCAGATACATACATACATATGTGCATATATCTCCACTGTTTTCAGGCAGAATTGTAACTCCATTAGCATTTATATAGAACAAACAGTGCCGATTTATTGTAAAAGAGAGTTCCGGATGCATTTCCGAACTTCAAAAAACCTTTTTGCGAGCCTATGCGAACGATTTTTAGATTGAGGAGGTTATCGCGAGGTGACAAAAGACTGACCAAAACGAAACCCAAAACGAATCAAAAGAAATTAAATAAGAAAAAAACTATGTTTTATTTTATTATTTTTATGTTATATGTACATATATACATAATTAACAGCAATAATTTCCACCAATTTTATTATCATTTTAATTTTAATCCTTTATCCTTTGAATTTGGGGCTTGTGAATGTAAATAAAAATCAGCTGTTTGCCAAAGCTGTTGAACTCTGCAAATTTTGTGTTCGTTTACCTCTTACGATACTTTTCTCTTGTGAGAGGATAGGTGACATTTTTCTCCAACACCTGGCTGTTGGAGGCTGCTGAGTAAATGCTGTTGGAGAAAGTACGCGAACAAAGCTATTGTCGAGTTTTGCTATTGATATTCCAATCCAAACAAAAGTTACAAGCGAGGATATACTTAGTATGGAACTGAAGTTTCATATCGAGTTTAATCTTTGAGAGCTTCTCCAGCAAAACAGAGTTTTCAGACTTAGTACAGTATTGTTTGGAAGCGTCGATATGTACATACATACATACATATGTATATATGCATACATACAGATATGTATGCTTCTGTTGTTTAGGTAAAGTTATTACAGTGTTACTGCGTGCAATTAAATTTTTTCGGTTAGTAACTTTTACGGTAAAAATAGTGTTTTTAATTATTTTTGACATATGTATGTATGTATACACCGTGCGTCGCAACGCCGGAAATCGTTTGTCGCAGAGCCTCGACGCAGCAGGCGCGTTGCCAACAGTGTAGCGCAAGTGTTGCCAGAGAACGTTCTCTGGTGTTGCCATGAGCGCAGCACAGTCATTGATGACGTCTTGGGGGTGTGTTTGAACACTCTCTGGGTTGAAAGAGAAATCGGGCGTTCTTTATTTTTGTTCTCAGTGGCAGTTGGTATACTACAACGTGATATCGTCGGTATCCTGCCAGAAACACGAATGTGAAAATTTTTTAAGCACGATGTCTGCTCTTTATCGGGTATACATACATATATTGATGTAATAACAATTAATATTTGTATAAATTCTCGTGTAAACATACATGCATAATATGTACTTGTATGTACATAAGCATATGTATATATAAATAGTAATTGTTATTATATCATTGTATACCCAGTAAAGAGCAACCATCGCCCTTAAAAAACACATTCGTGTTTCTGGCAGGAGACTGACGATACATAAAGATAATACAATGGCGCTATTATAACTCTGAAGTGTTTTATGGCCGAGCTTCTCTCCCAATTCGAGGTGTGCAACTTTTTGTTTTTCCTACAGTTTTATGCCGGCTCCGAACGGCGAAGGCATTTTTTTGTGAGAAGCTTTTTCATGGCAGAAATACTCTCGGAGGGTATGCCGCCCACTGCCGAGAGGTGACCGCTGCTCTTAAAAAACCCAATAATTGGATTTTTACTAATTAGAAAATTTTTTTGGTGTTTTGCTCGGTATAGTCCTTTCCCAACAAACACTCAGGTTAGTTATCGATTTGAGAATGACTCGAGAACTAGCCTCATTCTCAAACCTTTAACGTTAGAGGACGACTCGAAAATCTATCGAAAATCATAGCGTTCTCAAACAAAAGGGTACCTAATTCTCAAATCGAGAAAATTATAATTCTCGAATCGAATTCTAATGGGATTCTAATCAGAATTTGTAAATACTTCCAATTGAAATGAAAAACAAAGCTTTGTCTCCTTTTACATGATTTTTTCATTGTTTAGATTTTATTAACGCAATATGTGCCTAAATTGCATATGATTATATATATTGACATGTATATGTTTACCACATTTATAAGAACTGAAATTTAAACAAAATACAGTCTTATTATTTAAATTAAAGGTACTTCTTTTACTTTTTAATGGAAAACATTGTACTACGGTAATATTAACTTTACCATTTTTTAGTATCTAATTTCAATATATGTATGTATATTCAATATATCACAGAAATATATTGAGAATTGATAAAAGGCGTGAGATTTGGCTCCTTCTCTAATCACTCGCTAATCGAATTCTAGTGTAGTTTTCAACCCTAGTTATCGATTTGAGAATATATAGTGAATTACACTAGTTATCTAAGGTAATCTCGACAAAATTTCTAACGTTAGAGACTGTGTTTGTTGGGTTGTTATGCAGCGATGAAGCAGGGCTGGTCATGTCCAATGACATCGCAATGTTAATGTAACCATATTTTTTTCATATATTTGGACCACCTCTGTAACTAGGAACTGTCACAACGTTACCTGGTCCTGTACTAGCATATTACGTGGTCCCACTTTTTGCACGGATTATATTAGCTTTGTTCGCGTACTTTCTCCAACAGCATTTACTCAGCAGCCTCCAACAGCCAGGTGTTGGAGAAAAATGTCACCTATCCTCTCACAAGAGAAAAGTATCGTAAGAGGTAAACGAACACAAAATTTGCAGAGTTCAACAGCTTTGGCAAACAGCTGATTTTTATTTACATTCACAAGCCCCAAATTCAAAGGATAAAGGATTAAAATTAAAATGATAATAAAATTGGTGGAAATTATTGCGGTTAATTATGTATATATGTACATATAACATAAAAATAATAAAATAAAACATAGTTTTTTTCTTATTTAATTTCTTTTGATTCGTTTTGGGTTTCGTTTTGGTCAGTCTTTTGTCACCTCGCGATAACCTCCTCAATCTAAAAATCGTTCGCATAGGCTCGCAAAAAGGTTTTTGGAAGTTCGGAAATGCATCCGGAACTCTCTTTTACAATAAATCGGCACTGTTTGTTCTATATATGTAAATGCTAATGGAGTTACAATTCTGCCTGAAAACAGTGGAGATATATGCACATATGTATGTATGTATCTGCAATACAATTAACTTCATGTTGTTGTTGTTGTAGCCACCAAGACACTCCCCGAAGGTTTTGGGGAGTGTAGGGGATGTGACAGTCCTTTGCCGGATAAATCCGGTACGCTCGGGTACTAGTCCCTTCTGACACTAGCCCGACTGTCGTGCGAACGATTTTTTCTGGCCATAATCAACCTTCTAGGCCGGTGGATTTTAGTCGCGTCTTACGACAGGCATTCCTTACAACGGGTATATTCTAGACCCCCTAACCCGCTGGGGTTCGCTGTTACTATCTAATAAATAGGATTTCATTGTAATAATTATCACACTAACAATTGCTTTTCTTTGTACCCATGTCCATACTGTTTTCCATCGCAGTATGTCTTCGCGTCTGCTGCCCCGCAGAAGAGATTTCAATTTAATGCACCCGCCCTGGCCTTGCTAAAAAAAATAACCCTCTATGGAGCGATCCACAGTATTTTGAGTAGAACAAACTTTTGCGTTGGCGGCATTTGGCCGCGCTTTAAAAAAAATAGCCCCAGCCAGCAAAATTTCCTTTCTCGAATTATATCTGCGGAGCGATCGGGAGTGTTATAATTAGTAAAATTAACATCCATAGAAGATTTCCCGAAAGTTCCAGTGGTTTGAAAATAAATACGGCGGGCGCATTATACTGAAGCCGACCCACTGCAGAACTACTCTCGGAGGGTGTGCCACCCACTGCCTATAGTGGCTGCTATTTTTAAAATCCGGATAATTGGGTTTTAGTTAGAATTTGTTGTCTATCCAGGCTCAGTGAAACTTTCAGGAAATATTCTGTAGATGATAATTCATCTTATCTTAACACTTCCAACTATTATTAAATTATAATATTAAAGTTCTCCAGAAATAGAATTCTCCCGGCTGAGGGTTATTTTTGTAAAGCGCGGCTGAAGGCAAAAGGTGTTCTATACAAAACAACTGTGGATTGCTCCATGGATATTAATCCAGAAAGAGAATTCTGTCGGCTGAGGGTAATTTTATTGAAGCGCGGCCAAAAGCCGCCAACGCAGAGAGATGTTCTACACATACATACATTAATTTAACAAGGAATGTCTCCTGAACTATAAGCGTCCGGAGGGTAGTACTTTGTTTTTTTTTGTGATCTGTGAGACCACCCCTACCCTCTGGAAAATTAATTGTTATCGGATCGTGGATCATTATATACAAATTTTCCCTCTATCCAGGCTGGGGATCCAACCCATGACCTCTGGTATAGCAGACTAGCCACTGTCCGCCACACCACAGTGGCCACAACACTCCCCACTGCACCATAGCGGCCCCGTTAATATATATTCCCGCAAAGGAGATTACAATTTACTAAGGTACATAATATGCATATAAATACTTCGCAAAAAGTATGTAACTTATTTTGCATATTTAATTTATCCATATTTGTTGCCAATTTAGTGTATTTTTCAAATTTTATAATTGATTTGTATATTTTGCAAATCTTGTTACTTGCAAAAATTCAAGTCAGCTGTTGTTTGATCAGCTGTTTTCCTGTTGGAAAATTGCGGTTGGCAAAAATTTGTCCAACAGAATTCAACAGCTTCTCACAAAATGAAATGTCAGTTTTCTCTCTCAGTTGGTTCTCTTCTGTTGGAGATTTGGCGTAAAAAAACGGCGACAAAGTGTTTGTTTTTTAAAGTTTTCGAAAAACATCAAAAAATATCCGTAAACGAACAAAGCTATTATGTACATCCATGTGTAGGTTTGTATGTATGTATGTGCATTTCCAATCAGTGTTGCCACTGAAAAAAATTTTACCGACCAAAATACCGCCAAAAAAGGCCCAAAAATCAGAAGTCAACTTAAAATGGAATTACATATTTATTTTTAAATACATATGAACATCAGGGATGCCACTAAGAAAAATTTATTCCTACCAAAATGGCTTCGAGCCTACCTATTTTTTTTATGTGAGATTTAACGATGTTCAACCAATTCATTTAGGGTAACTGTGCCAGTAACCGACCAACCTGCAGTAACCAGACACTTTTGTTTTTTTACCGCTTAAAATAAAAAAAAAACTGTTTATTTTTTTTTTTTTTTTATTTTGAAAGCTTTAGTATTAAATTTAATATTATTTGTACAAATTTCAATTAATTTTAGAATGAGTGATAAAAATGTGAAGGAAAAGAGGAGGAAGCAGCAGTTTCCAGATTAACAAAAACTTGAGTTGGCGTTAAATGATATTCGGACAAGGTTGGATTGGGTATTAGTGGCTGCCACCGCTCGTCCAGTGCGGAGGAAATTAGGATTTACATTTTGTGGAATAACATTTTAGGAATAATGATCCTGAAGGAAACGTAAGAAGATTTATCGAGGGAAATAGCGAACATTGTTTGAACTTGGTACAGCAAACACATTTACTACCTAGGTAGGCCTGATGGCTTGTTGTGATACCACATGGAGCTCTTTATTACACACCATGTAGACGAACCACCTTGTTTGCTTCATATAGCGTAAAATGTCAGATGCCTTTCTGTTTTCAATATCCTCCAGTTGTGTCTGTGGGGGCAAGTGTACTTGAAGCTCAAAGAAAACGTTTCTATTTAGCAGAGTTTTGTGACAAAACTCTACTGAGAAGACACGTTTTCTCAACAGTGTTGTGGCAAAGTGACCAAAATGTACCAAATCAGTGATGTTAGTTGAACGAAGGCAAAAACCTACCAAAATACAAATCGTCCTACCAACCTACCAAAAGGAACAAAACCTACCAGTTTTGGTAGGAAAAGCCCAATAGTGGCATCCCTGATGTACATACTAAGTAATCTTGACTCCCACTCATTTAATTCAGAACTAACACTAGACTGTCGCCGATCTCTAAAGGATAGCGCTATATTGGAGCTGGTGTTGGCGCACGAAATTGAGTCAGTGTTATATTGCAATAGCGCATCATTGAGTTGGCGCTACATTGAGTTGGCGCTATACTGAGTTGGCGCTACATTGAGTTGTTGAGATAAGATAAGCTATGTAGGTACATATATATGTATGTATGTACATATGTATTTTGTCTTTACATTTGAGAAAATATGTATATCTTTGTCGGTATTCAAATCATATAAATACATACATATATATCTACATACATACATACATAGATACATATGTACATAAAACACAAATCTCAGGTGAATAACTCTAATCTGTTTTTATCTATGTATGTAAATACATACATATATATATATAGATAAGTATATACATAATACATATATTATTGATTAGATATTTACTGTGCAGGCGCCGGTATATAAAGCCATTTGCATGGAATGCATTCTCTTATTTTCCAACACAGTCAATGGTGCCGCTCTTCACAAATGCAGCCATTTTGTATTCAAATTATAAAAGTATCAGTACTGATATTGAAAAAAATTATTGTACCTATAAGAGCACAAAAAACGTACCTAAAACGTTCCCAACGTACCTAAAATAGAAAAACCTTTTTCTCGAAGAGTGTGATTAATTTAAATAAATTCATATTTATATATTTTTGTAAAAGCAAACAAAAAGTAAAATTCAGATACTTCTAAATTCTCCTTTCTTTCTATACCTAGTCAACAATTTATGTACAATTTATTGATTTATATTCGTAAATTATTGATATGTATTCGGAAATTTGTGTAATTTTCTAGCAGTTCCCCTTACAAGATTTTTAAGTGAAATCATTGAGACTAAAGCTGGTTGAAATCCTGAGAAAGTGTTAAAAAAACTGCCGAATGTACTGATATGCATTATTTCAGCATTTTCTAATCTCATTAATTTTTTCTTTAAGTAAACTTAAGGTACTGTTCCATGTTATGCCTAAAATGTATTTCTATAAAGCCTAAAGAAAGGTCTTTGATTACCGTATTACTCACCATTGTCTTGAGAACCTAACTTAAAAAGTACCTAATTTCAAGTAATAGCCCAACCAGTCAACGACGCACGCACGTAGCCCGTGTCAGCTGACACAACCTGTCTTATGGAGTTGTAGTGTAAATGCCCACTCACCAACGCATGACGAAAGCCCCTTTAACGCACGTATCGTAGAAACCTAGCTCAGTTTGATTTTTCACGTAATAACGTGTCAGCTGATTGCTCTCTTTGCAACAGGCTTGCCGGAGCGATCATTTTGTAGTAAATTAGTACGAATCTTTCAATATGCTCCCAAAGTACCTCAATAACTATTCCGAATGTTGCCGATTATAAAATTATGTTAACATAAGTGTATTTTTTTTTTAAATATGGAGATAAAAAATGTAATAAAAAAATTTAAGTTTTTTCTTGCGTTTTTTTTTTTTTACTAAATTTGACTATTGCTGCAATCGTTTTTTACAAGGAAATAAATATGTAAATAGAGAAAATGAAGGTTTTTTGGCGTTTTTTTTTTACTAAATTTTACTACATATTGTATCAATCGTTTTTATTTGTTTTTATATGGAGATAAAAATTTAAATAGAAGAAAATTAAGTTTTTCCTGCTGTGTTTTCTTTACTAAATTTGACTATTGTGGATATTTTTGACTGTTGCATTTAATACATTTGACTATTAGGCATATAACTTTTTACAATTTTTGCAAATACGAAAAACGGCATACTATAGTCGAATAGAGCATAAAAAAGTATGAACCCCATTATTTTTTTTTTGCGAAATTGCAATAAAGTTTCCGCGCAAAACGAAATTACTTTTTTATCAGAACTGCTGAAAAAAACAAAAAAAGTTTTGTACATCTGCGCAGAGCGTGCAATTAAAATTGTGCAAGACATTTTACCATTGTGTAAATCATCATATACTTTAAACTTAAAACTTATTTCATATAACAATTGACAAAAATGTAAAAATAAAAATATTAAAAAAAAAAATTTAAAAAAAATCTGACTTTTTTTTAGAAATCCATTTTTGCGCGGAACGTTTTTGAACCGAAATCACCTAAAAAAGTGATATTCATTACTTGTACAATATTTGCCACCACGTGGTGGTATGCCAAATTTTTCGTCAAAATTTGTTATATGCCTAATGTACATATTCTTAAAAGCCTTTAAGAATTAGTAGTAGAAAATGTAGAAGCACGGAGTCAGAAGTAAACAAAACTGGAATTAATATTTGGTCTTAAATTATCATGATACAACATTTTCAATTTAAAAATTTATTTATTAATAAATTCTATGAATAATACGATTTTCAAGAAAAATTACTACGAAACCAAACACAAGTTACTACGAAATCAAAAAGTGCATGTATACTTTGCTGTACAATGGTAACGCTGTTATTCAACTCATTCCAAACAAACCAAAAACAATGCAGAACGTAAACAAAGGAAAACAACTGATTCTTGCGTTGGGTATGCGTGCGTGAATGGTGTCGATTTTGAACTATTGCGTGAGGTAACTGAGAGGTATGACGCCGTCGGTCAGTGGTTGGACTATAAAAGTGCTTAATGTACGTCCTATGTGAAAAAGGGCAGAAAAAGGTACAAACTCAACCAGCAAAGTATACAAATTGACAAATATACATACATAGGTACATAAGGGCCTGGTTATGGTTACAATCTTGCTGGTCGAGCACCGTGAAATTGTTGTTGTGCACTCCGACGGTGAGAGAATTTTCGGACTCTCACATCCAGCAAATCTGCTGTGTGAAACAGGCAGCCAGCAGTCGAGGTTTCGGGGGTAATAATATGTTATGTTGTGTATGTGTTCAGTAATGAATGTAAGCATAACCACCTCTCACCAATCACGAAATGTTTCCGATTTTGATTGGCAATGTTGATTGGTACCATAACCACAGCATAAGTAATTCTATTAAACAAAGAGTAGCCACAGACGTCAACAATTTCTGTGTACATCGCACACTCTCTTAACTGTGTAACCTAAATCAAACGCAAGTCGTCAATTTAACGCACGCACGCAAATTTTTCATATGCGTTGAACCGAAATTGACTTGCGTGCGTGTTCAGATAAAGAAATAGAAAAATACAGAAAATCAGAGAAAATCTTGTTATTTTGTGGAATATGTACCTAACAGACACGATATCAAAAGCAAGTGTCAATTTTTTTGCAAACAATCACCCACAATGCTTAATTTCAACTGTCACGCAAAACAAAAATTGGGCGTCGAATTTGCTTTTTACGCACGCCGTTCAATTTCGGTTACTCCCATACAAGTTGTATGGGCATGAGAAATTTTTGACAGTAAATTGACGGCGTGCGTTTGATTTAGGTTACACAGTAAGAGAGCAATAGATTAAACAATGCTCTTTACTAATTATCGCTGCCAGCAGCAACGTCGTCGTTTTGCTGCTTTGTACGGCGGCGGCGTTGTCCTCGTTGTGAATTGGTGGCTTTGATTCTCGTAAAAATGAAACTCGTTGATCACTTGAATTTGTGCTCTCGCCGTAAACGCAACGTTTTTCGCGTGATTTTGTGTTGTCTTGTCTTGCAAATCAAATAAAAAATTTCAACTATACAATAGTCATTAACTTGGTGTACACATAGATATTTAGAAAAAGGTACATATAAAAAGAATGAAAAAAGTTTCCAACAAATTAAAACGCTCAGTGAAGCGAACTAGCAGAATATAGAATATAAAAAGTTAAAAATAAATGATTGCAAAAAGTATTCGTTGTTAATTGCAACTAATCACTCCAGCATATGCAAATACATATGTATGTATGTATATATATGTATATGCAAATATATATATTATGTATGCTTTTTATATACTAAGGAGCGTTTTCTATTTCGGGAAAAACCAGAATCGCAGACAATTCTTTTTTTGGGGAAAAAATAAAATAGCACTTGCATGTGTAAACGACAGAATTATATACATATGTATCTATTACAAACGTACGTACATATGTATGTACATATCTACCTATATACTTATACTATGCCAGCACAAAGTTCATTAAACTTCCAAAGTGGAAAGGTGGAAAATTCTTCAAGTCTAACCAGAGCTCGAAAAAGGGTGCAGCAGCATTGGCATAAACCAAGGCGAATAGTTAGCCGAATTTAAAATATGTATGTATGTATGCCGAAGCAACATCCCTGAATATATCGATTTAAATATGGAAGAAAGCAAGCTACCCAGTCAACATCAAGCCAAAAAATCTCGAATGGAGAAAACTTTTATTCGCAATTTGATATCAACGGCATACTCAAAAGTTTCCACAACGTTGCAGTTAAATGTGAATTTTTGTTTGAGAATGCTACCACCGTTTTAGAGTTGCGTTTGGGAACTAACGTTTGAGATTTTATAAATGGTTAGCTGTATGTTCAGAAACACAGAATGAAACGCAACAGTACATATTTTTGTGATGCTTGTGATAAGCGACGTTCGATGAAAAATTTACGTTTATGAACGCTCTGCTTGTACTACAAAAGCAGATTGCGCTTCAAACTGAGTTTCTGAACAAAGCCTAGTTTTGGGAAAATTCGATGTAATGCGCCAGGACTGGAATTTTTTTTGTTATTTTCGAGGGTAGGGGTCGTATAGATCACTAAAATGAAAACCATAGGGCGCGAAAATGTATAGTTTATTAATAATAAATCTGTAAAGGTGAAAACATCACCTACCGTATACCAAAGTTCACTAATACACTTTATAATGCACTTATATTAACACTAATTTATTTAATATGTTTTATTAAATACAATTTAAGAAAATTATCATCAACACGACATTGTAACGGTATTCGTATAATTTTTTCTGCGTTGGCGGCCTTCGGCCGCGCTTACAGAAAATAACCCTGGGCTACGCCATCCAAGTCCGGTCGTGTGTCATAACCATGGCTACCGCCACATTGATGTACTTCTGCGTAGTACACCCTTCACCGTAGGCGGCCTTCGCCTTTATTATACTCAGCTGTACTAGTACACAGAGTATTATAGTTTTAATCACATAACGGTGGATTGTAACAGAATGAAATAATCGAGATAGATATAGACTTATATATATCAAAATGATCAGGGTGAAAAGAGAAATCGATTGAGCCATGTCCGTCCGTCCGTCTGTCCGTCCGTCTGTCCGTCTGTCCGTCCGTCTGTCCGTCTCTAAATACTCTAACTCGCGCAAAAATTGAGATATTTTGATGAAATTTGAAATGCAAGTTGGTATCGAGACTGGGACGGTTGGTATTGAAAATGGGCGAAATCGGACCATGACCACGCCCACTTTTCCTATATAGAAAAAATCGGAAATTTGGTATCTCAGTCACTAATATAGCTGGAGCGATGAAATTTTACCCACGTGTTGAGCTCAGGCCCCTAGGAAGAAATTTGATGAAATTTTGGAAAATGGGCGGTGCCACGCCGACTTATTAAGGGCCAAACATTGAAATTTTTATATGTCATAACTCAGAAACCATTGAAGATATATCGATGAAATTTGGTACGCGTGATTTGCTTACTTAGGCAAACGTTTGGACGGAAAATAGTTAAAATCGGTTGACGGCCACGCCCACTTTTATATATGTGTATTATAAAGTGACCTAATAAAAACATTTTAAGCGATATCTCTGTCAAATATAAAGATCCATCATTGATATTTTGTCGCATGGGTCCAACTATGGACATAAAACAAAAAACACAAAAATTTTGGAAAATGGGCGGTGCCACGCCCACTTATTAAGGGGCAAACATTGAAAGTTTTATGAGTCATAACTCAGAAACCGTTGAAAATATATTGATGAAATTTGGTACGCGTGATTTGCTTACTTAGACAAACGTTTGGACGGAAAATATTTAAAATCGGTTGACGGCCACGCCCACTTTCATATATGTGTATTATAAAGTGGCCTATTAAAAACATTTTAAGCGATATCTCTGTCAAATATAAAGATATATCATTGAAATTTTATAGAAGGAGTCCAACTGCGGACATCAAACGAAAAACACAAAAATTTTGGAAAATGGGCGTGGCACCGCCTCTTTTTAGAAACAGGAATATACGAGATTTCTTAGCCTATAACTCGACAAATAATTTATATATAATCATGAAACTTGGTGTGTACACTTTTATTACCTGTGGTAATACATGTTCAAAATTTTAGCGAAATCGGTTTGACGACCACGCCCACTTTTATACATGGGAACTATAAAGTGGCCTAATAAAAACATTTTAAGCGATATCTTTGTCAAATATGAAGATAAATCATTGAAATTTTGTGGCATGAGTTCCACAATAGACCGGAAACAAAAAATATGAAAATTTTGGAAAATGGGCGTGGCACCGCCTCTTTTTAGACAAAGGAATATACGAGATTTCTTAGCCTATAACTCGACAAATAATTGAGATATTATAACGAAACTTGGTTTATACACTTTTACAGCTTGTGTTAATAGACACGCAAAAATTTATTGAAATCGGTTTATGACCACGCCTACTTTTTAACAAAGATATTTCTGGAACACCCTTTGGGAATTTTTGTAACTAGAAATCAAAAAGGAATGAAATTTTGCACAAAGAATAATATTCATATGCTTAGTTGGATGACTGATAAAAATTTTGAAAATGGGCGTGGCTAAGCCCACTATATGCGGCACTCGCTTTATGTAAAATACGCCGTGTTTCCATCAAACGGAAACAAACAATGAAAGCATACAGCTGAGTATCTAATGTTCGATTCCACTCGAACTTAGGCTTCCTTACTTGTTTTTTCATTTCTTTTATTTAGATGAACATTTTTTTTATAAAATATGGATTCTCTTAGATACCCCGTAGGGCGCATTATATCGAAGCCGACCCCCTAGTTTTTTTTGCTTCTCAAGTTGAAAATTGAGAAAAATGTTTATTGGGTATAGTTCCGCACCGCAGGGAAAGGAATTATTTATATACATCCATACATACATATGTATGTATGTATGTATGTATGAACTCGTGCGCAGAAATAGGGGATAGAAAAAACTAAAAAGAAGCACTCAGCCAGACAGTCAATCTGTGAGATAGATAGATAAGTAGGTACATATATACGTATATACATACATATGTACGTAAATATGTGGATTGCAAATACATCCATACATATGTATAGTGCGCTATGGAATTAGGTGTGTATTGCGAGTCAATCACATAAAAATAGTTAAGGAAAATATTCAATTTTAGAAACAATTAACTATTGCGCAAAAAATCGGTTGGTATACCTTTTTCATTTGCAAATGAGGAAAGTATTTCACAGAAAAAAAAGCAAAGAAAACGTGCGAGTGTATGGATTAAGACATGTGTTGGAGAATGGATGGTATATGGTACATACTGGGAACATACATATGTACATATATACATACATATGTACATATATACATATGTATATCTATATACATACATCTGAACCCATTCATTAACGCTGTTCGGGAGAACTACACATTTAGAAAAAAAATTGAATTTTTAATTGCCTTTACTAGCTATTATATTCGTACACTTTTTCGTTTAATTGTATAATATTTTGTTACATACCTATATGATTTTGCAAGTTTATGTTTTCGTAAGATTTTTATATACATATCTACATATCGTTTTTTTGTTTTCCTTTCTTTTATTTTTCACAGCAACAACTATACATACCTAAAAAGTATAATATAGGTTGCAGAATTTTATTAACAAGAGCAAGCAAGCAGCGTGCTAGCGATTTCATATTTAGAAAACCAACAAGAAAGGTGTACATATATAGGGAAAGTGTGATTAAACACCCAACCAATCTCATCAGAAATCATTGGAAAATTTCGACAAATACAATAAGGAAAGCGGCAATTGCACATTTATACACATAAAATATAAATATAAAAGATAATATTAATCGATAATATCGATTAGCCAACAAGCTCATTTTAACTAACGACGAATCTTACTTACGTACCGTGCAAACGTTAACACGGCGTTGCCAACTATATTGCAAAAAGTAGCGAGCAAGTAAATAGTAGCCAACGAACGAACGTTGACGTAATCGACACGCAGCAGTCAGCAGCGAAGTAACCGCCACAACGTACACACCTCGTAAATAAGAGAGAACAAATTTTTGTGCAAGAGCGCGCCCATCTAGTTAAAAAAGCTTCAAAATTCTTGCCGCAACGAGAAAACCACACGCCAACGCAAGTGAGTATACAAATAGTATTTGAAGAAAGTAATGTAGGAAGAATAGTTATGTATGCAGGTAGATAAATAAATAAATAAATAGGCAAAAATAAATAAAAGAAAATGAATAGGAAAGAGCACTTAAAATTTTCGCATCCACAATTAGCACAATAATTCTCATTGCCGGTTGCATTCATACCTGAATATATATGTACTACCTACATACATATGTATGTAGATATGTACATGTGCAGGTACATGTTTTGTACTTTAATTCGTAGTAGGGATGGGATTATTCGAATAAAAATTATTCGAATAAAAAATCCTTTTATTCGAAAGGTATTCGTAATTCGAATAATATTTATTCGAATAATTTATTCGTATATTCGAATAAATACTATTCGAATAGTACTATTCGAATATCACTATTCGAATACCACTATTCTCGAATAGCTATTTTATGTATGTATGTATGCTTTTGCTTTTATCATATATATAATACTTCTATATTGCTACTATTCAATTGTTTTGTTGGTCAAACTTCACAGTAACGATATACTGTAAGAAAGGGAAGCAAGATTCCATGGGTGTCGTTAAACATTTCTTTTCAAAGACAAAGGGGACTACAGAAAAATTTGATACTATGAAATACATTGGTATTTTATTTAACAAAGCTATGGGTATGAATATATGTACCTACATACATATGCATGAATAAAAATGAATTTTCAAAGAGCGCTCATTGGACGCTCACGAGCGCATAAAATGAATTTCAACGCTGGCGCTCATTGAACGCTCGCGAATATTCTTTTGCATTCGTAAATTTGTGTGAGGCATTCTTCGTTGTTGAATGTATGTATGTATGAATTTATCGCTACCGCAGAAAACAAGAATAGTCGCTATGTATTTGCGTTCGTGAATGAGTGGCATATTATAAAGCAGTGTTGTCCAATGCAATAGTATGTAATTTTCACTTGTGTGCGTAAAGCGTTGCTGCAAACTGTGTTGTGTTGTTGTAATTAGCTTCGCAATACGCTGCTGCCGAACCAAACGCTGCTGCCGAACCAAGCTAATGTCCGTGTCCAAACAGAGCAACTCTGCCGCGAAATTATCCAACGATTCTCTTTTGTGCCGCTGTTCTGTCTTCCATTTGTCCAAACACATCAACTCGTCGCTGGCCAACTTTTGTTCATTATGTTTTGTTCTGGCATTCTTCGAACGCTCTGATTGGTCACTGGCGATAAGAATTGCTGCACAAAGCGTGTTGTCCGAGCACCGACGACTTGGTGCCCCCCTCCTTTCCTCGTCGCCTTCTGACCGACAAACGAACAAAAGCAGCGGGTTGCTCAACTTCGTGTCTCCGTGTTTGGACGTCGACATTATGTTTTGTTCTGGCATTCTTCGAACGCTCTGATTGGTCACTGGCGATAAGAATTGCTGCACAAAGCGTGTTGTCCGAGCACCGACGACTTGGTGCCCCCCTCCTTTCCTCGTCGCCTTCTCACCCACAAACGATCAAAAGCAGCGGGTTGCTCAACTTCGTGTCTCCGTGTTTGGACGTCGACATTCATAGATATACGAGCAGTTTACTGGCTCTTTCGTTTTTTCTGAAGCTGGCAGAAGAGTATACGTGTGAGTATACGTGTTTGACGTCGCAGCAGCTAGCCTATGCCCCGGGCATAGGAAAAATGCATTTTGGCCGACACTGTTATAAAGTGATAATTCGTTTTAGTGATTTACTGCATGTAGGTATGCATACATAAGTTATTTGGTTGTGAACTACGTTGAAATAATAAATGCATGTGTACAATTTTGTTTTCGAAAGATTGGCATTTCATTGTTTAATCTACTGCTTTGTGTTTTTATAACGACCATGAAAGTTTTATATGAAGGGAATAACGACCCCTTTTAATCCCCCTTCTGTTTTTTTTTTTGTAATGCTACTACAATTTTACAAATGTGTGTGTGACATATATTCACATATACGACTTTTGCTTGTGTTGACGCATGCGCACAAATTACATATGCAGTGAGAAACGAGTTCAGCGCGACCAGAACTGAAACACATTGAGTAGATAGGTTGTTAGCAATATAGAAGTATTATATATATGGCTTTTATAAGTGCATACATATGTATGTAGGTACATATACATATACGTACTCTGGCTTGCGCGGAGGCAAGAGAAATTCCCAAATTATGCATGTACATACATACTACTATTGGAATTTTTTCCCTCGAATATTTTTATTCGTTTATTCGAATAATATTTATTCGAATATTATTCGAAAAAAGTCCCACTACTAATTCGTAGCCATACAGCCATATGTACATACTTTCCAAAAGGCATATTTACGTACTTGCCCTAGTAATCTTAAACCCATATTGTTAAAAAATTTTGGTTTCTAAGCAGCTGAATTCGACTAGTTCTTTTATAGAAGAAATTCAGGAGCTTTGTTTTATTGTTCCAAGTAACTTCTACAGTATTCTCTGGATCCTCGAGTTTCGAGGGTAAATCAGCTCAGCTTGTAGGTATTTGGATAATGCATGAAAACTATGCTCATGGTTTTCACAAAGTAAAGCACACTGAGCTCAACTGCTAGTCCTATATAACATTTGCAAATTCTCTGTGATTAAGTTAGATAGATAATACTTGAATCATCGTTCAATTTGCTACATCAAAAATCCTAAACTTTTTTGTTTTTTTAGTTATTTTAACATTTTATATAAAACTTGTATGTATGTATGTATGTATATTAAATCTCATTCTTAATATCTTTCTTATTTCATTTTCCCACTTTTCTTTTTTTATCCTTTTCTTTTATATTTCAATCCATTCGTTTAAAAATTTTCAATCACGACGCGTCGCCAATCCCAACGCTTTCGTTTCGTTTTTCTTCCGTTTGAATTTTGGTTATTCACACCGCCGCCACCTCGACCCGACCCACCACTACCACTAAAGTGGACTTTATGATGGCGAATGCCGGTGCTGCAGACGCTCAATTAATGGCACAAACTTCAGCCGCCGGTCCGGCCGCTGCCGCTGCCGCAGCCGCCCTAGCCGCTACAAGTGCATCGCCGGTGCAGACTGCTGCCGCTGCCGCAGCTGCCGCCCAACTGCAACAGCAGCAGCAGGTGCAACAGGCCATATTACAGGTGCAACAGCAGCAAACACAGCAAGCTGTGGCCGCCGCCGCTGCAGCCGTTACCCAGCAATTGCAACAACAAAACAGCAATGGCCAACAGAATGGCGGTGGCAGTAATGGTTCAACTGAGACGCGCACCAATTTAATTGTCAACTATTTGCCACAAACAATGACCGAAGATGAGATACGTTCGTTGTTCTCGAGTGTTGGCGAAATTGAATCGGTGAAATTGATACGCGACAAATCGCAAGGCTTCATTGATCCCCTCAATCCGCAAGGTGGCAGCAAGGGCCAGAGTTTAGGTTATGGCTTTGTGAATTATGTGCGCCCACAAGATGCCGAACAAGCGGTGAATGTACTGAATGGTTTGCGTTTACAAAATAAAACAATTAAAGTCTCATTCGCACGTCCCTCATCGGATGCCATTAAGGGCGCTAATTTGTATGTCTCCGGCTTACCAAAGAACATGACACAATCCGAATTGGAGACGATTTTCGCCCCATTCGGCGCCATCATTACATCACGCATACTAAACAATGCTGGCAACGATTCACAAACCAAGGGAGTCGGTTTCATACGTTACGATAAGCGCGAGGAGGCCACACGTGCTATAATCGCATTGAATGGTACAACACCAAACGGCTGCACCGATCCAATTGTTGTGAAATTCTCAAATACACCGGGCAGTACCAGCAAAATAATGCAACCACAATTGCCGGCATTCCTCAATCCACAACTGGTAAGACGCATCGGCGGCGCTATGCATACGCCGGTCAATAAGGGTTTGGCACGCTTCTCACCCATGGCCGGTGATATGTTGGATGTTATGCTGCCGAACGGTTTGGGTGCGACAGCGGCTGCTGCTAGTGCTTTGGGTGGTGGTCCAGGTGGTGCATATCCCATTTTTATTTATAATTTGGCACCTGAAACAGAAGAGTCATCGCTGTGGCAACTATTTGGGCCATTTGGCGCAGTGCAATCGGTGAAGATCGTTAAGGATCCGACATCGAATCAATGCAAGGGTTACGGTTTCGTTTCGATGACCAACTATGATGAGGCAGCTATGGCTATACGGGCATTAAATGGCTACACATTGGGTAATCGGGTGTTGCAAGTTAGCTTCAAGACCAACAAATCAAAGTAAATACATACATACATACACAAAAATTGTTTATACATATGTATAAGAGAAGAACTGCAGTACGTGTAGCGAGTGAGTGGGTATGTAAAAAAAAAGTTCAGAACATAAACAACGGAAGGAAATAGCGGAGTAATGAGAGTAAAACACGACAAAAAAGTAGTAGTAGATATTCGATACAACAACAACAACAGCAAGACCAAATACGCGCATGCATGCATACATACAAAGAAGATCCTGCAAAATGACAGCAACAACAACAACAGGAGGCAGAAATGCAACAACAACAACAGCAACGGTTAACTGCAGAGTAACTGCACCTGACACCCAGGGCAAGTTTGGTTGTTGATGACGAGGCTGGGGGTGGAGGAAAAGCAAATTCCTACGTGACGTGTGAGTTGATATGGCTGGCAGTAATAACATTAGCGAGTTGATGCTCACGTAGGAAGTTACTTTCCAATTTTTTTTTTTTTTTATTTATTTATAAAATGAAAAAGCGTTCCCTAACTCACTCACTAAGAATCGAACTAGGAAAATTTGTTTAATTTTCTGCTACCAAACAAACAAAGTTGAACGAGAAAGAGTTAAAAAGTTAGCAAATTGTGTGTTGTAGCAAAGAAAAGCTAAAACAAAAAATACAAAACGCGAAGAGAACATGGGAAAATCACACACACACATACACACACTGCCTCAACAAACTCTAGACGACGATAAGGGCGCATACCCTGGAAATGGTGGCGTGTGTATAGAGAAAATTGGAAATTTCACTTCTAAATAAAATGGCGCATGAAAGGAACGCCGGTAGCAACCAAACGCGCCAACCACCACCCACTTGCCAAGGCACAGCGACCGAGTTAAGTCACATAACGCCGACGGCACGTGTGTGTCGCCAGTGTGTGGTGTGATTTGATATGGCAATGTGCTGTAAATGTGTGTACATATTTGTTGTTTGCGCGTGCTTGTGTTGCCATGGAAAAGTGCAGGGGGTGGTTGGTTGGTTGAAGCAATCCAAACAAGCATTCTCTCACCTTTTGTTGCTTGTGTATGAATATGCATGCATACAATATTGTACATACATCCATATTTATGTAGTATGTACTATGTGGTAGTATATAGCAACGCTGAAAAAGTGCTTATTTCAAAATACTACAATTCTTTTTTAATATTTGTGTGTTGCAAACTGACTTTCCCATTGTCACTTCTTATATTG
The DNA here is from genome assembly GCA_960531455.1 of Urophora cardui. Lineage (NCBI taxonomy): Eukaryota > Metazoa > Arthropoda > Insecta > Diptera > Tephritidae > Urophora > Urophora cardui. Next base: position 1,897,503 of record OY482671.1, on the reverse strand, counting down.
CTCCAACAATTTTGTTTGCATTGTGGTGGGCGGAAAACGCATCTGAGAATATCAGCAATGAGCGTTTGTATGCAAAAAAAAAGCTTAATCGCTTAAAACTATAGGTAAAGTTTACATAGAAATCAACACAGGATTTTTTGCAGGCCACAAAAAAAAAACTTTACAAACAAGAAAGTTGTGCTGAAGCTACTACTACATACTAAATTTGACAAAAAAAAAAAAAAAACAAAATACATAGAATATTATTAAGACATAGTTGAATGCTCAAAGCGCGCCAAAAAGGCAGAAGAAACATAAAGCAAGCATAAAAATAATACTACTTAAATAAAAAAAAATAATTATGTCGAGTACTTAACTTCCGCAATGTCTGAGAAGCGTTTAACCGATAACTTGGCCCAACGGCAGCAATAATTGTAATGCTTATTGTATGTAATAGCTGTTGAAATTAATTTTTATTTTCTCCTTCTTTTCAAATTGTTCGAGCAAAAGTTTTTAAGCAACTCTAAGCAAAAGGCACATTTTTTTTAGAATTTTATGCGCTTCAAAGATGCGCATAAAACAAAACAAAGCGGAAATGCGCCAAGTATACAGAAACTCGAATAGGCGCGTTAAAACAAAAGTAAAATGCAAAATCAAAAATGAAAATTTAAAATATTTGCTTATTCAGATTTCCAAGTATGTAATGTTAAAAAAAATATATATAGAACTTTAAAAAAATCCAATGTTAAAGAGGCTGCTACAGTATTAAATAACAAAAATAAAAAAAAAAAAACTAAAATAATTGCCATAAACCAAAGAAATAAAAGCATAAAAAATTGCACTTTGACGAAACAGTTAATTATAATTGTAAATACATATATTTTGTTTTTGTCCTTATGAACAAGAAATACCACAAAAAAGGTATTGAAAAAATTTAAACGCACATTTCGCTGTGCATTTGGTGAAAATATTAATTGGGATGGGCGAAAAGAGAAAATAAAAAATATTTATAACGTGACTGTCATTGTTTTACAGTAAAATTTTATATACAAAGCGCTGAATTGCATTTACAGTGCGCTGAATTGTATTGCAAATGCGATCAATTGCATTTACAGTGCGCTGAATTGCTTTTAAAGCGCGCTGAATTCGCCAAAAGTATGCTGAATTGCATTTCAGCACACTGAGTAAGCAAACAATATATCGCAATGCAAATAACGTTAGCTAATGTACTACATATTAATATATATGTACTATGTACATATGTATGTACATAATTTCTTATTTTCGCTCGACCTCATTTTTCTCTTTTGCCAAATCGAATGTAAAGCACAAAATCGACTATATCGGAAAATCTTATTGTTTATGTAAGGCTTGAAAAGGAATTAGCAGAACAATTTTATACATTAATTACTTAAATTTTTTTCTAACTAATTAATTTTAAACAAAAATTTTGTTCATTCTTATTTACATGCAAACAAACAAACATGCATACTGCCCTTTGATTTCGTTGATTCGTTCGTTGGTTCGTTTGTACGTTCGTATGTAGTGCAATACATTAAACTATTAATTAATTAACCACCATCTTGTGTTGATTTCTTTGTTTCAATTTAATTTTCTACTCAATTTCTCATCGCTCTTCAGTTTTTTTTTTAGTAAATATTTTTGTACAACTACATATGTATGTACATACATATTATGTATGTATGTATGTATATGTATACTCCTTCCACCATTAATGCAAATTTTTCGTTCGGTTTTTTCTACAACTACACAGCTACTTTGTACTCTTTATGTTTGTTGTTTTTGTTTTTTTTTTTTAATTAAGCATTTGATCCGCATTTGTAAATAATTTTTTTTGCGTTTAAATCCAATTTCGCGAGCATGCGCGTGTGATTTTTATATATATATACATACATACACACCCACTTACATATAAACAAACATACTTACAAACATACATTTACATGATTGGTTTTTTTACTTTTGCTTTCAATGAGAAGAAAGAAAGCAAAAAAAAACAGTTTATCTTGATTGTAAATTTTAGCATACAAACAATTGGAATAGTTTTTTCTTTAATTGTACAATTTATTAACATGGAAACATATATATAATATATACATATATTTAACTGCGCCGTTATACACATACATATGTATATATGTATGAATTAATATGTAATAATTATATACATACATACATTTTAATCTTTTTTTGGTAGCTATTAAGTATATAATTATTTTTTAGACAACAAACAAACAAACAAACGCAAACTAAACCCAGCAAAAAAAGTAATTGATTATAATTAATTAAAGTAGTTTTAAATTATTATTACTAATTAATACACTTGCTCGATAATGATGCTAATGATGGAAAGGAGGAAGGCAGAAAGAAAGAACAGAACGTAAGGAGAGCACGCTTAGTATAGCGGGCGAGTGCAAGGCAAGAGAACAAATAAAAGAATTAAGTTTAATTAAAAAAGGAAGTAGAAGAAAAGCAACGGCGGGGAAAAGTGCTGAGAGAAGCTTAGAAGTTAAAAGAAGAAGAAACTTAGAGGTGTTAAGTTATATAATACATACATAAATATTATTAAACAAATTTAAATTATACACAAAACGCATGAAACAAACAAGAATCTAGTCAAAAATGCAAAACAACAACAAAAAAATCACATACAAAACATAACATACATACATACATGCATATATGGAGAATAAAAGAAAAAACGAAAAAGGAGATGATGACACGCGGGAAGTAGGGAGTTTTAAATGAGAAAGTATAAGTAAAGCGAAATAAATAATAATGATAATAATATTAAAACGAAGACGAAGAAGAGGAATAATAAGAATAAAATGAATATCTATGACTTTGCTATATAATTTGAAGATTTAAAAAAATGTCAAAAAGAAACAAAAATTGCATATTTTCTTTTAAACAATTTATATACATACATACATATATGTGAAATAGTGCAAAAGTAGAGAAGAAAGAAGTAGAAGAAGAAGCAGCAGCAGAGCAGTCAGGTTTAAGTACATACTGTAACGAACCGGATGCACTTACGTACATATAACACAAGGGAAAATTTTCCATTAAGGAAGCACGCCACGAAAAAAAATTAATTTCAGGGGTGTAGAGGGGCTCTCACAGATCTCAAAACTGAAATCAAAACCTGCCGGACGCTTATAGCCCGTGCACAATTGGCTTGGTTTGCTTTAACTTTGATAGAAAAAATCTTAAAGCAAAGCGAAATTCCGGATGCTCGCTACAATTAACACTTTGACAATTTCCGCTTTACGTTTTTGCTTTTAATTTATAAAACTGATTTTTGGTAAAATAGGCATTTGGGGTAATATCTACGGACCCAACCAATTTTAACAACAAATATCTTAATAAGCCTCCGGCAAGTTTTGATTTTAGTTTTGAGATCTCTGAGAGCCCCTCTACTCCCCTGAAGAAGTGATTTTTCTCGGGGCGTGCTTCTTTAATGGAAAATCGACCCTATTGCGCTGGGGAATGTTGTTGCAAGTCTTTTTTTTTTGTTTAGCAAACTTCTAAATACTTCTATCTCTCTCTATTCATGAAATTTTCTTTAGCTTCTTAACTTGACACACATTTACTACACTCCGTACTCTTCTCACTCTCTCTATTCTCGCTAACTTTTGAGTTTATTTTACCAAAGAGTGACTCAGCTTATTTAAGCTTTCATACAATACTTTTACTCCTCATAAATAATGATTGAAACTCTATTATATTTTAATATAGAAAGTACTAAAAAATTAAGTAATTTTTGTTTGCTTCACACATGTTCTCAATTTCTTTTTCTTTGCTTTTGATTTAATGTTCGTTTTCGTCAAAAAAAAAAAAATGGCGAATTGGAATTCTGTGCAATAGTGTTTACGCGCGAAAAAAATGTGTGTATCTCAGCATAAAGTAGAAATTTTTTTCTTTCTTTGCATAGAACTAACTTAAAATAAAATTAATACTTTTTTGTGCTTTTAAATGTATTTGTATGCTAGTATTTATTGTGTAAGAATTGTAATTAACAAAAAAAAGAATGAACGGACAACATAAACACAAACAAAAAGGAATATGTAGTGAAAGGCAGGAGAGTGTTCGCTCGCTTTCGAGCCAAAAATTACGCGTTGAAATAAAGTAAAAAAGTAACGCAAACAAATTTGAAAATAACAAAAACTTGTGAAGCGGGAAAACAAATCAAAAACACAGCAGCAGCAGAAGAGCACATTTCAGCGAAACCAATTAAAACGAAGCGAAACGCGATTTTCGTTTAATTTAACATTTTTTTTCTTTCAATTTTTTTGTTCACTTGCATTTTTGAGTTAGGTATGTATGTGTGCGTTTTAGTTTGTATTAATTCATTTTTATTGATTTGACTTTTTTAAATTCATTTAATTGTAAACATTTTAATTTAAAAATTGTATGACCAACATGCTCTCAAATTTTTTCGTTAATGTTTCATTGATTAATGTTTTTTTCAATTATTACACAAAAAAAAAAAAAAAACTTGTGAAGCAGCAGAAAAAAATGCAAAAAAAATATGAAATAAAAAATGGGCAAGCGAAAAATTAATATGTATAACTATTAATTACAATTATTTTTATGGGTTTTTAGTTTGTTTAATTTGTATTGGGTTCTTGTAATGTTTCATTTTAATTTACAATTTGTACAACAATAACAAAAAAAAACAATAATCTGTAATGTTTAATTATAATTTTTAATTGATTTATATTATTGATTTAAATTTAGTTTGCTTAAAATATATTTTTTTTTTCACAAACATACACACATACATATCTGTCCGTTAAATTAAAGTAGTTTAACTGAAAATATGGCGAAAGGAGAAAAATCAATTTTTTGTCGAAATTTAAACCATTAGACCAATTCGGATTTTTAAAAGGCAAAATAATGGATTTCTAGTGTTAGAGAAGGAATAGTTGTGAACCAGAAATCTTAAAGCAAAGTTAATAGCGAAAAAAATTAAATTTTATAACTTAAATGCTTTTATTGAATAACATTTTTATGAAAAGCAGCACTAACTCTAGATAAGTTTTCTTTTATTGAATTAAATTCTTTCCAATAAGGATTTTATCTCCATTTAACTCTAGGCTACTTTAATTTGCGGGCACAGATATGTACATATGTACATCATATACATACATACATACATACATATATGATTTTAAGTGATTTGTATTAACAAATATTTTTTATAGTTTAGTTTCAGTTATGTTTTTTTCCTTATGATTCTTATGTTTGTCTTATGTTTAATAAACGGCAAGTGAAACAAAAGAAAATTTTGAAATAAAAAAATAAAATAAAAAATTTAATTAAACAAATTTTAAACATATTTCAGTTTTTACTTTTTTTATGTGGAATTTTCAAACATTAAGTAATATTTCAAAATTATAAAATTGCATTATTTATTATGTTTGTATCATTCAACGGCTTATTTGCACAAAACTTAAAAACAAATAAAAAAACAATATAAAAAAAAATATAAAAAATATAAAAAAATAAAAAAAACAATAAAAAAACAAAACAAAAAAAAAAAAAAATATATTTCAAATTTATTATTATTTTTAATTTTAATTATAATTATAAGTTGGTGTTTTTCTCTTTTATTTTAATTATACATACATACATATATATATTGATTCAAACAAAATTGTATAAAGTGTAAAAAAGCAACAACAACAACAAAACAAAGCAAAAGGCGTAACGAAAATCTCGCTAATTATGTGTTTGTGTTCTTTTTTCTCTTCAATTATTTTCAATCATAAATAAAGTACATATATACATTTTGATTTTAATTTCAAATATGATTTGTTTTTCTTTTACTTTTAATTTATTTCTTTTTTTTTTGTATTTTTGCTGTAGTTATGCATACATATGTACATACGCTTGATTTTTTCTATTTTTTTTTGTAATATCATTACCCACACATGTTACATGACATGATTTTTTGTTTGCCTTCCCTCACTCTCATATTTATTCATATCCCCTTGCCTTCGTCATTTCTCGAATTTTTGTTTTGTTGACACGCCCACTTTTACTGCTTTTACGTTATTTCCTTCTTGTGCTTGTGTTTTATCTTGGTTCGTTGTACCATATTTTAAGTTTTTGTTGTACATTTTGTAGTTGCATTTTTGTTTTTGGTGGTCGTTTGGTTGGTTTTGGGTTTCGGGTTTTGGGTTTCGTTTTTCTTTTATCATTTCTCTTAACTCATTTCATATGCATTATGTTTCGTTTTATGCAGAATCCCCCTCATGGGAAATTTTTCTAAAGGACTTTGTGTATGATAAGCGCTAAAAGGTTACTTTTGTCGATATTTTCGCAAAAATTAGCTATTTTAAAGAACTTCCTAAAAAGGGAAATTTTTCTAAAGCACTTATCTTACACAAAAAAAAAACTTTAAAGCCGTTTTGGACAAAAGTTTCACAAAACTTACGGAAAATTTTACTGAAACGCTTGTTTTGCTGAAAGCAAGACACATTTTTTAAATACAGGCGTTTTGTGAGAAATATCTAAAATTAGTACATAAAACTGCATAAAAATTTATGAAACCCGTTTTTCAAAAGACCTAAAATATTTACTTTTATATTTTTTACCGCTCATTCTCGAATAAAAAAAAGCTGAGCAAAATTAAAAAAAAAAAAATCAATGAACCGAAAAATTATTATTCTTTAATCTCGTTCGCTGCTCTAAATGTGCTAATTTTCCTTCGTTTTTACGCTCTCACAAATTGTTTAATTCTTTTTCACTAATTTTTCCGCTTAAGTGACTTGCTAATGCTATGGTTATGGTAACAATCTTGATTGCCAATCAAAATCGGAAACATTTCGTGATTGGTGAGAGGTGGTTACGCTTACATTGATGATTGGAGCGCACATACACAACATAACACATGATAATTACTGAGCACATACACAACATAACACATTATTACCTCTGAAACCTCGTTTGCTGGCTGCCTGTTTCACACAGTAAGTTTGCTGGATGTGAGAGTCCGAAAATTCTCTCACCGTCGGAGTGCACAACAACAATTACACGGTGCTCGACCAGCTTGATTGGTAGCATAACCAGGCCATAAGCATGCTTTTTGTTTGTACGTTTGTGTTTGTTTTTTTTTTCTTCAATTATCGTTAGTATTTAAACAAAAACAAAAAATAAATTCTGTGAATTTCCTTTCTAGTCAACCAAATGATCGCGCTGCGCAATGAAGTGGCGTCGGCGCGACTTTTGCCCAATCGATTGATCTCTCATGAATGTATAACCTTTTTTTTTAGAGGGGAAGCAGGGGTTTATATAAATATATTTTAAGTTGAAAACATTCCAGCGATCTAGTCAAATCAAGAAAGAAACAATTTTGAACAAAATTCAAATTTGTGAAATTAAAAAATTAAATAAAATAATATTTATTATACTAAAAGTGATTTAATATATTTTTTTGAAAAATACAAACATTCCAAATACTAAATATTTAAATAAAATTTGTGTTGATAACAAATGATATTAAGACAGCAGAACAAAAAAAAAATACTCAGCAAAAAAAAGAATGTTTTGATATTTTGAATACAATTAATTAGTAATTATTTCACAAAAAAAAATTTAAATACTCAGCAGCATAAAAGCGGCAGTCATAAAATGTGCTAGAAAATAAAAAAAAGCAAAAACCAAAAGAAAGGCGAGTCTATACACTTACATACATAATAAGCTTATAAGGTTTATGTATACATACATAATTTATTTATTTCTTTCTTGAATATTCATTGTAAAAAAAGCGAATTTTTAATGCTTAAATAATTTTTTTAAATCTAATTATTACTATTCTAGCACTTCTAAGTAAAGCCAAGAAAATAAGAAATATCCAAGTAGTGAAAAAGAAAACCAAAAAGTACCCAAAATAATAATATTAAATATTATATATTACATACATATATGTATAATGTAAATGTATTTGAAAATTTGTTTATTGATGCGTTTTTTTGTCTTCAGTTCAATTAATTTACAAATATACATATATATATATATATATATATATATATATATATATATATACCATATATATATATATACCATATATGTATATAATAATTATTGTGAATTAAAAATAATGATTATTTCAATGTAATTTTTTCACTAAGGTGTATTAGTTTACTGTTATGGCTATATTCTTCTTCAAGCATTCCTTTTGTAACTTTTCATGTATATTTATTTTTTTAATTTTTTTAATTTAAATTTTTTTGTTTTAATTTTTTTTCTTTTTTGTTCTTATTTCTTTTTTAAAATATTTTTAATGCATTTTTTTACCTTTCATGAACATTAGTTTTCGCAAAAATGTGTCAATTTTGAAAATTTCCTTAAATGGGAAGTTTTCTAAAATCTCTTTCATGCACGCAAAAAGCAAAAAAAAAACGCAAGATTTCCAAAAACATCTGCCACTTTTGAAAAATTACCCCCAGGGGAAATTTTTCTGAAACACTTTCGTGCATGTTAAACGCTAGAAAGCTCCTTTGATCCACTTTTGAAAAATTCTCTAAAGGGGGCATAGTAAACGACAAAATCCTCTATTAACCAATATCTTCGCAAAAATTAGCTACTTTAGGAAAACTTCCCAAGAAAGGGAAAACCACTTATCATGCACATAAAACGCATAAAGCACTATTAGGCAAAAGTTTCGCAAAAATTAGCCACTTTTGAAAAATTCCCTAAGAGGGAAATATTACAAAAATACTTGTTTTGCTTAAACAACACAAAATTTCTTAAATAAAGTCGTTACGCAAACAATAGCCAACATTTTGTTAAACAAAAACTAAAAATCAGAACATGTCCATTCATGAAAGGTAAAAGAAGGCTTTACGCACGGCCGCAGACAGACGCAGTTTTCGTTGTTTATTTCAAATTTTATTGATTTTAGTTATCTTATTGTTGTATCTTATTTCCTTTTGTCGCCCTTTTTTGCAAACAGTTTATTTAATTATTTTCCGTTTAACGGTTTTAATATAATTTTTTTTTCTTTTAATTAAATGTAATTTTTTTCTGTTTCTTTTTCCTCCCTTTTTGTGGGTTTGTCTTTGTGGCTGAGGCTCTTCACTTTCACATTAACTTTGGTTCTTGGTCATCGCGGTTGGTTTCGCCACCTTTCTGGCGCATTATTTGGTTCGGTTCATCCAGTTGCTGATTTTTAAGTATTTTCTTTCCTCTTCCTCGCATTTTCTATTATTTTTCAATTTCTTCTGTTATTGGTAACATCGCTTGTCGCTATCTACTTTTCTTGGTCTATGAATTTTGTTTCTTGAAATCCTTTTTTTTTCCCCACACGAATTTTCGTTCTTACTTGGTCAGCGTGCAGATTTTTAGCGTTATGTTGTTTTTATTTATGTAGCTTTTAAGGCGTAATTTTACGTTAAGGCACACAATTCTCATCGTCAATACGCCAACTACATATACAACAATGTGGCTTGTTGTTCGGCCCTATAGAGTTCGCTTGATTGCGATTTGACGGACATTGGATTTGTCTAGCATTTTTAAGACACTCACTCATTTTATTGTTAGCAAGTCTTCCGTAGTCTGGAAATTCTTCCCCCGAGCGCTTCTAATGGCCTCTCTCTCTGTGTCCTTTTCTTAGCTATTCATCGTCCTAGTGCCTTGTGCAGGCTATTCGCTGGTACACGTTATTTTTCTTGCCTTCTTGTTTTGTTGTTTTTGTTTTTGTTTGTCGTCTCGTGTATTTTACAATACAAATGTCAAAATGTATGCACCCGTAACAGTCAAAGCAAAATAGGGTACGAGTACAGAGCGAGAAGGATCTGACAAAAGGCGGATCTGTCATTTACAAATATAACATCAAGCTTAAATGATATACAGCAAATAATAGCTCCATTTTAAAGCCAGCTCACAACTGAGAAATATACCTGAAATCCCTGTTATCGTCTTTCATTTAACACCAATATCGCTCAAAAATATATCGGGCCCCGCATTCGCTTTATGGCCTATTTCTTGAAAACCAGCTCAGGCAAAGAATTGGAACTAAACCTCAATTGAGTCTCGAGGACTGTGCCAAATCCTCCTAAAATGTAGGATGACTTGACATTTTTTTCACATTCTCTAATTCGCTCTATGCCAAAAAACCCTTAAGTATTTTTTGCAGATTATAAACAATATTGAACTCAAGTTTCTAAGGAACAAAATGCACAATAAAACTATAACTCAACTTTTACGGAAAATAGCATAAATATATTTTTGCGTCAAATCCTCCTCGCTCTACCATACTGTGTTTTTTATAGCAAAATTCTGTCTTTTTGTTTATCGCCAGAACCTTTTTTGTAGTTTTAGTTGCTGTATTTTTCCTCTTTCACTGCTAAAAAAAACAAAACGCGTCTTAAAAATCGGTATACAAAATTTTCTACCACGATTTTATCACACGCATTCGTTGAGTCTACATCACATATGTACATGTTTGTACATGTTGTTTTTTTTTGTAAAATTTTTAACTTCTTTATATTCTTCTATATGAGTAAAGTAAACTCTATTGTGTATGTGTTTATATTTATATATATTTCGGTAAGTAAATTTTATGAGTTTAGTTATAATTTTTCATACATAAAAATCTTGTTTTAACATGCGAAGCATTTAATTTCAACTTTTTTCTTTATATCCACGTCAACTTTGATTTTAGTTTGGTTGGATGTACAAATGTATGCTACGTACATACAACAAATGTACATAGTATATGTATACTAATTGGTGTAAAGCAAAGAAAAAATAAACTGAATACATAAATATTTAAATTTTTCGTTTGCTCAAATTTAGTTTTTGCCGTGAACAAAAAAAAAAAAACAACAGCAACGAACGGCTCTTGATGGTTTGTATTTGCCTTTTTATTATACTAATTAAATTTCTAATTCCATTTTCCTTTCTTGTTGCAAAAAAGCTAACAAAAAAATATTTGTATTTGGATTTGTATTGTATATATTTCTTAATTTACTTAATTCTGATTTGTTTATTTACAGGTGTATTTGTGTGCTAATTTTCACAGTTAGAAAAAAAATTCCCAGAACGCCAAACGCTCACGTACAAAACATATGTTCAATTATTAATTAATTAATTAATGATTATCAATTATTATTGTTATTAATTATTATTATTATTGTATTATTATTATCGTATATTGTTATATTTCAGTAATCTAATATTTTTTTTTTTTATTAAAAAAGCTATTAGTTAGTGTATATTTTTTTGTAAGCAATGTTAAAAATCTTGTTTATAATTTGAAAAGCATAAAAGTAAACGAAATAGCAAAACAAGAAAATTTAAAACATTAAAAATGACAAAAAATCTACTGCTAATACAAAAACAAGCTTTCGCATAAAAGTATGCAATGTTTACATACAAACAATCAGGTGAAGCTAATAAAAACGTGTTAGGGTGCGTTTATGTCGGAGCAATAGAAGAAAGAAAGATAGCTGTGCGTGATAAACGCTTATCGGAATAGCGCTATTGAGTGTTTATGTCGGAGCAGTGATAAGAGCAATAGTAGCGAAGAGGTCAATAAGCGGAGGTAATAGCGCTGTTCGACCAAAGCATATAGCGCTATTGAGTGTTTATGTCGGAGCTAAGCTAGCAAAGAGTGGAATAGCGCTGTTATCTGCGTATATTGAAGCTATGGTACTAGATTTGTCTTTAGTGTATTGTGGTACTTAAATAAAAATTTTAGAGTAACCGAAAAGGAGAAGAGACGTTGTTATTTTACACATAATAAATATTTACATATATTTCTGCTCCACACATACTTATCTATATATTTCATTTTTTTTAATTTGAAAGGTTATATAAAAATTGTGTATAGAAAGTAATAAAACACATAAACAATGTCCCTCTTATTCATAAAAAATAAAATAGATTTATAAAATTTTAGAAATCGAAAAATTTTATGAAAATGCCACTTAAAAATTTTTAAAACCTATTTTATTTTTTATGCATGAATTCGTATATATTTACTTACGTTTGGCTTTCATTTCACATGCTACGGCCGTCCACAGTTTATCCAAGACAAGCCTATTGGGATGATTTGGATTTCTTTGATCCCACAAAGGTTGCCTTTTAAAAATTGCACTGATGGAACTTTCTGTTTCCATAATGAATAGCGCTAATCGACTAAAGAAAATCAATGAATTAATTTTCTTCGCTCTTATACTTTGATACGCGCTTATAGCGCGGCTCCGACATAAACAGAAGTACAGAACTCCCATTTACAATTTTCGTTGCTAGTATCCACTCTTTCTTCTATTGCTCCGACATAAACACTACACGCGTTTCCCATAAGGTATTTTCTCTGCTATGATAATAGCGCTAATGTGGTGAATTTCTTTAGTCACCCACTGCTCCGACATAAACAGAAGTACAGAACTCCCATTTACAATTTTCGTTGCTAGTATCACTCTTTCTTCTATTGCTCCGACATAAACACTATACGTGATTTCCGTAAGGTATTTTCTTTGCTATTATCTGTGGTGAGCTTAGCGCTTATCGCAGCTCCGACATAAACAGAAGTACAGAATTCCCGTTTACAATTTTCTTCGCTATCTTTCTTTCTTTCTTCTATTGCTCCGACATAAACGCACCCTTAAAAAGGCAAAGCTACCTGACTGCCATGGCAACTTTCTCCTGGCAACTATCGCTTGTTGCAAACTCTACTCGAGGTCATATTATCCAAATTAAAAAAACCTTGACGAGGCTGCAGACTGTTTACTTTCATATTAATAGGACTCATGTGCTAAAAAAAAAAGTCCAGCTATCGACACCTCTGTGAAATGTCCCCAAAGTGTTGCTTTTCGCAACACTTTGAACTATTTGTTGGTCCACGTGGAAATCGTTGAACTAAACTGAATTAGTTTTTGGCAAGTTAATCTGCCCGCCCCCGCAAAATTGCATGCCATAAACAGATTTTTAAAGCTGTATTGAATATTATTATTGAATTGTAATATGGCAACACTTAATGCTAAAAATAAACTCGTGGTTCACCACAAGAAACGCCAGAAAACAATCGATCGACTGTTGTCAAAACGTTTATACGTACATTTTTTTGGTCATGAGAAAAAAAAAATACATATGTATAGACATTTATAAAAAATGTTTTACTGTTAATAATTTTGTACCAAAATATTTCGTTTGCTAATATTATTTTCTATATTTAATTAAAAACAAATGCATTGTAAAATTTGCCCATTTTATTGTTATTATGTAAATTAAAACATTTCCAACATCGCAATTTTATTTATTTTTTTAAATGATATTAGCAGCGAGAAAGCATAATATTTATTACATTCAAACAAGCATATATTTATAAAATTAATTTATAATTATTATCTATTTATAATTTTATTATTTATGCATTGTATTCATAGCTTAAAAGCTTAGTAAACAGAAACATAGCGTAAACTCAAAATCCCCCGCCCTCAAAATGAAGAAATAGACGAAAAACGCTAAAGAATTTTAAAATACAATTTTATTACTTTTGCTCTATAAAAAAACAAGTATTGCTATAAACATACATATATTTTTGTTAATTTTGTTTAAAAATCAATTTTATGCAAAATAGCTTATACAAAAAAAATTAAATTTTTTTTGTTAAATTTCAAAAAAAACTCATTTTTGGCACTTGAACTTATTAAAAAAAAACATTTTTGTTCAAAATTATTATTTTTTTAATTTTAAATGCAAACACGTATGTACATACATACGTGTTAAATAAAAAGCTTTTGAGTTATGCCGTTAGCTAAACTATTTTTAAGCACCACAAAATATTGTATTAATTATTTTTTTTTTGGTCTCAACTAGCATAGGTGTTTTAGTTTGTTATTAAAATGTATATACATATATATGTATAATGTATTTTTAAAAAATTTAGTTAATTTATTTTATGCTAGAAATGCAATTTTTTGTAAAAAATGAAGAAGTAATTTTTTTTTTTGGTATTATAATTTTGGTTTAAAACACGATTCTTGCAAAGTACTAAAAGGAGAGGTGATAGAGCCTCTAAAATAGATTTATTATTTACTTTTTAAAAAATTATTAAATTTTTAAATATGTTTGTATATTATTTTTGGTTAATTTTTTTTTATTTTAATGATTTTATGAATCGATTTATTATTTTTTAAAAATTATTTAATTTTTAATTTGTTTGTATATTTTTTCTGGCTAATTTTTTTTTCTAATTTTAAAAATGTTATGATAGATTTCTTATTATTTCGTTTAAAAAAAAATATTTAATTTTTAAATTTGTATTTGTTTTGTTTGTATATTTTTTCTGATTAAAAATAATTTTTTTTTAGTTTTAAAAATTTTTATACATACATGCATTTACGTTTTCTATTTTGTATTTTTTTATGATTTTATTAAAAATTCAAAGCTCTTTTACTTTTATGTATGTATGTATTTATGTATGTAAAAAAGTTGAGAAACCCAAATATACCGCTTCCAATTGAAACAAGATATGAATTAATAATAAAACTGCACAGATACAAATAGTTTTAAGTAAAAAAATTTATACCAATATAAGTAGTTATACAAATTTCCAACAAGACTGCGCACGAAACGTGCTAAAGGTACAAAACAAACAAAATTTTATGCAAGGAAAATATTTTTATTACTAAGATTTTAGTACAAATAGTTACGATAAAATCGTGTTTATGTATACATTTTCTATAAATAAATATATAAATCTCGCAATGTTTAAGAATATCACTTTAGCTTAGCTAACCAAGATCTTAAGTCTGGTATGGTACATACTAAAGTTTAGAGAGCTGAGTAATCGTAATACCAAGCTGGCTGTGTTGAGTCGGGTCTACGTCAGTGGAGCTATCCCTATACATAATTTATAAACAGGCCATGGTTGTTGTTCGATGGTCTTTAAAATGCTGCCAACGACGCTTGATGGAGAGTTAATGAAGAACATGAAAACACTTCAAGTTTTTTGTGAATAGTTCAATGATTTTGAATAAATAAAAAATAATTAGAAACCCATTTACCTAAAAAAAACTGTGTTTTAATTCACTGAAAATATTCACGCTTGAAATTGTCAGCAGGTTTGTTTTAATTATAATAATATATATCGAAAAACGCGAAATCAAATTGATCACGTCATGATCGACGGCAGACACAGCTCCAGCATCCTAGATGTGCGCACAATCCGTGGTCCCAATGTCGACTCCGACCACTATCTTGTAGCAGCCAAGGTACGCACCCGCCTCTGTGCAGCAAAGAATGTGCCAGCAGGACAGCAAGGAAAGTTTGAAGTCGAAAGGCTGCACATGACGCAGACAGCCAATCAATACACCACTCGGCTCTCACTCCTGCTCTCTGAGAGCAACCCTTCACCAAACGATGTATCTGAGGAATGGGAACACATCGCTCGTTCACTTCGTATCGCCGCTGAGGAATCTATAGGATACAAGCGAGCCCACAAGAACACCTGGTACGACAAGGAATGTCGCGATGCCTCGGAAAGAAAGAACGCCGCCTACAGGGCTACATTGTGTGCGGGCGCAACGCGAAGCGTATGGGAGCGTTATCGAACGGCGAAGAAGGAAGAGAGGCGCCTTTTTCGAAAGAAGAAAAGGGAGGCTGAAAGGCGCGAGTGTGAAGAGCTTGAGATGCTGGCGGGTAGGAACGATGCTCGAAAATTCTACCAAAAAATCAGGCGGATGACTGAAGGTTTCAAGACCGGGGCAAATTCCTGCCGGAATGATAACGGTGATCTGGTAACTGATGTCCAGAGCATACTTAAGTTGTGGAGGGATCACTTCTCCTCCTTGCTAGATAATGGCAACAGTGAAAGTGCGGAAGGAGAAGATGTACGACCCGAATCCCCAATAGCAGATGATGGTAGGCATGTTCCACCACCTGATCATGACGAAGTGCGAATAGCAGTATCTAGGCTTAAGAATAACAAGGCCCCGGGCGCTGACGGCTTGCCAGCCGAGCTATTCAAACATGGTGGCGAAGAGTTGATAAGGAGCATGCATCAACTCCTATGCAGAATATGGTCGGACGAGCGCATGCCCGACGATTGGAACTTAAGTGTGCTCTGCCCAATCCACAAAAAAGGAGACTCCACAGTACGCGCCAATTATCGTGGGATAAGCCTCCTGAATATCGCATATAAGGTCTTAGCAAGTGTATTGTGCGAAAGACTGAAGCCTATCGTCAACAATCTGATTGGACCTTATCAGTGTGGCTTCAGACCTGGTAAATCTACCATCGACCAGATCTTCACAATACGACAAATATTGGAAAAAACCCATGAAAAAGGATCCGACACACACCATCTCTTTGTCGATTTTAAAGCCGCTTTTGATAGCACGAATAGGAATTGCCTGTATGCCGCAATGTCTGAATTTGGTTTCCCTGCTAAACTTATACGGCTATGCCAAATGACATTGACTAACACCACCAGCTCCGTCAGAATTGGGAAGGACCTCTCCGAGCCGTTCGAGACCAAACGAGGTTTCAGACAAGGTGACTCTCTTTCGTGCGACTTCTTCAATTTGATGCTGGAAAAGATAATACGAGCTGCAGAACTTAACCATACAGGAAGCATCTTATATCACAAGAGTGTGCAACTGCTGGCGTACGCCGATGACATCGACATCATTGGCACTAACACGCGCGCCGTATGTTCTGCCTTCTCCAAGCTGGATAAAGAGGCTAAGAAAATGGGTTTGGCGGTCAACGAGGACAAGACGAAGTACCTCCTGTCATCACACAAAGAAACAGCACGCCTTGGCAGCCACGTCAATGTTGATAGCTACAAATTCGAAACTGTTAAGGACTTCGTCTATCTGGGAACCAGCATTAACACCAAGAATGATGTCAGCACGGAGATCCAACGAAGAATCACGCTTGCCAATAAATGCTACTTCGGACTAAGTAGGCAACTGAAAAGTAAAGTCCTCTCTCGACAAACAAAAATCACACTCTACAGGACGCTCATCGTTCCAGTCCTCATGTACGGCGCAGAAGCATGGACAATTTCAAAATCAGATGAGATGGCACTTGGAGTATTCGAGAGAAAAGTTCTTCGTAAGATTTATGGACCTTTGCGCGTTGGCGTGGGCGAGTATCGACGGAGATTTAACGATGAGCTGTACGAGCTTTACACAGACATCGACATTGTTCAGCGAATAAAGATCCAGCGGCTGCGTTGGGCAGGTCATGTCGTGAGAATGGACGAAGGCGCTCCGGCTAAGAAAGCATTTCTATCGAAACCCGCTGAACGCAAAAGAAAAGGGAGACCTCCACTGCGTTGGGAAAATCAGGTGGACAGCGATGCTGCCTCCCTAGGTGTTCCCAAGTGGCGCCATGCTGCACGAAACAGAAGCAATTGGCGCGCTCTGTTGGACTCGGCCAGAATCGTCTAGACGGTTAAGCGCCAATCAAGAAGAAGAAGAATATATAATACAATGGCGCTATTTATAACTCTGACGAGTTTTATGGCCGAGCTTCTCTCCCAATTCGAGGTGTGCTCCTTTTTGTTTTTCCTACTAATTGGGTGGACCTACAGTTTTATGCCGGCTCCGAACGGCGAATGCATTTTTTGTGAGAAGCTTTTTCATGGCAGAAGGTTTGTTTTAATTACATATGTATAATCCTTAGTTTAAACCTTGAAAGCGGTAAGTAGCTTGACATAGTACATATCATCTGACTGAAACAGAAACTGACTATGTACTGTCATCGGCCAACGGTACCATTTGGGAAGAAAAGATGATTTTATTTCCTCACGTACATACATACATATGTAGGTATATATATGCATACATATATTCTTAATAATTTCTGATAATCAATTCTATTTTGAGCTGCAATTTTGATTTTGATTTGACTCGTCTTATCGCTATGCCGGAAACTAACCAGAAATACATACATACATATGTACATATACATGTATATGCATTTATGAGTGTAAACCTCAGCGACGTCAACATTCAAGTGCAAACAAATTCATCGCAGAGCCTTACCCCAGCAAACATTCTCTGAGCACTCAGAATTTTTAGTCCGATGTGAGTACGTGATAGTCCCTGCAGTAAAAATCCGCAATGAATCCTCAATGAATACTGATACAATTCACCTATGACGAGGAGGCATCAGTGAATACTTTCATATAAAGACTGATGAATTTTTCATATAAGTGGTTTGATTTCCTCACAAAAAAAAAAAAAAAAAAATTAACATTGTACTCAGTTATGACGACAGTGATGAATATTCAACAAGGAATCGTCAATGATCATTCAGCAGTGAAACAAATTTACTGCAGGGGTGTGGGACTGCATGTCCACTGCAGGTGTGTTCGAATTGATTTTTATTGAGGGTGTAATAGACAAGCAAATTTACACCAATATTTTGAAAGAAGACGCTTGAAAAATCGCTGAAAAGTTAAACTTGGGTACATCACACACCTTCCAACACGACAACGACCCGAAATACCACCCCACGAAGTAAGTATGCGGCTTGCATATAACACTACTCATGTTCTCCCTCATCTCCTACAGTCCCCAGACCTCAATCCGATCGAGTAAATGTGGGATGAGCTGGAGCGGCGGTTAAGAAAGTGGTAAGCAAAGTTTACAAGCAACCTCAATGGAAGAATGGCCAAATATTGGGGAGGAAGCTACCAAAAAATTGGTATATTCTATACCAAACCCACTTGATGATGTTGGAAAATGAAACGGTACGCCCACAGAGCTTAAAATTTAGTAGTTATTTAATCTGAAAGTGAAGTGTGCCAATACTTTTTTTCACATAAAAATAGGACTTTTTCATTCCACGAATTAATGTGGTTAAACCATTCCATGAATTAATGTAATTTTTTCTTTAACGTATTCTTAATACTTGTACTAATGTAACAAAAATAGGAAATAATAAAAAACTGTATTTCTTTGGAAGCGTTTTTTGAGGTCGAAACCAACTTTGTCTGCTGTGCCAATACTTTTTTCCGTGAGTGTAGATGCTGTTTCGAAAAAAAAGGGAAGTATAAAAGTCAGAGCTGGGCGATAAGGATTACATGTGCAATCGATTACACATAGGATTACGATTACATTAATCGTAATTTCAAGTTTTTTACGATTACGATTACAGTAATTCTTATTTTTGTAACGACAATTACGATTACAGTAATCGTAATTTCAAGTTTCTTACGATTACGATTACAGTAATCGTAATTTTTGTAACGACGATTACGATTACAGTAATTGTAATTTCAAGTTTTTTACGATTACGATTACAGTAATCGTAATTTTTGTAACGACGATTACGATTACAGTAATTGTAATTTCAAGTTTTTGACGATTACGATTACAGTAATCCTTATTTTCTGTAATCTTAAATTACAAAATTTAAGAATTACATGTAAAAAATTATTAAAATTGCTTTTTGATACTAAACGGTGTAGGGAGGAAAATATGCTTGGCTCTGAAAGAAGTGCTAAAACTACAAATAATTATGTAAAGCTTGCAATTTCACACATATTATATACATTTTGAAATATTTGCGGTTGAGATAGCAGCTTTTAGTGGGCTGGAGACAATGGCCTCGTGCATAAAAATCGATCTGTAGCTCACACTAATTTTCTTAGTAAAATGTGGATTTTGCATGTATAAAAAATATGTAGTACAATTGCTAGATTTTACTGAACAAATTACTACTTAGGTTTATCTCATAACAAAATTAAAAAGTAATAAAACTCCACTGCAACTTTTGAAGATGTAAATGACCATAACTATGAAAAGCCAATATTAGATGAAGATTTTTTTGACTTCGGCGGTAAATACCTAACTACATATCTATGTAACAACTTAATATATATTTTATTTAAAACTCAATATACCTTTAGAAAACACTGATTTACCTGAAGTGCTTCCTGGTAGTGGCTCAAACATTATAGGAGAAGAATTTTTTAAATATTTGAACAATGCTGATAGTAGCCATGGCTGTTTTAAAAGATATCCTCTGATAAAGAAAGCATCTTTAAGATTCAGCACCCCGCTTACATCGTCAGCACCTGTGGAAAGGCTATTTTCATTGGCGGGCATTATAAACAGTCCTCGACGCCATGCACTTTCCGATGTTTCTTTTGAAAAATTAGTTCTGCTTAAGGCTAATATTGAATATTATTGAATGTAAATTATCCAAACAGCAGTCTTAATTTTGTATCTTTATTATTTCCGCTAATTTTCTCTCTTATTAATACACATCCCAGGTTTAATTGTTTACTTAATGTGTGAGAAATAAACACATATGTATGTATGTATGTAAAAATTATTATTATTTCTTGGAAAACGATGTTGGGTAAGTATATCACTGTTTTTTACACATTGTAATCCCAGAAAACGAGAACAGTAATCGTAATTTCAAGTTTGTTACGATTACGATTACAGTAATTCTTATTTTTGTAACGACGATTACGATTACAGTAATCGTAATTTCAAGTTTCTTACGATTACGATTACAGTAATCGTAATTTTTTTAACGACGATTACGATTACAGTAATCGTAATTTCAAAATTTCTAAGATTACGATTACTGTAATCGTAATCATCTTGTAATCGTAATCCTTATCGCCTAGCTCTGATAAAAGTATCACTAAAGTTCAATATAATGTTGAATGTCCCACTATATGATGGCAATGGATTGAAATCCAGGCTGATGTCAGCTTCGAATTCGGAGGGGAATACAAAACAGACAACACTATAAACTTTTATTGATAGTATAAGCAAGCAGTGAAGGCGAAGAAGGACTGGAAAATAGGAGAACAAGCGTTGGTGAAGTTGCATTTGAAGATAACTGGGTCTGGGGAAGGAAAATGCGAAAAAATAATAATAATTTGTTGGTTTTGCTAATCATAGAAGAGGAAAAAAAAGAGCCATAAACATGAGTTCAATAGAGATCTTTTATGACTCCTATTCAGGCTCGTATGATATATGAAATGAGGCTCATATCGGGCGACCGCCTTAGGAAAAGAAATACATGCATACATTTCGTACTCCAAAATGAGCTCATAATGAGTGTGAACGCACCGTTTTAGGATTCCTTTCTGACTCTTTTATGATTCCGAAGGTTTACTGGGTCACTGGTGATTAAAACAAGGTAAGCGCATAAGAAATGGGATAAATAGAAAGTGAATAAAATGCCTGAGCTCTGAGACTTGAGAAGAGACTTTAACAAGTAGCGAATAGTAAGTTCTAGTAAGCGACCATGGTACAATAATTTAGAGGTAGGCGCATGGGCGAATTCAGAAACTACTTTTTTTATTTGCAAAGGTAGAGTGTAATGTCAAAATCCAAGCGAATTATAATCATGGACAATTGGAATGAGCGAATCCCAAGCGAATTCAGATTTTAACCACGGCGAAATATCATTTTGACATTACACTCTACCAATTACAATAACAAAATACATGGGGATTTTCTGAATTCGCCCCTGCGCCTACCTGGTATATCTGCCTTGTAAGCGACATAAAATGGCCAGGCACAAAGACCAATCTCTCATGTCATTCCTTACATTAATAAGTACATATGTATGTATGCATTTACTAAATTTACGTAAATGAACAATGTAAAAAAAATAAGGACTTACCAAACAGGCGCTGTTTTCTCCAGCTCCGCATGTTGCCAGAATACGCGCAGTTCTTTTAGCAAAAACGATACGGGCATACCGTGAATATTTCCGGATTCGGAGGTGTTATGTAAATTGATGTCCGCATGTGCGTCCACCCATACCAGCGACAAATTGGGCGTGTGTTGTAGATGACCGGCCACAGAGCCTAGATTTGAAATGAAATGAGGAAAAATAAAAATAATATATAAATATATTAGCTCTGTTCAATAACAAAAAATTTTTTAGAATTTTTCGTAAAAAATGACAGATCTCCATATAAAAATGACACTTTTTAAGAAAAATTCGTAACAATTTTTTGTTATTGAACACAGGTTATGTATACATACATATATGTATTTAAAAATTTAAAAAATTAATTAAAAATACAATTTTTTATGTACATACATACATATGCCTACATATCGCACCCTAAATCAAAAAGTGGCAAAACTCAAAATTTTTCGAAATCGAGTTTTTTTCATAAACGGGTATACGGAACATATCTCTAGCGATTGCCAAAAAAAAAATTTTGAATAACTGTCTCTTTCGACCGAAAAATAACGATTATACCTGGCCCTTTGCCATACGATTGCTTGTAATGAAAAAAAGTTTTTTGGCTCTGCTGAAAATTTGTGAATTTTGAGTTGTGTCACTTTATGATTTAGGGTGCGATATGTATGTATGTGGAGGGAGAAGCTGTTTTTAAGTGTTGCCATTTTACGCGAAAAAACAAAACTTTTAACGAGTGCTATGAGCTGAGCAGTCTTGTAGCATTAAATTAAGAAATTTGACAATCCAGAATGGCCAGGGGCCTTTATTTCGCTTACCAAAACCAATCGCATGATCACCGCCGATCGTCAAAAACTGATTATTCTCCTGCAATACCTTCTGCACTTTGCGTATCAACGCCTTATTGCAACCCATAAATTCGGCATAATTTCGTATCGAACGATATTCGGGCGCCACCGATGGCACTGGGTCTGCTACGAATTGTAAATCGCCATAATCTTTCACTTGCAAATTGCCATAGGAGCATTGCTCCAGCAACGGCACCAATCCATGTTCGCGCAGCAAAGCGGGCGCTCGCTCTACACCGCCTTTGCCTTGGCCTTTGGAGAAGGGCACACCAATAATGCCCAGACGGGGAGTTTTGGGTGCGGCGTCTGTGTTGCTCGTGGCGTTGCACGAGTTGCGGCGCGCAGTTTGGCAGCGCATTTGGGTGGGCAGCTGGATTGGATTGTGGTGAATTTGGCGTGTATTGGCAAAGCAACGTTTCAGCATGATGATGATGGTAAGTAAAACTTTTTTTAATTATTATTATTATTTTTTTCTAAATTATTATTTTTAAGTTTTTATACACAACAGAGTCTTTTTTAATTTAATTTAACTTTTTTTGTCACTGTTACGTTTCATTTGCACTTTAGCTTAAATCAGACAACGCTTTCCGGAAGCGCAAATTTTCTAAAATAGTTTGTCTATAGTATAGTACGTACATAAACGCATATGCATGTATGTATACAGCAATAAACATACATATGTATAACAATGCACAGTATTTTTATACAAAAATTTAAGACGCGCGATCGGTGGCCGTTGCGGAAGAAGAGGAAGCAGAACACGCGCTTGAATGCCTTTTTCCACTTGTTTCTGTGAGTGGTGTTCTCATAAACAATCACCAATTTCTAAGATAATATATTTTTTTGTTTATCGCGAATTTCACATCTGCTACTAGGAGGGCTCGTACTATGCGCTGGCGGTGAAACGTGACAAGTCGACACTAAGAAGGAAACGTAATGAGCGTAGCCAAATGAGCATGCCACTATTTGGATGCTGTGTTTAGGCAGCTTTTGGGCTGTTTTTGGAGTGGTAGTGAAGAAAAGGCAAAAACAAAAACTGAAAACAAAAATTATCACAAATTGATAAGAACTGCTGATAACCTTTTGCCATCTACTAATGCCTTGTGGCTATTGGCAAGGCAAACAGTCCGGCAATTTTGTGTGCTGTCAGCTGGAAACGTGAGAGAGAAAGCGCTCAATGTGTTTCGATTGCTGATGAAGAAAAAAAATTACAAACATACCTACATACTACATATGCACATATGTATGTATGTTAACATGTATGTAAATAATTTGAAATAAAGGAAATTAATTAAAAAAAAAAGTACGCACGCATAGAACTGCCCATTTTATGCACCTTAAGGTAGTTCTTAGTGACAAATTTGTGTTAGTCTAATTGACTGCAATTACAGCTGAAGTAGTGTTAGTTTTGAGGGTGTATTGGAAATTTTGAGTATGCAGTTTTTGTATGCTTGGTAAGCCCTCGAACAACATGTGAACCTCAAAGGTATGTAGATACTCAAAACCACTTTTTTTTGTCACGCAGTGTAATATTCAAATCGTGCGCTTGGCCCAATATTTTATTGGCTCGAGCTAGAGATGAGAGAAACTGCGATTTTTCGATATCTGTGATTTCGGTGATTGCTATTTTTAAATCACTGCGATTTTAAACTGCTATTGCGATTGCATGGACTGCTATAAAATCATCAGTTACCGGTAGAGATTAATTTTGCGTTTTCTGAGCGATATAACCTGTCTTCATTTTATGTTAACGAAATGATAGCAATAACAACGTATTCCGCAGTAATTTCGCTGTTTGTAATCATTTTTCAAAGATAAATTGTAAATTCAATAATTTTTTTTTCTTATATTTCTATATATCTACGTATGTGGTCTGCTCAAAAGTATAAACAAAAAGGAATTTATAATGCTTTTGCGATTGCGATTCACATAGGTGAACTGCTTACTTGGTACATCGATAGCAGTTCCCAATAAGTAGTGAACTGCTATTTTGAAAAAGTGCGATTGCGATTTGCGATTTTTTATTCACAGTGAAAAAATCACCGTTTGCGATATATCGCTCATCACTAGCTCGAGCTTATTGCTGTAGGCCTTATCTCATTTTGAGCTGCTGTTTGTTGTTGTTGGTTGTTATCAGTCAAATAGCTTTGGACATTTTTTATGAAAGAAGTATCAACTTCATGGGAACGAGTACAGTTTTACATATATACGTACATATGTAAATACATTAGACCGTAGCACAAAAAAATAATATAATATAATACAATGGCGCTATTATAACTCTGACGAGTTTTATGGCCGAGCTTCTCTCCCAATTCGAGGTGTGCTCCTTTTTGTTTTTCCTACTAATTGGGTGGACCTACAGTTTTATGCCGGCTCCGAACGGCGAATGCATTTTTTGTGAGAAGCTTTTTCATGGCAGAAATACTCTCGGAGGGTATGCCGCCCACTGCCGAGAGGTGACCGCTGCTCTTAAAAAATCCAATAATCGGATTTTTACTAATTAGAAAAATTTTTTGGTGTTTGGCTCGGACCGAGCACAAAAAAATAACAAACTGCAAAAATGGATGAAAACCAAACTCCAATGATCCATAACAAATATTCTTAAAACTGCAGCCAAACACTCCTCGCCAATGGGCAAGCAAATCTACATACATACATACATATATCGTGTGAAATTTTAGTGTTTGGCGAGTCGAACAAGTGCGAGTGCGTACTTTGTAACGAGTAATGCGCACCGGAAACCGAAAATTTTGCTTGCTCGTTTGCTCAAGGCCATTTTGTTGCAGCGATTTGTACAAACATGTCATAACATGATATGCGGTACCTGTTTGCGCGCAGCGAGACTGCTAAACCAGTGGCGTATTATTGAAAGACTTTCAAATTTAAGGTTTTTGTTAAGTTTTGTAGTTATTTTTATTTTTCACATATGTACGTTAAAAAATCTTAAAGCTATGTTTATCAGTAGATATTGCAAATATACATAAATTATGTACATACATATAAATATGCAAACTTTGTACATACATATTCATACTCAATAAATTGCACACTTTACGCGTTTACTATGCTTTTAACTAACTTAATAGTTTTTTAAGTAATTTTATGTTTTAAATACAAAAAAGTGCTCTACAACTAAGCTAATTAGTATTAAATTATCAATATTTTTAGCTTATTACTATAAGCATAATAAAAAGTAATAATTAATAAGTTTTCGCTTTAAATTAAAATATAAGCACCAATATATGTATGTATAATGTGAGCGTTGGAGCAAGTCAAAATTAAATTACACTTAATTTTAGAAAAAAAAAATCCATTTAAAAGCGAAAAAACTGCTACTAACCATTATACTTGCGGAAAAAAGAGTTGCCAGCTTGCAATAAAAATATGTACGAAAATTATACTAGAAATGTCCATATATCGTCGTACCATACGTAAACTAGCACTTTTAAAATTTCTTTCATAGAATTTCTTTGTAAAAAAATTTGAAAGTGCTAGTTTTCGTATGGTACGCCATATGTACATACAACAGCCACCAGAAAGTTATAAGTAAACACAGAAAACAAAAAATAATAATTTATCTACATACATACATATATTTTTCACATTTTTTTGTCTTAAGTATTTTAAGTCTGTTTAGAATATTGTTTTTTTTGTTGTTAATCAGAAACTATATAGAAGTTTGCATATTAAAATCCCATTGAAGTTCATTGTCTTGGTGCGATTTTAATTGTACACATTTTGTTTAACACATTTTGGCTGTTTTTTTTTTTTGGAAATTTTAAGTTTCTATAGAAATATAAAAGTTGTATAAAAATCTAAATCTTAACTTGCAAGCGGAGCGTTATTTGCAGAATGTGGCAGTTGTTTTATGGTTTAGAATTTTTGTTTAATATTTTTTTTTTAATTATAAATAATTAATTTTTTACGTTTTTATTTAAATTTTTAGTTTTCTAATTAGAAATTGTGTTGCTTAATAATATCATTATATGCACATCTATATATTCATACATTTATTTTACAAAGGTATACTATTATAACTACAATAAATAAATTTTCTATAAAAAATCTAAATTTACGTTAATGCTTTTTTTTAAATGCCAAAACATAAATTGCAGCAATTTTATCACTTTAGCTGCTTTCGGCAACTTTTTCACGCAAAAAATATCTTCCTTTTTTAACATTTCATAAGCTCGATTTTATCATTTTTTTATGTTCATATTAAAAGAAATACTTAAAAAATTCAAATTAAAGTAGTTATATTTTAATTGAAGCTGCTGCTGTTGTTTTGGTTTTTTTTTTCTTTCTTTTTTTTTTTTCTTCAAATCACAGTTAATTTATTTCATTTAATTTTTTCCAGCATCACCACTTCCTCGCCACTATCCTCATTAAATTCATTCACAAAATCGACATCATCATCGTCATCGCTTTGGTCGTGCGGCAGCGGCTGATTGTCGTCAAAGTACGGCTGTATGGACATGCCCTCTGTGTGAAGAAGAAGAAGAAAACAATGATAATTTGCGCTACTGACTTACATACATATGTACATAAATTCTACATCAACATTCTTAGTTAGCTTTTGCGTGCCCGTACTCACTTTTAATCGGCGAACGAAACAGCTCAGTCTCACCGTCGGTGCCCGCTTCATCATCATCATCATCCTCGAACAGTTCTCGGCTCTTTTGCGGCAACAGCGAGAAACTGTAGTAGCGCTTGTCGCGCCGGTGACGCCGCGCCAACAAAAATTGCACACACAAGAACGCCAAGATCATGCCGACGATCGTCACAATGCTGGCGAACATGATGAACAACCAGCGCGGCATGCCCCAAACGTGCTCGTCGACTTGCAGGCGAAAGATGACACCACGCACCACATCTACACCGCCACCGCCACTGCCACCCTCCACATGTACGATGCGCTCGGTGGCCACATGACGTGGCGCCTCCACACGCAACGTGATCTCGCCCAGCGGCACCGCCTTGATGCTGTAAGCGCCTAGACTGTCGGTGAAGTTGCGCAAATAGTCGCGCGTATGCGGCGCTATAACTGCGACCTTGGCGTGCTTGATCGGATGATTGCCGGTGTCCAAGACGAAGCCGCTGATCGTGGTGGTCGTTGTTGTGGCGGCTTGTGCATTGTTGGTAATCAGAGCATCATCACCACCGCCGCCGCCCAAACGATGCACTTCACTGATGCCGGTGATGAGCGTAAAGGCGCTCAGCTGCACCACACCCAAATTGTGTATCTGTTGCTTTGTGATTTGTACGCGTCGCTGCACGGATTCATAGTTCGGTGCGCTTATCTCTAATTCATATTCTCCTGGCGGCAAGATGATTTGGAAGCGTGCCGCATTCCTCGTCACATTGTAGGCGGGCTGATGGTCGATTAGACGAATGAAGGCATCGCGCAGCGGTTCGCCCTTAGCATTTTGCACCTGCCCCAACACACCTGTATCGATGAGCCGCAGGAAATTCTTGATTTTATCGATATTACGACGCCAAATGGCGCCAATCTCCGATTCTATGGGCATACGACAGCACGACAGTCCCAAACTGAAGAGCGGAATATTGTAAGATTTGTAGAGCAGCGTTGTGAGATGTTCCATGGTGGTTTGATGTTGGGCGCGACTGCTGGTGGCGGGACATTGGAGTGGTGCGGCACTGAATTCGCTCTCGCGTAGTGAATGTGCGAGTTTCTCGATAATCGGCTCGCCTTTCGGATAACTTAGGGGAGATAGAAAGGAAGTAGAAAATGTATACTCGACTCTTCCGAGATATGCGCTAAACACGCAATAGAGGAAATAGCAGACAGTGAGAGGAAAAAAGCCAATAGGTACTCACGTTATTTCGTCGCTGCCGGCAGTGAAGCTGAGCATCAAATCAAAACGTTCGCTATCTAAAAATTGTAAAAATAAATCACGTCGCTTTTCCGATTCAGGATTGAGCAGACGATCGGCAAGCTCGTTGCTCAATTGCGGATCACAAATGGCGTTGCTGTTGGGAGAGAGAAATACTAGAGTAAGCGTATGATGATAGAGAGATTAGAGTTAGTGGAAGGGGAGTCGGAAAGGAGCGAGGCGGGAGGATTGAGTATAAAAGAGTGTTCTCTTGGATTATTTCACTGCCGTTAAGATCTGTCATCTATCATATAACACTCACTTTCTATTGTACATTTGGAATACTTGTTCGTATTTCTCGGTTAACGGTAATATATAGAGTACGCTCCGCTGCAGCAAACGCAAAATGCCCGTGTCACGCACTTTATAACCCTCAAATATGTGACGCGCCACATTCATGGTAATTTCACGGCCCAACGGCGATGTCGTATCGAAGAATGAGCTGAGTATGAGTATTTTGTATTTGGTCTCCTCGGGTGCGCCAATCTGCAATGATAATAATTTGAGTTTTAATCAGTAGGGGTTGATTCCTTCCCTCTCTTTCGTCCCCTGTAGCACTTACATCCGCTGTTAGCTTGAGAGAATTATAATAAATGCCGAATTCGCTCTCCGCATAACCGAAGGTCGCTATTTGTCCGTGACGCGTCTCAAACTCAGCCAAACGCTGCCGCAATTCTGCATTGCTGTGATAGCGCGTCTTCACCACATTCTCTATGACACGAAAGTCATTCGCTGAGGACCAATGCTGCGGATCGTCACGCATCAAAATCACATCCAAGCGCATTTTGCGTGTATCCGAAGGGATTTCGATCTCCTCGCGGAATGGCGCGTAGCTGCGGAAGCGCCCAGAATTTGGGAAAAAGAAAAGCTTTAGTATGTATGAAATTATTTGCGGCCAATTCGCGCTCCGCTCCCACTCACCCATCGGCCATGATTGTGATATTATGTCTGCCCGGCAAGGCCAACTTCCAATAATCGCCCAGGGCACCACTGAAGCTCGCATGCTTGGCGCCATCCAGCGTCACTGCCGCGCCGGCAATGGGCGAACCGATCGAGCTGCGCACTGTACCATGCACAGCGTAATGCACTTGCTCGATAAAGCGCAGTAGTGGTTCACGATTAGCGCGCCAATATTGCGGTAACTCCTCGGCCAAGGGGAATTTGTCACAGCCCAGCTCGAGTGTGAGTTCCAAAACGCCAGCGCGTACATAATTCCAGTCCTGCATGCCACCGGTGACGCTATACCATTGCGCCCCATTGACGATGCCTTGCGGGAAGTGCTCGTATTTAAAGGCGGGGCACGGCTTGCCGAGATGCATGGTGGGATGGGCCTGCAGGGCCAGAATAATGTCTTAGTAATGAATGTGTGTTAGACGACTTCAGCCTACAGTCTAACTTACCTCTGAGTACACCAACGCCAAATGTTGAAATAATGCATTATCCTCCGTCGGATTCAGTTTCCTGCCCATTGTGCTTTGCATGCGCAAACGTGCTATCGGATCGGAGAAGTCATTCTCATTATCGTCGTACGGATAATTAGCCACCAGCGAACCGCCATGTAAATTCGCCGACAGCACAAACGGTATCGACAGCGTCCAATTCATTACGGCCGCCACTTCTGGCTCCGTCACCGCATTATGCTTATCGGTGCCATATTGATCGGGAAAATTGCGATTCAAATCGATATCGTGCGCATTGCCGCGACCCGTGGCGCCCGTTTTATCACCCTCGAGCGCCATCTCATAACCATCGGGATTCATGCTGTAGAGGAAATGCATACGTGTTGACTTCACCAGCTTCGTAATGCGTTCTTCGACGCCGTAACGTTCGCATATGTACTTCGTGAGTAGTAAGAGCATCTCGCGGCCGACCGCCTCGTTGCCATGCATATTGGCGACATATTTGAATTCGGGCACAGTCGCCACATGCTTGCCGGGCGCGACGAAGATTTCCATTACCCAGAGATCGCGTTGCTGTACGCTTTTGCCGATTGAGTAGAGACGTGTGATGCTGGGGTAGGAGTCGGCTATATTGTGAATGAACCTGTGGCGCGGAGTATAAGGGAGACGTAGAGAGGAGATTGGTTGTAACGAAAATGCCATTTAATAAGGGAATGCGCTCAAAAAAATTGAGCTTAAATTGAACTCAAGCAATTGAACGCACTAAAAATAAATCACAAAGTGATCACATTTTCTTACATTGAAAAAGCTCAGAAATGCTGTGAAGAGTGAAAGTTGCTTCTGAAAAACTTCACCAAAAGCAAGCTAATAAATCTCTACATTGCTAGGAGAGCCAAAGCTCAGTCGTGTAAATCCACCGTGTGCTTGGACACCAAACCCTTTAAGCCAGAGAAAATTGCGCTTATCATCATTTGTACAGTACCGAAGTTTCAAACCTTCAGGGTTTTAACAGTTCAACAGTTTACTTTCAGGTTTTAACAGTTTACTTACGACAAAGGACGTGTATCCATCTGCAACTGCACAAAGGTTTCGGGGACGAAAAGAAATACCTACACATGTATACTTACCTCTCTGTTTCAAAGCAGCCGCCAATAGCTAGTAGAGCAAGAGTGGGCGCAGGAACAAAGAGAGAGAGAGTTGGAAAGCTTTCGGAGAAACTTACTAGTGAAAGCCGATAAAATCTGCAAAGCTTATGTAAGCTTTTTTGCGAGCTCATGAAAAATCATTTCACTATGCTCATAATTGCTTGAGTTCAAGAGAACAACCGTACAAAAAAAATTGTATACAAACTTTTCCATTGCCGTGAAATTGTGATGCTCAAATTTCGTGGGCGTGAGAAAATCGTCCGCATTCGCTGTCTGCGCGTTTTCGGCGCGCTCCACTTTGACCTTACGAAAAGCGCCTAAAACGAAATAAAAGCGCGCAGAGCACGCATGCAAAGCGTTGGATGAAGCGTTTAAGTTAAAATAAATATTTACATATATACATACATAAAAAAAAAAGTAAGTTTATGACATAAAGCGTACGATTTAGGGGTGAGAGATGTGGCATGAGAAATTAAAAAAAATTTAATATAATAATTTATTAGTAGACCATCACCAACTGCAGATATATGTATCAAAAAAAGTTTAACAAATCTAAACCGCAATTGAAATTTATATAAAAAGAGAAAAAAAATAAAAAAAAAAATAAGAAAAAAAATACAACTGGCCAATAGCGCTAAATGGATTTTTTTTTTTGAGTTTTCCATTTACCAATATGCGACTAAAAAAACGAAGACGACGAGATGCTATTTTCAATGATAAATAAATGTACACAATATTGCACAGTGGGCCCATTCCTTAGCTACAGCGCATGCGAATTAGTGCAAAATTTTTTTTAAATAAAAAAAAAAACAAAACAAAAGCAAAAAACTGCCTCGAAATAACCTAAAAAAAAGTATATATGTATGTAAGCCTGCGAGTAAAATAAATCACCAAAATTTCGCTGCTCTTTCACAGCTAAGCAATTGGTTTATTTATTTATTAATATTTTCTTTGCTGCTTAAATGCAAATTTCGTGTAGCTTAATGCTTAATTAGCTCAAATATACATATATATGTAACTATATTTATCTACTTATTTAACGATATCGCATAAAATAAAGTTAGTTATATTATAATAAATACATTTTCATATTACACATGTACTTTAAGGTTAGGGTGAATAATTTTTTTAAATAGTGTTAATGTACATTCCATTTATATGATAAACTGCATCTTTTGCCATTATCTTATTGCTGTTTGAACCCTAAGTCAGTTTGCAGAAAGATTATTTAGGGCCGTTTACTCAACTTCTGATTAACGATAACCATGGCTAAAGTCCAGTTAAACATCATTATCGACTTCACCAAACCATACATTTAACATGTTGTCGATAATGTAGTCCGCAGTTTAACCGGAACTTTATCCTCCGGTTAGCGTTAACCGGTGATGGTGAAACCGGCCCTAAGAGCCGTTTACTCAACCTCTGATTAACGCTAACCGGAGGTCCAAGTGCCGGTTAAAATATCGACTGCATTATCAACTACATACATTCATTTAACACATGGTCGTTAACGCAGTAGATATTTTAACCGGCACTTCGACCTCCGGTAAGCGTTAACCGGAGTTGGTGAAACCGGCCCTAAGACTCTGTCTGATAGCTTTTGTAGCTTTTGCTACGGCGCAAAGTTCATGTGTGCAAGCGCAGTAATTCACCAAACATGATTTAACATGATTCGCAGTAAACAATTTGAGGGAAAGAAAAAAGAAAATTGAAGGCTATCGTAGTGGAAGAAAGCACGGAAAGCGGAGGAAATCTTTCTCCGAGAAATCAATCATTGCCAGAGTGCCGCCTACTGTCGAAACTATTTCTGTGATCTCTTAACCAGTAAGTTTGTCAATTTATACTTACTTCAATTGTGTTATATTCAACTACAATAATACGATTTCGTTAATATTTTCTTTTTAAATCGTGCCTTTTGGCTACATAATTTTGCAAGTAAGTGTGCTAATTACTATTAAGTAGTGGATATATGATTGTATGTATTGTTGTATGAATGCGCAAATATTATAAAGAATTGGACACGGCACAGAGTTTTATAATTTTTTATTTATTATTAAATAGTATTTATGTAACTATTTATATGTCCTATATAGTACATGTACACATATTGATTATAACAATAACAGTGATTAGTTGTACATATATGTATATATTTTATTATTTATGTATTTACTATGTAATCATACATAATATACTGAAATGCTGGACATATTAAGCTGCTGCAAAAAGAAAAATATACATACATACATAAATCATACAAGGAGACGAGTGCGTTTTGGGAATGACAGGAAATGCTGAATGAAAGCCAATTGCGTACGGTGCTTTGGTGCAGGGATGGGCATTATTCAAAATTTGAATAATTCAATAACGAAAAAATAAAAATAAATTTTTATTCTTCATTCTCATATCCTTGAATAAAGAATAAATTTTTATTCTTCATTCCGGCGCCCTTGAATACAGAATAATTTTTTATTCCTTATTCTGATACCCTTAAATAAAGAATAAAAATTTATTCTTTATTCTGATACCCTTGAATAAAAAATAAATTTTTATTCTTCATTTTGGTGCCCTTGAATAAAGAATAATTTTTTATTCTTCATTTTGATACCCTTGAATAAAGAATAAAAATTTATTCTTCATTCTGATACCCTTGAATAAAAAATAAATTTTTATTCTTCATTCTGATGCCCTTGAATAAAGAATAATTTTTTATTCTTCATCCGAAATTGGTTGAATAAAAAATAAAATTTTATTTTTCATTCAGATAATTTTGAATAAAGAATAAATTTTTATTGACGTTATTCAAATTATTCTTGCAGGTCACACAAGTAAATGATTTTGCGAATATTTTTCTGAATACGAACCGAATATTTTACCGAATACTTTCCCGAATCCGAACCGAATATTCTCCCAAATGCGAAACCGAATACTTTCCCGATTCCGAACCGAATACTTTCCCGAGTCTGAACCGAATACTTTTCCGGGTCCGAACCGAATACTTTTCCGGGTTCGAACCGAATACTTTTCCGAGTTCGAACCGAATACTTTTCCGGGTTCGAACCGAATACTTTTCCGAGTTTGAACCGAATACTTTTCCGGGTCCGAACTGAATACTTTTCCAAAACCGAACCGAATACTTTTCAGAGTCCGAACCGATTACTATACCGAGTCCGGGGACCCGCTGGCTCTGTAATTAACGAAGTTATGGTAAAAACGAAAATGTCCTTGTATTTGAATAGAACGGCGCCAAATTTCATTAAAAACCGATGACCAGAACATAATGACAACAAGAAACAACATACTTCTTTTGCTTATACACACATATGTCCCGGACTCGGTACAGTAATCGGTTCGGACTCTGAAAAGTATTCGGTTCGGTTTTGGAAAAGTATTCGGTTCGGACCCGGAAAAGTATTCGGTTCGAACTCGGAAAAGTATTTGGTTCGGACCCGGAAAAGTATTCGGTTCGAACTCGGAAAAGTATTCGGTTCGAACCCGGAAAAGTATTTGGTTCGGACCCGGAAAAGTATTCGGTTCGAACTCGTAAAATTATTCGGTTCGGACCCGGAAAAGTATTCGGTTCAGACTCGGGAAAGTATTCGGTTCGGAATCGGGAAAGTATTCGGTTTCGGATTTGGGAGAATATTCGGTTCGGATTCGGGAAAGTATTCGGTAAAATATTCGGTTCGGATTCAGAAAAATATTCGGTTGAGTATTTGGGTTCGGATTCGGGAAAGTATTCGGAAAAATATTCGGTTGGAGCTCGGGAAAATACTTGGTTCGTATTCAGAAAAATATTCGCAAAATCATTTACTTGTGTGACCTGCAAGAATAATTTGAATAACGTGAATAAAAATTTATTCTTTATTCAAAATTATCTGAATGAAAAATAAAATTTAATTTTTTATTCAACCAATTTCGGATGAAGAATAAAAAATTATTCTTTATTCAAGGGCATCAGAATGAAGAATAAAAATTTATTTTTTATTCAAGGGTATCAGAATGAAGAATAAATTTTTATTCTTTATTCAAGGGTATCAAAATGAAGAATAAAAAATTATTCTTTATTCAAGGGCACCAAAATGAAGAATAAAAATTTATTTTTTATTCAAGGGTATCAGAATGAAGAATAAATTTTTATTCTTTATTCAAGGGTATCAGAATAAAGAATAAAAAATTATTCTTTATTCAAGCGCGCCGGAATGAAGAATAAAAATTTATTCTTTATTCAAGGATATGAGAATGAAGAATAAAAATTTATTTTTTATTTGAATAAAAATTTATCCAAAACCGCCCATCCCTGCTTTGGTGTGTGAAAGCTTTGTGAAAGCTCATGCGATACAATGAAAGTGAACACCAGCAACACCAGTGAGTTCACTGTGCATGTTTATAAATGTGTGAATTCGGTGAATGTGTGTGTGTGTGTGCAGAATGCAAGTGTTGGCATGCTTTTTGTAAATATTTTGAGTGGCGATAGTTTTTTGTTTGAAGTGCGATTTTTTGTTTGAAGTGCGATTTTTTGTGAAAGCTTATTTTACGTACATACATGAAACGGAAATTTACAATAATGTAATATGCAATATATAAAAACAAAAAAAAAAAACAGCCCCAATAAGAAAAAATGATGGTGAAAGTTTGCATGAAAGTTGTTTAGAATGAGAGCGTGAAAGCTCACGCAACATACCAAAATACCAATGAAAAATATATACATACATATGTAAAACAAAACAATAATAAAATGAGAAGAATGAATGAGTAATTGTCAAAATATAAACAGTGTATTTTTTCGATAATGGTTTTTTTTGTAACAAGCAAACAATGAAAACAACCAAGTAAAAAACTTATGACAACAAAAAAGTGCGATTTGTTCGCGTGTGAGAGCAAGATCAAGAGAGCGCATTCACGCACGTCTTTTAATTTAATGTCTAAAGAAATATGTATTATAAAAACTGCTTGTACCATCGTAATTCGTCTCGAGCGGTGCTAATATAAAGTCCAAACGTTGCGCCTCG
This sequence comes from Urophora cardui, assembly GCA_960531455.1. NCBI lineage: Eukaryota > Metazoa > Arthropoda > Insecta > Diptera > Tephritidae > Urophora > Urophora cardui. The sequence continues at coordinate 1,861,547 of OY482671.1, read as the reverse complement.
TTATTCTCATTGGTTATGTGCACCTGTTTCGGCTCGCTGGGTTGATAACTGTGGACAGGCCATTGTTGTTATAGGAGAAGAAAAATAATAAACGAAACAAGTGTTAATAAAAGTTTGAGATGGCATGAAAGTTTTAAAAGCGAATGAAGCCGAAAGTTTTGCTCAATTTGCATTCACGCTACGTAAGACGGCAGAGACTTCATATTTGCATATATATGTATATAAATACATACATACATACATCCAAGTACATACCCTGCAGGGTACTCAATAACAAGTCAAAATTTGTAGCTCCGAACTAGCGAAAATGTGCCAAAATGGAACTAGCTCAATTGTAGTTAGACCACCATCAGTGCAGAAGGAGTGAATTGAATGACCATTATAAGACACACTTTGATTTGTATGCAATTTCTAAGTGACAAAAATTCTATGAAAATTTTTTGTTCGTTCAATTACCGTCGGTTTTGTATATTTCTGCAATTCTCAGATGGTTAGTGAAGCATTTTATATTAAGAATATTCTATTTGCTATTACTTGTATGAAATGATTTGCCTTTTGTTTTAGCAAGTCATAAGAAAATACTAGTTTTTCCGATCCCCGGGAATATTTTTCTTATTTGTTTCATTTTTAAATAATTTTTATATTTTTATTCAATAAAAACAACAATTAAAAAAAAATATTGACAGCGATACAATCGAACCATGGCCCCCGAATTCCAAGTCACTTATCCATCCGTGCTATCGAGCCGCTTGCATGAAGCGTATCAAAAGCTGCACTTATGTGGCGGATGTGAAACTGTAGAATTTGTAAGAACTTGCGCCTAGTTCAGAACTATCGAAATTATACCAATAAACGAACTAGTGCAAATTACAGAATTTAGTACTAGTTCGGAACTATCGACAAGGTTGTGCAGAAGGTGACATTGACCCCGCCTAGGACATCGCCGTATTAAATTCGCCAGTTGATAACATGCAAAAGCGATTTAGCTTGCACTAGTAGTTGTGAAAAATGCACTAGAAGCGACCTAGTTCGGAACTAGACACCTTCTCTACATGGTATTCATATGTGTTTATATGTATGCATGTAAATACAACTCTGCGCGACTTTGCAGGCTTATTTACATGTGAAAACACGTTTTTATCGGCGTATCCATGCAGAAAGCCATACGGCCTTGTTAATTAACCACACAAATATACACGCGCAACACAAAACACTTACCCAAATGACAACGCCTGCACGTTGTAGATACCAGGCGTCAACAAACGCCAATATTCGCCGCGCTGCGTAGTGCGTATCGGCTTATCCTCCAAACCGGACACGACAATGCTTGCATCATTGATTGGATAACCGCTGGCGTCCGTAACCAGACCCTTCACGCCAATGTGCGCCAATTTCAACAGCGACAACAGACTACGCTTATTGCGTGCCCATTCGGCGGGCAAATCGTGGGCAGGTGGGAATTTACAGCACGACAACTCAATTGTCAATTCGAAGCAATTGCTGAAGGCATAATTGAAATCTTGCATGCCGCCATTCAATTCATACCAATTGGCGCCATTTGTTATGCCATCGGTGAAGGTGTCATTGCAGCTGTGACCCTGACGCATAATCGGATGATTATTGGCATAGGTGTGTGCGAGCAGTTTGAAGACGCGATCGTCGGGTGTGAGACTCTCTTCACAGCATTCGCGATGGGCGCTGTAAGTTACATACATATGTGAGATGGATGCATGAATGTTGAGGGATTTACAAAAAGTAGATAGATATACACCTGTCTCTCAAATACAAGACTTACATTGAATTATCGTATGGATAACTGGCCACAATGGCGCCACCATGGAAATTCGCCGACAAAACAAATGGCTTACTCAATACCCAATTTATGATGGCCGCCGTTTCCGGTTGACGGTTGTGCGCACGCAATTGTGTGACTTGTTGATTCTCCAAGCGATCGGGAAAGTCGCGATTCAAATCGACGCCAGCAGCATTGGTGCGTCCCACATAATTTTCTTTGGAATCGCATTTACCTTCCTGCAAGTGTGTAAAAATGGTGTATAGCGAGCACGAAAAAAAAAAATTTGTTAAGCATTAAAAAAATTAGAGATTTTAAAAATATGCATATGTATTAACATATAATTTCCCAATAAATATGTACATACATACATAAATTTCCTACTCTTCGTAATAATGTGATCTGTTCTAAAAGTAGCACAAAAATAATCTTAACCTAATAAAAATAATTGAAAATGCAAAAAAAAGCGCAAAATTTGATAAGACAGCAAATGATGCGCTGCATGCAAAGTTCATTTGCAAGTACAGTCAGCAGCAAAAGTATCTTTTTCACGCTTTAATTAAGCTTTTCCACATTCAATAATAAAAGATTAGGAACTTATTATGCGCACGCAAACGCGCTTCAGAGCCAGTAAAGTTGCTAATGCTGAAGCGTCAATGTAGGTGAGAAACAAGCCAAGCACAGCTTTTGCTTGATGGAACATGTACCTACATACATATGTACATATGTCGTATGTATGTAAATTACAACAAAAGGCGCAAGAAAAACCACAAAAGTGAAGTAAATTTAGCGCACAAATTTTATGCTAAGCTGCGCAAACAGTTGTAGGACGAAGAAGAAGAAGAAAAATAAGAGGAAGAAGCCCATAATCAATGACTGCGTGGTTGCTTACGTATGTAGTTCGTTTGTATGTACTTGACCTTTTGCGGTACAAAAAAAAAAGTTAAACATGTCAAACAAACAACAACAAGGAGATTTTCACGGCGAATTGGCTTAAACGCAGCAGGAAACCGCAAAATGCAAATCAAGAAAAGCAATTTTTAGGTTAATATGAGCGATTGGTCGACCGGTTGGTCGGTGTAGCGTTGAATGGCAGTTGAAGGAAAGCGTAAGGAGAATGAATGAAAATGAAATACAAAAATATCACCAATAAAACAAATAATAATGAAGAACTTTAAGAAAACGTTCACCTTTCGTGTAGATACGTTTAGATAATGGTTAAATTTTTAGAAGAAAATATACTAAGTATAACAAATAAGGCCAGCATGGATCTAAGAACTAGGAACATGAACATAGGTACAAACATTTAAGCACTTTTAAATGAACGTACATATGTATGTACATACATATGTATGATTTTTGTCTAGATACTTGCTTTATCGGATTGAGAAACTTTACTTGGCGCACTTATTGAAAATTAAGTTATTAAAATGTCATTTTTTGATTCAATACAGATCCAGTTTTCATAAAAATTGTTCAACAAAATTTAATGTCGACACAACCAGACTGCACCTCGGCAACGTCATAAAACAATAAACAAGAAAACAAAAACAAAAACAAAAACTAAAAAAAAAACGAAGAATAAAGAAGGCAATGCGACAACACGCCACAACATGTAATCGCATGCAATCAGAGTAAATTTTTTAGAGTTGCCAAGCGCATGCTTTACAACAACAAACAAAATACAAATGTATAGCCTGCAAAAAATGCGACTAATCGGAGATGTGTCCGGGCGACTAATACAACTTGTGGTCTCTTTATATGGAATGAAGTGTTCCCTCTTGTTTTAGCATGTCCTATGGGGAGACTAATTGTACCCTTTTATACCAGAACGAGTAAGAAGGTAGACTAACCCACTTTGAGGCCAATCGGATATCGAATGGAAGTTGTAGTACCCTTTTATACCTGAACAAACGCATATTTCGAAGTTCATTTATAACCTGTTGAGTACAATTGTCAAAACTTAGCCTACATTTGTACCCTTCCGGGTACAATTGAGGAGTAATTGTAGCCAATTGTACCTGAAAGAGAGGAGTCCCTTTCGAGACTAATCGCACAATTTTTTACAGGGCAGGTACTATGTATGTATGTATGTAAATATGTAGTATGTGCATATGATGTACATACATATGTACACGATTGTATGTTGAAAAAGTGTAATTGTTATTGTAAAATGTAATTAAATGTAATTGTTGTTGTAATTGTCTGCTTGGTGCTCTGTTATGGCAAGCTGTTGGCGTCAATTGCTGATGAAACTAGTAAGTAAATTGCAAACGCTTTATTCTATGTATTTCAGTTAGCGATTTGCAGTTAATCGGATTTTAGATGTGTGATTTTAACATTTAAAATATATGTACCTACACACATACATATGTACATACATATCTAGTATGTATGTACTATCAGTTGCGTTCAAAAAATAATAATAGACAAATGTTAACACAAGTCTCAGCTATTGCTCTTTGTTTAACTTTTTTTTACCCACCCATTTTACGTAAGTAATCAAAGCAGTTTAAAAATAAATAGTTTAGCCACTTTAAAAATCAATTTAAATTTAACACTGTTTAACACAAGGCACAACAAATATGGCACGTGACGCATATTAAACATCTTAACAATGTCAATTTAAGTATACACATGTAATGCTCACATTCATACATACATACATACAGATTAAAGCCCTATTTGGTATTTGTTATAGCAATCAAAGTTATGTCATTTACGTAACATAAAAGAGAAAAATAAAAATAAAGTTTAAAAAGCGTAACGAAACACTTTGCGTGAGCAAAAACAGGCATTTGGAAGCCATAAAAAACACAAAGCAAAAAAGTCAGAAAATGTTGCAAAAAGTTGTGAATGGAATGAAATTGAGATTGTAAATACATATGTATGTATGTAAGCAAAACAAAAAGTGAACTTACAAACTAAATCAATTTTCATGCAAATCTAAACAATTTCTAAGCAAATATAAATACATACCTGCAATTTGATTGCACACGCACACTGTTAGTGAAGGTGGCCTGAGGTGGCGTATGAGTAACATTTTAATGTTCAACTACGAGGAATGACTGCCTGCCTCATGATCCAATAATTCTATATGGTCGTAGCGGCTAAAAGAGAATAGGCGATTACCGTTGAACGGCCGTAGATAAAAATGTCAAAAACAGAAAAAACGCCAGCAAACATACAAGCGAACACACAAGCTATTTCCACGAATAACACGTGCAAGAGGGCAAAATCAAAACAAAACACGATAATTTGACAGCTAACTATTCCAAAAACAAAATAGCCGTCCTCTGCTGCGTCCACCATTTTATTATTTCATCATGGCCTGCCTGCGTATTATATGTTCATGTTTATGTGTGAAACAAAGCGCGTCTATTTAAATGACAGCTGGCAAATAAAAAAATGTGCATAACTTTGTGTGTACCTACCAAAAAATCTAAACCTTATTTAAGAATTAAAACAGCAGATTTATAGGTTTACGAAATAAGACCTGAAAATTATAAGGGTAGCAAATTTGTATGGCGTAAGGCTTAAAATAAGGCTGATTTTCCTGTGTTGATGTCAGCAGGCCATAAGGAGTACTCTCTCTCGCTGAGAGCACACCTTATTCCAAAGGCTTATCTGCCATGCGAAATAAGGCCTATATAAATATTAGAAAGTTACGAGCAGATAGAGTGAGTGCATAACAGAAGCAGCGCTGCCAGCGTACTCCTCTTTTAGACCTGATTTGTCAACAATAAGCAAAACTTTTTTGCGGGGTACATATGCACATATCCGACTCATGAGTTGCATTTGAGTTGCTCAATCATGCAATATATGTATGTAGCTCGAACAATACATAAACCATCTAAGAATTACAGAAATTTGGAAAACCGCATTCAAATGAAGCAACGAAAACCTATGCCGCATAAATTGCTTAAACAAAGCTTACTATGCTAAATATTTAAGTTTACTATGAGCCATATTGAAGCTGAAGCATCAACAGTAGTTAAAATAAATATGTTTCAACTTGAAGATAACAATTACGAATTTTATAATGGCATGTGTTAATGCTTGTACAGTTGGATTACTATTTACTAGCCAACTCAGGGCCTGTTTCACCATCTCCGGTTAGTTTAATAGCTGGTTAGTTTGACGAGAGCTGTCAAATAAATTGCTTAACCGGGCAAAAATCTCTGGTTAAGAGCTTAACCGGAGATGGTGAAACCGGCCCTCAATGTTTTTTATATGCAGGTTTAATATCTTTCATTCTCGTACGCTTGGAATAATACGTTTATATGCAGATCAAGTTGATTCATAGTCATACCACATATTTCCGTGTGTTCATAGTAAAAAAAGCGATGCGGGTTTTCTCTGGGTGTACGTATGTATGTACTATGTATGAAGATCAAGAATCCACTTAAAAGCAAAGGTTATTTAAAGACAACAACACAAAGAACACACCATTTGCTAGATACTTATGACAGCAATAAAAATAATCGCAGCAACAACGACAACTGCATTAACAACAATAGCAGTAAAAGCAGCAGAAAAAATTTAACTACTCAAATGCAAAAATGCAGCAAAGAATAGACAAAGCAAAAAAAAATCATACATTTTAAGTACTATAACCTTCATTAATGCTAAATTACAAAGCAAATTTCAAATTTCGTTGCAACGCAAACAAAAAACCACTTAATAGCACGCAAATTGTTGGCTCATGATTTTCAAAACTCATACTATTTATGTATGCATATTTCAATATTTTAAATTGTACATATGTAAGTACCTAATTGTATTTTATGAATTTTTTTAGAATGTGGGAGGGAAGAAGCAGCCATCTAATACACAGCGGTGGTGTAATATAATAAATTGCACAACAAATGCAATTTTGTAGTTATAAAAAGAAAAAGAAAAATCACAAAAAAGTTTAACAACCTCGGAAAGATATTTGCTCTCGTAAGGACAAACAAATATGTAATACGAGTAGAAAAATATGTACATATGTATGTACATATGTACATATGTATGCAGCACAGTAGCAGTAAGCCTTAAAAGGACTTTCAACATGTTTTTTCTTTTGGAAATGCCATTTGCTTCTTAAAAAAATTCATTGATTTTTGGGAATTTTCTTTTTCCGAAGGTTGTTTCGTATCAAGAATTATATAACTAAGGATATCGCAGTAGATTAGCTCATTGGAATTCTGTATGTATACTAAATTGTATTCAGCTAATCATGACGAAGAAGTTTCACGTAGAATGTCAAACAAGACGAATTCGAAAAAAAATTTTCTATGTGATTAATGACATACATACATATGTATGTATGTATGTTTATAATGGAAACAAGAACACATGAAAACGGAAGTAAAATAACCTCTACTTGGATAAACCTTGTATCGTATTTTTCCCCATATAAAAATAATATTATTTGAGCAGACATTGCCGACTAATACTTTCCTCCATATGCTATCCTTGTCCTGACGTAATATCATTAACACCTGTTAAGCGAATCAAGCCACATTGTCATACATATGTATGTATGTATGTAGGTACCAGAAATTGTATCGATTGTCATCGTCACTACTGCGCGTTCATTCTATAAAGAGCTCATATTACATTGCTAAATTTAGTTTTCGCAGGCCTTTTGGAATTAGTAAACATATATGTATGTACCCTGCAGGCAAAACAACTAGTTGCATACTACAATTCTACCAGTTTGGAAATGTCGGCACCTAGTTGCCCAACTATCCATTTTACTTGAAAGCAACTGGTAGTTTTAACGTGGCGATGGCCTACGAGATGGCAATTGTCTTCCCTTGCATAAGCTTCATACTAGAAAAATACCACTCAGTTTCATACCAGTAGACAACCTACCAGCTTCATACTAGAAAAATACCAGTTAAGGGTATACTAGAGGAAAACCAGTCAGAATAATACTAGAAAAATGCCAGTTCATCTAGGTGAAAAAAGAGCATTTTAGTTTATTTAATAAAGCTCACTTTAATTAGCTCAGTACTTTTTAAAGTTACATTTAGTACATATTATATACAGTACACGCAAAGATGTATAGTAAAGTAGAATAATGGATTCGTGTTACTGCGGCAGTTGGCTGATAGAATCTCCGATTTGGATGAAACCAAATCAATTAACTAAACTCTCTTAAACTTTTCTTGCCACCTGCTGAAAACATATATGTACATATGTATGTACGTAATTGCTCTTGTGTACCCTTGCACAAAAATAAATGAAAAGCCTTAAAAATATTTATTTTCTGAGAAATTGTCGTGTTTCTTTTTGGCAAATGAAAGTAAGTAATAACTATTCTGACCCTTTTGCTAAATAATAAAGTAAATTTACTTTAAAATCACCAATAAAGCTTAGTTTGTGATAGAATTGCACAAACTGCTATATTTAGTTAATAAATAAATTGGTATATTACTAGTAGAATACCAACTAGTATGAGTTTGTCTTTTTAAAAGCGGTTGATCAACTAGTAGATAGCTAACTAGTATAATTTTGTCCGTTTCATAACAGTTCATCAAGTAGTAGAAAACCAACTAGTATAACTTTGTCCGTTTCATACCAGTTGATCAACTAGTAGAAAACCAACTAGTTGAATTTTTTCCTTTACATACCCGTTGATCAACTAGTTTATTTTCATACTAGTTTAATTTTGCGTGCAAGGTATGTAGGTATGTACATATGTTGGTGTATGTACATATGTACATACATATGTACAACGTTTATATGTAGCTTTTCATCGTGGAAAATCGATAAACAACCAACAACAACAAACAGCGGAGTTTTCAAGTCAAAATTCAACGAGTATGTACAATGGCAACAGGGCAATAATACATACATATTTATAGCAATAGCAATAGCCACAATAACAGTAATTTATAATAAACAGTGCACATGATAAAACCAGCTATTTTTTGGCGTTGTATCTACATATGTATGTATTTACATTTATCGCTTCAACTATGTACAAATGTACTTAAATATATCACGTCCCAATTATTTTAATATTTAGTTGAAAGCAGCCAAAGCCAACAACACCAACAATAGTTAGTAATCGTTACAATAATAAGCAGTAAAAGAAGCAATGATAATAACCATTATCTATTCAACGTAGGCGCCGTTGTGTGACGAAAATCGGCGGTGGCATTTCCATTAGAAAGGAAAATAGAAAATGTGTGTGGTTTTTTTTTGTTCTTTTATGTATGCATTGCTTCTTTTTTTTGTTTTGGAATAGAAAACTGTTGAAGCACTTTATTTGCAAGGTAATAAAACAAGCGAATGCATGAACATATCCACCAATTAGTACCTACATATGTAGGTACTATGTATGTATGTACATACATATGTAAGTGTGGCGCACAAAAAATGCACTTTTTAGTACGATAAAAATTATAGTTTAACAAATTGCATTTTTTCGTGTACTAAAAAACCGTTTTCTTTGGCGATTTGTTTTTTTGAAGGGTGTTCAGCATTTTCTCTCAACGTCGACGAAAGCTAGCTGAAGCTTTTCTATGCATTTTTGTAAGTCTCACTTTGACCTAAAACGTTATGGAGTCTAAAATAGTCTATGTCAATAATAAAACACGAAGTATGTGTCTGTATTTGTTGTTGTTGTTGTTGTTGTTGTTTTTTTGTTAGAACCTGGAAAAGGTGTTAAATGTTAAAGTACATGTGTACTTTTATATACAGATGTGCATATACATACATATGTAGATACATACATATAAATTAACAAGCATTTTAGGACGCTTTCACCGAGTGAATAACAATAATTATCAATAGAAAACTAAACCACATTTTAAAACAGACAAACATGCTAATGAACAACAACTAAGCAGCGCCTGAAATATCATTTTTTGCAATAAAAAAAGTAACTTTTCCAAACCAATTTTTTTTGTTGTTTTGTTAAAAAAAAACCAATAATTCACCTATGTATTGTACATCAAAAAAAAGAAGCAATTATAGCACTGAACTTGTCAATTGTAAGTGCACGTCAGTTTATTAAAGCCCGTCTACATACTATAACTTGATTCGCCAGCTAAACATCTAGGGAAACATCTCGCTAAATAATCCGTCTCCACGTGGCTGATCGTTATTCAGTTTAACATTTCTCTTTCTTGTTCTTCTTAAATGTTTGTATGTTTGCTTATTTTTGCGTTTTTGTTTTTGGTCAGTGTGAGATTTCGATAGATTTTCGATACAAAATTAGGGAAGGCATCGATATCATCGCGTTTGGCAAGAGGATTGAGAACGAAACAAGTGTTTCAATCTTCACTCGCTCTCAGAAATTTGTAAGGAAATTGGCGAGTTTCGGCACTCGTTTTGAGTTCGAAACAAGATTGAGAGAGCGAGTGCAGAAAAAAAGAGCGAAGCACGTTATGTGGAGACATGGTATTATTCTTATAATTAACGTACAACAACAGCAACATAATGACATGCATGTAACGTGCTTTGCAAAATAAATCCACGCAAAGCATTTGCCTTCGAAATGACAATGAAAAACGTAAAATTAAGTTAAATAAATAAAATTTTAGCAAGATTGACGCTAAGGGGCGTAAGCAATTTTTACCAACACTGCAAGTGATTAAAAACAATAAAAACAAACGCACTTTTCACCAATTGTACGAAATTTTCAGCTTTTTTGCCTTTTACCAAAGTAAATACGAGCGAAAAAGGACACTGAGGATGACACATCGCCGAAACCGGTGTATAACCAAATCAAATTTCACAAGGAATGACGGAAATTCGTTCCACAATACATCGCAATGCTGGCCTGTCCCAAAAAAAACAACAAAAAAGAGGTTCATACTGTAGGTACTTTGCAACTGCTTTACCTCATTTTCATAGTGCTTACGCTTATTACTTTTCCTTTTTTCCGCCCCTACCTCTTTTTTTATTCCCTTCCAGTTCCCCTACTTCCCTCCCCACACATTTTATTCACCTGCGATCTCTCATAACCATCTGGGTTCATTGTTGGCATCAAATATATATCCGTCGTATTCACCAAATTCGCCACCTCCAAACTGGTCTCATAATTAAACAACAAATATTGTGCCAAATAGATGAGCAGCTGTCGGCCCACAGTCTCATCGCCATGCATATTTCCAACGTACTTGACCATTGGCGTTAGTAAGTTGCGTGGGCGTTGCACATTTTTGCCAATTTGCAACACCAACAAATTTCTGCCCTCCAGCGAACGTCCAATCGATTCGACGCGTGCATTCTCCGGGAATGTCTTGGCGAAACGTGCAAACATATCCTCGATTTCGGCTTGCGAATGATAGTAGGGCGCTTGTAGGAAGGATTCATCCTCTTTGATGATGAATGCATCGACAACAAGGATGACATTGTGCATCAGCAACGTAGTTAGCGTGATGGCGAGCAACAGCTGTGGGCGGCGTTGTGCGGAGGACATTTTTGTTTGCAGTTGATTTGATGTGGTGATGTGGTGATTTACTGATTTACTGATTGACAAGCGAATCAGCGAACGAACAAATGAACAAACGAACGAGTGGGCGGTTGGTTGAGCGAAAGTAGCGAGTGCAAATAGTGGTAATTAGTCGTCAAAGGATTACTTTATCAATGTTCTCTTAGGAATTTGTATCCCTTATTTTATCAAGCACTAGGTAGGTACTTGTTTTTTCTGTTTTTTTGATACTTTTTTTACTGCTACTGCTGCTGGCTGCTGCGAGTCACAAGGTTGCACTGTTGTGCCTTGGTGATACGGTATACATATGTACCTTTTTAAGTTGCGGGTCGTCGGCCAGCCGTCGTCGTTGTTATCTGCGTCGTCGTCGTCGTCGTCGCTCTGTACAAGGCGCAGATTCGTTACACAACAACAACAACAAAATATAATGGAAATCGGGACGCGTAGGCGTCGGCTGCTTTTGTGTGGGCGTGCGTTGCGGGGTGGTTGTGCGTTTTCTTTTGCCAAATTCTAATTTATTTTTCTCGTTGTGTTTCTATTTTTAGATGCACCTTCCGTTAACTCTGTTTTTTTTTTCGTAATCTTTTTTTAATCAGCGCTTGGTTGTATCGCTGTGACTCTTTTTGTTTTCTTGATCCTTTGTTCTCATTTTATACAAGCGTAGCAGCAAATTAAATTAATTAATTATTTTTACTGAATTCTTCTACGTGCCTTTTTAACTAGCATCACATTCTAAATTACGTCTTCGTCGTCGTTTTTTTTTCACACAACAGCCAACCACTTCTTATCAGCAAAGTGTGAAAAATAAATTTTAATTTATTTATTTTACACACAAACAACTTTTTCTTTCTTCGATTCCGTTAAGCTTTTTTTTCTTCGCTTTCCGTTAAGCTTTTTGTTCTTATTTTTCTGGATTTGCTTTTTTTGTTTCCCCTCTCTTCTTCAACGCCACCTAAAAACCCAACTAATCAATCACTGTTAGCGGTGTGGGCGGAAGACAATAACAATAACGGCGAAAAAAAGATTTGCAGCGTTAATTTGCTTTATCACTGCATTGCTCGTTGCTCGTCGCTCGTTTTGCACAAACTAAATGGAATCCATGGGCTCATTGACGATTTATGCCATATTCGGCTTGAGATTTATGAAAACCAACCAACTAAACAACCGACAGTTTTGCGCTGCCTATGTACCTACGTCATTATAACGACAAAAGTTAACACCACACAAAAAGCGTCTTCTCCCCTACCGAATCGGATAATCACCAACAATACACAGAGAGCGAGAATGGTCGAGAGCATGCGCTTTTGTTGGTGGGAGCGCAAATGTAGCATTCTCATCTGAGTAAAAAAATGCGCTACTTGGTTTACCTTTTTGGCCTTTTGCTGTTAACGACTTTTTGCTGTTAACGGCTTTTTGCTGTTAACCGCCTTTTGGTATGTTATAGGTTATGCAGTAAGCTTTTTGGCCAACAACACATACACAACAAACTTGCTGTTGTGTTCATCAACATTCCATTCATAATTGGTTTTCTCGTCTTTGGTAACGATCAAGCGAAGGAGAACTATGCTCCTTTGTTAGATTTCGAGGCAGAGGACAGAGCGTTATTCCGTGGCCAAGCCAAAGTTTTTGATCCTGAATTTACTTGCGACTCAAGGAGCTCAAGACTTCTGAACTTTTGTATTCATGATATTCATGATCATGAACTGCGTATTCGCCAACAAACACCCATTTAGCGGTGAGCCGATAAAAGTACATACATATATTCGGTTTACTAGACTTCGGAGCAGTGTTGCCACTTTAGCTATTTTGTAGCTAGATTTAGCTATAACTTTTGGCGTTTAGCTACAGATATTTGCGTTTAGCTATTAGCTATTTTTGTTAGCTTTTTTTTTTAATAGCTTAGCTATTTTTAGCTATTTTTCTTAATTTCTTTATTTTGCACATCAGTTTATCATTTTAAGCTAATGAGTCATCTGTGAGTTTATGAGAACTTGAAAGTGTATACTGATCCTTATGATTATCAAACTATACAAAAGTTGATAGTATGGCATGCCTTCCTTATTTTATCGATTATTGGTGCATTCATATGCAAGGTTGATCAATAAGGTTTTCGCAATGCGCTAAAGCAACTCTGCCATACATTTTGTTGTTGACCATTTTGCTATCTGAATTCGCAAATGACCATTGGCATACGCTACACTGTCAATATGAATCGCGTTATTTGAATCGGTTTGATGAATCGCAAGCTAGTGCTGTACATTCAATATGAATACTGCGATATTTTTCTCGCTCTTTTACTTCCGTCCTTTTCACGGTGTATTCGTAAAATTTGTTAGAACTTTATTATCAAGTTAATTGAGCAACTCCGCCAACGCTTACCGCAGAATATTCAATCTTTAAAAAATATTGAATTTTTTTTTCTGTAAATAATGCTTTAATGCTGTAAAGCCAAACATATTTGACCTTTCAAGGATGAAAAGGGCCACTTTAACACGGAGAAAATCACTATTTTAGAATGCAATGGAAAAAACTATGTACACGCATACCCATGGAAGGAAACTACCTCTACAATAAAGTTTTGGGTAGAAGTAAGAAAGCTTAGAAATGCTCTTAACGAAAATCCGTTTGAAGAACTAAAATCTTTTGTGTTTAATTTTCTAATCCTACCGCTTAGTAATGCAGAAATAGAACGTAGCTTTTCTGTTATGAACGCAATAAAAACAAAGCAAAGAAATAGAATGCAATTATTTATGTTAAACTCTCTATTGACTGTTAGGTATGGTTTAAAAAGGCTTGAAAAATGTTGTAATAACTTTGAAATTCCTAACGATCTTATTAAAGAAATGACTTCAATTAATATATATGATTCAACCTGTGAATTAAATGAAGAAGATATGATTTTTGAAATGTGATTGAATCAAATTTTTAACTAAAGTTTAAATATTAACTAGTCGCTATTATAATTTATTTTAATACTGCAATTGAATGTACATACATACATACATACATATGTAACGAATAAATTTTTTTTTTCATAGTAATAATCTTATTATGCGACGTACATACAAACAAATATATGTATGTGGCTACAATATATAATATATATAGTATATATAAATATATAAATATTCATATATGTGAAGCTGTTTTATGTCACGTCTTTTTAAATAAATGATTATTTGGCTATTTTTGAAAAAAAAAATATTTGGCTATTTATTTTAGCTATGAAAAAAATTATTTAGCTATTTTTAGCAATTTTTTTTTTTTAATTTAGCTATAAGCTTCAAAATATTCTGGCAACACTGCTTCGGAGCCTCATCATAAAAAATAGAGCCTGCACCATGAATAAACCGAAAAGAGCCTCGAATGAGATCAGTGATCTCAGATCACTATTTTTCTTTAACCAAAAAAAAAATGCACTGCGATAAAAAAATTCTGCAGAATTCGACAACTCAGCCTCGTCTCGCTCTCAGCCTCTCTCTTTCTAGGCTCTTTCCATTATAATATAATATAATATAATACAATGGCGCTATTTATAACTCTGACGAGTTTTATGGCCGAGCTTCTCTCCCAATTCGAGGTGTGCTCCTTTTTGTTTTTCCTACTAATTGGGTGGACCTACAGTTTTATGCCGGCTCCGAACGGCGAATGCATTTTTTGTGAGAAGCTTTTTCATGGCAGAAATACACGCGGAGGGTATGCCGCCCACTGCCGAGAGGTGACCGCTGCTCTTAAAAAATCCAATAATTGGATTTTTACTAATTAGAAAAATTTTTTGGTGTTTTGCTCGGACCGTGGTTTGAACCCGAGACCTCTGGCATAGCAGGCGAGCACTCTACCCACTGCACCACAACGGCCACAACATTTAACAATTCTTTGTTTACTTCATAAATTCACAAATAAAGAAATCTGTTCGCCGTCAACCCATTAACGACAGACAGAAAGCCGTTCAATCTGTCTTTCCGTCTGTCCGCCTTTGGTGTTGTGCAGTTTTTCCCCTTCTCGCCTTTTCGAGCTTATCAGGTTACAACTGGTTTATTTTTACTTATTACGATTATCACTACACATTTTGTTTTGGTATTGTGCAAAATAATATTACCCTGCAAAAGTCATTGGATTATATGATCCATTTTGTTGTAGGTTGGAGTACTTTCAAAGTGATCATAAACATAGACTCAAGGGAGCGACTCGTTTATCTGCATCGGCTCGTAGTTAGCCGAACATTGCTACGAAAACCGAATGTATATCGCGATAACGAAAAAGTACATATGTATGTTTGAGCGTGCATGCTTGTTTGAGCGTGCACGATTTAGTAATAAAGAGACATTGAAACGCAACACAACATGTTGGTGAATGCGCTAAAAAAAATTTGATTATTTTTTTTATTAAAGAAAAGCATATATAATGCTAATAATAAAATTGAATTGGCAGTCGAGATTATTAAAATTCATTAATTTTAGTACCTACTCCATGAATTAGTCCCATGTATGTACTCCTTGGATTACTCGGGTGTCATGCGGAAATCGGAATATGTGAATCCTGCCTAGGACATCGCCATGTTAAATGGACCATATTTTTTATATGAAATTTGACAAGTTATAGAGTACTCGGTTGGTCCACAGCGAGTACTCTATACACGCGTGCATGGAGTACTCAGCTTTTTTGCAGGGTATCTTCGTGGCGTGATGGTGTTTAGGTGGGTGTGCATGGAAACATTTGGCGCTTTTTGCTGTTAATATTAAGATGTAATGAATTTACTTATGGCGTTTCTTTTCTCGAAATAATGTTGCCCTGTTTGACTTTCTTAGCCATTTTATATGTCTGTCTGGTAATTTTACCGAATATTTACTTCTAACTAAGTAAGAGAGCAACATTATCTACAAAATTAGCCATTTTATAGAAATTCACGTTACGTAATTCGATAATTAGGATATAGGAGGACAACATTTTTTGGTAGAAAAGAAAACGCCATTAGTAAAAATAGTTTTTTATTATAAACAAAACGTGCCTCGAATTCGGCGTTTATTAAGTGAATATATTAATATACCTACATAATCTTCAGATAAGGCAAGACTGGGTTTATTTATTGTTTAAAAGTCTCATTTTTTTTTTAAGAAGTACAACTTGCATATACGAAGTCATGGAGTGTGTCCAGAGTTGAGATTTGCAATTAAACTCGGTATTCTCAAAAAATACGCAAATCCGTAAGGAATACGTGAGAAGACTACACAATTAGGCAGCTTAACGCTCCATTTCAGCACGAAGTGGTGGATGGGGTAATAAACAGGCGAACAGCCTTACCAGTGAAGCAGCGACTACCAATCCGATATTCATATCGTCGCTCCCAACGAAGACTAGCACGGTTCGTTGTTCGCGTGGAAGACTAATACACTTCGTTGTTCGCGTGGAAGACTAGCATGCTTCAGTTCTCTGCGTGGAAGACTAACATGCTTCACTTGTTTGGGTGGAAACTAACATACTTCTGTTAGAAATAAGCTTAGGGGTTAAGAACATGAGGAGGATAGTCCGAGGAGTGAAAGATATTTGATAAGTAAGTGCAAGAACAATAATTCATACTGCAATAAAACTTTAAACAGGAACCTTCAGCCAAACTATATGAAAAGTATATGAGTTTCAAATTTCCTAGACTTGTACTAGGCCTACTTTTAAGTATGTGCATAGGTTGTGCAAAAATAAAACCTGGCTTTCGCATCAAATAAAACACCGAGTTAGTTATTACTCGGAACTCTATATTTATATATCGTCGCTCCCAACGAAGACTAGCACGGTTCTATTTTTTTTAAAACATTTTAGAAATACAAAGATACACACTGTGTACACTTTTTGTGTAGTACCTCAGCACTAGTCATATCTACATATATATAAATATAGAGTTCCGAGCAATAACTAACGCGGTGTTTTATTTGATGCGAAAGCCAGGTTTTATTTGCACAACCTATGCAAATACTTAAAAGTAGGCCTAGTACAAGCCTAGGAATATTTGAACTTCATATACTTTTCATATAGTTTGGCTGAAGGTTCCTGTTTAAAGTCTTATTGCAGTGAAGCATGTTAGTCTTCCACGCAGAGAACTGAAGCATGCTAGTCTTCCACGCGAACAACGAAGTGTGTTAGTCTTCCACGCGAACAACGAACCGTGCTAGTCTTCCACGTTAAATGAACCGTGCTAGTCTTCGTTGGGAGCGACGATATATACATACATATGTACATTAAATCGTCTCGCCTTATAGGAACCAAAAGAAGTGCACCGTACGGACCTATGATATCTTTTTGGAAAACATTTCCGGTGAAAATTTTTATTTTTTTTTTTTGGTCGCCGCTGGATGTTGCCCAAATACATTTTTTCAAATCTTCGGTATTTATAGTCCGATCTTTACTTCTTTTATACCAACCCAATGTACCTTTTTTATGCCTGCATGTTAAACGTAATCAAAAATCATACATCTTCTGCAAAAGAAGTATTTCGTTGGCTTCAATAGAACCCGAAATAAAACACGTTCAACATTCCGAGGAAAATATGTATGTTTTTCGCTTCCTGTGATCTTCTAGGTTCATTTTACAAAGATTTTTTCTGAGATAACCCCTACTGAAATTTCATCGCGAATAATTCTGTAGAACATTTTAACCCTCTAGCACCGCAAATTAAGCGTAAATTAAACACATTTTTTAGGAATTCATGAAAAATAGTACTTTTTAAGTCGCTAGAAGGCGAACTTTTTTTGCGTTACAGTCTAATGTACATAGATAACCTAAGCCATTCCTAGCTGGAAAGCTGCGCTGAGCCTGATAATATAAATAGTCGAAGTGCTGTTTTGCTTTGACATAGAAACTTCGATTAGTGGCAGAGCCAGAGCAAGACGAGAACAAAGAGTGCGATTAAAAATTGGCAACCGCTTGCGAGCGAGTAGAGAAGAGGTAAGTAAATTGAGCTTTTTTTAAGCTTTAAGTTTCCTTGCATTAAGCAATAACATTTATGCTATTGGCCAAGTTAAGTGCTCTTGTTAACAAACAATTTGCTTAAGCAATTCAAGTGCATAGGTACATACATATCGTCGTTTAAAGTGCAAAAGCGCGTATCGACCAAATGCAATACCGCATAAGTGACAAGTGCAAACTACGTAAGTGACATTTTTGCCAAAAATGAGATTTCCCCAAAACAAAATCCTAGTGGTCCGTCCTCATCCATTCATAAAAAAATGTTTACGCATTGTCCGAATTTCAATATTCTTTTATGTATGGGACGGGCGGACGTCAGGACTGTGTTTTTTGGGAAATCTCATTTTTGGCAAAAATGTCACTTACGCAGTTTGCACGTGGTATTGCATTTGGTTGATACGCGGTTTTGCACTTTAAACGACGATATCGCACCCTAAATCATAAAGTGAGACAACTGAAAATTTTTTGAAATCGAGTTTTTTTCCTAAACTGGTACACATTACATATGTATGTATCTCTAGCGATTGGCAAAAAAAAAAGTTTCAATAAGTGTCTCTTTTGACCGAAAAATTACCATTATACGTGGTCTTTTGCCATACGATTGCTTGTAAAGACTAAAGGTTTTTTGGCTTCTCCTGAGAATTTTTGAATTTTGAGTTGTGTCACTTTATGATATAGGGTGCGATATGTATGTATGTAATTGTACACTTTGTAACTGTGTAACCTAAATCAAACGCACGCCGTCAATTTACTGTCAAAAATTTCTCATGCCCATACAACTTGTATGGGAGTAACCGAAATTGACGACTTGCGTTTGATTTAGGTTACACAGTAAGCGCTTAAGCTTATGAAAGGTTGGCTTAGCTGATTTTTATGCTGGAATTAAGTTAGTGTATGTATGTATATTGGAGTAAGCTCTGAAAGCCTTAGAACTTCCAATGTAAGTTTTTAAGTTAACTGACATTTACCCTTGAGAAGAGTTTAGGCATATGTAATAAGTAAGTGGTTTAATACCGATTAATGGGGCAAACAGCTTACGTTAAAAGCGAGATAAAGGACAAGAGGCAAAGAAAAAACGCCGCGTAGAGAGACCTTGAAATGTTTACCACTAATAAAATTCCTTGTGGTTTGTTTGGTTGTGTTATAACTTTTTTTTTTCAACTTTTCTTGTGGTTTTCATTTTCTTCACGTTTTTATGCATTTGAGCATTTTTTCCAATAATAACACTGCTCTACAGCCAAAAAATACTCTGAACGCCACTATCCTATCTATATGTAAAATCGGTCGCTGATTCCGAAAATCGGGTTCATTTTTAATTCTATTGGAAGGTTTTGAGATATCGGCAATATTCCGTTATTTGGCCAGTAGCTCCACTTGATCCTGTATGCGCATTTATCGATCTTTAAGCGCATAGATCTATCTACGTTAGAATAACACCAAACGGAAGAAAATTAATTTCCTACACATGCCTCCTATAACATTTTTCTCTAGGTTTTATAGTTTCTGAAATATATGTATGTAGATGAGTTAATTTGAAAATTTAAAATTTGTTACGAAAATTTTAAGAAAAAATTTACTTTGTCAGGCAAGATCTTTAAAACAAACGTCTTTACCTTTAGTGAAGCTCCATTAAATTGGTAAAAAGACAAGCTATCAACGAAGAAATTCCAGGGTAAAATGGAAAAGTTATGAGCGATCAAGTAAATACAGCCAAGTCGCGCAATGCCACGACACGGGTGTATTCTATGCATATACTTACACATCTGCAGTAGCAGTGCATTGGCAGCGCAGTAGATACAAGCGTTAAAGAGATTTACTGGATTAAGTGGAGCTATTGGCCAAATAACGGTAAATTGCCGAGATCGCAAAACCCTTCCCATAGATTTAAAAATGAACCCGATTTTCGGTATCAGAACCCGATTTTAAATATATGTATATAGGATAGTTGCATCCAAAGAACAGACAACAAATTTCATTTTGTGATCCAGTGTAATTAAATACATAACTCTAACGCTATACGAAATCTATTTGATTTGACGTGTACTACATTTTCTTTGCATAAGCAGAAAAAACGTGCTTTTGATTGTGACGCGTGATAAGTTTGAAATTAGCATGTTCCCATTCATGTTATCGCATAACACTAGCGACCGATTTGCTACATAAATACTTACAACACAATCAAGCATCTATTCTGTATTTTTATTTATTTTTTTTTTTATTTTTTATTCCTTTTCCTACAATCTCTCAAACATTGACGCATCGTCATAGTTCACCCACATAAATTTGTTATGTATGTACATATATACATACATATGTATGTAGGTGCATAAACTTTTGAATTAGTTACATACATATGTACATATTATGTACAGTATGAATGAAAAAATAAATCAAGGTCGGCCGTCAGCGTAAAAATACACGAGTAATGACGTGGTGTTTCTTGCAATTTGGTTTTCTTAGAAAAAAAAAGATATCTACGAGTCCCTTCAAAAATTTGAGGACCAGGTAGTCCAATGGGACGGGGCTTTAAAGTAGGTCTGAAGGGACGTGGTTACGGACTTGGTTACATATTATGCTGCATAGTACCACGCGTGAAGCGGCCTAGTTACAGACTTGGTTACATGTTATGCTGCATCGGACCACATCGAATGTAAATTGCCGTTCGTCGCCAACTAATTCGTGGTTGGTCGGCAATTTGGCTCGGTCTAGGGTATTGGGATGTAGTTTAAAACGTGGTCCACTGTAAGCATACTAGTCTATTGCCCAAATGGGGTGGTTTTTTTATATAGTCCTTTGTTATGCAGAGGTGAAGCAGGGGTGGTCATGTCCAATGACATTGCAATGTTAATGTAACCATATTTTTGAAGTTACCTTCTTAGGCGGCGATACACAGTTTTTATGGAGAGTGAAATTTGAAATTTGATGCAACGGAAGTTGCCCCCGGAAATAGCAGCCATTTTAGTTGATTTTTAATTTAAAAAAAAATCAGCCTTGATATCTCGCGCGGTTCAAACTCACAACCCCTCGCTTCCAGACCAGACGCAAAACCTCTGCGCCACCACACCACTTGCGTTGAGTATGTCAAATGCTGCACTTAAATTGAACTAACAAGTACAACTCACTCGCCTATTGAAAGCAACAAGTAACAAGTTTGATATTTGCAAATACATAAGTTTTATAATTTCAAATAGTTTCTTTCTACGGCTAACTACAAAATCACTTCTATTCCCGCCATTTTTATCTTTTTGAGTATTTTATAAGACTAGACTCAAAGGCACTAACCAGTTATTGAAATATATAACAAAATCTCAGAAATCGAAAATTTCGAGTTAAATCCCTATTGCATAAAACGGGCGATATGTAGAAATTTTACAAAAATATTCAATGTATGTATGTATTAACAAAAACAATAGGTAAAACTAATTGAACACGCTTTCTTTTAATAACAATGATGAATAATAATTTTGACAAAATTTTACCAAAAATATCCATTAAAAAATCAATTACGATTATAAACTCAAAACTGACTATTTAAAATATTTTAATTTATTGAATAGATTTCTTTACAAAAGTAAAACTTATTGTACATATCGCACACTAAATCAAAAAGCGTTACAACTAAAAATTCAAAAATGTTCAGGAGAGGCAAAAAACTTTTTAATTTTTATATGCAATGATATGGGAAAAGGCTACGTATAATAGTTATTTCTCAGTTAAAAAAGACTCTGATGGAAAAGATTTTTGGCAGCCGCTAGAGATATATTATGTGTACCAATTTATAGAAGAAACCCGATTTCGAAAAATTTTGAGTTGTGACGCTTTTTGATTTAGTGTGCGATATAATCTTTATTTAAATAGGCATGAATATTTATAATTTTTAAAGATTGTTATAAAAAATAGCCTTGGCTAACAGCTTTGCAAAATTCCTCACATATCTTTTACACTCGCATAATGCATTCTCAAAACTTTAAATATTTGGAGGAAATACTTATTTTTTTTTTTTTAATTTACAAAATGAAATCTAATCGAATAAACTCTTCTAATATATAAAACGATTTATAATTTTTAGACATTTTCAGAATTGGGTGAAAGCGATTGATCTACATTTGTACCCGTCGGGTATACAAATTGAACAATTATCCTCTTCATAGGACATTCTCGAACAAATTCGATCAATTCGCTACATATAAAGAGATGTAAAATAGTATTAGTCGAATTCTCCCTTGCGATTGATCCCGGACACGTCCCGGATTAATCGCATTTTTTGCAGGGATGTATTTGCAAATTCGTTTCTCATATGATATATGAAACTTGTTACTTGTTGCTTTCGAGCGAATATAAATTGATGTAAGAAGTTAACTTCTATCACGTGTACTGTGCTACACGCGGGTTTTTTTTTTATATATTTGGACCATCTCTGTAACTAGTAATTGTCACAACGTAACCTGGTCCTGTACTAGCATATTACGTGGTCCCACTTTTTGCAGAGGTATTATCTATGTACATAATAGATATGAATGTATGTTAGTATTAAAATAAATAAATGAATTATTAAAAATAACTTTTTTGTAGTAGCTTCAAGGTGAATTCGCTTATCATTCATGCGAATTGTCCCGTTATTTATTAACTGTCAAATTGCAATGGTCTCCTTTTGGCCATAACGAGACGAAAGCGATTTTATCCGGTATTTATTTATGTACCTACCTAACTAGTTTAAGGGGAACATCGTTGATTTGATTTGTTATTTCAATGGTGACTTTTTTGCTTTTTTTCAATTTTTTTCCATTTTTTTGTAACTGTGTGCTATTTGCATATCTAATTTGTTAATGACAAATATTTTACGTTTTCGTGTTGTTCAATATTAGTACGTATCTATGTATGTATGTATATCAATTTGCATTATAGGCGAGAAAAGTGGGGAAAACCAGTTCATTGCACAAGTCGTGAGAGCGGGAAAGCAGCGAATAATTAAAGTTAAAATATACTGAGCTCGCAGAAAAGTTAAATAGGTACATATCTATGTATGTATGTACGTATGTTAGTAAAGTAACACTTGTATAAAAACAAAAAAAAAGAGTACCTAAACAAAAACAAAGTAGAACAAATATTTTGCTTCAGAAGAAGGAAAAATTGTGGATTCTTTAGAATTAATTCAATTCGATACAAAAATATGTATGTACCTACATATGTATATAGGTACCAAATAATAAAACTTGTCATTAACACCAAAAACAACAACACAGAAATTAGCTCAAAGCGAATAGAAGAAAAATATTTGACAAAGAGTTAGTACCTATGTATTTACCTACGTACATATAGGAAAGAACTGAAAACAACGCTGAAAAAAACTGTAGTTAAATCAACAACTTTCCGATGTTGAATTTTCATCTTTGATTCAACAGCAAAAGTACTTGTTTTTAAAGCAAAGTTTTTGATCCAACAACCTTCCGTAGTTAATTGAAAGAGGGGCGGTGTTGATTCAAAAACTCGCTTGCTGTTGGAAATTTTTTTGTGAGAAAACATTTTTCTATTATAAATCCAAAAAAAAGAATATTGATAATCAATTTTTTTTTAATTTTTTTTACAGTGATTCATATAATTCATAGATTCTTTTTCGGAAAAAGGAAGAATCCATTATGTGATGCCGTTGGATTCAATTTCAGGTTGATGTCATGGTTTGAATCCGAAGGAGAATATAAAATAAAGAAGAAAACAAGTAAGGAAGCCTAAGTTCGAGTGGAATCGAACATTAGATACTCAGCTGTATGCTTTCATTGTTTGTTTGCGTTTGATGGAAACACGGTGTAGGTACTTTTTATATAAAGCAAGTGCTGCATAAAGTGGGCGTAGCCGCGCCCATTTTCAAAATTTTTATCAGTCATCCAACTAAGCATATTATTTGTGCAAAATTTCATTCCTTTATGACTTCTAGTTACAAAGATGTCACGTTACAAATTCCCAAAGGGTGTTCCAGAAATATCTTTGTTAAAAAGTAGGCGTGGTCATAAACCGATTTCAATAAATTTTTGCGTGTCTATTAACACAAGTCATAAAAGTGTATAAACCAAGTTTCGTCATAATATCACAATTATTTGTCGAGATATAGGCTAAGAAATCTCGTATATTCCTTTGTCTAAAAAGAGGCGGTGCCACGCCCATTTTCCAAAAATGGTCGTCCACCGATTTCGCTAAAATTTTCAGCATGTATTACCACAAGTAATAAAAGTGTACACACCAAGTTTCGTCATTATATATCAATTATTTGTCGAGTTATGGGCTCAGAAATCTCGTATATTCCTCCTTCTAAAAGGAGGCGGTGCCACGCCCATTTTCAAAACTTTTTGGGTTTTTGGTTGTATGTCCGCAGGTGGACTCCTGGCATAAAATTTCAATGATATATCTTTATATTTGACAGAGATATCGCTTAAAATGTTTTTATTAGGTCACTTTATAATACACATATATAAAAGTGGGCGTGGCCGTCAACCGATTTTGACAATTTTACGTCAAAACATTTGCCTAAGTAAGGAAATCACGCGTGCCAAATTTCATCGATATATCTTCAACGGTTTCTGAGTTATGACTCATAAAACTTTCAATGTTTGACCCTTAATAAGTGGGCGTGGCAACGCCCATTTTCCAAAATTTTTGTGGTTTTCGTTTTATGTTCATAGTTGGACTCATGCCACAAAATTTCAGTGATAGATCTTTATATTTGACAGAGATATCGCTTAAAATGTTTTTATTAGGTCACTTTATAATACACATATATAAAAGTGGGCGTGGCCGTCAACCGATTTTGACAATTTTCCGTCAAAACATTTGCCTAAGTAAGTAAATCACGCGCACCAAATTTCATCGATATATCTTCAACGGTTTCTGAGTTATGACTCATAAAACTTTCAATGTTTGACCCTTAATAAGTGGGCGTGGCAACGCCCATTTTCCAAAATTTTATAAAATTTCTTCATAGGGGCCTGAGCTCAACATGTGAGTAAAATTTTATCGCTCCAGCTATATTAGGGACTGAGATACCAAATTTCCGATTTTTTCTATATAGGAAAAGTGGGCGTGGTCATGGTCCGATTTCGCCCATTTTCAATACCAACCGTCCCAGTCTCGATACCAACTTGCATTCCAAATTTCATCAAAATATCTCAATTTTTGCGCGAGTTAGACTGTTTACAGACGGACGGACGGACAGACGGACGGACGGACGGACGGACGGACGGACATGGCTCAATCGATTTCTCTTTTCACCCTGATCATTTTGATATATATAAGTCTATATCTATCTCGATTATTTCATTCTGTTACAATCCACCGTTATGTGATTAAAACTATAATACTCTGTGTACTAGTACAGCTGAGTATAAAAAGGATAAAAATTAAAGCGTGAATAACGGGTATTCATGAATATTGATGTGTAAACTGTTTTGAAATCGGATATTTATTCCCTTTTCCTTATTCCTTTTTTCCTGGTTTTCTATGGATTAAAAGGCGACTATCGTTTTTGTAATTTTTTGTTGTCATTGTGACTGCTACTATGTTGTTGTTTTTGTTTGTTTTGGTTTTGGGTTTTTGACTTTTGATTTTTGTTGTTTTGTTTTGTATTGCTCAGAAACATGCAAGATCATCCGAGTCCACGTTTCACCCATATCTGGAGACCCGGCCTAGGGTTCACAATGAAAAGAGTTTCATATCGAAGTCCTGCTCCAAACCTTTCATTTTATACCAATATTGCTCAGAAACATTCAAGGGTCATCCGGGTCCTTCTTTTGACCCATATCTTGAGACCCGGCCTAGGGTTCACAATGAAAAGAGTTTCATATCGAAGTCCTGCTCAAAACCTTTCTTTTGATACCAATATTGCAAAGAAAATTAGATAGGTAGATGTAGGTGTGCATATCCATACATTTGCATACATGTTCAAACAGGTTGGTCCTTTTTATTTTGCCTATTTGTCGTATTGTTGCAGAAAACAACAACAACAACAACTTCACTTCGCTTCGTTGCTGTTGTTGTTGATATTTGCACGGCTATGCATGCAAGCATTTGTAAGTACATGTCTATCTACCTACCTACCACTGACAGTGCCAAGCGATTCACACGGACGCAGCAGTGCACTAACACAAAGGCCATTTACGTTTACGCGTAAACTTTACCTGTTTTTCGAAATCACTCGTAGCTACAGCAAAGATGTTTACACATCAAAAATTAAGGCGAAGAAGGAGAGAAGAAGAGAAGAATAAGCGTAAGTTACATATTTGTAGTTATGACCCGGATGGAAAGAAGATGATGAGAAAAATCCAAACAACAATTTATTTTTAAGTGACACATTTTTCCAAAGTCTCGGTTGTTAACCCACCGGCAAACGTATTTGATCCAACAGTTTCCGTTGTTAATTTAAGGGCAAAATTATTTGATCCAACAGTTTCCGTTGTTGAATTAAAGACTAAAGTATTGGAAGCAACAACGCTAGCACCTGCAAAAGTCTTTCGATTTAGGTAGGTACAGCGTTTTTTTGATGTGTAAACATCTTTGCTGTAGCTACGAGTGATTTAGAAAAACAGGTAAAGTTTACGCGTAAACGTAAATGACCTTTGTATTAGTGCACTGCTGCGTCCGTGTGAATCGCTTGGCATTGTCAGCAGCGTTGCCACAGCCAAAATCAAAAATTTACCAAAAATTTAAAAAAAATTACCAAAAAATTACCATTTTTTGTATAAATAACAAAAATCATATCTCTGACTATAAGTTTTAATTTTAGTATACAAATATCGTAAATTATGCATCAAACTCTTTAACTAACTTCAAAAGTATCTAAAAGTTTCACACTTTCTTCTGGAAACCTACGGTTACAAATAATAATAATAAAACAAAAACATACAACCCCACCAACATATAGGTCACAAACGTCGGCAAATTCGCTGATGCTGAATGGTTGGTTGTAAAAAGGAAAAACAAAAAAAATTAATCCAAGCAAAGTGCAAGGCGGCGATAGCCTAATATTTATGCCATTAGCTTACCAGCTGAAAAATCCGAAGTTCGAATTTAGGCGGACGCCCAGAAAAAAAAGTAGTCTGAGGAAGAGAACCACTTATACAGGTCGGTCCAAGATACATACACACATACACGCCGCACCTGGGTGATAGCGGCCGAAAATAAAATCGAAATTAAAGTATTAGCAAATCAAATTTTTTTAAAAGCGATCGACAGAGATATCAATTTGTAAAAAAAAGGTTATATAAAATTTTTTGAGTCTTGTTTTGTTTAGCCGTACAGGGTGCCCAAAACTGAGCAAAAATAAGTCCTTTTATTTCTCAACAATTACACCTTATACAAAATGCAGTATCTCATCCAATTATTAACGTACGTAATCGAGTGATACATCATTACACAGATCTTGATTAGGCCTTTCAGAAACGATAAGCCTTTTGTAAACAGCGATCACTCTTGGATTTATATGAACTTGAGAAAAAAAGTCGATGAAAACAAAATTTTCCTCAACTTTAAATAAAAAATATGATCTCCCCAAATTTTTTTATTTGTTTTGAAATGATATATTTTTAATCAAACTGCATTTTAATTTTTGAAATCCACTTGCGCCTTTCGCTTGAATAATATTTCTCCTATTTGACTAAAAGTGCTTTTTTCAAAACTCAATAATTAGGCTCCTTTTGACATTATGAAAAATCTTATTTTTAGGCGACTAATAGAAAATTTCTTCACTATGTTGTAGACAATCATAGATGCTCATGCCTATGCCCTTGAATCACATTTGTTTTTGTTTTTCCCCCCAGACATAGGCACAGATACAAATTCGCCCTTTGAATATAAAAATAAAATTTTCTTCCCCTGCCATATGCCCACAGGTATAAAAAATTTCAAATGAATGTGATTGAGTTTCTTATGGGAAGGGCGAAGCTACGTCAGCTTCGCCCTTCCCATATGAAGCTACGTTGGCGTCGCCCTTCCCATATGAAATTGAAAATTACACTAACAAATTGAAAATAAAATTTTTTTGAAAAAATTGAATTCTCGAATTGAAAAGCGACGTAACTCAAAACCCAAATAAATATAAAATATACGGAAGAAATGCAAGAAAACCTTTTTCTTTACAAACAAGCTTTGAAGTAAAACCTTGGGTAAGGAAGAAGACTTTTGCTGGGAGGAGACTAACATTTAGCAGTCCCTAAATACGTTATTCATGAATTCAAAAAATTTTGAGTTGTGCAATTTTTTGATTTAGGGTGCGATTTGTAGGCAAACGAAAAAACTGAACAAAATTTCTAGTTAATATTGAAAAATGTGTGGCAAAAGTGTATTTCAAATTATTTGAAGAAAAATAAAAGTAGATTTTAATAAGAAAAGTAGGAATTAGAGCTTTTTTTGCTGAAATATTATTGCGAGTCACAGCCTATGCTAATTAATTATAGGTACGAATATAAATTAATAATTAAAGTAAGTTATGTATATGACAGAAATAAAATATGACAAGTATCCACTCATAAGAAATGAAATTTTAAAATACTTATCCATGTTCGGAAGCACTTATATTTGCGAAAAAGCCTTTTCTAGCATTAGGTTAATCAAAACAAACCAGAGAAACCTTTTATCACAAAAAAATATTGTCAATTTATTAAACAGCCTTGAATAAACTTATCACTTATTGTTATTATGTAATATGTAGATACATTTTTTTTATATCTACGAGTTCATATCTTAATTTAATATAAATAAAATATGTTGTAAATATTGTACATACATATGTATGTATTTACATATGTTGTATGTAAAATTTTCCAATCGTACAATAAAAATTTACTTGTAGTTTGTAACTTTTTTTTAAATCTAACACAAATTTTTTCTGAGTGCACTAATAAATTTTTGTAGATGTATAGGAGTTTCCCCATTCAATACGAGAGCGTTGAGCACCCTTGTAGACAATAGTTCATACTTTCAAATTATTAAATAATTTTTTTTTTTTATCAGCGTTAGTATTATTTTTTTGCAGCTTTTTTCTTTTCAAAAAAAAAATTGTGTAAAAATTGGAAAACTTTAACATGAAATACAAAAAAAAAATGAAAAATATTACATCCCCAAATTTTTAATATTGAGTGCTGGTGAATGTGCTTTATAAATAGGTGAAGAAATCTTAAAAATTCGTTTACGCTTTTTTGTTTTATGAACTTTTTTATGCAGTGAATTTTTTTAAGTTTTCGTACATTTTTCCCATAAAAAATTCCCAAAAGTATGCTTCAAAAAGCCTTCATTTTTTGTATGGGAAAATTTGCCAAATTAATGAAACTTAAATGACAATATTTCCAATTCTAATAAAGATTTCTGAAAAATTTAAACGCTCAATGGTATGGACAGTGCTTTCTAACGGTGTACTTGGTTTTGAACAAAAAAAAAATGATATAAAAGATATTACGCAGGAAATATAGCCAAAAACACGCTTTTTGCCTATTTGGACATGAATATCTCAGAAACTAGAACCAATTTGAAAATTCTGACTTCAGATTTCATATAAAATTAAATCAGAATAATTAAATTAAACTTAAATTCTTTCGTGAAACTGGCTGTTAATGTCATCGTGTCGGAAAAAAATACATGCATATATCATATGAAAGGAATCCTTCCATAGAATCTTTTTTCATGCCGATGCGATGATGGAGGTGCCTGTGAAGAGGGGGTGATTCTTCGCTTGAAAACTGCGATTTTCACGTTGTATATCTCTTAAACTATTTGTGTTAGAGCACTGAAAAATGGGAAATAAGTATATACTAAATGCGTAAAAATCGTCGATATCGGATAAAGTGGATTGGTAGATACCTCTCATATAATGGTATATTAGCCCAAGGAATGGAAAAATTACCAAACCGGGAAAAAAATTACCAAATTACCAAAATCGGTTTTAGAGAAAAAAAATTACCAATTTTGGTTAAAAATAACCAAAGTGGCAACGCTGATTGTCAGTGGTAGGTAGGTAGATAGGCATGTACTTACAAATGCTTGCATACATAGCCGTGCAAATGCAAATATCAACAACAACAGCAACGAAGCGAAGTGAAGTTTTTGTTGTTGTTGTTTTCTGCAACAATCGACAAATAGGCAAAGAAAAGGACCAACCTGTTTGAACATGTATGCAAATGTATGGATATGCATACCTACATCTACCTATCTAATTATCTGTGCGATATTGGTATCAAATGAAAGGTTTTGAGCAGGACTTCGATATGAAGCTCTTTTCATTGTGACCCCTAGGCCGGGTCTCCAGATATGGGTCAAAACGAGGACCCGGATGATCCTTGAATATTTCTGAGCAAAATTGGTATCAAATGAAAGATCTTGAGCAGGCCTTCTTCAGGGAGCTCTATTCTTCATGGTTCCTAGGTCGGGTCCGGAGATATGGGTCAATAGGAGGACCCGGATGATCCTTGAATATTTCTGAGCAAAATTGGTATCAAATGAAAGATCTTGAGCAGGCCTTCTTCAGGGAGCTCTATTCTTCATGGTTCCTAGGTCGGGTCCGGAGATATGGGTCAATAGGAGGACCCGGATGATCTTGCATGTTTCTGAGCAATATTGTTATCAAATGAAAGGTGTTGAGCAGGGCTTTCACATAGAGCCCCATTCATTATGAGTCCTAGGTCGGGTCCCCTAATATGGGTCAAAATGTGACCCCGGATTAAGCAGGAATGTTTCTGAGCAATATTGGTATCAAATGAAAGGTGTTGAGCAGCCCTTCTACACGGAGCTTTACTCTTTATGATTCCTAGGCCGGGTCTCCAGATATGGGTCAAACGTTGGACTCGGATGATCTTGCATGTTTCTGAGCAATACAAAACAAAACAACATAAAAAATCAAAAGTCAAAAACCAAAAACCAAAACAAACAAAAACAACAAAATAGTAGCAGTCACAATGACAACAAAAAATTACAAAAACGATAGTCGCCTTTTAATCCATAGAAAACCAGGAAAAAAGGAATAAGGAAAAGGGAATAAATATCCGATTTCGAAACAGTTTACACATCAATGTTCATGAATACCCGTTATTCACGCTTTAATTTTTTTTTTCAAACTAAAAGACAAAAAAAGGACAAGAAAATCAAACAAAAGCAAATAAAACAAAAACTAAGCTGAAAGAAAGTCTAAGCAAATACTTAAAATAAAACACGCCTACGCAAGTGAATAAAAACGAAAAAAAAGCAAAAAAACAACAATAAATACACAGAAGGTTGTCAAGCCAATATTGCAAATCATGCACTTGACGGCGTCAGCAAGAAGCCAAAAACCCTTTAACGCTTCATATAAAGGTCTTAAATGAATTACCAAGTGACAGGTGGTTTGTAAAATAAGAGCTTAAGCGCACACAAAAAGAAAAAGAAAGAAATTAATCATGGAAATATGTAGGTATGTAAATTATAATATTTTACTTATACTACATTTGCTCAGACATTTGCCGGTACATATCGACCCCTTTGCGCGATTTTATCGTAAGGGTCATTTTCTGGAATTTCAGTTTTTGATGTAATTTTAATCTACATCCGTCAGCCCATCACCTGGTAAAATATTATACCTGAAATCGTTATAGTTGTGCCATAAATTGGCTTTATTTTTTATCGTAAGGGACAATCCACACTTTTTTCTTGAGCTCGAATTTATCGTATCGCCCATATAAAAAATAATTTGAATATAGCTAGCAAGTAATTTTATGTATTATTTATTTTGAAATTTAAAATAGAATATGAAGGGGATTGTAAGCGTAATGTAGCCATGGTACCATGATTACGTTTGGATTATCTTATAACCTTAAGCGAGTTGTTCTTGTATGTATATTTGTATGTATATTAATTTATTTATATATTTCTATATCCACTACTATCTCGGGAACGGCTGAACGGATTTGGAGGAAATTCGTTTTACTGATAGTATGCCTATGGTCGCTGTGGTGCAGTGGGTGAGTGCTCGTCTGCTATGCCAGAGGTCTCGGGTTCAAACCCCAGTCCGAGCAAAACACCAAAGAAATTTTTCTAATTAGTAAAAATCCAATTATTGGGTTTTTTAAGAGCAGCGGTCACCTATCGGCAGTGGGCGGCATACCCTCCATGAAAAAGCTTTTCATAAAAAATAAATTCGCGGTTCAGAGCCGGCATAAAACTGTATGGTATTTTACGACGTATTTCAATTAAAATATTGCTCAGTGGAAATTCTAGATAACCTAATTTTATTAATTCCTTTGTAAACTATCGCGAAAACGGTTTGACTGAGTTGAGTGAAATTTTATATATCCATTTTTGTCTCATTTAGTTACTTGATTAGATATTTGTATATTCCTATATGGTGAAATATAATACTTTCTAAGGAAAAGAATCACGTCTGAGCTCGACCACCCAGGTACTAGTAATTTATGGAAATAAGAGAATGCCCCATTTAGATGGAAGATAATGAAAACTAGCGATTAAAAATACTTACTTATTTAGGAAAAAATAGCAATCGTATTATCTGTTCTTGTGTCGCCTTTAAACGGCATCTGCAATGTAATTTGTTTTTGGAGGGCTTTCTGACATTTACTGATTGGGAGTCGCTGGTTCAAATTCACGTTCGATGTGCAGTTTTATATTTTAGACTAGAAACGCCGACAGATGTTGCTCTGTCCAACCATTGATTTATCGGAATAATGTAAAATTTTTATATTTCTATTTACCTCTCCTTCTCCCTGGTCATTTACCTCTCCCCTTTCCCTTACTCCCTACACTCGTTCCATTGCTCAGTCACAATACATGAAATAATCTACCTATTTGCCAAATTTCCAACAAACTTACATATTATAAAAACCAATTTTCCCAATAGCTCGGTCCCTGGTCTGCCGGAAATCGAACTTGGAAACTTTAGAATGGAAGACGAGTACAATACTCACTATATTACCATTACCCCATCATTAAAAACCCAAAATATGGAATAAAACATTTGTATTTTTCATACAAACTCTTTTTTAAATATTATCGTAAGGGACATTTATTCAAACAAACTCATAAAAAATTGAGAGCGAAAATTATCGTAAGGGACATAATTATGATTTTTTCGCAAACTGCACATGTTTTCAAGAAAAAGATTATCAGGTTCAGTATATTAATTAACTACCTAATCACGTGTTCAATTTCGTTTCAAAATTCCAATAAAAAGTAGTAAAAAAACGAAAAAATGCTCTCCTGTAAAATTTGCTTTTGTCCGTTACGATAAAGTCGCACAAAGGGGTCGATATATGCATATGCACATACATATGTACAATGTACATAAACTTGTAGGAACCGGCAGAAGAGATGAGCCATTTTATTTAGCCGGCAAATTTTGGTGTCCAACCAGTTTGGGCAGTTGTCTTTGTTGTTTTTGTTTTCCATATGAAGATAACTCATAACAAAAATAAAAACAAAAGAAAAAACTAAAAATTATGAAAATAATAACAAAAAAAAAAGTGCCGCGTACACAAAAGAGAAAAAAACGCTAGCACCTGCAACTTAAGAAAAAAGGAGGAAAACAAATTGCACAAAGTAGCGTCAAGTCAACGCCGGCAAAAGTCAAGAAAATAAAAAAACAACAAATAAATCATTGAACTTGATCAACGATATGACATTACACCGATGTGTTTTTCAAGTGCCTCTTAAATGGATTTTCTTGCGATTTTGTTTATTTTTTTTCGTTTTTTGCCTTGAGCTTATTTCATTTTCAATGGGATTTTCTATCAATATGTAGGATAACCAAAGTATTCTCATACATACATACATACATACGAGGGTTGTTTGATAAGTCCGTGACTTTTTGAACTTGGTAACCAGTAATTTTAAATTCAACACTGCCCACGTCAACTTCTTCTTCTTGATTGGCGCTTAACCGTCTAGACGATTCTGGCCGAGTCCAACAGAGCGCGCCAATTGCTTCTGTTTCGTGCAGCATGGCGCCACTTGGGAACACCTAGGGAGGCAGCATCGCTGTCCACCTGATTTTCCCCAACGCAGTGGAGGTCTCCCTTTTCTTTTGCGTTCAGCGGGTTTCGATAGAAATGCTTTCTTGGCCGGAGCGCCTTCGTCCATTCTCACGACATGACCTGCCCAACGCAGCCGCTGGATCTTTATTCGCTGAACAATGTCGATGTCTGTGTAAAGCTCGTACAGCTCATCGTTAAATCTCCGTCGATACTCGCCCACGCCAACGCGCAAAGGTCCATAAATCTTACGAAGAACTTTTCTCTCGAATACTCCAAGTGCCATCTCATCTGATTTTGAAATTGTCCATGCTTCTGCGCCGTACATGAGGACTGGAACGATGAGCGTCCTGTAGAGTGTGATTTTTGTTTGTCGAGAGAGGACTTTACTTTTCAGTTGCCTACTTAGTCCGAAGTAGCATTTATTGGCAAGCGTGATTCTTCGTTGGATCTCCGTGCTGACATCATTCTTGGTGTTAATGCTGGTTCCCAGATAGACGAAGTCCTTAACAGTTTCGAATTTGTAGCTATCAACATTGACGTGGCTGCCAAGGCGTGCTGTTTCTTTGTGTGATGACAGGAGGTACTTCGTCTTGTCCTCGTTGACCGCCAAACCCATTTTCTTAGCCTCTTTATCCAGCTTGGAGAAGGCAGAACATACGGCGCGCGTGTTAGTGCCAATGATGTCGATGTCATCGGCGTACGCCAGCAGTTGCACACTCTTATGATATAAGATGCTTCCTGTATGGTTAAGTTCTGCAGCTCGTATTATCTTTTCCAGCATCAAATTGAAGAAGTCGCACGAAAGAGAGTCACCTTGTCTGAAACCTCGTTTGGTCTCGAACGGCTCGGAGAGGTCCTTCCCAATTCTGACGGAGCTGGTGGTGTTAGTCAACGTCATTTGGCATAGCCGTATAAGTTTAGCAGGGAAACCAAATTCAGACATTGCGGCATACAGCAACTCATGCCCACGTCAACTACCATCTCCTAAAACACTACTGTAAAAATTTGAGCAATGTGCGCAATTTAGTTTGTGTTTGAGAGCTTTGTATAAACCTCGCATGTTTTAACAAAAATGGAGATGTGAATTTCGTGTGCTGATTAAGCATTATTTTTTTGTAATAAAATTATGAAGGAAACCAAGGAAAGACTTGATAGATTCTATGGAGACTCTACTCCACCATTTTCAGTGGTTTACTGAATTCCGTTGTGGTCGTACTAGCACAAGTGTTGCCGAACGTTAAGGTCACACAAAATAAGTAGTCACGTCAGAAATCGTGGATAAAATCCATGGAATGATATTGAACGATCGCAGAATGAAAGTGCTTGAAATAGCTGAGACCACAGGCAACTCAACTGAGCGATTACATGAATATTTAGAATGAAAACGCTGTACGCGCGATGGCTGCCACCATTGATTACACTCGATAATAAGTGTAATAGTGTGACAACTTCCAAGGGGTGTTTGACGCGATTCGAACGAATTTCTATGCACTTTTGTTACCGCAAATGAAACTGGGATCCATCACATTACACCAGAAACCAAGGAACAATCAAAACAGTAGGTTTCTCCGCGTGTACGTGCTCCAAAGAAGGCCAAGGTGGGTCGGTCGGCTATTAAAGTTATGGCCACAGTTTTTTGGGATGTACGAGGTATCGTCATATCGGGTAACTTGAAAAAGGTAAAACAATTATCGGCGAATACTACTCAAAGCTTTTGGGTAGATTCGAACTTGATTTAAAGCAAAAACGACCTTATATGGCATTTTGTTTCATCATGGCAATGCAGGACCGCAAACGTGTGTAGTTACCATGGCAAAAGTTCATAAATTGGGTTACGAATTGCTACCCCACCCACCATATTCTCCAGATTTAGCCCTTTCCGATTATTTCCTGTGTCCAAACCTGAAGAAATGGCTGGATGGTAAAAGATTTGGGTCAAATGACGAGGTCATCACAGAAAAAAATGCCTTTGAGAGCATTGAAAAATTCTATTTTCGGACGGAATAAAAAATTAAAAAAAGCTGGACTAAGTGTATCAGTTGTAGTTATTCCTTATTCAAAAAGTCGCAGACTTATCAAACAACCCTCGTACATACATAGGTATATATTTGTTGACACATCACGCACCCACTACTTAAAGCAAGCTAAAGAATTGCTGACATGCGTTCAATTAATTTGTCTGCAAGCAACTCATGCAAACAAACAGATGGACAGACGGACCGGCTAGGCGGCGACTGTAGAAGGCAATTTGGCTTGGTGTGGCTTGGCATGGCTTCCTTCTTCACAGCAAATCGCTTAAAAGGCACGTGACAAAATGAGGATGTTTAGTTGTATGTATGTACCAACATGATCATGACCATGTAATTAATACAGTTGCAGATATTAAATTAAAAACTTTAACAATTATAACCAATTTCTAGTGCTTCGAAACACAGTAGATACATTAATTACGATTTGAGGTGTTTACTTTGAGGCATATCGGTGGATGAGCACATAATCTGAGATTTGGTTAGTATTTTTATTTTTTTAATAAATAAATGAATAAAACTTCGCCCGGTTTTCAATAATTTCTAGTGCAGGAAAAATATAAAATGCGGGCATGTAAAAAAAATTAAAATAATTTCAAGTTTGTTTCCATTTCATTATCCGCAGTTGTAGGCGCGCACCAACAGTGGATGCGAGTAAGTGGGAACTGAACGTGCTTATCAGAAAGTTATACGTCGCCAATCGGGAGTACAAGTTGTTCGATTGTTTTAGCTTACATTTTTTTTCGCAAATTTTTTTATTGCTGTTGTTTTGCTCGGACTGGGGTTTGAACCCGAGACCTCTGGCATAGCAGGCGAGCACTCTACCCACTGCACCACAGCGGCACAATACTTATTTTTATTACCTGTGACTAAGGAGACAGATCAGTATAGATGCGCAATAAGTGACACATCAATCGATGTATATGTATGTATGTACATTAGGGTGGGGGCGATTTACTAACCTATATCGCGCGATCGAAATTTGGATTCCTCTCATTTTTCTGAGTAGAAAACTCCTCCACGACATTTGTCTAAAATTAATTTTGATGGTCCGGAATTTGGTTTTTATGAATCAAGACGAATTTTTGAAAATAAAAATTTGGCAAAAATCGACAAAAAAAATATCCAGGCCAATATGCACATCGATTTGAACCAGAATTTTATGCTGAATCCAGATATGAAATCGGATGATCCGTTTTCGAGATATAGCGTGATTTCCGGTTAAGGAGGCTGAATGCCCAAAATCGCATATTTTCGAGATTATCTCTTGTTGTGTACAATACATCTTAATTTTTTTTTGCAAACTTTTTACAGATAAGTCAATACAATATATGAACAGTACTTTAAAATATTAATTTATCTTCCGGTATAGGAAAACTAGAATGCACTCTTTTTTCCTTGGCCCAAAAGCGGGGTATGGGTTCTCTATGTTATAGTCATCCGATACCTATGATTTTCGCCGACAGCGCTTTGTGTACAATAAATGCTCTAAATACAAAATTTCAGAATTTTAGCTGCAAAAATTGAGGAGTTATAACCCAAAACGTAGACGTATGCTGTTTGGGACTTGTTTTTTTACTTTACTCAACTCTAAAAAAACTGTGCATATTGGCCTGGATATTTTTTTGTCGATTTTGGCCCAATTTTTATTTTCAAAAATTCGTCTTGGTTAATAAAAACCAAATTCCGGAACATCAAAATTAGTTTTAAAAAAATGTCGTAGAGGCGTTTTCTACTCAGAAAGATGAGAGGAATCCGAATTTCGATTGCGCGGTATCGATTAACTTCCCTCCATACAAATCTCCCCACCCTAATGTACATATGTTCATATACATATGTATGTATGTACATATATTTTTCCATGAAAAACAGCCGGCACAAATAATGCAGTTTCACGATAAGGTAATGCTAATTAAATGCACTCGTAGCACATCACAAAAAAACTCACCACACTTGTTATTATCTGTTTTTTTTTTTTTAAACACGAGCTGGCTTATCGCGCTGTTTCTTTTCGAATTTTTGCATACATACGAATGCACATTTACACTTATGCTTTTTTTTTAAATACAACATCTGCCTGAGTCTACTATTTAATATTGTTTAAGTAGGAAACTGAAACTAGAGAAATCGTGTATTTTAATTAAAAAAAAAACCAATTGATGATCGTTCGAAAATTAGGCCTTATCCTATTTTTTAATCCATGCAAATGTTTAAATATGTAGGTACCTAGGTATACAATTTTCTTTTTGAAAACAGCTGAAACTCATAAAAAGTGTCAGTTGGAAATCTCAACAGAAGCGTGGCTTAGAACTTCAGTGCGACTTGTTTCTTCCCACTACTGTTTTTTTTTGTTTTTTTTTTTTAGTTATGTATACACGAAAAACGGGTCCCTTGTTTTATGAAGCGTGGCGTTTTATTAGTTCAATAAACAAGCAAATGTTTTCGAGGAGAGGGAGATTAAACACAAAAGCGCATTTGGTTTTCACATGACTTAAATCTAAAAGTCAATGTTTGATTGTTTACTTTGCTTACTTTTTTTTTCAAGCATTTTTTTGTGTCTAGTAAATACATAAGTTTGTGTGTACAACTGTTTTTAATTGAACGCTTTAAGAGTAGCACAATCACTTTACACAAAAAAAAAAGTCATTTAATAGCGTTTTCGATTCTGAAAGAAAATGTTGCATTATTGTATGGCAACATTATCAACATGTGCCCTGTGCCCTATGAAAATGTTGCATTTTTCATGTGATGCATGAAACAAAAATAATACAACCCCTTCAGTTGTGTTAACATTTTTGGCAATAGAACAATCAACCCTGAAAATGTGTGTAATCTATGTGGAATAGAACAAAAAAATCTGACAGCCCGATAAAATATAGAATAAGTGTGACATCTTTGCCAGAATCGAAAACGCCATAAGTTAGGTGGTGGTTTAAAAAAAAAACAAAGACAGTTATTACGAGATTCGAACACGAGACTTCGGATGCTATGTACGTACCCTAATACGGTTATTCTTTTCCAACATCGTCTATGACCATGAAACCTATAAATCTACATGAACATGATATACACAGGGTGTGCAAGAGCTCGCATACATGCATACATACATTATAGTTAATTTCTGCACACCACTAGGAAAAAAAAACTCGTTTACTAACCGCTGCACTAGTCCATGCATAGTCGATAGCTAGACATAAATGTATACATACATACATGTATGTACATATGTATATATTTGCTGGTACATATTATGTACATATGTATGTAGCTTCAATTTTATTCAGCTTTTCAAAAGCATAGGTATAATGGTTGTTCTTCTTTTAATCTTTATTACCTGCCCAAACTTGTCCAATATCTCGGCAAAACCATCCGGATTACAACTTGGTAACAAATGTAGCTCCGTGCTATTCAACAATTGTTGCACTTCCGGCACACGCTCATAATTCGCTGTCAAATATTGTGCTAGAAAAAGCACAATTTGACGTCCCAGCACTTCATCGCCGTGCATATTCGCCGACAACTTAACCAGCGGGCGCAGCAGCGATGGATCGCCCTTTGTGTTGTTGTTGTCGTTGAGCTGGTTATTGCGTGCGGTCAGCGCAAGCGCATACATTTCGCGACCTTTCACAGTTTTACCAATCGAATATTTTGTGGCTAAATGAGGATACACCTCTTGCAATTTAGCAAATAGTGCGCTAATTTCAATATTTGTTAGATAATGTGGTGGAGCATGATGATTTAAAAATGATTCATCTTCTGAATTTTCCGAAGGGGAAGTAGCAGCGTTGCTGTTGCCGTTGGTGTTGACTGTGACAGCGCTGTCAACTTTGTGAAAACTATTGCTGGCGCAGAAGATGAGAACAACACACAGCAGCATGGCGTAAGAGCCGTGCGCATGCGCATATTGCAGCAAATACATTTTGCTCACAAAATTATTTTTTTTAAAAAGAAAAGAATTGGTATTCTTTTTTGCCCGCACTGGACTCCTTGATTTAAAGCACTCGGTCGTTTAACGTCGAGTTTAACCCTCTCCTTCCCAAATTAAGAAGCAGATGTAGAAAAAAATCAAACAATGGTTTTTTCTAGTATAAATAGCATTTAAAATGATCCTGCATTAAATTTTTTTTGATATCTGTATTTCAGTGGGTGGTAGGGTTTGGTAGCCATATGGCTACATTGGGAATTAATGCATACAAATTTAAACATATTTGGTTGTATGAAGTTTATCAATTATTTATACTTTTTTGCATCACTTGCTATGAAACAAATAAAAAAAAATATTTTTTGATGTTAAATACAAAGCAATATTAAATTTTGTACATTTATGTCTAGAAAACGAAGTCCTGCTGTTGCAATATTTGCGTTTTCCTTTTTCGAAATAGATCGGTAATGGCCAATGGTCAGCACCATCATACTGCATGTCTGAGATCTGTCTTTTAGTACCGAATTTCCTTTGTTTTTGTGTTTTTGGAACTGGACTGTTGCTGTTTATCTCATCTCATCATCGGTCTTGCCCTATTTCTGCCATTTTTAATAAAAGCAGTATTTATCATCCCATCAGCAATTTCTGCTTTGAACTCTAGAAACGTTTTTTTGTCGGCATTTTCTTTTGTATGCAATGCCTCTTATACAATAACCAGGAATTGACAACACAAACGTCTTATTCTTAATTGACGCGTAACCGTCTAAAAGATTCGGCCGAGTCCAAAAAGAGCGCGCAAGTCGTTTCTGCTTAGTGCTGCCTGGCACCAATTGGATCTACCAAGGGAGGACGAGTTAGTCTTCACCTGATATTCCCAACGCAGTGCAGGTCTACCTTTTCTTCTGCCTTTAGCTAACATCTGGGACGTGATAAAATATGCGTAAGTAGTATTTTTGTTTCCAATTTTGACCTATAAAGCCTAACCATCATATTGCTTAGGTTCACCCCACTCATAACTCGTTGCTAGAGTTCAAAGCGAAAATTGCAGATAGGATGATAAATGCTGGTTTTATTAACGACAAAAAAATAGGAAGGCCATCTGATCAAAACAGCAACCGTCCAATTCCAAAAACGGAGACGAAATCATGTACTAAAAGAACGATTTCAGACATATAGTATGATGGGGCTGGCCATTGGCCATTACCAATCTAGAAAAAGAAAATATACAAACCACAGGACTTTTTTTTTTCTAGAATTAAATATAAATAATGTAATGTTGCTTTGTGTTTACCATAAAAAAATAATGTAGTTGTTCTACGCAGGCTTCAGGTCAAGTTGAAACAATGTTTAACAATTTTAATTTTCCCAATATATTTCGGTCACCCACGGTGATAAATCTCAAGGGATTCCTTTAACACGGCACTTTCCTTTGACATGTAGTTTAAAAAAAATTAATTTTTATTTGTTTCAGAGCAAGTGATGCAAAAAAGTATAAATGCATGATGAACTTCATACTACCAAATATGTTTAAATGGTAAATTTTTGTATGCATTAAATCCCAATGTAGCCATATGGCTACCAATCAATTTTAGCAAATATATTCACTCTTACTTACACTTTTCACCTACTTAATGCTAAAATGTATTTTTCAAGCATTAACTTACACGAAAATATTTTTTTTGTACAAATAAATAAATTAATTGTATATATTTTATTGATAAGAGACTTATAATCCAGCCGAATGCAAAGGGCACGTGGGTTGCTAAATAAATGTCAAAATTTTCAATGTTTGCCAATGTATAATTAGAAATATTGAGGGCTAAATCATTTAAGCAATGTTGGCTTTAAGCATTGTTTTTTTTAAATGGAAAAAAATTCCGTAGCAAGACGTTTAAATATAGATTTTTAATTTGGTAGCCATATGGCTACCATGGGAAGGAAAGGGTTAACACAAATTTTTTTTAAATATATTTCTCACTTTATTTCACTTTTAACACACTGAAAAACTATAAATTAATAAAAGTTTTTAAAAAAATAAATAAATATTTTACTTTTTAGCACGCACACGCTACTTTGTTTTTTTTTTTTAAATCACACACTTATTGTTGCTGACGTTGAATTATTTCTCTGTCACGAAGCCGATTTCTTTTCGTTTGTTTGCGTTGCGCGCAGTCGTAAATCCTGACAAAAGATTTCACTTGTACGTATAATTTCACCCCAAGATTTTCCACATTTCACGTTACACAAAAATAGATAAATCTTAACTTATCTATAATTAAATATTTTTGTAAATCAATTAGGTAAATATTTTATTTTTTTTTTTACATTTTACACGTTTGTACAATTTTTAAAACCAGTTTTTACACGCAAGAAAACACACACAACTGACAGACCAAAAAGTCACATATAACCAAAGCGAGTTAATAACACAAACTGAAAAAGTTGAATGGGAAATGTCAGAAAAAGTCGCAGCAGCAGCTCTAGCAGCAGCAGACGCGTATGCAGCAGCGCTAGACAAAAACAAACAAAAGCTTAATAGTCCAACTCTAATGTACCGTATGCGAATGCGTGTGCGTATGCGCATCTAAACGTTTTCTTGCGTGCGGCCCTGGCTGCTCCAGTGTATGCGTATGGTTGCGTCTGTCAATTACACTACATACATACATATATACAATTTCCGCCGTTGTTATTTTTGAAAATATGTACATATTTTACCAATTCGCGAAAGATTCAATGAAATGTATAATGAATGAGGATTTAGAATTGATATTAATTATGATAGGAAGTGTTATTACCGTATATACGGAATACGTTAAAATTATTAAAAAAAAAACGTACCATTCGGGAACGTGACGAGTTTAATGACTGAGCTTCTCTCCCTATTCAAGAAGTGCTCCTTTTGTTTTTCCTAATTGGGTGGACCTACAGTTTTATGCCGGCTGCGAACGGCGAATGCATT
The DNA here is from genome assembly GCA_960531455.1 of Urophora cardui. Lineage (NCBI taxonomy): Eukaryota > Metazoa > Arthropoda > Insecta > Diptera > Tephritidae > Urophora > Urophora cardui. The sequence goes on along the minus strand of OY482671.1, from coordinate 1,818,462 downwards.
TTTTGTGAGAAGCTTTTTCATAGCAGAAATACACTCGGAGGGTATGCCGCCCACTGCCGAAATTTGACCGCTATTTCTAAAAACCCAATAATTGGGTTTTAATTAATTAGAAAAAATTTTTTTTGGAGTTTGTCTGGACTGGGGTTAGAACCCGAGGCCTCTGGTATAGCAGACGAGCACTCTACCCATTGCACCACAGCGGCCATATTGCCAAATTGCTATCCGTTGATTTTTATGTATTGTAAGAATTACAGTTTCTTTGCCTTAAAATATAAGACTGAAAATTTTGGTTAATACAAATATGTATATGCACAACCTCTGAAATCTGGTGTTCTGTTATACCAAGGCGAAAACTCCCTATTCAAAAGAATACTCACTTCACTTAATTATTTTTTTACAGTTAAACTTATTTAAGTTTCAATTATGTATTTACACACGGGTAACTACATATGTATATGTAATTTAAATTCATGTACTAAATATGTACATGGGTATTCAGATAGTAATTAACATATAATTAATATTAACCATCTCTAAATATATTTAAACCCCCTTTTAATTAACATTTCTGCTGGCAAACACATTTTCACTACTTCACTTTAAATCAATTTAACGAAGTTTTTACCAAAAAATATGTATACCGATGTAGCAACCAACCTAATATTGGCTGCAACACGCATAGAAAACGCATAGAAGTAGAAAATTTTCAACTTAGCTGCGTTCGAATGCGTGTTCGAAATAATCTTCGAATTTTCTATGCGTGTGGTGCATTTACATCCGTGCCACTGGAGTTTGCCTCATTTAAACACAGGTATGCAACACGGCTGTCAGTGACACGCACACGCATACGCATCTGCATACGGTTCATTAGAGTTGCACTATAAGCAGTGACAGCCAGAATTACCGTTTAGGCATATAGTGGCTAGATTTAGCTACCGCCTTCTTTTTTTAGCCACCAACATTTCGGTTTTGCCACTAGCTTTTTTTTAACCACCGCACGTATTTAAGCAGTTTCGTATGTTTCTTTCGCCTTTTCTCTGATCGCTTATACTTATGGTGACGCCAAATTTATAACGAAAAAAACAAAATATTTTTTATTTTGATCAGCAAAGGGCTGCCGCTGTTCTGATCTAACTGACTTTGTATATAATACGCTACTTTTTACCGAAACAAAATGAATCATGCAATGTTGAATGCAATTTTAGCTATAATACATGACTTAAAGAATAAAAAAAAGTACTTTTTGGTTGCTTGTTTTTCCGACAGGGTAGGAATATGATGTATTGTGGAACGATCTTCCGTCATCCCTTGTCAAGTTTGGTTTGGAGACAAACCGGTTTTCCTCGCGAGAACGAAAAAAGACACTGAAGATGGCGGATATTAGCCGAAACCGGTTTGTCTCCAAACCAAACTTGACAAGGGATGACGGAAGATCGTTCCGCAAATAAAAAAAAAGTGTTGTAATGAATCTGAAATAACAGAAGCTCTCTTTAACTTGAGTTTTGCAATGTGAACTAACACAAAAAAGGGACATTTTAGCATCGTGCAATAACCTGAGCCCTCACTCTGTAGTTCTATTCGAAAGCGAAATACGATTCGAAAGCATATTCGTACACTATAAAATATATCGCACCCTAAATCATAAAGTGGCACAACTCAATATTCCAAAATTTTCAGGAGAGCCAAAAAACTTTTTTTTCATTACAAGCAATCGTATGGCAAAGAGCCAGGTATAATGGTTATTTTTCGGTGAAAAGAGACAGTTATTCAAAAGTTTTTTCTGGCAATCGCTAGAGATATGTTCCGTATACTCGTTTATCAAAAAAAAACTCGATTTCGAAAAATTTTGAGTTGTGCCACTTTTTGATACGTAAATTGTATGGTGAGCTGTCAAATAAATTGCTTAACCGGACAAAAATCTGTGGTTAAGTGCTTAACCGGAGCTTGAGTAAACGGCCCTTAGGGTGCGATATTTTCTTTCGAATCGACTACAGAGTGAGGGCCCTGATCAGGGATTCCACTAAGAAATTTTTTTTCCTACCAAAAACCTACCAAAATGGCTTCAGGCCTACCAATTTTTTTTTTTAAATGCGAGATTTAATCATATTCAACAAATTCATCTAGGGGAAACTGTTCCAGTAACCGACCACCCCGCAGTAACCGGACACTTGTTTTTTTACCGCTTAAAATAAAAAAAAAATGTATTATTTTTTTAATTTACTTTTATGAACGCTCTGCTTATACAACAAATGCATGTTGCGCTTCAAACTCAGTTTCTGAAAAAAATCATATTCGGACAGGTTGGAGGAAATCAGGATTTACATTTTGTGGAATAACATTTGAGAAATAATGAGGGCAAGCAACTGATCCTTAAGGAAACGTTAGAAGATTTATCGAAGGAAATAGCGGACATTGTTCCACTTGGTACAGCAAACACATTTACTACCTACGCAGGTCTGATGACCTGTTGTGATACCACGTGGAGCTCTTCATTACGAGTACACACCATGTATACGAACCACCTGGTTTGCTTCATATAGCGTAAAATATCAGATGCCTTTTTGTTTTCAATATCCTCCAGCTGTGTCTGTGGAGGCAAGCGTACCTGGAGTTGGACAGCGCGGGACAAGTGTATAGGTAGTGTCCTACGCATTATACCTCCTCATCCCTGCAGATGCGACAGAAATCGTTTGTAAGGAGAACCATGCGCGTTCCATGGATGCCCATGAGGCAGTGGTCTGTTGTTATGCCAGCTAGAGGGCCAATGTTGGGACAGCTGAGAAGAGATATGTATGTATATTCGGACAAAGTCAATGAGTATCTGGAAAGTATAGAAGAGTGATAACAAAATCTCTAAGAAAACGTTTCTATTTAGCAAAGATTTGTGACAAAGCTCTACTGAAAAGACACGTTTTCTTAACAGTGTTGTGGCAAAGTGACCAAATGTACCAAATCAATGATGTTATACCATGTCTCCACATAACGTGTCAAACTGAATCACGATTAGCCACGTGGAGACGGGTTATTGAGCGAGATGTTTTGCCTCATGTTTCTCTGGTGAATCAAGTTATGTGGAGACGGGCTTTTAGTTAAACGAAGGCAAAAACCTACCAAAATTCAAATCGCCCTACCAACCTACCAAAAGGCATAAAACCTACCAGTTTTGGTAGGAAAAGCCCAAAAGTGGGATCCCTGGCCCTGATCCATTTTATCCGTTTTTAGCTTGTATCCGTTGTGCTGCTCTTTCGGTTCTTTGTTTTCATTTCATCTTTCGTTATCTTCCTTTGTCAAATTGTCAAATGTCAAAAACGGAGGAAAATTTTCGTCATTGTGGAAAATTTATCTACGCGGAAGAAAGAAAAAAAGCAACATACACACAGAATTGCGTCAATTACGATTATAAAATAAAATTTAAAGCCCCACAATAAAAAATATTGTGGCCATTTAAAAAAGCTAAATCGAGTTAAAAGTGAAGCTATTTTAAATGTTTGTTGAGGGCAATTTTTTTGTTCAATCAAACGTTGCAGCAGCAGCAGCGATAATAACCAGCAGCAGAGAATAAAAACAGAAAAATAAATAAATAGGAGCGACAAGGAAGTGCGCAGCAGCTAAACGGAGAAAGGAAAACAATTCACAGGAAGGCCATTTCGTTTTTATTAAATAACAGCAGTGCATAGTATTATTTTCATTGGACGCCTTTAGTTTCTTGTGTGTCCGACAGTAGCAATTACTATGCCACAGTCACGTGCCGCCGCCGCAGAAGCGGTCACAGGCAGCGGCCCACAACCGCTCGTGAAAATTGGCCACTATTTACTTGGTGCAACGCTGGGCACGGGTACCTTTGGCAAAGTAAAAATTGGCGAACATCAGATGACGCATCATAAGGTGGCGGTGAAGATACTAAATAGACAAAAAATCAAGAGTCTCGATGTTGTGGGTAAAATACGCAGAGAAATACAAAATTTGAAGCTTTTCCGACATCCGCACATCATTAAACTGTATCAGGTACGTACACTATTTGATTATTTCCTTTATGAGTTAACACCTGCTTTGCAACCATTTTCTTTCAGGTTATTTCCACACCCACTGACATCTTTATGATCATGGAATATGTTAGTGGCGGTGAGCTATTCGATTACATTGTTAAACATGGCAAATTGCAAGAGCATGAGGCACGTCGCTTCTTCCAGCAAATCATATCTGGTGTGGACTATTGCCATCGTCATATGGTGGTGCATCGCGATTTGAAGCCCGAGAATCTATTGCTCGATCATAATTTGCATGTGAAAATCGCCGATTTTGGTTTGTCCAATATGATGTTGGATGGCGAATTTCTGCGCACCTCTTGCGGCTCGCCCAACTATGCTGCCCCCGAAGTGATCTCTGGCAAGCTGTATGCCGGGCCCGAAGTCGATATTTGGTCATGCGGTGTTATACTCTATGCTCTACTATGCGGCACACTGCCATTCGATGACGAACATGTGCCTACACTCTTTCGCAAAATCAAATCGGGTATTTTTCCCATACCCGACTATTTGAATAAGCAAGTGGTGAATTTGGTATGCCAAATGTTGCAGGTGGATCCATTGAAACGTGCCACTATGGACGAGATCAAGAAACATGAATGGTTCCAAAAAGATTTGCCCTCATACCTGTTCCCCTCTTCGATTGAGCAAGATTCAAATGTTATCGATACGGTGGCAGTGGCTGAAGTTTGCGCCAAGTTTGGCGTTAAAGAGACCGAAGTGCATAATGCATTGTTGAGTGGTGATCCACATGATCAATTGGCCATAGCCTATCATTTGATTATCGATAACAAACGTTTTGCGGATGAGGCTGCCAAAACAGAGATTACCAATTTCTTTGTGGCCGGTTCGCCACCGCCGGTCGCCCATTCGCCCGGCGAACGTAATGAATCTGTTGGTCCAACTGCTGTAAACGCTGCCGGCGGCGGTTCCAACTCGGGCACTTCAACGCCCGGCGGCAACAGCGGCGCCATGCGTCCACATCCCGAGCGCATTGCACCGATGCGCGAACGCCAGCTGGCCATGTCGGTGCAGGCATCGGGCGGTGGTGCATTCCCCGAGAAAGCAGCACGTGGTACGCCCTTCAAGCGCGCCAAATGGCATTTGGGCATACGTTCGCAGAGTAAGCCCAATGACATTATGCAGGAAGTGTATCGCGCCATGAAGGCATTGGACTACGAATGGAAAATAATAAATCCCTATCATGTGCGTGTACGTCGTCAGAATGTTAAGACTGGCAAATATTCGAAAATGTCATTGCAATTGTATCAAGTGGACTCGAAAAGTTACTTGCTCGATTTCAAATCGCTCACGAACGATGAAGTGGAACAGGGCGATGATGTTATATTGGAAAGTTTGACGCCACCACCGCTGAGTGTACAGGGTGCCATGCCACAACAGCCGACTGGGCATCATACAATGGAGTTTTTCGAAATGTGCGCCGCTTTGATTATACAATTGGCACGTTAGAGCGTTTAGAAAAAAAAGGCAGGGAATGTAGATATGGTAGAAATTTTAAAATATATTATACACAATTGTACTTCACAGTGGCAAGCAAGTAGTGGGGTGTAGGTACCACTTTAGTAGTTTAATTGGGTATTTTTTTTTTTTATTTGTTTAACTATAAAACATATACATACATATTCGATATTTTGTTATCTCCAAGTTTTCTTAGAAAGGCGCTCTGCAAAAGAGCTAAATTTCTTTTTTTTTGTTTGTGGGCTTTTAATCTATTTGTTTATAGCACTAACTGCAATAATTGCCGAATAATTTGTAATAAAAATAAATAACAACAACAATGTGCATATTTTGCTTTTCTTCGAATATAATTCACAAAAAAATAACGGATATTTTATACAGATAGTTAAAAAAATTTAGGTTTACCGTCAAATATTGCATACAATTCTTACTTAAAGCAAATATAATCAAACTAATTATGTATCAATAACGGGAATGAATGTAATACAAAAATCAATAAACATTAAATGTTGTAAATAAAGTTTAACACACAAAATCAAAAATAACTGTTATTTAACTACGTTAAAATACATACATACAAATATCCATGTGATCGTGGTGAGTATAAGAAAGCCAGAAGATTTAAGATCTAAGCAACCAACCAGTTAATTCATTCCTTATCTTTCTTATTAGCCGCAGCGGCCGCCTCTTCCTCCATTTGTTCCTTCTTACGCTTCAACTTGTTTATCAGAGTCTCTATACTATTCGCATCCACTAAACCAATAAATTTATCTACAACAACACCATTGCGAAAGGCAAGCACAGCAGGCACAGCCTTCACCTCGAATGTCTCCACCAAATCAGCATTTGTATCAACATCTATTGTAGCCAAATCGATATCTTCCGCATCATTGAGCAATTCATTCATTTTGGGTGTTAGAATTTTGCAGGGATCACACCATTCAGCATGGAAATTGACAATAACGGGATTCTCGCTGTTTATTACCTGCAGGGATTCCATTATGTATTTTAAGATTAATATATGTATATATGTATATGTATATATCCCAAAGTATAATATACTCTTAATTTTCTTGTTTTCACTCACCTTTTGATCAAACTCATAATGATCTTTAACATCCACTTTCTTTTGACACGCGTGCGTTTGTGATATGAATTTCTGCATTGTTGGTGCAATACCGCCAGGCATCAGTCGCTGTTGATGGCAATTGCTTTGTACGCCACACACCATTCCAGCAATTAAGCGTGGTGTTTTTGAGGCTTGGGTGACGATATTTAGCATCTTTGGCTTGTTGACAGTAACTGCATGGAAGTAAATAAAGAAGTAAGATGTTCAAAAAACCTGTTGCTACCCAAAATGAGTCCACAATAATTAAATAGACCTACCACCACCTCGAACTCTTGGCACATGAAAAATTTTTGTTATCTCCACCAACGTTTTTATTTTTATTGGCTACCCGTTTTAAGAGTTCATTCGCTGCTCAGCTGTTAGCTGACGTTGTTTTTTTTTTTCATTAGCACACAAAAACGCTGGTTTTTGTTTTATTTTTAATTAATCTTAGCTTTTGGTTTTTGTTTTATATAATTTGTAGCTAATTTTTCTTTTTTTTTTGCGTAAATTTTAATGAGTCAACAAAAAAAAGTTGTAGAAAACAAAAACAAACACTTCAGTTTAGACCATTGTCAACATATACAAGTCAGACAGCTCATCGAAAATCGATAAAAAAAAAAGTTGATATGTCATCGGCAAATGTCAAAATCGGGGACAGATTGGTATGGCGGCCGGATGTGGTTGTTGTAAGAAAAGGCACCATAAGGACATGGTTGTAGCAATCAAGACAGAAACGCAATTCCGGAATTGAAAAAACCGATTCATCCCATTAAACATTGAAAAAGAAATTATCAAACGTTTGAGAAAATATTGTTTCTAAAGTTGAGAATCAGCATATATATCATTTGAAAATAAACATATTTTCAAATGTTCATCAAACATTGTTTATCAATTTTAGAATAACTTACAACACATTTGAAAAAAAACTTGTTTCGCATTTTGTACCATTTCACGAATTTCAACATGTCAAGGCTTGAAGGAACGAAGAAATTGTGTGTGTTTGCCAATTTCAGTCAGCGTTAGTTGTTTTACTCGAGCGGTCTTTTAACGGCTGAAATGATGATGGTTGAAAATGATTGTGTGTAATAATGATTCTGTATATCTTACTCTTATTTTATTTGTTTGTGGCTTTTTGTGAAGTTACACCAAATTTAATAGAAACATAGTTTGTTTCTCATATGGGTGCATGCATATTAAGAAAGATATTAACATACTCATGTAACTGTACAAAAGGCACCGGAAAAATTCACCCGCACGGGTAAATGAAAAGCATCACATCAGTGTACAAATATGTAAAACATATGTACATATGTACATATATTTATTCCATTCCATTTCTGCGCTCACAACACAAACTCTCACTATCGCTCAAATTTTCTGCACTCTAGGGTACATATATGTAATACATACAAACATCTATTTGTTGCATTCCATTTCGTACCACCTTTGAAATAGGTTTGAGAAAATGAAATGAAGCAAATTGAGAATCAGCCCAAAATCCCATACTAAAAATGAGCCTTTTTGTTTGAGAACGCTATCAGGAGAAATTTGAAGTGCATTTGATAACAAACGTTTGATATTTGACAATAGGGTTACTTCTCAAATGAACCTCAAATTGAAAATGAAGAAAAATGTTTATTGGGATAATTCCGAAAAGAAATTAAGGCTGAGTTCCTAAAACGCAATTCCTGGAGAGATCGTAAACGCCAGCTATACCACGAATAACATGTGCAAGAATGTAAAATTGACACACATCTCAGAGTCAAGTCACTGTTCACCATACACTATGGTTTTGACCCACGGTATATATATTGAGACGGTAATGCCAGTAGGCGGAAATGTCAAATATGTACTGCTTACTTCACAGGACCAATAAAGCCGCGAACAACCAAACAAACAGATGTGCCAATTGCAAAAGGAAATGACGTATGAGGACCTGATACTTTTTTCTAAAACCGAAAGAAATATGGCGGCCAGCGAACTGACATGACCTTTTAATTTGATCATGGTTTTGACCATGAAGCAACTAGTAAAGGAGTATGCATGCGAGATGAGCTGAATTCTTCTTCAATGTTCAGCATGACCATGATTCAAATAATTTTTTATTATTTATTTGAATCATGCAGCCTGCAGGCAAAGGCCCAGTTTACGCTCAGATGAAAATCAACGTGGTCAAATATCTCCTATTGCTTTTCCATTAAAGCGAAAAATGAGAGAGTGGGAGAGCACACAATTTTGAACGAGATTCGGCGCTGACACCGAATCAAAGTGCAGCCAATCTCTCACAGAGAGTAAAAATCGTAGATTGAGAGAAAAAGTGTATTTGACCGCGTTGATTTTGATCTTAGCGTAAACTGGGGCAAACTAATTTAAAATGGTCGACGCAATAAGGAAAGGCTATTTTGTTTTTGTAATCATAAGCTGTCAAATTATCGTCTTTTGGTTTAATTTTGCACTCTTGTGGCTGTTATTCGCAGAAATAGCTTGTGTATTCGTTTGTATGTTCGCTGGAGTTTTTTGTGTTTTTGGCATTCTTATGTACAGCCGTCGAACGGTAATCGCGTATTCTCTTTCAGCTGCTACGACCATATAGATTATTTGGTAATGGTGACGACCTGTCAAATTGTTTTACATCAAGGCCCGGCAAATCGACTCACGTGAGTTAATGAGTATAACACACATAGGCTTATTTAACGCACGCACGCAAATTTTTCATATGCGTTGAACCGAAATTGACTTGCGTGCGTGTTCAGATAAAGAAATAGAAAAATACAGAAAATCAGAGAAAATCTTGTTATTTTGTCGAATATGTACCTAACAGACGCGATATCAAAAGCAAGTGTCAATTTTTTTGCAAACAATCACCCACAATGCTTAATTTCAACTGTCACGCAAAACAAAAATTGGGCGTCGAATTTGCTTTTTACGCACGCCGTTCAATTTCGGTTACTCCCATACAAGTTGTATGGGCATGAGAAATTTTTGACAGTAAATTGACGGCGTGCGTTTGATTTAGGTTACACAGTTACGCTCTGTGATTCAGTCGTTGTTTAGACCATTCCCTGCAAGCGCCGTGATAATCATTTGACCAATCAATTGATGATCACATGTGATCCATCACTCTCCATCAAGAATTCCCATCACATTATTAAGGGCAATATGAAAAATGTGATGGAGTGAAGTGTATACGTGTGAGTTTGCATCTCGCTCCCACTTATGCGTAATCATATGATTTTCTATATATAGCTGAACTCTTTCCTCTCTCACTTTATACCCATCAATGTTGATGTAAATACCAGTCACATATGATCCATCAAGCGTGATATATTAATCCGTCAAATATGATCCATCACACTTGATATACGAATCTATCACAGCTGAGCCATCAAATTTTATGCCTGAACCTTTCAAAAATGAGCCACAAACAAATCTATCATAGTCTATATTTATTATATTCATTACACAGATATTATTAACATATGTATATGAAATAAAATTAGATTTTTAACACAAAAAATATACTTTTTACTGCTCGCGGTGATGGCTAAGCACGACAGTCTTGCATACGCCTCTCTCGAATCCTATGGAGTCGACTTCTTGGAAGACATCTGAAATTGAAGTGAAAAAATATATATTTATGTAAATGTACATAATAAAGCTGGTTTGACTTAAATATGTATGTACTTATCTTTATTCTTTAAAAACGATTATAAATTATTATTTTTTATTATCTTTATTGACTATTAAATTATATTTTTAGCACACGAAAGAACGCGTTGAACTAGCTTCCACGAATTTGATTTTTTTTTAAACGAATTATGAAAAAAGCAACCCTGTCCTCTCACAGATGATAAAAAAGTGTGTCATTGTATTAGTGTGAAACTTTTGCATGTGTTAGTTTCCATCACACGGGTTTTGCTGGGTTGTGTACGGAGTACAGTGAAATGACTCTGAGATGATGTCTGCCCATCAATTGCGATGGCACATCGACCATATATCGACTTTTTTAATCGATTTTCAATGAGCTAAGTCACTGTACGTTATACACTATGGTAGGGATGGGCAAATTGCAAAAACATATCGATATTTAAGAAAACATCGATTTATGCCGTGTAAAAACATCGATATTTCAATATATCGAAAGGGTCGACTTTCCATTAAGGAAGCACGCCTTGAGAAAAACCACTTTTTCGTGGGGTTTGAGGTGCTCTCACGGATCTCAAAACTGGATCCCAAACATGCCGGAGGGTTATAGTTTACTAGATATTTGTTGTTAAAGTTGGATGGGTGTATAGATATTCTACGAATGTTGAAGCATAAATATAAGAATCATTAAGCATTGCTTGAAGAAGAAAGTAATGAAATTTCAAGCACCCCGAACATTATGGTTATACCATTTCCTAAAAAAATGTCTGCTGCTAAATTCAAAGCGAATCAGAAATGTATGAAAAATATCGAATTTGGCACGAAATGTCAAAAAATTATCGATAATCGATGCCGGTAATTCAAAATATCGTCGATATTATCGACTGTACTATTTTAAAAATATCGATATATTGATATATCGATATATATCGCCCAACCCTACACTATGGTTTAGACAGCGAAGAAGCAACACAAGCACTGGCTGCGTTGCTTTGTTTGTTATGCGACAGTGTGCCATTGCGTATGTATGACCATGAATAATAAATCATTTTGTAGTGCAACCAAATTTTCAAGTTGCAAAATTGCAATGCTTTATTTTTCAATTCATATAATAAAATTTGCTTATTCTTAAAGGTTCTACTAAATCTTCAGTTATAACTTATAGCCCCGACACATAGCATACGTCAATCCGTCTACGTCGACGTATGTGACTGACAGCTCAGTAAAATGTCGGCATTTAAACGTACGTCGTCACACGTACGACGGATCCGTCGCCGCAACGTATCGAAGTTGCCCAAAAGTCAATAGGCCCGTCACATAGCATACGTCAATCCGTCTACGTCGACGTATGTGACTGACAGCTCAGTAAACTGTGGGCATTTAAATGCACATCGGTACAAGTACGACGGATCCGTCGACGCAACGTACCAAAGTTGCCCAACACTCAACTTTTGGCATACGTCAATCCGTCGCTATGTCAGCTGATTGCTTTTGATTGTTAACCTTTAGCTACTCTTGAATTTTACTTTTTTTGCAATTTGCTTTTCGAGTTTTTTCTCATTTGTAAAACATTCCTCCATAAAACCAAAATGGTCAATAATTATCAGGAGATGTGAAGTTAGAGCCTATACACACTTGCGACTCAATCGATTTGGTCGAATTGGACTGTTGTATTCACACTACTCCAACTATTTAGTCGAATCGGTGGCAGCTATTCACACTTGAGACTAAATAGTCGTGCGATTGACAATGACATAGTGTTGCCAATGTTCACATTTTACTCAGCAAATTTTACATTAGTGGTCTTCATATAAAGTGATGAAGTATTAAATTGTTAAAGTTTATCTGCATTCTTACATGAAAGCACCTTCTTGTCAGCTGTCAACTTGATTAATAAATAAAAAACAATAAAATAAACAAAAAGTGCATACATTATTTGGCTTTGTTTCTTATTAAACTAGCAACTAGCTGTCAAGTAAATGAAAAGAGAAAAACGGAAGGAATTACGCTCATAAAGGCGAAACGAACAGAAGTACAAGAAACGGAAAAATAGTAAAAATCAGCCATTAATAATTTTCATGAAATTTCATTTTCATTATTTCTATTTTAAAATGCGATTAATGACATTTGAAGAGAACAACAATATCAAGAAACATATGAAAACGGAAGTAAATATCCTTAGTTAGATAATTCTTGTCTATAACTACACCATTTCCAGATGGATTTTAGAAAGCGGCAACTGGATTTTAGAAAGGGGAAATTGAATCTTAGAAATGTCAATTGGATTTTAGAAAGGGGAAATTGGATTTTAGAAATGTCAATTGGATTTTAGAAAGGGGAAATGAGATTTTAGAAATGTCAATTGGATTTTAGAAAGGGGAAATTAGATTTTAGAATAGCCAAATGGATTTTAGAAAGGGAAAATTGGATTTTAGAAATGTCGATTTGATTTTAGAAAAGGGAAATTGGACTTTAGAAATAATAATTATTAATTTATACTTTCATACGCAATAAAGAATTTCTATTCGAAAAATTCTGTGTAAAATTTATTTTAAACGCACATTCTGAAATCCAATTCACGCTTTCAAAAATCCAATTTTGTTTTCTAAAATCCTTTTAACGCTTTCTAAAATCCAATTGACATTTCTAAAATCCAATTTCCCCTTTCTAAAATCCAATTGACATTTCTAAAATCCAATTTCCCCTTTCTAAAATCCAGTTAACGCTTTCTAAAATCCAATTTCCCCTTTCTAAAATCAAGTTAACGCTTTCTAAAATCCATCTGGAAATGGTGTAGTTAATAAGAAACGAACCTTTTGTTGTTAAACATTTTGAAAATATTAATTGAAATATTCAATCTCTACAATTTACCAAAAGTGAAATAAAAGTAGTGCTGTCAGCATGGCAACTCTTTCCACTACGAATATCACTGTTGTTGTTGTAGTCGTTCGACTAAATTGTCTCAAGTGTGAATACGTAGAAGGGCGCCTTGCTGATCAAGCAGTTGTACAACTGTTTCAGTTGGAATGAAATTGGGCTGCAAATCCAACTGTTTCAGTTGTACAACTAATTGAATGTAGTGTGAATGCTTCCATACATTCCCATGCAAATCAACATTCGACTAAATCGATTGAGTCGCAAGTGTGTATAGGCTCTTACTGAAAACTGAATTTCAAGAGGGCAACTTAAAAGAGAAATTACAAAATATTCTAAAGAGTTAAATTTTTGCCACCACCTCTGTCGTTAAAGGTTAATCAAACAGCTGATTAATGTATATCCGTCAACGTTTCCTATGTGCCGACCTCTCCGTCAAGTACGTGAGCTGTCAGTCACATACGTCGACGTAGACGGATTGACGTATGCTATGTGTCGGGGCTACAACTTTTGGTATACGTCAATCCGTCGCTATGTCAGCTGATTGCTTTTGATTGTTAACCTTTAGCTACTCTTGAATTTCACTTTTTTTGCAATTTGCTTTTCGAGTTTTTTCTCATTTGTATAACATTCCTCCATAAATCAAAATGGTCAAGAATTATCAGGAGATGTGAAGTTACTGAAAACTGAATTTCAAGAGGGCAACTTAAAAGAGAAATTACAAAATATTCTAAAGACTTAAATTTTTGCCACCACCTCTGTAGTTAAAGTTTAATCAAACAGCTGATTTGTGTATATCCGCCAACGTTTCCTATGTGGCGACCTCTCCGTCAAGCACGTGAGCTGTCAGTCACATACGTCGACGTAGACGGATTGACGTATGCTATGTGACGGGCCTATTACGCCCCATCCTTCCCAGCGAAAAGTATAATAGTCATTTGACCAGTCAAATGTCATGGAGCACTGACTAATTGAATCAGTCATCACTCCGGTCAATTTCTTATGGGCGTCGGTAGATTTTGTGACCGTTTTTTCTCATTCGTTCCTATCGGTGTGATTGTGCATACTGCTTCCACTCATAGGCTACGACCTTAACAAAATTAATAGTTGCACTCTTCGCACCCGGCAGGCCTGCTCTGAGTTTACTCGTCAAAATACTGTCATTTTCGAAGTAATTTATAGTCATTATGTAAATCATTTTACAGTCATAAAGCAAGTCAATTTACAATCATAATGGAAGTCAATTGACCAGGATTGGCTAATGTTTTACTATCAAAATGACTGTTATTTAACTAAATAATCCCTGTAAATTAACTCACCTTTCACTTGAGACCTCAGATTATTAAAACACATATATATGTACATATCAAATAATATCACCCTTAAAATTAATATTTTATTAATTGTAGTGTTTATATTTAATATAATTCAGTCTTTTTATTTAAAAGAAGTCTTAAAAGATAACAATTTGTTGTTTAATATTTAATTTTTGCGAACAAAAAATGAACGAATGGGAAGCTGAAGTGACGATTTGTACATTTGCACAAAAAATTAAAAACATAAATATTTCCGCATTTGGTTGTAGAGGCGATCTTCTGAGTTCTGGTGGCGGGTTTCCATAGCACACATCTTCTCCAAAATTATGTTTTTCTTCATTTTTATTTTATTTTATCACCACTTATTTTTATAAAAAGTTATTTCACCTTTTAACTTCTTCGAATCCAAATTAAAATAGCAATGGCGCGTTTTTGTATCCCTCATTGCATTCCTATACATACAATAAGCGCAAGGGAGATAGATATGCATTAACCTGAGAGATAACTGTCCGCGCTGCTCTTATTTTCATAGAAGTGTAAAAGGAACTACATTAGTGTTAGTGCGAACAGCAATGTTATCGATAAATCCGTCATCACATTTTCACAGGGTTGCATACCTTAACAAGTTTAGTTATGTACTTTTGGAAAAATTTCGTAAATGATATCAACTCTCAACTATTTCTCAATGAATATTCTTCAAATAAATTTTTAATGTACATTTTTTACACTAAAAACTCCTTATATATTTTTTTTATTATTGGAATTTCCAATATTTTACATTGTTGAATCCAAATTAATTTATAAAACATTTTTTTAAGTTAATTTCCAATATTTTAGATTGGTGAATCCAAATTAATTTATAAAATATTTTTTCAAGTTAAAAATTCCTAAGTAATAGATTTTTCGTTATTATTCAATTATTTATTTTATTTTCAAAACGTTGCTATTTTGTACGTTTGCCCCATATGCTTAGTTCTTACACCACTGTTGCATAAATCTCTCTGTTCTCACTAACACAATCTCAGTTTTAGTTTTGCCGGGGTCTGTTTTACATTCATGTTTCCATGACATTTCATTCCTAAAATGCAATCTCCTTTACTAGTTGCTTCATGGTTTTTATAATTGGTTGCGCCTTAAAAACAGAGTTACCGTCATTTTATAACCATCAGTTATCGATTTAGACACGAAATTTAAAAACTGCACGTAGCATTTGAGTGGCATTTAATTAATTTGCCTCTTAAAAATGAAGTAAAACACTCAAATACAGTTTTTTGTTAGATATCGGATGATATAATGCGTGAAATTAAAGTTTTCTCATATAGGTATTCAGTCAAATACTTATAACGGTATGACCAAATTTCTCTTATTCGTCGAAATTTATGCGTAAGCATATATATAGTACTCCTATATTCGTAATACCTACGAGTTCCATCAGCCAACATTACAGTACAGACATATAAAAAAAGAAAGAGAAAACCGAGCAATAAAATTTGAAAAATGACATATGAATTCAAAATAAGCCACAGTGACGGCACATAAAAAAAATATAGGGAATTTACATATTTATTATTTGATTCTCGTATTAAAAAATTAAAAAATGTCGAAGCGGTGCTATATTTGTGACAATGAAAGGGATAAAATAAGTAAAATATCTTTACATACGTAATAGATATATACATAGATTTCTTACATAAATATGTACGTATACATATATACTTTTAAAAATCATATAATAATACAAATAAAATTTTAATTCTAGTATGTTAGCTTGCTGGTATTTTTGGCTTTATAGTCAGCATCGGGTTCGATGCATGCCGTGTACGCCTGACTTTGCACCAGTCCCATCTTGAGGTGGGATGACAGTGCCCTGTTAGTATGTGACCGCCAGTCTGCTCCAGGAAAAAAACATTGCAGCTCCCACCCGTCCACCTTTTATCCGCTGTAAATATGTGGAACATATAGCGATTGGTTCGTAGTCCTTTCTTTCATCCGTCTTGTTATATTATTACCTGTAGTCCCCTGTTGAGGTCGGTTTGGAGAGTAACGTAGTCTGAACTTTGGTCCTCATATGTTGCTGTGTCCAAAAGTTCGTTGTCTAAATTGTCCTGTTATTCAGTTTAGAAATTCGCAGTACTTTTGCTTAGATCACCGTGCTGGCGGCCTTCGAACGTACATACTTTACAAACATAACCCTCAAACGGCAAAATTCTACTTTTTGATATAATGCCCATGGATCGGACCACAGTATTTTAACATGGAACGCTTTCCGCCGCGATTCATAAAAATATGAGTGCATAGAAAATAGATTTTTCTAGAACATTTCCACTAATTTTCATAAAAAAATTCACAAAAGTTTGCATCTCAAAATAAATGTGGCAAATTTCTTATATTAATTATAAACAAATTCAAAAACTAAAATCAAAGGGGTATGAGTCCCCTAGAACACAATGATGCCTTTCAATTTTTTTTCAAACGCCTCTGAACTCAATTGAATGTATTTGTCACACATATTCACAGATGACATTAAATGTAATGGAGGCGCATGCGCAGAACTGCCAGTTGCACAAAATTTTTGGATGAATTCATACACATTGCACAGATAGAATACTATCAATATAGAAGTACTATATACATGTGCGTAAGCGTTAAGCTTTCGTATAAGCCGCTAAAGCTTATGCCACAAGGAACTTTGTGTTGCGATACGTGACACTCTGCGTGACAGCTGCGATAAAATACATGTACATATCTACATATATGAGGTTTCTCACTGAACAAAAAGTAACGCAACGTCGAAGTTAAGTAAAGCACAAAGTTGCCAAATCTCAACTTTTGGGTGCGTTGAAATTTTCTTTTCAGTTTCCCTTTACTCCAAATGAAAAGAAACCTATTTAAATTCATACAATTGGAAAATAATTTAATATATTTTTATTTTCTTATTTAATGGTTACAGCGTTCATTGTGGCATAGTTTTTGACATAGAAAAAGGCGTAACGCAAGCGAAAAAAGTTTTAAGAGGAAACGGCTTAATTCCTATATGCATGTATATAATACCCTATATTGCCAACAACCTATCTGTTCAATGTGTTTTAGTTTCGCTCATCATGAACTCGGTTCCGAGTACCTATATAATTTTTGCGCAGCGTTAACACAAGCAAAAGTTGTATATATTCACATGTGAATCAAAGCAGATCTATAAGTACAGAGGTAGGCTCGGTGGCGAATTCAGAATTTACTGTTTTTAACACGCTTTTATTAGCTTCACCTGTATGTATGTATGTATGTATGTATGTATGTAAACATTGCATACTTTTAGGCGAAAGCGTGTGTATTCATACACTGAAGTTTTTCAGTGTGAGATGTGCTTATTATTTACAAAGGTGAGTGTAATGTCAAAATCAAAGCGAATTCACACCGTGGCAAATAGAATGGGCGAGTCCCAAGCGAATTCGGATTTAATTTTTTTTTTTTTTTGAAATTTGAATTTTAAATTACTAAAATAAAAAATAATGAAACTCCAATGGCAGGATAGTTATGTATTCCATGCTATAGAGAGAAGCCATTGCGTAAAATATTTCTTATTTTGGACTTCTTCTTTCCCCTTATGACCAAAGCAGAAGCTTACAAGAGGCAAATTTGCCTGAATTTAAAATTTGTATTTCCATTTATTTTTTATTTCAAATATAATTTATTTTATAGTTGTGAAATTAAAAAAATTGTCAGAAAAAACTGCCGAATGCCAAAAAACATATCGAAGTACAAGCTGACTCGTTTGTTTGGCCCTTCGAGTGTTCGATAGAAAAGTTCTTGGTAAGATTTATGGAAAATTGAGCGTTTTTGACGGCGGGTATGGAAGAAGATTTAACGATGAGCTGTGCGAGCTTTACGCAGATATGGACATAGCTCAGCGAATAAAGTCATCGGCTACGCTTTCTTGGCCATGTTATGGGCATGGAAAACGATGCTCAGGCTCAGAAAGTTTTCCTATCGATACCCCTAGAAACAGAGTAAGAGGGAGGCCTCCACTGCGCTGGAAAGACAAAGTAGAGAGGGCCTCGCCCCCCCCCCTGTTGTTACTAATTGGCATCAACTATCACGAAGCACAAACTACTGGCGCGCTTTATGTGACTCGGCCCAAAATCATCTAGCTGGTTTAGCTATTTAAGGCTGAGCCAAAATACGTAAGTAAGTAAGAACCACAGTTAGACATCGAAGGTTACGGTTTTTATTACAACGACTAATCCGTTTACGTTTCATTTGTTGGCGTCCCTCTATCTTGCAGTAAAATTTATGAACATACATACATATCTCACAGCTCGGAATAAAGTCATAGATCAATGATCAAAATGACGCCAAATTCATACACATATGTACATATATTGATTACACAGTGTGACAAAATAAAAAAATTTAAAGTACTTTTTTCGAGGTTGACATATGTTATAGGCCAAGCATACGAAGACTGCATTCTTAGTTGTACACTGGTTAATAAATTCATCGAGAAATCCGTGATTAAAAATGAAAAAATTGAACCAAAAATTGAGTTTGTGATATATTTTTTACAGTTTCTCTGACATTTATCAAGATACATTAACAGTTCGTACACCGTACCGCACCGTACACACCAGCGGCGAAATGTCATCTTTCCATCTACATTAAAATCATGATGATGCGATGAACAGGGAAAAATTTATGGTACAATATATGACATAACCTATGAAAGAGGCTTTTGGCCCCTATCTCCAGAATTTGGGGGTATGTTGGAAACTCTAAGTATGCAGTTTTTTATATACAACTTGAAGTATGTCTCGCTAAAAGTACCTACTTTTTCACTGTCGCACAGTGCTATTAAATAATTTCATTCATTTATGAGCAAATTTTAAATTAAATTTATGCGGGATTAATCATAATTTTACGCCCAATCACACAACTATGTACATATGTAGGTATGTACTGATATACATATACATATATGTACATACATATCTACGTTTATCTATATGTACGTTGGTGAGTAATAATTAAAAATTATGTAGCATGACGCGTCTCCAAATTGGCTAGCTGGCTGGCTGGTTCATTTAGTGCCGAAAATGGCAAACTTTTGACTCTAATCAGACAATGTAATAATAGAATAAAACAGTAAAAACTGGCAAAATTTTGTAATCAATGTTCCCCTTTGAGAGTTGGCGCAGAGAAACCAACTGCTGCGCTTAGCGGAGGAGTAATATTGCCATAGTTTACGGAGTATTTCGCGCAGCAGTTGAAGAGGAGGTGTCGGTTGTTTTTCGTTACGATCAATATTGGCGCCGCCGTTTACTATTGCGCGCATACCAGATAAGATTACAAATTGGCTTTTTTATTTCACTACAACGAAGTTGCCCAAGAACTGCCGAAAGTAGTAAGCGGGAGGTGCTGTTGGCGTGTAAAGCGTGAAGTCGTGCCGCGATTTGAGTACATATGTATATGCATATGTATAAGAGTGATTCTTTTTTTTTTTTGTTTTGTAGGGACCCGAACGAGTGAAAACGCACCCCTCCAAATAAGAAATTGCATTTTTTTATACAAGTAAGGTACACAAGCGGAAGGTATTCAAAAATATGTGAATAATACATAAGCGCAGTTTGCAGTGATTTGAATTACAATTAGTTGGGTGGCTGGGACGTTGATTCATCGCATGCCATGCACTTAGGAAACTTTTATGAAGTGATTGTTTTATTCTAAATGTGTGACGCACAGTGTAACAGTACAGCATGATTTGCGATCAAAAATCATACTGCAAATTTTATTCATATTAAAAAAATACTAATTCTAACGTGCCTTATAACAAACGGCTGCTCTGAATCCGCAGTGTGCTATTTCAGTTTTTCTACAAATTGGCTGGACCCAAATTTTATGCCGACGCTTGGCCTAGTCAAAATTTGAGCGCGGCACCGTTGGAATGTAAGACGATAATATTGTCAAGCTTCTACAGAGACAGTCAGAAAAATTGAATCTAAATTGTAGATTCTACAATATTATTTCGTATCGCCCACTGCTCCCATCCACATAAAATCCTATATTCCCCGGGAATATCAGATAAAAATTTTGAATTTCGTTTTTTCTTATCTTTTTTAATATTTTTAGTAAACATTTTTTACTACTCAACGTTGAATGTGCGACACTCCTACTGCATAACCCGCTTGCTTACGGTGGCAGCTTGCGAGAGAAAAACGCGAATAGCTATTTAACGCTAACGAGTGTGTATATACATACATATGTATGTACATATATACCATTTGAATTAACATTATACTCGTATGTGAAGAAATAAATTAACAACAAAGCAACATAACATATCGACGCTTCCAAACAATACTGTACTTGCAACTAGTATTTTCCTAGGACTTACTCAGACAAAGGGCAACATTTCATTTCATAAAAGTGAAGATGAACATAATAAACTCTTTATACCAAGTGCTTCACTAATCGTTTGAGAATTGTAGTGAAATCGACGAACGGAGGAAACACATCCAATTTGTCTTTTGCATACCAGCTGAACAACTAATAGAAAGCAAACTGGTATGTTTTTTTCCATCTCCTACCAGTTGATCAACTAGTTTACTTGCATACCAGTTCACGTTTTCGCTGCAGGGGTATTGTTTGGAAGCGTCGATATGTACATACATACATATATACATACATACAAACATATAGTTACATATGTACATATGTATATTTACACATTCGCAAGCAAATGTGATAAATTTTGCTCCAAACCCCAACATTCCTCTCCTGCCATCCAACGCCATTCTCCCCCCACAGTTTTCACCATCTATGTACATATGTACCTATGTAGTAAAGACACAAAATGCAAACGAATACGAGCAACAGCAGCGGCAGCGGCAGTAGCAGTAACACCAGCCATGGCCGCCAGCCGTACGGCCAGAGTCACAGGCACACAAATTTCGCACCCACAACACCGCCGCCAGTCACTCCAGTCACGCCCGACACGTCGGCCACATCTTTAATCGGCGCAGCGGGTCAAGCTGTCTACGCGAAACGGAATAAGACTTTGTTGCATTATTTTCGCGATCGCACGCCGAAACACACACGCGCGCTACAACAACAGCAATTCTACTATCAACATCAGCAATTGCAACAACAACAACAGCATCAAGCATCAACCTTTGCCACAAATCGCAAGCGACCGGAAGCTGTGGTTTACTTGAAGGAGCCACCATTGCCGCCTGCGCGCGCGCTAAATAAATTGACGCTCTTGAAGAGTTACAGTACACGCGATTTGACGCGTTTTATGCTTGAAGAGAAATCACACACGCCACGATCACCGCCGCCCGATCTTATTTCGTCACCGCGTGCAGCGATGGATACGAATTTCAATAGTTTAACTAACAGCACCACGAGTACTGCATCATCAGCGGAATCGCCGGCGGAGCAACGACGACATAGACGCAGCACACACGCAGCCGAACGAGGCGCAACTTCTCCGCCTTGCACCAACAATTGCGCAGGGTCACGTATCGCCGAAATGGACCAACGCATCAGCCAACTGGAGCAGCAAGTGCAAAATGAGCGCACCATCGCGGAAGGCTTGACTACGCGCATGCAAGAGTTAACGCGGCGCGTCGAGGAATTAAGTCAATTGAAATTATGCGCCGACAATAAGCGTAAGCGCAACAGCAGTGTGCGTAAGAAAACATTGCAAGGCAGCGTGGCCGCGGCGACGGCGAATGCGAGTGCGCAGGCGTCAGTGCAACCGTCCAAGTTGGTGGCGTGGATTAATTTTTCGAGTTGGTTTAAACAGCGGCCGACTATTGCAACGCTCAAGGAGCAGAATATTTATAATGGTGAGTTGGTTTGTTTGGTGGGTGGTGTGTGGTGGATTGATACGTTCTTTGGTGGTGTTATGGTTATGGTATGAGGTGTCAACCCTGCAAGAAACCATCCGATCAAATGATCAATCATTTAGCCGATACTTATGATGAATATTTCAATCAGTGCCCAGAACAAAATTTCCATCAGTTTTCTTCGGGAGACATGAAAAATCTGATGTAAACATTGGTGTACGTGTGTGGTCAGCTCTGATATAAATATAAAGCCAGTGTGATGTAAATAAAATCAGTCCTGGTAAAATTGTTAATCAGGCCTGATCGAATGCAATATTACAGGGCTGAGGGAAAGTCGTGTCCGCCCTGATGTAAATATTATCAGACCTGATATAACTCTTAATCAGGCATGAGTGAATGTAGAAATAAAGACTGATGTAAAAGTTGGTCATGCCTGATGTAAATAACATCAGCGCTGCTAAATATAGGAATCAAGGCTGAGCAAACACTCCTGATGGGTAAATGAATCCGGTCTGATATAAAAAAAATTCTGCCTGATGTGAAATAAAAGATTATTTTTTTCTTAAAAGGGAAACAACAAATTTATTTCATTTATATATCTATATACATATTCTATATATAATGTTTACTAGGTTTTTCATGGAAAACCATTGGCACTTAATACAGCACTTTCACATTTTCACTTCTCCGATATTTCAATTTCTTTGGTCAACACGTTTTTGTTCCGCGATAAGCGAATTTCAAAAATGCCGCTTATTAATTTTGAAACCTTTTAGCGGTAAAAATAAAAGAAACATAATTATTTTTTAAGAAAAATATAATATACTCAACGCTTGTAGAATTCCTTTTACTACGAAAAATTTGGAGAAAAAATGTACCCCAGCAGTGTTCTACAGATGATTGATCAAATGTCTGGAAGTGTTTTTGCAGGTGTATTGGTGGCGTCAGAAATTCTGTTAATGTATTGGTGTTTCCATCAGCCGTTTCTTGCAGGGAAAATACATATATATGTATGTAAGGCAAAGGCATCGCAATTGACTAATCATTTTACTATAATTTTACCAGCATAATGACAATTAATTTATAGGCATATGCATTTTTTAATTTTTTTAATTAATCACTAACACAATTTTCAAACCACTAGAAAATGACACTTTTTAGGAAAAATTCGTAACAATTTTTTGTTATTGAACACGGGTAATTTTTCAATAAAAGTTTCAGGAAGTATTCTGTGGATGTTAATTTTATATCCAAATTTTCCTTATCGCAGTACCAGCATCTACGCCTTGTGTCGCTGCCGCAGGTCGAATTTTAATGCCATGTTCATGAGTCCAGAAATACACAGTTTGAAGGCCAAAGAGGCATCTTATAAGGAAGTCTTTTAAAATGCCATTTCCTTAATGGCGCTCACAAACAAATCAATATCGTTTTTTATTACTGAATTTTATTTATCAAATGCATACCGGCAGACATTTTGTTATAACCGTAAATAAGATAAACAAAAAAAAAAATATAGAAATACATATCCAAGAATTATCTAAAGAAGGATATCGCAGTAGATAAGCTGATTGGAATTGTGTGTGTATACTAAAAAGTGTGAATGTCAGACAAAACGAATTGGCAAAAATTTTACCTTGAAATTCATTTCTCTTCTCTTTCACATTGACATTTTTAAAGAAAACACACACATAAAAATGGAAGTAATATAACCTCTATTTGGATAAGCCTTGTACATATCGCACCCTAAATCATAAAGTTGCACAACTCAAAATTCAAAAATTTTCAGGAGAGCCAAAAAACTTTTTTTCATTACAAGCAATCGTATGGCAAAGGGCCAGGTATAATGGTTATTTTTCGGCTGAAAGAGACAGTTATTCAAAAGTTTTTTTTGGCAATCGCTAGAGATGTGTATGTTCCGTATACCCGTTTATGAAAAAAACTCGATTTCGAAAAATTTTGAGTTGTGCCACTTTTTGATTTAGGGTGCGATATGTAAGCACATAATTACCTACATATGTATGTATGTAAACACGTTCAATCGTCGCATGTCTGTCCGCGACTATAAATTTAATCAGCCTTTCAATTGATATCAATTCATAATAAGATAAGCGTTTAAATTAAAAATAAAAAGATTAATTTCAGAAAAAAAAGTTCCTGAATAGACTTTCTGTATATACATATGTATGTACATGCATATTTCAGGCTGATAAAAATTTAATTCTATATTGGTTTTTAGGGCAAGAGCGGCAGCGAAAAGTGCTTAAAGGCTAAGGAAGTGAGGATAGTCGGTGCGCAACCTCATTTTGTAGTTCGTGTGTATGTATGTATGTATGTATGTATTTTATGTATCACATATCGACGGCTGATAATAAGATCGCCCTATTCCAAAAATTGTTTCAAAAAACCCTATTCCAAAAATTGTTTGAATAACGTCCTATTTCAGATTTTGCTTCAAAAACGCCCTATTTCACAGAAAATTCCATATATATTTCTCTGAAATAGGGCGTTTTTGAATAATTGTCTGAAATAGGACGTTCTTGAAACAAATTCTGAAATAGGGCGTTTTTGAAGCAAAATCTGAAATAGAACGTTATTCAAACAATTTTTGGAATAGGGCGTTTTTGAAAAAATTTTTGAAATAGGGCGATCTTATTCTCAGCCGTCGATATGTACCTACTTATGAAATTTTCTAGTAGCTTTATTGTGGTATGTGATAAGTTGACCTAAATTGTGCTTTCATCAACATAAAATATATGTATTTAGAACTAAATACATACCTACATAAGTAGGTATATTTTGTAAATGATAAGGCAGAAAATTATGTTAAGCAAACAAAAATTTATTTTTGTTTTATTTTATTCTACATACATATGTAATAATTAATTTATTTTTCCTCTCTGTTTTGTTATTGTTTTTCTTGCATTCATCATCAGATGAACCATGCTTTGACACCGAAATCGAAATGGTCCTCAAACACGAGCTACACAAGACCGTACCAAAAATCGTGGTGGATTGTTGTGATTTGATTGAGGAATATTACCGCAAAGCCAACGAACCCATTGAGGGAATTTATCGGCAATGTGGCGATTATAATAAGATACAAACTTTGCGCTTTCGCATCGATGCCAATGATTATGCGGCATTGCGTCAGCCCAACATCGATGTGCATACACTAACCGGAGTGTTGAAATTGTTTTTGCGTGAAATCAAAAAACCTTTGGTGAGCGCGAATGAGGCGAAAACGTTTATTGGTAAATCGAATCAGTGGCGTAAGTTTATATAAATGACTTTTTAATACGAAAAAGTATATTTTATTATTTTTTTTTTATTTCACCTTTTTTGTGATGCAGTGTTAACGGATTTATCAGCAAAAATCGAAATTTTGAAAAGACTGATACGCACGCTGCCGGAAGTGAATCGTGATACAATGAATTATGTATTCGCACATTTTAACAAGTGAGTTATAGCACTGACAGACGGCAGCTATAATCCGGAATATCTAGCTAATTCGGAGTTAACTTGAGAATTAGCTGGACGTAATCCGGAATATCTCTTAAGTTAGTCATCAAAATTTTAGCGGATTAGGGCATTTTGTAATGAGATCTCTGACGAAAAATTTCTATAGTGAATGGAAAGTGAAGAAAAAGGAGAATCCAAGGCAGATCTAGGAAGGTTTGTAGGTTCATAGGCGAATTCAAAATTTTCAAGGTATTTTGTTATTGTAATTGGTAGTGTAATGTCAAAATGATATTTCGCCTTGGTTAAATCTGATTCGCTTGGAAATCTTCAATTCATATTGGCCAAGGCCAAGATCTAGAAAGGTAGGCTCGGTGGCGAATTCAGAAATTTCTCATGTATTTTGTTATTGTAATTGGTAGAGTGTAATGTCAAAATGATAATTGGCCTTGGTTAAAATCTGAATTCGCTTGGGACTCACCCATTTCTATTGGTCATGATGTGAATTCGTTTTGATTTTGACATTACACTCTACCTTTGTAAATAAAAAAAGTTGTTTCTGAATTCGCCCGTGAGCCTACCTCTAAATTATTGTACCATGACATTATACTCTACCTTTGGACATAAAAAACGAAGTTGTTGCATTCGCCGCTTCGCCTACCTTCCTTCATCTGTTTTGATCTGTCAGGGTAAAATTTTAATCCAAGGGTGCTCAACGCTCTCGTATTGAATGGGGAAACTCCACTACATCTACAAAAATTTATTGGTGCACTGAGAAAAAATTTGTGTTAGATTTAAAAAAAAGTTACAAACTACAAGTAAATTTTTATTGTACGATTGAAAAATTTTACATACAACATAAATACATACATACGTACTATATTTACAACATATTTTCTTTATATTAAATTAAGATATGAACTCGTACATATAAAAAAAATGTATCTACATATTACATAATAACAATAAGTGACAAGTTTATTCAAGGCTGTTTAATAAATTGTCAATATTTATTGTCGAATCAGAGGTGGATAATTGCAGAATTGCTTCCAAATGCTTTTGTGATAAAAGGTTTCTTTAGTTTGTTTTGATTAACTTAAGGCTAGAAAAGGCTTTTTCGCAAATATATGCACATATGTGCTTCCGAACTTGGATAAGTATTTTAAAATTTCATTTCTTATGAGTGGATACTTGTCATATTTTATTTCTGTCATATATGTAACTTACCTTAATTATTAATTTATATACAGTTTGTCAATTAATTCTTTGCAAAATGAAAACAGTTCAGAAATTTGTTTTCATACTGGTATTTGGTCAACTAAGCTTAACTTTTTAATTTTTTTTTAATGCTAATATTAAGTTAAATATGTTCACAACATTCAGGACCAAAAAGATCCAAAACTTAAAGCATAGAAAGAACAGAAAAAAACAAAAGTTCAAAAAATTATAAAACACATTTTGTCAATTAATTCTTTGCAATTTTTTCATATGTGACAGAAACTGAAAAAAAAGCAGACCGGATCGTTGAAATTTTGGTGTGACGGCCACTAGCCTCAACCACACATTGTAGACGAAGGGTTATGGAATAAATCAAGTCCTTCAGCCCATAAATTTAGCGTATTTTATGCCATTCTTCCTGAATGGCATTAATTACAACATTTTTCGCTAGTAGACCTTGGTTTTCTGCCTCGTTATTTCAAGAAAGGCCAAAATTTTTTGATTGGGTTTAAGCTAGGACTTTGGGCAGGTGCATCCATTGCTTTGGTGCAATTATGCAGTACCAAAGTCCTGCACAGCAACGATTTATATTTAGGATCGTTGTTCAGGTACAGCTTTTACTTGAATTTATTGGCGCTTTTTGGTTAAAAAATGCAATTTTGCATTGCGATTCTCGACTACTCGTGTCAAGCTAAAACTCCTTCGTCATCAGGTCATTAAAAATCCGCAGTCCGCCTTCACCCTTTTTAGAATAACGAACTCGACATTATAGCACATAATTTTCGAAACATCACATCTGGTCTAATATTCTTCTGTAGCAGAGCTGTGTTGGTCGTTCTCGAATTTTTTCTGTGTCTATCGCGATGCATCGTGCGTATTTTTGTTTCATCCCGAAAAAGAACTTCAATTTTTTTTGCACAGCTCTGCTACAGAAGAATATTAGACCAGATGTGATGTTTCGAAAATTGTCTGCAATAATGTCGAGTTCGTTATTCTAAAAAGGGTGAAGGCGGACTGCGGATTTTTAATGACCTGATGACGAAGGAGTTTTAGCTTGACACGAGTAGTCGAGAATCGCAATGCAAAATTGCTTTTTTTAACCAAAAAGCGCCAATAAATTCAAGTAAAAGCTGTACCTGAACAACGATCCTAAATATAAATCGTTCCTGTGCAGGACTTTAGTACTGCATAATTGCACCAAAGCAATTTATGCACCTGCCCAAAGTCCTAGCTTAAATCCAATCAATAAATTTTGGCCTTTCTTGAAATAACGAGGCAGAAAACCAAGGTCTACCAGCGAAAAATGTTGTAATCAATGCCATTCAGGAAGAATGGCATAAAATACGCTAAATTTATGGGCTGAAGGACTTGATTTATTCCATAACCCTTCGTCTACAATGTGTGGTTGAGTCTAGTGGCCGTCACACCAAAATTTCAACGATCCGTTCTGCTTTTTTTTCAGTTTCTGTCACATATGAAAAAATTGCAAAGAATTAATTGACAACATGTTTTTTATAATTTTATGAACTTTTGTTTTTTCTGTTCTTTCTATGCTTTAAATTTTGGATCTTTTTGGTCCTAAATGTTGTAAACATATTTAGCTTAATATTAGCATTTAAAAAAAATTAAAAAGTTAAGCTTAGTTGACCAAATACCCAGTATGAAAACAAATTTCCGAACTGTTTTCATTTTGCAAAGAATTAATTGACAAACTGTACGTACCTATAATCAATTAGCATAGACTGTGACTTGCAATAATATTTCAGCAAAAAAAGCTCTAATTCCTATTTTTCTTATTAAAATCTGCTTTTATTTTCTTCAAATAATTTGAAATACACTTTTGCCACACATTTTTCAATATTTAATAGAAATTTTGTTCAGTATTTACGTTTGCCTACAAATCGCACCCTAAATCAAAAAATTGCACAACTCAAAATTTTTTGAATCCATGAATAACGTATTTAGGGACTGCTAAATGTTAGTCTCCTCCCAGCAAAAGTCTTCTTCCTTACCCAAGGTTTTACTTCAAAGCTTCGTTTGTAAAGAAAAAGGTTTTCTTGCATTTCTTCCATTTATTTTATATTTATTTGGGTTTTGAGTTACGTCGCTTTTCAATTCAAGAATTCAATTTTTTCAAAAAAATTTTATTTTCAATTTGTTAGTGTAATTTTCAATTTCATATGGGAAGGGCGACGCCAACGTAGATTCATATGGGAAGGGCGAAGCTAACGTAGCTTCGCCCTTCCCATAAGAAACTCAATCACATTCATTTGAAATTTTTTATACCTGTGGGCATATGGCAGGGGAAGAAAATTTTATTTTTATATTCATTGGGCGAATTTGTATCTGTGCCTATGTCTGGGGGAAAAACAAAAACAAATGTGATTCAAGGGCATAGGCATGAGCATCTATGTTTTAATCGAATTAAGTGTTGCGGTAATCCGGTTTATCGCTGCTGTCTATCAAGACTATAAGTTAACCCTACACTGTGTAACATTTTCACTGTTATTCCACACACTGCTAAAATTTTAGATTGACGAAAATACCGTTACAACAAGTAAGCGCCGACACGCTTGCCATCTCAATTACACCTACTATTTTCCATCCCATACAAAAGGGCGCAGGCGCAAATATGCAAGATTTGCAAGAGTTAATTAAAGAGGGACAGCTGCTGGCGGATTGTGTTAAAATAATGATCGAATATCATAATCGGATATTTGAGTAAGTGAAGGGTTAAACTAACATTAAACATCATTTATGTGCACTGCAGCTCATATAAATAGGTTAGAAAATTTTATTACTTTTTGTTTTTTTTTTTTTTGAAAAAGGTTAAAGCAAAGTTTGGGGTTTCTTCACCAAATTACATGCTGATTATACTTATATGACGTTGTATTATTGCACTTACATATTCATTCAGTTTATATTTATTTCTTTTTTCTTTGTGTTGTCCATTGTTTTTATTGCATTTTATTTAATTCTAATTCAAAGAAATATTTGAACCACTCCCATGTAACAGTTATTCAGCGGTGGAGCGTCGTCATAAGCGCATCAGCGTGCGGCAGCGACTACGGAAAACACTTTCACAACCAGATTTAATATTTCAGAATTTCTTTTAAAATTAAATCACACAATTGTATAGAATTTAAGAACGTTAACGAATAAAATCTATTGCAAAAAAAAAAACCAAAATTGCAATGGGACTTGAAAAACATGAGAAAATACACGACCTTTTCCCTTGGAGCATTTAAGCTTAAATTAGTTATGCGTTAACTTTATTTCCATAATAGTAGATAGATAGATAGTTATACGGAGGATGAAACGCACCGGGACCTATGGGTCTATTGTGCCCTCCCACTCATTATAATACATCCTCTAGGCCAATCTCACATACAAATTTGAGCATTGCGTTTGGCTTTAGGGCTGGTATTTGGCTACTCTCAAGCTGATATTGCCCAAGTGTCCTCTAGAGATGAGAGAAACTGCGATTTTTCGATATCTGTGATTTCGGTGATTGCTATTTTTAAATCACTGCGATTTTAAACTGCTATTGCGATTGCATGGACTGCTATAAAATCATCAGTTACCGGTAGAGATTAATTTTGCGTTTTCTGAGCGATATAACCTGTCTTCATTTTATGTTAACAAAATGATAGCAATAACAACGTATTCCGCAGTAATTTCGCTGTTTGTAAACATTTTTCAAAGATAAATTGTAAATTCAATAATTTTTTTTCTTATATTTCTATATACGTATGTGGTCTGCTCAAAAGTATAAACAAAAACAAATTTATAATGCTTTTGCGATTGCGATTCACATAGGTGAACTGCTTACTTGGTACATCGATAGCAGTTCCCAATAAGTAGTGAACTGCTATTTTGAAAAAGTGATCGCAGTTGCGATTTGCGATTTTTTATTCACAGTGAAAAAATCAGCGTTTGCGATATATCGCTCATCACTAGCGTCCTCTGTCTCCTTCTAGATATGGCCGTGCATTCGAGGAGAATATGCTCAGCGGTC
Organism: Urophora cardui; assembly: GCA_960531455.1. NCBI lineage: Eukaryota > Metazoa > Arthropoda > Insecta > Diptera > Tephritidae > Urophora > Urophora cardui. The sequence goes on along the minus strand of OY482671.1, from coordinate 1,787,479 downwards.
TCATCTTCCATATCACAGAACCGACACAGGCTACTCGAGTAGATGCCTATTCTGTGCATGTGGCTTTTGAGTCTGCAGTGACCAGTTAAGAGTCCGGTCAGGATTCTCAGTTTGCTCTTGGGGAGGTCTATAATCTTTTTGAATCGTCTTTTATTGTACCCTCCCAGCAATAGTTTTGCCTGGCGCCAGTGGCGTAGTAAGAGAATTTTTCGGGGGGGGTCACAGCCAATGTATAAAATTTACCAAAATTAAAATTACCAAAAAAAACTACATTTTTTTTACAAATGATAAAAATCGCTAGCTTAGAATGCAAATTGTGTAAGTCCTTTTTTAAAACTTTGTAGGAGAGACAAAAAACAAAAAACAAACAAAATTCGAAATGAAAAAAAATTTTCTGTTCATATAAATATTTTGGACTTACACAATTTTCTTCGCTTTTTGGACTTACACAATTTGCGTGTCACTGAATAACAACGAGTAGAAATATGACAAGTATCTCAGAATTGCTTAGCGCGGTGCGTATCTGATTTTTTTAGCGTTCTAAATAAAAATACACTTTTTCATAAAAGTGGACTTACACAGCTTGCACTCCAAGCTAGCGAAATGTAATTTTTTTTCAGACTATAATTTTACATTTTAGTACACAAATATCGCTTATTATACATATATCAAACTCTTGAGGCTCTTGGCCACTTAAAATCTGGAATGTTAAGCAGTGTATACATATGTGTGAGTGTCGGGTGATTGACGCAAATATCTAAAAGATTTGATTATCATCAATGCGAGCCCGACAACAAGAACGTGTAGCACGACGACTGCCGATTGCACTAACACACATAAAAAAACTCACATATACACACTGCTTGACATGCCAGATTTTCAGTTGCCAAGGGCCTTTAACTATACTTCAAAAGTAAGTCTCATATTCTCTTCTGGAAATCTACGCGCATTGGAAATAGAATGGGGAAATAGAATGGGGAACAATAATTCATCACTTTTTTCCCGACCTCATACTCTGCACTTGCCCCAGATGGTCGAAACTTAGCATATCTGAAGTAAATTTTTTTGTTTTTTTTCTTACATATTTTTAAGTGCTAGTTTCAACTTGAATATTTATTATTTAAAGCATTTCATTTAAGTAATCGTGATGAATCCTAAAGCTTCAAGTAATTATTAACACTTTTCAATAATATCCTTGGTTTCCAATAAATCTAAAGTTGGGATATTTTAAAAAAAATTATCACTCGTTTTCATGTTAAAAATTGATTTTGTTATGTTGCTCTTTCAGACTCAGTCAAATTAACCCTCGGACATGATATCTAGTACAATTAGTATTTTGCCGACAAAAAATTGCGTCGCACAAAGCCGCACTTCACTACTAGATACAGGGTTTTTCATATGTACCTACAATAATTTTCTTTTTGTGTTTTATATTTAATTTTAATGTTTATATTTCTAACGCATATCTTGGTTAATGTAAGTGATGCTCAAAAGTAACCCAGATATTTAGCAGCGATTATTGTTAACTTTTTAGGCAGTATTTTTAGTATTTCCAATTTTTAAAAGTCAAGGAAGTACTTATCATAAAAAGGGCTAAGAATTATAAAGCTACATTTTTTAGAAGATTTTTGAGTATGCAATTTTGCAGCTCATTCAATTGTAATATAATAATATGCAGCATTCAACTTTTTGAAAAATTTCATTGGCTTTTCGGAAATTTTAATTGAAACGGTCTCACGTACATATAAGGCAAACACCCTACAGAAAAAAATTTCTAAAATCGACGGAAATTTTTACAGCATTGAGAATTGCACTTTTTACACTAAAATTGGTTGGCTACATAACAGTACACTTAGAAATCTCCTCAAAATCATCTATAAATTCTGGCCTCGCTTTGAAATTTTTAATCCACTTTTAGAAATTTCTACGATTTTTCGGATTTTTCCCATAAGCTTAGAAATCCTGCTTAAGGCGATTTTTATTGAAAATTTTTTTACATTTTTAAACGAAAATAAGAGAGTCAAATTTTCGAGAACTCTTTGAAATAAATTTAAAAACACTGGCGTATGATTTTTTTTGAGTCACTGTATATATTTTTCAATAAAATCGACTTTTAACACAAATTATTAAAATTTTGCATTAAACAAGCAATTTCGAATAGATGTACACAATAAAATATTTTTGGCCGCATAAAACTTGAAAATCTACCTATGTGCTACGGTTATAAATAATAATTTTCTTATATAATTTAGTTTTTTAATATTCCATTTTGACAGACATTAAGTAAAATCTCAAGTTCAGTTACTCTTATACATTGCATATTTATTCCCATTGTATTATTATTATATTTATTCCCATTGTATTATTATTATAATGAGATCTATTGTGCTAATTCCCATTGTAGTTTATACTAATATTATTTGATTAAGATGATAAGTAATTGAAAGAAAACTTGAAATTTGAATAATTGGCGTTACTTTTCTGTTATTAGCATGTTAATAACAGCAATACCGTATAATAATTGTAGCGTTTGTTGAGCCGTAGGAAAGTGCAGGAACCGTAGGAATTTTACCAAAAAAGAGCGAATATAAGTACAAAGAATGTAAATTGTGGTAAAATTCCTGCGGTTCTTGCACTTTCCTACGGCTCAACAAACGCTAGAATTATAAATAATACTTCGTGAAAAAGCGCTAAATTTCGAATTACCAATTTCGAAAAATTACTATTCTCATTGATTTTTTCCTGAAAAAGAAATGTATGCTAATAAAGCATCTCTTAGTTAAAGATGGTTTTATGGTCAAAACAAATCTTTCGGGGGGGGTTTTGTCCCCAAAACCCCCCCCGTTACTACGCCAATGCCTGGCGCATTCCAGCAGATTGCCGCCAGTGTTGCTCCCTCATTGTAGATTCCTCAATCCTGAGCTCTTCCCGTATCGCATGTGGTCCTATACTTAGGAAAGGCTCGGGTCCTATTGGTTTTGCCGCCGCTGCCTCTCTGGCAAGGCCGTCAGCAATCTCATTTCCCAATACTCCTCTGTGTCCAGGAACCCAAGCCAGAAGTAGTGAGTTCCTGGCGCCAAGTTCGTTAAGTTTTTCTATGCACTCTCGGACTAGCGATGAATTGATCTCATAGGACGCTAGCGCCCTGAGTGCCGCTTGGCTATCGCTCAGTATGGTAATTTTCTCGCCAAAGTATCCTCTCCTCAAATTTAGCTCTACGCACTGACTAATGGCGAATACCTCCGCCTGAAAGATGCTTGGAAAACGTCCCAGAGGCATGGATACCTTTGCTCTCGGACCACAGAAGCCAGCACCCCTACCTTCTGGTGTTTTCGAGCCGTCAGTGTACCATATAATCGGGGTGTCCCTTAGAATGGCCTCCAGTCTGGAATCATTCCAGGTTGCTTTGTCCCCTAGCTCGATTCTAAAACGTTTCTCAAACTGGATGTACTTAGTCGTGTCATCTCTAGGAAGTAGGGAGATTGGGAGTTTCTCTCCCAGTCTCTTCATACCCTGAGTTGATAGGACCTTTCCTCGTCCACTTCCTTCCCTTGCTATATTTAGAAGGGTGCGCTTTACTGTTCAGTATCGGTATTATTTTGGTCGATCAATGGTGCAGTAACAGTAAACAGCTGATCAGTGATCACAGTCCAATAAAGGTGGCGATAGCAATAGAGTCGCTCTTCTTCTTTCGGTTTTATAGGTTGCGAAATTATCACATTTTGTATTAATGCTAATTGCGTGTTCTCTTTCGATTGCTACGACCATATTATTATTGGGTCTATGTAGTGAACAACTGAAACACCAAAATTCATTTGGTTGTTACCGATAGCGTTACGGTTATCGAATCACTAATCAAATACATTGTTTCCCAGCTGTTTTATAACGATACTGTTACTGCATAACTAATTTGAGCTTTGATTCGGTTATGAGCACTAGTACGTCCTGAAAGGTGTTGAGCAGGGCTCAAACGTAGATCACTATTCATTATCTTTCCTAGGTCATGTCCCCAGATATGGGACAAAATATGAACGCGGATACATCCGGAATGTTTCTGAGTAATATTTGTATCAAATGAAAGGTGGAAATCAGGGCTTCAACGTAGAGCTGTTTTCATTGATTCTTGGGCCGGAACACAAAACGTGGAGCCGGATACACCGGAATGTTTCTAAGCAATATTGGTATCAAATGAAAGTGGAAATCGGGTCTCCAATATTTAGCTCTCTTCGATGTTTGCTCAACCCGGTTCCCTTCGGAAAGGAAAAGGGAAGGAGGGATAGCGAGAAGAGGAAAGAGAGAAAAAAAGGAGAGGTAGGGGAGAGCGATAAAGAGAAAAGGAATGATAAAAGGGATAGGGAAAGGGGTAGGAGACTAAGGCGAAGAAGAAAGGGATAAGGACATGAGGAGGGCCAAATTACTAGATGCTGCCTAAATATATGCGACTCATGATTCAAATAAAGAAGATTGTGCATTCAGCGGTACCGCTATGCGTTCATCCAAAATTTGACAGAATCAGCTGATTTAGTGACGTAGTAACATAAATTCTCTTTCACCCAGTTTCGTTTCCGGTTTTCTAATAACTAAAGATTGTGTGCGATAAATGTGAAATTTATATTAAAAAACTATTTTAAATGAAGAAAAACGAAGTGCCGCATATTTATTCGTGTGAATAATAGTTCAATAAAGGTATTTTTTGCCTATTTGCAAAATTTCTTCCTCGTCGATAACATAGTTGATGACGTACTAACCAAAATGAACCCATGCTCACGGATGAATATTTTGCTGAATATCGCTGAGTGTACAATCTTCTTTATTTGAATCATGTATGCGACTTATTTACTAACGATATTAGGGTTTATCCACCGCTATCTTCCAGCAGATGGCACGCGTGTATTTATATTTTTAAAATATTAACTTATAATTCTAATTTAATATACTATCCTTCAAATGCTACAAGTATAACAAGCTTAAAAACTCCAAAAAAAAAATACCTTATTGCTATTCCTCTTGCAAACGCAAGCGATGTTGTGTCAGAAATGCCACATCAAATATAGCCTCCTGCTGCAACAGCTCATGCACCTCATACTTCATTGATTCCTCATAAGCATACAGAATGCTCGTATCGTAAAGCATCATTTTACAATGAGCCAAAGCCAAAATACAATTACGCAAACGTGAGATCACCTCACGATCGGCACGTGGTATGACTTCACTCAAATTTTGCGCATAACCTCCATCTCCGCCCTCTGTTTCCGTATTCACCGTGGGTGAGATCCAAATGAAACCATTATTACCCAAAATAATTGATGCCCCACAAGTCAAATTGTGAAAATGCGTCTTTCGGCGCTTCACCAACGAGGGAAATACCTTGACCAGTACTCCTTGCGACAATTTGCCATATTTCAAGCTGCGCGTGTAGAGTGACAGCGTGCCCTCATCGAAAATATTCTGCACTTCGGCTGAGATGAGATCACCCTCTTGCAAGTATTTGCGCATCATTTGTTCATCTTCGACACCACGCCGCCTCAACTCACCACCCGGCAAATTGACGGATGAGAGCAGCAGCACCGAGTCCAAGCGTGAGTTTGTATCGACTTTCCAGCGTCGCTGTTGCACTTCGGTGATGCGCGCAACCACGACATCACCAATTTCCCCAACATAACGGCTTTTAAGTGGTTTAATTGAGATCAATTTGTTTACCTGCTCCATCACACCAGCCACAGATGCTTTGATGTCGTCGTTTTCCACATAGGTACCGTGACCCTTCATGAACCCCATTTGCTCAGTGACTACTTCGCCAGGGGTGTAGAGGCGTGGCGCACGCGTTTGATTTTGTGCAAGTAAACCCATATTTACCCGATCAATAGCCAGGCGTATATTAACATTGGTGGTCATTGTGACGGTGATGAAATGAAATGCAAGAAACTTCTATAAATCTAATTCAGCTGATAAAGCATGTTAAACAATAGCGATGAGCAAGGAAAATCGATATTTCGAAAGTGTATCGATACTCGATACACCAAACGGACCATTGTCGATGGATAGAAATTACCCAGCTCTGAGATTTGTGTCTAAGGCAGCGTAGCCACTTCAAAAATTTTAAATTTACCAAAATACAAAATAAAAGTAACCAAAACTAGAAACAAGTAACCAAAATAATCATTTTCCTGAAACAGCTTTACACTCAACATACCCCCAACAATAAATTATTTGGAATTTGATAAGAAAATATACAACAAAACAATTTGAATAACAAATATTTTATAGTTTGGAAAAATTAAAAGCATATTCCTAAAAATTGTGTACTCAATACATGGAGCTTGAAGGTAACCAAAATCGGCCGAAAGTAACCACGTAACCAAACGAATATATTGTAAAAAATTTTGGTAAATAGTAACCAAAGTGGCAACGCTGGTCTAAGGGGTCGATCCCGTGGCACTGATCCAGATCCGGATAAGAAGTTTGCATGCAAATGCAACAAGAATTCTGTGATCCTGGCGTTTATCTGTATCAATTTCGGATCCGTATAGATAGTAATAGGTTGTTTTGATCCAGATAAATACCAGGATCACAAAATTGTTGTCGCATTTGCTTGCAAAATTTGTATCCGGATCTGGATCACTGCCACGGGAACTCAGCTATTGAGATCAGCTGATTTCAAAGTTGTTGTTATGACCCAAAACAAAAACCTGCATTCGACTCTAGCTTATATAAGCTATAGAATGCGGTTATTTTTGAACAAGGAACGTGTATTAACCTTATTATGTTTATTTTAATATGTGAATATGTATTTATTGTACTCTTTCCCAATAATATAAATAACCTCATACTCATACTCATGTCGGTGGTGAAAGCAATAGAAGTTGCTCTTCTTCTTTCTGTTTTGTAGATTGTTGATTTTACATTCTTTCATATGTTATTCGTCGAATAGCTGCCGTTTATGCGGGAATTGCTTTTAGGAATTCAGCCTTAATTTATTTTCGGAATTATGAATTGTTTTTTTTTTTCTTCATTTCCATTTCCGGAATTGCGTTTCTGTTTTCATTTCTGTGACTATATTATTATGGTTTTTCTTCTTGCAACAACCACGTCTGGTCATCATGCTGATCTGTACTTCATTTTGACATTTACCGGTGACATATCGACTTTTTATACCTTTCATGAGAATGAAATGGTATTATAACTTAGTGCCAAAAAATTTTTGTCGAAAGTACCAGAAGGAAGCGTGGGGGACCCACCAAAATATATACCGATATGATCAGAATCACGAGCTGAGCCGATTAAGCCATGTCCGTCTGTCCATCTGTCCGTCGGTCCGTCTGTCCGTCCGTCCGTCTGTGTGAACGCAAACTAGTCCCTCCGTTTTTGAGATATCTGAATGAAATTCGGAATACAGATATGTTGTTATATGCAGCTGATCATTTGTCGGAACTGGCCGAATCGGACCACTATAACATATAGAAAACAACCGATCATTCAGATATACATGAAATTTTTGGATGTAATTTGTGCATAACTTCCCCATTTAAACAGCTAAGGACATGAAACTTTGAAGTAAACGTGCCCATTTTGGCCCAAACAAGGTTACCGAAAATTGTCAAGATCGGACCACTATAACATATAGTTCCACAACATCCGATTATTCAGATATACACATTTTGGTGTATAACTCCTCCATTTGAACAGCTAACGGCGTGAAATTTTGAAGTATTTGTACCCATATGGGTCCAAACGGGATTACAGAAAATTGTTAAGATCGGACCACTATAACATATAGCTCCCCTACAACCGATTGTTCAGATATGCACATTTTGGTGTATAACTCCTCCATTTTAACAGCTAACGGCGTGAAATTTTGAAGTATTTGTACCCATATGGGCCCAAACGGGATTACCGAGAATTGTCAAGATCGGACCACTATAACATATAGCTCCCCTACAACCGATTGTTCAGATATGGACATTTTGGTGTATAACTCCTCCATTTTAACAGCTAACGGTGTGAAGTTTTGAAGTATTTGTACCCATATTGGCCCAAACGTAATAACCGAAAATTGTCAAGATCGGACCACTATAACATATAGCTCCCATACAACTGATTGTTCAGATATGGACATTTTGGTGTGTAGCTCCTGCATTTAAATAGCCAAGACACCATTTTTTCTAATAAATCTTTCCATAAATAACCCAGAATTAAAATTATAAATTAAACTTAATCAGGCTATGTACATACATAGGTAACTTTTCATTTCCCCACTCATGAAAGGTATGAAGTCTTCGGTACGGCCGAAGACAGCCGCGCTTTTACTTGTTTAAATTGCATTTTCGATGAGTTGAGTGACTTGTATCTATGGACAATGAACGGGACTTTTTGCATTCTTGCACGTGTTTTTCGTGGAAATAGCTTGTGTGTTCGGTTGTGTGTTCGCTCCAAGACCAATCTATATCCTGGTCGTCTTATGTGAAGCAAAATAGGTGATTACAGTTAGATGGCGTCTTTCAATAATGTCAAAAGCAGAGAAAACGCGAGCGAACACACAACCGAACGCACAACCGAACACACAAGCTATTTCCACGAAAAACACGTGCAAGAATGCAAATCAAAACAAAAGACAATAGTTTGACATAAGCTACAAACTCGCGTAAGAAGTGCTATTCTCCCTTGCATGGACCTTCTATAGTTAGGTTATGTTTCGCTCGCGTTTTCTCTGCTTTTGACATTCTTGAAAGACGCCATCTAACTGTAATCACCTATTTTGCTTCACATAAGAGGACCTGTATAGATTGGTCTTGATAGCAATGAAACACTTATAGTGCAACTCTAATGAACCGTATGCAGATGCGTATGCGTGTGCGTGTCACTGACAGCCGTGTTGCATACCTGTGTTTAAATGAGGCAAACTCCAGTGGCATGGATGTAAATGCACCAAACGCATAGAAAATTCGAAGATGATTTCGAACACGCATTCGAATGCAGCTAAGTTGAAAATTTTCTACTTCTATGCGTTTTCTATGCGTGTTGCAGCTAATATTAGGTTGGTTGCTACATCGGTATACATATTTTTTTGGTAAAAACTTCGTTAAATTGATTTAAAGTGAAGTAGTGAAAATGTGTTTGCCAGCAGAAATGTTAATTAAAATGGGTTTTGAATATATTTAGAGATGGTTAATATTAATTATATATTAATTACTATCTGCATACCCATGTACATAGTACATGAATTTAAATTACATATACATATGTAGTTGCCCGTGTCTAAATACATAATTGAAACTTAAATAAGTTTAACAGTAAAAAAATAATGAAGTGAAGTGAGTATTCTTTTGAATAGGGAGTTTTCGCTTTGGTATAACAGAACACCAGATTTCAGAGGTCGTGCATATACATATTTGTATTAAACAAAATTTTCAGTCTTATATTTTAAGGCAAAGAAACTGTAATTCTTACAATACATAAAAATCAACGGATAGCAATTTGGCAATATGGCCGCTGTGGTGCAATGGGTAGAGTGCTCGTCTGCTATACCAGAGGTCTCGGGTTCTAACCCCAGTCCAGACAAACTCCAAAAAAAATTTTTCTAATTAAGTAAAACCCAATTATTGGGTTTTTAGAAATAGCGGTCACACTCGGCAGTGGGCGGCATACCCTCCGAGTGTATTTCTGCTATGAAAAAGCTTCTCACAAAAAATGCATTCGCCGTTCGCAGCCGGCATAAAACTGTAGGTCCACCCAATTAGGAAAAACAAAAGGAGCACTTCTTGAATAGGGAGAGAAGCTCGGTCATTAAACTCGTCAGAGTTATAATAACGCCAATGTATTATTATTATTATATTATTATTAATTTGGAATTGATCCACTTCACGGGTTTTCAACTAATTAAAAAAAACACTAACTTCCCTTTCCAAATACAAATCACGTTCCCGAATGGTACGTTTTTTTTTTTTTAATAATTTTAACGTATTCCGTATATACGGTAATAACACTTCCTATCATAATTAATATCAATTCTAAATCCCCATTCATTATACATTTTATTGAATCTTTCGCGAATTGGTAAAATATGTATTTTCAAAAATAACAACGGCGGAAATTGTATATATGTATGTATGTAGTGTAATTGACAGACGCAACCATACGCATACACTGGAGCAGCCAGGGCCGCACGCAAGAAAACGTTTAGATGCGCATACGCACACGCATTCGCATACGGTGCATTAGAGTTGGACTATTACTCGTCCCAAGAACTCGACACTTTCCTCACTATGGAATAACGCGAGATTGAAGGAAATGCAAACAACCCAGCCAACAATTTTTTTATAAAATACTTGCAATTAACAAAGTTGATGTCACATGGGGTAATGCTGGTAAAAAATAAGAACTAAAACGACTTTCAAACATTTGTATCATGACGCGTATTTATATACGCTTAAATTAGTATTATTCAAGCTTCTTTGGAAGTTGCAAACGGTTAACAAAGCGTTGACTGGGAAACTGCTACCTTAATCAGTTGAGCACAGCTGTTTCTTATCGATATACGAGATTCCCTTCTATGGCAAGTATTCAATGGTGACTACCCAGAAAATTTTGGGACTACCCCAGCGGGTTAGGGGACTCAGCATATACCCGTGGTAAGGAATTCCTGTCGCAAGAGGCGACTAAAATCCACCGGCTTAGGTTAATAATGGCTTAAAAAAAGTCGTTCGCACGACAGTTGGGCTAGTGTCAGAACGGACTATACCCGAGCGCACCGGATTTATGCGGCCAAGAACCGTTCTTGCCCAACAACTTCCTGGAGATTTGAGAATCGAATGGAGAATTCACCCACTACAAGCGATATTTGGCTGTAGATAGGCTTTGTCTCGTTGCAAAATTTATTAGTATTTTCTGTAAATTATAAATATGAACTACTTTTTGAATATTATGCTATTAGACTACCTGACTACTTTTTCGCTTAACTACAAGATACGCATCTCGTTCAAAGGCCATAGGCGACAAACCACACGGCTCTTTACCAAACCTATTGGTATTGGGCCATAATAACGTGAATCGGAACTATTTTCAAAATTATCACCTTCAATCCAAATGTAACCGCGCGGCACATATTCATCATTAAAATCCGTTACCTTTATACTATGTTTCTTAGGTATAACAGCATTCGCATTTTTATTATCAACTTTAGATGATGCAGTTGCTACCGCCTCCTTTGCTTGTTTCTTTGTTGCATTCTCTTTAACAACGATTCGATCACCCGACAAACCGACAACACGTTTACAAATGTATTGCTTGGGATCGACGGGTGAAATGGCAATGATTATGTCGCCACGTCGTGGATTGTGGAAGCGTGTCGAAATGCGTTCGGTGAGCAGGATGTTTTTCGAATGTAATGTGGGCTCCATTGAAGGACCATTGCACTGAGGGGAGGGCAGTTAATTGAAAAAAGAATAAAATAAATATCATTGCAATGCTCTCTTCAATATGCACATACCACAACAAAATCGCCAACATACTCGAAGGTGCAATGCATTAGGCAAACGTACATTGTGCTATATTTTATTACATCCTTAGCACGGGATAAGAATTTGGCCATTTTTTATTTCAATTATATTTTAAACGCGATTTGGCATTTTGTAAATAAGTCTGTGTTTTTATGTTGTAAATTTGTATTTATGTTGGAGAATCAAGCAAAATCTGCAAGACGTGTCAGTTGTTAGAAAAACAAAATAAAAAGGATCAGCTGATTGCTAGAGATGTGTTTAGTGTTTGTGATGTGCAGAAAATAAATGCGATAGAAGCACAAATTAATTAAATTATTGATGAATTTGAATTTTTTCATTTGTTCAAAATTATACTTATAATTAACAAAAGAAGTTTAATCTCGAAGTTGCACATTGTAGTTAATTTTTCACTTTATTAGGAATCGATTGGACATGATTGAGACTAAATTCTTTACAAGCTTGAATTTGATAAACCTTACATTAATTAAAACATGTACAATTTGTATGTGAAATGCTTTCAAGGTACCATTAATTAATTATGTAGTTCTTTCATTTGGTATGATTACAAATATGTTCAAGTTATGTACTTGTATTCCGACTGGAATATTTTTTTCAGTTGCTGGGAAGCATCTTGACATTTTTGGGGATAGTTATTTTTACACACTTAAACTATACACATTTAATATTAATACATTTAAATTTTCGTTCGTAAAATGACAAATTATGCTGTGCTCAGATGTAAGCTTTTGTTTTTTTTTTTAATAATCGATTCGGTTCGCAATTAATTTTATGCAAGTTAATTTTAATTCTTGTTCAAGAGAAAACAAAAAAAATGTATACAGCAAAACAAAAAAAAATTGCTTTTAATGTTTATTCTTGTAAAAATAAATAAAAAAAAAAAACAAATGATATAAACCTAAGCTTAAATATGTAATAAAAACTACAAGTAAATAAAAGCAAATCAGAAAGAAAAAAATCAAAGGTGATTATAAATCCCATATAGAGCTCTTAAAATAAATTTAACTTAAATCACTTATTTAGCTAACAGCCAGGCGAACATTATAATTTATGCTTAAAACGAAAGCGCTTCTTTTATGGAATTTTGGGACCTACTGCATTTTTATAAACATATCCCTGAACGTGCATACATACATATATATGTAAATCTAACAATAACATTCATGGAGGCTACTTCAATCCTTTATTCTGCCTTCTTGCCTACTTCCTTTTCACGTTTGGCCACACGTTCACGCACATCCAATCCAACTAAATCAATGCTAGCCACATAGGCATGCAGGCAGGAGATTAATGATTTGAGTATAGCAAATGGTGCCATAAGAATAGCCAAGAGTATGAAAATTGAGCAACCAAAGACTGCAATTAAAAAAGAATATAAATAAACTAAACATGCAATACTTATATCGATAGGATTGAGTCACTCACTCAAAGGGCCATAAGTGAAGTGTAGTAGATATAAGCAAACATAGAATAGTTCATTAGCGCAGCACATAAAAGTTAATATATCCTTTTTATAATAAGTACGCATTATAAAATTTTCGTTGACATCGAATGTTTTGTGTGATGTTTTACCAATCAGGCAGCTCCTTTATATAGTAAAAAAAAATAAGTCTTTCTTTAATATATACATGCATTTACAATAAATGTTAATTTAAAAACACTCACGTTTGCATATACATCCAATGACATGCGACGTCTATAGCAATCGAGAGTTGAAACCAAAACATATATTTTGGATAAAAGTAACTGAGAGTTACCAAGAGACCCATAGTACCACAACGATCAGTCAATTGATCCAGCATGGCGCCAAAGCGGGTGCCTAATAAGTAAACAAAATATTTCAATGAATTCAAAATTTACGAATGATCGAATTGAACTTCACTTACTTTGATTAAAAGCACGCGCTGCATGTCCATCGACGGCGTCCAAAAGGGCGCTAATGACATAGCACCAAGCCGCTACAACATAATTGGTTGACATAAACCAGAAAGCAATTAGCGCTAATACAATACGAGCATATCCTGCATGTTAAAGGAATATAAAAGCATAAAATTAATGAAATGAAAAACTTGATTAAAGAAAAAATGGAAATCATTGCACATATGTATGTAAATATTAGTGAGGTGGTATACATAAATATGTGTGCATCTTACAAAGGTAGACTAATTAAATTAGCGTGTTTTTTTCCTATAAACATACATACATTAGAGTGCGTCACCTTTAACAAGTTTCTCTTCGGAGATTGATTGGCTCTTTACATACATAGGTGGCTGAAGCCAAACATGTTTATAGTACACCCTAATGCATATACAAATACATTGTGATTAGGCATTACTACGCACCAATTAAGTTTGGTACGAAGATAAAAACATTATCATGTTCCGCCACTGCCATCGTTGCTGTTGATGCTTATATATCCTTTCTACTCCACCTGTGTTAATTGCGCAGCTAATTAATTTGAGTGATGTGGTTGTAGCAGTAATAATTAGAAGCTGCCACCGGTGATTGCAAAAAATTTTCCTTGTTGGAAGTGAATGACGACAGCAAATTAAAAATAGTGGTGATGCTGATTAGAGAATTTGAATTATGTTCTTTGCTTATTTTCTCCTCTGCGATTTGTTTATACGTTTTTGCAACTGTCTTGTAACTATTGTGAACCTGTGATGTATGTAAAACTGCTTGTTGAACTTTGTTTTTTCCTTTGGAATGCAATTTTTTTATAAAGTTGAATCCTTATCGCGACTCCGTTCATAGTGTATAGCATACAGTGAAATGGCTCTGGGATGCGTAGTCGAAATTCGATAAAAAAAAAGACGATAAGTCATCGAAAAATGTCAAAATCGGGGACAGATTGGTATGGCGGCGACTTCCGGGGGTACAGATTGGTATGGCGGCCGGATGTGGTTGTTGTAAGAAAAGGGACCATAATGACAAGGTCGTAGCAATCAAGACAGAAACGCAATTCCGGAATTGGGAATTGAAAAAACCAATTCATAATTCCGAAAAGAATTTAAGGCTGAGTTCCTAAAACGCAATTCCCGGTGATAGCGTAAACGCCAGCTATTCCACGAATAACATGTGCAAGAATGTAAAATCAACAACCTACAAAACAGAAAGAAGAAGAGCAACTTCTATTGCTTTCACCATCGTTATTGGGCCATAACAGCAACCCTGAAATCAGCTGAGCACAGCTGTTCGACCTTTTTAACACACATCCCAGAGTCAAGTCACTTGTATCCATTCACAATGACTCCGTTGCTCTAGAGAAATAAATTTGTTCTAGGGCTGGGTAATTCGACTTCGACTTTAATCGATTATCGACTTTTTGCTAAAAAAAAATCGACTTCTACAATCGATTGTTGTGTGTGAAAGTCAGTCGGAAATCGACTAATTGGCTCGACTAATCCACTTGTTTACTATATATATTGGCGGTATAATTTTGTCAGAACTAATATAAAAAAAAGCTTCTCACAAAAAAGCATACAAATTCCAGAAAGCAAACCAAAAAAACAAGCATTCGCCCTTCGGAGCCGGCACTGTGAGTCCACTTAATTTGTAGGAACGTTATTAATTATGAAATAGGATGTCTCTCAGACCAACTTTGCCGAACAGAGTACTAGTCCAGATGATCTCAGTTTTATTTTAGAAGGGGGTTAAAGTTTTATGGTTTTATCTGGAGCAATTACTTTATCGAAAATATGTTATAAAAAATTAAATTTTTGAGCTCGGACTTCTGCTACAGAATTCAATAAGGAATTTCTTTGCGGTAGACATTAACATGGTAGGAGGATCATAAAACTGAAAGCCCCACCCTCCGGAAGCCTATGGTTCCGAAGATAATTGCCGTTAAAGTTCCGAGGCTCAGATTGGATATAATGAACCAAGTTCACTTCAATTTACAAACTAGTGGGAATTTCACCTAAATTTAACACTTTCAACTATTATTAAATTATAATATTTAAGTTCCCCAGAAAGGGATTTTTGCCGCCTGAGGGTTATTTTATTAAAGCGCGGCCGAAGGCCTCCAACGCAAATAGATCTTCTGCACACATTTATACACATGTTCGTCTGTTTGTACATACGTGAAAAATTTAAGAAAAAAAGTCGAAAAGTCGACTTAAATCGATTATCATAGCCGACTAATCGACTTCGATAATCGAAATGATAAAAGTCGAGTCAAAAGTCTAAAATCGACTTTTTGCCGAGACGACCCAGCCCTAATTTGTTCTAGCCAAAATTTCTTCAGAAAAATGTCTATTAATAGCTTCGTTCGTTTACGGATATTTTTTGATGTTTTTCGAAAACTTTTAAAAGCAAACACTTTGTCTCCGTTCTTTTACGCCAAATCTCCAACAGAAGAGAACCAACTGAGAGAGAAAACTGACATTTCATTTTGTGAGAAGCTGTTGAATTCTGTTTGACAAATTTTTGCCAACAGCAATTTTCCAACAGGAAAACAGCTGATCAAACAACAGCTGACTTGAATTTTTGCAAGTAACAAGATTTGCAAAATATACAAATCAATTATAAAATTGGAAAAATACACTAAATTGGCTACAAATATGGATAAATTAAATATGCTAAATAAGTTACATACTTTTTGCGAAGTATTTATATGCATATTATGTACCTTAGTAAATTGTAATCTCCTTTGCGGGAATATATATTAACGGGGCCGCTGTGGTGCAGTGGGGAGTGTTGTGGCCACTGTGGTGTGGCGGACAGTGGCTAGTCTGCCATACCAGAGGTCATGGGTTGGATCCCCAGCCTGGATAGAGGGAAAATTTGTATATAATGATCCACGATCCGATAACAATTAATTTTCCAGAGGGTAGGGGTGGTCTCACAGATCACAAACAACGTACTACAAAGTACTACCCTCCGGACGCTTATAGTTCAGGAGACATTCCTTGTTAAATTAATGTATGTATGTGTAGAACATCTTTCTGCGTTGGCGGCTTTTGGCAGCGCTTCAATAAAATTACCCTCAGCCGGCAGAATTTTCTTTCTGGATTAATATCCATGGAGCAATCCACAGTTGTTTTGTATAGAACACCTTTTGCCTTCAGCCGCGCTTTACACAAATAACCCTCAGCCGGGAGAATTCTATTTCTAGAGAACTTTAATATTATAATTTAATAATAGTTGAAAGTGTTAAGATAAGATGAATTATCATCTACGGAATATTTCCAGAAAGTTTCACTGAGCCTGGATAGACAAAAAATTCTAACTAAAACCCAATTATCCGGATTTTAAAAATAGCAGCCACTCTAGGCAGTGGGTGGCACACCCTCCGAGAGTGGGTCGGCTTCAGTATAATGCGCCCGCCGTATTTATTTTCAAACCACTGGAACTTTCGGGAAATCTTCTATGGATGTTAATTTTACTAATTTTAACACTCCCGATCGCTCCGCAGATATAATTCGAGAAAGGAAATTTTGCTGGCTGGGGCTATTTTTTTTAAAGCGCGGCCAAATACCGGCAACGCAAAAGTTTGTTCTACTCAAAAGTACTGTGGATCGGTCCATAGTGGGTTATTTTTTTAAAGCATGGCCAGGGCCGGGTGCATTAAATTGAAATCTCTTCTGCGGGGCAGCAGACGCGAAGACATACTGCGGTGGAAAACAGTATGGACATGGGTACAAAGAAAAGCAATTGTTAGTGTGATAATTACACTGGATCACAAAATGAAATTTGTTGTCTGTACTTTGGACGTGACTACCCTATATATATGTAAAATAGGTCGCTGATTCCGAAAATCGGGTTCATTTTTAATTCTATGGGAAGGTTTTTGAGATATCGGCAATTTACCGTTATTTGGCCAATGGCTTCACTTAATCCTGAATGTCTCTTTAACGCAGTGAGCTATCTTCCTTGAGGTAACACCAAACGAAAGAAAATTAAATTTTCTTTTCATGGCTCCTATAACATTTTTCTCTAACTCTTATAGTTTCTGAAATATTGACGATTAAATTTGAATTTTTTCGATTTTTTACAATTTTTTGAAGAAAAAATTGACTTTGTCAGGCAATATCTTTAAAACCAATGTTTTCACCTTCGGTTTTACTCCTTTGTGTGAAGCTCCGTTCCATTACCAAAAAAATAAGCTATCAACGAAGAAAATCCATGGTAAAATGGAAAAGTTATAGGCGATCAAGTAAATACAGGCACGTCGCGCAATGCCTCTGCACGGGTATATTCTATGCATGTTGTACCAATGCCTACACATCTGCAGTATCAGCACGTTGGCAGCGCAGTAGATACAAGCCCATTTACGGGTATAACATGCATAGAATATACCCGTGCAGAGGCATTGCGCGACGTGCCTGTATTTACTTGATCGCCTATAACTTTTCCATTTTACCATGGATTTTCTTCGTTGATAGCTTATTTTTTTGGTAATGGAACGGAGCTTCACACAAAGGAGTAAAACCGAAGGTGAAAACATTAAGGTTGTTCTCTCTCTGTTATTTTGGCCTGGCAAATTTGCCGAGATGACATAAGTGTGATAAATTTGCCGAGCACAACAACAAAATACACGTCTTGTCAAATTTGGAGCTTCGGCAAATTTCTCATACCCCAACCCGTGATATGTGATATCATGAGAAAAATATCACGGGAAATGCAACCATGTTATTACATTCACAATGGTCTTCTATGAGAAGTGAGTTTGAATTTATGTTTCTAGTTCTTTTTTTTTTAAGTATTTTGTTTTATTCAGATAAAAAATTAATTAATTCGAAATTGAAGCAAGCAAAGCAAAGCGACAACAGTTGTATAAAGAGTGGAAAGAATATGACTAACATGCTAGTTCACAATGAAGTCAGTTAGAATTTTATTTTCTTAAAGGTGCGCTCTCTCTGTGTGGCAAATTTCTCAAGATATCATGATATCTCGGCAAAAATATTAGACACAGAGAACAACCTTATTGGTTTTAAAGATATTGCCTGACAAAGTCAATTTTTTCTTCAAAAAATCGTAAAAAATCGAAAAAATTCAAATTTAATCGTCAATATTTCGAAAACTATAAGAGTTAGATAAAAATGTTATAGGAGCCATAAAAAGGAAATTTAATTTTCTTTCGTTTGGTGTTACCTCAAGGAAGATAGCTTACTGCGATAAAGAGACATTCAGGATTAAGTGAAGCCATTGGCCAAATAACGGTAAATTGCCGATATCTCAAAAACCTTCCCATAGAATTAAAAATGAACCCGATTTTCGGAATCAGCGACCGATTTTACATATATATAGGATGGTCGCGTTCAGAATATTTTTTGGCTGTAGAGCAGTGTTATTACAATGAAATCCTATTTATTAGATAGTAACAGCGAACCCCAGCGGGTTAGGGGGTCTAGAATATACCCGTTGTAAGGAATGCCTGTCGTAAGACGCGACTAAAATCCACCGGCCTAGAAGGTTGATTATGGCCAGAAAAAATCGTTCGCACGGCAGTCGGGCTAGTGTCAGAAGGGACTAGTACCCGAGCGTACCGGATTTATCCGGCAAAGGACTGTCACATCCCCTACACTCCCCAAAACCTTCGGGGAGTGTCTTGGTGGCTACAACAACAACAACATGAAGTTAATTGTATTGCAGATACATAAAAAAAGGTGTGTTGCCTAGGCAGGGCTTAGTACTGCTAATACAACAACAACAACAACGGGTATATTCAAAGCCGTGTTTTTGAAGTTGGAAGATGAAGTCAACTGGTCATAGAGGTATGTCAGATGGTCAATATATCGCACACTAAATCAAAAAGCGTTACAACTCAAAATTCAAAAATTTTCAGGAGAGGCAAAAAACTTTTTAATTTTTATAGGCAATGATATGGGAAAAGGCCACGTATAATAGTTATTTCTCAGTTAAAAAAGACTGATGGAAAAGATTTTTTGGCAGCCGCTAGATATATATTATGTGTACCAATTTATGGAAGAAACCCGATTTCGAAAAATTTTGAGTTGTGACGCTTTTTGATTTAGGGTGCGATATATTGATGAATTCCATGGATCGCAAAATATTTAGAAATTTTAAAATCCGTGATCCGGATCGCAAATATAACGATTAATATTGACCGTGTAGCGTATGCCATAAATAAAACATTTTTGTCAATACATACCAAGGCTAATTAAAGAAGGTTAACCAACTAAACAGCTGATTGCAAATTTTTTCTATTTTTTTTATTCATATTGTGATGCTTATGTCAAAGTTATGTCAATTTTGATCTTGACGCAATATGATTTCTACAATGGCGGGCTATGATTTTGACAGAATACACAAACAACCCTGCTAGAATTGTGTGACCGAAAGTACTAACACTATTACAAAAATATAATATTACCAACACATTTGCACTCGTATGTGGTCTAGCCAAGTTCAACAACAATGAGATAGATAAGGATAGAATGGAATTTGAAAATACACATACGAGAACGTGATGAATGAAACGGTCACAAAAGTTCCCAATGCCCTTAAAGGCCTCTGGCAACTTACAAGCTTGCATGACAAGCAGTGCATATGTGTTAGTGTTTTTTTGATGGTGTGAGTGTAATCGGCAGCCGTCGTGCTACACGTACTCGTTGTCGGCTCGCTATCTGCTCGCGGCGACGAAAATCAAAAATTTTTGATATTTGCGTCAATCACCCGACACTCACACATATGCACTGCTTGTCATGCAAGATTGTAAGAGCCTATACACACTTGCGACTCAATCGATTTAGTCGAATGTTGATTTGCATGGGAATGTATGGAAGCATTCACACTACATTCAATTAGTTGTACAACTGAAACAGTTGGATTTGCAGTCCAATTTCATTCCAACTGAAACAGTTGTACAACTGCTTGATCAGCAAGGCGCCCTTCTACGTATTCACACTAGAGACAATTTAGTCGAACGACTACAACAACAACAGTGATATTCGTAGTGGAAAGAGTTGCCATGCTGACAGCACTACTTTTATTTCACTTTTGGTAAATTGCAGAGATTAAATATTTCAATTAATATTTTCAAAATGTTAAAAAAAAAAAACAAAAGGTTCGTTTCTTATTAACTACACCATTTCCAGATGGATTTTAGAAAGCGTTAACTGGATTTTAGAAAGGGGAAATTGGATTTTAGACATGTCAATTGGATTTTAGAAAGCGTTAAAAAGATTTTAGAAAACGAAAATTGGATTTTTGAAAGCGTGAATTGGATTTCAGAATGTGCGTAAAATAAATTTTACACAGAATTTTTCGAATAGAAATTCTTTATTGCGTATGAAAGTATAAATTAATAATTATATAAATTTTCGAAAATCCAATTTACAGTTTCTAAAGTCCAATTTCCCCTTTCTAAAATCCAATTGATATTTCTAAGATCCAATTTCCCCTTTCTAAAATCCAGTTGACGCTTTCTAAAATCCATCTGGAAATGGTGTAGTTATAGACAAGAATTATCTAACTAAGGATATTTACTTCCGTTTTCATGTGTTTCTTGATATTGTTGTTCTCTTCAAATGTCATTAATCGCATTTTAAAATAGAAATAATGAAAATGAAATTGCATGGAAATTATTAATGGCTAATTTTTACTATTTTTTCCGTTTCTTTTACTTCTGTTCTTTCGCCTTTATGAGCGTCATTCCTTCCGTTTTTCTCTTTTCATTTACTTGACAGCTAGTTGCTAGTTTAATAAGAAACAAAGCCAAACAATGTATGCACTTTTTGTTTATTTTATTTTTTTTTATTTATTAATCAAGTTGACAGCTGACAAGAAGGTGCTTTCATGTAAGAATGCAGATAAACTGATAAACTTAAGCAATTTAATACTTCATCACTTTATATGAAGACCACTAATGTAAAATTTGCTGTGTAAAATGTGAACATTGGCAACACTATGTCATTGTCAATCACCCGACTATTTAGTCTCTAGTGTGAATAGCTGCCACCGATTCGACTAAATAGTTGGAGTAGTGTGAATACAACAGTCCAATTCGACCAAATCGATTGAGTCGCAAGTGTGTATAGGCTCTAAGTTGCCGAGGGCCTTAAGAATGTGATAGGAAATATCCCAAAACTTTTGGTCATGCCTGCCGGTCATATGACCGGTCAAATGACCTGCACAGTTCTTGCAGGGAATTTACATGGTGTGTATGTATGTATGTACGAATATCGTTCTGCGAAAACCTTCTATAATTGAACCATGGTCAATTCAATCGAAATGCAACCCTACATACTTAGGGAAATTTTGCTCGTTCATCGTGTGAAGGCGAAGTGAAATGAAAAAGAAGTCGAGTAGATTTTCTTTGATGACCGCAGTCCTTGTGAATTTTTGCTGATTAATTTGTACATTAAAAACATTTAGAAATCAATAAAAGATAATAAACTTAAAACATTACGCTGGAAAAAACAATGAAAAACTAAAAAAAAAGCAGTGAAACAGATATTTTGATGCAAAAAATGTGTTTGAAAATTTCACACGCAAAGGGAAAATAAAAAAAATAACTAGGAATAAAAGAAGAAGAAGCATATATTAGTGGCATAAAGTTTGTGTGTGTGTGCGTAGTAGAACAAAAAAAAGTAGAAAGGAACGGCGTGATTGACGACGAAAAAACATGTACTAATAACGAAAGAAAAAGGATTAAAGTGCGCGGCTGTAAATTAAAGTAAGAATAAAAAATTAAGAAAGGCGTAGTAATGAATAAAACGTGTGCCGAATCATTCTTTCCTGTGTGGATGTCAACCCAAAATAAGTGCTAATACAGATAGCGTGCTTTAGTACTCGGAAAAAAGGAAAATACAAAGCAAAAGATCATGAAATTTATTCATTACACGACTAAAGTTCAACATATTTCTACTAAAAAAAAAATTTAATTTGCATGCTGTTTTTAACGTAAACTTGGGTATGCATGCATGAGGCGTGAAACTAACGGAATAGGGTGTAATGTATGTGATTAGGCTAAAAGAAAAATAAAAAAATATACATATGGATGTACCTAATAAAAAAGTTGGTGAAAAAATGTGTCGATACGTTTTAATTTCATAGATTTTTTTTTATTAAAGTACCTACTTTTAATCTTACCTAGAATACATGTGTATAAGAAATATGTACATATGCATATTGAACATTTTTTTGCATATGACGTGTTTCCTCCAACATTAAGAACCAAAAGAAATGCACAAAATTGTCATGTGTCAGTCATGCGCGATAAAAAAGGAGAAAAAATTTAAATGCAGTAAAATATGCTGCTAAAGCTTAAAAAATATATAGTAATTGTATTATTGAAATTGCAGTACATATGTATTTGCAGCTGTTTGCCCCATAGAATTACCTCACTTTTCGATAATTTCCCGTTTCTGGATTTTCATTATTTTTTCGTAATGCCAGGGATGCATTATCGTGGAAACGGTACCAGTGTGGCATAGAGGCACACAAACATGTGTATTTAGTGTACATAAAATTTAAAGTTCTTAAAACCTCTAAAATAAACTAATAAATCATACCAGTAACTATTTTTAGAACAACCGCAAAAATTGCAAAAAACAGAAGAAAGTTTTAAAATATCTGTAATTGATAAACATATTCAGGTATGTATCTAGCATTTGAAAATGATCATGTTCGCATAGGAACCCTGTATTTTTGCACTACCAGTTTGTTTCTTTTTTCTTTCAATTTTTTGCAGTGTTCTCTACACTGTTTCATTCCATCCGTTAAATGCGTCCCTTTCACTCATTAACGTTTTCCGTATGCGGCATAACAACAACTCATAGCGAATGAAATGGCGAAGTTTTCTTCTGAATTTTGATATGTCGCTGTTCTTCTTCTTCTTCTTCATATTTTAACCTCATAGTTACGCAGCGAATAATCGTGTAAAAATTATGGAAATAGATACATACATGGAGGAACAATAAAGGAGAATGCATAAGATCAGCTGACTTCTTCTTCAATCTTCATAAACACACACGAACACAAGCATTTTTTTGTTGACATATTCCACACACACACGCACCCTAGCATTTGTGTGGCCCCTACATCTGTCAAATTCTTCTACATTCCTCTTTGCATGACACTTCTCGGCCCACTATGTATGAAGGTATGTCGTTATGCATTCTCCTTTATTGTTCCTCCATGGATACATATATGTATTTTAAACAAACTGACAAGTAAAGTTAGTGATAAAATAGCTTGTGAATAAATAGAAGTACAGGAAAAGGAATAGTAGATAAATAGAAATAACTGCAATAAAATAAAATATAAAAATGTTAACTCTGAGAATGTTAAAGAATAAAAAATAATTCCTCCTATTTTATTCATTCATTTTCAGTATTGAAACTTTCTGAATGCACTTATAAAAAAGTGCTGGCAGATTTTGAAGAGTGCAAGCCATAGAAAAGTTAAAAAAAGCATTCATTGCACAAAAAACTTTGCGGCTGCCTATTCTCGTTACAAATTGGCCAACCTCGTCGCCATAGCCACGTCCACGTTACCTTGTATGTAGATTTGCAGCAGATTGAACACACCGGCTTACTTGCGGTTAACGAAACCCCAACCACCTATTTATGTATGTATGTACCTATGCTTTAGACAAATTGAGTTTAATATTCGCTAAAGCTTGTAAAACACCTTCCTTTGCAGACAACGAAAATTGTTCAATTTTAAGGTTCTAATAAGCACCGAAACCGTTAAGCCTATCTTCCTTTCACTAGTATTGGATATTTATCAAATTTTGAAAGAAAAAGGAAAACGCGAATTGGTCTACACCGAACGCTCGACATTACCGCTCCACCACTCACGACAAATCGACCCGCAACCACACAACAACTCGATATTAATTTAATGGCATTTATTGTCACTTCACCACACCCCGCCACACACCTTTGATGCGAAAAAATGAACAATGAAATCAGTGGTAAGACTCTTCTATCCGTTGTTAACGCATCGATTGCCGCCGCCATCATACCAGACACCCCGATTGTGTCCATAGCCGGTGCAACATTAAGCGAAATCACCACAACAACAACCTCAACGACAACAACCCCGACACCCACTCCCACGCCAACACCGTTTATACCATCCTCGTCGTCAAAATCATCATCTGCCGGGGCAGACGCTGCTGCCTCCATCACAAAAGCCAACAAAAAAGATACTAGTAGTAGTAGCGGTAGTAGTGGTAATAGCGTAAGCACCACCAGTTCGTCAAAAACTCCAATGTCTGATGTTGCTGCTATAAAGTCAGCAGGAGGAGGCACTGTCGCCAATGCCGCTGCTGCAACAAATACTACAAAAACATCTGATTGTGATGGTAAAAGTTCACAATTAGAGCCAACTATTATTTCCAATGCTGCTGGTGCTGGAAAAATTGATGATGCCGCCACACCGGCAAATACAACAATCGATACAAAGGTAGGCTGGCACGATGTATGTGCCTATACAGAAATACATTTACCTATCTTTATGCCATTTCATCACTTCTTTTGCTTTTTTATTAATACTTAATTAGTACTATTAAGGTATATTTAATAAGAACCCAGTAAGCGTAAAATAGACAATATTTACAGGATTTTCTGTTCACAAATAAGAATATGTAAATTGGAGCATTCACATATACAAGTATATAAATATATACAGTTTGCATTAAACAAAAGGTTTATAATTTACTAATGCTAATGGTTTGCATGTAACACCTTTTTGTCATACATACATATGTACATATCGCACCCTAAATCATAAAGTGGCACAACTCAAAATTCAAAAATTTTCAGGAGAGCCAAAAAACTTTTTTTCATTACAAGCAATCGTATGGCAAAGGGCCAGGTATAATGGTTTTTTTCGGTCGAAAGAGACAGTTATTCAAAAGTTTTTTGGCAATCGCTAGAGATATGTTCCGTATACCCGTTTATGAAAAAAACTCGATTTTAAAAATTTTGAGTTGTGCCACTTTTTGATTTAGGGTGCGATATGTAGAAGGCGAAGGTGGTGACCATGAATTGGATCTCAAAGTTTTTTTTCTAGTTTTTTGCTTCTCAATGAATAATTTTCGCTTCTGTGCCTTTTACAAGTAGGTATGTACTGGAACAGTTTGGATTTACGTACATACATATGTATCTGGCCAACGATTGCTCCGGCATGCTCCTGCAGTCCACAAATCTTGTAACAAGCGTTAATAATAATAACAACAACGGCAATACGTGATAAGCTATTTGTTATGGGAGTAGTTTAGCTTCAAATAAAATAAGTAATTCTTGTATCTACAAACATCTTCAATTGTCTTGGCAATTTTCTAATATAGGTACATATGTACATAAGTTCATACATATGTATGTATGTAGATAAGTATATACTTTCATATGTGTAAGTACCTATGTACGGCGGTTTTGCTTATAAATACTTATGTATTTATAAATGCATATTATCTCATAGGAAATATACAAATGCACCTAATTGATACATTATTATGTACATACTTATTCAAAATACTTTTACCAGTAGGGCAGCTAAAAATTGTCGATTGGGAAACCAGCAATATTTAGATTGTTTGCAAACGAAACTGCTTGATTATATGTAAATATATATACATATGTATGTACATATGTATGTACATACTCATTACTCTTCGAAAATGTGTAAGTAAGCATATACATATTTTCCATTAAGGAAGCACGCCACGATCTCACATATCTCAGAACTGAAATCCTTCGGCCGCCCTTAAAAAAATACCCTCAGCCGGATGGACCCATCCAACTATAACAACAAATATCTCGTAAACTATACTTATCCTCCGGCAAGTTTTGATTTATGTTTTGAGATCTGCGAGAGCCCCTATAAACCCCTGAAAATGTGATTTTCTCGGGACGTTCTTCCTTAATAGATAGCCGACCCAAAACAAATAATCACGCCTTCATCCACTGTGAAATTTCTGTAGTTGTTGTAAAGGCAAAAACATGGCCAAGAAGCCCTGTGAGGAATACTGTCAGAATGGAAGTCCTTGACTAGTTATACATAGATAGTCCGGGTCATTCCGTTGCCTACACACGCTAAGTACTATGAGCTTACAGTTACTAAATTTTTCAAGATTCATACCCCTACCGAAACAAACGCCCATCTATGGGCTTGACTTTGGCATTCTAGGTGTTTGTGAAATGTTTTGCGTTTTTCTCAGCTCACACCGCACTGACTTCTGTCGCACCACACCACACCCCATAAATCGCCCCACATTTTCTCACACTGATATCGCATAATATTTTATGACGATTATATATGTACATATGTATGAATGTACATATATGTATGTATATATGTATGTAGAAGAGGCGACAATGAGAAATGTCGCGCTAGAACTGTTCATAGTCTCGAATACATATGTAATTATGTACATATATGTTTATATGTATGTAGGTACATATGTTTGTGGCTTTCCTATCAGCACTCTGTATATAACACTTAAAATAATGGCAAATTATATAGAAAAAAAATAAGGAAAAAAACGCACTATGAAGCAATAAAAAGAGAAACATGGAAAACCACAATGCACCGTTAGCGCGGTGAGTGGCGACGACTGTTGAGTGTTACGACAACTCCCAATTAACCAAAAACGAACAAATGAGAATACATATCGTTGACTTCGTGAGCAAATGTGATAAGTCCAATTTTTATCAGAACTGAGATTTTAATGCAGTAAAATGGTGCTACTAAAAATACATCGTCTGCCAAAAAGAAGTTATCATAATGTCTGTTTTTCATGGTGTAATGCAATGTTATGCAAATGTGCTAAGTCCATAAATTTTTTTTTTTTTTTTTCAAAAATCTACGTGCTAAGTCCAGGTGTAAAGAAAGTAATTTTTGGTTTTTTCCAATTTTGTAGAATGATATATCGCACGTTTTATTCAATAGGGATTTAACTCAAAAAACATTTTTTTTAGAAAAACGCAAAGAAACTTATAATTTCAAAGAGTTTCCTTCTAAGGCTAACTACAAAATCACATTTATTTCCGCCATTTTTATCCTTGTAAGTATTTTATAAGACTAGATTCAAAGGCATGACCCAGTTATTGAAATATATGGCAAAATCCCAGAAATCGAAAATTTCGAGTTACATCCCTATTGCATAAAACGTGCGATATGTACAATTGTTACTACATTACTTTGATAAGCATGGCTTGGGACTGTAAACGGTAATAATTTGCGGGAGTGGCTAGCTTTCATACCAATTTGATATGCAAACTAGTTTGCGGTACTTCTTACATTTTTATTATAATTGTATGCGTTTGATCGAAACACGGTGCACCTATCTTATATAAAGAGGGTACAGTATAATGTGAGCGTGGCCACACCCATTATCAATAGTTTTATCTCTCATCAGACCAAGCCTAAAATATTCTTGTTAATGCAAAATTTCATTTTAGTTACAAAGAAGCCAAGTTTCCAAAGGGAGTTTTAGAAATTTTTTTTTTAAGTAGACGTGGTTACAAACCGATTTTGCTAAAATTTTACTACAAGTAATAAAAGTATGTACCTAAACCAACTTTCGCCGTAATATCTCAATTATTTGTCGAGTATGGGCTCCGAAATCTCTTTTGCCTCTCCTGAAAAGTTACCATAAATGGACTTAGCACATTTGCTCACGAAGCCAACGATATATGTATGTACATCAGTGTATAAACAACCAAAACTCTTACCAACTGAAACTGTTCAAAATTGCTGGATCATTGGAGCGCCCGCTCGCACTGCTAAGCAGTTTGCGATTCGTGCAAGACCTGTGTCTGTCCGACTGCAAGTAAAAAATACACAGTGGTAAAGTGTTCATTTCTTTATAATATTAATTTTTTTCATTCATTCATTTTATTTAAATAAAAAATCAAAAACCACATTTTAACTGGCGGCTGTGCCACAGCTAAAGAAAAAGGTAATAACATACATTTGTATATATGTACATAGTTACATATTGATTTGCACAAAATCAGCGATTAAAAAAAATATATGTACATATGTATGAACATACATATATTTCACAAATCAGGCAAACGGTAATGCATTTGCAGTGTTATGCATATATCTACAAATATACATATATGTTTGTACATACATATGTATATGTAGATTCTACATAATTGTGTTTTAATTTTATTTTTAATAAAGACAGTCCGAAATTCCAATTTAAAATGTGCTTTTAAATATTTTTGTTAGGCGTGAGTTAGAAAGTATGATGTAAATAGATACTTACATATATACATACGTGGACATATATACATATGTATGTACATATATTTAGATAGCTAAAATGCATGACTTATGTACATATATCGCCGTTTAAACTTCATAACCGCCTAACCTACACTTGTGCCAAAAATTAGAATTGTGTTCTTCATGCTCAGCTCTACGACTTCAGAGCTAAAAAGCAAGTAAATATAGAGCTTCCCGAGCCAAATTTATGGTATGGATCGATAAAGAATCAGTTGCCCAAGGTTGGGAAATCTCATTTTTGGCACAAGCGGATATGGCACGACATACGTACATAATAAAATGTGTTGAAACTTCAGTGTCAGTCGAGCAGCCAGTAAATATGTAATAATAAATTAATATCGATCTTAATAAACTAAGTATGTAAGCTTTCTTTCGTTGCGGTTGCATAAGCTGTAAGATAACTAGAAAATCCTTTATTTTTCTTTAACAAATTAATTTTTCGAGCTTTTTAAACTTGTTGAGTTTTTTTATACATACCCATCTACCTAACTGCAATTAACGGAATTTCGGCGATGATGCGATGATACTTTTTGAGGTTATGATAGACACTTACAATAAAATTATGTGTTCTTTGGGAATTTGTATATGTTTATTGTTTTAAATTCGGTTGACAGGCTTTGATTGTCTATTGTTGAGCAGTAATCGCGGTTTTTTTTTATCGCCTTAAGCCACAAAATGGTAATGATTGAGGTTATGCTGCGACGCTGGCAATAGCTCTGTTCAATAACAAAAAATTGTTACGAGTTTTTCATAAAAAGTGTCATTTTTATATAGAGAACTGTCATTTTTTACGAAAAATTCGCAACAATTTTTTGTTATTGAACAGAGTTAATGTGCAGCAATATGCAAAAAAGTATATATATGCATGTTTCTTTATTCTTGTTTTTGATTAATCCATTTACCATTTTCTTTTATTCGATTTTTTTCAGAAATCAGACGTTTCTGATTTGGAGGAACCCGATTTAAAAAAATTACTCGAAGAGGCCTATACATATAAGACACCCAAAGATAAAAAGGATAAGAGCGAGATATTTTTGGTGCATTGCACATACGCTAAATTCAATTCCCCCAAATAATAAATAATTTTCAAAATTCTTCCAGGATTTACTGCAAAAAGTTGAGAACGAAGATCGGGACATAACTTCGGCACGTTCGGACAGTCATCGTCATCATCCACATTCACAAAGTCGCCATCAACAAAAACAAGGTGGCTCCTTGCAGGATCTTCTACAGTTACCATCCGATTATCGCCGTCAAAATCACACTTCACGCCACAAGAAAAACTCCTCGGTGTCGTCGCGTCAACGCGAAGGCGGCAGCCTGCCCAGCAACGTGAATGTGGCCAATTGTTTGTTAAATAGTTTCGAACAACAGGCATCCGTTTATGCGGACAAACGTCGCGCTTTCCTCTTTGGCATAGAGGCCACAGCAGCTATTTTGAGCAACAGCAGCAACAATAAAACACAAACTGTTGGCAGTGGTGTTAGCGGTGGCACAAACTTTGCAGTCAACGTTGCTCCAGGCACACTAAGCAGCGTCAACGCCGGAATCGGTAATTCGACGAGTTTGTCCGGCAAAGAACGTATCGGCGCCGCCGGTGCTAACGTCGTAACAAATAGCGGCGGTATAGGCTGTGGCAGTGGTGGTAATATGGCAACCACAGCGAGTGGTCATAATGTTGGCAGCACAATGGCAACGGGTGCAGGCATCGTTAATACAGCCATGAATAGCGCCAATTTGATTAAAAATTCTGGTGATTATATAATAAATATTGGCGATATGCTAGATATACAACAGCAACAGCAAATATTACCATCAAAAGGACAAGACGGTGGGCAGGTAAGGCGGAAAGAAACGCAGAAAACTAATTCACAGGTCAAGTAATGGAATACGTTTCTTATTTTTTTTTTTGTTATTGTTAAAGGGATTGCCGTTTTATGAACGTGTCGATATCGATATGCGTATACCACGTCCCACATTGCATCGCGGTGCTGATGTAGATTACGCGCCAGCATCACGTTCCCATCACTATGTGGACGAAGTGATACGTTTCCATCAAATCGATGGTAGTGGTGGTGATAATAGTGTTGGCGGTGAGAGATGTGAAGGTGGTGAAGTGGCCATATCGGTTAACACCTTGGGCAATGGCCTTAAATCGGCTGCTGCGTCCTGTTCCCTCCCGATGCCGTTAGACGAACGTTACCGGTCCATTAAATCGGTGATGGGTGAGAAGGGCGACAGCGCCAATGTTGCATCTGCCTTGGGCGTCAAAGCTGCTGCTGGTCTAGCAGGAGGGCCAAATGGTGGCGTCGGCATCTCCAGTAATAATCCGAGCAGTTTGGGTGGTGTTGGAGGCGTTGGCAACAACACCAGCATTGGTATTGGCAATTATACGAAATCGCTGCCATTGTCGGTGAGTAAAGAGGTTTTCGTAAAATTCCTATTTCAACTGCGCATTCCAAATATTCCACAATGAAAATAATTAATTTTTTTTATGTAAATTAGTGTAGCACAAAATTATTGTTTTTTAAATTTTTTTATAATTTGGGTTAAGCAGAAAAATCCAAGCAACTCCAACAGCGATGGTAGAAGTGAGCCATCAATAGTCGCAGCGCTTAGCGCTTCGCTATTGTTCGATTACTGATGGTTGCAACGTAGGTTCAAAGCCTGTTGGTTCCCGTAAAAAAACCTAATGATGAAGAATTGATTTTGTTCGGAATGCTATCACTTGAAAAAATAATAACTTATTACCATTTCTTGAAATCCCTTAGCGTCAGATCGATGAGAATGGCAACGACTGCGAACGGCAACAGCATAGCGGAGGCAGCAATTTAATTTCTTCTAGCGTAGGTCAATCGCAGGCGAAGGCCAAGGCTAAAAAGAAGCCACAAAAGGATAACACCATACCGGTTGATGTTGAGAATGAGGCTGGTTATCGTGGCAAAGATCCAGTTGAAGTGTTGGTGAAATTCATTGAGTCCACCGAAGAGGATGGCAGACAGGGCGGCAGTGGCGGTGGCGGCAGCGGCAACAACAGCAAATTCTCTGAGAATAGCAAAAAGAAGGAACGCAAAAAGGAGAAGGTGAAACAGAATAAAATGAAGAAAAGCAATTCGCTTGAAGAGCTGCGCAGCTGTGCCAAAATCGATGTGGGCGAATTGAAGCAAACGGCCGCCACAACGGAGAGTAATAATGTGACAATGCGTAGTAAAGGCAGTGCGGGTGGTGGCAACAAAGGCGCCAAAAATAATTCTGCCTCTACGGCGGACATCGATAAGAATTTCGTCGATGGTGGCAATAAGGAAGTGACAGCAATAGCAGCTGCTGGTAAACACTTGAATGCCGTAGCAACGGCAACATCGCCAACAACCGCAACATCTACCACAGGCTCAACCAATAATCGCAAAAGCGAGCGACGCTCATGGGGCACCGAGGAGCTGCAATATCTGGGCGCAGACGGTGGTATTGGAAGCACTGCGAATGTCGAAGAAAAGGTTAAGGAAAAGAAGGAGAGGAAAAATAAAGAGAAAGAGAAGGAAAAGGAAAAGGAGAGGGAACGCGATATCGAAAAGGATAAACTCAATAAGGACAACAGGGAGAAAGAAAATGAAAAGGAAAAAGAGGAAAAGTTAATGAATAACAGAATGGATGCCGGTAAAATTGAGAAAGCGGAGAAACTTGGAGAGAAATTGGAGAAAACGGAAAAGCTTGAGAAGCGCAAAAAGGCGGAGATGCAAACAACAACCACCACAACAACAAAAGCAGCACAGATGCCAACAAAATCAACTACCCACACTCCAAATGCCACAAACAGTGATCATCAAGGCAATGCGCCGGTAGCCTCTACCATCGATTTGCTGTCGATGAATACGCTCATTTCCGAGACCGCCGAGTTTCATGTGGTCACCAAGAAGAAGAAACCCAAAAAGCAACGCGCTTCCATCGACGATACGCATTTTACGCCGGGCAACAATTATAATAACAGTAACAACAGTAGCTATAATTACAATAACAACAACAATAACAGTGGTGGTGGTGGTAATAATTTGGGCATGTCGGGCGGTTACTCGTCGCGGGCGCATAACTCGATGGGAGGCGGTGGTAACACACAGAAAGGCGGTGGTAATAATACTGGCAATCAACAACAGCAGCAACAACAGCAGCAACAACACTCACGTTATAGGCATTACAATAACAACAACAGCGGAGATGGTGGGCGCGTCGATTATCATAATAATTACAATTCCAATTACAACAACTACACTAATCATGCGCATCAACAATATGGTGGTGGTGGCCAAAATCAAAGCCAATATCAACATCATCACCATCATCATAATCAACAGCAGCAGCAGCAGCAACATCATCACCAACAGCAACACCAACACCATCAACATATGAATGCTCACAACACATCGGCTGGCAGCAGCGGCGGCGGCGGCAGTGGCGGCGGCTCCTCATCCACAGACAAATCTCGTCGCAAATCAACCTCCTCAGTGCCACCATCGGAAAAGTCCGATTCAAGTGATATCGATTCGGTGCATTCGCTGCCCATTGAGTCGACAAAAACATCAACAGCCTCCTCAACGTCAAATAAAAACAAGCAACGCCATAAATCCAATTCATCAAACACAACAACAACACCCGAAACACCGAAGAGTGTGACTAGCAGCAGCGGTTCGCCCGGTTCCGTTGTTGCGCCTATTTCCTACGCACACATTGCCGCTGCTGCCGCTGTGGTCGATCGTTGGCCAAATTTGGATGTAATTAACAACAACACCATCAACAGCAGCAACGTTAACAGTGCAACCGCAAATGGCGGCAGCATGGCCACTCAAGTTGCTCAAGTTACCAGCAGCGCTGTTGAACAACAACAACAATCACATCAGCAACAGCCACAACATGTGACTAATGTGGAATGCAGCCCGCCCGTAGTCTCATCTACGTCATTGCACATAAGTGGTTCAGCAGCGCCGACGCCCGCAACCGCAATTTCGTCTACCGCCACAAACCCAACAACTAAAACTGGCAAGAGTAAGAAGATGGCCAGCAAGCCTGATTTCCCCGAACTAGTTGCCACCAATGCCATGAACGCGACGACGCTAATTGAGGCCAACAAATCGACCGTTACACCTGGCACAGTAGGGATGGGTGGCACAGCACCAGGTGGCGCCTTAAAAGTAATTTCCTATTCGCAGAGTTTAGTGGCTGCGTCTGCGCAACTTGGCACAGCCAACAATCCAGGTGCAGGAAGCGTCGAGAAAGTCATCGCTGTGGCAGTGGAAGTGACCAATGTACCCGCCCCGCCACTGGCAAGCAGCCACAATGCCCAGGAGGCCAATAAAGCTGATGTTGCCAGTAGCAGCAGCAGCAGCAGCGCTCCTGCAACACGGTTGCCCCAACACCAACACCAACACCAACAGGCACTAACCCAGCATCAGCAGCAGCAGCAGCAACAGCAACAACAACTCCCTCAACAGACGCTGCAAAAGTCTAAGAGCGTGGAACATGACAGCTACAGTTACAATAGCAGCAACCTCGATCAGCAATATCCGGCACTTGAGAAGACGGTGAAACGTCATAGCACCACAAATGTCTCCTCGATAACCGCCGCAACAGCCGCACAACCACCACAAACGACAGCCGGCCCAAATGTCGCTGGCAGTGGTGGTTATGGCACTACAGCGCCAAGCGGAAGCTCTTCTGCGGTCCCAGTGAACACTGCAATCGCTGGAAAATTTAATTTTGCCGCAGCCGCCAAACAATTGCCGCCGAACAAAGGTGGTATTGGCATTGGCATTGGAGGATCTCAAGCAATAACAACAGCACCTTTAAATACGCAACAAGAAGTGTCATTAGCGGCAACAGGAGCGCAGCTAACCCACCCACCAGCTGCAGCTGCGCCATTAACTACCTCAAGTACAACCTACGCCATGCCAATATCGGCGGCAGCTGGTCCAGCCCCAGCAAATGCTGCTGCGACACGCAAGGTCAAAGAAAAGTCGCCAACAATCGTATTTGCGACTCGGCCATTAACTGCAGGCGGCTTGCCGACGACAAAAGACGCCGATGCAGGCCGAAAGACGAAGAAAGAGAAGAACACCGGTGCCGGCGGCGAACACCTAGCAAGTGTTGCACAAAAGTCAAGCACTGCCACACAGACACAAGCCACGGCAATGGATGTAAACGTTGCGGGCGGCAAAGCAGCACTCCGTGGCAATCCCGGCAGCGGCAGCGAAACGCAAACTCTAATCAAAACACAGCGACCGCAGACGAGTAAGAGCAGCAACAATTCCGCTGCTGACGGTGCGTCCACAAGCGTTAATAATCCACCGCCTGCTGTCAATCGACCCGCCGTCATCATTTTGAACGATGATCGCTCCGCAGATGGCGACATTGAGTTTACATTTGGCGACTTTAACGAAGACGAACTGAAGTTCTTTGATGACACAGTCGCCGGCGAGGATGATTGCGCAGATGAATACAATGCTGGTGCTGCGTATGACGATGAGGCACATGCCATGCAACAAAAACCGGCATCATCAGCGGCTGATGTAGCAGCACAATCCTCGTCTGCATTGCCTCCTCCGCTGGCCAAGCAAGAGCATCCTGTAAAGCGCGAACAAACAAGTGACAAAATGATTGCACATGCAGCAGCCGCGGAAAGTGCTACCAATGTTGACGAGGCTGTAGACGCTGATAAAGCCCAGCAAAGCCAAAAGCAACAGCCGGCAATGCAGCGCAGCGACAGCGAAACGCGTCAACTGCAACAGCTGGAGACATGCAATGAGATTGAGAGCGCAATTATTGCGGCGGCGCGCGCTGCTGCCGCAGAACATCATCCACAGCCGCAGCCACAGCCACAACAAATGCAACAGGCACCGCTGCCGCAACAACAGCAACAGCAACAACAACCGCAACAACAGCGTTCTTATCGCCATAATAAACACCAACAACAATACAGACAATATAGCGGCAATAATGCCTACGAACCGCCGTCCGCCGCACAACGTGAACATCGTTCCTCCCAATCGTCGTCGTCGTCCTCGTACACGCGCGATACGCCAAATCACTACCAGCAGCACCATCATAATTATCACAATCAATATCATTACCAAAATCAACAACAACAACAACAACAACAGCATTACAATTATCATCATCCGCAATATCATCATCAGCAACATCAGCAGCATCACCATCAAAGTGGTATCAGCAATAGCGCCTCGCGCAGTCGCAGCAGCAGCAGCAACAATAATACCAATGTGAATTCTTTTGATGCCGCAATTAATTCACCAAATTCACCATCGCCCAGCAATGCTTCAACCGGTGGCGGAGTCATGGTGAATATACAACAACGCAAAGACTTGGACATACATTTTATACCTCCAACATTGTCGAGCGCACAGAGCGTGCTACAGCATAATGAGATCATTGTCGATTTCATTGGTTCCGGTAATTGAAAATTTAACTTCATTTCTTTTTTTTTCAGTTTCATTATCGTAATTTTTTGTGTTTGTTTTTTCTTTAGCATGGGAGGAAGTTTCCAAAGTGACGAAATTCTACGAAGGACAATAAAACGTCGCTGATGAAGCAGCACCAAAAATAAATCAAACAACCAACTAGAAAAGCAACAGCAACAACGGCAATTAAAAACGACAACCGCAAAAACAAAGCACAAGCACAAATCGTTGCAATCGAATAGACATACAGACACATGTATTTTCTTATAACAAAGCCAACAACAAATTATGTAGACTTTGTGAAGCAAAAAAGTGAAAACGGCAGCGAAAGCGTTAAGCTGGAGTTATAAGATAATTAACGTAGCATGAACAAACTCACTCAAAATTTCTGTTCAACGGGGTTTGAGTACATTCGATTATGCACACTTAGCGTAACATTGAAGTCTGATCTGATTTAGATTTTAAAAGGACGCGCATAGAGCGGCCGGTCTCTCAACTTGTTTCATGCTATGTTAAGTGTCTATAACTCCAGCTTTACAAAAGTCTAGTTGCTTAAAGCTCATTAGCGAAAAAGTGAAAAAGCAAAAGAAATCAACGCTTAGGCATTTGCTGTGCTTATAATATATTTGTATATATGTATGTATGTGTACATATGTCATGTTGCTAACAGGCAGTTAGCGATAAATCAAACTGCTGCTGCCTCCTTCGCGCTTGGTCGATCTCATAAAAAGCGTGTAGAACGAAACTTGCCGCTTTTTTGGAGTTGAAGGTTGAGCGATCGCTCGAGTTGCAGCGAGCGTTTGCGTTTGCGTTTGTGTTTGTAAGCTTATAATGACCGCCAATTTTGTGTGGATTGTCGAAATATATTGTCGATATATATAACTGCTTATTTAACTAGTAATGTTATTATTATAAATATATAAATAAGTGTTTAATTGTATTTTACTATATAAAATGAACTGCAAAAAAGAAGAAAAGTAAGAGCTTAAGCGTGAAAATGAAAAGGTCAAGAAGAAAAGAGAGCGAAACGCAAAAAAAAAATTAAAAATACATATAAATAGATACATATATATGTAGATATATGGTAAAGCTAATTGAATCATTAACACATACACACACACACTTGCATTAATGAGCAAATAAAAAATTATATGTATGTGCTGTATGCAAAAAAATAAACGCAATTATGTAATTGCTTTTTTTGCGCGCCGTATAAAATTTCTTGCTTCTTCTTCCGTCGCCTAATAAAGCCGCTGTAATTTTTGTTTACAAAATACTGTTAATTATAATTTGTATTTTTTTTTAAATAATTTAATTAGAATTAAAAAAAAATGAGTGAAAAAGCTAGTTAAAAAAAAAATAAATAAAAACGAATACGAATTCGATACGAAATGATTAAAAGGCGAGAGTTGGTGAAAAGCAGAACGCAAAGTATAACAAAAATAAGAGAATATTGAATAAAATGGATTTTTATATAAGAAAGGAGAATTAAAACAAAATTTTTTTGAAGAGAGAAAAGTTAATATTAAAATTTGCGAAAAGTAAATAATGTAATTTTTGTAAATGAAAGCGTTAATATTAAATAAATAATACAGAAATGAGTGATAGCAACCTTATAATATGTATGTGTATGTAGGTTGTATATACAGATGTATGAAAATGTATAAAAGCGCATGTAACAGCTAAATAATAAGCACAGCTCACACTGAAAAACTTCTATGTAGTGTATGAATACACACGTTTTCGCCTAAAAGTATGCAATGTTTACATACATACCTACATACAGGCGAAGCTAATAAAAGCGTGTGTTGAAAATAGCCGTAAAATTGAACTGAAGAAAATCATATTTTTTTGTTGAATTAAAACTCCAAAAGCCAACTCTGCTGCTCGATTTTTTCTTTTTCTCTCTCTAATGCTTAGAAGAATATAATATTATAAATTATGCCTGTACATAGTATATTGTATAAAAATAAAATATTTATATACTCTAAATGTACTTTTTATAAACTTTAAAAAGAAAGTGGAATAGAAACAGAAAATACGCAGAAGTCTGCCGCTTGCAATGCCATTTAGCTATGTATGCGTATAAATTGAATAAGAAGAACAACAACAAGCATACTTCAATGAACTTGTCGCCTGGAAGCTAACGTCAGCTTGCTTGGCAGGGATTTTCTAGGACGGTCGGTTTGAATGCAGCAAAAATTTTTATCAACAAAAAACAACAACAAAGGCAAAATAATCAAAAACAAAATTGAAACAAAAAAACAAGAAAGAGAACACGAAACCGAACCTGCCCAGTTGTTGAACTGGTTAAATAATGAAACACGAACGAGAATAAAAATTAATGAACAATAAATGAACATAGAAAAGCACATTCAAAATTAACAAAAAAAAATATATCCAAACATGTAAATACATATATGTATACATATTTACATACATACATCGCACAGCAGCAACCGCTAATAACCACCCGACCGAGAACTGGAAGGAGTATAATAGGTAACTGATTTATGTATGTCGGTTGGCAGTCACGCGATGTATAAAAAAAAGAAAGGACAAACGTTCGAACTTAATTTAAGCCACTAGCTAAAACCAATTCAAAACAAAAAAAAAATAAATAAAATAAAAAGAAAATAAGAAAAAAAATTAAAGTTAAAATTGAGAAAATAAATTATATGTATTTATATATTAGCACTTAATTTGTAAGTAGCTTAAGATTATTTATAAATATATGTATAATCCAAAACCTTAGCAATGGCTATTTAGTTAACATATCGCAACCTAAATCATAAAGTGACACAATTTAAAATTAAAAAATTTCAGGAGAGCAAAAAAATTTTCTTTACAAGTATTTATATAGCAAATGGTCATGTAAAATGGCTGTTTTCCAATCAAACGAAACACCGATTTATAAGTTTTTTTTTTGGCAATCGCTAGAGATTAGTTTTGTTTACCGGTTTGTGATAAACCCCGATTTCGATAAATTTTGAGTTGTGTCACTTTATGATTTAGGGTGCAATATGTACATACATACTTACATACGATACGCTAAGCTAAATTAACTAATGCATGTTGAAAATGAACTACATAATATTATATTATAATACAAACGCGAAATAATTTTAAAGTTCTAAAACAAAATTATTTAAAAAAAAAAATAATGGAGAATGAATTCTGTTTATACATAAGATGTACTAAAAACTTGTTTAAAACCTAAAATTTTGAAACTTTTCTGCTATAAATTGTTTCTTACTTAGCGTTATTAATATTTTTAACATAAGGTTTCTTTGAAAGATGGCAACAAAATTTTTTATCTATCTTTTTTACGTACTAAAAATTCAATCCTCACCTAATGTATGTATGTATGAATGTATGTATGTACATTAATGTGGGTAAATTTGTTTCGAAGTAAGATAACAGACTTTATGGGCTAAGCAGAATCAGTACTTCTCCGTCATGACGGACAAGGAAGAAACTCACAGCTGAGTAGACTGTGTATATTTTGCTCATGCAACGCTACATTGGCGTTCGGATCAGTCGCCGGATCCGGCATACTTTGCCAATTTTCTATTTTGCCGTTCGTCAGTAATATAAGATGTGTTCGATGAACGCTTTAGAGTAATCTAGTGCAGAAAATGCTTTCGATAACTCGTTTTTGTACTAAACTGTGCAGGACTGTGTTTTGTAACCAACTTAAGCTTAAATATTAGTATTAAATTAATACTATTTATACATATTCCATGCGATTTTGCTCTTAGCAATTCGTTAATTTTCGTTTTTTGACACATTTACATTAAACTTCTGTGACAAATGTCTGATATTGTTCTACCCTACACTTGTAGTGCTTTCACCGAACACGCATTTTATGTGCCACCCGTTTACGTTATGCACGTGCTGTCAGTCGGACACGACTTACGTCATGACGGAGAAGTACTTATTCTGCTTAGCGCTTTTATTTCGGCGTCAGCTGCATACTCCGGTCAAACAAAAAGAGTCTGAGGAAGCATGGCTCTAAAATGGATTTCGTGCCTTCGAGTACCTACTCAAAAACAAGTTCATTCATTTGGAATATGTAAAAATACATACATATACCAAAAATTTAATAACACCTTTCTAAAGTAAAATTGTGCTTCATGCAACTTTTTGTTCAAAATTATCTGTACAGCACATCTAACGAAGACACAAAGCTGATAAAATTGAATACTTTTTGGTTCCTCGTTTGTTGATAAATTTGACCCGCTCTAATGTATGTACATAGTTGCCTTTTTATTTAGCTAAGACATTAAAATTTGTTTGATTTTAGTTTAACTTTAATATGAATTTGCCAAAAAAAACATTAAAAATTAACAAAAAAAAAAATACAAAATGTTGATTTTTTGTGTTAACAGTTATGAATTGAAATATTTTTAATACAATATTTATTTTATTTATTTTAAAATTACATACATACACACATACATTTACATATATGCCCGCTGCTTTATTTCTCCTGTTGTCGATTAACTTTGATTTTAATGGATTTAAAACAAAAAAAATATTGAAAATCTTTGTAAAAAAAAAAATAATAAAAAATAAAGGGCATCAGATGGCATTATGATTAACATAAAACTCTTTTTCATTTTAGCGCTGTAAACAAATTAAAAAAAAACATGTTTTGAAATATAATGCATTTGTTAGTAGATAATTTAACTAAATGCCATTAATCCAAATTTGCGCATAATATGTACATATGTACGTGTATTTAAGTGGTCCTTAAAATTGAAATGAACGGTATTTTTCAGTTTGAAATCCTCAATTGGCAGTTGTCATTGGTTCTAGTATTGGCGGGTGTATGGATGTGCGATAGCCTTCAATGACGTATTACCCATTGAGGGACTGGGAATGAAAAATACCGATCAATTGATTTTAAGGAGCAAAAAATACACTTACAACAACTACCAACAATTTGGTTAAAGTAAAAAAATAATATAAATAAAAAAATTAAAATTAATTAAAGAATACGGCTAATCAGACCTGTTAAATTCCGATTAAAATTAATAATGATTAATTTTTTTGGATTTTTTAATTTTAATGATTATTTTAATTGTCTTACATTAAGCGGACAATTAATAATCGATTAAATTAAAAAAATTGTAAAAAAAATCATGATTACTAACCATTAAAAAAATAATCGGAAATAATCATATAATCACATAATTTTTTTTAATCGCATGATTATTTTTAATTGCCCAATTATTTTTAATTGTTTGATTATTTTTAATTGCCAAAATTTTTTTAATTGTATGATTATTTTTAATTGCTCGATTATTTTCAATTGTGCGATTATTTTCTTTAATATGATTATTTTAAATTATTTTTGAAAATAGGTATGTGTAGGTATGTACATATATACATGTATGTGTGTTTGTATGTGTGCATGAATGTGTGTATGTATATATGCATGTGCACATGTATGTATGTGTATACATATATATATATATTTTTTTTTTGTAACGAGGAGG
Source organism: Urophora cardui (assembly GCA_960531455.1). Lineage (NCBI taxonomy): Eukaryota > Metazoa > Arthropoda > Insecta > Diptera > Tephritidae > Urophora > Urophora cardui. Next base: position 1,745,782 of record OY482671.1, on the reverse strand, counting down.
AAGCATCGAAAGCCTTTACCCTTTCAGTGCGGGACTCTCCGCACTAAACGTTCTACTGTCATCGTACCGAACGCCCCGGTACTGCCGTCAGGCTACCATCGGGTGGTGGGTTAAGCACCAGGCTCGAAAGTCCGTAATGGTCGCGTTATTGCCCTCAGTCTGCCTTAAAAGGCTTCACCCATTTATTTTTTACAAAAGTGGTCACTGTTACGTGGTCTGCGGAGGCCAAAGCTCCGTACCACGCGCAATGACGGATAGAGGAGGCCGAGCTCCTGTACTTACGTATCCGTTCCACTTGAGGTGCCTATGATTAGAGGGATACAATTAGTGCTAATTTAGTCGCCACTGCCTCGCTGTATTCTCTCTAGGCTTCTTAGTGTTTTCATGGTGTGTGCTATTACATCACTCGCTGCAGTCCATTTTGGCTTGCTTTCTAGCATATGCTTCACGAACGACTCAGGTGTATAGTCTCCTCCAAATATTCTACGGAACTTGTTTCTAGATTCGTAAAACCTTGCACACTCAAAGAATACGTGGTATGCATCGTCTATTGCTTGCCTCCCGCAGTGATCGCACGTTAGGTTCGACTCGTGCTTAAAGCGAAAGAGATGGGCCTTGAAACAACCGTGTAGAGATAGGAACTGCGTCAGCAGTATAGACTGGCAATTACTAGTGCGGCCTCATCCGATACGGTTTTAAACGCACAGCATACTCTCAGCACATGTATGTATGCACGTGCATATGTATGTATGAATATATGTATGTATGTTTTATTCACAAACAAATTTGAAAAGAAACAAAAAATTAAAAATAATTAATCGATTAATTAATTAATCATGCAATTAAAAAAATCATAGATAATTTGAAATAATCATATAATTGTATTAATCATGCAATTAAAAAAAATCAAAAATAATTGAAAATAATCAAGTAATTGCGTTAATCATGCAATTAAAAATAATTGAAAATAATCTAAATAATTGTGCAATTAAAAATAATTAATCGATTAATTATTTTTTTTATATAATTTAATTAACTTTTAATCATTAAAAAGGTGAAAATAATCGTAATTAATCATTAAATAGTTACAACAACAAAACATGCTTTAATTAATAATCATTAAAATTTTTAATCATTAAATAACAGGTCTGCGGCTAATTAAAAGAAAATTTAACTATGTAAGTATGCATTGCGTTATTTAGATAGCATTTTAATCCAAAAAAATCGTGTAAGGTATATGTATGTATACATACAGCTGCGGTCAAAATCTTAGTAGTGCACCCACCGTAGATAAAAAATCTAAAAAAAGTTGGATTTTTTATACTAAATGTTTATTTTGGATTTTATTATAATAAACTACTACTAATAACAGATACATCATGCAGAAGAACTTAGTAAGTTAATTATTTGTACGGTTTTAAAATAACATTTTATACTTTGCCCTCAAAATATCAACGGTCAAAATCTTAGTAGTGCGATTTTCTTTAATAAAAATATAGTTGAACTAACTATTTATTCAAAAGATTTTAATTGTGGATTAATAATAAAACTATAATAAAGTGTTTAGTACATCGTAGCGTATCCTTTATTAGATATAACAGGAGCGCAACGCCGATGCATCGAGTTTACGAGTGTTTCCCATTGTTCGCTAGGAATTGCTTTCCATGCCCGCTCTTCCGTTTCCCGAAGTTGATTGTTATTTGTGGGATTGCACTGGGCTACTCTCTGCTTTACGTCGCACCATAAATTTTAAACTGAATTGCGGTCTGGAGACTGCAGGCCCTTCCATGACCTCAACCCTATTTCTTTCAAACCATTGTTTCACTGATTTGCTCGTGTGCTTTGGATAATTATCTTGCTGGAAGACCCAAAGCAGCGCCATTTCATCCCGGGCATATGGTAGCATAACCCCCTCCATGATTCCAACATACACTGTGCGATCCATGATCTCCTTAATACAATATATTGGCCCAACTCCATAGAACGAAAAGCAATGCAAATCATAATACTTGTTTAATTGTATTATTAGTGTGTTTTGGGTTATACCGAGTTAATAGGCCGTCTTACATATTGGCTCGCTCCTCTGGTCCCACACAACATGATTTTAGATTCATCCGTCCATAGTTTACATGGAAGATTAAGTATTATGATTTGCATTGCTTTTCGTTCTATGGAGTTGGGCCAATATATTGTATTAAGGAGATCATGGATCGCACAGTGTATGTTGGAATCATGGAGGGGGTTATGCTATCATATGCCCGGGATGAAATGGCGCTGCTTTGGATCTTCCAGCAAGATAATTATCCAAAGCACACGAGCAAATCAGTGAAACAATGGTTTGAAAGAAATAGGGTTGATGTCATGGAAGGGCCTGCACAGTCTCCAGACCTCAATTCAATTTAAAAATTATGGTGCGACGTAAAGCAGAGAGTAGCCCAGTGCAATCCCACAAATAACAATCAACTTTGGGAAACGGAAGAGCGGGCATGGAAAGCAATTCCTAGCGAACAATGGGAAACACTCGTAAACTCGATGCATCGGCGTTGCGCTCCTGTTATATCTAATAAAGGATACGCTACGATGTACTAAACACTTTATTATAGTTTTATTATTAATCCACAATTAAAATCATTTGAATAAATAGTTAGTTCAGCTATATTTTTATTAAAGAAAATCGCACTACTAAGATTTTGACCGTTGATATTTTGAGGGCAAGGTATAAAATGTTATTTTAAAACCGTACAAATAATTAACTTACTAAGTTCTTCTGCATGATGTATCTGTTATTAGTAGTAGTTTATTGTAATAAAATCCAAAATAAACATTTAGTATAAAAAATCCAACTTTTTTTAGATTTTTTATCTACGGTGGGTGCACTACTAAGATTTTGACCGCAACTGTATGTACATACATATGTATATACATAGTTATAGTATATAAATATATTTATGTATCTATATATAATGTGTGTATGTATAAGTTAACCAATATACATATTTATGTATGCATGTAGTTATGCAAACTAAAAAGATTTACATACATATTAACAGTTTAATAACAAAAGGCTTAAGTACAGTATATATAGTAAAATTTTGTATGTATGTACAGTTTAATAAACGTATTATTTATGTTTAATCGAGACAAAAAATAACAGCAAATAAATGGAAGAAAAACTTACATACATGCAGATATGATATCAAAATAGTATGAAAGCAAAAAATAAAATACAAAAAAAGCGAAAAATTCAAAATTTTTCTACCGTGTATTTAGAATAGTGTTTAAACAGAAATTTTCAAAATTAATTAACAGAAAAAAGTATACATATATTTTTGAATTTCATATGAATTACTATATACATACATACTTAAATTAGCTATTTTCGCCTTTGCTAGCAAAAAAACAAAAAAAAAGAACAAATCGGAAACATTGTTTATAGGAACAGAACAACAACAAGTAAGCCTTTGTTGTTGATGTAAAAATAAATTTATTAATATGTAATAATACTAAGTAATAGAAAATAGAGTAGCTTCATTTGAAACATTATAAACAACTAAATAGTATAAGAATGTGTGTATGTACATATGTATGTTTATAAACAAATAGTTACATACATATGTGTGCGTTATACTATACATATGTATATGAAATAATCAAAACTATGCGAGCGATTAAAAAAATTTAATTAATAATGAAAAAGAAATATTTAAAAAAATCATATCGCAGACAATTTCACACATATTTACATACATACACACATGTACTTATATGGTGGACCAAAATTAATCACACTAAAAGCCCGTCTCCACATAACTTGTTTCACCAAAGAAACATGTAGCAAAACATCTCGCTAAATAACCCGTCTCCACGTGGCTGATGGTGATCCAGTTTAACATTTCTCTTTCGCGCTCTTCTTAAATATTTGTATGTTTGCTTATTTTTGCGTTTTTGTTTTGGTCTGTGTGAGATTTCGATAGATTTTCGATACAAAATTAGAGGAGACATCGATATCATCGAGGTTGGCAAGTTGATTCAGAATGAAACAGTGTTTCAATCTTCACTCGCTCTCAGAAATTTTGTATGGAAATTGGCGAGATTCGGCACTGGTTTCCGTGTCGAAACAAGATTGAGAGAGAAAATGGAGAAAAAAAGAGCGAAACACGTTATGTGGAGACATGGTATAAAGGTCAATTCATCGTTCGAGTTCAGAACTTTTCTTTCATGTCGTCGTTGCTGTCTTTTCGGAGTGTGAGAGGAATTCCAAAAAGTTCTGAGCTAACTCAAATTCAACTTTAGTTCAAAACTAAAACGATGAATCCGCCTTAACGGGAAATGTTATAATTTTTGCACATATGTACGTACATAGCGTCATGCGTGAAATAGATTTCAAATTAGTGAACTACGTATCGACGTCTGAATAAAAGATCAGCCTATTTCAAAATTAGTTTCAAAAACGTCCTATAGCAGAATTTTCTTCAATAACGCTCTATATCAATGATGCCCAAACACATCTTACGGGCGAGCAATGTCATAATTTAAAGAAAAAAAAATTTTTTTTTCTATATGTTTGTTTTTGTAGTTTTTTACAACTTCATTGACATCTCGATAACCCAGTAGAAAAATTAGGACACAAACCAGACTGATGATCGAAATTAACTAAAAATCCAACTTTGTATTTATGTTATGCAAACAAAGCTATCGAATATGCATTGGAATATATATATACATTTTTAATTAATAAAATTAATATTAATATTTATAAATAAATAATTAATTAATATTGAAAAGTGGATTGGTTTTAGAAAGCTTAAAAACATCTTTAATACGAGATTTATGGACTTTGGCTACAATTACTGAATTTATTAATTAATTTTCAATGCCCTCTAAATTTTTCAAAATATATAAATAAATAATTAATTAATTATTAGTGTGACAAAATTATTATATATATTTTCGTCAATGTTTTTAGTACATATAATTGCGAAAGTGTATTTTCAAAATTAAAAATTGTAAAATCAAAACACAGAAACCGGATGTCAGACAAACACCTCGAGTCGCTTTTGCAACTATCAACCACAAATGTTGAAATAGACATGGATAACATTATCGAAAATATGAACGAATCAAATTAGTATATATATGTCGTCCCCTCAATATAACAATAGCGTATAATTTTTTTTGGGTTTTGAGAAAATCGAGTTTAAAGTTTTTGTCAAATCAAATATCTATTAAATTTTTGAACAAGAAATTATACACCATTTTTTCCAATGACATTTTGACCCACTTTGTGGAAGTAGAATTTGACGAAATTTTGACCAGACATAGAATCAATGATGGAGATTCTAAATATGCAATAAAAAAATAATGGCGTATGAGCACATACGCTATTGTTATATTGAGGGGACGATGTATATATCTACGGCTGAGAATAAGATCGCCCTGTTTCAAAATTTGTTTCAAAAACGCCCTATTCCAAAAATTGTTTGAATAACGTCCTATTACAAATTTTGCTTCAAAAACGCCCTATTTCAGACAATTATTCAAAAACGCCCTATTTCAGAGAAACATATATGGAATTTTCTCTGAAATAGGGCGTTTTTGAAGCAAAATCTGAAATAGGACGTTATTCAAACAATTTTTGGAATAGGGCGTTTTTGAAACAATTTTTGAAATAGGGCGATCTTATTCTCAGCCGTCTATATGTACATACATGCATATATGTATGTCCCACATTTCATTCTTTTCATTGCTGGGTTGTATCTGTTCGAATCAAAATAAAAAATTGTTTTTTTTATTTCCATAGAAACGTTTCGGGAGTATACAAATTTTTTTCCTATGCTCGCCATATACACAAATTTCTTATGGAAGTGTATAGGCGAGTAAAATCCTATACTTACGAGCATTACAAAAACAAAATGTGTATGCGAGCATAGGGCTTGGGCATCTATGCTCTATATGTACATAATTATCCCATAATGCTGACTCAGAAATGTATACGGTTATGCATACGTATAAAATTTATAAAAATTTTGTATTAAACATATGTACATACAGTGTTGGAAAAAATAATAGGGACACGAGAAAAATTTTACAATTCTCCATTTATTTAATTTTAAGACCAAATAATAATTACCATATATTGATGTTTACACGGAGAGGACATGCATTATTAACTCTGGGGTAGTTTTTGTATAATAATTTAATTTTTATAAACAAAAATAATGAAATGTATAATTTAAGTTGGAAAAAATAATAGGGACAAACTTTAAATTCGACTGTTTTTTCAAATAATCTACAATATTACTGCTGCAGCTAGATTTGAACTAAAGTTTAGTTGAAGCTCCTTCATTTTTTATAACTTCCTTACAACATCGTGGCAAAGGGTTGACCAAATCAGCGCAATTTGCAACTGGTATTAAGTACCGAGCTTCTTTAATTTTTTTCCATAGCTCTTGCTTATTTTCCCATTTTTGATTACCCATCGTCTTCTTTAATATTCCCTATAGGGCTGAGGTTCGGTTACTGTGAGGGCTACTCCAAAACAGCAGCTTTCTTACGTTCAAACCACGAGTTTTCGATTCTGGAGGCATGTTTGGGGTCATTGTCATGCGTAAATCGCCATCTAATGATATCAAGAAGGGTTTAAATTATTCAGTTTTGAGTAGAACCATTCGCAACAGACCTCGAGAAGTAGGACTAAGTAGAAGAAATCCCAGAAAAGTTCCGTATCTGAGAAAAAATAATGTAAGTCGACGAACTGAATTCGTTCAGAGGAACCCACCGTGCTTGATAGTCTTTCTGGTGTATCTGGGTTGAAATTCTGTATTCTGCGGGCGTTGAACGAACATTATGCCATCCGAGCCGAACAAATTTACTTTTGTGTCGTTAGTTTAAATAACGTTATTCAAGTTTTCCGGCAACATGTTCCTCTGAGCGAATTCAATTCATTGGCTTACATTCTTTTTGCTTAGATAGGGGACTTTCTTGGGGTTTCTTCCATTTAGTCCTACTTCTCGAGGTCTGTTGCGAATGGTTCTACTCAAAACTGAATAATTTAAACCCTCCTTGATATCATTAGATGACGATTTATGCATGACAATGACCCCAAACATGACTCCAGAATAGAAAACTCGCGGTTTCAACGTAAAAAAGCTGCTGTTTTGGAGTAGCCCTCACAGTCGCAGAACCTCAGCCCTATAGGGAATATTAAAAAAGACGATGGGGGATCAAAAATGGAAAAATAAGCAAGAGTTATGGAAAAAAAATTAAAGAAGCTTCGTACTTAATACCAGTTGCAAATTGCGCTGATTTGGTCAACCCTTTGCCACGATGTTGTAAGGAAGTTATAAAAAATGAAGGAGCTTCAACTAAACTTTAGTTCAAATCTAGCTGCAGCAGTAATATTGTAGATTATTTGAAAAAACAGTGGAATTTAAAGTTTGTCCCTATTATTTTTTCCAACTTAAATTATACATTTCATTATTTTTGTTTATAAAAATTAAATTATTATACAAAAACTACCCCAGAGTTAATGATGCATGTCCTCTCCGTGTAAACATAAATATATGGTAATTATTATTTGGTCTTAAAATGAAATAAATGGAGAATTGTAAAATTTTTCTCGTGTCCCTATTATTTTTTCCAACACTGTACACACGTTCATATGTACATTAGGCCGTCTCGCGTTATAGGGAAGCAAAAATAAAGTGCGCCGTACGCCCCCGCATATGATGTCTTTTTGGAAAACATTTCCGGAAAAGTTTTTTATTTTTTTTTGGACGCCGCTAGATGTCGCTAAAATTTATTTTTCTCATATCTTCGGTATTTATAGTCCGATCTCAGAGTTTAATACACCAATGTCTTTGGCTTGAAAGGACGCCTTATACTATGGAATATTATTAACCCTAGGTGCGTCATTAGGGTCACTACCACCCAGTATTTATTTTATACCACCCTAATGCAATTTTTTATGCCTGCATGTTAAACGTAGTCTAAAATCATTAATCTTTTGCAAAAGAAGTATTTCGATCGCTTCAGTAGAACCCGAAATAAAAGACGTTCAACATTCCGTGGAATATAAGTTTTTCGCTTCCTTTGGTCTTTTAGGTTCATTTTACAAAAATTTCTTCTGAGGAGACCCCTACTGAAATTTTATGGCGAATAATTTTCTAGAACATTTTAACCCCCTATCACCGCCAATAAAGGGTTATTTTTACCCCCTTTTTTTAGGAAATCAGGAAAAATAGTATTTTTAAGGTCGCTAGAGGGTTAAAATGTTCTAGAAAATTATTTGCCATAAAATTTTACTATGGGTCTCCTCAGAAAATTTTTCTGTAAAATTAACCTAAAAGACCAAAGGAACCGACAAACCTATATTCCTCGGGATGTTGAACGTGTTTTATTTCGGGTTCTGCTGAAGCGATCGAAATACTTCTTTTGCAAAAGATTAATGATTTTTGACTACGTTTAACATGCAGACGTAAAAAAGCTACATTAGGGTGGTATAAACTAAGTACTGGGTGGTAGTGACCCCAATGGCGCACATAGGGTTAATCATATTCTACAGTATAAGCCGCCCTTTCAATCCAAAGACATTTCTGTATTAAACTTAGAGATCGGACTATAAATACCGAAGATATGAGAAAAATAAATTTTAGCGACATCTAGCGGCGTCCAAAAAAAAAATAAAAAAATTTTCCGGAAATGTTTTCCAAAAAGACATCATATGGGGGGGGCGTACGGCGAACTTTATTTTTTGCGATACGGTCTAATGTACATATGTACATATCGTCGCTGTGAATACTAAAACGAGTATGTGAATTTTTTCAAATTTTTTTATTTAATATTTTATTAACCCTATCCATTGCGCATAATTCTGCATTAGCATTTTTTTATCTCTTTCGGCTTAGAAGTTATGAGCTTATGAATTGTACGAAATATGCGTCCACACACAACTTCGCTTCATATTTTATTACAACATTGCTCTTTCGCAATGTTATTTACTTTTTCATAAATTAATAAGATTCATTTAGTATAAAATCCTCTCTGTTTGCAAAATTTTGCCAATGAGCGCCAGAAATAAGCTTTTTTGCTTTCCCAAAAAGTTGCTGAAAAACACATAACCGGTTTTGTATACGCAGCCACGATATGTATGTATGTATGTATATGCATATAAACTCAGAGACATTTTTAGCACACAAAAATGCCATTTAAAATCATTATCATTTAGCAGAAAACTAAAAGCTAATTAAGATAAAATATAAATTACTAACACTTTTGCATGTTATTAGATATTAGACAAAAAAAAAGGTGTTTATCCCAATTAAAAAAAAAAAAAAAAAAAAAAACTTTCAAGCACACATAGCACATATCGTCGTACCATACGAAAACAATCACTTTCAGAATTTTTTACAAAGAAATTGTATGACAGAAATTTTAAAAGTGCTAGTTTTTGTATGGTACGACGATATGTACATAACATAGTCTTAACCAATTGCCTTCTCTCTCTCTCGCATACGCTATTTTGTTGTTTATGTTTGCCTGCCGTAAAACTGAGAATTAAAACTGAAATAATAATTTTTGGTGAATGGTTTTAATATTAATTATATATTTTTTTAAAAGTGCTGCTATGCAAATAATTCCTTTCAATCTTAACTTTGTTATTAGTGTGGCTGTAAGTACATACATATGTATAAGCCTTAAAAGCTCATTTTTTGTTGTTTATTAAAATGAAATTTGCATATCATTTATTGCTGGATTTAAAAAAAGTGAATAATTAATTAATACTTAAACATGTCATTAAATTTGTATTTTATTTGAAGAATTGTGGTTCAGGAGTAGAAAGAAATTTGGTTACAAATTTTTTTTTGTTTTTTTTTTTTTTGCTTTTCAGCCTGTGTATATTTATACATATATGTACGTATGTAGTTTTGTCTCTTATATTATGCATACATATTTGTGTATGTATATGAATACACAACTAATATGTGATTGAAACACAAAAAACGCTGTTTAAAGATATACATATAGTCCATATAAATTTTACAATACACAAAAACAAAAAAATTAAAAAATTTGTAAAAAGCAAACTACAGTTTGGAGAAAAAAAAACAGCAAAAACTAGGGAAAACTTGTACCACAAAACGCATTAATAATATATACCCTCATATAATACATACATATAAAAATATATAAGAATGCATACATACCTGCGGCTACAAGTGACAACGACCTAACTCGAGATAAGATATGTGCATCAAAGGGTTTGCTTGCAATTTTTATATATAAAGCTTCATGAAGGGCAAATATCGCTAGCTTAGAGTGCAAATTGTGTAAGTCCTTTTTTCAAACTTTGTAGGAGAGACAAAAAACAAAAAATAAAAAAACTTCAAAATGAAAAAAAATTTTCTGTTCATATAAAAATTTTGGACTTACACAATTTTCTTCGCTTTTTGGACTTACACAATTTGCGTATCACTGAATAACAACGAGTAGAAATATGACAAATATCACAGACTTGCTTAGCGTGGTGCGTATTTGATTTTTCTAGCTTTCTACACTTAAAAACACTTTTTCATAAAAATGGACTTACACAGTTTGCACTCTAAGCTAGCGATATTTTAAGTAGGTCCTTGAGAAATGGTTGAACTTTAGTAAATTTAGTCCGCTTTGTAGCTAAGAATTGGCTACAGAAAAAGAATAATGCACATTTCTTATCTCGAGCTAGGTCGTTACGACTTTTGGTCGCAGATATATGCATGCATATGTACTTGTACGTACAGTGCCGAACTAAAGTATTGGCACAGCAAGATGCTTCAACTTTAACACTGTTTTTTGGCCGCATGTGAAGAGATTTCTAAAAAATATAAAGAATCCCTGGATAGAATGATAAATCGTTAACCATTCCCATTTTATTTCATTTAATTATCTCTTTTATTGAATTAACGGCAGCGATTCTAAGAAAAAAAGTACTGTTTTGGGCTGAACAAAAGTATTGGCACAGCTAAATATTACTGGCTATTTTGCGCTGATTTATCGGTCTAGCAACTTTTTTTAATTTGTCATGCTATGAGAACATGTGACTTACGTACGTTGCTCTTAAAATACGAGCCGCGGACGTCGCAGTGTCTTAAATAAGTAAATTTTCCATTAAAGTGAGTAGCAAAAAAGCGAAACCGCCGAATCTCGGTGAAAAATTATGTCGCATTTGCATGATTATGGAAAATCATTCTCTGGGATTGGTGAAATGATGGACAGAAACCGCCACACTATTCGGAGAATTGTTCAACGTTTCAAGAAGGCTTATCTTTCCAAAGTGTACAAAGAACGGATAGACCTACGGCTTTAAACGACCGTAAACGCAGTCAGATAGTAAGAAGAGTGAAAAAAAATTGTAGAATATATTCCACCAACATTGCAGATGACGTTAAGACAGAATTAGGAAGAGATATGCACGCCATAACGATCCGGGGAGCCGTATATGAAAATAACTACCATTCTCGTATAGCTAACCGAAAGGCCCTTATTCCAAAAATAAGCCTAAATAAACGTTTAGCTCATGTAAAAGAATATTAAGTAAACCAAGCAACTGCTGAAACAATGTTCTTTACTCGGATGAAAAAAAATTTAGTATTTTCCAACTTGATGACCGGCAAATTGTGTGGGGAAACCATAATAGCTTGCATCTAGTTATACGGGAATTATAGTTATTTTCCTGTAAGGCTCCCCGGATCGTTATGGCGTGCATATCTCTTCCGAATTCTGTCTTAACCTAATCTGCAATGTTGGTGGAATATATTCTATGATTTTTTTTTCACTCTTCTTACTATCTGACTGCGTTTACGGTCGTTTAAAGCCGTAGGTCTATCCATTCTTTGTACACTTTGCAAAGATAAGCCTTCTTGAAACGTTGAACAATGCTCCGAATAGTGTGGCGGTTTCTGTCCATCATTTCACCAATCCCAGATAATGATTTTCCATAATCATGCAAATGCGACATAATTTTTCGCCGAGATTCGGCGGTTTCACTTTTTTGCTACTCACTTTAATGGAAAATTTACTTATTTAAGACACTGCGACGTCCGCGGCTCGTATTTTAAGAGAAACGTACGTAAGTCACATGTTCTCATAGCATGACAAATTAAAAAAAGTTGCTAGACCGATAAATCAGCGCAAAATAGCCAGTAATATTTAGCTGTGCCAATACTTTTGTTCAGCCCAAAACAGTACTTTTTTTCTTAGAATCGCTGCCGTTAATTCAATAAAAGAGATAATTAAATGAAATAAAATGGAAATGGTTAACAATTTATCATTCTATCCAGGGATGTTTTTTATTTTTTTGAAATCTCTTCATATGCGGCCAAAAAACAGTGTTTAAGTTGAAGCATCTTGCTGTGCCAATACTTTAGTTCGGCACTGTATGTAGGTAAATATGCCACGAAACAGCCAATAAATAAACAATTTATTTGAAACTTTAACAACTTTGCTTACAAAAATAAACATATGTATGTATGTATACATGTACATACATATGCATAGATAATATACCCTGCAAAAAATGCGATTAATCCGGGACGTGTCCGGGATCAATCGTAAGGGAGCATGCGACTAATACAATTTTACATCCCTTTATATGGAGTGAATTGATCGCATTTGTTCGAGCATGTCCTATGGAGAGACTAATTGTTCAACTTGAATACCCGAACGGGTACCAATGTAGATTAATCACTAACATACCGAACGGGTACAAATGTAGATCAATCGCTTTCATCCCGAACGGGTACGAATGTAGATTAATCGCTTTCATCCCCAACGGGTACAAATTTAGACCAATCGCTTTCAGCACGAACGGGTACAAATGTAGATTAATCGCTTTCATCTCCAACGGGTACAAATGTAGATCAATCGCTTTCAGCACGAACGGGTACAAATGTAGATTAATCGCTTTCATCTCCAACGGGTACAAATGTAGATCAATCGCTTACATCCCGAACGGGTACAAATGTAGATCAATCGCTTTCATCCCCAACGGGTACAAATGTAGATCAATCGCTTTCATCCCCAACGGGTACAAATGTACATAGATCAATCGGTTTCAGCACGAACGGGTACAAATGTAGATTTTTCCTTAAAAAATTGTAAATGTTCATGCATATTTAAATAAAGATTATATAATGTTTTCTTTTTGTAAAAAAATCTCAATAAATAAATTTAAAAAATTTGACTCAAAACTTTTGAGGGCATAAGTAAAGGATACCGCCCGGTGAGCTACAAAAAAAACAAAAAGTGGGCGTGGTCCGCCTTTTTGTCCCGAGTTCAGTGATATACTTCTTTTTTGGCGCAAACGATTTTTTAGGGAGTTAGAGGGGGATGAAGTTAAAAAAAACTTTTTTTAAAAAGCCTATATCTTCCAAAATATTCACTCAATTTTTAAAATTAAGGTATCGTTGGAAAGCTTATTTAAAGGCCTTTCTATGACGTATCAAAATTTTCGTAAATTCCTTACAAATTTTGTTAAAGAACAAAAAACTCAAATTTTGGTATTTTTTTAGGGAAAAACTGTGATTTTTTTTTTGTGTTATTAAGTATATTAAAAATTATATTCATTTAAAAGAGCATAAAAATATCTTTCATTTCATATACTATTCTCTATAGCAAGACTTCAATATAATTAGCTATCGTGAAATGAAAAGATGTTTTTACATGTTTTCATGTGACCATGAAAAAAGTTGTACAGTAGGCTTTTCTGACACACGAAGGGTGTACTACGCAGAAGGACATCACCGTGGCGGTAGCCACGGTTAGGGCACACGTCCGGACGGATGGCGTAGCCCAGGGTTATTTTTTATAAGCGCGGCCGAAGGCCGCCAACGCAGAAAAGTGTTCTGCGCAAAAGCACTGTGGACCGGGCCATAGATATTACTCCGGAAAGAGAATTCTGGTGGCTGGGGGTTATTTTTTTATAAGCGCGGCCGAAGGCCCCAACGCAAAATTTGTTCTCCGCAAAAGTTTTTTCTTTATCTATCGTATTTATATGGAGTTACTAAACTTTAACCATAAATTCCTCGAAAACGAGGTACGTCCGGCGCCTAAATTTTACGGATTCAGAACACCCTTCCCCTCCCCTACCCCCCGGTAGAAGTCGTTTTTTTGGGGGGCGTGTGACATTATTTGAAAGTTTCCCCATAGATGCCATTGCGGAAGTAGAATTCTGCCGGCTGAGGGTTATTTTTTTAAAGCGCGGCCGAAGGCCGCCAACGCTATTCGGGGTTCTGTATAAAAGTACTGTTGTCCGCGCTATAGATGCTTTCTTGATATTATACATAACTAACAAGAATTGTTTTGCACGTTTTTAACAAAATTTTCGTAACAAATTATATATCAAATGAAAGGTAATTTAACGTTCTTTTTAATGTAAATAACTTTGTATAGTGTTAATAAGGTCATTTCGACAAAAAAAAAAGAAAACACAAAAAAAATTACCAAAATTAAGTTTTTTGCTTTTTTACAAAATTTGTGTGGAATTTGGGGAAATATTAATGTATGATATGAAAGGCATTTAAGTAAGCTTTCCAACGATGCCTTAATTTTAAAAATTGAGTGAATATTTTGGAAGATATCGGCTTTTAAAAAAAAGGGTTTTTTAAACTTCATCCCCCTCTAGCTCCCTCAAAAATCGTTTGCGCTAAAAAAGAAGTATATCACTGAAATCAGGCTAAAAAGGCGGACCACGCCCACTTTTTTTTTTTAGCTCACCGGACGGTATTCTTTACTTGTTCCCTTTTGAGTATGCATTATATGAGCGTAATGTAAAGGATTTTTTCAGAGGATATTTTAGGCAACATTTTGTTAAAATTGTTATTAAAAAAGGGTGTTCAATTCGTTCTACAATTTTTAAATACATTGCATATTTTTGTAAAATTTTTACATTTAAGGAATCTAGATTTGTACCCGTTCGGAATGAAAGCGATTAATCTACATTTATACCCGTACGGGAACAATCGGGGACTAATTGTGGACCGATTGTTCTCGAAAGAGATCAATCGAGGACAAATCTCTTTCGGGATTGATCGCACATTTTTTTGCAGGGTATGTACACATGTACATACATATATACATATACACTTATGCTATATATGTATCTTTTTAAATATATTAAAAATATATACATACAGTATGTCTCATAATTGTTTTCACAATGTAATATTTGACGGAAAAATAGTATTTAAAGTGAATGGTGAGGGCAAAGTTTATATTTATTATTATTTTCTTATTTTTATGACAAACTTATAATGTTTCTTTACATATTATAAAAAAATTAGATTTATTTCCGTTCAAATTGGTTAAAAGAAAAATAATTTAAAGAAAACTCTCTTATTAGGTACTGTCTGAAAATTGTTTTCACATTGGCAAAAAATTCAAATTCGTATTAATATAAAAAAAAGTTATTTTCTCTAATATTTGGTATGCCCCTTACTTTGTGAAAACAATTATGAGACATACTGTACATACATATATTTATTGTGTGAAAGAATATTTACGGTGAGAGCATTTCTGGTTTTAAGATTTAAAAAAAGCATGCATATGTATATGTATGTACATATGTATGTATGAATGTATAAGTGCTACATACTAACAAATTATATATAGGCATTAAACGTATTAGAAAACATAAGTAACGAAAACCGATAAAACAAAAAATATGTATTATCGAAAAGAAGTCGAAATTCGAACATGCTTGGAATCTGTGAATGAAAAAAAGCAGACTGAAAAGTAAATATGTAATTCAAAACAATGGAAATGGAAGAACTAAAAATTAAAACAAAAAATAAAACATTAAAACAAAAAAAATAATAATGATAAAATAAAATTAAAAAAAGTTAAAAAATGAAATAAAAAGCCAAAAACACAAAGAAAATAAAAAACTTTGCAAACAAAAATTATACCTACATATGTACATATGTATGTATGTAATTGTAGTGTATAAAACGTATGTATGTATGTACATACATATGTAAATGCAAGCAAAACATACTGGTATATATATATATATATGTATGTAAGAATTGCAACCAACAATTTAGAATTTAATTAATTCCTTATATCGATGTGAATTTTTGCAAATACGCATGCATCTATGTATGTTTGCGTGTGTATGAACGCGAAACAAAAAAAAAATGTGCGCATGAGCACGTGATTTACAAATTTTTTCGGCGCTTTTTCAGTTAAATGGGGTTACGGGCGGGTGCGTATGTTTGTATGTGCGTGTGTCGTGATTTGTGTACGCCAGAAATGAGCTTGAATTTGCGTGTATGAATGTGAACAAAAAAGTCAAATACGCTAAGTAAACGTAAAAAACAACAACTTATTGTAAATTTAATTAATTAATAAATAAACATAAAAAAAAATAAACACATCTTTTTATTTTATTATGTTTTCAACTGCTAAATGCAAACAAGTGGATTTAATTTACTGTACAGCCAAATGCGTGCATATGCATGTATGTATGTGTGTTTTGACTTGTTTCCATGCGGCGAGGAAAAGTTGAATTAGTTTAGGTTAGGCTATTTAGGTTGGCGCAGCTTGGATATATTGAACCAACTTTATAAACTACTGGGAATTTTTTAGTGATACTTTCAGCAAATATTCGGTTTTAACGCTTTCAGCTATTATTAATATAATAATAAAGTTCTGCACAAAGAGAATTCTCCCGGCTGAGGGTTATTTTTATAAATTTTATAAAGCGAACATGTGCGTGTTTTTATATGTGCTTTTCCTTGATAAATTATATCACATTAACAAGAAATATCTCTTGAAATATAAGTGTCCAGCAGGTGGGACCCACCAGAAAAAGTCATGTTTATCGGCTCCTGGTTCATTATATACAAATTTTCCTGCAAGGCTAAATCAATAGATTTCTACATAGATCAACAATTGGTCCATTTAAATGCCAAAACAACACTTTGATCTCAAAAGTTTGGAGGCATTTATCCCCGGGTTACTATTCTTTTGTCGAATTTTTAGCACATGGGAGGATGATGAGTGGCAGTGCTATATACATATGCGTTCTGCAGTCTCTTCTAGTGAATGTCAAGAGGTACTTGGCTATTTTGGCGTTTGGTAAGATTGAAGCAAGATTTTAGCGTTCCGCCACGATCACATGGCCACCCACTGAGAATCACGCTCACATATCATCATTGTCCATTCTTATAGCGCTTTGTAGTAGGCTATTTAAGTACCAGTACGAATCGGCCAATGATTGACACTCTGACTTAACCGCTTAGAAATTTGGAATCGTTTTTCTCTTATATGATAGATGTATGTACATACCTACATATTATGTTCATCAAATTTTTAATAATGTAAAAAAAAAGAACCGAGAGAAGGCATTTGGCTTATGCATAATCTGGCAGGTCTTCAAAAATTTTATTCATGCGAAAATATTAAATATGAATTATAATTTATATATGTAAATTCTCTGTTTAGACCTGCAAACAAATCACTATATGCAGACATATGTACATACATATGTAAATATGTAAGTTTTCCAATGAAATAAAATAAATTTTAGGTTTCGCGCAAAGTAGAGAAATTGCGTCGGTAAGCATATGCATGTGAACGCATTAAGTGATATTATTAAATATACAGATGAAGAAGAAAAAACAAATTATTTAGTAAAAGAAGCACGAGAGAAATAAAAGAAATTAAATTTAAACGAAAAAAAAATTTAATTTAAATAAAAAAAAATTAAATTTAAACAAAAAAATAAAATAAAAAAAAAAAAGGAAAATAAAATTTAAATAAAAAGAAAATTAATTTAAATATGTATGTACATATGTAAAAAAATTTAGACCTAAACTTATGCTGAAAATAATATAGATACATACATAAATAGCTATAAAATATACATACATATATAAAAAATAGTTTAGTGCTATGTAAGTGTAAACAGTAAACAGCAGTAATATCACAAGTTATAAAAAAAAATATTGTTATTTAATGGATTTTGGAATTTCAAAAACAAACAAAAGAACAAGTAAGCAAAAAAGTAAATACATTATTTTACAGTTATTAGAATTCTTAATTTAAATTATCCGCCTACATATGTATGTATGTATGTATGTATCCACTTGTAATAATAATAGCTTTGTTCAATAACTCAAAATTTTTAATTGCTTTTACAAATAGTTGCGAATTTTATGTTCAATAACCCAAAAAATTTGCAAAAGAGATCCAAATTGGGAGAGCAAGACTTCGAGAGAGTTGAAAATAGTTGCAAAAAGAACAAAGCTAATATAATACAATGGCGCTATTATAACTCTGAGGGAGTTTTATGGCCGAGCTTCTCTCCCAATTCGAGGTGTGCTCCTTTTGTTTTTCCTACTAATGTATCCACTTACCTTTCTAAATATTTTTTTTTTGTTGTTTAATTAACTAAATGCTTTTTATTTTTTATTTTAAATTTCATTACAAAAAAACTACTTTCTCCGTTAAAAAAAAACTAACATTAAATGAAATTTCTATAAAATATTTTGTTTCATTTTTATTAAATTAGGCGCTCAATTAACACACATACAAAAAAGGAATACAAAATTTCTGTGGCAGTTATTCCAAGCATTATTGAACTGTCTGTCCTCTACATCCAATCGAATGTCCATGAAATTAATACATATGTATGTAACAATAAGAAGAAGAAAATATTGTATGTATTTGCGTTGTTGTATATTTTAGCGTTTAAATTGCTAGAAAATGAAATTAAAACTTAAGTAATAAAAATATCAAAAGCGGCTTGGAGTTTTATTTCATACATAAATGTATACGTTAATAAAAGTAAAGACTCTGCCACTATGCCTCTCACTTTTGTCCCTTTTTACACCGCTTTTATTAGTTTCAACTGTAAACGAAAGTGAAGCGTAAAAATATGCAATAGACTCGTTTCAATTTTTATCATTAAAACGTGTTTATTAGTTTTTTTTTTAACTGTATTATTATTCTCTACCTTGTTGTTGTTGTTGTTGTAGCCACCAAGACACTATCCGAAGGTTTTGGGGAGTGTAGGGGATGAGACAGTCCTTTGCCGGATAAATCCGGTACGCTCGGGTACTAGTCCCTTCTGACACTAGCCCGACTGTCGTGCGAACGATTTTTTTTTTGGTCATAATCAACCTTCTAGGCCGGTGGATTTTAGTCGCCTCTAACGACAGGCACTCCTTACCACGGGTATATTCTAGATCCCCTAACACGCAGCTCTTTCTCTACCTCCTTCGTTTCGCTTGTTTACACATTTGTGTAACATTTAAATCAGGGTTTGAAATTGCTTAGCTACTTTTGCTGCATTTGCTGTTGCTTTGCTTTTGCTAACGAAAAGTAAATTAGCAAACTCGGCCAGCCGAGTAAAAAACGAGAACACGATTCATTCGCTTCAGTTTTCAGCTGAGCCGTGTTTGCTTGTATAGTTAAGCAAAGCAACGCGATTTGGGGGATTTCATTTTACTTCCAGCAATTAGTTGTGTCTTTGCATTTTTTCTGCTTTTGCTGAAACGATTTGTTTACGCATATTTCGATTTTTTATACATATTTACTTATGTATGTATGTATGTATGTACACATAATATAGTTAGTTTTCGTTTTTGGCTCGGCTGAATTCAGCAATAAGCAAAAAACGTCGGCTATTGCTATTTTGCAGCAAGCAAATTCAAACCCTGATTTAAATACATGACTAAGCTGTTACATACTATATGTATGTACATACTCTATATGTAGATGTACATATGTATATTTTCTTCCTTAATTCTAACAACCAAAATCGCCTTAAAATTACATTATCTGCGCTTGCAGCGCCACACCGCTCGGTATTTCCACATTATTTACACGCAACAAATGCACTAAATTACGCAAAAACTCCTGCGAAATTTTCAAATCATCATCCGCCTCCAAACGTTCATACAAATCCAGCGCCGCTTGATAGTTATTCGATTTGGCGAAATGTGTCAACAGCATATTGTAAATTTTTTGTTCGTTGATGACGCGCCCAAAGCCGCGTGCGCCCCGCGCCAAACACAACAGCGTATCCACTGCACCCTCCTCGCCCAAATGCTCGCAATTTTTCAGCAGCAATTCGTGATTGATGCGAAATTCCGGATCGATGAGCAAGCGACGCAATTGGTTATCAGTGCCCGAGGCGGCGAATGCCAACAGCAGTCCACTATTCATATTCATGGTCCCATGCACTTTAGCTATGCTCTCTGTTACATTATTTAGAAGTTCTTGTGCCTCATGCGCTGTGACATCTCCATATTGTCTAACTTCGGATTCGTGTCCGTTGCATAAACGCACCAACAACGACAACAACTCAAAGTTTAAAGGTGTATGTTTGTATTGACGTGCGAGCGTTTGAAAATCGGCGACAGCGGCCTTGATATCGCCGCGCAGTAAGCGCTCACGCACAATGGGGCCCAGCACAGCGTTATGGGCGTTGCAGTAGCGCAGCTTTTGTAGAAAATGAAAATGTTCACGTGTGAGATTGCGTTCGGGTTCGAGATCGGGCATTTGCGCTGCATATTCCGCGACTTGCGTAAGGAAGTTCCAAACATTTTTCAGCACATACATGCCGCCGACAATTTTCTGTGTGGTGGCGCGTTGCTGCAGCATTTCTTTTGCTTTTTCAAGTTGTTTCTCGTGCACCAACAAAGCGGCAAAGTCAATGAACTTGTGCTCGTCAATGGCGAAGGCTAAACAATTAAAAGGCAATATGATTAGAATTTCATTAGTTTAATTATGAAAGATGATGACACACCTGGAAATTCCTGCTGCAGGCGCTGTAAAGTCTTCTCCGCATTTGGCATGTCTTTTAGCTTCATATAGAGATCCAGCGTGCTGGCCAACATGCCGGCACTCACTTGCACGCGCAGCTCGTCACACTTATGCTTGACTTCCAAGGCGCGCTCCAAGCGGCCATCACGCACGTACAACTGTAGGAGGCGCCGCAGTACGCCGCGCGTATTCATGCCCTTCTCCTCCAGCTCGACCAGATGGCATTCCAGCTCTTCCAATGACATGTCACGTGGATGCTTAACAAAAGAGGAAGCAGCACCAGCACCGGCGCCGGTACCAGTAAAACTATTGTTTACCGGATTTTGACTTTGTTGTAAGACTACATTCGCATCGCTAATTTTATTAAGCGCCTCCTTTATGGCCGTCAAATCTTGCTCCTTTCCCGATTGCTCTTCCAGTAATGCCAGTACTGCACGCGCTGCTGTTGGCGATAAAACCAAACCGAATTTAACCATTTCCTCAACAAAACGTTGCATCGCTTTCAAATCGCTACGCAGCCGCATCTGCCCCTGCACCATAGTGATCAGCAATTGGCCCACCCAATCGATTTTCTGATTTTCATTTCTTCTTGCCATCGCTAAAAGCAATTTAGCAAACTGCTGGTACCGTCGCGTTGCGCGAACATTTATAGCGGCATTAGCCAACTTGGGTACCAGCTGTTCCACCGCCATTTTGGTGGGATACAATTCAAGCAAATTGTGAGCCGCCTCGAGACGCTGATGCATCAGCAAATAGTTGATTACATCCAAGAGCACTGTGGATGGTTTGAGGCCAACTTCGTCCAATGCTTTGACAGACTCTACAGCGCGTTGCAGCGATAGCGGTATGTGCGGCAGAACGTAGTGTGTGATGGTTTCACGATCACATGTTACATTTAATGATTTCATTACACGTAAAGCATTAAATACGCCTGTTTCGCCCGATCGACGATGATTCTGCAAGATCATTGGCCAAAAGTAGTGAGGACGCAGTGCCTCCAGTTCGCGTAGTGATTTTAGATATGGCAAAGCGGCTTCAGCGTCACGACGCAGCGCTATTTCCGTAACGATATGCATGGCGCGCGTATTCTTGCCACTTTCTATAAGCATTTTTGCGATGTCGATTATTTGTGTTGGCTCGCAAGTGCGAATACGGAATAGTTCATGTAGTAAGAAAGCGCCAAATGTGTCAATATTTTGATTCTCATTGAATTGTGGCGTTGGCAAGTTAGAGATAATGTGCAACACCGTATCGAGTTTGCTGTAAATAAGAATGGAAGCATGTGAGAAGGGAGCGATAGATTAATACCAAACACACTCACCCATTATGCAGCAATTCAATGCATACATGACGCAAAGGCACTGCCACTTCTTCACCCTCTGCAAAATCTTTCGGCAATTCCCGTACAAGTTGCTTTATCAATTCCGGCTTCGGCTGCTCCTTCATATACAAGAAACTGCGTATCATGCGTACTACTTGCTTTGCGCTAAATTGTCCATGAAATTGTGTTAAAACTTCTGCCACTTTTGCGGACGCTGTCGTCGCATCCTCCGCATTTTCCAAATGTCCGCAAACCAGCAACGAATGCGTATCGACACTAGGCATAATGCCTGCGGCGGACATATTATCAAGCACACTGCGACCAGCTGGCATATCCCCATTACGAATGTTACCCAAAACCAGCGCATTGAAGTGGCGCTCGTTCAGTGGCAGCTCTTTCTCGCGCATCTCAGCCAATAGCTCTGTTGTTTGCTTAATATCACCACTTTCACACAACGTCTGCAACAGCTCAGCGTATACCTCCGACAGTGTAAACTCACCGGCGGCATTTAGTCTGTTGAATTCCTCCAAAAAAGTACGGAAATCTTCAAGCGGTGCGCGATTATGTTGTAAAACATGCAGCCACGTGATATAGTCGCCGGCAGTCAATTGTGAATGATGTGCCAGATATGCCCACAAACGCTGGAAGTGTTCCAAACGAGCGTTTGATGAAGGCGCCCCCGGGACTTGTGTTCCGCAAGCGCGTAGTAGGAAATGCGCATTATCCACACTGAGGAATTGATTATAGTTGGCATCGGGATCCTTCTCTAACTCTGTGATAATTTTGTCGCACAAATCGAAGTTTATATGGCCACACTGTTGATTCTGGTTCAATAATCTATCCAGCAAAATCGTTAGCAGGGGTTGCCTTGCCGTTCGATCGGTCTTCGTCAGCCTCTCAGCCATTGCCGCTGTGGCATAACCATTTTGTGGGCAATATTTAGAGGTTATCCATTTAGTTAAAGGTGGGATAGCCATGTTATTTGTACCAGTTCCCGAACGCAACAAATCTCTTCTAACTTTCGTTGCATAACCGAAATTTGAAATTGTTTTGGTTTTATAGTAGAAACGTTGGCTGGCAGCGCAGAGGCGTTGCCAATTGTACGGAACTTGGAGTATTCGGGAAGTCATTTTACTTGAAAAACAATTAATTATTTACAACACTGAGAAATTCGTACAATTTTATTGCAAATAAACACACAATAGCGACCAGCAAAACACGCGCTGTTGTTTGGCGTTTTTTCTTACCAGAAAAGCGGTTGTCAACAGCAGCCCAGGTTTATCCAACTAGGGTTAAGTGAGTAGATCAGCTGATTGGAATTGTGTATGTATACCAAGGTGCCCAGATTATTAAAAAAGCGCAATTTCAGAGAAAAAAGCGCCCAAAATACACAAATGCAATGAAACAGATAAACTCGACTTAACATATTTTATTATTAGCTGAGTTCCCGTGGCAGTGATCCAGATCCGGAAACAAATTTTGCAAGCAAATGCGACAACAATTTTGTGATCCTGGTATTTATCTGGATCAAAACAACCTATTACAATCTATACGGATCCGAAATTGATACAGATAAACGCCAGGATCACAGAATTCTTGTTGCATTTGCATGCAAACTTCTTATCCGGATCTGCATCACTGCCACGGGGACTCGCCTATTGTAGAATGACAATGGGCCGTATTAATAAGAACCAAGCAAATGCTTTTACTCAAGATTTTTAAAATTTGACAATAATTTGTATGAACCAAATTTCAAAATTTTAGTAAAAGGTCTGAAATCTTAAGCAAAAGCAAATGCTTGGCTTTTATTAATAACACAAATAATGTACAAAAATTGTGTAGACACATACAGCATTTGGAAGATTGGGTAAAGCGCTGGTTATAATAGCCGGGACGGGACGGAAGCCGTACCGATATAGGACGGCGACAAACTTAAGACAGTTATAATAGTGCGTTAACTGCCGTCTTTGCCATTTCCACAGCTGTAAATATTGTGCTTTTTTTTAGCAATTTAAAACAGAAAACTTTCAATTTGTTGGTGATTTCACGACGACGCACGCCGTTATTAAGTCTTTCGTTGAATTCGCTCATTTTTATATTATAAAATGTAAAAAAAAAATTTTGCTAACGGTATTCTGTTTTGTCATTGCAAAAAGAACTGTCAAATTGCCGTAAGAATACGGAAGAAATCTAAAATCACCAGATGCTTACGGTTCTCGCCGTTTTCTACCGTTCATTATAATCAATCACATGCCGTTCACATACAATAGATATTAAAGTGACAGCTCCATCCGTTGCGTTACGGCTATTATAACCAGCGAGTAAGTTTCTAAGACTGTTGAGCTCAACAGTTCGTCGCCTGAGAAAACGAGAAAATCGAATTTGAAGTTTAAATTGG
Source organism: Urophora cardui (assembly GCA_960531455.1). Taxonomy (NCBI): domain Eukaryota; kingdom Metazoa; phylum Arthropoda; class Insecta; order Diptera; family Tephritidae; genus Urophora; species Urophora cardui. The sequence continues at coordinate 1,721,255 of OY482671.1, read as the reverse complement.
AAATTCTCAAAAACTGTACAACAGATTTTTCCGTTATTTGGATATATTTTGACTTGCAATTTGCAAAAGTTGGATATCTTTAAAATTATGGGAGATAAACGACTTTTCATTCAGTATGCATTTGTCGTATGTGACGTCTGAGCACCAATACCTGTTTATGATAGCACATACGACAAAAATTCTTCTCTTTTTTCAAACCGGATTGGTTATGAGGCTCACATTTTTTGAGATATTGACTTGAAATTTGGCAGGTGAATATATTTTGATGATACTTTGATCAATTGTCGGAATCCACCAAATCGGCCTAATATAAGATATAGCTCCCATATAACTGATTGTTCAGATATAGCTGTTTTTGGGTATAACTTCTTTAGTTGAGGAGATAAGGATATGAAACTTTGAAGTAGTTGTACCCATATGGACCTAATGAATGTCACTAAAATTTGTTAAGATCGGACCACTATAGCATATAGCTCCCATACAACTGATTGTTCAGATATGGACATTTTGGGATATAACTTCTCCATGTAAAGAGATAAGGGCATGAAACTTTCAAGTATTTGTACCCACGTGAACATAATAATAGTCACCGAAATTTGTCAAGATCGGACCACTATAACATATAGCTCCCATACAACTGATTGTTCAGATATGGAAATTTTGGGATATAACTTCTCCATGTAAATAGATAAGGGCATGAAACTTTGAGGTATTTGTACCCATATGGACCTAATAAATGTCACCGAAATTTGTCAAGATCGGACCACTATAGAATATAGCTCCCATACAACCGATTTTTCAGATATAGCTGTTTTCGGGTATAACTTCCATTGTATGAGATTAAGTTGGTGCGACCAGTTTGACACTGTGCATGGAGCGTAATATCGATACTTACCTATCTGGCAATCCCAATTATTCCTATCTACCTCCCATCCCTATTTTATTTTATTCCAATAACAGAACAAATAATCACGCCATAATTCCGTTAGCAATTTTATTGTATATAAAAGCGAGTTGCGCTAATAAAGTATAGTCTTTTGTCATTTTCATTGTAACTGTCTGCATTTTCGTTTTTTAATCTTCGGGAAATAAAATATTAAATATATTTTGAGCAACTATGGCTGCTATCAACCTAAGGAGATCAGCTAGGAGCAGCATATTGCGGGTGAAAGCGCAAGTGGATGCAGAATGGTATAACCCGGATATGGTGCAGCTGGATCACACCATAAGCACGCTGGCTGGCCATTATAATCGGTTCTTGGAGAACCATATGACTTTGGTGGCAGAAGCCGCCGACGAAGAATTGGAAGCACATGAGGAGTTGTTGGCGCAGGTCGAGGGCATCTATGGCAGCATCGTGACCAAGCTACAAAGGATTCGCGGTGCTGCAAATGGAACAACACATTTCATGGCAAGTCGCTGCCAAACAGAACATCGACTCGATCCAGTGAAGCTCCCTGCATTCGATGGGAAGCAGGAGAATTGGCTCATGTTCAAGGATATATTTGAGTCAATGGTGCACAACCGAACGGATCTGGATGATACCTACAAGCTGAGCAGATTGAGACAGTGCGTCGATGCTACAGCGGTGCCAATGGTTGGTGGCGTATACACTGGAGGATACGAACAGCTATGGACAGAGCTCAAAAGGCGGTACGACAATCCACGGCGACTGGTTGAGGCACATGTAAATCGGTTGCTAGACTTACCTGAGCATCCAGCACTAACACAACGCAATGTACGAAATGTAATCGATGTGGTACGCAGCACCCTGCGTGCACTGAACGTCATGGGCTTGGCGACAGATCAATGGGATGCCATCGTTTACCCTATTGTGCTCCGTAAGCTACCAACGGCAGCCGTTACTCACTGGACCGTTCTTAATCATTCAGATTCCCTGCCAGAACTACAAAAAATGCTAGAGGAGATTGAAACATATGCCGATACATTGAGGATTCACGCCAATGCACCGGTAAGATATACATTCTCGAATCGTTCAGCGCAGTCACATGTGGTGACGCCGAAATCTTCGAGCGCCTATACTAAATCGTGCCCTCGGTGTGCAGAGTCACATCGCCTCCACAAATGTTCGCAATTTCGATCATTGAGTCATGACCAACGGTTACAACTGGTCCGCCAAGCATCGTTATGCTTTAACTGCTTGGGACCAGGTCATTCGGCCCGAGAAAGTAATTCGGGCAATTGCAACAACTGTCGACAGAAACACCACACATTGCTTTGTAAGGCTGCACCGCTAAGCGAGCGGGCACCTACAAACTCCAGTTCACCAACGCAGGCGTCATCGGGAGCTGCTGCCGGCACTCCTCAGGTTTTTCCTCGTACGGAAGCGGTTCAGTCTCTGCTAGCTAATTCCGAAGGAATAGTCTTACTGGCTACTGCCAAAGCACCGATCGTTAATAATTTGGGAGAAGAAGTAGCTTGCCGACTATTGTGTGACATGGGTTCACAGGTAAGCTTTGTAACAGAATCGTTTTTGAATCGTTTGGGTCTCCACAGAAGACGTTGTACATTGAGGGTAGAAGGAATTGGTTCGCAAAATGCTACCTCATCGCGTGGACAGACTACTCTAGTGATGCGCTCATACCACGACGCGAATTTCGAATGCCAATTTGATGTACATATACTGACCAATATTACATCAACTATTCCCGCACTTCCAGTGGATATGAGTCAATATGAACACCTCAAAGGTTTACAACTTGCTGATCCAACATTTCACACACCCGGTGGCATTGATGTGCTTATTGGAGCTGACATCTTAGGCATGCTTCTTTTGGGTGATACTATCTTTGGTGGTCCGAAGCAACCATGTGCTCTATACACGCGTCTCGGTTGGGTCATATGTGGGCCTACATCGCCACGCTGTACGGCACTTCCAGCCTTGCGCACGCAGTCTGAATGCGCTGCCGAGGAGGAGCGACTCGATACACTATTGCGACGGTTTTGGGAGCTGGAGGAAGATCCACATCCTAAGCTTACAGAAAACACTTGCGAAGAGATTTTCCAACAGACGGTGTCACGCAAACCTGACGGGCGCTATGTAGTACAGATACCATTCGCTCCAAACGCGCCACCGCTTGGGGACTCCTACGTCATGGCGATGCGCAGCTTCTTCAGCTTGGAAAGGCGTTTGAATAAAGATGAGCAGCTACGAAGTAAATATATACAATTTATGCGTGAGTATGAGTCACTAGGGCATTGGTTGAGCCGTTAGTTCAAGATCCGTTGATCGACATCCTACTACGTTTTCGTCGCTTTCGCATAGCCATTTCTGCTGACATCGAGAAGATTTTCCGACAGATCGAAGTAGACCCCAGGCATCGTTGTTGGCAACAAATCTTTTGGCGGGAAAATCCAACTGACCCGCTCTGTATCTACCAGCTGAAGACAATCACATATGGTATGGCTTGTAGCCCATACAATGCGGCACGCGTTCTGAACTTGTGTGCTATAGACAATCAAACAACAGTGCCAGATGTTCAACGAGCTAGCAGGGCACGAGATAGCATCCTACACAATTTCTACATGGATGATCTATTGGATAGCGCTGAAACACAAGGTGAGGCCACTACGCTGGCGCGTGATATCATCACCATATTGCAACAAGGCCATTTTCGACTCTGCAAATGGAAGTCAAACAGTCCCAATGTACTTAGAGCTACATCTGACTCCGAAATTTCTATCAAAGCAATCGTTTTGGGCGAGGTCGATGCGAAGGTATTGGGCCTCCATTGGGAGCCCACCAATGATGATCTTCTGTTTCGAGTAGCAGTGCAAGATGGTAACGTTATTCCTACAAAACGTCAAGTGTTGAGCGAAGTGGCTAAGATCTTCGATCCTCTGGGACTCTTGGCTCCAATATCGGTGACGGCGAAAATGATGATGCAACTGACGTGGGCAGCCAAAATTGATTGGGATACACCATTACCACCAGAACTTCGTTAGAAATTGCTTAAGTTTCGGAGTATGCTACCGAGGATCACTGACCTGCGCATACCGCGATGGATTGGAATCACGAGGTCGTCTACAACTACACTACATGGGTTTTGTGATGCCAGCGAAAAGGCATACGCCGCTGTCATATACGCACGCAGGGTGGAAGACAATGGAGATGTTAGGGTGCGACTGGTGGCAGCAAGAACGAAGGTGAGTCCTCTCAAATCAATATCGATACCTCGGCTAGAACTTTGCGCTGCACATTTGCTTGTAACGTCGATGGTGAATGTATGTGAGGCTCTACAGCTTAGCAAAACGGAGTGCACATATTGGAGCGATTCGAGCATCGCCCTCTCTTGGATTCGTAAACCACCTAATTTACTGATGCAGTACGTTTCGAATCGTGTAGCATACATTCAGGAGCACTGTAATCTAAAAAATTGGCATCACATACGTACTAAGGATAATCCCGCCGACTGTGCAAGTCGCGGCATGACACCAGCGGCTCTTCAGAATTGGTCATTATGGTGGCGAGGACCGGACGTCATCCACGCAGCGGATTACGGTTCAGAAGAGGGTCGGTCGCTTAACAACATGGAACAGCAATGGCACGATGCAGAACTGCGACCGGTCAGAATAAATCTTTGCACCATCCCAACTCCTAAGCTGATGGTCCGGAGCACCTATGGTTCGGAAGGCTTCATCCCCTTGGTTGAGCGGTTTAGCACACTACAGCGCGTTTTGCATACCACTGCTTATGTACTACGGTTCCGGCCAGCTGGCAGACATTATTGGCATACCCCAGTTATTTCGGCCGAAGAGATGCAGCAAGCATTCAAACTTCTTGTTCGAGAAACTCAAGGTAATTTTTTCAATTCAGAAATTACTAATGTACAAGCTTCTTCCAGTGTTTCTTCTTCGAGTAAGTTGCTCCCACTGAATCCTCTACTGGATGACGAAGGTATATTAAGGGTTGGTGGTCGACTGCGGAACGCAGATTTAAGCTACGAGCAACGTCATCCCATCCTTTTACCTAAGGAATGTGCTCTAGCCACGCTCTTGGTTCGCAATGCTCACAGTATTACTCTACATGGTGGCATAAGAGAAATGCTTCAGTACCTACGCCGTGACTTATGGATTTTGCAAGCTAGATCCCTAGTCAAACGCTGTATACATGAATGTAAGGCATGCAAATTACACCAACGCGTCATGCAACAACAACAAATGGCGGATCTACCTCGATCTCGAGTGCTAGTTACTCCTCCATTCTCCAACAGTGGGTTGGACTATGCTGGGCCGTTTCTTGTGCGTCACGGTGGAAAACGATCTACTAACACTACCAAAACCTACGCTGCGATTTTCATATGCATGTGTACCAAGGCTGTGCACATTGAACTGGCAGAGGACTTAAGTACTAGAGCATTCCTTGATGTCTTTGATCGGTTTGTTGGTCGTCGAGGTTACTGCGCGAACCTATACAGTGACAACGGCACACAATTTGTCGGTGCCAATCATCAACTCCAAGCCGATTTAGCAAACTGGAAAGATACTTACGCCAAACAAAAATTATCTGATGCCGGAGTTCGTTGGCACTTTATTGCACCGTCTGCACCTCATCAAGGCGGTCTATGGGAGGCAGCCGTACGATCCGCAAAGAAGCATCTCAAGCGGGTTATTGGAGATACCGTCCTCCCATATATCCAACTTAGCACTTTGCTCATTCGCATAGAGGCATGCCTCAACTCCAGACCTCTCATCGCACTACATGACGATCCGGAAGGTGGCTTTGCATTGTCGCCCGGAGACTTCCTGATTGGTCGACCATTAAATTCTCGTCCAGAATCTAGCATTCCAGATGTACCTGACAACAGACTTAAATACTATCAACGCCTCCAGCGTATGCTTCAGCATTTCTGGCAGCGATGGAAGGAGGAGTATCTGGTGCATCTACAGGCTCGCAGCAAGTGGGCTCGACCTAAACCAAATTTGCAGGTCGGTGACATCGTAGCCATCCAACATGAGCAGCTTCCACCCTCCCGTTGGCGGATAGGTAGAATCACAGAAGTGCATCCGGGGAGCGATGGGCTGGTGCGCGTGGTCACCATAGAATATCAAACTACTGAGAGAGGCATTTCACGTAAACACATATGTCAACGCCCTGTCCAACGAGTATGTCGTATCATTGAATCTAGCGAAGAAATCCTGAGTCCACGTAACTCAGCCGGGGAGGATGTATGAGATTAAGTTGGTGCGACCAGTTTGACACTGTGCATGGAGCGTAATATCGATACTTACCTATCTGGCAATCCCAATTATTCCTATCTACCTCCCATCCCTATTTTATTTTATTCCAATAACAGAACAAATAATCACGCCATAATTCCGTTAGCAATTTTATTGTATATAAGAGCGAGTTGCGCTAATAAAGTATAGTCTTTTGTCATTTTCATTGTAACTGTCTGCATATCTTCCGTGTTTTTATTGAATCGCATACATCCATATTTAAGGATCAAATTATACTAAACTTTGCAGTAATTGGTATTATACTACAATAAATGTCATATATGTCAGTGAAAATCATTCAGATCGGATCACTATAACCTATAGCTCCGATACAATATTTTGGTTTATTCTCAGTAGCTCAGCGGCACATACGACATATGTTTAAAATAAACAAAAACGAATTTATATGGAAATTTGTCGTATGTATATTACATACGACAAAAGCTTACCCAAATGGTAGTAATTTTGTAACATACGACAAATGCATACTAAATAACTCACAAACTAAAAGAGATAGAAAAAAAAATGGATTACAAAAATTAAAAGATTAGGTCCGATTTAGTTAATCTGCATCAAAAACTAGAAATCGTGGATTTCCACATACGACATTCGTTTTCTCAGGCGACGAGTTGCCAACAGTTGAGTTAAACAGCTACGTCTTAGAGACGGTTTGATGAATTTATCAGCTGTTTGGCTTTACGCAACATGTTGAGCTCAAGTAGCGAACAAAATTTGTGATGGAAAAAATGGCGAAAAGTTGCCAACTGTTGAGCTGAGCGGAACTACTCAACAGTGCGTGTCTAAGACAAACACTCAACAGTTGCGGAGCAGCTTTGTCTTAAGCTGGGTATCCACATCATAAGAAATTGCTCAAGAAAAAATTGGCATTTATTTCTTAAGTAATTTTGACGTTTCATTTTTTCTTCAAGAAATATATACAATCGTATATATTTCTTGGCGAAACCAGCGTTGCCAACCCCATTTTTCGTCAAAATTTTTAATAGATTTTCTTGTGAAGTGGATACTGCCTAAAGAAAATTTGACACAAGAAAATTTCTTGACCATTTCTTAAGCTTTTTTTTATATGGAGTTTTAGCATTTCTTGTGATGTGGATACCCTGCTTTAGAAACTCACCCATTGTTTTATGAAAACTGACAATAGTTTTGTTCGTTTACGGATATTTTTTTGATGTTTTTCGAAAACTTTTAAAAACAAACACTTTGTCGCCGTTTTTTTACGCCAAATCTCCAACAGAAGAGAACCAACTGAGAGAGAAAACTGACATTTCAGTTTGTGAGAAGCTGTTGAATTCTGTTGGACAAATTTTTGCCAACAGCAATTTTCCAACAGGAAAACAGCTGATCAAACAACAGCTGACTTGAATTTTTGCAAGTAACAAGATTTGCAAAATATACAAATCAATTATAAAATTGGAAAAATACACTAAATTGGCAACAAATATGGATAAACTAAATATGCAAAATAAGTTACATACTTTTTGCGAAGTATTTATATGCATATTATGTACCTTAGTAAATTGTAATCTCCTTTGCGGGAATATATATTAACGGGGCCGCTGTGGTGCAGTGGCGAGTGTTGTGGCCATTGTGGTGTGGCGGACAGTGGCTAGTCTGCCATACCAGAGGTCATGGGTTGGATCCCCAGCCTGGATAGAGGGAAAATTTGTATATAATGATCCACGACCCGATAACAATTAATTTTCCAGAGGGTAGGGGTGGTCTTGTGGCCGCTGTGGTGCAGTGGGTAGAGTGCTCGCCTGCTGTGTCAGAGGTCTCGGGTTCAAACCACGGTCCGAGCCAAACACCAAAACAATTTTTCAATTAGTAAAAATCCATTTATTGGGTTTTTTAAGAGCAGCGGTCACCTCTCGGCAGTGGGCGGCATACCCTCCGAGAGTATTTCTGCCATGAAAAAGCTTCTCACAAAAAATGCATTCGCCGTTCGGAGCCGGCATAAAACTGTAGGTCCACCCAATTAGTAGGAAAAACAAAAAGGAGCACACCTCGAATTGGGAGAGAAGCTCGGCCATAAAACTCGTCAGAGTTATAATAGCGCCATTGTATTATATTATTATTAGGGGTGGTCTCACAGATCACAAAAAACAAAGTACTACCCTCCGGACGCTTATAGTTCAGGAGACATTCCTTGTTAAATTAATGTATGTATGTGTAGAACATCTTTCTGCGTTGGCGGCTTTTGGCCGCGCTTCAATAAAATTACCCCCAGCCGGCAGAATTCTCTTTCTGGATTAATATCCATGGAACAATCCACAGTTGTTTTGTATAGAACACCTTTTGCCTTCAGCCGCGCTTTACAAAAATAACCCTCAGCCGGGAGAATTCTATTTCTGGAGAACTTTAATATTATAATTTAATAATAGTTGAAAGTGTTAAGATAAGATGAATTATCATCTACAGAATATTTCCTGAAAGTTTCACTGAGCCTGGATAGACAAAAAATTCTAACTAAAACCCAATTAGCCGGATTTTAAAAATAGCAGCCACTCTAGGCACACCCTCCGAGAGTAGTTCTGCAGTGGGTCGGCTTCAGTATAATGCGCCCGCCGTATTTATTTTCAAACCACTGGAACTTTCGGGAAATCTTCTATGGATGTTAATTTTACTAATTATAACACTCCCGATCGCTCCGCATATAAAATTCGAGAAAGGAAATTTTGCTGGCTGGGGCTATTTTTTTTAAAGCGCGGCGAAATGCCGCCAACGCAAAAGTTTGTTCTACTCAAAAGTACTGTGGATCGGTCCATAGAGGGTTATTGTTTTAAAGCATTGCCAGGGCCGGGTGCATGAAATTGAAATCTCTTCTGCGGGGCAGCAGACGCGAAGACATACTGCGGTGGAAAACAGTATGGACATGGGTACAAAGAAAAGCAATTGTTAGTGTGATAATTATTACAATGAAATCCTATTTATTAGATAGTAACAGCGATCCCCAGCGGGTTAGGGGGTCTAGAATATACCCGTTGTAAGGAATGCCTGTCGTAAGACGCGACTAAAATCCACCGGCCTAGAAGGTTGATTATGGCCAGAAAAAATCGTTCGCACGACAGTCGGGCTAGTGTCAGAAGGGACTAGTACCCGAGCGTACCGGATTTATCCGGCAAAGGACTGTCACATCCCCTACACTCCCCAAAACCTTCGGGGAGTGTCTTGGTGGCTACAACAACAACAACATGAAGTTAATTGTATTGCAGATACATACATATGTGCATATATCTCCACTGTTTTCAGGCAGAATTGTAACTCCATTAGCATTTATATAGAACAAACAGTGCCGATTTATTGTAAAAGAGAGTTCCGGATGCATTTCCGAACTTCAAAAAACCTTTTTGCGAGCCTATGCGAACGATTTTTAGATTGAGGAGGTTATCGCGAGGTGACAAAAGACTGACCAAAACGAAACCCAAAACGAATCAAAAGAAATTAAATAAGAAAAAAACTATGTTTTATTTTATTATTTTTATGTTATATGTACATATATACATAATTAACAGCAATAATTTCCACCAATTTTATTATCATTTTAATTTTAATCCTTTTTATCCTTTGAATTTGGGGCTTGTGAATGTAAATAAAAATCAGCTGTTTGCCAAAGCTGTTGAACTCTGCAATTTTTGTGTTCGTTTACCTCTTACGATATTTTTCTCTTGTGAGAGGATAGGTGACATTTTTCTCCAACACCTGGCTGTTGGAGGCTGCTGAGTAAATGCTGTTGGAGAAAGTACGCGAACAAAGCTAATACCGAGCCTTTTTCGACCCCTTTGATCAAGTCATAACAGCAACACTGAAATCAGCTGATCTCAGCCAAGAATTAGGTCCGTTCGGCGGCTGCAAATTGCAGCAATTTGCAAACAAAGAAAAATATGTCTTGCTCTCCGAAAGAGAGAAACTTATGCAAATTTACTGGCATTTCAACGAACAGAACTTTGTCAAAATTTGCAGCAAATCAGCTGTTTGTCTTTATTCACAAGTGCATAACAAAATTAAAATTTTACGAAATGGAATCGAAGGGAAAGCTAAATGTGCAGTGTCCTATGTTCTACACAAAAGCACTGTGGATTGGTCCAGGAATAAATCCAGAAAAGGAATTCTGCCGGCTGAGGGTTATCTTTTTAAAGTTCGACCCAAGGCCGTCAACGGAAATAGTACGCAGTCTTGGTGTTTTGTTTAGTGCATTTTATAACTTTACCAACAAATATCTCATAAACTATAAGTTTCCGGCAAGTTTTTATTTCTGTTATGAAATCTGTGAAAAAGTTATTTTTTCGGGGCGTGCGGCATTAATGGACAATTTTCCCATTTAAGTAGTATACTATCTCCTATTTGTTATTCAACAACGCAGAATCCCGAGAGTGCAGACGATGATCCCACTGCGCTGTCATTAACACGTTTCCTTTTGATACCTTACAAATTAAATCATTTAAATAAACTTTATAAATTAAAATAATATAATTTTCTCACTTCATTCTCTATTGAATCACATATATTCCCGATTTTCTTAGTTTTTTGACTTGAAATCACTTTCGAATTTTTTTTTAAATTGTAACCATATGATCGCAAATCGTATGTTTTTTCAGTCTACTGAACCTTGCAACGACAAATTTTAGGACCGTTCGCCGGCAGCAAATTGCTGCAAATTGCAGAAAAAACTGCAAATTCGCGTTTTTTGAGGCAAAAACTCAGTCAAAATTTGCAGAAGAGAGCGCAATTTTGACAGTTCATTGACGGAGAAAGCTGCAAAGTTTTACTGACGAAATTTGTCGTTGCAAAGTTCAGTAGACTGAAAAAACATATGATTTGCGATCATATGGTTGCAATTTAAAAAGTCGAAAGTGATTTCAAGTCAAAAAACTAAGAAAATCGGGAATATATGTGATTCAATAGAAAATGAAGTGAGAAAATTATATTATTTTAATTTATAAAGTTTATTTAAATGTTTTAATTTGTTAATAAGGTACCAGCTAAAAGGAAACCTGTTAATGACACCGCAGTGGGATCATCGTCTGCACTCTCGGGATTCTGCGTTGTTGAATCGCAAATAGGAGATACATATACTACTTAAATGGAAAAATTGTCCATTAATGATGCACGCCCGGAAAAAAATTACTTTCACAGATGTCAGAACAGAAATAAAAACTTGCCGGAGACTTATAGTTTATGAGATATTTGTTGGTAAAGCTGTAAAATCCATCAAACAAAACACCAAAACTGCGCACTATTACCGAGGAAAAACCTTTTTGCGTTGGCGGCATTCGGCCGTGCTTTAAAAATATAAACCTCAGCCGGCAGAAATCCCTTTCTGGAGTTAAATATGTATATGTATACAGTGATCCACAGTGCTTTTGTGTAGAACATCTTTTTGCGTGGCGGCCTTGGGTCGCGCTTTAAAAAAATAACAATCAGCCGGCAGAGTTATCTTTCTGGGGTAATATCTATGAACCAATCCAACTTTAACTACAAATATTTCGTAAACTATAAGCCTCCGGCAACTTTTGATTTTGAGATCTGTAGGAGTCCCTCCACCCCTCTGAGGAAGTGATTTTTCTCGGGGTGTGGTTTCTTAATGGAAAGCCGGTCCACTTAAATAAATAGTTTTGAGTAATAAAAGACAATTTATACTTCTACGAGATTGAAAATGAAACTTTGGTTAGACTTAGAAATAAAAACAAGGAACTCCTGGAATTTGTTTTGGTTTTATGTGAAAATAATTCAAGAAATTCCATAAAGCAATACGTCGAGCAAACAGTTCCGGCTTATACGGAAAGAGAGTTCCGAACTCATTTTCGTATTTCAAAAAGACTTTTCAAAGAATTAAGTGACAAAATCATCCGAAGCGAGCCCTATTGTAATCTCGACCCTTTCAAAAGACTACCGAAAAAACTTATTTATTATTATTTTTATGGTTCGCTGGTCACGAAGCATGCAGCTTTCGGGATATGTCCGACCGTTTTAACTTGTCATATGTTGTTGTACATATGTAAAATTATACACACATATGTATGTATATGCATACCACCATTGCTTACTGTTTTGAAATTTTTGGGAATGTCCCCGGAGAACAATGCACATCTAGTTTCCCCTTCGATTGCATTTCGTCAAATTTTTATTTTGTTATGCACTTGTGAGTGAAGACAAACAGCTGATTTTCTGCAAATTTTGACAAATTTCTGTTCGTTGAAATGCCAGTAAATTTGCATAAGTTTCTCTCTTCGGGAGAGCAAAACATATTTTTCCCTGCTTGCAAATTGCTGCAATAGAGATATAGAGATATTTGTAGTTAAAGTTGGATGGGTTCATAGATATTACCCCAGAAAGATAACTCTGCCGGCTGATTGTTATGTTTTTAAAGCGCGACCCAAGGCCGCCACGCAAAAAGATGTTCTACACAAAAGCACTGTGGATCACTGTATACATATACATATATAACTCCAGAAAGGGATTTCTGCCGGTTGAGGGTTATATTTTTAAAGCACGGCCGAATGCCGCCAACGCAAAAAGGTTTTTCCTCGGTAATAGTGCGCAGTTTTGGTGTTTTGTTTGGTGGATTTTACAACTTTACCAACAATTATCTCATAAACTAAAAGTCTCCGGCAAGTTTTTATTTCTGTTCTGACATCTGTGAAAGTCATTTTTTTCGGGGCGTGCATCATTAATGGACAATTTTCCCATTTAAGTAGTATATGTACCTCCTATTTGCGATTCAACAACGCAGAATCCCGAGAGTGCAGACGATGATCCCACTGCGCTGTCATTAACACGTTTCCTTTTAGCTGGTACCTTATTAACAAATTAAATCATTTAAATAAACTTTATAAATTAAAATAATATAATTTTCTCACTTCATTTTCTATTGAATCACACATATTCCCGATTTTCTTAGTTTTTTGACTTGAAATCACTTTCGACTTTTTGCATAAGTAAAGGATACCGTCCGGTGAGCTACAAAAAAAACAAAAAGTGGGCGTGGTCCGCCTTTTTATCCCGAGTTCAGTGATATACTTCCTTTTTGTCGCAAACGATTTTTTAGCGAGTTAGAGGGGAATGAAGTTAAAAAAAACTTCTTTTACAAAGCCTATATCTTCCAAAATATTCACTCAATTTTTAAAATTAAGGTATCGTTGGAAAGCTTATTTAAAGGCCTTTCATATGACGTATCAAAATTTTCGTAAATTCCTTAAAAATTTTGTTAAAAAACAAAAAACTCAAATTTTGGTATTTTTTTTAGGGAAAAACTGTGATTTTTTTTTTTTTTTGTGTTATTAAGTATATTAAAAATTATATTCATTTAAAAGAACATAAAAATATCTTTCATTTCATATACTATTCTCTATAGCGAGACTTCTATATAATTAGCTATCGTGAAATGAAAAGATGTTTTAGTAGTTTTAGGTATACAGAGAACCATGAAAAAAGTTGTACAGTAGGCTTTTCTGACACATGAAGGGTGTACTACGCAGAAGGACATCGGTTAGGGCACACGTCCGCCAACGCAGAAAAGTGTTCTGCGCAAAAGCACTGTGGACCGGGCCATAGATATTACTCCGGAAAGAGAATTCTGGTGGCTGGGGGTTATTTTTTTATAAGCGCGGCCGAAGGCCCCAACGCAAAATTTGTTCTCCGCAAAAGTTTTTTCTTTATCTATCGTATTTATATGGAGTTACTAAACTTTAACCATAAATTCCTCGAAAACGAGGTACGTCCGGCGCCTAAATTTTACGGATTCAGAACACCCTTCCCCTCCCCTACCCCCGGTAGAAGTCGTTTTTTTGGGGGCGTGTGACATTATTGGAAAGTTTCCCCATAGATGCTATTGCGGAAGTAGAATTCTGCCGGCTGAGGGTTATTTTTTTAAAGCGCGGCCGAAGGCCGCCAACGCTATTCGGGGTTCTGTATAAAAGTACTGTTGTCCGCGCTATAGATGCTTTCTTGATATTATACATAACTAACAAGAATTGTTTTGCACGTTTTTAACAAAATTTTCGTAACAAATTATATACCAAATGAAAGGTAATTTAACGTTCTTTTTAATGTAAATAACTTTGTATAGTGTTAATAAGGTCATTTCAACAAAAAAAAAAAAGAAAAACACAAAAAAAAAATTACCAAAATTAAAGTTTTTTGCTTTTTTATAAAATTTGTGTGGAATTTGGGGAAATATTAATGTATGATATGAAAGGTATTTAAGTAAGCTTTCCAACGATGCCTTAATTTTAAAAATTGAGTGAATATTTTGGAAGATATCGGCTTTTAAAAAAAAGGGTTTTTTAAACTTCATCCCCCTCTAGCTCCATCAAAAATCGTTTGCGCCAAAAAAGAAGTATATCACTGAAATCAGGCCAAAAAGGCAGACCACGCCCACTTTTGATTTTTTTTTAGCTCACCGGACGGTATTCTTTACTTGTTCCCGACTTTTTTTTTAAATTGCAACCATATGATCGCAAATCATATGTTTTTTCAGTCTACTGAACTTTGCAATGACAAATTTCTTCAGTAAAACTTTGCAACTTTCTCCGTCAATGAACTGTCAAAATTGCGCTCTCTTCTGCAAATTTTGACTGAGTTTTTGCCTCAAAAAACGCGATTTTGCAGTTTTTTCTGCAATTTGCAGCAATTTGCTGCCGCCGAACGGTCCTAATATAACCTTGATCTCAGCTGTTCGACCACGTACAACAGCAACATCGCACGAAAGATAAAAATCTATCTCAATATCATGATCATAGTGTATAGCATACAGTGAAATGGCTCTGGGATGCGTAGTCGAAATTCGATAAAAAAAAAGACGATAAGTCATCGAAAAATATCAAAATCGGGGACAGATTGGTATGGCGGCGACTTCTGGGGGTACAGATTGGTATGGCGGCCGGATGTGGTTGTTGTAAGAAAAGGGACCATAATGACAAGGTCGTAGCAATCAAGACAGAAACGCAATTCCGGAATTGGGAATTGAAAAAACCAATTCATAATTCCGAAAAGAATTTAAGGCTGAGTTCCTAAAACGCAATTCCCGGTGATAGCGTAAACGCCATCTATTCCACGAATAACATGTGCAAGAATGTAAAATCAACAACCTACAAAACAAAAAGAAGAAGAGCAACTTCTATTGCTTTCACCATCGTTATTGGGCCATAACAGCAACCCTGAAATCAGCTGAGCACAGCTGTTCGACCTTTTTAACACACATCCCATAGTCAAGTCATTTGTATCCATTCACAATGATCATGATCCATCAATATGGTATCAAAATCGGATGCAAATGGTAATAGCCAACATCTGTGAGCAAGGTTGATCCACCTTGGTTACGGCGCACTGCAGTTTACTAAGTAAAATGTGGCATCTTCTACTAGCTACCAGCTACTTCCTTTTGCCAACGGCATCAAAAAGCAGTGAAATATTTCAGTACAATTTGAATAACTGCGATAGACTTCATTATGCCTTCAACTACATCAAAAACCTGCCCGACGGCCAGCACTGTCCATACGCAATCGCTAAAATGCGCCGGAGGATGTATCTATTGTACGATGTCAATCCGCCGGAAGGCTTCAATTTGCGACGCGATGTCTACATACGGTTGGCTGTATTCGTGCGACAGCTGACGCAGCGTAACAAAGACTTCCGGAACTTGCGTTTAGTTCTGCCACCCTGGCGTCGGCTCCACCATTGGAAATCGAACTATTTGCAACAAGACGGCCTACCGTGGCAGCAATTCTTTGATGTGGAGAGCATGCGCCGTTATGCGCCGCTACTAGATTTTCCAGAATTTCTTGCCGAAGTGAAACAATTTGGGCTGGTGGAAGCGCCCTACGTGCCAGTGCATCAAATATTTCAGCTGCTGCATTTCGAAGATATGTTTGAACAGGGCGTATTCCACGAAAAATACCAAATCGAGCCGGTATGCCGTAAGCAACAATATCTGCAGGGTAACCTACTGCAACAGCCCATGTTGGTGGATAAGGAATTTGTGTGTGTACGCTATCAGGGCAGCGTTAATCTGCTGGAACGTTTGCTGCGTCAGCAAATGAAAAGCAGTGGCTTGGAGAATGTGGCGCAAGATGATATCAAAATATTTGCCATACTCAATGCCGAAGTAGTGTTGCACGATCAATGGGGTGGACGAGAATTTTGGCGCGCGCGTCGCTCAATGCGCTTTGCGGAATCGCTCAACACAATCGCTGAAGATTATCGCAAGCGTATACTGCATAACTCCCGTACAGCTCCGGATGAGCTTGTGCAACGTCCGCCCATGTGGGAAGTGGAGAGGTCATATCGTCAAGCGGTTGGCGGCGATTACTTGGCTGTACACTTTCGTCGCGGTGATTTTGTGCGTGGACGCCAGAAGACCACACCAAGCCTAAAATCGGCGGCAACACAAATACGCCAACAAATGCAATTACTAAATTTAACCACCGTCTTTATAGCCACCGATACAACAGCAATGGAGTTGACCAATTTGAAGGCGTATTTGCAGCGTGTACGCATGCGCCGTTTCACGCCCGAATCACTGGAGCAGAAAGCTTTAATAAAGGATGGTGGGCAAGCGATTGTGGATCAGTTGATATGTGCGCATGCGCGTCACTTCATTGGCACATTTGAAAGTACATTCACATATCGCATTTACGAGGAACGTGAAATATTGGGATTCCCAAAGCATACAACCTTCAATACGTTGTGCAAGAATGCAACGTTCGAGAATTGTGAAAAGAATTCGGTGTGGCCGATTGTTTATTGAATGATGTGATGTGGGTGTGAATGTTTTAAAGGAGTTAAGTGTGACTTATCTATGCCATGTTAACTAATTTGAAGGCGCTCTACGCACTGCCGGTATTGCCTTCAAGCAACTTATGTACTTCGTTTCTACTTGATATACTCGCAATTCCTCTGCTATATGTATGTATGTATGTATCTTTTATATTTTTATTAATAAAATAAATTTGTAGTACATTATTGGATTTTCAAATTTTGTTGAGGTAAACTTTATTACTTTTCTATGCATTAATTTCAATATTATATATATATATATATATATATATGTATGTATATATGTATGTAGTTTTTATTATATATGTATGTACATATGCATTTTATTGCAAATATTTGATTAATACTATGTTAGGAAATACTACCTTGCAACTTTTTAATGTTTATTAATTTTTTTTATTTAAAAAATCTTTTTAGATTTATAAATATATAATAAATAACTGTTGTATGATTTTCAAAAAATTTTAATTTTGCAGTTTTTTAACATTTTTATTTTAGAAACATTCTGCAATTAACTATTTGTTTTAATGATTTTTTTTAATATTTATTTTAGAAAACCTGAATTTTAAATTTTTTGTTTTTATAAAAATTTAATGCGCTCAGGTTTGTTTAAGCAAAACTTTTGCAATATGTTTTTGCATGAAATATACATACACGATCATTGTGTATAACATTAACATTAACGTTTTTTATTATTTAAAAAAAGCTGCAACTACATTAAAATTAAAAATGTTGCTTTCAGAGAACTTGTTTTATTTTTTTTTTACTGTAGTTATTAACTGTTATTCAGTTTTATTTTTTTTTTTTAATTTTACTAATATGTTTATGTATGTTTGTAGGTAATATGTAAAAGGCAAAAAATTGCTTGCTTTATGCTATCAACCCTTACAAAAACAACTATTCGTTTATAAATACTTTGTATGTATATTTTTTAATATATGTATTATATCGTCACTTAAAAAAGAAATGAGTGTAACAAGTCACAGCAAATATTATTTTTTTTTATTTTTTTTTTTATGAACAATTATCTTTTGGTGATTTATTTTTTTAATTTTGTATTTAATTTTAAAATTTGAAAGAGCCTTCTAATTTTATATTTACAATAAATTGAATAAACTAAATGATAAAATTTTAATATAAAAAAAAAAATAATAAAAAAATTATACCAAATTTAAATACTAAAAAAAATTATTTTTATATATCACATTTCTAGGAAAAAAATTTAATAAAGTATCGAACGTTAGTAAAAAATAGTGAAGGAGGAAAATATGTTTTAGCTAAGATTTTATGTTAACAATTTTTAATATTTTTTTTTTTTTATTTACTGGCAATATATTTTCTTATGTTATTATACATATTTTTGTAAGTATAAGAGCGAGTAATAGTGAAAGAGAGTTAAGAAACAACTACAAAGAGTGAGAGAGTAAGAAACGCGTTATGTCTATGTATGTATGTTTAGTAGTAATTTAAGGAAGCGCCTATTCTATGTCTAAATTTATTTAGAAGCACATAGTAATTAATTACATATTTAGTTTAAATTTAAATGTTTGCAGCATTAAGTTTAAACAGTTTTAGTTTACAATACATATATAAACATATAGTATGTTTATTGTAAACGTTCATTCAGATTTGTGTAGTATATATGTATGTAATATATGTAATTACGTATGCATGTATGCAAATATGTATTGATAAATAACAATAATAGATAAGAACTAGTAAATTCATAACGCTCGCACTAATAATTAATAACAATTTATGCAAGTGTGCGTATTTTTCAGGTAGCTACAATCATAACTAACAAACAAATAAATAAATACTACATAAATGAAAAAGTAAATAAATAAATAAATACATAAATGAAAAAAGTAAATAAATAAATAAACTGAAAGCTAACTAACTCACCATACAATGCAGTTAGCGATGAAAGTTTGTTTAACAGCATGTACACTTGTACATATATATGCATTTCTTTCTAAGCACTGCAAGCCTCTCTTTAGCTTCCTTAATCAACATAATCTCTTATTATCAATTCACGTTTCGTAAACGTCGCATTCGGTATAATATTGAGACTGCTAAATATGCTGCCAACTGCTGCATCAGCGCCAGGACTACTGCTGGCACTGCCAGCACCAACATTAACACTGCCAGCCGTGTTGGCTGAGCCGCCACCGATTCTATTATTACTGCCATTTAAACTATTTAATGTTATATTAAAATTATTATTGAAATGTCGCGTATGCAATGTAGTAGTAGAGTTTGCTGCTGCCACTGATGTTCGTCCCTCACGCTGCAATTTGTTTAATTCGTTTTGTAAGCGCTGATTGCTTAGGCGTAATGTCTCGTTTTCACTAAGGCACTCGCGTAAACTGTGTGTGTGTGTGTGTAGAAAAACGTTTATCTAATTACATATATTATATAACTATATACTCAATTATGCCTAACCTCTTGATTTCATCCTGCATTGTCTTAATGTACTCGCAAGCCTTGATTAATATTTGTGATTTGGAATCGCTTGGCGGTGTACGGTTGCAATTGCTATTGTTGTTGTTGTTGTTTCCATTGTTATTCATATTGCTGGTGCTGCTCTTTGCCAGCATTTCATGCTCACTTGAGTTGTTATGCTGATTAACTTTATTGATATTATTAATGTTATTGGCGCCACCTTCTGTTGGTAGCATTTCCTTGAGTTTAAATATCCAATTATTGATTTTATCGCGTCGTCGTCGTTCAACCTCATTATGTGTGGCGCGTCGTTTATCATCGCGCTGACAAATGAGAAAAATTAAATATATGTGCATTAATTTAATGTAGGTACTTGCATTTTGACTGCTTACCTTTTTATACGCCTCCATAAGGCAATTGCGCTTCACACCATTCACCTGCGTTGCCCCCGCTTCATTCACAGTACTCATACTGTTTATTGCTGCAGTTGCTTTATTTCCATTAGTATTTACCCGAGCATTCCCTATCAACTTACTAGTTATTACACATGGTAATGTGCTATTATTTGCTACATTAATTGCGGTGGACTTTAGACAAGAGTCTGACTCCAATTTTATTGCCGTTGATGTTGATGTTGTGCTACTACGTGTCACTGGACTTGGTGGACCTTGTAGCAATTCGCTTTCTGTTAATATGGTAGGCATGTTCTCTATATATTCTTTAACTATATAAATTTCACATCCACTGGGTAGTTGCAGTGGCAGCGCAGCAGTACTTAATGTGGCAGTGGTGTCATTGATACCCATGGAACATTGACTGGTAGTGGTGGTGTTGATATTTTCTACATTGGCCAATTGACGTTGCATTTGATTTACAATCCGATACTCCATAGTTTGTGTTGATTGTGTACTGCTGCCGCAACTGCTGGTACTCACATTACCACCGCCACCAATGCTGTATGCGTCCTCTTGCTCTTGTTTAATTGCGTGCGCCAGCGAATTGCCAATGGCCAGATAATCCTCTTGCGATTCATCCGAATTCTGATCGTCATCACAAATTGTGAAAAAAACATTTGCAGGCAATAAGTTAAGCGCATCAGCAGCTGAATTGCCAACAGCATTATCCAAAAATATGCTACAAATTGTATTTAGAAAATTAAAATAATTACAATTACGTAAATTACGCATATGCAGCTGCGTACCTCCGTACATACATATATAATAAATATACTTAATTATGTTTAAGATTTTACCTTTGTGCACCCCCAAGGCTGTCGGCGGTGGCGTTCACTGCCCAACCATTTATGATGCCTGCATCAATATTTGTTGTTGTTGGCGTAACAGCCAGCTCCAGTCTTGCGCGCTTAGATCGGTTGCTACTCATTTTGGCATAAAAAATTGCATGCTAGATGATATGAAACGTTGCAAATTCCTCCCGTAGTCAAACTACGATGCCACACTTGAGTATTGAACTTTACCGAATTATTTTAATTGTATTATTAAAACTAACACTTGTTTGTATATTTTTGTTTCTATGTTACTTAATAGCCCAACAATAATTCTATTCCTAAATAAACCATTTTTTCCAATAAGTTAATCAACATTTTGCGTTTTTTTATAGTTATGAAAACAATTGGAAAACGTCAAATCAGCGAAAATCTGATTGCAAGTGCTGCCAACTCAATAAAGTACAATACAGCATGATTCGAGGGACAAACAAATTGGGAAGTTTTTTTCCGGTTGAGCAGCGTTACCGAATTGATGATTTTTCAAAGCAATGACGACGATTTTGCGAAACAAGTGATGAATTTTTAGTTCATCATATTTTTTTATAAAACAGTGAAAGCGGCATTATTAAAAACTTCAAACCATCTCAGTACAATAATTAAATGGTTGTATTCATGAAATAAATCCTTATATTTTATATATTATTTTTCATTTTAGATTTTCAGTTATTGTGTACGTACACAGAAGATTTTTAATTAATTAATTGGTGAAAAGCGAACAAGTTTTATAGGTCAATAGGAAGTGGAAAAATGTTAAAAAAAGAACGTACTAATTCTAGTGTTAATACAACATGAAAACAAATGATAAAACAACAAGAACCAGATTTAACAATAAAAGTTCATCGCCGCACCACGCGAAAACTCACCCAGCGATTGATTCTGTTTAAAGCATTACGCGCAGATGTATGTGCTTTAAAATAAAAAAACGGTTTATGTTGCAAAAAATTATTATATAATAGTAAAACGAAAGCAAACAAACTGCGGCTATTTTATCACTATGGTGCGTAGCGCTGAACCGTAAGCTAGATAATTACCGCTAGTTCAATGAAGTCAGTTCGAAATTTATTATCTCTGAGGTGCGCTCTCTCAGTATGGAAAATTTCTCAATATATGATATCTCGTCAAAAATATTAAACTGGCTAAAGAACTACATTAATGTTATGTGAGACATGATTCACAATGGTATATGCCAAATCTGGCATTTGCCTTAATCACACCAACGATAACCGATGACTTTATCGAAAAATCGTAAAAATAATTTCTCTAACTTCAGAAACAAGAACTTTGTTTATTTATTTTGCGGTGCTATTTTTAGATAGACCATGTTTGATATAAATGGTATTATTTATTAAATATGCTTTTTTGTGATTTATTACAAAGTAAAGAATAACAGTTAAAATGAATAAAGAAAATTGCAAATTTGCCAAAGAAATACAAACATTTATAGCAGAGAGCAAGACCCGGTTACAGAATATACTAAAACGTCTGAACTGGAATACCGCAAAGGTAAACTATTACACCCAATTAGAGAAGCAATTAGAAATATTCTTCATATTTAACTAGACTTCTTCATCAGAAGATGTGCAAACAGGTGGCGAACAGGAGAGGACTGTGTTGTCGGAAGATTTGGAACCAGAGCTTCCTTCAAGCTGTGCCACTAAAAATTCCGTGGTTACCGGTATGTATAGCTCTGCCTACATGCAATACTTAACACTTTAGACATATACATAGATTCATTAACATCCTCTAATGTCGTTTAGACATTAATGAACTGCGGATTATAGTGGCGGATGACTCCAAAGAAATACCAAAAAAGTTCTCCGAACTCCAAGTGAATTTCACAAGAGAACAGAAATTGCGTATATATGAGCATGTTGTGGCGAACACCGAAAAAATGACAGAGCCGGAAATAATTGGACCGTAAGTGTTAGAATTTACCGGCAATGCTATCTGCAATCATCATCATGACTTTATTTTTCTAGTACTATTGGGGATAATGCTTTAACATTTGCTGAAATTGTAGCGAACAAGAAACGCGAGTCTAAAAAACGGCGGCGCTATCGGCGCAGTAAGCCAACGCATACCGAGCTGGTTCGAGCTGTACTAGATCTGCAAATGCAGGCATTGCAACAATACCTAAGCACAAGTGCTATCGCCTGTCGAAGGGAAAGGCAACACCTTGATACGGAGGCAAAAGAACAGAGATACCAAAGGCAGGGAAGAAGTCCGCAGTCTAATAGAGCATATGATAATCATAATAGAATTTCTACATGCAGTAGTAATAAGCGCTACAGCTCCAGATCTAGTAGACATAGAAGTTGTAGTAAAGATAAACACCATCAATACGGGCCGAATAGAATGCGAAGTCGCAGTCGTGAACATAAAAATTCCTATAAAAATCATAGTAACAGTAAAAATCATCAACATGATGGAGATACCAATAGACATAGAAATCGCAGTCGTAGTAGAAGCAAACACCACATTCACAAGAGCTCCCGAAGCGATAGTTTGCACAAGTACAAAAAAAGTATGGATTATGTACGCGACCGCAGTAAAAGTAAAGAACGTAAGAAGAATAAGAAGCGTAGAAGAAGCAAGAGTCATAGCAGAAATTTCGGGAAAGTTCGTAGTCGCAGCAGTAGCCTAGAATACAGGTATAAGAAGGAACATCGCCAGAAGAAAAGTAAGCGAAGCCGCACGGAGAGGAGAGAGCAAGGAAACTAATTCCGGTTTTATGGTTGCAAACGGAAGGTACAATTTATTGCTCCAAAATTTATTAATTGCTGTCCATACGTCTGTTCCTTGTAACACATACATATGTATATGCCACCCAGAATTGACACTGAGGCGGAATCTTTTAAACTTTAAATGTTCATCGTCGGGAAAAATGGAAGTTAACGAAGCGATGTGCTGATCTGCGAAATACATCTAAAACTACCATCAAAATTATTTTTCAATATAAAGGAACACTTTGATTTTCTACCTCGAAATTTTAATTTATTTCTCTTTCAATTTATAATTGGCAACGCTGCCAAGTTCTCCAATTCATCCATCACAAAGTAACTATTGTTTATAATGTGGTTTCAAGCGATTGCTTACTTAGTCGAAACGCGTGTTCGTCTATTCCAATGGAAATTCAAACCGTAATTTTTAACACGTTCCTTTTTCGGTTTCTCCTCAGCATCAATAAACCAACGCCAGCCATTCCGCTCACAATGCTCAATTGCTGCCTCCTTTGAAGTGAATTCCACCTGCAAGTTGGATAGTGGATCGCCGCTGTGTAAGGGAAGACAATATTTAAATTATGTATAAGTATATATATGTGTTTCGGTCATATGCCACGCTTTCCTTACGTTGAAGTCCAGCCCATTAGAGGATTCTCCCAACGTTCGCGATTATCGAATTCAATTTGCCAATGATTTACATTATCTGTGCCACTTTGCATACAGTTTTTCGGTGGTATATGAATGCGTACGCGACGTGTTTTCACATGCTCCTCTGGCACACCATTAATTGGGCTGATATCGACTTTTGTGGGTACAGTGATGGATCCGCTTAGTTTCTGTTGTCGTTCCAGCTCTTCCTGGCGTGCCAGTGCAGTGGATGCATCAATTGGTGGCGCATCACGAGCGCCCACAGAGGACATGGAGCGAATGCAATTGGCCGATATAGTTTTCGCCCTTTAAAAATGTGAAAAAACCATGTAATTAAACAAGCATTGTAACTAAAAATTACTTCTCTTGTTACCATTGCGATCCTTGAGTAGTTTTTGCAAATATTTGACGCGCTATCGACATATTTTTTGCACAAATTCTGGCGAATGTTTTGGTTATTACATAAAATTTATTTTTCTGTTAGTTATCATACTGTCATTGTGAATGTTTCACTATTGACATATCGAACGATAAACCAAAATGATTGGTTATGGTTACGTTCAGAAGTCGCAACGGTTGACACAAGTGCCCCATCTGAATGAACTGATCCCCATTAAACCATGAAAAAGAAATTATCAAACGTTTGAGAAAATATTGTTTCTAAAGTTGAGAATCAGCATATATATCACTTGAAAATAAACATATTTTCAACTGTTCATCAAACATTGTTTATCAATTTTAGATTAATTTACAACACATTTGAAAAAAAAAACTTGTTTCGTATTTGGTACTATTTCACGAATTTCAACATGTGAAGGTTTGAAGGAACGAAGAAATTTTGTGTGTTTGCTAATTTCAGTCAGCGTTCATTGTTCTACTCAAGCAGTCTTTTAACGGTTGAAATGATGATGGTTGAAAATGATTGTGTGTAATAATGATTCTGTATTTCTTAGAGCGCTTTCACATTACTCGGTGCGGAATCGGATCGACATTTTTGGTTTTTACCGAAAGTATACCGAAACCTTACCGACCACATGTATTTCAATTGGTACTTTCACATTAGTGTTGCATACATGAAATCGGAGCGGATTAATTTCGGTATACCGCAGCGCGGTAAGACCGGTCAGTAAAATTTGAGGAATTACTGCATACATTTTTGCGGCGTAATAAAAGAAGAAGAACAAAGTCAGTAAAAAACTCGTTTCGGCTATAAATGTAGCAAGTTATAATGTCTTCGTATTCGCTAGAAGACATTATTGTTATTATTGAGTGATTTTTTG
Source organism: Urophora cardui (assembly GCA_960531455.1). Lineage (NCBI taxonomy): Eukaryota > Metazoa > Arthropoda > Insecta > Diptera > Tephritidae > Urophora > Urophora cardui. The sequence goes on along the minus strand of OY482671.1, from coordinate 1,695,837 downwards.
AAGTTAAAAATTTTGTTTTGCAAATTTCGATGTTTGTTTTCCTATTTTCTGCCGATAACGCACCGAAAGTATTCCCACAAGTGTGAAAAACACAGCAACGCGGAATCGTTTCGGTAAGCTGAAAATACCGAGCAAAAAATGTCGATCCGATGTCGTACCGAGTAATGTGAAAGGCCCTAACTCTTATTTTATTTGTTTGTGGCTTTTTGCGAAGTTACACAAAATTTAATAAAAACTTATGTAGTTGGTTTCCGATATGTGTGTACATATGTACATATATTAAAAAAGATATTAATATACTCATGTAATTATACAAAAGGCACCAGCGAAATTCACCCGCACGGGTAAATGAAAAACATGACATAAGCGTACAAATATGTAATACATACATACATCTACTGATTGCATTCCATTTCGTACCACCTTTGAAATGGGTTTGAGAAAATGGAATTTATCAAATTGAGAATCAGTCCAAAATTCCATACTAAAAATGAGCCTTTTTGTTTCAGAACGCTATCAGGGGAAATTTGAGGCGCATTTGATAACAAACGTTTGATATTTGACAATAGGGTTACTTCTCAAATGAACCACAAATTGAAAATGAAGAAAAATGTTTATTGGGGATGCATTAAATAAACAAATTTTTATAATTATCCCCAACGTAATCGCCAATAATTTCGCCGATTTGAAACATTTTCATCAAAAATTTATAAATACCATTTTTGTACATATTTCAAAATCGTGCGCTCACCATGTTTAAAATGAGCGTAAAAAAATTTTGATGGAAAAAATCTCCAAACTCACAACATGTTGTGTTGATCAGAAATAATCAACCTTGCGCTTAGAAGATAAAAACACAACTGTTACGTAACCGTTGCCACCTCTGAACGTAACCAATAACCAATTTACATGAAAATTTCCGAATTCGCCCGTGTACCTACCTGGTAAATCTGCCACAGCAAAATGTCAAACAGTTTTGTCTACCTTTTTTTGTGTGTGTTTATGCATTTTACGCGTTCTTCTAGTTCAGCTGTAATTTGTAAATAATTTCCTTTAAATAAACTCAAATAATTTCAAATGTACAAATAAAATGGATGCAGTTGTACTAGACAATGGTGCATACACTGCCAAAGTCGGACTATCTACACAGGATGATCCCATAGTTGTGCCAAATTGCATTATGAAGGCAAAGGCTGAGCGGCGACGCGCATTCATTGCCAATCAAATCGACGAATGCCGTGATGCTTCGGGACTATTCTTCATACTCTGCTTCCAGAAAGGCTATCTGCTCAATTGGGATATACAAAAGACGGTATGGGATCACATTTTTAGTAATGAAGGTACCGGTATTTCGCTGGAGGATCGCCCCATTGTCATAACCGAACCACAATTGAATTTTCCCAGCATACAAGAGGCAATGATGGAAATTTTGTTCGATGAGTATCATTGCGCTGGTGTGTATAAGTGTACAACCGCCGAATTGGCCGCCTACAATTATGCTGCCGAAAGTGAGGAGAGTCCATTGCAGGCATTGAATTGTGTTGTTATCGATGTGGGCTATAGTTTCACGCATGTGGTGCCATTCGTGCGTGGCCGACGTGTTGAACGTGGCATACGACGCATTGAAGTGGGCGGAAAAGTATTGACAAATCATCTGAAGGAGTTGATTTCCTACCGGCATTTAAATATGATGGATGAATCCTATGTTGTTAATCAAATCAAAGAAGATGTCTGCTTTGTGTCGAAAGACTTCCAAGATGATATGCGTGTGCATTCATCGGCTGCGAAGCGTGCTGAAGTGGTTGTCGAATATGTGCTGCCCGATTTTACAACAGTCAAGCGTGGTTTTATACGCAATAAGGAGCGGAAAGCGGCAAATGGAGAACGCAAAAAGAATACGGAGGAGGAAGAAGCTGAAGATGAGGGTGATGGCGATCAACAATCAGTGCGCCTGTGTAATGAACGCTTCACGGTACCCGAACTGCTGTTCAATCCAAGTGATGTGGGTATACAGCAGGTGGGCATACCAGAAGCGGTAATCGATTGTTTGAAGGATTGTCCAGTTTATGCGCATAGTGAACTGCTACGTAATATACTCATAATTGGCGGTACTTCACTCTTTCCCGGCTTCATACCACGCTTAAAAGCGGAAATACGTGCCCTGGCACCTGATGATTTGGAAGTGTCTTTGATTTTCCCCGAAGATCCCATCTCATATGGCTGGTATGGTGGAAAGGAATTGGCATGTAGTGAAGGTTTTAAAGATATGCTCTTGACCCGAGAAGAGTATGAAGAGAGTGGTTATTCGGCTTGTAATGGAAAATAAAATATTTATATGTACGTCAAGGTGATTTCTTTTTTGTTTCCGATATGGTGGGAATGTGATGTGGCACGATCCTTAGGGTAGAGTTCAGATATCCTGAAATCCAACAATCACGTAAATAAACTAACTTTACTTGCATGATTATAAAGCGTTCAAAGCGGCGCTTTATTTTAATTATAATTAATTTAACATTTTTAACTCTAGCCAAGTGTGTTTCGTATATCCTTTAATACGTAACAAAATCTCAGAAAATACTTAACCGAAATTTTTAGTTTAACTTTTTAAACTAATTTATGAAATTTCTCTTTTTGTTTGCGTGCTCTAATGTTCTATAAAATCTTAATTGCTTGCTTAAATTATCAGTAGAACATTTTTACAGTTGTGTTTGAGGATATCTAGAAGCTAAATGATTCGCCACATCCACATGTGCCCTTTATATTTGGATTGTGAAAAACGAATTCACTGGAGAGCTTAGATTCGACGAAATCCATTTCGGTGCCTGAAACGAAAAAGTTTTATTTAAAAAAATAGATCACATTATATAATGACAACACCTAGCAGCTCACATACCCAGCAAAGATAATTGCGCTTTCTTATCAATAAACACTTTGACGCCATCCTGTACGACCTCTTCGTCAAATTTATCTTTGTAAAAATAGAATTGCATTTCAAAATCTTTTTGTTTTGCTTTCAATTTTTTATTTTTACCTTTTTCTTTAGCATAATCTAGCGTATAGGAAAGCCCATTGCAACCGCGCTGCCGCACACCCACCTTCAAACCTGTCTGCATTTAGAAGTTAGATATTACTATACATCAAAAACCCAACAATAATAATATACTTACAAACTCTGGTTTCTCCTTAAGTAATTCTTTAATGCGATTTACAGCTGCTGAAGTCTAAAAAAGTAATAATAAATTAGTTACGAATTATTTAGTTTTTAACAATTTCATCATGGTTTATTTTGGCTACTCACCAACGTTAATGCCGCACGTGTTGGTATTAGCTTTCGCCCTTTCAGCGCACGCACTGTCGCAGTAGCTACCACTTTTGTTGACATATTTTGTCAAATTTACACTAATAAATATGTAATTTTTATTTATGCAATTTACCTCATAGCAGCAATAATTTTTTCTAATTCGTTTCTTTCATAATCGTTTATGAACAGCTGTTTTTGTTATCAACTATGGGCGTTGCCAACGCTCTACACTCAAATCACTTTACGGTGGTTGGCAACTCTTTGTTTTGTTGCTCAAAATGAACACATGTTCTATAAGCGACAAATAAGGAGAATGGAAGTGGGAATCAGGATGTCATGGAAACATGAATGTAAAAGAACTTGACAGCACCATGGAGGAACAATAAAGGAGAATGCATAAGATCAGCTGACTTCTTCTTCAATCTTCATAAACACACGCACACAAGCATTTTGCTTTGTTGACATATGCCACACACACACGCACCCTAGCATTTCCATAGGGGCCGTATCTGTCAAATTCTTCTACATTCCTCTTTGCATGACACTTATCGCCCCACTATGTATGAAGGTATGTCGTCATGCGAAAACCTTTATTGTTGAATCATGGACAGCACTTTACCCATGGAAATGCTAGTGTTCGTTAAGACCAATCCATGATGCAATAATAAAATGGCGGACGCAGCAGAGGACGGCTATTTTGTTTTTGGAATAGTAAGCTGTCAAATTATCGTCTTTTGTTTTGATTTTGCCCTCTTGCACGTGTTATTCGTGGAAATAGCTTGTGTGTTCGCTTGTATGTTCGCTGGCGTTTTTTCTGTTTTTGACATTCTTATCTACGGCCGTTCAACGGTAATCGCCTATTCTCTTTTAGCCGCTACGACCATATAGAATTATTGGATTATGGACCAATCCATACAGGTCGTCTGATGTGAAGCAGAATAGGTGATTACAGTTAGACGGCCCTTTTCAAGAATGTCAAAAGCAGAGAAAACGCCAGCGAACACAACCGAACATACAAACACACAAGCTCTTTCCAAGAAAAACACGTGCAAGAATGCAAAATCAAAACAAAAGACGATAGTTTGACATAAGCTGCAAACTCGCTGAAGAAGAGCTGCTCTCCCTTGCATGGACTTCTATAGTTAGGTTATGGTGTTCGTTTGTTTTTGAAGATGGAAACAGATGTCAGATGATTGCAAGGCCAATACAAAAGAATTTGAAAATCACATTTGAAAAGTGATGAAAACAAAATGCTAATGTTACATATGTTTTGAAGAAGAGGAAGAAATCTGCTTAGCGGATGCGTTCTCATTTCAATTCGCCCATGAGATTTATTTTGACAGCGCACATTTCCGTTTGGCTCATGATCCAATTACCAGGTCGGTCCATGATACATACACACAAACATGCCGTGAGCTGAATGTCAAACGGAATGTCAAAACTGAAAGGAGAACGAAATAATTTGACATTCAGCTCACGAGCGAATGATGGAGAAACTCAGAGAACGAAGAATTTGACCAATAGTAAACACGAATGTATATAAAGAATATGCAGAAGCAGAGAAATTGGATAGCTGTTGAAGAAGAAGAAGAAGTCAGCTGCTCTGAAGAGCCGACCTGTATAGGTGGATCCTGGTTTGGCTGCTCCCAATTTTGTTTGTGCTTTTATTTGGTATTTTATTAAAATTTGTTGTAGGCATGGAGGAACAATAAAGGAGAATGCATAAGATCAGCTGACTTCTTCTTCAATCTTCATAAACACACGAACACAAGCATTTTTTTTGTTGACATATGCCACACACACACGTACCCTAGCATTTCCATAGGGGCCGAATCTGTCAAATTCTTCTACATTCCTCTTTGCATGACAATTCTCGCCCCACTATGTATGAAGGTATGTCGTCATGCGTAAACCTTTATTGTTGAATCATGGTTGTAGGTCTATGTGAGATTCTAATTGGACGTGTTTCCCTTGAAAAATCACACAGCAAAAAGTGGTGTTTAGTGATTTTAGCCGACGCAAAAAGCGAGACAAAATGTTTTAGAATTAAAGAAGAAGAAATTTCCGTAAATGGTCTTTGTGCTTCTTCATTTGTTATAATTTATTTCACTGTGGTGCTTTGATATAGTTATGTACATACATACATTTGTACATAATATATGTATATAAATGGATATTTTGATAATGCAGGGACTGCAAATAATAATTAATTATCAAATTTTGACTAAAAAAATCATGATGAAAAAGAAATACCAAATGCAAAAGCAGTAAAAAGATATAATCACTGTAACACACAGACTCTAGGTGCATTAGTTTTTATTTATTAAATTCATGTATAAAAAAATTGATTTTTTATTAATTATGTACTTTCTGTTTAAATTTTTGCCCAGAGAATAATTTATTTACAGTTTTACTTTTCGCTTAAAAAATAAAAGTTATTTTCTGAGTTTTATTTTTTGCTCAGAAAAAAAATTAATTATGTACATATGTATTTCAATAGCGAAGTAGATTGCAAGGCGGGTCTACAAAAGTAGCCTCGGTGGCCAATTCAGAAATTTCCTATATATTTTGTTATTGTAATTGATATAGTGTAATTTCAAAATTATATTTAGCCTTATTTAAAATCTGAATTCGCTTGGGACTCGTCTATTTCTAACGGGTCATGATGTGGAATTCGCTTTGTTTTGGACATTACTCTCTACCAAGGTAAATTCATTCATATGGTAATGGTAAGCGAACAGCTGACTTCTTCTTCTCGTTTTTAACTCGTCAAGTACAGAAGAATGTCATACAAAGAAATATTTGACTTTGAGCTTGACATTCTGATGGACAAAAACTTAAAGCGAATCGAGGCGAATATTGCCGAATTCGCCCTGCCATTACCATAATGAATTTGCCTTGCTCTCTACCATTGTAAATAAATAATATATACCAAGGCAGATCTACAAGGTAGGCTCGGTTCCGAGTTCAGAAACTACTTTTTTTTATTTACAAAGGCAGAGTGTAATGTCAAAATAAAGACGAATTTACATCATGGCTAATAGGAATGGGCGACTCCCAAGCGAATTCAAATTTTAACCATGGCGAAATATGATTTTGACATTACACTCTACCAATTACAATAACAAAATACATGGGAAAGTTCTAAATTCGCCACCGAGCCTACCTGGTAAATCTGCTTTGATATACATATGTATATCATTTTAAAAACCCTGCTTTGATATGTTATGCATGTATAACCGGGCCTTAATTCATAAAAATCGGAGAATAATTGTTGAAAATAAATTTTTTGAATATATGTAGCTGATAACCGTTACGGTCCCTGATGGCGCGTGCTCGTCTTACATTTTTGTACATATATGTATGTATGTCCATTATATACATATGGTCGTGGTTTTTATCGCGGCAGCACATATGTACATACATATGTATATATATGTATATACATACATATACTTATTATATATGTATCTACATATAAATAAGAACACGCCAACTTTGTAGCTAGTTCTTTTATGATTGTTGTTGATATGTTTTTTACATATTAAAATTGAAATTTATTACTTTTCGAAAATCTTGTGCGCACTATTGTCGACTGTCGCTGCTCGCTTTTCGCTCAAAAGTTTGTTAACGCTGCGCTAAGCGGAATTTATTTTTTGCTTAATTTAGTTCATATTTGTTCTTTTTTCTGAATGTTTAAACGCGGCGAGTGTCATGAACTAGGTACAATTTTTTTTATGCCATTTAAACATTTTTATAAGAATTCAATGAAAAACAAATTAATAAAAAATAACAACAAAAGAATAAAGGTGCTAGTGAAGGCAAAATCTTATACACAATAAACTAACGAATAAAAAACTAAATGAATAAGGCTGTGTGCCAATCGATAGAAAAAATTAAATTTTGACATAAGGGAGTAAAATTTTGGCAGTATTCGTGGTGAATTCTAGTGTCATAATTTTACCTAGCTCAATGGGCTAGGTAAAATTTTGACATTTTGTAATTACATACATACCAGGCCCGTAGCCAGGAATTCGTTTCGGGGGGGGCTTACAGAAATTATGGACAAATTGCACAGTCGACACTTAAGGAAGTATCTTCCAAGTGTCGTTTGGAAAAGACGCAAACGTTACGTACAAATAAACTAATACGACACTTCCGGAAGTAACTTCTTAGTGTCATCTGGGAGACACAAAAGCGTCTATTAATAATTGCTCCTACAATTTTCTCACTTCATATAAAATCTAAATAAAAATGCAAATATGTATACATATATATTTTGTTACTTTTTTATTTTTTATAACCAATACCGCGTGTTGACCAAGTATAATATGGTGTAAGTGGCATTTTTGAAAAAACGGGGTTTCCCCAAAAACACATTCCTGGAGTGTAACATCAAATATTTTCCTTCAGGAACATATGTACATTTAGGTACTCGTAGGTACCATATATTTTATTCCTTTTCCCTTTGAAGAGAGCCTAAAAAGGAGATAGAAACCAAAACTTTTAAATTCCATGAAGTCCTAGAACATTTCTAGAAAACTTACCTATTTGAAAAAAAAAAAAAAAAAATGGAAAAACACCAAATTATGTACTATAAGCACGAGCATTATTTTCAAGAACATTGTCGTCTTCCAGATTTCTTTTATTTTTATTTGAATTTCGCTTAATCTATAAATTATTTATTTGTTTAAAAAATTGGTTTGGTTTTGTTTTATTTTTCAATACTCAAAGTATCTTCTCCATGCACACCAAGAAGTAAGAGACGCGATAGCAATGAAATTTGGTTTTGTAAAATAGACAATATCTCTCGAATAACGTCTAGAAGTTCCCCAGACGTTACTTATTTGAGATAGACGAGAAAACGCTCTTCCAAATGCTAGCAGGGTAAAAACGATAAATGACATTTTTTTTTTTAAAAAGCAAAAATTGTGGAGGTTACGAAAATTGTTAAAATTGCTTTATTTATATCAGCAAAAGTGCACAAAATTAATAGCAGTCGTTTCTACAGAGCTGTGCTCATCAATTTTAATTTTCTGTTACTCATTTTAGCACTGTTAAGCTCATGTGGTGAATTACCTACCCCAGAATTGTGCGTTATTAGCAATTTACACGCCTGTCCGTTCGTGGACCTTCTCTGGTTTTATAAGTTCTCTGGTGCTACACGTTCAATATGAATATTGCGATATTTTTCTCGCTCTGAGGTTTAAAATATTTTACTTCCGTCCTTTTCACACCTTCACTTTCAATTCGTTTATTGCCAATATTGCGATCCAGATCGCGGATTTCAAAATTTCTAAATATTTTGCGATCCAGAATCCCGATCCATCAATACTCGATGCTACACGGTCAATATTAATCGTTTTCCCATACAAGAGCTTTTTCGAGGAAAATCGCCAAAAATTCACACTAGAAAATATAGTAAAACATATGATAGTTCAATGCAACCCTGCGCAATATTAATGGAATGGTTTCGTTTTCTTTGTAAAAAGATCTCATGTATTTACATAAATACGAATCTAAAATTAACTTAAATTATTTTATGGTATTTCAAAACAAATTTTTTAAATGTGGAAAATGTGAATTGTACGTTTCAGTTCTTATATTATTATTATTTTGCAAAATTCGTTAAATAAAAATGTAAGCTTGATATGAAATACATACATTTTTTGAGCATATTTCAGGTATTTTTTAGGCATATATGCATATAATGAGATTTTTTCGTGCATATTTACGAGCATATTTCAGTTATTTTTTGGGCATACTAGCATGCATATTTTAAAATTTTTCGTGCATATTTTTAGCTTCCCTACTGATAACAAAAAAAGCTGAAGAAAATGGTAAACAGTCGTTGAAATTGTCTAAAAAATTAAATAAAAAAAAATCAAGTAGAAGTGTGCTTAATAAAAATACAAAAAAAAATACCTCCACATAATGGATTCAGAGACAGAAAATGAAAGCGAGGTGCTGTGTGAGAAAATCATTAACGACATACAAGCGGTATTCCTTAAGGATCCGGAGCTGTAAGTCAAACTATAATATCTAAATGATGTCCATAGTACATACATATGTCTATATACATATGTACATTAGAGTGCGTTTAAAATTCAAATTAACGATATTTTACTGTATCGCCCCTTCAATATGTAGTAACATGGCCAAAGTATCACCCATAAATTTTGGTACCGATTGGTGGCGTTTAAGGCTCATTGAGCTCAAAATTCAGAAAACTCTATGAAGGGTGAAAAAATCAAAATATTTTTTTTAATTATGTTATACCCAAAATTAATACTTCTATAATGCAGCGTAGATAAGAGTGTAGGTAGTAAAACAAAACAGAGTTGTAATTATTATAAGAGAAAAAATAAAAATCAAAAAATAATTATTATTAAAAGAAACATATTTTAAAAGTCTTTCCATAATAGTTATTTCTGAGATATTTTTTTAAGTCGTTTTGTAATTATTATAAATGAGAAATTTTGTTTTATATCTTCAAAGACTTCTATATTGAGACAAATTTGAAAAAAGTCTTTGAGTAATTATTATCAGTAACAAATTGTTTTTTAAGTCTTCAAGTCTTTCTGAATAATAATTATAGAAGATTTTTATCATTTTCATCAGGAAAAAAATATTATCAAAAGACTTATGATCCTGAAGAAAATTTGTAAAACTTTTTTATAATTTCAAAATTAAATAATAATTATTCTACATCCCTGTAATAAAATATCTAAAATATTCTTTTGATAATTTATCTTAAGTGCTGGAATTCATTTTTTTATATCGAAAAGCAAGGAGTTGCATGTACATAAAGTAGAGATACATAGGAGTCGGAAAAGCAGTATTTGTATGACCGTGTGTTTAGCTCAAAACCTCCGCATGCTGTAAATTTGGGTATCATAAGTGGAGACTATATCGTAGCTATAGAAGAAAAAAGACGCAAACTGTTTTGTTGAGGAAGAAAGACGCAAACTTTTTGCTTTCAAAGAAAGACGCATTAAAAATATTTTTCGAAAGAAACACTTTATTTTTTTTGATAACGAAGAAAGACGCTTTATTTTTTTTTACTATAAAGAAAGACGCATTTAAATATTTTTTAGGAAAGAAAGACGTATTCGATTTTTTATTTTTCTTTGTCAATATTAATGCTAATGCGCCTTTCTTCGTCGAAATATTTTATAATGCAGTCAGCAGAGGACAGCAGAGGACTTCCACCATACGAAGCCAGATTAATGTTGAGATGATATTGCTTTAAGTATTCCAATTTCAGAAACAGATTAAGAATTGCATTTGAGCTCTAATTAGTAATTACAGTCGAGTCTGGATATAGTGAACCCCCGCTATAGTGAACAACTCGATATAGTGAACACCGAAATATTTACATAGAGTACTCTAAATAGTGAACTATCGAAAGCCTCTAAATAGTGAACAAAATTTTAAACGCAACGGTAAGCAAAAGTGACAAACAAAAAACAAAAATTAACCAGAAATATGTACGTAAAATCGGGTATTCCTCGAAAATGCTCATTTTATGTTTATTCCTGGAAAATCTGATTCAATTTGATGCCAGTGTTTATTTGTTTCCTGTCGGATGCAGACCGCTTCTGAGTGAATGTGTGCTGTTTTATCTGTTTCTGAAAGTTTTTGTGTGTTAATAAATTAAGTTTTATTATGCCTGCGAGGAAATTCCTTTCGTTAAAGCAAAAAGCTGAAATTGTTGGGGAAATCGAAAGAGGCACTAGTGTTGCATCCTTGGCAAATACGTATGGTGTAGCCAAATCCACAATTACGGGAATAAAAAAAATTCGTAATCGCATGACCTGAAGCCAACATTACTGATAATGCTGGCAACCTGGCATTGGCAAACCTACATGAGAAAGTGGTCCAAAAATCACTTTCCGAACGCAAGAAGCAAACATCTATTCGCGAATTATTTAAATAAAAATTCATATAAACATTTGTATTTTCCAAAGTATCCATTAATTCCAATGATATGTTAATCTTACATTTACAGACATGAATTTTTATCAAATAAACTATGTTATTTAAAAAAAAATATCAACCTTAATATAGTGAACAGCCTGGATACTACGAACAGGCCGTGCAAAAATTAGTTCACTATATCCAGACTCGACTGTATTTGTAAAGAAAAAAATTTTTAGCATATCTTGCAATACATATTTTATTTTAATAACACCCACAACGCGTATCTACGTACACACATTAGTGTGTACATATTAACATTTATACTGACCTAATAAGCGCGATAATCAAAAATGCAATCATACAATGATTACACAGCTCAACAAAAATTTAATTTTTGAGATTGTTTTTCCTCTGGGGTGGCTTTCCGTAATTCGATATTCGACTCTCGTCGGCTCGATATTTCAATTCGATATCGAACGAGCGACGATACCGTTTTGCTTTCTGTATTTCGATAGGAAAATTTTTCTTATAATATTTTAAAAAGTGCATGAAAGGCCTTTTAATAAGCTGTGTTCTCACTTGTAAACAAATAAGAAATCATTTAAACCCACAAAAATAATAAAATTTTGAAGTTATACTTTTCTTGACATTCTTGACATATTCGATAAGGCAAAACGATAGCTAAGGTGGTGTCGAATTGTTTCTGACGATATTTGTGTTTGCGGAAAGCAAAGACGTGGCTTTTATCAAGATGCATTAACAATTCGTATGCCTTAACGTATTAAGGGGGCTCATATCTCAAAAACTACATCTAGGATTAAATAAAGTTATTATCTTTTTTTATCAGTATATCGAAAATGCGGTTACAAGCATGGCTGCACCAAGATATCAACTTTTTTGTTGACCTGTCTTATATTTGCATAATATGGTTTTAGGTATTCATTAGGGCGGTAGGGAAAGTATGCATTTTGATAACGAAAACAAAAAATAAATCACATTTATTTTTTTTTGTATTGATGTACCGAGAAAGGTACTCCCCGAAAGTTTTGTGATGAACAGGATCGCCCTCGTACACTGATTCAGAAGCTACATATGTTAATATGTATCTATGTATGTTGATATATCGGCAATTTTAATATATGTATACATATCTATGTAAATATATACATACATATGTTTGTATGTGTTTATATCATAAACTATATAAATTAATTGATTGTGATTGTACACATGCGACCGACATGTAGTTAATGATTGTCGCCTTCCGCTGCCGTGGTGAATTAAGATATTTTTTGCTACAAATAAAAAAAAAATAATTTAGAAACCGCACGTACATACAATATTTATATGTACATATGTTTGTTTGTGTGTATTGTATATCGTTCCTCTATCACTTACATATGTATGTACATATATGTATGTACATATATGCATATTTAGAAGATCTTGTGGTTATCATGAAAATTTATTCAAATAAATGACGGCAAATGAACAGAAAATGTGCATACATACATACATATGTACATATGTACATACCCTGCAGCTAATATACTTAGGGAACAGTCTCGAAAAACGACAGTCTAGAACTAGAGTTCACAACTAGTTCAGAACTGGTTCCAAAGAGACGCAGACCGGAACAGTTTATTGTTGTGACTTCATGAGGAATTTGTGTTCACAGCTACTACCTTAAATTTGAGCTATAATAAATGTTGCACTTTACAATAATGTCCCTTTTGACTGTCTTTTGCTGGGTAGTACCAAATGGAAGTTGGTTAAAAGGATGTACATACAACCAAAGTACCTAATATTACTTGGCATTTGTAGCTGATTGGGGATAATTCCAGCTTTTGTATAGTTATTTTAAAAAATTTGATATTTTATATAATGCTGCATTCATTTTCAGTGTGTTAAGAGTTCTGCCGGCTGAGGATTATTTTTGTTAAGCGCACAAGCAAAGACCGATTATATTTGAACTAGGCCTGAAGTACTTGCTTTTGAACTATCTCCGAACTATTGATCTGTAAACTATCCCAGGACTGTCCATACAGGAAGTAGTTTAGCGTAATTTCTTGCAGGGTACCCATACACATCTGTATTTATGTGTATTTGTAAAATATTTGGTCTTGTCATTAAATTGAGTTGCTGGAATGGGAGGGAGGCAACCACCGCTTCTCATAAAACAAGCAGCATTGTTATATAAGCCGCTTTCGATTCACAATTTCTCTGCTGGTTATAAATTTCCTTCTGTGAAATTTATATGAGAATGATAGCGAGCAGAGGGAAATTTTTATCGACCAGTTAGCGAGTATGGCTACTACTCATTATGGATTCAAACATTTTTGTTCGATCCGACCTCGCTTGTGTGATGGCGAATCGAAAACGACAATAATAGCTAGAGTTGGGAAACTATCGATGGCACTATCGATAGTATCGATAGTTTTTTTTTTTTAGACTATCGAAGACCATCGATGGTTTTTTCAAAACTATCGAAAACTATCGATGGTAATGTATACTATCGATAGTTTTACAACTTTTAAATCTCCATTTCCATCTAGATTACTATTTTAAGTTGTGAATTGAGAATATCAGCTATTGGTAAGTTTTGAGTCCTTGGTTAAAACTACATAGTCAAAATGTCGCGTTTCCAATATTTTGGGCATAGGTTGGTACTTGTAAAAAAATAACTAAAATAAAAAAATTTGAATTTCACATATTTATTGCAAAAAAACCAAAATTTATTGAAAAAACTCAAAATCAGAAAGAAAAAAAAACTACCAAGTTTGTTTGGAAACAACCAACAGTGGCATCCGTGGTCTTGTGAGTACATACATACTTGTAATATGTATAAAATGTGAATTTGTTGGCGGTTAAAAAATTTTTTTCAGGAATCATTTAAATACGATAGTACTATCGATGGTACTATCGATAGTTTATTTTTTTAAGACTATCGAAAACTATCAATAGTTTTTTTTAAACTATCAAAAACTATCGATGGTACTACTATCGATAGTTTCCCAACTCTAATAATAGCGTTTGTTGAGTGTAGGAAAGCGTATGATTTGCAGGTATTTTACCACAAAAGAGCGAGAGGATCAGAGGATGTGAGCGAGAAAGAAGACTAGCTATTTGTAGGAATCCGCACACAGAATTTGTGTGGGTACTTTCCTAAAATGTGTCAAAATCTCTGAAGAAGAGGAAGAAATTGTAAACAGTGTTGCCACAGCCTCAAAAAATTTGGTATCAAAAATTGATACATTTATGGTTTTTTTGGTATCACCGAAAAATGTTTGAAAAAAAAAAAAATTTAAATTAATAAAATATGCTGCTTTTGGTGTTCTAACACAGAAAAATTTTTGAGAAAAAAATTAAAATTAATAAAGTAAGCTACTTTCGTGGTTTTAACGATATCGTTTTTTTTATTATATAAAAATATAAAGATAATACTTAAATTTCACATGCAAATAAATGTGAATACTTTGGTACTGTACCGGGTAATATAAAAGGTCTATAAAATGCAATGGGTCAAACGAGCTGGGTGATCTAGTTGCCAGAGCTGATTCTGGAATTGATTTGGAGTCATTGAATCAGTTCGTAAATATCTGTCGCTCTGTCCTCCTTTAAGTCAAAATGCCTGCTATGCGGAGTGGTCCAACCAAAAGTTTGATAAAAATAAAATTTGTTGTAAGCCAAAATAAAAAATATCTACGTATCATTCATATGTAATTGTGCTTAGGTGTTTTTTTTTATATAAATTTAAGTACTCCCTCATGAAGGCGATGAAGGTATTCCACGCAGGATTACTGTGGATGGGTACGTAGATTTTGCCCCAGGAAGATTATGTGGTCCTTTCAACCCGTTATCACCAAAATAAAGGTATTTTGAAAAAACAAATATTTATACTTCGAAAACTATCGGCCTCCGGACTGTTCCGTCTTCAGATATGGGATCGGAGGACGGTGCAACGCCCCTTTTATAAACGGTTTTTACGATCGGCAAAGGAAAGCGTGACCACGAAAAAAAAACCATGAAGGCATCAATTTGTGATACCATAATTTTCGAGGCTATGGCAACACTGTTCCTAAGCGTCATTTTTGACACTAAATAGCATTTCGCACAAATGCGTTTGTTGAACTTTTGCCTTCATCTTAAGTTTGACATAAAATAGCATTCTACCCAAAATCTCACCAAACAGACCTAATAATAGCGGGTGTACATACATACACATTAAATTATTTGTATTTGTTTGTATGCATATGTACCCACCAAAAAATCTAAGTCTTATTTAAGAATTGAAACAGCAGATTTAAAGGCTTACGAAATAAGGCCTGAAAATTATAAGGGTAGCTAATTTGTTGACATAAGGCTTAAAATGAGGCTTATTTTCCTGTGTTGATGTGATTAGGCCATAAGGAGTACTCTCTCTCTCTGAGAGCACACCGTATTCCTGAGGCTTATCCGCCATGAGAAATAAGGCCTAAATAAGTATTAGAAAGTTAGGAGCAGACAGAGTGGATGCATAACAGAAGCAGAGCTGCCAGCGGACGCCTGTTTTAGACCTGATTTGTCAACAATAAGCAAAACTTTTTTGCCGTGTATATATATGTAGAATTTGCATAAATTTCTGATTTTGGTCATGTTATTTATTGCGCTTGTTTTTATCATTACTGGCGCGACTACTTGGTGTTTATCTCTAATGTACATATTTGCTCGCATATACATATGTACATACATATGTATGTAAAAGGTAGCTGTTGACAGTTGTTACTAAGCAAGATAAACATTTACCTACTAAAAATAACGCTTAAAAAAAATTCAAGCATACTATGTGCATACATATGTATGTATATGTAAATGCACATATTTTTATGAACCATAAATTCCTATACATCTGCTATGTACATACATACATACATACATACATACATACATAAATTCTAATTTTCCGCTCTACTTACAATTTCAGCTCCACATTTGAAATTATACCAACCATATTAAATCGCAACAAATCGCCCGTTATTCATGCTGAACATCACCTCGGTCTGGAGTCGTGGTGTACCAAACATGTTTACGATCATTCGCACAAAACGATAATCGCTTATCGCCGGCAACATCAGCAACGTTATCTGCAACATAGCGACGTGTTGCTGAAATATTTGAATGTTGCGCTACTCATTAATCCAGATGTTACCACATTTTGGCATATACGCCGTCAAATGGTGCAAACGAATCATTTAAAAATCAATTGCGAATTCAAAATTTCAGCATTGATTTTGTCCAAGAAGCCGAAATCGAGTGAGGCTTTCGCTTATCGGCGTTGGTTGTATTCGTTTCAGAGTGAGTAATTTGATGAAAATAAGACACATATGCATGGAGGAACAATAAAGGAGAATGCATAACGACATACCTTCATACATAGTGGGGCCAGAAGTGTCATGCAAAGAGGAATGTAGAAGAATTTGACAGATGTGGCCCCTATGGAAATGCTAGGGTGCGTGTGTGTGTGGAATATGTCAACAAAAAAAATGCTTGTGTTCGTGTGTGTTTATGAAGATTGAAGAAGAAGTCAGCTGATCTTATGCATTCTCCTTTATTGTTCCTCCATGCACATATGTATGTACATATGTATGTATGTCTGCACATACATCCCAGCAGGCAAAATTAGCTTAAATAAAGTTTTTTTAAGCTTATAATTATAAACATTAAGCTTACAAAATGTTGATTTTTTGTTTACAAAAGACTTCAAAGTAAGTGAGTTATAAATGAAATTAGACCTTGGTTGTAAATGTTGGAATATAAATTTATAAAAAATATTTAAGAGGAAGTTTTTTATAAGCATAAGAATATAAACTAATTGTAAATGTTTGAATGAAACCTTTTATAAGCTTTCGAATGTAAGTTTATTGTAAATGTTCTAAAAAAGGCTTTTAATAAGCTTTTGAATGTAAGCTTACTGTAAACGTTCCAAATAAAGCTTTTTTGAGCTTAACCATCTAAACCTTTTCCAAATTTAAACAAAGCACGTCATAAACACTTTTTTAATAATTTATTTTGACGATATTTTGAACTCGTGGTAGCACATATGTACATTTGTACATACATAAACAAATTACATAAATATGTACATACATACATATTAAAAATATTACAACAATAAAATCATAAATTAAACATGAAACACAAAACACGTGCATCAGATTTTAACTTCATACGATTGTTGGCAAATTGGAAAAATGCTTTTGAAGCAGCCACATAATCTGTTTCATTCCCACCGTTCTCATGTACAAACGTTTCTGAAAAGAATTTAAGAAAAATTTGAATTACGTGTTTTGTTACTAAAATATAATAATAAATTACATACGAAACAACTGTATGTCAGGTAGTGATGGGCGAGTCCGAGATGTTTTATTCGATTCTCTCGATTGTTGAAACATCTCGAATGCTCTCGATGGTTTTCATCATGTTTTCATTCGTATTCGAGTCAAGTCGTAAATGGCCGTCAGTCGAAACAATCGCTAAAACATCTCGGACTCGCCAACGATTCCTCTCGTTTTCAAAGCAACCCTACAACATCTCGGACTCGCTGCAAAAAATACATAATAATTGTTGTTGCCGCTTGAATATTAAAATTGCTTTACAAAACATACAGAGTAGAGCCTACGATTTCTCGAGTTCGAGCGAGACGAGATTTCTCGCGAGACTCGACTTCTCGCGAGATTCTCGAATCTCGAAATGCTCGCGAGCTTCTCGACATTCAACTTCATCGCAGAAATAGCGGTATAAGCGTACTATGCTGTTTCGTAGCTTGTTCTGCTTGTATGTACTTACATGCGTATGCATATGTGCCGTTTACACCATTCTCAGGTATATATAATTCATAATTCCAAGTGAAATAAAATTAAAATTAGATAAAATAAAATTTTTTCTTTCTAATGACATACGAGAAATTTTTGATATTCATATTTTTTTGACACAAGACACATAATATGTTATCGAGAAATCCGAGAAACGAGATTTAATCGAGAACCCGAGTCTCGGTTTTCTCGATCCCCGAATTTCTCGACACTGCTCGAGATCGAATCGTAAGCTCTAATACAGAGTGGTACAAATCTATTGCCGTTGTTGCTACTCGTAAAATTCATTTGTTTCATAAGCGTCTCACTTCAGAAAATTTATTAATGTTTAAATAATTAATTATTATTATTACGCACGACACTGTTTAGTTGTGATTGCAATAATGCAGCGTCTATGTATAGCATATTTTTCAATTTGGTTAATTTATTTATGTATTTGCCTCACTTCCATTAAAAATCCTACTTTCTTTATCAACAAACCTCATTCAGTTTATTTTATCAACTAAAACATATCATCAAAACAACAGCCGGCCCGCCGACTCGGAACAATCGCAAAAACATCTCGCTTGTGTAGTCAGATGTCATCGAAACAACCTCCGACTCGCCGGCTCGGAACAATCGCAAAAACATCTCGCTTGTGTAGTCGAGATGTCATCGAAGCAACCTCCGACTCGCCGACTCGGAACAATCGCAAAAACATCTCGATTGTGTAGTCGAGGAGCGAGTCAACTTTTGACTCGATTGTGATTTTGCAACGATGGCGATTCTCTCGATTGTCTAAACATCTCGGACTCGCCCATCACTAATGTCAGGGCGTATGAGTAACATTTTATCTGAAAATGGTATTCATACGCCATGGCATACAGTTTTTTGTATTACATATTTATTTTATAGAATCTATTATTGAAACTTAGGTAAAAATACCACAAAATTTTGCTCATACGCCATAGCATGCAGTTGTATGTACATATATAGTTTATTATTGGGTGATTTTATATATGTACTTACGGCGAGCGCAAATTTTAGTTTCGGTCCCTCTCCATGAAAATTTTTGAGCCATTGCATCCGTCATTATTTTTCCCCACGCTCGCTTTACAAACGATTTTGCGGCAGAAGAGGATGCAGCTTTGAAATCCATTTTCTGAAACATATTAAAATATGCAAACCAAAGTTACAAACCTAATTTTCTTAAACGCATGCTGTTAGTACATATTAGGGTGGATCAATTTTTATGGGCTGATTATAAGCCACAGTGTTCTTAGCAAATTCGGATTTTGCATCAAATTCTAATAAAAATAGTCATCTAGACATGCCTCTAAAATCAATTTCGAGCATGCTCCAGACAACTTTTTTTCATAGAATTTAATGCAGAATCCGAATTTGCTAGCAATACTATGGCTTAGAAAATTGATACAGCCTAGTATATATACATATATATCTTTTACTTATAAAACTTACAGCTGACGAAACTTTTCCTCGTCCTGCTGAATTTCCTTTTTTATATGAAAGTAAATTTTCTAGGCTGCTAAATTATTCCTTGGGCAAAACGATTGGATAACCTCCTGGCATGACTTTCCTAAGCTCACCTACTTATCTCCTTAGCGCTGTTACTTCTTCTAGTATCCGTAAAAGGACGGCTTTGTTTTTTTCCTCAACTTTTGCTACGGCACGGTCGGTACCCCGAAATAAGTCCCAAATGAAATAAGTCCCAATGAAATAACTCCCAATGAAATAAGTCCCAATAAAAATGAAATAACTCCCAACTTTTAGAAATGAAATAACTCCCAAAGAAGGAAATGAAATAAGTCCCAATATTTGGGGCTTATTTCATAATGAGGCCCCAAATCCCCAAAAATATGAAATAACTCCCAGATGAAATATGTCCCAGAAATATGAAATAACTCCCAAATGAAATAAATTCCAAGAAATATGAAATATCTCCCAAAAAGTACTACGCAGAAGGACATCTATCGCGCGATTTTTATTTCCAATTTTTGGTTTTTTTAAATATGGTGTTTGTTTTATTGGAAAAGGCGCCGCAGGCGAAAAATTGAAATAAAAAATCGCGCGATTTTTAATTCCAATTTTTGGGTTTTTTAAATATGGTGTTTGTTTTATTGGAAAAGCCGCCGCAGGCGAAAAATTGAAATAAAAAATCGCGCGATTTTTAATTCCAATTTTTGGTTTTTTTAAATATGGTGTTTGTTTTATTTGAAAAAGCGCCGCAGGCGAAAAATTGGAATAAAAAATCGCGTGATTTTTAATTCCAATTTTTGGTTTTTTTAACTATGGTGTTTGGTTAATTGAAAAAAGCGCCGCAGGCGAAAAATTGGAATAAAAAATCGCGCGATTTTTAATTCCAATTTTTCTTTTTTTTTTTAATATGGGGTTTGGCCCGCGGGCGTTATTTCCACGGGCGTTATTTCACTGCACCGAACACTTTTCTGCGTTGGCGGCCTTCGGCCGCGCTTATAAAAAATAACCCTGGGCTACGCCATCCGTCCGGACGTGTGCCCATCACCGTGGCTACCGCCACGGTGATGTCCTTCTGCGTGGTACACCCTTCAGCGGCGGCGATAAAAATGTAAGTATACAAATTTCGGCCTTTTTCGGTCATTTTCCTCATTTCGACAGTTTTTAATTCGGTCAAAAATGTATAATAAGGCTTTTTTCAATTCGGTCTTTTAAGATTCGACATTTTTTTTCGATTTATCGTACGGTTCCCGGCTTTCGGTTACTTTATAACGTTACAAAAACGTCGAAGCTTGTTAAATTGCAATTTTAAGAGAAATGAAATAACTCCCAAGAAATATGAAATAACTCCCAATGCATTTTTAAGAGAAATGAAATAAGTCCCAACAAATATGAAATAACTCTCAAAGCTGGAAAATAATGAAATAACTCCCAACGGAATTTCGTTGGGAGTTATTTCATTTGGGAGTTATTTCATTATGAAATAAGTCCCAACAAAATATTATGAAATAAGTCCCAATGCACTGGGAGTTATTTCATTATGAAATAAGTCCCAATTTGTATGGAAAATATTTGGGAGTTATTTCATTTTTTTTTTGGGACTTATTTCATTTGGGACTTATTTCGGGGTACCGGCACGGTCAATGAGAGATTGGGATGCTATAAAAAAAAGAGATTAATAGAAGGTACAAATTCATTAGCAATTAAACTGAATACTCACCTAATGAGTTTTCGCGCGGTATATTGGACTCGCCGCTATTAACTATTGAGCATCCACACGTATTTTATTTAATTTTTATTAATAGGAAAATTTTTCTTACGTCAACTATTCAACACATACAATAAGTTTATTTAAAAAAGCTTAAAATAAGCTTAATATTGTAAAAGCTTATTTAACTCTTCTTTTAGTAAACTTACTTCAAGTTTTTTTTCAAACACTTGCATTTCACTTTTAAAATTAACGGTTTTATAAACATGCGCTCTCAATGTTTACAAAGCATTTATTTGAAAACATATAAAGTAAGCTTAAGAATATAAATGCTTACAAAACACTTATTGTCGCAAGCTTATTTTAAGTTATTTTCAAAAACGCTTACAGGAATGCTTGTTGGGATTAAACTCTTAATTTATTAACTCTTCATTTACATATGTATGTACATACATACATATGTATTAACCAGGGTACGGAAAAACTCACTCATGAACGCTCAAAAATACCTTCTACTCATATCACAAACAAATATTCAAAGAAAAATGTATAAACACTCAAATAGCGAGCGAACTAAAGCACAACAGCAATCGATCGCTCATAGCGGTGGCGGTAAACTCAATGCATAAATTCACTCAAAAATGAATTATCGTACAATTTCTCTGGTAAATTCACTCTTTGAGTTTGAATTTATAATTTTTTGCGCTAGCGATCATTTTTTGAGTTTATCATTTTTGATCGCTCTTTGAGTTATCATTTTATGCGTTCACAAGGGTTTGTTGTGAGGTTTAAGCAGCTAATGGCATTGTGAAGGTGCAATTTTTGGATGATGGCGTGCGTTTATTAGACCATAAATATGATGTATGTATGTATGTACATACATATTCATGCATGTGTGTACGTATATATGTATGTATATATTTATAATATGTTAAAAAGCCTTAGGTCTTATAGCGATATATATGTACATATGTATATTGAAGTTGCACTTTAACAATTTTATTATGTATTTATTCAATCTAATAAAAATTTTATATATGCATGTGTTTACATACATATGTATTTGTGTTCATTCGACACATACATATGTATATATGTATGTATTTCTCTGCAATAGGGCGTTTTGAATAATTTTCTGAAATAGGACGTTATTGAAAAAAAGTCGGAAATAAGACGTTTTTCAAACAATTTTTGAAATAGCCATCGATATTAGTCTATATAAATATTTTATTTAACATACATATCGCACGTTTTATGCAATAGGGATTTAACTCAAAAAAAATTTTTTTTTGGGAAAACGCAAATAAAGTTTTATAATTTCAATTAGTTTCCTTCTACGGCTAACTACAAAATCACTTCTATTTCCGCCATTTTTATCTTTTTGAGTATTTTATAAGACTAGACTCAAAGGCACTAACCAGTTATTGAAATATGGCATATATAGGTATTTTGTACTTAAAAATATGCATATGCACATATTCACATACTGTAACCTTGCATGAGCTTTCCGAACAATAGCAAATTTATAATTTTTGGTTAAGATTGTACCGCCCATCAGTTAAGTAAAAGGACGAGAGCAAATACCAACATGCGTATGTGTGTATGTTCATATGCGTATGTCCCACATCCCGCAGTTTTCACGATAAGATATTTAACCAATCTCCTGTATTAGTTTCTAGGTACATCAGACATGAAGAATTCGCTTTTTGGGCCATTTATTTTAATGAGTTTAATTTATTCTTCCTATTTCACTTTCAGAAACAGTTTGTATTAATTTGTTATACCTTTTTCTGGTTTTTTTTCTAATATTTTTTTTGGTTTTGATTTTAAACCAAAAATACTGTGACGGTATTATAATATATTTAATTCCAGGAATGATTAAATTAAGTACCAACTGATATTAGAAATAAACTATCCTTTTTTACTGTGTAGGTACAAAAAAGGGCAATAATGTATAAAAAACCTGGAAAATATCAATACCTACATTCCATCATTGAATAGACATACATACATATTACATATTTACATACATTCATTTTATATACATACATATGTATGTACATACATACATGTGTACAAATAAATAAAATGCGAACTTATTTTTTGAACGCTCAATTGTTATATTCTAGTTTTCAAGTAAGAACTAAATACATACATACATATGTATGTAGGTATGTACCTATGTTAAATAAAATATTTAACAACCCTTAACTCATACATATAGACTACAAATGTACATCAATATAGTATACGTAGGTACATCGGTATGTAAATATAAATTTTTATAAATATCTATTAATTTAAATAAATTGAATAATTTAATTAGTTTAAATAAATACATACTTAATAAAATTTAAACTCGATATACCTACATACATATGTACATATACATACCTATCGCTATGAGAGCTAAGGCTTTTTAAAATATTATAATTATGTACATACATACATCCATATATACGTACACACATGCATGAACATGTATGTAAATACATACATACATCATATTTATGGTCTAATAAACGCACGCCATCATCCAAAAATTGCGCCTTCACAATGCCATTAGCTGCTGCATAACTGTGTAACCTAAATCAAACGCACGCCGTCAATTTACTGTCAAAAATTTCTCATGCCCATACAACTTGTATGGAAGTAACCGAAATTGAACGGCGTGCGTAAAAAGCAAATTCGACGCCCAATTTTTGTTTTGCGTGACAGTTGAAATTAAGCATTGTGGGTGATTGTTTGCAAAAAAATTGACACTTGCTTTTGATATCGTGTCTGTTAGGTACATATTCCACAAAATAACAAGATTTTCTCTGATTTTCTGTATTTTTCTATTTCTTTATCTGAACACGCACGCAAGTCAATTTCGGTTCAACGCATATGAAAAATTTGCGTGCGTGCGTTAAATTGACGACTTGCATTTGATTTAGGTTACACAGTAACAAACCCTTGTGAACGCAAAAAATGATAACTCAAAGAGCGATCAAAAAATGATAAACTCAAAAAATGATCGCTAGCGCAAAAAATTATAAAATAAACTCATAGAATGAATTTTCAAAAAATGAATTTTCAAACGATTTCTCATTTTAAAATGAATTTATGTAAGAGCTTATCGCCACTGCAGAGACCCATCAATCGCTGTTGACGTGCGTTCATTTGCGTTCGTTGTCACTGTGTATTTGCGCTCATGAGAACATGGCATAGCTCAGAATTATAGAGTGATAATTCGTTTGAGTGAGTTTATTTTGAGCGTTCTTCGCACCCTGGTATTAACATCTCATTTCATTTGTCTGCCAGGTCATGATGCCATCGATTGGCCCAGCGAATTGGGTATTTGTGATCGTTCCGCTGATCGCAGCGCCAACAATTACCACGCCTGGACCCATCGTCAATGGGTATTGCAAAATGCGCCCGATTTAATACGCTCCGAATTAATGATGACCGAAAAATTTATGCGCAAACACATTAGTGACTACAGCAGCTATCATTATCGGCAAACGCTCATTGTGCGCGCCTACGAATTGTGTTATTTTGAAGCGAACGAGTTGGAACATTTACACAATTTAAAAGATTTGATTAGCTACTATCTGGTCGATGATTTGGAAATACTCAGCACCGCAGATGTTCTACAAATATTATTGCCCGGCGTCGATCAGGCAGCCGTCGGCGAGTCGCGTCTCAGCTCGTTTTTGTATTGTTGTAATTTGGCAGCGCACGATATACGATTGTGTGATGATCAAAAGAATATGTATGGCGAACGGGAATCATTTGAAAATCATCGACGCGCTTCGTTGCGTTTCATTGTGGAGAATTGTGTGCGCTTGTTGCAGGGTGAGTTGCCCGGCTTGTATTTGGCGCCACGCACCTACGCACAATTGCAAGAGTTCAATAGCGCATTGCACAAATTCGATTACGGCTCGCATGCGTTTTTGGCGGCGCTTAAGCATTCGGAGAGTTTGTTAGGTGAGCGACATCGAAAGTGGTGTACGATATTTTTGGGTTTCAATTATGCGTGAGCAAATGACGATATGAGGCTATTGCTAGTGTGGGTGAACTCAATCTTGTTGAGACATTAAGAAAAATATTATTATTATAACTGTTTAAAGCTCCTGGTTGTCGTTAAAAGGGAGAGAGAGAGCAAAGAAAGAAAGAGGGAGAGTCTAAGAAAGTGAGCAGTTTTGTTTAAGTAAATTTTCTGTAAACGACTTTAACGTACATACATATTTAATTTTTAGCATAAAATGACAATTTGATTTTTTATAAGAAAAACATTTTGTACATTAATGTGTTAAGCTGATTCCACATAAAACTTTTTTCGCTTTGCGTTACGCCGCTTTCTATGTCAAACAACGCAAAACTGAAAAACTATGCCACAATGAACACTGCAACATCACTCAAAAAATATTTGCTTTCTGAAAAATCTTTCATTCTCCGTTTTATTTACAAAAAAGTAAATAAGAAAATAAAAATCTATTAAATTAAATTAATGAAATTTAAATTTGTTTATTTACATTTGAATTAAAGTGAAACTGAAAAAAATTTCAACGCCCCCAAAAGTTGAAATTTGGGCAACTTTGTGCTTTACGTAACTTCGGCGTTGCGTTACTTTTTGTTATGTGAGAAACCTCATATAGATACATGTATTTTAATCTCAGCTGTCACGCAGAAAGTGTCACGTAGCGCAACACAAAGTTCTATGTGGAATCAGCTTTACATTTTGGTTTCGTTTGTATTTCATCTTTAAAAGTGTTTATTTATATACTCGCACGGAAAGAAATTTGTATACTTGAATCAAGAAAAATGCTTTCTTGAACTCAATTTAGAAAATTTTTAGGGAAATAAGAAAAATTGACTTAATTATTACTGGAATTAAGAAATTGAGTTTTCCAAAAATGAGACAATTATTTTCTTATTCAAGAACACTAACAAAATCTATAGAAAAAAAGTGTTGAAAAAAAAATGTTTAAATAAATAAGAACACCTTTTCTTAAATTTACTTAAATGAAGAAAATCTTTTTGCTAATATCAAGAAAAATTTAAGAAAATTGTGTTTCGATGAATTGGAACAACAAACTACAGCAAAAAAAATTGAAAATAAATAAGAAAACGTTTTATTGAGCGAAGTAAAATATTTCTTGCTCAATTTGAACGCCAAAGTTCTTTGAGCATATCAGCAAACTACAGCAAAAAAAAATTGAAAATAAATAAAAACACATTTTCTTGAGCGAAGTAAAATATTTCTTGCTGAATTTGCGTTTCCAAAGTAACATGTATTTTTTTTCATTTGCCATCCACTTTGCATATTTCTGAATATTTCTGCAATTCTCAGATTGTTAGTGAAGCATTTGATATAAGGAGTTCACTATTTGCATCTTCATTTATATTAATTGAAATGTTGTCATTTCAGTGAACAAGTCCTAGTAGCCATGGGTAATGGCGCAATTTTTTTGGCGCTGATACAATAACTCCAGCGCCAGTTGTGGCGCCAACTCACGGTACTGGCGCAATAACACCTTTAGCGCAATTGTCATGGAATAATCGATAAATAACATTTTTCGCTTGTTACTGTTCACCATCCCCGTTTTATTTCTTTTGGCGCAATTCTGCTTACATATACGAGGGCACAATTAATTAAAATTTTCATAATCATTTGGAAACATATTCCGTATATTTGTGAAAATATGCTGGAAATTAGAGTCACATAGATCACTATCAAGCATACATAATTGTGACGGTGCATACGTATACATATACTATGGTGCTGTTATTGGCGTTGTGGTTGCGCCATTTTACTCTAGCGCTATATTGGTGCTGGTGTTAGCGCACGAAATTGAGTCGGTTTTATATTACAAAATTGAGTTGGCGCAATATTGAGTTGGCGCTATAATGAGTTGGCGCATTTCCCAAATCGGAGTTAGCGCAATAACGCCAGGGTTGGTGTTAGCGCAATTGCGCCGCGCAGCGCAGTGTTACCCATGCCTAAGTCCTAGGAAAATAAGTACTAGTGGACTAATTATGGTTTTCTAATCCCTCATGATTAGTTTTTATTTTCCTTATTTTCTACGTTTTTAATATATTTAGAAAATTTTTACTTGATTTAATATTTAATATTTTCTTATTTACTTAAGCTCGTATAATAAAAGTTTTACTTGCAACAAAAAAATTATTTCTTAATTATTTATTTCTAAAATCAAGAAAAAAACACTTACCGTAAGTAAATTATTTCTTATTTATTTAAAATACAATTTCACTTGAAGCAAGAAAATGTTTACTTATTTATTTAAAATCCAATTTTCTTGGATTTTCTTGATATTAAGAAATTATTTTCTAAGTTCAAAATCAAGTCTAATTTTTCTTGTCTCGGCATTGATTCTAGTAAAAAATTCTTTCCGTGCGTGCAACATTTAGCTCATTGTTTTATATGTTTTACCAAAACTCTGTGTAAGTTGCATATTTATAAAGAAAAAATGTTCAGGACTAAAATTAATTGCATTTATAATTTAATTTTAAGTAATACATACTATCAAAAAAAAAAAGATAAAGAAAAATTGACTCAACTTATGTATATGTATTTTTCTGTCTTGTTACACTGTGTTTAAAAAATTAAGTCTGTTTTTATTAAATCATCGTTTCGCAAGTATGGAAAACGTATTTGTAATAATGTAATGTTTTATTTTCAATGTAAAAAGACGCTATATTCATTTGTAGCTCATAAGAAAAACATATTTTCACCTAACCAAATAACTTTTATTAAATAATAAAAAGCAAAGATATAAATAAATAATAAAAAAAAAAAATTGTAAACTAACAAACTTTAAATTGTATATTTAGTTAGTATTTAATAGCAAATTTTAGTGCGAGTATAAAAAAACTGTAAAGAAATAGAATTCATATAGTTTAGATACTTACATATGTAAATGAAAATAATAAACATTAATAAATTATATATTATAAAAAAAATAAAAAATAAATGATATGTTAAAAATTATTTGTATAGAATAAACCTTTCTTGATAAAAAATAAAATAGATTTATAAAGCTGTTAAAATCAGGAAAATGTATTAAAACGTCACCTTACAAGATTGTTAAAACCGGTTTTATTTTTTATGAATACCGGTCTTAGTGTTTTATTAAAAGATTTGTTTTGTGTACTTACTTCGTAGAACATAAAGACCACCAAAGCGGTAGAGGGCGCTTAACAAAAATTGTTTCAAATACTCGTAGATTACGCTGGTACTGTAAAAATTATGTATCTCGAAAATCTGTAGTCAATTCACTATCAACAGTCCAGGGGAACTATTGCATCTTCTATGTTGAGACTTAAATATACCCTAGTCAACTTAATCTCTGGCCATCCAGCCCCACAGACAGCAAATAATAAAATGGCTTAAGTTTAAAAAATTATAAAAACATGTTTAACATGGAAACTATTGATGTTTCCTTATATTGTTTGCTGGGTATACAGTTTGCTTTTATTTTATTGCTTGAACTTGAGGCGTAGCATGCTTTTAGGCGTTAGGCTTTTACGACGCACGAACAAGAACGCCGCATTTGTATGTACATAATATTTACATATACATATGTGTGGTTTAAGGATCCGATAGAAAACAATTTTTTAAACAGCATCTACACAAGCTCGTCTCCAGTGTGCAGAGAATCTTTCCATCTTAATGATTTCCATATGAAACGGACCAAATTGCAAAGTATTGCATTTTCGCTGCTGAAAAATAGCTTAAAGTAGCAGTTGATTTCACGATTTGAACAGGCTTTGTTAACTTATTTGCTTGAAATTTGTTTCAAAGCGCTTTTTGAGAAGAAGCCCATTAGCACTACTATGTTTGGCAGCTGATCTGTATTATCGCATAAAGGAAAGATCGATTGTGTTGCTAATAACAATAGAGAAAAAATTAAATAAAGAAATCCAGCTAATGTTTCATTTTCAATTTTTGTACATCAATTTTTGTGCGTCAGCATCCCAAGTAAACACAAAAAGTGAAATTAATTACCTAAATTTAATTAACGATACACCAAAAACGTGCCTATGCATACAATGGTGGCCAAGAGTGTACTATTTTATATCTAATAAAAATACCAACATGCTACATGCTTCTTCTTTTATTGCTTTTCCTCAACATAAAATACCAAAATAAAAATTCATAGAAATAAATTAAAATTTTCCGGCTAAAGTAAACATACTTTCAGTTCAATAAAACAATAAAATACGAAATGCGTCAGTTAAATACTTGGCCGCGAAAGTTTTTGCAATATGGAACGCGCGGTGGGGTTTGGTCAGATGAGGCTCGTTTAGTAAATCGAATCATCAAAATTCCATTAATTTTAAGACAGACAAATATACTTACATGTATGTATGTATATCTAAGTATGAACATCACAGCTTATGCATTAATGTACATACATACATATATGTTCCATATTCTATGTGTATATTTGTACATATGTACATTAATATGTATATATATACATATGTCAAATATAGTCTAGTTAGTTGTTCAACGCAAACAACAGCAGCGCGCACAAATAGCAACATTGAGGCACAATCGATTAGGTTGAAAGGTCGCCAACGGTACGTTTGAGCGGGTGAATGGACAAACATTCAGAATTTCAATGTATTGCGCAAAACAAAAGCAAAAAATATTAAAAAAATAAACCAATTCAAGTTTAAAGTGTAAAACATTTTTAAAATATTTAATTTTTGAATTCGAACTGTTAATAAAAGATGTGGTCGCTGTGGTGCAGTGGGTAGATTGCTCGCCTGCTATGCCAGAGGTCTCGGGTTCAAACCCCAGTCCGAGCAAACACCAAAAAAATATTTCTAATTAGTAAAAATCGAATTATTGGGTTTTTTTAAGAGCAGCGGTCATCTCTCGGCAGTGGGCGGCATACCCTCCGAGTGTATTTCTGCCATGAAAAAGCTTCTCACAAAAAATGCATTCGCCGTTCGGAGCCGGCATAAAACTGTAGGTCCACCCAATTAGTAGGAAAAACAAAAGGAGCACACCTCGAATTGGGAGAGAAGCTCGGCCATAAAACTCGTCAGAGTTATAATAGCGCCATTGTATTATTATATTATTATATTAATAAAAGAAACCGTAAAAATTCAATGCAAAGTGTTGTTTTAGGCAAATAAAAAGAAAATAATATGTTAAAAAACTTATTAAATAAAATATATGGCTTTATATTTTAGTTGGATATTTTTTTTAAATTTATTTTATATTTTTTCACTTTTTTCTTTTAAAGCCATTTTTTACTCCCGAGCACATTTTAATGCAATAACCAAACCGGCAAAGTCAGTTATGTATTTACATATATTTACAAATTCATATAATAATAAGTTGACAATTAACTGCGCCCATTAAACCATCAGCCCGAACTATTAGCCACAGCTACCTCATTCACTCACGCAATATCCCAGCAGAAAAATTGTGAAGCTCTTCACTTTATACCTAAGCTATTACAGAAGTGCTTCTAAGCAAGCGTAATGCACATATCCACAGCGCTCAACATGAGTGCTTCAGCAAGCTGTTGTACAAATAGGGTGACGAAAGCTGTTAGAATGTTGAAATCAACTTCTGTTAAGGGATATTTCTTCGGAAGTGTTTCTTAGCGTACAGCCAGCCGACACAAGAAAGTACTTTCAGAAAGCGAAATATTCAAATTTTTTGTATTTGTTGTTTAAAAAAAAAGTACTTTCTTGCGTCGTCTGCCTGTACCATTACTCTCAACTTTTTTCACTTGGTTACGTATACAAACATATGTATGTATATTCTTAGCACAAATGTAACTATGTTTGATATCAGTTATGAAAATAATTTATATTAGCACTTAACAGCATATATCAGTGAAGGTTGTCACTATGGTAGATGCGGTGGATGGTATAAAATTTTTGGGAGCGCCACACAGTGGTGAGTTTCGATGAAATTTTGTTTCAAAAATAGGAACTCGTGTCCTTTCTTAATCTTTTAAACGAGTTCAAGTCCGAAAATAAGAGTGAAAAGATCCTTACATGGTCGATTCTTAGTTTGCATATTTGTATGTAGGAGCGAGGTCGGGCATATTAGGCAGCCGAGGGTATATTTTAAAACATTCATAGAGCAAACCTTCGAAGTATGTAGTTATGTTGAAAAAGTTTATGAAAACTGCAATCGACAGCACAGAACCCATTTATCAAACGTAATTTAAATCAACTTTACGCTTCAAGCAACTTTTCTCTATAATTAAAGTGTGCAATCTTTTGCCACTGAGCGGACAACCTACTGGTACAAATCAAGTACGATATTCGTACATCATACTATATCTAAGAAAAAATCAGTATGCAAGAAGTATAAAAAAAAACAAAACACGAAGTCGTTATTTACTGCCCACTGTGCAGAGCATACTGTCAGCTAATCGGTGAGATCTGTAACTGTGAGGGCCACCGGGTTATCAGCAGCGAAAAGAAACAAAAATTAGCATTTACTTGGGCATTGTTGTTATAAACGGCAAATACAACAAAAAAAAAAAAAATAAAGAGAAACAAAAAGAACCACAACAAATGGGCAATGAAATTCATTGCAAGCGTCAGAAAAGTATTTTAAGTGTTGTGCTCACAAATTTGTGCTTTTATGAAAATTAAAAACCACAATCAAATTAAACAACAAAAGCGATAGAATTAGCTGAAACTATGTAGAAAACACGCGTTCGAAAATTAAAAATAGCAAAAAAAAAACCAATATACTAAAACCAACTAACAAGGAAATACAGGTAAATATGAAGGAAATAGTGCAATGCATCGAAGAAAATCCAATTGCAAAAACCATTTAAGCGACATAAATGTTCTAATGCCATGCAAGCGCCCTCAAGTGGCGGTAAATTGTTTTTGCTTTGTTTTTTTTTTATGTTTTTCCTTTTTCCTTTTTTTATTTTAATTTTTTCCTTTTTTTCACTTTGCTTTACAACAATAACGTTAAAAACAAAAGTAGAAGAAAACCTTCAGGTTGGGCAGCGCTCACAACCACAAACAGTCAAAGCCATTGGCTTTCATTGTCAATTTCAATGGCAGCGTAAACGGTTTGATTTCGAAAACTGAACATATTCGCGTGAAAATGTTATATGTATATTGTTATTTAATTATATACATAAGTAAACATTAAAAGAACTAAAACTTTTAAAAAACTTAAAGTGCCTTGATAACCTTTTTTGGTGTAAAACAATTTGTCACAAAAAATTGTGAATATTTTTTCGGAGCAAGAAGAAGAAGCAAATACTATTGATATTAAGCCATATAAATATGTCAAAAAATTTAAAAACCATGCAATATCTATCCGTCAATGCGGAAGATTATTTACATCCTCCCATGCATCAGCATCATCGGCACATCAGCCGCTCCGTATCGCCCGGCTTGGAAGCAACGGATTCGTTAGATGATGAGTACGAAAGTAATCATAAATTGAGGAAAACCGCGAGCACTAAATGTAAGTACGTAATAGGGAAAAAGGAAATTGTAGCATATTGCGTGAGTGCTCAAGCACGTAGTGCTATTAACTTCGGAGATCTGCAGTCATTCATAGCTGAAGTAGGGGAGTTAAAGGTTTCTGTGGTCACATCAGTCATTTGGGTAATGTTAAAAGGTTTAGCAATTGATAAATTTTAACGAAAACTAAATAGAGGAATGACATGAGAAAATGAGCAAGAATATCTAGCATCAGTGAACTTAAAACACATTTACATTCGCTTCACACTCACCCACTCCCACTCACTTTTACTCATTTCTTCTCACAGCGCTGCTGCAATTGCACAAATTCACCTCGAGCGAATCAAATCTCAGCACTAGCGGCAGCACGGCAAATAGCAACCGCAAAGCATTTTACTATAAATCCAGCGAAAATTTATGCTTTGGATTACCGAGAAAACATTTGCGACGACAATCACAAATCGATGAAGTCTATAGACCGCGTCCACGCTGCAATACCGATCCCATGGATGGCGGCGATCGTTGTGAGAAAGCAGAGCAGCAGCCCAACAACAATGATAGTAATAAACCGATGGTGCCTATTATAAATTTGCCAGAAACAGAATCGCATTCAGCATGTTCATCGATGGCGAATTCCGCAATTCCAACACCAGTGCTGGGACGAAAACAACATCACATCCAGCAGCATCAAAGACGGCCAAGTGCGCTAAGCTCGCTGATTGAGCAGGCATTGAAAGTGACAACGGCATCAGTGGGCCTGAAGGGGAAAACGGAGGAGAGGTGAGTAGTAACGTACATGTAAAAAAAAAGAGAAAAATAAAAAGGCAAAGAAAAGCAAAAAAAGCTGCAAAACATGTCATGTGAATACATATTCGTACATATATTGTATAATATGTATTTCATTAATTCATAATATAAATGTCATATGACCAAATATCGCGCGATGTTATGCAGCAATCCGTTCACCCGTAATTATTTGACATCACATAATATCATATGATTATCTCTTCAATAGTTTATATGGGTATATATGTATCACACGATATCACAAACCCATAAATCCACATCATACGATATCACCTCACTTCGTGAGCTATTAGTATGATGTGTGATATCATTAGCATTTTTAAATACCTTAAACATCTCGTATAGTCCGACAAAAGACACATATTCGACGATATCACATTACCATAGAGTAAATTTTAACACACATAATAACATCGTATGCATTCTATGGTATAACATTCGCATATTACATATTTTCGTCTACATTTTATTAAATGGCCGTTGTGTGAAGTGATGTGATATCATATCATAATCAACACATCACCACATCACCACATCTTAAATATTATCAACTAGGTACATTTTGTTTAGCTTTTCACAGCTTGTTCCATTAGCACGGATCATAACAAATGCCGTTTTCTTTTCTCGAAAAAATGTTGCCCTTTTTGATTTTCTTAGCTATTTTGTAGGCTTGTATGGTAATTTTACCGAATATTGACCTCTAAGTAAGCAAGAGGGCACCATTATCTACAAATTTAGCCATTTTATAGAAAGTTAGGTTACGCAATTCGATAATTGGGATATAGAAGGGCAGCATTTTTTTGCAGAAAAGAAAACGCCAAAAATCACATCAATTGATGTCGTTGCACATCATGATATGATCGCATAATTTTTTTTTTCTTTTTCAAAGCACACAGCGCGTGCTACGTGTCGTATGATGAATATATTCACCACCACTCACATGTAACCTAAGCGTTTTCTGAATTTTTGCTACGGCTGTCAAACATACATACATATGTATGTACATATATTCCACAATAACTTTTTTGAAAGCAAGAAATACATATGTACATATTTGGGGATCAATTTTTCTCGCAGGGTAGCTTCATAGCTAAACATCAAGAGATACACATCAGCAATAAACGTTATTGCTGAGAATAGTGATGTCAGTGCAGTTTAGTTAATTAATTATTGTCAATTGGCGAAAGAAAAGGCTGACGGAAGAGTTGA
Source organism: Urophora cardui (assembly GCA_960531455.1). NCBI lineage: Eukaryota > Metazoa > Arthropoda > Insecta > Diptera > Tephritidae > Urophora > Urophora cardui. The sequence goes on along the minus strand of OY482671.1, from coordinate 1,661,090 downwards.
CAAAAAAAAAATATAATAAGTATTGTAGGTAGAAGATTAATTTCCCATGCAATTTAATTAGAATGAAATTAAAAAAAATGCTGATTAAATACAAAATTTTATGAAAAAAAAATCAGTTTTTCGTTGTAACTTACAACTTGTAAGCAATTTTCAGTTTTGGCATTTTTTTATATTGAAAAAGAAAAATAGCAAATAGTACTGGCAACTATAATGCTTTTAATGCTTGTTGTATCAGCTATTTACATATGTACATATGCATTTCCTAAGACACACCCTGCCACCGAATTCCCAAATCATTACAGCAAAAAAAAAAATGAACAGAAAATTTGATTTATTATTGCCAAGAATTTTTTTCAAAGTAAATACTCGTGTATACACACACATATGTACGTATGTACATTAGAGTGCGTTTAAAATTCAAATTAACGATATTTTACTGTATCGCCCCCTCAATCTGTAGTAACATGGTCAAAGATATCACACATAAATTTTTGTCCCGATTGATGGCGGTTATGGCGTGGCGCATTGAGGTCAAAGTTCAGAAAACTCTATGAAGGGTCAAAAAATCAAAATATTTTTTTTAATTATATTATACCCAAAATTAATACTTCTATACCCAAGGATAACAAATATAAATTTTGGTTCCGATTGATGACGGTTTAGTGGTGTTTTAAGGGGGTCAATGTTCACATTGCCATAGAACACTTACATTTTTAGTGTCGCCACGCCTTAACCGCCACCAATCGGGACCAAAATTTATGTGTGATATCTTTGACCATGTTACTACAGATTGAGGGAGCGATACAGTCTTTTTATGAACTTTTAAATTTTTCATACAAATTAAAAGCACCCTAATGTACATATATATGTTGTATAGGTCTTCTAAACGTCACGTAAACAAATGTTGACCAAGGCAACTTTAAACAAACAGTGGCATTCAAACTTTTCGGTGAGAGAAAGCTTTACACACTTAAATAAGTAGTGAAGAGGAAAACCCGCTGCAACACTGCTGCTGCCTGCCTAGAACACACATAAATTAATTAAATACCGGTTATACAATAACCGCACTTGTCCGTAGGCATAAATCATATGTTACGTGATGACTTAATGCCATAGGAAGTGTTCTTCTATACAATAACTGACTGACTGGCTGGCATAACTAAGTACAATACTCAAAGCAACCAGAATATGACTTTTTAGACATGGAAACGGCAATATAAAACGGCAAGCCCAAGGTACACAATACGTCAATATGTGACGTTTGTCACTTTTGGTGGCGCACGCGTTGCACGTTTTGACCATTTCGAAAATGAAGCAAAACACGACCATGTGATGATGTAGTTATTCGAATATATTTCGAATATTGATTAACTGAGCGTGCGCCAATTAAAAGAAAATATAAAAACAAACCGAATTTGTACTAAAACAAAAAAGCCGGGCACGAAGAGCACATAAAATTGACTGTCTTACCCTTCCAAGCAAGCCGCTGGGCGTTGCATATTGGATGTGAGTGGCAAGTACGCGCATACAAGAGAGCGCAAAATGTTCGTATGTTGTGTAAGCAGGACTCACGTGATGTCACACAAACAACTCACGTTAAGTGAAAGCATCGTGCTTAGTCGATAAAAATAGCCACTTTCTTTTGCACGCAAGTTCCAAAAAACAATAGCTAGCTTAGCGAATAACATGGAAATCAACAATAAAAGCCAAGCTAGCTGGCTATGTTGAGCGCGTTGAGCTGAAAGCGCTTAGCTGTTAGTCGACCTCAACAGCAGTGTTGCCAAGTAAAAGAATGAAGCTATAGAAATATTTCACTGACATTCTTGTAGCATAAACATCAACCAATAGCATAAATATCAACCAATCGTATTCTTTTATGAAGACACTACACCAGCGGACTCTACCGGTAACTAGCTCAACACAACCGAATTCGAATCGTCCGAAGCCATCTAACGTGGAGTACTTATGTATAAAAAACTAAAATTAATGTTTAGCAAGTTGAGCGTTCTTTTCACGGTCGGCAAGAATATAAAAGCACTAATATATGTATATGTAGGTACATAGGTACGTTTCATTTTAACACTTAAGCGCGACCGATGATTTTGAAAAATCACACCACGCGCCTGTGTTTATAAACACACGAATATGCTTTTAACAGTTGGAGCATTCATATTTTTGTTTTCATTCGGCACCTGGTTGGTATAATGGGTTAGTGAGTGTTTGGGTAGGGTGCTCTGGACGCGTTGCACGTTAAGTTCACATTTGGGGCCGCTGTCGTTGGGGTGGTTGTAGGTTGAGCACATAAGGGTTTGGTGTGAGAGCGCATCCATCTAGGCGTTGTTGACTTTTGCCGACGTTGTAGACCGCCTAATAGACTTCGTGTTTTTGCCACAGTCGTCGCAACGTCATCGTCGTCTCGGTTGTCTCCATCTAAAGATGAGTTTTTGTCCGCCATGCGAGATGTCATAATATGTTGCGGAAATTCAGTATAGAGAGCGCACGACTGCTGCAGTGACGGTTGTTGAACGAGTACGCGATAAAAATATGCATAACAAAAATGTTATGAGTATTCGTAAATACATACATATGTACATACAGATGTACATAGAAAAATTTTGAAAAAATTTATTCATAATGTAAAAGTTTTGCTAAGTGCGTAAAATTTTCAGAAATTGCAAAAAGGTCTTCCTAATAGAATGTCGTGCAATTAATATACATACCTAAATGCTGAAAATCGCATAGAAATTATAAGGTAAAGTGCAGTGGCACACATAAATACATACATACATATATAATATTAATATGGTAAATTTAAAATTAAGAAAAGAAGATAAACGAATCAAAATTTTCATACACGAAATTCATATAAAGTTTGTTGAAAAAAGTTTCATATAAAAAGAAAGTTTAAAGAAAAATCACAAAACAGATTTATGCAATACGAACTTAAGGTGAGTGATAATGCAATAGAAGGTATTTGTAAGCTGTATTGTTGTTGCGAATGACCGCGATGGGAATGGTGGTGGAGGTGATGTTGACATTCAGATATCACATAAGCCCTCTTGATGCATTCATTCAGCGGTGAAAGGCAGGTGGTGGGTGATGTGTGGTGCTTGGCCCAAATACAACACGCCAGTCTGGTTTAGGTACATATATGCCTGTAAGAAGTGGGATGGCTTGAGTGATGGCACACAGTGTGGGGTGTGTTACTAAGCCATGAGTTGAAATTTTTTGGGGAGGTAGACAGAAATCGCTGAAGAAGCTCAAGCGCATTGAAGGTTATTTAATTTAAAAAAAGGCAAAGCTGTATTGCACAAAAAAAAAAGAAAAAAAAAAATGCGCGAATGCACCAGTGAAATGTGAAATCTATAGAAATAAAAGTACAAAATGCTGGAAAATTTTGAGAGGAAGTGAAAGAGGAGAGTAAAAGAAGAAAAAAAAAAAATAAATAAAAACAAGTAAGGAAGCCTAAGTTCGAGTGGAATCGAACATTAGATACTCAGCTGTATGCTTTCATTGTTTGTTGGCGTTTGATGGAAACACGGCGTATTTTATATAAAGCGAGTGCCGCATAAAGTGGGCGTAGCCACGCCCATTTTCAACATTTTTATCAGTCATCCAACTAAGCATATGAATATTATTCTTTGTGCAAAATTTCATTCCTTTTTGACTTCTAGTTACAAAGATGTCACCTTACAAATTCCCAAAGGGTGTTCCAGAAATATCTTTGTTAAAAAGTAGGCGTGGTCATAAACCGATTTCAATAAATTTCTGCGTGTCTATTAACACAAGTTATAAAAGTGTATAAACCAAGTTTCGTTATAATATATCAATTATTTGTCGAGTTATAGGCTAAGAAATCTCGTATATTCCTTTGTCTAAAAAGAGGCGGTGCCACGCCCATCTTCCAAAATTTTTATACTTTTTGTTTCCGGTCTATTGTGGAACTCATGCCACAAAATTTCTATGAATTATCTCTATATTTGACAAAGATATCGCTTAAAATGTTTTTATTAGGCCACTTTATAGTTCCCATGTATAAAAGTGGGCGTGGTCGTCAAACCGATTTCGCTAAAATTTTGAACATGTATTACCGCAAGTAATAAAAGTGTACACACCAAGTTTCGTCATTATATATAAATTATTTGTCGAGTTATGGGCTCAGAAATCTCGTATATTCCTGTTTCTAAAAAGAGGCGGTGCCACGCCCATTTTCCAAAATTTTGTGTTGTTCGTTTTATGTCCGCAGTTGGACTTTTGCATATCTTTATATTTGACAGAGATATCGCTTAAAATGTTTTTATTAGGCCACTTTATAATACACATATATAAAAGTGGGCGTGGCCGTCAACCGATTTTGAAAATTTTTCGTCCAAACATTTGCCTAAGTAAGTATATCACGCGTACCGAATTTCATCGATATATCTTCAATGGTTTCTGAGTTATGACATATAAAACTTTCCATGTTTGACCCTTAATAAGTGGGCGTGGCACCGCCCATTTTCCAAAATTTCATCAAATTTCTTCCTAGGGGCCTGAGCTCAACACGTGGGTAAAATTTCATCGCTCCAACTATATTAGTGACTGAGATACCAAATTTCCGATTTTTTCTATATAGGAAAAGTGGGCGTGGTCATGGTCCGATTTCGCCCATTTTCAATACCAACCGTCCCAGTCTCGATACCAACTTGCATTTCAAATTTCATCAAAATATCTCAATTTTTGAGCGAGTTAGAGTGTTTACAGACGGACGGACGGACGGACATGGCTCAATCGATTTCTTTTTTCACCCTGATCATTTTGATATACATAAGTCTATATCTATCTCGATTATTTCATTCTGTTACAATCCACCGTTATGTGATTAAAACTCTAATACTCTGTGTACTAGTACAGCTGAGTATAATAAAACATCAAAACACAAAAGCTTAGCGAGATGCATGCATGCGCATGCATGGCTTTGATTTTTTGTACGCGGTGTTGTTTTTTTTAAAAGCTATGTAAGTATGTATATGGCAATGCAATTACGGATATACAGACAGGTGTGTGTACGTATGTATATACGTTGGTGCATATGTTTGTATTTACATATATCTTGAAAAGTGTATATTTTCCTATGCTTACGTAGCGAGGGAGATTTATTGGTTCTAAAGAAGCATTTGATGTTATTCTCTAGGTCGCAGTGAAGCCCTACGGAGACTTGCTATTGTTATCTGCATAAGCATATGTATGAGTAATACATTTTCGAACAGGGCTATGTGAATTTTTCATATTAAGTCACAAAGAAGAGAAACCCCCTACGGCATCAAGCTCAATTTTATCTGACTATTTTTTGCTATTATCTGAAAAGTTAGCCCATACAGAATTTGACTATATAGAAAACTAAAACCGCAATATGACAGATTTTTGTAAATTCAATGTTAAGTATTTCACATACATAGCTAGTTTTGAAAAAGTATTTTTTAGTTTAGAAATTGAAACGCATAATAATTACAATAATGTGTACCATGGCGTATGTGTAACTTTTTAAAAAGACTTGAAAGTGTATAAATAAAATCAGACTTTTGAAAGTATATTCTTATTTAATGCTATTTGTTCTGGTACACAATCCATCAAAAACTCTAAATTGGAAAAAATTCACATATCCACTTTTGAAAGTTGGAAGGGTGTGTACTTATACACATATATTTTTATACGAATAATACGTAAAACAGTATAATCATTTGCATACCTAATCACATTTACAAATTACTACCGCCATGTTTTTTCCCGTACCACATCCATTGTGATGTGTAGCAGTAAAAGGAATCAGGAAATTCTTAAAATCGTTTTATTTACCTACCAAACAAAAAAATGCGCAAAATTTTTCACACTTCATTCATATTTTTCCTACTCGTCTTTGCATGCTTCACAGCGGTTAGGCCATTAATTACATAAGCGCTGCACGGATATATCACACAATAATATTTTATAAGCATGCACTTAGGCAAAAAACCAGCTAAATTTAAGTCTAGCGGAATTGAAACAAGTCGAAAACGTCATGAAAGTCTGTTAAGCTTATAAATACTAAAATCGAGATATGTACACACAATCCTTATTTTTAGAACAATACTTTTTATAAATATTACATACATATGTATATTAAGAGTGTGCAGTTTTGAAACAAGCTTATGTAAATTTATTTTAAGCACAGCCCATGACTAATTCAAGCCTGCCTGCCCAATCTTATTTTAAGAATGCTTAAAATTATATTAAGAATTTAATTCCTGAATAAAGAATCTTATTCTTAAATCAAGTTTTTTTCTTTTTTCGGGCTCGATTCCGGCTTGTGAAAAATTTAATTTAATTTATTTTCCTTAATTTCTGTAGTTCTTGAATCAAGTAGGGCACAGTTTGGCTTTTATGCTGCAACTTTTTTCTTAGTGTGTATATACATATGTACATATGTACATATCGTCGGTCTCCTGCCAGAAACACGAATGTGAAATTTTTTTTAAGTGCGATGTCTGGTCTTTATCGGGTATATATTGATATAATAACAATTAATATTTGTATATATGCTTATGTACGTACAAGTACATATTATGCATGTATGTTTACACAAGAAATATTAATTGCTATTACATCAATATATACCCGATAAAGGGCAGACATCGTACTTAAAAAATTTTCACATTCGTGTTTCTGGCAGGAGACCGACGATATACCTATGTACTTACAAAAGGGTGGTAAAATGAAAGACTTGTTACATATTCATCCCCTCAATCGGTTATACCACGGGCAAGGACATCATTATGTATAAATTTTTTTTCCGATTAGAAGCGTTACTTGCTTACTTCATCGCGTTAATTAGCAGTTACATTAAGTAGCTAATCAGTGATGTATTGTGGAACGATTTTCCGTCATCCCTTGTCAAGTTTGGTTTGGAGACAAACCGGTTTCGGCTAGTATGCGCCATCTTCAGTGTCTTTTTTCGTGAACGAAAACCAAACCAAACTTGACAAGGGATGACGGAAAATCGTTCCACAATACATCATATTCCTACCCTGTCGGAAAAACAAGCAACCAAAAAGTACTTAGCTAATCAGTAGTAATTTTCCATGTCTGCATATTACTATAGGAAATAAGAAAAATATGTACATATTTTATTTCCTATTGAAATTAATAAAAAAAAATATTTTATTTTTAATAACGTACAATTCAAAGGTTGCTGACAAACTAAAAAATAATTTGTTGAAAGAACAAATAAATAATATTTGAACTGCGCCGCCACACTACCCCCTTGGCAGAGAATTTGGCTACAAATCCAAAATTTCTCGAAAGCGAACTTTTCTGCCAAACCGGGTTGCGTATTCAGGAACTGGTGCAGTTTTATGAACAGGACTAGGTACAGTAGTTGAAATAGGAACAGATGTAGAAATTGGAATAGGTGTTCCATCAATATCATCTTGCATAACAAAAGCTGGTTTTACGCGATCAATTGATACTTTAGTTAATTCATTTCGAATTTTGAGTGTGACTGTTTTATTATCACGATCAATTATTTCATACGGACCGGTGTATGGAGGCTGGAGTGCCTTAAGAAATTGTCCAGCTTTGAGAAACGCATGACTACATTTTGATAGTGTAAACAAAAACTCCGGGTTGACAATGCCTTGATGCAGGAGTTGGACGTAAGCGTAACATGAATTCCCGTAAGCTTGAAATAAAGCTGCTTGTATCGTCGTAATTTTTGTTTCCACAACTTGAAGAAAAAAATTCAAATGGTAAACGAATCGTTTCACCATAAACCATTTCAGAGGAAGTAGCCTTGATATCTTCTTTAAAAGCTGATCGTATTCCAAGCAGAACTAATGGTAATGCCTGAACCCAGTTAATATCTGTATGAGCCATGATTGCAGCTTTCAAGTGACGATGTAATCGTTCAACAAAACCATTTGCTGCAGGATGCCAACTTGTAGTTAAATTATGCCGAATTCCAAATTGCTTAACAAAAGTTTTGAAGAGATGAGAAGAAAATTGAGCGCCACGATCTGAAGTTATAATTTCAGGAACGCCAAAACGAGATATCCAACAATCCAAAAGTGCATGAATGACAGAATCAGCAGTTATGCTCTGTAAAGGATATACCTCAGGCCATCGAGTGTAACGATCAATGACAATAATCAAAAACAATATCGAAAAGAACATGCAAATGGAAGTGGACCAATCAAATCAACATGAATATGAGAAAATCTCTTTGTTGGAGTTTCAAAATGTCCAAGTGAAGCGTGAACATGGCGTGAAATTTTAGATCGTTGACAATCATTACAAGCACGAGCCCAATTTCGACAGTCTTTATTCATTGAAGGCCACACAAAACGATCGCTGATTAATTTGAGCGAAGCATTGGCACCTGGATGACTTAGGTTATGTAGTTGATCGAAAATACAACGACGAAACGGTGATGTAATGAAGGGCCGAGATCTTCCTTTTGATGTATCACAAAACACAGTAAGTGAGGAACCAGGAATCGTTACACGTTCGATGCAGAGAGAAGAATTTTCTTGATTAATTCTCTTAAGTTCTTCGTCTTCTTCTTGAGATTTAACCAGCAACTCATAATCCAGTGGTGCAGAAACAGCTTCAATTCGCGGGAGAGTATCAGCAACGACATTATCAGTTCCTTTGATGTGTTGGATGTCTGTTGAAAATTCTGCAATAAATGATAGTTGTCGAAGTTGAACTGGTGGAAGTTTTTCACGTTTTTGCTGACAAGCGTAAATCAATGCCCTTCCAAAAAAAACGAAAGTGCTGAATTGCAACGTAGATCGCAAGAAGTGCACGATAGAAAGCAGGCCAAGAACATTCTTTTGAGGACATTTTCTTCGAGAAGAATGCAAGAGGTTGCCACACACCATTGACCAACTGTTGTAAACATGCTCCGACTGAATGGTTTGAAGCGTCCGTAAACAAACCAAGAGACGCACCAATACGAGGATGAACTAATAATGTAGCAGAAGAGATGCAATTTTTGCAGATTATAAAAGCTTCTTCAAGTTCAGACGTCCAATTGATAGGTTGAGATCCTTTCAAGAGCGGATTGCTGATTGCATTATTCAATGGAGCTTCGTGTTCCGAAACATGTGGAATGAATCTGCGGTAGAAATTTAACATTCCAAGAAAACGTCGAAGGCCTTGTGCTGTTTTTGGTAATGGAAAGTCCTTAATCACTTGAACGCGCTCTTCTGGAGCTCGTATTCCAGCAGCAGAAATGATATAACCAATAAAAGGAACTTCGGAAACTCCAAAAGTGCACTTTTTAACGTTGATCACTAATCCATATTTTGCAAGACGTTCGAAAATAATTTTAAGATGGCGTTCGTGCTCTTCTTTAGAACGAGAGAAAACTAGAACGTCATCCATATAAACAAAACAAAAATCCAAACTACGCAGAACTTCATCCATGAATCTTTGAAAGGTCTGACCAGCATTTCGAAGTCCAAACGTCATGAATGGAAATTCAAAAAGGCCAAATGGAGTAATAATCGCAGTTTTGGAAATGTCCTCTTTAGCTACAGGAATTTGTTGATAAGCTTTAACGAGATCAATTTTCGAAAATACTGTACAACCATCGATAAAATGAGTGACATCGTGAATGTGACGGACAGGATAGCGATCAGGGATAGTTCGAGCATTTAATGCACGATAATCTCCACAAGGCCGCCAAGTTGATTCACTTTTCGGAGTCAAATGTAAAGGTGATGACCAAGAGCTCTCTGATGGACGAGTTGTACCAGCTTGTAACATAGCGTCGAATTCTTGTTTCGCAATCTTTAATTTCTCAGGATTTAAGCGTCGTACTTTGCTCGTCACTGGTGGTCCAGGAGTTGTACGAATGTGATGGACAGTTTCATGTTTAATAATTCTAGGTAAACCTGGTGGACGAGTAATTTCAGGAAATTGAGAAATGAGGGTAGCGAACGACGATGAATCTTGAACTGCTTTAACGCTGCTCTGCAAAGAAGACTGGGATAATCCGTTTGCATGGATTCCAGTGGTTACATCGACAATGCATTTTGACTGACAATCTGGTAAAAGGTGATAGTGAGCAAGAAAATCAGATCCAATTATAGGTAGATCGACATCAGCGACGATAAATCGCCATGGAAAGTTACGACGAAGTCCTAAGTTGAGATTCAAGGTTAGAAAACCAAATGTTTTGATTTTGCTTCCATTTGCAGCACACAAGTCATAGTTGATAGGAGAACGATGATCTCGTAATAGACGTCGAGGAAAGCAACATAAATCAGAACCAGTATCGACAAGAAAGCGGTTTTTAGGTATTTTATCAGTGACAATTATGCGGCCACTGGTTGACAAGCAGTCCGATGCCGCATTCACAGACTGCTTTTGCCGTTTTCCAAATAACTACAGGGATCTATACATTTATTGGCTTTATCCTGGAATTTTTTGTGGTACCAACAAATTTGTTGGTTAGAGTTGCTTCGATTTTTAGATTTGCTACGACGTCGACAGCTTTTTGGAGAGCTATTGCAATTAGAAGGACGCGAACAAAAAGCAGACAATTCGGCCACTTGCTTTTGTAGATCAGCAATCATATTTAATATATTGCTTTCAACACCTTTATCGCCGAGTGCTGAATTTACGGCGAAAGTCAATATGCTCGGTGAGACTTCCACAACCTTGTCAGCAAGCTCCGCAAGATTAACGAGCGGCAATTCAGATTGAGTCGCAAGGATGGCCTGAACGTTAGACGGAAGACGTTTAAGCCAAAGCTGACGAAGGAGATTGTCTTGCACTATAGTTGAACCAGCAAGAGAGCGTAAGTGACGAAGAAACTGCGATGGTTTGCGTTCGCCAAGCTCTTCCTCACTAATAAGTTGGCGTACTCGTTGTTCTTCAGACGCGGACAAAGGAGCAATCAATTTTGTGCGTAAAAATGTGTATGGGTTAAGCTGAGGAGGATTTTCAATTACGTCCTCGATTTCGAAGGCAATTCGTGCATCTAATTGCGAAACAACATAATGGAATTTAGTTACTTCGTTTGTGATGTTGGAGAGCGTAAACTGCGACTCAGCTTGCGAAACCCATAATTTTGGTTTGTCGGACCAAAAAGGCGGCAATTTTACTGCAACGCGACGAACATTAGCAGAAAAATCATCAGTGTGTTGCTGCTGTTGTATTTGTGGTTGCAATGGTGGTAACTGCTGCTGCTGATGCTCCTGTAGCTGCTGATGCTCCAATTGATGATTGTGTTGTTTTCGCGCTTGCTGGCGTAGTTCTTCAATATTTTGTTGAAGTTGCTCGTTCTCAATACGAAGAGCTACGAGCTGATCTTCATCTCGAATCATTATGTGAGATATGTGATGTTCGGGGTCACCAATATAGGAAATAAGAAAAATATGTATTTTATTTCCTATTGAAATTAATAAAAAAAAATATTTTATTTTTAATAACGTACAATTCAAAGGTTGCTGACAAACTAAAAAATAATTTGTTGAAAGAACAAATAAATAATATTTGAACTGCGCCGCCACATTACCTATCTGTTGTACATACATACGTATTTAGGTTTAATAAAGCAATGACCGAAAATTCATTAGCATATCAAAATAAAGCAATATGCATTACGCTACACGACATACATACATACATACATATGTATGTACATTTTTCATACAATCAATAACAACTTGAAAATTTTATTAAACAACTTTATTGCATTTTTAAATTGTATTATTCATTGCAGATCACCAACACAACAACAACAACAAGTGATAAATTCACCAAATGATGAGAATGTCAAGCGCAGTCCTCCAAGGTAAGTACGGGTGCTAAACAATCTATATATGTACATATATACATATAAATACATATATGTATGTAGGTATTTGGTTTGTATGGCTGTCAGTTGGCTAGTTGAGAGAAGGTTTTCTGTTTTATGGTAATAAAATCGAAGCTAGAAAGGGAGAAAGAAATATGTTGCATGCAAACATTTCGCCTTGCTTACTGTCATCATAGAAACTTTGTTTCAGCTTTTGCAAAATGAAATCAATTGAGGCAAACATCATCAATGATGACGTATGTAGAAAAGAACACAAAAACACTGTCTCTTTGGCTGTGTGCCAATCGGTAGAAAAAATTAAATTTTGACATAATGGAGTAAAATTTTGGCAGTATTCGTGGTGAATTCTAGTGTCATAATTTTACCTAGCTCAATGGGCTAGGTAAAATTTTGACATTTTGTAATTACATACATACACAAGTAACACAAATATTTAAAAACAAAATAACATGAGATCATTAGATGAATACATTTCTTCTGTATCCATCAATATTGCCATCAAGAATTATATTCATTTTACGTTTTAAAATTGTATCGTTGTCCGTTTTCGCCCAAAAGTTTATCTTGGTAACTGTCAAAATTTTTTATTCCGTTTGGCACAGCAAAATTGTGTTTTTTTTCTCAACATGGTAAAATTTTCTACCTCATTTTCCCATAGAGAAAAATGTTACCGATTGGCACACAGCCTTTATGTAATTAAATCTCAAAAAAAAAAATTGAATTTGAACGTTTGACATGTGCAATAACCCTGCAGGGAACTCAATAACTAGTGATCAAAATTTCTAGTTCCCAACTAGCGAAAAGGTGTCAAAAGGGAACTAGATGAATTGTAGTTAGACCCTCACCAGTTCAGAAGGAGTAAATTGAGTGACCACTATAAGACAGACTTTGATTTGTATGCAATTTCGAAGTGACAAAAATTCTATGAAAATTTTTCGTTCGTTCAATTGCCGTCGGCCTTGTATTTCTGCAATTCTCAGATGTTTAGTGAATCATTTTATATAAAGAGTTTTCTATTTGCATCTTGTATGAAATGAAATGTTCCCCTAGTTCTGCTTTTCCGATCCCTCAGGCGTATTTGTAATTTTTTTTATTTTATTACTTTTTAAATATAATTTTAAATTTTTATTAAATAAATAAATAAAAAAATATTATTAAAAAAAAAAAATTAAAAAAAAAAATTATCATCCACCTTGACACCGACAGGATTCGAACCCGCGTTAGCCAGTCGGCCATAGCGCCACTTGTATGAAGTGTGTCAAATGCTATACTTAAGCGGCAGATATAAAACTGTAGAATTTGTAGGTACTTGTAGCTAGTTCAGAACTATCGAAATTGTACCAATAAACGAACTAGTGTAAACTGTAGAATTTAGTACTAGTTCGGAACTATCGAAAATGTAGTGCAGAGAGTGACAATTGACACCGCCTAGGACATCGCTGTGTTAAATTCGCCAGTTGATAACATGCAAAAGAGATTTAGCTCGCACTAGTAGTGGCGAAAAATGCACTAGAAGCGACCTAGTTCGGAACTAGAGATTTTCCCTACAGGGAAGCAACAACAATAAAGTGTGTGTGTGTGAACGATAAAAGGGAAGAAGACTCGCGAAATTGTTGCTCTGTTGCTGTGGCTCATTCGCTGATGACGACGACATGCCATCCCACGCAGGATTAAAATGTCATTGAAGTCAAGTGAAGAAATCTGCAAATCTTAAGCAGAAAATTTCCATGATTCATTGTTCCGCAGAAGTAACAGCATTTATCAAATGCTTTTTCATTTCCTTGAATTTTCATTTTCCTTGAATTATTATTATGAATCTGGTTTCTATAAAAGTGAGCAGGTGCCTGGACAATCATGACAACAGGCTGGTCAGATAAGTGCTCGGTATTCGGTTCTCATTTAATTTTCAAAGCAATCTGTCATTCGGTAATCATTTTGCATGTTAAGGCTACCGTAGCATCGATCCGTTAACAAAGAAGCGAGGAGAAGTTTAATAGTATTCAAAAAAGAAAAAAAACTTGAATTACTTAAAAAAGCTTCCGCATCTTTTTTACACATTTAAATTTTAATAAAAGCAAATAAACATTTATTGACAGCTGTTTTTTTTTGTATTTCTCTCTGCAATTAATTATTTGCTTGCTTTATTTTTTGGGCGAACATTGCAAAGCTCTTACTTAATGCAAATTAATAATTATTTATTTTGATATTAGGATGGGTCGTTTATATGTATGTGTTTTTGTTGTAACAGCAAAAGACTCCCCAGAAGTTCTAGACAACTCAGCGCAGAAGTCGGATATACATAAATCTGGCTCGTTTCGACCGCCGTGAGAACGTATGTGACATATGTACATGTATGTGTGTATGTCTGTATTTTTAATTCTTTTTTAGTCATTTTCTTTTTGACACTTGACAATTAAAATTGTTTTCAATTGAAAACGACCGGTACTAATACATATTTGCTTAAGTAGATATGCATGCTTGGTAAGGATGAAAAAATTGCTTTTGTAGCACAAAAAATATACATACAAATAATATACATATGTGTATACTTCGCGGCATTTTGGGCTTTTCGCGCTTTCACACAACAGTTTTCACGCAGCTATTTGCGGAGCAACAACGTTAAAGCGGAGCATAAAATTGTGTTGAAAAAAAGAATATAAGCACATATGTATGTACGCGCAGAAACAGTGCTAATTCTCCGAAATTTTATTTATAATGAAAGAAAAAAACTGAAAAAATAAATATCTACATACTATATAGAAATTTGTTAAGAGGAATTAAGTGTAAGAAATTCTAAGATGGGAGAATTTAAAGAAAAATATGAAATTAAAAATATAAAAATACATTTAATGGCAAACAATAACTACATACATACATAGTATATCATAAAAATTTTACCTCTCTAAAACCTCCCGCAACCATTTCACCACATCTGCGCTCACTGCGTTTACTAGCAACAAGTTGATAGCGTCTGTGCGACAAATGTTTAGCAACATATATAAATAGGTACAATGTTCGATAACAAGAAGCAGTTACAAGCGAAGTAGATACTAATGGTTTCAAAGTTTAAAACAAAAGTAAAAAAAACAACAACAACAACATATATATGTACTTAGGTATAATAAAATTTCACATGGCATTCAAACTACAAAGAAGAAAATAGTGTTCATGGAAATTTATCACACATAAGCAGTAAATTTAAATAGAAATAGCTTAGTCAGCAGCATCAGCAAGTAACAAACATAATTATACTGTGCTGTTTTATAGTGACTTTGTTTAGCTAATTTTATTTTCCTGCACCCCTAGTTGTTGATGATGCATTTTAATGCAAATTACTAAAAAAGAACGCGTGTAAAACGCATCATCAAACGAATGCGAAATTTTAATTGCAAGTGCAAATTTATATGGCAAAATTTGTGACATTACAACATTGAAAACATCAAAAGAAATGAACACATCGACAATGTTCAAAAAAATATATATGTATGTACAATGTACATATTTATAGTTTATGCAGTGCGAACAGTGGGTCAATAAAATTGTTTGGGCAATAAAATCGCACTTGACTTTAGATCAATGATGCCCAAACACATCTTACGGGCGAGCAATGTCATAATTTAAAGAAAAAAAATTTTTTTTTCTATATGTTTGTTTTTGTAGTTTTTTACAACTTCATTGACATCTCGATAACCCAGTAGAAAAATTAGGACACAAACCAGACTGATGATCGAAATTAACTAAAAATCCAACTTTGTATTTATGTTATGCAAACAAAGCTATCGAATATGCATTGGAATATATATATACATTTTTAATTAATAAAATTAATATTAATATTTATAAATAAATAATTAATTAATATTGAAAAGTGGATTGGTTTTAGAAAGCTTAAAAAACATCTTTAATACGAGATTTATGGACTTTGGCTACAATTACTGAATTTATTAATTAATTTTCAATGCCCTCTAAATTTTTCAAAATATATAAATAAATAATTAATTAATTATTAGTGTGACAAAATTATTATATATATTTTCGTCAATGTTTTTAGTACATATAATTGCGAAAGTGTATTTTCAAAATTAAAAATTGTAAAATCAAAACACAGAAACCGGATGTCAGACAAACACCTCGAGTCGCTTTTGCAACTATCAACCACAAATGTTGAAATAGACATGGATAACATTATCGAAAATATGAACGAATCAAATTAGTATATATATGTCGTCCCCTCAATATAACAATAGCGTATAATTTTTTTTGGGTTTTGAGAAAATCGAGTTTAAAGTTTTTGTCAAATCAAATATCTATTAAATTTTTGAACAAGAAATTATACACCATTTTTTCCAATGACATTTTGACCCACTTTGTGGAAGTAGAATTTGACGAAATTTTGACCAGACATAGAATCAATGATGGAGATTCTAAATATGCAATAAAAAAATAATGGCGTATGAGCACATACGCTATTGTTATATTGAGGGGACGATGTATATATCTACGGCTGAGAATAAGATCGCCCTGTTTCAAAATTTGTTTCAAAAACGCCCTATTCCAAAAATTGTTTGAATAACGTCCTATTACAAATTTTGCTTCAAAAATGCCCTATTTCAGACAATTATTCAAAAACGCCCTATTTCAGAGAAACATATATGGAATTTTCTCTGAAATAGGGCGTTTTTGAAGCAAAATCTGAAATAGGACGTTATTCAAACAATTTTTGGAATAGAGCGTTTTTGAAACAATTTTTGAAATAGGGCGATCTTATTCTCAGCCGTCTATATGTACATACATGCATATATGTATGTCCCACATTTCATTCTTTTCATTGCTGGGTTGTATCTGTTCGAATCAAAATAAAAAATTGTTTTTTTATTTCCATAGAAACGTTTCGGGAGTATACAAATTTTTTTCCTATGCTCGCCTATGCTCGCCATATACACAAATTTCTTATGGAAGTGTATAGGCGAGTAAAATCCTATACTTACGAGCATTACAAAAACAAAATGTGTATGCGAGCATAGGGCTTGGGCATCTATGCTTTAGATCAATCGGTCTAAAAATTAACCAATAAGGATTGGCTAACAATTTGTAAACGATTGGAAAACGAAACTCTTTTTCAAGTTTCAGCTTCGATAATGAAGGGTGAAGGAAATATAAATCTTAAAAGTTAATTACCCCTTCGAAATCTTCTCCAAATGTATGTACATACATACATATATAAATATTCATATACGATCTTATAATCTGGCACACATTATGCCGCGCCGTCAAGTCAAAGTCACATTTTTTTCTGTTCGCTGAAAATCACGCGGTGCCCCACGCAGAGGATATTGTCAGTGGATATTTTTAAAAATAGAAATGATTTGTCGGCAGACAGACTTGACGCTTTTGTATTCAAATACACACACACATAACAGATACTCCCCTGTAGGATGTCGGAGTAGACTTAGTATACTCCTTAAACTAGACTGTAAGTGATTGTAACTGGTTAGAAATTTGGTCCAATCCCATGTAAAATTCTATTTACATTTAACATTGCATGTCCTAGGTCGAAGTCAATTGTCCCTATCTGCATTACATTCGGACCAGCTTTAGGTCGATTGGATATTTATGCATTACAGTCGGAATATACTTTTTCTATATACATTGGTCAAGACCTTTTCTCATTACAATCGGAGAATACTTATGCTATATAGATTGGAACCATTTCTCATCTCTATTTTTTCTATTTATTTATTTTATTAATTTTATTTTATTAAACAATTGAACATTATATCTAAAAGTTAATTGAATAAGTTCATATTGAAAGGAAGTAAATAAATACATGATGCAGAAAGTAAATAACAAATTATACATATGCACATGCATATATTGTTATTATTTTTGTGACGCAATCCACACATCAGCTATATTTTCCGCGATGTCCTTTAATGATTAGACTTGGTCAACCGCCGCTATAATAATAAAGGCGTTAGTTTCAATAGAAAATGTGTTTTAAAATATAGCTACATTGATTTCACAATACCTTATTCCAACGGTTAAAATATTGTAATACATAACTAAATAATTTTCAATATCCTGCAAATTCCTCAGAAATAATGGGAAAATTTATTTTTAATAATCAACAATTTTCAGTAAGAACAGTTACCATGGTTAAAAATATTTCAAAATACAAATTACGTATAACAAACAATGCACAATGTGCATTACATTCGGACCAATTTAAGTCCAATTGATCTACCCAGCATTACATTTGTACTATTTTCGAGGCAATTGACCTGCTTAGCAATACATTGCATTAATTTTTTTAACTCTCTTTGGTCTATTTACAATGCAACTATACCTAGGACTATAATTTTAAGACAATTGTCCCCATCGTTCCTTCAGGGTCTATATACATATGTAAGTATGTATGTACTTATTTGTGTTTTAGAAAATTCTTACGTTCGCAAATGGCAATATGTACATACATACATACATACATACTTATGTACAATTTGGCGATATTTTGTGCCAAATTGTGTTGGAATTTAAAAAAAAAAAAAACAAAAATTGGATTTTTCGTACTAAAACTTTGTTGAAAAACTACATTTACATATAACACACATACACAAATGTTTATTTTATTTTCAAAATTAAAAAATACCGCGTAATTTAAAAATTCTCACAAGATAAACAATAAATAAATAAAAGAAAATATCTAGCTAATATTAGTTTCGCACAAATATTTGCGTAAACAAATGGTTTAAACAACTCTCCCGCGGCCAAAAGCAACTCTGCACGTTTTTAAGCACATATTTATGCATTCAAATATGTAAGTAAATAGCGAAAATGCCAACGCTCACTCGCTCACCTGATAGATAATTTCAATTTGGTTGGCGATAATTGATGGTGTTGTAGGTACTTACTAAACAAATCTAATAACTCTGCTAAAATAAGCTAAACATTTACGTCAATACGCCAAAATACATTCATACATATGTATGTACATATATCTGTGGTCAGAGGTCATAACGACCTAACTCGAGATAAGATATGTGTACTAAAATTTTTGTTTGTGGTCGATTTTTAGCAAGTTTAGGGTATTTAGGGAGTGCCTTGGAATGAAATTCTGCAAGGGCTTTGATAATTTGTTATTTTCAATGCTTTTAACAAATTTTTTTTTATCATAAAAACTGGTATTTCCTTATCATTATTGTTCCTTATTATTCGTTCAATTGTTATATGTACAAAGCAACGCCCTTCAATTCAATGCTTGACTTTGCTTCCCTATCATTTATTGCTCTGGTTGATAACAAAAGTCGTTAAATATATGTATGTATGTATGTTTTCCATAGAGGCCAAAACCAATAAAAATTTCGCGGCAATAAAAAGAAGAAAAATATCAATATTAATAATAACTGAACATATTTATAATAACTGAAAAGTGCAATTAAGTAAAAATAATAATAAAAAAAATAGTTTTGAAAGCATGTTCATAAGACACAAGCCCTCTTTTTGGGAATAAAAACAATAATATAACGCATTTTTGCACTGGGGTGTACATATGTATGTATGTATACCTTTTCTACTAACACTCGCCGTACCCATGATAGCGGAAGCGTAAGCCTTGGCTTTTTAACACGTAACTTCATCCCATCCTAAAAGTTGTAACATTTAACTAAATTAACTAAATTATTATATCTTTCAAACATTCACTTTTATTGTGTTCTCTCTATTATTTCTATTCTCCTCCGGATTCGAAACATGACATCAACAGCCCAACGGCATCATATAGTAGGACATTCAACATTATACTTCATGCTTCATTGCGGCTTTTAAGTTACCTTTCCTCAAAATAGCCTCTATGAATTTCAATTCACTCCCGTATATAAGCCAATAAGTAACAAGCTTTCAGGGTACGGAAAAACTCACTCACGGACGCTCAAAAATACATTCTTCTCAAATCACAAACAAATGTTCAAAGAAAAACGTATAACCACTCAAATAGCGAGCGAACTAACGCACAACAGCCAGCGATCGCTCATAGCGATGGCGATAAACTCAATGCATAGGTAAATTCACTAAAAAAAAATGAAGCTTGTAGCTTTCTGTTTTGGGTTTGTTGTATTTGCAATGAAATCAGCCGCATGTACATACATACGTATGCAAAGCAAGAACTGGTTTTGTTTGTAATTCATTTAATAGTAAGTGCTGAATCAACGAAAAGGAACCCTAATTCTATAATTGCATTTCACGTTTGGAAAGCAATTTTTATACAATGTTTTGTAAACGTGAGGTGAAAAAAATTTCTCTAAAAATAAAAAAAAAAAAATAAAAATACAAAAAAAACAAAAATGCGCCACTCGGGACTCGAAACTGAGCTCCTTGGTCCGTAGGCAGCATACCTCACCATTACGCTACAAACGTATTCGGAACTTTGTTGTCTAAATTCGAATTTATTCAATCAGGTTTCTTTTTTTTTATTCTTTTCAAATGCTTCACCTCAACTTCTCTTCACTTTCTGATTGTAAAATATAACAAAACTTTTGGGAAATTTTGTATTTCCAAACTAGTTTGGAAAACCTTGAATAAAAGGGTTTGGAAAATATTGCATAATAAGCTAGTTTACTTCACTGCATATTGGGATTTTTGGTAGAAGTTATAAATACATATGTATGTAGATCTATTTCGGAGAACACCACATCCCATCAGACTTCTTTTTACTTTTATTCTTGCGTCCGCATAAAACATCCTTTAATGAAAAATTTCACTAAAAAGTTAAAAATAAATAATAGCTTAAAAAACTAAAAAACACGCTTTAATCTTAAAAATCGTACTAAAAATTGAGAAATAATTTTATTAGAAACAAAATGATGAACGAAAATATAAGTATTTAAGGAAAAGCGTGGGGGTGCTCAATAATATTTGAACATGAAAATATTCGATTCGTACAACTAGTACAAAAATATACCTAGTTGCGAAATTAAAGAGTACGATATATGAAATCTCAAAAAAGTCAAAATAAAATTATTAGTAAAAAAAACACCGATTTTAAATATTTTTTGACATACTGAGCACCCCACGCTTTTCCTTAAATACTTATATTTTCGTTCATCATTTTGTTTCTAATAAAATTATTTCTCAATTTTTAGTACGATTTTTAAGATTAAAGCGTGTTTTTTAGTTTTTTTAAGCTATTATTTATTAAGGTTATAAAGAAAAAATAAAGGTAAAGAAGTAGATGGGTAGCTATTATCAATTGCTTTACGATGCGTTCAATACGCAACATTTATCTCTGTATTTATATAAATTAAAGTTGAGATAAGCGGCAGACATTTGCATTTTTATACCACCCTAACTTTATACAAACATATGTAGGTATGTATGTATATCGCCAACAATTGAGATTTGTAGATTATCTACGGAAATTTCAGTCAAAATCACTACCGATTATATATTGATATACATACATACATATGTACACCTATTATTACCCTTCAAAAAATGCGATTAATCCGGGACGTGTCCGGGATCAATCGCAAGGGAGCATGCGACTAATACAATTTTGCATCCCTTTATATGGAGTGAATTGATCGCATTTGTTCGAGCATGTCCTATGAAGAGACTAATTGTTCAACTTGTATACCCGAACGGGTACCAATGTAGATTAATCACTAACATACCGAACGGGTACAAATGTAGATCAATCGCTTTCATCCCGAACGGGTACAAATGTAGATCAATCGCTTACATCCCGAACGGGTACAAATGTAGATTAATTGCTTTCATCCCCAACGGGTACAAATGTAGATCAATCGCTTCCAGCACGCACGGGTACAAATGTAAATTTTTCCAAGTTGTTCGCCAAGGCAATTTTTAATAGCAATCTTTAAAACAGGGCTGCTCAACGCTCTTGTATTGAAAGTACAAAGCTCAATACATCTACAAATTTTGTATATGCACTGAAAAATTTTTTTGCTCATTTAAATTTTTTTATGAACTCCAATAAAATATTATTTTAGAATTTATTTTCAAATGGTATCACATACATACAAATTTTTTTATGTTTTATATGAAAATTTTTTGAATACTAATTTTTTACAGTGCTTTCATTTTTTGAATTTTTTTTTTCATTACACATTTGTTATTGTAAATTTCGATTTCGTACGGCAGTGCTCGAGCTCCTATACAAAGTGCCTTTGCTCTGCACATTCAATATGAATCATAGGCACATACATATAAAAATTTTTTATATCTCAGTGCTTATGGCAGTGCAAAGAAAATTCTATTTTCATATTTGAAGTGAAAATATGTATCTGTGCCTATGATTCGGTACAAAACAAAAACAATTGTGCTTTGAGTGCCTATGAGGTGAGCAGCCCTGCTTTAAAAAATTTTAAATGTTCATGCATATATAAATAAAGATTATATAATGTTTTACCTTTGAAAAAAAATCTAAATAAATAAATATAAAGAAATTGTAAGTTTTGAGTATGCATTATATGAGCGTAATGTAAATTTTTTCATAGAATATTTTAGGCAACATTTTGTTAAAATTATTGTTCATCATTGTTATTAAAAAAAGGGTGTTCAATTCGTTTTAAGGGTTGTTATAAAATTTTTGAAATACATTGCATATTTTTGCAAAATTTCTACATTTAAGGAATCTAGATTTGTACCCGTTCGGAATGAAAGCGATTAATCTACATTTATACCCGTTCGGGATGAAAGCGATTAATCTACATTTATACCCGTTAGGGAACAATTGGTCTGCAATTAGTCTACATTTATACCCGTACGGGAACAATCGGGGACTAATTGTGGACCGATTGTTCTCGAAAGAGATCAATCGAGGACAAATCTCTTTCGGGATTGATCGCACATTTTTTTGCAGGGTAATGAAAATTATACGCATACAATGTATTACACACATATGTATATAATTAGGAAGGAATAACAGGAAATAATAATTTTAACTTCAAATATGTATGTATGTACATATGTATATATGCACATTAGTGTCCGACCGAATATTCGGCCAAGCTTCGGTATTCGGCCTATTCGGCTGGTATTTTTTATTCGGCTTCGGCTTCGGCCTTCGGCTGAAAAGGCCGAATAGTCGAGGCCGAATAATACATGTGTTTAATAACAAAAAAAATTGACTGGATTTTACGAATTTTTGATTTTTTATAAGCGACAGAATATCGTAACTTCTAGTAATATGTTTTTGTTATTGAACAGGCCTAAGATTCCGAACGATAACTTACGCTAATTATTAAATATCGTCACCTTAGTGTGTCGATCAATTCTTTTAAAGTGTCATTAAATTAAACATAGTTTATTACACGAAAAAGTGGTTTATTCACTTATTGGCCATAAAAACAAAGAGATCATAAGTAAAAATTCAATACAGTTTCAAAAAAAATAGTTTTATGTATGTATAATACTATGTTACAACAAAAAAATAACCAAGAAATTGAAGTACTGCTATTGTTTTATGGTTAGGTTTTTGAGATAATGGTAATTTTGTGTTTTCTTTGTTATCACTTCATTAAAAATTATTTTCGCGGAAGTCGCAGACCATGATTGGCGGAATACAATTTGAGTATACATACACAACTCCAACCAGCTGTTCGACTAACTTAACCTTAGTTGCTGGTCAACTATACACCGAAGCAGATAAACTCTTTTTTTGGCGTACAACATAAAGCTGTTGAACTTTAAGTATTGAATTTTATTTACCTACATAAAGACTGAATTTTTTCTATTTTTGTTTACAACTATGTATGTATTTTTGTAAGGTGTTTTGTTTATTCAAAAAACAAAAAAAAAAAATTAATTGTTATGAATAGAGCTCGGAAAAATAGGTGAAATCAAGCGCCTAAAAAATGCTACATTTTGTAAATTTTGGTTGTTTTCAGTGGCGGGATTACAATTCAAATATAAAGGGGTAGCATATTGGTATGGTGAAGATTTTATTAGAAAAGTTCTTAATCATGTTACACAAATTTGCAGTTTGAATAAACATACAGTGGTGTGTGATGAAATAAAGCCAAAGAGGGATTTAGTTTCTTTGACATTTTTACTGAAAAAAAGTATGAAGAACACATTTTTTATTTTATATTTTTGTACATCATCAAGCTTTTTGAAAGCAAAACAAAACTAGCTGTAATGAAAATAAAATTTGGGAAAAGTAAGTAAATTATGGCATAGTTAATGTTCCAATAACTCATAAACAAAAATGCAGAACGGTTTTTACCACGACAGAAATTTGCATTTTTACAGATATGGAATTATGCCGAGTATCCAATTGGAAAATTGTAAACCCTGAAATGGTCGTAAGAAAAAATAGGAAAGTTCAAATCAAGTTTTTTTACCTAAAATATGCAAATGTTTAAAGTCAGACCACTACAAATTAAAAAGCTGTATTATATATTCCATTTGCTAATATGCACTTGCCTCATTTTCATTCAAAATATATTTGGTTTGAAACTGTAATTGCTTTTCCTTCACGTGCGAAGATTTTGTCTCAAATTTATTCGAGTCACTACAAATTTTTAATTTTTTTCTTTATTCTTTATAATTATATATTTATTTAATATACCTTATTTATTATTATTCTTTATTATTATATTTATTTATTGTAGCTTTCTTTGCAATTTTTCACGTGCAACCCATAAAAAACCTTAATAATTTATTTTTCTGGCATCCTAGTAAGCAAAAAATCCAATTGCATTCACGGGGGCTTAGACCTGAATGAACCCCACCCACCCTTAAACTTGCCACTGGATGTGCTCACAAACATTACGTAGCATAATTTTAGGCGTTTGATTTTCACCTATTATCCGAGCTCTAGTTATGAAATAAAAAAAATCTCATACTTAAGTATATATTTTTCTTATTTTGGTATTCGGCTTCGGTTTTCGGCCGAATAAAGGATTATGCCGAATATTCGGCTACGGCTTCGGCTTCGGCCTAAAATTCCAGCTTCGGTCGGACACTAATGCACATATAGTATATCGCCACAACAATTATCAATGTCAAGATAATTAGAGTTTTTTGCCAAAAAACTGTTAGCAGAGCGTTAACATGAGTTTTATGACTGCTGTCAAAACAAAAATACAGTTATAAAAGCAGAGCTACTGGAACGTCAAAAGTTTAAATCTTATGGATTAATTTTAATATTTATGTATTTACCCACAAAACTACGCCCGCTTTGTCTGGCCGACCAAAAGTAGCTACACCACGCCATAAAATGCCAACAAATTCACCCACCCCGCACCAAATCGAACTTGGAAGCGTCAGTTTATCGGGCGTCGCGCAATCGCGCGTCAACAAATTTGCCGGCGCGGCGTATGACTCCTCCGCTGGCGCACTGGCTTGCTGACTCTTTGCTTGGCGCTGAAACCACTTTGACTTCAGTACGAACTCAGCGCATGACAACGACGGAACGTTAGCGAGCACTTGAAGTGTAAATAAATTAGCTGTTAGTGGTGGCGTGACAAAATGTGTTTGAACATGCCTCTTATATTTTTGATTGTTTGATAGTTGTGGGAATGTGTTGTGCATTGGTTAATGCAAAACAATAGTGGTGATTAGTGAATGGATTGAAAAAAAGGCTAAAAGCAGTGCATTTGCCTTTTTTGTTCAGATTGATGCAAGAGTAATGTTAAAAAGAAATAAGAAAAATATTCGCTCAAAATGATGGTTGATTAAGTTCGTTTGTAATTGCGCTGTCAAACATGACATCACTGCGCCAACAGCTCGGTTTTATAAAAAAGCTGGACCACTTCATGACCACCTACATATGTATGTATGTATGTATGTAATAGAAAACAGCTGATGCAATGTCAAAGTCGAAAAGTGTTTGTGAAATAAAGAAATTAAACAGAAATCGTTTAACACAGATTTATATAATCACTATATATAGCTAGTATATAGTCCATATATAATATTTATTAGTAATACTTAACTAAAAAAACGTATGGCTATTCCAAATATGTATGCGCTGACATATTGAGCGCGCTGCGGCGACGTTTAAGTAAAATTGAAAGCAGCGCGCGCGTAAATTATGTTAAAACGTCAGAGGCAAAGACACAAGCAACTACATACAACTTTGTGAAACCGTTTAAGCGCCTTGAATGGCCATGAGTACTACGAAAACAGCGTTATTTGCCTTAAATTTTGGTGCGATTGACTGATTGATCGATTGGAAGCGTGCGTACATACATGTCTATGTATATATGTAGGTATGTGCCGTTTAAACTTCATAACCGCCTAAGTGATACTTTCGTAATCGCCTAACCAACTTTTGTGCCAAAAATTGAAATTTATATCCGCACACCCAACTCTACGACTTCACAGCTAAAAATGATATTAGAGGGAAATACAGAGCTTCACGTGCTTCCCAAAGACCAAATTTATGCTATGTGTCGATAGGACTGTGCGCTAGGAGTTAAGGTTTGGCAAATCTCAATTTGTGCGCAGACGGTTATGAAAGTTTCACTTAGGCGATTATGAAGTTTAAACGACGATATATGTAGGTATGGGCATACAGTGAACGCGTGTACGGCATTTTTAATTATTGTGCATGTAATAACGCCCCTTATAAGATAAAAAGTGGAAAGCAAAATAAAAACAAATAAAAATATGACTGCACTTTGTGTTATTGTTGTATAAATGAAATAAAACAATAAAAATAATAAATAGATATGCACATGCTGCTGCGCCGCGCGCCTACAATCAGCAATAATTACACATGATAAGCGATTGACAGCAAGCGATTTCTATTGTTGTAACGCGAATTTCAAAACAGCCATGTCAAGCGACACACCGGCGGAAACAGCAGCAGCGGTCGCGGCTCATTTACCGTTAACGCGCAATAAGTCCGATTCACACATAACCAATTTGAATGCGCAAAAACAACAGTCGAAACTATTTCTCATCAAATCGTATAGCTTTATGGATAGAACGTCTAAAAGTCATGGTACAAAATACAAAAACTCAAAACGCCATACTTCGAGTAGTAGTCCCGACAGCTCAAGTCAAAATCCTGCGCTACATCAAGGAGCGGCGGAGAAGGCGACGAATGAGAGAGGAGCCATAAAAACAAAATTACACAAAATTAATTTGCATCATGACTTCCAAGCTTTGCTGCGTCGCTTTCCCGCCTTCATAAAAGAGGGTGAAGTGTGTGAGACGACGCGCGCGCGTCGCAAATCAATGCCCGTTGCGGCAACACCGCCAACAGACGCTGAGACGCCTGATGCGTCAACGCCAACGAAAAAGTTGGCCAATAAATTCAGCAGAAATACCAGTTTTAAACGTAATTCGTTTTTGCGCCACAGTCTGCAGTCGCTGCGTCGCAGTTTTAGTGGGCATAAAAAATTTACTGGCACTTCTGCGGCAAGGAATGCAAAATGCATCTCTTCTGCTTCCGCTTCCGCTTCTGCCTCCACAGCCTCGGTGATATCTGCTGATTTTGGGCCGGATATATTAAGGCATTCAAGTAATAGTAAGAAGTTGGGCAGTAAAAAGGGTGGCATCACTATTCTATTGAACGATAACCTCGTTTGTGGCGCGGGGCAAGATTGCGGGCGAAATAGTAAAAGGTAAGTGTGAGTAAGCCAAGTGATGCTTGAGAGATTTCTTTTTATGGATTTTGCGAATGCAATGCACTTTGTAAGGCTTATAGAAAAGGCATATGTGTGTGTGAAAAACGATTTCATGTTCAAGGTTAAGTATTTTGACATTTGACAAGGATGTACATACATATGCACATAAAGTTTAATTATCTTGTTGAAATGTCAGTGATTCATAAGAATTTCTTTTCATTTGGTTTTTGTTTTGTAAGTGAAGGTCATGTGCTAATGGGTAAATAAAAAGGGTAATTAGTAGTTAATCCAAGCGGTTGTTAATCCATGCACAGGGAAATTATTTTAAATTGTGTAAGCTTTTGACTCGTTATCTTTTTATACCATTATCTAATTTCACTGGCTTATTCATAGCCATTCCACATCTTTTCCAAACTGTCACAGCAAGCGCAATTGAGTTTTTACCTCTGAAAATGTGCACTTTTCCAATGTCACTGGCGCTACAAAGTATGTACTTAGAAATTTTTAAGTATTTATTTATTTTCTCAAAGAGAAAGCACCACATATGCATGTCGCTGGCACCTCTTCAAATAAAACGTTCCTCCAACGGTATTTAATTCTGACTGTGAATGCAGAAATGCACTTGGACACCGGCCAACTCCAAGCGCCAACCGATTGGCTGTGTCGGAAACAGGATATATTGGCCGACTAGCAAATCGAGTGAGTGCCAAAATGCATGCTACCGGAAAGAATGCCAGACATGTACATACATATGTATGTGTTTGGGACTGAGACACGTGGAAATGTGAGACGGTATCCCGTTGTAAGCTCAACACCCAAATGAAATCGAAAATAAATGACAGCAAAAGGCAAAAGGTGAATCTCGATTTATACCGAAATTGAAAACTCGTTACGGGCGTGAACGCTCTAGAGGCCCTTGGAACGATGGCGGCATTCAAATAAATTGCTAACTTGTGCGGCAGGAAGTTACAGCGTGTGTGTATTTGAGTTGCTGCTCACATACATACATACATATTTCTATGTATAAACATGTGCCTGGTTTCCGGTTCGCTTGCAGCGCTAATTGCGGCGGTTTTGTACGTTGGGTGCTGAATACTTTTGGCTGCCAAGATTTAAGAGGTGGAATTAGAGAAAAAAAACTATCGATTTCACTTACGTACATACCAATGTTGATTTTGGAAAAAACAATGATGGTACCTATTTAAAAGAGCACAAAAAACGTAAAATAGAACAGATAACCCCTTTTTTTTAAGAATTTATGTATTCTACTTATTTAATTTAAAGAAATTCATGTTTATACTTTTTTGAAAAAAAAAAAAAAAAAAAAAATCGGACGGTAATCATTATAAGCGAAATAATTTAAATCAGCATGTAATCATAAAATAAAACTCATAACGTCATACTGCCTTTACCATAAGGGATTTTGGCTTAACATTTTGCATGCGCCCACCTTCTGCTCTGCTCTAACTACTTCCGAAGAGAAATGCTTGGAAATTTTATTATAAATGGTGAAAAAATGGTGTTAAAGTATGCATGGAATTTGCTTTAAAATTCTAAGCTAGTTTTACACATACGTATTGCCGTGGCGTATACGCAACATTTTTGTTTGGACAACAATGTGGTATATACTACATTAGGGCGGAGTAAATTGGGGCTTTTTTTGAAATCATTATTGCTCTACCTGCAGAGAGTTGCCTTTCTAGTGCAGAAGGAAGACTGCAAAATATTATTGGCCTAAATAAAGGACTAGGCCAATAATATGTTGCAGTCTTATTTCTGTACTAGAAAGGCAACTTGCAGCAGGTAGAGCAATAATGATTTCAAAAAAAGCCCCATTTCACTCCGCCCTAATATACATAAATCAAAATATTCCAAGGTCGACTTAAGCAGTTATTGCAGGGGACCACATACATATATACATAACTGTGTTCATATCGAACTTCAAGGTATTCGAATATTTTTGTAATTTTCTAGCAGTTCCTCTCACAAGATTTTTAAGTGAAATCATTGAGATTGAAGCTGGTTGAAATCCTGAGAAAGAGTTTTGAAAAAACTGCAGAATGTAGGTACTCTCTGAGATGCATTATTTCAGCTTTTTCGCAAGTGACTCATTTTTCCCTTATGTACTGTTCCACGTTCTGCCTGAAATTTATTCCTATAAAGCCTACAGAAAAAGTCTTTGATTACTGTATTGCTCATCAGTATCTTGAGAATCTATCTTAAAAAGTACCTAATTTCAAGTAAAAGTACCTGTTCGAGCGGGGAATTTTTGGGGCCGGAATTCCTCATGAATTTCGGAAACGGGGAACAAGAGGCAGCCGGTTCTCAAGGTAGCTTCACTTATATGAACGAATGTGGAAAATGAATACGCAGAAATTAATTAATAATTAATTCATTTAATTTCAATTCAAATTTTTCAATCTTTACACTTCACTAAATTTGAGCACTTAAGTATATATTTGCGTATGATATACTTCACGGTATTTATTTATATACATATATACATATGGGGGTTGTACTCACCTGAGATGTCGTTGATGAAAAATCTGATGATCAAAAGAAGACCAACTGTTTTGTTTCCACCCCTTTTATAGGCACCACAGAAGGTGGAGCCAAAAACAACGGGATCAGCTAACAGGACTCATACCAAAGCGAGATAAAGTAACGAGTCCTGTCAGCTGATTGATCATTCACCATGATCTGTCAATCATGATTCCTACCAGCGACATCTCGGAGTGAGAGTTGGCGTAAACATGCCGCCCGCCTTGCAGCATCACTGCAATAATAAAAATATATATAACAATAAAAATTCAATCAATAGGAACTATACATATGTATATAAATATCTATAATTATTTAATACGGCGTGCGCCCTGAGAGCACGTATCCGAACACCGTGTTCTGTGCAGCTGGCCGCGTCGGAGTTGCCTCGATCAAGCCGGGACGCAGCATCGCGGCGTATACATCCGCGCCTAGGACTAACGATACGGCGCTCGCTCGATAGAAAGTCGGGTCAGCTAAATGCATGTGCGCAAAATCGTTCGCGACACGGGCATCAATCGTGCGCTCTGGCGTCGTGCGGCTTAGGATTGAAAGGATTTTTGCTCTTATGTAGAGCCGGTCATTCCGGCCTCTCAGAGTTACCTCGCAGTGGGTCCGGTGCCTGCTTAGTAACGGCTCGAATCGCCGCGCTAACGCCCTCGAAATCATCGATATTGGCTGTCCCGGGTCGATGATTGCCCGTATGGATATGATCCTCCCTCGTGCCTGCACTCGCGCGACCGCAGTGGGGATAAGGACAGATGAGCCCTGAATCAGCCGCGCTGGGCCTCGTATCCGTTCACGGGCGTCTCTTACCCCTCCTTGGTGACGATCTTGTGGCGGTGAAGGTCTTTGACGCTGGCGTGGCGCGCGTCTGCCCTGCGCGAAATGTGGTGGTCGCACTATTGCCGACCGGACGCCCGACAGTGGAGGTCTGGGTGCCGGCGCGTTGTCGAAGTGAGGCGCGTTGTCAAATTGGGGCGCATTCTCTGGGGGTATGTCGTCGTCGCTAGCGTCTATCACTAGGATATCATCTTCGGAGTCGTCCAAGTCTTGCGCATGGTATGGGCGTCGATGATGCGGTGGATGGATGGGTGCCTCTACGGCCAGTGGCACGTCGTCCTCATTTCGGGGGGTTTCCCCTAAGTGGAGGAGACTGTGGTGCCGCTCCTGGCATCGACTACAGTTTGCGCGTGATGGGCAGTTACGCGCCATATGGCGTGGCGACAAACAATTAGCGCAACAGCGGTGGAGGAGGACAGCGCGCAGTCTCTCCTCTGGATCCATACGTTGCAGTTGGCGGCAGTACATCAACGGGTGATTGCGGTGGCACACCGGGCAGCGACGTTGAGTCGCGAGAGTGTTGTTAGCTGATTGAGCGCGGACCATTATGCAATAATTTATTATAAAAATTCTGAAAAGATAAAAAGCTGAAAGGAGAGAATCGGTTAATTAATGGTTTCCATAGGTAGGCGCACTAGTTTGACAATTGGACGCGATATTACACCGCGCGCGGTGCGGATCTCCGCGACTCTAACACGATTATCACTTCCCAGGAACACCTTGACAACTCTTCCAAGTCGCCATTCATTTGGGGGCAAGTTATCCTCTTTAATGACTACCAAGTCATCAATTTCGATGTTCTGCTGAGGGAACTGCCACTTAACTCTTTTATGGAGTTCCTTCAGGTATTCGTCCTTCCATCGTTTGCAGAATCCTTGATGAATGGCTTTTATCTTTTGCCACCGGTTTACTATGGAAATTGGTGATCCATTGACTTCCGGTTCTCCTATCGCTAATAGGGGACTACCAATCAGAAAATGCCCTGGGGTTAGGGGGTCTGTCGACTCGGGATTGTCTGACAGTGGACTGATTGGCCTCGAATTTAGGCAGGCCTCGATTTTGGCCAAAAGCGTGGAAAATTCCTCCATGGTGAATCGCATGTTGTTAGCTATCTTGCGGAAATGGGTCTTGAAACTTTTTACGCCTGCTTCCCATAATCCGCCCATATGCGGCGCTCCAGGGGGTATAAAATGCCAGCTGATTTCTTGGTGGGCATAAGTGAGGGTGGTCTGTTGAGATGCCTCCTTAAGAAAGTTACGGAAATCCTGTCGCAGTGCCTTGCTGGCTCCAACGAAGTTTGTTCCATTATCCGAGTATACATTACAAGGGCAGCCTCGTCTTGATACGAATCTTGAGAAGGCTGCGAGAAACGTGGAGGTGGATAAATCGCTAGTCGCTTCCAGATGTATCGCCTTTGTTGCGAAGCAAACAAAAACGCACACGTATCCTTTTGTAATCAGACATGCCCTGCCCGTATAATTTTTTATTTCAAAAGGTCCAGTGAAGTCTACTCCAGTGTTTATGAAGGGTCGGCTTATTTCTGTGCGTTCAGGCGGAAGCGCTGCCATCAGTTGTTCTCGGGTCCTCTTTCTATAAATGAGACAAACCTTGCATTTATTAATTACATTTTTGATTAAATTTTTCATTCGAAGGATCCAATATTCAGATCTTAAAAGTCTTAGCATAAGCTGATTTCCACCGTGTAAGGAAATCGAGTGTGAGAATTTAACTAGAAGTCGGGAGAATTGGCAATCGTAAGGTAGAATAATTGGTACACGCTCTTTAGCGGGTATATTCGCTAAAGCCAATCTACCACCCGCTCGTATGATACCGTCTTTATCGAGAAACGGGTTGAGTGTTCGGATGGAACTTTTTGAGCCTACTGGGTTCGATGTCGCGAGTACGTTGTACTCCTCCGAAAAGCAGCGCCTCTGCGCTAACATAATGAGACGATTTTTTACCATTCGCATTTCCTCGGGGGTTATGGATGAGGTGTCCGCCCGAACAGTTAATTTGTGAACAGGATGCGTTTTGTGGTAAAATTGAAACACCCGTGCAATCACTCTCATGGCACGAGAGAAGTCTGAGAATCGTTCCAGAATGTCTGAGAGATCTGGAATTTTCGCCGTATGCGTTCGTACAACCTTTCGTTCTAGTTCCGTTTCCAATAGTAATTCGTCTGACCTCTGAGGCCACTCCGATGGTGGCGCTTTCAACCAGCCAGGACCTTGCCACCATAACATGCTCCTTGCTAACTCTTGAGGGGTGGCACCACGGCTGCCCAGATCCGCCGGGTTCTCAGCTGAATCAACGTGATTCCAGCTGCTAGTCCCAACCAGTTCGTCGATTTTTGCGACTCTGTTCGCTACAAACGTAGTCCAGCTGCAGGGTGGCTTTCTTAACCATGAAAGCACAATGGTGGAATCCGTCCATTTATAGATGACTGGCTGTGCGATGTTAAACTGTGGTAGTAAGGCATTGATTAATTCAGCTAACAATAGTGCACCACATAATTCCAGCCGAGGTAAGGATACGGTTTTCACCGGAGCTACTTTCGTCTTACCTACCAGTAAATTTACATACGGGGATTTACCTGATGTTCGTTCACATACTCTTACATATAACGCTGCTGCGTATGCTTTTTCGGAGGCATCGCAGAAACCGTGAAATTCGATCTCATCCCACGGAGTGAAATGAACCCATCTGGGTATTCTTATTTCTGATATATAAACATAGTTTTTAAGGAAATTTTCCCATCGTCTATGAGGACCTGAAGGGAGACTATCATCCCAGTCTATCTTCGTTAACCAGATGTCCTGCATTAAAATTTTAGCTTCTACTACGATGGGACCTAACCAGCCTGCGGGGTCAAATAATTTTGCGACATATGATAAAACTTCTCTTTTCGTATATCTAGTCTCGAGTAAATTGCCAGATGCCACTTTAGCCCTTTGGGAGCAGAGCATCGAGAATAAGACTGAAATTCCCAGTTGGGTAGATTTAGATAACTACCTCACCAATAGGTTTCAAACGCTGGAAACAGTGTCTGACATACAGGGTGCCCGCTCTTCCCGAGCTTCCGTAAATCGCTCCACAACATCCACGAATGAGAAGAAAAAGGTATCCGCCAACGTGGGACAATACACTCAATCAGGATGCAGGCTCTGTCCCAAAGTTTCCCATCCATTAAAATCTTGCCCCAAATTTCTAGCAATGAAGGTTGATGATAGGTGCAAGGTAGCTCGCAAACACAATTTGTGCATGAATTGCTTGGCACACTCTCACATGGCAAGGAATTGCAACAGCACCTTCAACTGCATGAGCTGCCACCAACGACACCACTCCCTCCTCCATCGCCCTTCGGGTGGGAATTCACAACCCTCCTCCACACTCCGTACCCCTACAACGAACAACGAAACTCAACAGTCTCAAAATCCAACATCGTCTGAGAACGTAAACGCTCATTTTGCAGCAAACGCAAAAAATGTAATCCTAGGAACAGCTATGGTACACATATGTCATCTAGGAGTAGAATATGAGGCCAGGGCTCTTTTAGACTCGGGATCAGAAGGGACCTTTATCACCGAACGGTTACAGAGACGCATCAATCTGCCAACACAACCTACCAATACAGCAGTGAGTGGTATAAGTGCCACTTCCTCGGCCACAGTGCGAAAAATCGCAAACTTTGTTTTAGGTTCTCCTGTCAACCCCCTGTTCAAGATTGAGGCAAGAGGCCTGATCTTACCCCAGCTGACAGGAAACCTACCCCAGTTTTCAGTAGATCAAAAATACCTTGGTTTACTGCCCCCAATAAAATTGGCCGATATTAACTTTTACAGAAGTCAACAGGTTGACATGATAATTGGTGCGGATCTGTACCCAGCGGTGATAGGTAATGAAGTAAAACGAAACGTGTTGGGATCTCTGTTGGCACAGGAGACAATTTTTGGATGGATTTTAACCGGTCCAGCTCCCATATCGGCTGTTAACTGCCAGCAGTCGCGTTGTGTCTCCTTGGTTTCGGAGATATCAGGGCAGCAGCTGACTCGATTCTGGGAGTTAGAGCAGGTGCCGATGAGAAAACAAGCAACCCCCGAAGAAGCAGTATGTGAAAGTCATTATGTGCGCACAACAATAAGGAATAAAGAAGGACGTTACGTAGTGGCACTTCCATTTCGACAGGAATTTCCCGAAAAAATTGAACTAGGATATTCACGAAGCAGCGCAACCGCTCAATTTGTTCGTAATGAAGCAACGATGACCAGGAAGCCGGAGCTGAAGGAGGAATACCACCGAGTGTTGCGGGAATACTTAACGCTTGGACATATGAGTCCAATAAGCAAAGAGACGAAATCAGCGTCCTCTTCCAATAGTTATTACTTACCCCACCATGCAGTGATCAAACCAGACAGTACTACTACCAAGGTACGAGTAGTATTCAACGCATCGTGCCCATCCTCGAACGGTGTCAGCCTGAATGACATTTTATATCCCGGCCCTGTTCTTCAAGCAGACCTTATAGCGCTATTATTGAAATGGCGGTTTTTTAAGTATGTATTTAATGCAGACATAGAAAAGATGTATCGGCAGATTCTCCTACACCCGGATGATACTAAATTCCACAGGATTCTCTTTAGGGAGTCACAAGACGAGGAAATCCAGGAATATGAGCTTCGAACGGTCACATTTGGAGTCAATTGCGCTCCTTATTTAGCGATCCGAACTCTCTTTCAATTAGCGGAGGATATCAGTTTGAAGTATCCTCTGGCGTCAAAGGTGCTCAAGCAACACATGTATGTTGATGATGTCTTGGCAGGTGCGCACGATAGCGAGACTGCGGCTAAGACACGCGACGAGCTAATCGAAGCGCTGAAAAGTGCTGGATTTCCCTTGAGGAAATGGACTTCCAACTCGAAAGAAATTTTATCAGCCTTACCAAAGGAACATCTTCTGAAGGAAGAGTTTCTCGAAATTGATGATTTAAGCGAAGCTAGAATGTTAGGTATTCGATGGAATGCAATTAGCGATATGTTCTATTTTAGTGTCCAACAAATACCCACTAAGCCTAGCTATACTAAAAGAGAAGTTTTATCATATGTCGCAAAATTATTTGACCCCGCAGGCTGGTTAGGTCCCATCGTAGTAGAAGCTAAAATTTTAATGCAGGACATCTGGTTAACGAAGATAGACTGGGATGATAGTCTCCCTTCAGGTCCTCATAGACGATGGGAAAATTTCCTTAAAAACTATGTTTATATATCAGAAATAAGAATACCCAGATGGGTTCATTTCACTCCGTGGGATGAGATCGAATTTCACGGTTTCTGCGATGCCTCCGAAAAAGCATACGCAGCAGCGTTATATGTAAGAGTATGTGAACGAACATCAGGTAAATCCCCGTATGTAAATTTACTGGTAGGTAAGACGAAAGTAGCTCCGGTGAAAACCGTATCCTTACCTCGGCTGGAATTATGTGGTGCA
The DNA here is from genome assembly GCA_960531455.1 of Urophora cardui. Taxonomy (NCBI): domain Eukaryota; kingdom Metazoa; phylum Arthropoda; class Insecta; order Diptera; family Tephritidae; genus Urophora; species Urophora cardui. Next base: position 1,624,778 of record OY482671.1, on the reverse strand, counting down.
CTATTGTTAGCTGAATTAATCAATGCCTTACTACCACAGTTTAACATCGCACAGCCAGTCATCTATAAATGGACGGATTCCACCATTGTGCTTTCATGGTTAAGAAAGCCACCCTGCAGCTGGACTACGTTTGTAGCGAACAGAGTCGCAAAAATCGACGAACTGGTTGGGACTAGCAGCTGGAATCACGTTGATTCAGCTGAGAACCCGGCGGATCTGGGCAGCCGTGGTGCCACCCCTCAAGAGTTAGCAAGGAGCATGTTATGGTGGCAAGGTCCTGGCTGGTTGAAAGCGCCACCATCGGAGTGGCCTCAGAGGTCAGACGAATTACTATTGGAAACGGAACTAGAACGAAAGGTTGTACGAACGCATACGGCGAAAATTCCAGATCTCTCAGACATTCTGGAACGATTCTCAGACTTCTCTCGTGCCATGAGAGTGATTGCACGGGTGTTTCAATTTTACCACAAAACGCATCCTGTTCACAAATTAACTGTTCGGGCGGACACCTCATCCATAACCCCCGAGGAAATGCGAATGGTAAAAAATCGTCTCATTATGTTAGCGCAGAGGCGCTGCTTTTCGGAGGAGTACAACGTACTCGCGACATCGAACCCAGTAGGCTCAAAAAGTTCCATCCGAACACTCAACCCGTTTCTCGATAAAGACGGTATCATACGAGCGGGTGGTAGATTGGCTTTAGCGAATATACCCGCTAAAGAGCGTGTACCAATTATTCTACCTTACGATTGCCAATTCTCCCGACTTCTAGTTAAATTCTCACACTCGATTTCCTTACACGGTGGAAATCAGCTTATGCTAAGACTTTTAAGATCTGAATATTGGATCCTTCGAATGAAAAATTTAATCAAAAATGTAATTAATAAATGCAAGGTTTGTCTCATTTATAGAAAGAGGACCCGAGAACAACTGATGGCAGCGCTTCCGCCTGAACGCACAGAAATAAGCCGACCCTTCATAAACACTGGAGTAGACTTCACTGGACCTTTTGAAATAAAAAATTATACGGGCAGGGCATGTCTGATTACAAAAGGATACGTGTGCGTTTTTGTTTGCTTCGCAACAAAGGCGATACATCTGGAAGCGACTAGCGATTTATCCACCTCCACGTTTCTCGCAGCCTTCTCAAGATTCGTATCAAGACGAGGCTGCCCTTGTAATGTATACTCGGATAATGGAACAAACTTCGTTGGAGCCAGCAAGGCACTGCGACAGGATTTCCGTAACTTTCTTAAGGAGGCATCTCAACAGACCACCCTCACTTATGCCCACCAAGAAATCAGCTGGCATTTTATACCCCCTGGAGCGCCGCATATGGGCGGATTATGGGAAGCAGGCGTAAAAAGTTTCAAGACCCATTTCCGCAAGATAGCTAACAACATGCGATTCACCATGGAGGAATTTTCCACGCTTTTGGCCAAAATCGAGGCCTGCCTAAATTCGAGGCCAATCAGTCCACTGTCAGACAATCCCGAGTCGACAGACCCCCTAACCCCAGGGCATTTTCTGATTGGTAGTCCCCTATTAGCGATAGGAGAACCGGAAGTCAATGGATCACCAATTTCCATAGTAAACCGGTGGCAAAAGATAAAAGCCATTCATCAAGGATTCTGCAAACGATGGAAGGACGAATACCTGAAGGAACTCCATAAAAGAGTTAAGTGGCAGTTCCCTCAGCAGAACATCGAAATTGATGACTTGGTAGTCATTAAAGAGGATAACTTGCCCCCAAATGAATGGCGACTTGGAAGAGTTGTCAAGGTGTTCCTGGGAAGTGATAATCGTGTTAGAGTCGCGGAGATCCGCACCGCGCGCGGTGTAATATCGCGTCCAATTGTCAAACTAGTGCGCCTACCTATGGAAACCATTAATTAACCGATTCTCTCCTTTCAGCTTTTTATCTTTTCAGAATTTTTATAATAAATTATTGCATAATGGTCCGCGCTCAATCAGCTAACAACACTCTCGCGACTCAACGTCGCTGCCCGGTGTGCCACCGCAATCACCCGTTGATGTACTGCCGCCAACTGCAACGTATGGATCCAGAGGAGAGACTGCGCGCTGTCCTCCTCCACCGCTGTTGCGCTAATTGTTTGTCGCCACGCCATATGGCGCGTAACTGCCCATCACGCGCAAACTGTAGTCGATGCCAGGAGCGGCACCACAGTCTCCTCCACTTAGGGGAAACCCCCCGAAATGAGGACGACGTGCCACTGGCCGTAGAGGCACCCATCCATCCACCGCATCATCGACGCCCATACCATGCGCAAGACTTGGACGACTCCGAAGATGATATCCTAGTGATAGACGCTAGCGACGACGACATACCCCCAGAGAATGCGCCCCAATTTGACAACGCGCCTCACTTCGACAACGCGCCGGCACCCAGACCTCCACTGTCGGGCGTCCGGTCGGCAATAGTGCGACCACCACATTTCGCGCAGGGCAGACGCGCGCCACGCCAGCGTCAAAGACCTTCACCGCCACAAGATCGTCACCAAGGAGGGGTAAGAGACGCCCGTGAACGGATACGAGGCCCAGCGCGGCTGATTCAGGGCTCATCTGTCCTTATCCCCACTGCGGTCGCGCGAGTGCAGGCACGAGGGAGGATCATATCCATACGGGCAATCATCGACCCGGGACAGCCAATATCGATGATTTCGAGGGCGTTAGCGCGGCGATTCGAGCCGTTACTAAGCAGGCACCGGACCCACTGCGAGGTAACTCTGAGAGGCCGGAATGACCGGCTCTACATAAGAGCAAAAATCCTTTCAATCCTAAGCCGCACGACGCCAGAGCGCACGATTGATGCCCGTGTCGCGAACGATTTTGCGCACATGCATTTAGCTGACCCGACTTTCTATCGAGCGAGCGCCGTATCGTTAGTCCTAGGCGCGGATGTATACGCCGCGATGCTGCGTCCCGGCTTGATCGAGGCAACTCCGACGCGGCCAGCTGCACAGAACACGGTGTTCGGATACGTGCTCTCAGGGCGCACGCCGTATTAAATAATTATAGATATTTATATACATATGTATAGTTCCTATTGATTGAATTTTTATTGTTATATATATTTTTATTATTGCAGTGATGCTGCAAGGCGGGCGGCATGTTTACGCCAACTCTCACTCCGAGATGTCGCTGGTAGGAATCATGATTGACAGATCATGGTGAATGATCAATCAGCTGACAGGACTCGTTACTTTATCTCGCTTTGGTATGAGTCCTGTTAGCTGATCCCGTTGTTTTTGGCTCCACCTTCTGTGGTGCCTATAAAAGGGGTGGAAACAAAACAGTTGGTCTTCTTTTGATCATCAGATTTTTCATCAACGACATCTCAGGTGAGTACAACCCCCATATGTATATATGTATATAAATAAATACCGTGAAGTATATCATACGCAAATATATACTTAAGTGCTCAAATTTAGTGAAGTGTAAAGATTGAAAAATTTGAATTGAAATTAAATGAATTAATTATTAATTAATTTCTGCGTATTCATTTTCCACATTCGTTCATATAAGTGAAGCTACCTTGAGAACCGGCTGCCTCTTGTTCCCCGTTTCCGAAATTCATGAGGAATTCCGGCCCCAAAAATTCCCCGCTCGAACATGGTAACGAATTTTATGTTCGAGCGGGGAATTTTTGGGGCCGGAATTCCTCATGAATTTCGGAAACGGGGAACAAGAGGCAGCCGGTTCTCAAGGCTGAAGGGTCGGCTTATTTCTGTGCGTTCAGGCGGAAGCGCTGCCATCAGGTGGCTTACTAGTAATAGGAATTTTTGATAGAGCACCGGCTGTATTGCCACAAGAGAGGTGCAAGTGCTGAACACTGGTACTAGGTACCACAAGCAAGGTGTTCGGTGCGAAATAGGAACTTAACCCAACAAGGCCCACACATACGGCCCAATTTTAACCAAAAGTAACGAATTTTATGTTGATATATATGTATATACATACATACCTAGCGAAATATAGGTACTAGAAATCGAAGAATTTTCGGTCAATATATTAATATATTTTCAAAACAGTTCACTGTAAGTTTTTTATATTAAAGGTCGGTGATTAAAGCACACGTATATAACTTAACCACTATTTTAAACACGTCCATAGTAGCAGTTATCGGCAAACAATATTGCATCACCTGCATCAAGAGCATCACATATTGCATCATTTGCATCAAGACAACACAACAGGCCATCAAGTGCAATATTGTGAACATTTTTCATCACTGCACCGCTATCGTAAGCTGTAAAGTCCGCAAGTAAACTCCAGAAACCATCTCGAAAAAAAAAAAAAAAAAAACACAAAAAAAAAAAAAAAAAAAAATATAATAAAGTGAAGTTTGTGTGTTGTGATAGGAGTGTTAGTGGTAGCGTTAGGAGCGCCGGCTGTATTGCCATAACTCAGGCGCGAGTGCTGAACACCGGTACTAGGTACCACAAGCAAGGTGTCAGTGCGAATCACCGTAAGCCCCCACCAGTGGCTTATCAACAACAACAACGAGTGATAGTATTAGTGGTGATAGGTAGTTACCAAGCGTCGGCTGTATTGCCAGAACTCAGGCGCGAGTGCTGCACACCGGTACTAGGTACCACAAGCAAGGTGTTCAGTGCGAATCACGGTAGGCCCCCCCCCAGTGGCTTATCGGCAGCGGAAGCCCCCACCAAGTGGCTTACTAGTAATAGGAATTTTTGATAGAGCACCGGCTGTATTGCCACAAGAGAGGTGCAAGTGCTGAACACTGGTACTAGGTACCACAAGCAAGGTGTTCGGTGCGAAATAGGAACTTAACCCAACAAGGCCCACACATACGGCCCAATTTTTAAACAAAGGCCCAAGCATACGGCCCAACCACAACAACGGCCCAAGCGTACGGCCCAACTAGCAACAACAACAACGGCCCAAGCGTACGGCCCAACTAGCAACAACAACAAAGGCCCACACATACGGCCCAACGAAAGCAGCAAGGCCCACGAAAACGGCCCAACGAAAGCAGCAAGGCCCATGAAAACGGCCCAACTTTAAAACAAAGGCCCAAGCATACGGCCCAACGCACAAAAATATAAGGTAGTACCACTCAACACAGGTAAGGTACTCCATTTGACATAATTATTTGTATATACATACGCGATAACGAAATTCGAGTTTGCCCTTTAAGTTTTTAATGCAATAATAAAAAGCCGTAGAATTATACTTACCTTTTTTAAGAGCTTTGGTCCTTTTAAAATTTATTGACTGATTTTATTTTGCTCAACTCGGTGAGCACCCCGAAGTTCTTGGCAGTAAAGGGTATTTGTTGATCCCTTGCCAGGGCGTAATATTTTGTGAAAATTTTGGTTTCTGGCAAAATAGTTGCTCAGTAGCTGAGCCCCAGACAAGCAAGTGGTGGAATTTCGTAAATCCGCACCAACTTATTGGAGAAATCTTACTGGGAGATTTCTTCGCTCTTTAAGTGAGCACCCCGAATCATCCAACGATTTGATTAAAAGAACAAAAGTTTTTTGTCTTTAAGGTATAGGGATTTCGAGAATCCCTTGCCAATATAAAATATTTTTGTTTTTTTTTTTTTTTTTTGCTATTTTAATATATTATTGATTTCTCACGGAAAAGAAAATTATTTTTCACAAATTGTAGGCACCGAATGCGAATGGAGCGGGAAACTTTAAAACAAAAAATGCTTTGTTGGGGTGCCTTTTAGAAAACGGTACCTACTCTGTGGTTTGGTAGATCACCAATTTGAAAGTGGAATGTACACTGTCGCAATTTATAGAAACTTTAACAAAAAAAAATTTATGCACGAGGAATCCGCACTGACGCCTTGCTTCGTGGCACCTGTTGCCGGCGTTCAGCTCTCGCGCGATTTTTCACTTGCGCTATTCAAATATTTCACACTTTATGTTGTTTGAGTACTTACGGTTTGCTTGGTGGCACCTTACTCAGTGGCTAATTCGCCAATGCTCACCAATTTTTTTGTTGTCAAGGTAGCAATTCTTTTTGGATTCCGGCCTGGTTGACGCCTGACTGCTTGGCACCATGTGCCGGTGTTCAACCTTTGGATGCTGAGGTGGTGATAACTAACCGGTGGGTTGGATCGTGGTTCCTTAATCTAAATTCGCCCCTTTTGGTAGCCGCGTTGAAATCTGAGCAACTGCCTTTTCTGAAGTTTAATTTGTTGCCTCCTTGACTTGCTGTACTGCTTCGCTGTTGGTCCGGGAACCTTGGGTTGGCGTTATTCTCGGATATTTTCCAACGGGAACCAATGAAATGAAAAATAACAGTTATTAGCACATGTATCATGTATTAGCACATGTATCTGTTAATATGAATATATATAAGTATGTAGATATGTATGCACGTAATATGTTAATTTTCGCGACCAGAGTTAATTTTTTGGTGCTTTTTCGGCTGTTTGTAGATATGCCACAAAATGACTACCAGGAAATCTGCTCGCACAACAGCCTTTCCGTGGTACCTTTGTGGAACACTATACTAACACTCACCCAGAAATCTGTTCGCACAGCAGCCTTTCTGTGGCGTTTTAATATTTCGGTTTTTCTAACACTTTACCAATTTTTTAAACTTCCTTTTTCGTTTTTGTACTTACTCTGTCTTGTCCAATACCTTCTTTTGCCAATTATATGCTGCCGGGGTCGAATTTTTTCGTTTTTTTGTTTTGCCAACTTTCCACGGACTGGGGAATTCACTGAGTTACAAAAATTTATACCTAAAAGCACTCACCTCTGGATTCCTGCTTTCCGTCGCGCCAAATCCCTCGGAAAGTTCAGCTTTTTGGTATTTTTGTGGCTTTTCCAGCCTTTTTTTTTTTTTTTTTTTTTTTTTTTTTTTTCAATTTTTCACGTGTTTTATGAAAAATTGTATGTATGTATCGAAAATTTGTCGAGAATGACAGAACGAAAATGCACACTTGTCAAATCCTCTTCTTCTTGTTCAAATATCGTTCACAACAGTGTGGTGAGAAATTTAGGTGTTGGTAAATTTCTCAATGATGATTGGCGAGTTGTTGGTGTTCGTAAATTTGTTAGTGATTTTTTTTATCATAAATAAAGCTATCTTGAGATCCGGCTCGAAGGACCATGTTCGAGCGGGGAATTTTTGGGGCCGGAATTCCTCATGAATTTCGGAAACGGGGAACAAGAGGCAGCCGGTTCTCAAGGTAGCTTCACTTATATGAACGAATGTGGAAAATGAATACGCAGAAATTAATTAATAATTAATTCATTTAATTTCAATTCAAATTTTTCAATCTTTACACTTCACTAAATTTGAGCACTTAAGTATATATTTGCGTATGATATACTTCACGGTATTTATTTATATACATATATACATATGGGGGTTGTACTCACCTGAGATGTCGTTGATGAAAAATCTGATGATCAAAAGAAGACCAACTGTTTTGTTTCCACCCCTTTTATAGGCACCACAGAAGGTGGAGCCAAAAACAACGGGATCAGCTAACAGGACTCATACCAAAGCGAGATAAAGTAACGAGTCCTGTCAGCTGATTGATCATTCACCATGATCTGTCAATCATGATTCCTACCAGCGACATCTCGGAGTGAGAGTTGGCGTAAACAGTACCTAATGTACATATGTACCTCCTAAGTGAAAAAGTGCAGAAAAAGTTACAAATGTACCTACAATAACAACACTAGTACATATTTTATTTGATTTTTCAGCTCTAAAAAACAAGCAATAGCAAAATTGTCAACCCTTTAAAAAATATATGGTTTTGAGGTGGGTTTTGAAAAAAAATAAACTGGGTAAAAATTGCACACCATTAAAAATTTTGGTTCAACTACTCATTCATTGAATTTTAGAGGTTTAATAAAGCTTAATTTGGAATCACTTTGAATAAAGTTGCCACTTATTGATTTTTTAATATACCTATTTTTATTGAATTATTTACTACTAAAATTTTCGCGTAATCTGCATTTCTTTTGACGACAAATCTTACTTTTATCTTACATATGTATCTAAGTACTTTTGCTACAATTTAATAAAATATTGCTTACGTCAATGCCTCTTACATCATATATGTAGGTACTTAAATGTTGTATATAAGTCTATAACAGTTAAATTTGCATTTTAGTTTAAATATTTTCTGCTGAATTAATTATTTTTCATTTTATTTGCCACCGTCAATGAATAAATTATTTTTACGGTATAATGCAAGACGACACGATGCTTAACGGGGGCAGATACTATGTGCATGCATATATAGTATAGCGATTTCACTGTCTTGGATTAAACTCTACAGCTTACATAATTCAAATGTTTTACTTTGCTGCAAAGAAAAAAATAAAATACTACTTATGTATAAAAAAGTTGTGGCATTTAAAATAAAGATTTATAGAAAAAAAAAAATATACATCGTTGGCATTAAATAAATTTAACGAAAAATAGCAGAAAATTACCAAAGGAACTTAAAAATATCCTAAAATTAATACAACTATGTATTTAAATTTAATTTTCATAGTAAAATTTGTGATCGAAACCTAAAACCATGATTGAATACAGATGAAGCTTAATGATGAGTCAAACATCAGTGTCATCTCAATAAATACATATGTATGTACATATGCAATTATCATCAAATTTGTTACTACGATCAAATTTATCATCGTTCATCGTTCATTTGTTATTTTCGTGGTTTGAGCTCATTTGAATTTTGTATACAACAACTCCAACTTGGAACAATTCAGATAATTAATTAGATTTTCAGTACCTATTAGCTTAGCTAATCTCGATTGTATCAAATTACATATGTATGTATGCAATTTTCAATACAAGCCTCAATATCTATCTTCGAAGTTTAACTTGTCACATTTATTAATGACTATTAGGGATTAATGACAAACAACAATCAATTTAAGAAAAACAATAATATAATAATAATATAATAATACAATGGCGCTATTATAACTCTGACGAGTTTTATGGCCGAGCTTCTCTCCCAATTCGAGGTGTGCTCCTTTTTGTTTTTCCTACTAATTGGGTGGACCTACAGTTTTATGCCGACTCCGAACGGCGAACGCATTTTTTGTGAGAAGCTTTTTCATGGCAGAAATACTCTCGGAGGGTATGCCGCCCACTGCCGAGAGGTGACCGCTGCTCTTAAAAAACCCAATAATTGGATTTTTACTAATTAGAAAAATTGTTTTGGTGTTTGGCTCGGACCGTGGTTTGAACCCGAGACCTCTGGCATAGCAGGCGAGCACTCTACCCACTGCACCACAGCGGCCACAGAAAGAAAACAATAAGCTAATTTATAAATAATTCCATGTGTAAAACAAAGTGTGTCTAATCGAATACGTATGTACATATGTACATATCGTCGTACCATACGAAAACTAGCATAAGATATTTTGTGGCTGACGGAAAGGAACAAGTTCGACTTTTGTCTGACGAAAACTATCAATTTCGTTCAAACAACAAAAATTTTAATTAAAAACAGTATATAAATAATTCTGCTACTTTTCATCAGCCAAAAGTCAAATGTCCTACTTTTCGTACAGAATTTTTTAATTGCCAGCTTTCGTCACAAATTTTAAATGTGCTAGTTTTCATATGGTACGACGATATGTGAAACATACATACATACCCTGCAGGGAACTCAATAACTAGTGAGCAAAATTTCTAGTTCCGAACTAGCGAAAGGGTGTCAAAAAGGAACTAGCTCCATTGTAGTTAGACTCTCACCGGTTCAGAAGGAGTAAATTGAGCCACCATTATAAGACACATTTTGATTTGTATGCAATTTCGAATTGACAAAAATTTCATGTATTTTTTCGTTCATCCATTTGCCGTCATGTTTGCATATTCCTACAATTCTCAGATTGTTAGTGAAGCATATCGTATAAAGAGTACAATTGCATCTTCAATTAATGAAAGGAAATGTTCGCCTAATTATGCTTTTCCGATCACTCCCAGGGTAATAGTATGTACATACATATATATGTATGTATGCATGCACTGTGGGTCCCAGCTTGAATGATATAGCGTAAATTTCTATTAAATTTTTGAATGACTATCGAAAAAATCATGTGCATCATTACATACATATATATGTATGTATGTATGTATGCATATTGTAAGTAGGTATGCAGAAGATGCATCCACTGCACATGAGAATTTCACATATGTACATACATATGTACATACAAACATATGTATCAGTGGCGGACCTAGCATAAATTGCCTGGGCAAGCCTATGTGTGAAGCATAACCATTAGCCATTTATGTAATTTCCTTTGCTGTATTATTTAAAAGTCTGATTTTGTTCCGTCATTGACTTTGATTTAGAGTTCTCGATTTCTTTTTAACATTTTCGAGTGGCCCGAATAAATGCTTATCAATGCCCGCACGCTCGTTTGTTTGTTTATTACGCGTATGTTTGTACGGGCATTTGAACAATTCGGGTATTTGAAGATCGTTTTTTCTCGTTTATTTTTTTTTTTTTTGTTTTTTTCATATGTATTCTTTATTTTTGTTTTCCTGATACACATTTTTTTGTTTCTATACTCAGAGAAAAGGAATCAAAAATAAAATTTTTATTTTTATAATGCACGTTTTAAACCAAGTCATCTTTATTTTATAAATGAAAATTTTTAAATTAAAAATTAAATTTTTTAAATTAAAATGTATTTAGGATTTAAAAAGAAACATGTTTAAATTAAAAATTAAAATTAATGGAATAAAAAATAAAGTTTTTCCTTCAAAATCTCATAGTGCTTAAAATAAAAATAAATAAATTAAAATTGTTTATTCTTGATTTTGCAATTTTACTCTGAACATTTTTAAAATAAAAAATTTACATAATTCTTAAATATAAAAACGTGCGCTAGGGAAATCTTACACGAATGCGCAGAGGTATTTTTAGTTTCCTTATACCGACGGAAATTTCAGCAGTAGCAAGTGTATTTGCTTATTGCCTAAAAAATGGGTGCTTTAGTGTTTGAAAAACTGAGGTCCAATTTGATTTCCACCGCTTTTTAAAATTATCTTGATATTGTGCCAATAGTCACCAAAAACCACAATCAACCCTTTTATAATCAGGTATTTGATATTTATGTTTGCATGCACATGCAGATGTAAGAAATTATGTGCATAAGTATGTACCTATATGCAAACGGAAATCAAATCAAATATGCATATGGCTGTGAATACTGAACTTTTGAACGCCGAAGCCAGCTTCATATTCGCATACAAATTTGATGTGAAAAATAAAAAAAGTGCTTTGCTAGTTTTTTTTTCAATTTAAGTCTGAAAATAAGCAATTGGTTTCTCCTTAGCGAAAGCGAGAAAACAAGCTATGTTATTATGTTTTGAAAGCCACGTAAAAGCTAATGTGTGGAAACGTTGAAGCATGTTCACTGTGCTGTGATTGGCTGTACAAACAAAATACACATTGTGAGGTGGATTGGTGGTGTATTTGCGTTATTTTCTTAGCAGGCTTTTAGGGGCATGTTACAGTGGGGGCTATATTATTGAGAACTTAAATACTAGTAAACACGTTTAAAACGTAAAATAACCAGATTTTAAAGAATTTCGTATGAAATGAACGAAAATGTGTACGCAAGCCGGGCTTCTCGGCTTGTATGAAGCGACCGCCTCTGATATGTATGAACCTAAGTATATACATATGTATGTGCATCGTAGATTTATTGCATACTTCATAAATTAATTGACCTACTTGGCCGACTAAGCAATTGTAACTGCAATAACAATTTGCTGATTTCATTTACATATGTATGTATGTATGTATGTATGTATGTATGTAAATTTGCAAACCTCAATTGGGTGTCACTTGAGCCAACAAATAGACAGACAAACAGACCATCAATTGTTTTAATATGAAAATGGGCTATAAAGTATGAAAAATGCTATAAAAACAAAATGAAAATGCTAAAATCATATTAGAGCACATAAAAATATAAATATACATACATATGCACATACAAACATATAAACATGCATATATATGTAGATAATGACTACGATCGGAGCAAAATGTGTTTGTACAAATTTACGATTTTTTTTTAGTATGAACAACTAAAAAATTGTTGCAGCAATAAAAATGTTAAAGGAATTTAAATTATTTGCATCCATAAAGTGTGAACATTGTTTGCCTAGCAAAGTTGTGCAGCTCTAGCTTTTTTCGAATGCTTGCATTCTCGTTGGCTGCATTGGAACTATTTATACTATAAATAAATTTTATATGGATTAGTTTGTGCCTGCACAATTAGAAATTAGCAGCGTTAGCGAGGTGAGCCGGCATTATTAGAAATTTTAAATTTAAAATGTACATATGCATGTAGCTGCTACTACATTGGCGTCCAAAGTGTGTTTATTTATAAACAACTCGCGTCAGCTGCAATGATAATACAAATGCTCACTAAAGAGAGCAAATTCAGCAAAGCGAAAAGCGAGAGGCGAGAGTGATGAGTACTCTGTTCGTGACAGTAGCATCAATGATTGAATAAACAATTTGGTTTCATTTTGCCCTCCTCCCCCTTTTTTAAACGGTTTTATTTAGCTCACCCCGTTTGTTTTATTATTTATTCTTTATTCTTGGGTCAAATTTAGTAATTCAAATTTCACCCTCTTCCTGTCAACCGATTAATCTGAAATTTTGCACGCATGTATAACCCCGATGACAATGCAATATTATGAAAAAAAAATTCCGATAGGTGGCGCGTGGGTCGCTATATTTACAAAAATCGCATTTATGGTCCTATTTGGCTGAAATTCGGAACATGTATTACTACCTTGAAAAGAAATATTTTCTTAAAAAAAAAAATTCCGCCAGGTGGCGCGTGGGTCGCTATATTTACAAAAATCGCATTTATGGTCCGATTTGGCTGAAATTCGGAACATGTATTACTACCTTGAAAAGAAATATTTTCTTAAAAAAAAAAATTCCGCTAGGTGGCGCGTGGGTCGCTATATTTACAAAAATCGCATTTATGGTCCGATTTGGCTGAAATTCGGAACATGTATTACTACCTTGAAAAGAAATATTTTCTTAAAAAAAAAATTCCGCTAGGTGGCGCGTGGGTCGCTATATTTACAAAAATCGCATTTATGGTCCGATTTGGCTGAAATTCGGAACATGTATTACTACCTTGAAAAGAAATATTTTCTTTAAAAAAAAATTCCGCTAGGTGGCGCGTGGGTCGCTATATTTACAAAAATCGCATTTATGGTCCGATTTGGCTGAAATTCGGAACATGTATTACTACCTTGAAAGGAAATATTTTCCTAAAAAAACTTCCGATAGGTGGCGCGTGGGTCGCTATAGAGGCGTTGGACTGCAATAAACTAACGGGCAAGAAACCTTGCAATAATGAAGCACTAAATGAATTAAACAGAATGCGAAATAAAAACTAAAAACTAGAAAATAAAAATAGGTAAAAAAACTTTTTAAGTTAAACGGTTTTATTTTTACATACATTGCAATGTTTAAGATAAATGTACTAAAAACCAAAAAATAATAAAATAGATACAGTCGTGGGAATTATAAACATTTGCATAGACTAGACTAAAATAAAACCGGGGGGCACGTCAATTGTCTACAAATTATCGACTTAATGTGCGATAGAAGAATCGTTTAATTCGTCGTTAGGCAGTTGGCCCGCAGACGGTGAGGAAAATACTTACTATTTTCTTGCTCATGGAAATTCCAATAGTTATACACTCCATGTTAATAAAAGAGATGTTTCAACTAGTTTATCGTTGGACATTCACACGAGGAATCGTTTCACTGCTCGTAGTTTGTCTTTAATCGACAAAACATATGATAAAAGTACTACTCGCTCACCACTATGAAACCCTAAAACTCGCTTATAATCGAGCTTGCTAGCTTTTTTCCACATTCCTACTTATCACACGTCCATCGTTGTCGGTTGAACAACTGCCTAATTATAGTGTAACATTACAAAACAAACATTTTAATCAACGATTGTAGACAATTGACGTGCCCCACGGTTTTATTTTAGTCTAGTCTATGCAAATGTTTATAATTCCCACGACTGTATCTATTTTATTATTTTTTGGTTTTTAGTACATTTATCTTAAACATTGCAATGTATGTAAAAATAAAACCGTTTAACTTAAAAAGTTTTTTTACCTATTTTTATTTTAATCAACATCAAACTTTTTTAATTAAAAGTGTTGCCACATAATTTTGAATAAGTATGCACATGATTGGGCCAAAGTGGATTGACTTAAATAAGTAAATGTCGATAGTTTTGAAAAATCTATGAAACTTAGATAAATCTTTATTTGTTATTTTTTCTTAAAATTTGGTAAATTTCAACGCTTTTAAGAGCACTGGATGTTTTTGATTGGTTGGCTGTCAATTTGATTTTGACGTTAACTTAAAAAATTACGCAAACATCGCATGACAACTTTGCTATTGCCGGGTTAAGACTTTCTAATTTATGGCATCATTGATTGCCACTGATCTCATTTAAATCACAGTTAGGGTTGCCAATATTTTCAGAAAAGCTAGCAGCAATAGCTTTCTACGTGCCTAGAATCTAATAATGTATGCATGTGTAAATGGGCTTATTCGTGCTAATGATCACAATCGATCGATCGTCTATCTATAGTCCCACAACACCTAAATATTTCATTAAACGCCAGACAACGTAGTTTGGCAGCTCTCGTGAAAATTGTAAATGCATCACGCATTACATCACAGTAAAATATTCAGTCGGCTCCAGTGCTAGCTTTGTAGTCTCAAAAGCCGGCAGTCAGTCAATGCGCAACATTGAAACGATCATGAGTGCTCTGCTAACGGTTTGTTGATTGCCGGTTCAAGTTTAGTGAATTTAATTTAATCAAAAAGCTTGAAAACAAGCGTTCGAATGTCAAGTCACATTTGCGTGCGTTGAATTAGGAGATTAACGCTTTTGAATAATGTTTTTTGCGATCGTAAAATGGAAGTGATTCAAAGGACAGTCATGCATATATTGAACACTGCGAAACGAAACGTGTAATTTCCCTATTTTTACTATTAATTTTGTATTTTTATGGCTTCTGTGAAAAATTATTACGGCTACATGCTCTGTGTCTCACTTTTTTGTGACAGTTTTTGTGATGGTTTTATTATAAGCTTTTTGTATGGCTTTCTTTTCCCTTGATCTACTTGTTGCCAATTTTCAGCGTTGAAAATTTCAATGTATGTATGTATATATATTTATTCGCACAAGAAATGTTTCAATTAATTAAAAGGTTAATGGCATTAAAATGTGTTGCATGCGTAATCATAGAATAAAGTAGATGATAGTGGGATTTTGTTTGCTTCGCTGATTTGGATAAAAGCGCGTTCATGCGCAAGTAGCGGTAGAAAAGGCAGGTTTTGATATGTTAGCAGTGATTTGTTACGCTTGAATTAGGGATTCCAATTTTTCCGATTTTTACGATCCCGGGATTTTCGGGATTTATTTTTAAAATCCCGGGATCCCGGGATTTATCCCGGGATTTGGACTTTAATTACACAGGCCGACAATATTTCCAAAAAATTTTCTAACTCAAATAAAATTCTACTTTTCTAAAGGATTTCGGTGCGCTGATTCTGAATTTGAAGTCGGATTTTCGGTAATGCGTGTAGGTTTTGAGATATTCGTGTCCAAAGAGATGAAAAATGCGATTTTTTGCTATATTCACTGCTCAATCTGTTAAATTATTTACTTTCATTAAAAGATGATTGCAGCTATTGAAAGAACGATAATTTCTCTTGAAAACAGCGCTTTCCTTTTTCGGGTATCTTATTCGGATATCTACGTTGTCTTCAAAAGAAATGATCGTGCTTTCAATAGATGTAATGAGTTTTTAATGAAAGTGAGTAGTTTTAAAAATATTGAGGAGTGAATATGGCCACAAACTGCGTTTTTCGCCTTTTTGGACATGAATGTCTCAAAAACTACACCGAAATCCTTTTGAAACGTAGAATTTTATTTCTATTACAAAAATTTTTCGACCAGTATTATTTTCCCACATTTGGGGTTGAAAAAAGGAAATATATATTTCGAGGAACGCTACAACTTTAAAGTGCAAAGAAAAATTATTGATATTTCCAAGCTTGCCGAAAAATTCAGAAAATTAATGCAACTTCTGAATAGATAAACATCGGAGGCAAAATTTTGATATGAATTCCGTATTTAATTTTAGTACAATGTTGTAAGACTAACAAGTCTAATTAAAATTTTGTTTCCATTTTCTTCCATTATTTACTTTCCATGTGGGAAAATTCCAAAAAACATTTGAGAAATAAATGACTAGGGCATGGAATTTTATGTACTAAAAAATAAAAAATATGCGCATAAAAAATGCAACAAAAACTGAGAAATATGCATGAAAAATAAAAAAAAAAATGCATTAATTCATGTTTATTGAAGTTACAATTGGCGCTTTCGATTCGCCATCAGATAAGCGAGGTCGGATCGAACAAAAATGTTTGAACTCATAATGAGTAGTAGCCATACTCGCTAACTGGTCGATAAAAATTTCCCTCTGCTCGCTATCATTCACATATAAATTTGGCAGAGGGAAATTTATAGCCAGCAGAGAAATTGTGAATCGAAAGCGGCTATTGTTAGCTTAAATAATATGTAACGTTAACAGTGATTTTTTATCTATATAATACATATAAGCCGCTTTCGATTCACAATTTCTCTGCTGGTTATAAATTTCCTTCTGTCAAATTTATATGTGAATGATAGCGAGCAGAGGGAAATTTTTATCGACCAGTTAGCGACTATGGCTACTACTCATTATGGATTCAAACATTTTTGTTCGATCCGACCTCGCTTGTGTGATGGCGAATCGAAAACGACAATAATAAAATTGTAACAGGTCGATGTCTGTACATTGAAGATATTCAAGAAAAACTGATAGGAGAGGTCATTATTGGACCAGCGGAACCCAAATCTACAATTTTTAGAAGTCTATCTGTCTGTCTGTCTGTCCGTCTGTATGATTGTGCGCGCATCACGCAAAAACTACTGAATAAAATTGCATGAAACTTTCACCATTCTATCACTTAACGCCTAACTTAAAATTCAGGACAACTTTCATTTGGATATCTCATCCAGTTCCCGAGTTATTGACCACAATGTGGGAAAAATGTGACCAAAATGTGTTTTTTTACCATAACGCCCGCGTCACACAAAAACGACTGCATAGAAATGAATGAAACTTTCAATAATCATTTTCTGGATGAAAAAATGAGAGCTATTGGAAAAGGGGCGTGGCACAACCCATACAAACTTAATCTTTCATGTTGAATATCTCTGGAAGTGTTTTCCGTAGGACAGTGGCGTAGCTAGAGAATTTTTCGGGGGGGGTCACAGCCAATGTAAAAAATTTACCAAAATTAAAATTACCAAAAAAAAATTTTTTTACAAATGATAAAAATCGCTAGCTTAGAATGCAAATTGTGTAAGTCCTTTTTTAAAACTTTGTAGGAGAGACAAAAAACAAAAAAAATTCGAAATGAAAAAAAATTTCCGTTCATATAAATATTTTGGACTTACACAATTTTTTTCGCTTTTTGGACTTACACAATTTGCGTATCACTGAATAACAACGAGTAGAAATATGACAAGTATCTCAGACTTGTTTAGCGCGGTGCGTATTTGATTTTTCTAGCGTTCTACATAAAAATACACTTTTTCATAAAAGTGGACTTACACAGTTTGCACTTTAAGCTAGCGAAATGTAATTTTTTCAGACTATAATTTAACATTTTAGTACACAAATATCGCTTATAATACATATAACAAACTCTTAAGGCCCTTGGCCACTTAAAATCTGGAATGTTAAGAAGTGTATACATATGTGTGAGTGTCGGGTGATTGACACAAATATCTAAAAGATTTGATTCTCATCAACGCGAGCCCGAACAAGAACGTGTAGCACGACGACTGCCGATTGCACTCACACATACACACTGCTTGACATGCCAGATTGTCAGTTGCCAAGGGCCTTTAACTATACTTCAAAAGTAAGTCTCATATTCTCTTCTGGAAATCTACGCACATAGGTAGATTTTCAAGTTTTATGCGCCCAAAATTGAATTTTGTAAAATTGTTACAATTACAGAAAAAAAAACATACCCACATATTGGAAGTAGAATGGGGAACAATAATTCATCGCTTTTTTCCCGACCCCATACTCTGTACTTGTCCCAGATGGTCGTAACTTAGCATATCTGAAGTTAATTTTTTTGTTTTTTTCTTACATGCTTTTAAGTGCTAGTTTCAACTTGAATATTTATTATTTAAAGCATTTCATTTAAGTAATCGTGATGAATCCTAAAGTTTCAAGTAATTATTAACACTTTTCAATAATATCCTTGGTTTCCAATAATTCTAAGTTTATAGTTCTAAGCTTTTAAAGTTGGGATATTTAAAAAAAATTATCACTCTTTTTCATGTTAAAAATTGGTTTTGTTATGTTGCTCTGTCAGACTCAGTCAAATTAACCCTCGGACATGATATCTAGTACAATTAGTAGTTAGCCGACAAAAAATTACGTCGAACAAAGCCGCACTTCACTACTAGATACAGGGTTTTTCATATGTACCTACAATAATTTTCTTTTTGTGCTTTATATTTAATTTTAATGTTTATATTTCTAACGCATATCTTGGTTAATGTAGGTGATGCTCGAAAGTAACCCAGATATTTAGCAGCGATTATTGTTAACTTTTTAGGCAGTATTTTTAGTATTTCCAATTTTTCAAAGTTAAGGAAGTACTTATCATAAAAAGGGGCTAAGAATTATAAAGCTACATTTTTTAGAAGATTTTTGAGTATGCAATTTTCCAGCTCATTCAATTGAAATATAATAATATGCAACATTCAACTTTTTGAAAAATTTCATTGGCTTTTCGGAAATTTTAATTGGAACGGTCTCACGTACATATAACGCAAACACCCTACAGAAAAAAATTACTAAAATCGACGGAAATTTTTACAGCATTGAGAATAGCACTTTTTACACTAAAATTGGTTGGCTACATAACAGTACACTTAGAAATCTCCTCAAAATCTTCTATAAATTCTGGCCGCGCTTTGAAATTTTTAATCCACTTTTAGAAATTTCTACGATTTTTCGGATTTTTCCATAAGCTTAGAAATCCTGCTTAAGGCGATTTTTATTGAAAAATTGTTTACATTTTTAAACGAAAATAAGAGAGTCAAATTTTCGACAGAACTGTTTGAAATAAATTTAAAAACTCTGGCGTATGATTTTTTTTTTGAGTCACTATATATTTTTCAATAAAATCGACTTTTAACTAGAGCCCTAGATACCCGGGTATCGAACAATTCGATCTGATCGTTTTTGTTTGAAACCCGTTTGTTGTTCAAATGCCCGTACAAACATTCGAGCATTCGAGCTTACAAACAAAAAAAATGTGTATCGGAAAAACAACTGTTCGGGCTACTCGAAAATGTTCAAATCGAGAGCTCTACTTTTAACACAAATTATTAAAATTTTGCATTAAACAAGCAGTTTGGAATAGATGTACACAATAAAATATTTCTACCTATGTACTACGGTTATAAATAATAATTTTCTTATATAATTTAGTTTTTTAATATTCCATTTTGAGACATTAAGTAAAATCTCAAGTTCAGATACTCTTATACATTGCATATTTATTCCCATTGTAGTTTATACCATGGTCTAAAAATTCAGAAGGTAATTTCACTTTAAACTTTTTGACGGCTATTGAATTTTTCTGAAGAATCTTTTTTGTAAACATCATGAGTGAGGCTGCCATATTGTAAAAATATAAAAATAGAGATCTTTTAAGAAAATTTTGGTAATTTTAGTTTTAGTTGAAGAAAGCTCAGAAATTATCAAAGAAAGTCATATATTATTATAAGGGATGTGAAAAGTGAGAAGTATTTGGTATATTTAATACAAAGCCTTACGCAATACAACAGACAGAGCATTTAACAAAGAAGTAAGGCTGGAGTCATCGTTATGTCCGAACAAATTGTTTCTTTACATTTTGCTCGTTCGTTTTCACTTCTATCTTACAGAAAGGGAAGAGAAGGAGTACAATACAAGCAAAAATTTGGTGGAACAGAAATGCAGAATTGAGATTAAACTCATTTAAGTTGTAATTTTTTTCATTTTTTTGTTTTTGTAATCTTTTTTTTTTTCAACAGGATGTCTTCGAGATATTTTCAATTAACGTATCTACATCTTCGAGATTTTTGTTCTCAAAGCTTTCCACTAATTGCACTCTAAAAAATACATATTTGTATTTGTATATGTATTTTTGTTGTTTGTGCCACTAATATCGCTAGCACCGAAATGCACTGAGCACATCAACGAGTTCTTTGGAAGATCAACTTCCTCTATTTGGCACGCTTGAAGCCATTGATTCCTTATAAACGGAATTGCTGGAAACCTAAAAAACTTCACCGCTTGGCCTTTGCAAAAGTGCACGGTATTTTCGCATCCCCTGAAGAGGCAGCTCATTTTTCAAATCTTTTTTCACAAATTACGCGTATGAAAGTAAATTTATTTATTTATTTAGTTTGCACAAATCACAATTGCTTTTTTGAAGATAAATTAATTTATTTTCACAAACTTCAGATTTCGGCCCAAGAAAACACTTGCTGCTGTTTACTCTGGTAGCATGATTTCAATGAAATGTCATAAATTCAATAAAAGTCAAATGGCTAAGATGGCTGCCTACGTCAATAAGTGATTTTACCTTCTATTTTTCTACCATGGTTTATACTAATATTATTTGATTAAGATGATAAGTAATTGAAAGAAAACTTGAAATTTAAATAATTGGCGTTACTTTTCTGTTATTAGCATGTTAATAACAGCAATACCGTATAATAATTGTAGCGTTTGTTGAGCCGTA
The DNA here is from genome assembly GCA_960531455.1 of Urophora cardui. Classification (NCBI taxonomy): domain Eukaryota; kingdom Metazoa; phylum Arthropoda; class Insecta; order Diptera; family Tephritidae; genus Urophora; species Urophora cardui. The sequence continues at coordinate 1,603,828 of OY482671.1, read as the reverse complement.
GGGAAGTGCAGGAACCGTAGGAATTTTACCACAAAAGAGCGAATATAAGTACAAAGAATGTAAATTGTGGTAAAATTCCTGCGGTTCTTGCACTTTCCTACGGCTCAACAAACGCTAGAATTATAAGTAATACTTCGTGAAAAAGCGCTAAATTTCGAATTACCAATTTCGAAAAATTACTATTCTCATTGATTTTTTCCTGAAAAAGAAATGTATGCTAATAAAGTCAAAGATGGTTTTATGGTCAAAACTAATCTTTTGTCCCCAAACCCCCCCCCCCCCCCGTTTCTACGCCACTGCCGTAGGATATCAAAACTTGGAGAGATGGGGATAGGGATAGGGAGATATCTCCGAAACCAATCGAGATATTGAATTTAATAGAATTACTTATTGCAGCACTCATCAGCACCTTTTATTTGATACCCATATTATACTAACAAATTTTGGATCACCCTTGGTCCACATATTGGTCGATAACTCCAAAACTAGTTGAGCTATAGAAATAAGGGATATCTTAAATCTTAAAGTAGACATCTATAGTAATAATAATAATACAATGGCGCTATTATAACTCTGACTAATTTCACTCAATTCCATCATTCCAATGTTTAGTGACCCGCGCACAAACATAAGGACAGACAGACAGTCAGACCGACAGAAATTTTAAAAACAGTTAATTTGGATTCCTCTGGCTCCTTTTTTATTTTCTGTATATCTGCAATGTACAGAGATCAACGGTTTCAATTTTATTATATGTAGAGATACTCAGTTTTCGCACGTGTAACGTTAGCAGTGCTTGGTGTAACGTAGGCAGTGCCTTATTTTATGTTAAATTATGTTAAAAATTCCTAAAGATTTTGGTAAAGCGGTATGCCATGACCTTGTGATATCCTTGCTATATAACATGAAGTAAAATTGGGATGATTGTCTCAGCAAGTTCGCAGAAATTAAACCAAACATGATCTGTATCTTGATCTCACTTCCAAATGATGTAACGTTAGCAGTGCGTTTCACGCGCTTATAACTTTTACGGTATGGTAGCCATCAGACTAATTTTACTCTTAAAATGAAGGTATAGGTCTACCTGATAGCATAAGTAACAGAACCTTGGACGTTTCTAACATTTTTGTTATTATTTCGTATAAACTAAATAAAAACTCCACGCGAATGTAACGTTAGCAGTCAGAAAATTGACCATATATACATAATTTAATTTTTCCGCCATCCTGGAATCGCCCATATGTACGTATGTATTTGTGAATAGATTAAAAAGCTGAGAGAATATAGCGCAAATAAGCAAGTAAAAACCCAATAAACACAACGGATTCGCCTCAAATTCGAGACGAGTTCGCTCTCTGACGATACTTCGCGGCGAATCCGAATTCTCAGGCCGGTCACCTCTTATTGGCGATTCGAGATTTGAGCTCACTGGCGAATACATTCTAAAAAATCTTCTGTATATACATACATACATATTTGGATTTTTATTTAATTTTAGGGGCCATTTAGGTACACACATAAGACTTTTCGTGCTTCTTGTGACAGATACCTAAACTTTTATAACAAAGCGTGTACCATGGAAAACCAACCACATTTCGAATGCGTTGACAGCCCCCGTAGTTTTTGACAAATTCTGCTGTATTTGCCATGATTTGTTTCCCATCCTATCGCTCTCTCTCTCTCTCTTCATTAAAACTATGAAGCAAAGCGAAGCGAAAGTTATATGTGAACAGGCCATTAGGCTTTAAAGTTTTTTTGTTTAACTGATAAGGCGTATCAAATATAAAACGATTAATTAAATTAAAAAACATATTACGTACATATGTATGTATGTACACATTTACGAATAATTGCATGAACCTCTTATTTTGTCATTGTTGTTTTTGGACGTCAGACGTTGCTGATAAGATAGCATCAGCAGCCGGTACATGTGCCCCTTAGGCGTGAACATTCTTGTTCTTTCTGAGCTGAGAATGTTTACTAATTTTGTGATTGAGAATTTTTCATGTTGATGTTTTCTAAAACAATGAACAACAATTCCTTCTCGAAAGTACCTAATCTCTGCACATTTGTATAAGTTCATAGTATCATATTAATTAGGTAAGTATGTATATGAAATTTTTTGCAGGCATTCTAGTAGTTATTTATAGTGAAGAGCAATTCGGTTGTGTTGGCAGTGTTAACTTTTGTTCTCCTGCCCTGTTGGATTTCTAGAAAAGAAAGTTAATTGCATTTACTTCGATTATTATAATTAATTAACTCTTAGTCTGTGCCTTTTTATTTTAAAATATCTTATATTATTCTTTTTTCTTTACAGGTAAATGTCACAAAAAAATCTTTTACCGCTGATTTGTAAGTACAAATATTTATAAAATGTATATAAAATATGATTCACTGTTTTCAATTACTTTTCAAAATACTGCACTTCTGATTTTATAATGACTTTCTCGCGCTTTTGGCAAATCTTTTGCCGAACCAAGCCGCACTGTGGTAACTTTCTGTTGTTCTATTAGTTCGTTGAAAGTCATGCCTGATACCAACTAAAACTCTGTTCTGTTTCCAATTTTTTCCAAAAACTTTTTTTTTGCTTCCACGCTACGTTTGTGCGGATTAGGGCTTGCTGTGCGTTGATAGACGCTTCAATTAACTCTGCAATTGGATTTCGTATTAAAACTCAAATTACACTTATGTACGTATGGCTGTAATACATATGAAACCGAGCAATTCCAGTGCCTAGTCTGGTCAAATGGTCAATTCCGCTGTTTTCATCTACTCACTACTCTGAATACGATTAGGCTGCATACACACATATGTATGTATCTACATATTTCGAGTTGTCGCAACCACAAGTCATTTTTTTCTTCATTTATTCACATCGTGTTTTGTTAATTAAAATGTGCATGCAGAAACCGTGTTCGAAGTTTGACTTTGTCGTTGTTACCTTTAGTTATTGTTAAAGGTGAAGGGTGAATGAACTGCGAAGAGTATGAAACACACATGCATTTGTACATTTATATGTATGCATTTCTTAGCGGCACGTTAGCCTAAAACCGCGTTGCATTTCCGTTTCGCACACGAAGGCGCCGCCATTAAATCGTTCCATGTTTTTCTTCCGTTTTTTTTTTATTTGCCGCTTTCGATGACGGCGCCCAACCACCGCCCCCCTTTCTTCAAATTAATAATGCAAATGAATTGAAATCCCCCACTTAGGCCAATATTTTTATGATTGTCGCTTCGTGTATACATGCATACATACATATGTACATACATATGCAATTCCCCAAACACACACACGTCACCACCAAATGCATAAGAATTACATGCTTGATGGAAATCGCGAAAATTTGCTGTTGGTGTCGCGACTAAGTGGCGGCAGCGCGTTTATATGTATGTATGTACATATGTATTTGTTTGTTTGCTAAATAATACAAAAAGAACAATAAAAACGGCATTAAAGAAATTACAAAAACCCAAAGGGGATGTGACCTTTCGCTGCAACCACCTAACCTGCCACAAACAACAACAAGCGTGTCATAATGCAATTAAGGGGTTGCCACAGCGGAAGTTTAGAGTTGTTTAGTTATGCTTGGCGTTGAAGAGTTGTTGCTAACACCACATACAATTGCATAGAATAAGGAAATAAAAACAGAAATTAAGCGTTTTTCTATTTACGGCGCCGCGTTGCGGTAAGGTAATAAAACGGGAGGAGATGGGGATTAGAAAGGGTTGAATAGTTGATATAATTTCGTTTAGGGAAATACTTATGTACATATGTACATAGATAAGCTTCTAAAATTGTCTAGTACAAGTATTTTGTTGAAGTTTTAAGGAAAATGCTGAAAAGAAAGAAACATAAAACTTTTTCTTAGCTTTTTCCATAATCTGAGTATTTTCCTTTGAGTGTAAAGAAGCGAGTTAAAGTAGGATCGGAAAAATAATATTTATCTCACTTTAAATTTAAAACTGAGCGAAACTCTATCTAATCAAACAACTGGTCGAACTTTTTTTGACAACAATATAGGCTAGAAATCATATTGAATGCATTACCTTCTAGAGAATTCCTATTGTTTTTTACATTGTTGACAATCGTTGAAAAATTTATTTGCCACTCAGACTTTGAACTTTGTTCAAGCAAAAAAGATTATATGTACTAAATGTAAGTAAAGTAATAAAATAAATGCAAAGAGAAACTTACGTCATTTTGACAACAAAATTTTGGTTTGCGTTAATTGTTTTTGTTATTACTTTTTTAGTGCTTTAGGCATTTTGCTACCGAAGGTAATAAAATAGAAACGTGCTTAAAACTGTAAATATATATAAACATTGACAATTGCTTTTCCATTTACAATTATAATATGTATATACAACGTACATATATATGTATGTACCTACATATGTGCGCAAGTGCAAAAAATGCCCTGGAGTGCTGTAATGGCAACTGTTTTAATTTAACATTTACGACTTTAAACTTCTTTTTTTTTTTTAAATAAACTTTTAGACTTTTGATGTATGTGAGCACCTCTTCAGGCTGTCTGTTCCGAATTTCAAATGAATGGTTTAGTTTGATATCCGCAGAATTGCACCTTGTTTTGAAAGCTAGTCGGATTTCTTGTCGCTGTGGAACTCGCGCTTAGGCAGCCATTCCCTTAACAGCTTGTTTATGGCTCATAGAATAATCAGCACTGCCACACAATTACCTACAAGTTTTGATGTGATCGTGTAGGACTGCAGGGCCTTTAAGGCTGTCTGGCTGTTCGACAAAAAACTATTATGGGGCTTCGTTCTTTCGTTCTCGTATTTTCTAGAGATTCAAATCTCTAAATCAATGATGCCCAAATATTTCTTACGGGCGAGCAATGTCATACGACACCCATTATATGGATATGATATCCATAGTTTATGGATTAGACAGGATTATCCATATACATATATGGATGTGACATCAATATAGTTTTCTCCGTGTAAGAACACCATTAGAAAGGTATTGCTCTCAAATAGAACTGCGCCAATTTTCATTTAAATTGGTTGGAAAATGCGTCCACAATCGTCGTTGGAAAATTGCCGTGTGGTTGTTGTTACATGCATTTCAATACAACAGAGCGGTATCAATGAGCATGCATAGGTGAGTTTGTGCGTGCTCACCATGCAATTGTGAACATATTTGGCTGGAAGTGGTGTGTAGTTTCAAAGAAGTAGAAACATAAAAAGTAGCAAAACTACTACAACAAAAAGTCAAGTAATAAGAAGGATAAGAAAGAATAAGTAGGAAAGAAAGGAACATAAATAGGAAGAAAGAAGTAGGTAGGAGAATTGTGAAGACGAGCAACGACAACAATACCAACAACAAAAACAGCAAAATAGTAGCAGTGACAGTAGCAATAAAAGGAGCAGTATCAACATGAACAATAACAAAATAGTAACAGTGACAATAAAAACAAACAATTAGGTATACAAAACTATAGTTGCATCTTAGTCATAAGAAAACATCTCGAAAAACTGTCGAGTTTCGACAGTAGGCAGCACTCTAGTTTTATTTGTTTGCTTATTTTTGAAGCGTACACATGTGTTTTGTCAGAGGAAATCCACACTGGCAATATTGATTAAAACTGAATAAACATTTTAGGGTTTGCTAATAACAGCCGAAAAGCCGAGCGTTTGTTAGTAAAAGCCGAATGTATGTACATATGTATATTTAAGCATACGTATTAAGCTCACGCCGCGCTCAGTTCCAAATTCAACTCATCTAATATTTATTTACGTCCAGGGCCGCGGAGAGGGGGGGCAGCCAGGGCAATCGCCCTGGGGCCCGGAAGGTTTTTGGGGGCCCGCAAAGGCAAAGCAGTATTGACAGTACTCGAACTAGGATTTCATAGATACATACATAGGTATTTTGTTGCTACAAAAAATTGTTTTAAAATTGAAGTGTTTAACTTAACCAAATCACCAAACTAAAATTATAAGTAGGGCATGGAAATCTATGCAAATACATGTTTTTCTTAGATTTAGGTAGATCCAAATAAATAAACAATCTTTGCGAATCGTGAAATTGTCTTAAAAATGGCATTCAAATGTTTTTGCATATTTTGCATATTTTGGTCATATATGCATATTTTTACATATTTTGCGTTGTTTGCATTTTTTTATTACATATTTCGCATTATATTGCCTATTTTTGTAATTTGCTAGTTGACAGTTTTATACAAACGAAATTCATGCATAACAGCCATCTGACGACGAATAGAGTTAACACGGCTATTATTAGTATTTTCGATACGGTGCATACCTGTCGACAAAGAGCCGTTTTCACACATGCTCCTATTACCTCTGTGGATGTAGAACGTTCGTTTTCTATGTATAAGAGCTTTTTTCGACCGAATCGGCAAAGTTTTCTTTTTGAGAATATAAAAAAATATTTCATTGTGTACGCTAATGAATCGTTGAATAAGGATTAACCTTTGCAAATTATGAAATGTTCAAGACTGAATTTTTGTATCTATATATATATATATACATACATATGTATAAACGTACAACGTAAGAGCAAAATTGAATTAAAAAATGTTTGTACCTAATTTATTTAACTATTGTAACTTCAATAAACATGAATTATCTGAAGTTGAAAAATTTGAATTAATGCATTTTTTTTTTTTTGATTTTTCATGCATATTTCTCAGTTTTTGTTGCATTTTTTATGCGCATATTTTTTATTTTTTAGTACATAAAATTCCATGCCCTAATTATAAGCATCCAATCAAATATTTACCTTGTTTATACATGGGCAAATCCTAGAAAAGTGAGTTGAAATTGAGGAAAATCGACTTTGTTTTAGAGTTTCCAAAGTACCGCAATTGGTAAGGTGGTGAACCAAGCTTCTCAGAAATATTTACTTTTTAAATGAAAAATGTTGGTAACCCTGTTTAAATTTATTTCAAAGAGTTAAGGTATACAAAATTTAAAAAATTATTAAAAACAATACCATTATCTATCTACTATTATTTCCATGATTTTATAGTTAGATACTAGAGTTATTACCAGGAACAAGTGCAAGAAGGATTAAATAAATAAACTGACATTGCGATTAAATTTAGTTTTTTGTGGAAGTATCAGGATCTGTCGGAAGAAGAGCTCAGAGAAAAGGCAACGGCATTCTGCACGATTTATGGCATAGATATTTCTACGGATCTAATAGATGAAATCATTTATCTCAAATCCATCCACTTAACAAATTTGGGATGAGATTCGCTGCCACCATTACAACTTCTGAACAAACTTCATAACTTGAAGATGGAAGTATTATTTGCTAACATCTGCATAGCATTAAGAATATTTTCCACACTTCCAGTCAGTGTGGCTGAAGGGGAGCGTTCTTTCAGTCTATTGTCTCGCGTGAAAATTTTTTTGCGTTCTACTATGAGCCAAAATAGCTTGACAAGCCTTGGAACATTGGCATTGGCGTCCAGCCTTGCTCGCAGCATTAGTTTTGACTCAGTAATTTCCATATTCGCAGACCAAAAAGCACGGAAGGTTTTCCTTGGATGATTCAAGCTCTTAAAATGTATTTAAAAAAGTTAATGTAAGCAAATCAAACAATGAGATCTAACATTTCATTTATGTATCTATTGGGGTCTATACACAGTGGGTCTGACTCGCGAGTCATCTGTGTACGTGTTGACTCGCTGTCATTCTGGGTTCACTTGCGTCATTCATTTTTGAATAGTTTTCATTGCAGAAGGTTCGAAATGAATATCTCAGACGAACTGTATACTTCGATGAATTCAAGTAAAAAAAATTGTATCTTCCTCAATATCGAACTAATTGGCAAACATTTTTGAAAATAAAATATATTTTTTCTTTTCGTTATTTATTTTTTAAACGGTTTGGAAATTAACTGACAAAATTTGACAGGCGAGTCACAGCAAAATATCAAACTAATTTTGATTTTCTTGAGTCATGCCAGAGCCATGTCGGTGTAACTACTACATGCGCATTTTCACTAATACACCTAAACTGACTCTTGAATCAGACGCATCGTGCATAGACCCTATATGTAAGTGCTCTAGTAAATATTATTTTATATGAAATAAAACTGACAATGTGAATTGAAAAATGTTTGTGTTATTTTTTTACTAGATTGAATTTATTTTTTAGGGGGGCCCGTAAACGCGAACTGTCCCAGGGGCCCGGCTCGGCTCTCTGCGGGCCTGTTTACGTCTCTGTTATCTTTTTTGCTTGTGCGGCGGTTTTACCTGCCTCATTTCCTGTGTGTCTCTTTTACTGCTGTCTTGCCATTTTATCACTCGTCAACTCGATATCTACCAATTATAATTTTTCTTTAAATATTTTACTAGAACTTTCAGTTTATTGGCTTTTTATACAGCTGTGCTCTCCCACAACATGATCATATACATACATATGTACATATGTATGTACGATTATTTAATTTTGTATAGATATGTATATGTATACCTTAATCATACACCAGCGCGAATGTTTGTAGGCTGAGCTTCTCTCCCAAGTTGTCGTGTTCTTCTTAATTTTTAACACGCTTTTATTAGCTTCACCTGTATGTATGTATGTATTTTTCCAACGAATTGAATGGATCTATAGTTTTATGCCGAAAGAAACACTAGACTTGCCGTGCTATGTTTCGAACTCGATACCTCTTACATCCCTGACAACCACTCTAACCACTGTGTCGTAGCCGCACTGTATGATTGTTTAGTTAAGATGCTCTTAAGTTGATTAGTTACCTAGTACTTGTCGCTGGAACGACTTTATTTGATTTCGTTCTTACTGAATTCGTGTTCCGCTCGTTTTATAAAGGGTTATCCACTTTCACATTCTTTTGGGCTTTTAATTTTTTTTTTTCCTTTTTTCTGTATGTATTTTACGATCTCCCAATTAAACGTTATAAATAGTCGGTTTCATATCGGTCTCTAGGTAATGACCGGCTTCCTCACTTCGCCTTGATTTGACACAGCTTCTGAAGTTGGGTTCGAAAGATTTTGTCATTCGAAAGCACATTCGTACTCTGCATGAATAGTGCTTGAACATCGTATGAATTCTACTCGAAAAGCGGTTCCAGAGTACGAATCACTCGAAAGCAAGCAAATCTTCTTTAGGATCCAACTAAACAGTGAGCGCCCTGCAGTCAGAAACATGTAATCGAAACTTCAGAAATAGGCGAATAAGTAGACAAAAGTGTCATAAATTAAATTGTCATATTGTTGTATGCACTGTTGTTTTGTTATTCTGTTATACAGTCAATTTGTTATGTCTGTATTGCCAAAGAAATTTGTAGTTTGCCATCACATTGACACACAAAATACATTTTCCAGCGTATTGTTCATTTGTCAAGCGCACAGCTGATATTGCCATAGCAGATATTAAAGGCAAAAAAAATTATTTAAAAAAACCCGCGTGTAGCACAGTACACGTGATAGAAGTTAACTTCTTACATCAATTTATATTCGCTCGAAAGCAACAAGTAACAAGTTTCATATATCATATGAGAAACGAATTTGCAAATACATCCCTGCAAAAAATGCGATTAATCAGTTGTATATCGGGATTAATCGCACATTTTTTTGCAGGGTATTACAATGAAAACTATCGCATGTACATACATGTGGTTGTGTGTTTTTGTTTGTACAAATTCTATTTATAGAAAAGGCGATGCTTGTTCTTGTTATTAGATTTTGTTTATCGGCAAGCTCATCCGATTGGTTTTTATATTGGTTGTTTGATCGTTTTTATTTTAATAATTAACTGGTATGTAATCCCCGATATTCGGGTGGCACTTTTATTTAATAAAAAATGACAAAGAAAATTGTTTAATAAAAAAAACCAACAAAAAACTGGACCCGACCTGGACTTGAACCAGCTTCATTTGAATCGGAAGCCTAGCATCTTACAGCTGAGCTACCGCGCTACTTACGTGAGTTGTGTCAAACGGTGTACTCTAATTTCTTCTTGTGTTATTAACATTCTCACCTCACTTTTTTCACCACAGCGCTGTCCTGGTTAGAATTTCTTATGTACTTACACGTATACATATGTACATACATACATGTACATACAAATCTCCAAAAGAATTTAAAATAAAAATATGTATTAGTAAAAAATACCGATTTAAAATTTTTTTTGACATACTGAGCACTTAGTGCTTTTCCTTAAATAGGTACTTATATTTTCGTTCATCGTTTTGTTTTTATATTAAATTATTTCTCAATTTTTAGTGCGATTTTAAGATTAAAGCGTGCTTTTTAGTTATTTTTTTAAGCTATTATTTATTATTAAAATAAAAAAAAAATAAAAAAAAAATAAAAAAAAAAATCAGTCGCCCGGCTTGATTCGAACCCACTTCCCCTAGCTTCCAGACCTGACACACTACCTCTGCGCCACCACACCACTTGCGTTGAGTATGTCAAACACTGCACTTAAACTGAACTAACAAAACGGGTCGTTGCTTTCATTGTAATATGTACATATGTATTTGCAAATATCAAACTTGTTACTTGTTGCTTTCAATAGGTGAGTGAGTTGTACTTGTTAGTTCAATTTAACTGCAGCATTTGACATACTCAACGCAAGTGGTGTGGTGGCGCAGAGGTTTTGCGTCTGGTCTGGAAGCGAGGGGTTGCGAGTTCGAACCGCGCGAGAGATATCAAGGTTGATTTTTTTAAAAATTAAAAATCAACTAAAATGGCTGCTATTTCCGGGGGCAACTTCCGTTGCATCAAATTTCAAATTTCACTCTCCATAAAAACTCTGTATCGCCGCCTAAGAAGTTAACTTCAAAAACATATTTTTTTAGCTTCACGCATGCTTTATTTAAAGTTAAATTATGTAGGTATTTAGTTTTTAAAAGAATTTATCAACTGTTCGACTGTCAAAAATTTCTACTACACGTTTGACGTCAGTGATGAAAACGGAATGTTAATCAACTTACATCACAATTTGATGACAATTTTTGATACCGCACTGCCATATCGACTTTATGCCAGTTTTTGATACCCAAGGATAAACCTTGTTGATACCTACTGAAAACACATTCGCATCAAAATAGCGTATTGTCATCTATGGCAGTGATTTGACGTCAGTGAGTTTGACCTAATGAAATCCGGGCACAAGTGTGTTACAACAGAATGTAGACGTTTCTCTTATTCCCTTCACTTTAACCCACTTGCATACACGTAATGCGACACCCTCTATTTTTTTGAAGAAATAAATGCCTCTCTTGCATTTTATTGTAGGTACCAGTGATCTGCACAAGCAGCTTGTTTGCCCTTTCAAGCGCTTGAAATTTTTTCCAATCTCTCCCTTGCTTGGTTTGCTTTTAAACAAACAAGCAATAGCTTGTTTACAATTTTTTCAATCTGCTTAAAAGCGAAACAAGCTGATTGAAAAATTTCCAAGCAAGCTCTTGCTTGTTTGTTTAAAAGCAAACCAAGCTAGCGGTTGCTTGAAAAAAAAAATTCAATCATTTTCAAGCAAATTTCAATCAAAAGCAAGCAGGCTGGAGGAGATTTTCAATCAGCGTTCATTTCGCTTTTTCAAAAGCAGATTTTTAAGAAGATCTTTCAGTCATTGGATGTGAAGGAATAGGCGCACAGAAATGGAAGATGAACTCAATTCCAGCAGTATTTTCTGCAGATAATTGTAAGAAAATGAAGGACAAAGCCTTTTGTACATATTTAAGCATGCATATACCCTGCAAAAATTCCTGGTTGTTGACAAATCAGGTCTAAAAAAGGTGTATGCTGGCAGGACTGCTTCTGCTATGCACTCACTCTGTCTACTCCTAACTTTCTAATACATGACATCAACAAAAGAAAATCAGCCTTATTTTAAGCCTTACGCCATACAAATTTGCTATCCTTATGATTTTCTGGCCTTCTTTCGTTATTGGTGGGTATATCCGCAAATTTTGCAACCAATACTTTTTATATGTAAATGGTCTTGTCGTCGAAACATTCAACAATCCACCCTTTTGTCTCCAAATAAAAGAAAATTTGTATGTATGCACATATGTACATATGCATGAGTGTGTTTTTATGAGTTTTTATGAGCAAAGTGGAATGTCCGGCGAACGTAAATATACCTGCAAAAAATGCGATTTCTCCGGGACGTGTCCGGGATCAATCGCAAGGGAGCATGCGACTAATACAAGTTTACATCACTTTATATGGATTGAATTGATCGTATTTATTCGAGCATGTCCTTTGAAGAGACTAATTGTTCAATTTGTATACCCGAACAGGTACAAATGTAGATTAATCGCTTTCATCCAAAGTAGTAAGCCAAGGCTATTTTTTGTGAAAATGTCTAAAATTTTAAATTGTTATATATGTATATTAGAAGAAAGTTTATTCAATTAGCTTTTATCGTATAGTGAAATCTTTTCAAAAAATTAAGTATTTTCTGAAAATATTTTAAGTTTTGAGAATGCATTATGCGAGTGTAAAAGACATGTGAAGAATTTTTCAAAGTTGTTATCCAAGGCTGTTTCTTATAAAATTTCTTTAAAAATTATAAATGTTCATGCCTATTTAAATATTTTACAATAAGTTTTACTTTTGTAAAAAAATCTATTCAATAAATTAAAAATTTTTTAAATATTCAGTATTGAGTGTATAATTGTAATTGATTTGTTCGGTATGAAAGGGATTAATTTACATTTATACCCGTTCGGGAAAAAATCGAGGCCTAATTGTGGACTCATTGTTCCCGAAAGAGATCAATCCGGGATAAATCTCTATCGGGATTATTCGCACATTTTTTTCCGGGATATGTATTTTGGTCTGTTACAAAAGTAGGTAGAATGCCATACATGTATATACATACATATGTATATTTTGGTTTTTTAACAAACTACCCTGCAAAAAATGCGATCACTCCGGGATACATCCGGGACAACTCGCAAGGGAGCATGCGATTACTACCCATTTGTATCTCTTTATATGGGTTGAAGTGTTCTCTTTTGTTTGAGCATGTCCTATGAAGAGACTAATTGTACCCAGTTTGTACCCGAACGGGTAGCAAAAGCGCACAATTGTACCCGTTTTGTACCCGAACAGGTAGCAAATGCGACACATCCATTTGTGCGACTAATTGTACCCGTTTGATACCCTTTCGGGTACAATTGGGAACAATTGTAGACTAATTGTACCCGAAAGAGAGCGCTCCCGGACAAATCTTTTTAGAGACTCGTCGCACACTTTTTTACAGGGTAGGTATAGAATACAAAAAGGTTAGAATATTGACGCCTTTGCAAATAGAGGATAGGTAATTACAAGGCCATTCATACGTACATATTTACATACAAAAATATTTTCCTTTGTTGATAAAAGGATAAAATACTGATGCGTATAGAAAACAGAATGTATATACATATATACATACATGTGGTATGTGCATACATACAAATTTTCTTTTTTTTGGGTCGAATGTGGAACATTTCGACGACAAGACCATTTACATACATATAAAAACTGCTGGTAGCAAAATTTTCTGACATACCCACTAAAATATTTTAGCCTTATTTAAGAATTAAACAGCACATTTAAAGGCTTATGAAATAAAGCCAGAAAATTATAAAGGTAGCAGATTTGTTTGGCGTAAGGCTTAAAATAAGGCTGATGTTCTTTTGTTGATGTCATGTATTAGAAAGTTAGGAGTAGACAGTGTGAGTGCATAGCAGAAGAAGTGCTGCCAGCATACTCCTTTTTTAGACCTGATTTGTCAACAACAAGCATTTTTGCAGGGTATATGCGTGCTTAAATATGTACAAAAGGCTTTGTCCTTCATTTTCTTACAATTATCTGCAGAAAAATACTAGATCAGATTTGAGTTAATATTCCATTTCTGTGCGCCTACTCTTTCAAGTACAATAATGGCAGATTTTCTTTAAATTCCATGTTTCAAAAGTGAATTTGCTTATAATAATACTACATACAGCAGTAGTTTCATTGGAATGATTACTCAATTGACCATTTACAAGCTGGTGAGAATCTAATGACAATTAAGCTACTTGCATTTTTGTCACATTCCCGCTAGTTATTTGTTTCCACAATTTCTTAGTTCCTTTGGGAATTTCAATGTCGTACTCATAAACATACATTTATGTGCATACATACAAATTTTTTTTTTTTTGGTCAAATGTTGAAAATTTCGACGACAAGACTATTTACATATAAAAACTGCTGGTCGCAAAATTTTCGGACATACCCACCAAACTATTTTAGCCTTATTTAAGAATTAAACAGCACATTTAAAGGGTTAGGAAATAAGGCCAGAAAATTATAAAGGTAGCAAATTTGTTTGGCGTAAGGCTTGAAATAAGGCTGATTTTCTTTTGTTGATGTCATGTATTAGAAAGTTAGGAGTAGACAGAGTGAGTGCATAACAGAAGCACTCCTGCCAGCATACACCTTTTTTAGACCTGATTTGTTAACAACCAGGAATTTTTGCAGGGTATATGCATTCTTAAATATGTACAAAAGGCTTTGTCCTTCATTTTCTTACAATTATCTGCAGAAAAATACTGCTGGAATTGAGTTCATCTTCCATTTCTGTGCGCCTATTCCTTCACATCCAATGATTGAAAGATCTTCTTAAAAATCTGCTTCTGAAAAAGGAAATGAACGCTGATTGAAAATCTCCTCCTGCCTGCTTGCTTTTGATTGAAATTTGCTTGAAAATGATTGAATTTTTTTTTTCAAGCAACCGCTAGCTTGGTTTGCTTTTAAACAAACAAGCAAGAGCTTGTTTCCTTTTAAACAATCTAAGCAGCGCTTAGATTGAAAAAATGCAAACAATCCCAAGCGCGCTTGTGATTGTTAGGTTACAAGCGGCGCTTAGATTGTTTGTTTTCGTTGCTTGCTTGGACAAAACAATCTGTTTGAAAATTCAATCTGCTTGTGCAGTTCACTGGTAGGTACTCGTGTGCATCAGTGTTGCCACTTTAGCTATTTTGTAGCTAGATTTAGCTATAACTTTTGGCGTTTAGCTACAGATATTTGCGTTTAGCTATTAGCTATTTTTGTTAGCTTTTTTTTCAGTAGCTTAGCTATTTTTAGCTATTTTTCTTAATTTCTTTATTTTGCACATCAGTTTATCATTTTAAGCTAATTAGTCATCTGCGAGTTTATGAAAACTTGAAAGTGTATACTTATCCTTATGATTATCAAACTATACAAAAGTTGATAGTCTGGCATGCCTTCCTTATTTTATCGATTATTGGTGCATTCATATGCAAGGTTGATGCAATCAAGGCAGATCTAGGAAGGTAGGCTCGGTGGCGAATTCAGAAATTTCCCATGTATTTTGTTATTGTAATTGGTAGAGTATAATGTCAAAATGATAATTCGCCTTAGTTAAAATCTGAATTTGCTTGAGACTCGCCCATTCCTATTGGTCATGATGTGAATTCGCTTTGATTTTGACATTACACTCTACCTTTGTAAATAAAAAAGTAGTTTCTGAATTCGCCACCGAGCCTACCTTCCTAGATCTGCCTTGGATGCAATAAGGTTTTCGCAGTGCGCAAAAGCAACTCTGCCATACATTTTGTTGTTGCCCATTTTGCTATTTGAATTCGCAAATGACCATTGGCATACGCGATATTTGAACCGTCCTTTTCACGGTGTATTCGTAAAATTTTTCAGAACTTTATTATCAAGTTAATTGAGCAACTCCGCCAACGCTTACCGCAGAATATTCAATCTTTAAAAAATATTGAATTTTTTTCTGTAAATAAGCCAAAAATATTTGACACTTTCAAGGATGAAAAGGATCACTTTAGCACGGAGGAAATCACTATTTTAGAAATGCAATGGAAAAACTACACGCATACCCATGGAAGGGAACTACCTCTACAATAAAGTTTTGGGTAGACGTAAGAAAGCTTAGAAATGCTCTTAACGAAAATCCGTTTGAAGAACTACAATCTTTTGTGTTTAATTTTCTAATCCTACCGCTTAGTAATACAGAAATAGAACGTAGATTTTCTGTTATGAACGTAATAAAAACAAAGCAAAGAAATAGAATGCAATTATTTATGTTAAACTCTCTATTGACTGTTAGGTATGGTCTAAAAAGGCTTGAAAAATGTTGTAATAACTTTAAAATTCCTAACGATATTATTAAAGCAATGACTTCAATTAATAATAATTCAACCTGTGAATTAAATGAAGAAGATATGATTTTTGAAATGTTATTGAATCAAATTTTTAACTAAAGTTTAAATATTAACTAGTCGCTATTATAATTTATTTTGGGGCCTATTACGAATTATTACGATACACGCTAAACGCTTGCAGTCGGGTACTTCGTATTACGAAATAATTTCTATCGTGTGAAACCCGATAGACTGTAATGGAAATAAAGTTAACGCATAACTAATTGAACCCTAAACAAATGTCATTCACGATAGTGCACCTAGCGGGCGTGTGGAATTCATAATATGGAAACTCATTTTATACGATACGCTTGCAAGCGGCCGATAGCTATCGTATGACAATTCATAATAAGGGGGTTTAATACTGCAATGGAATGTACATACATACATACATACATATGTAATGAATTGATTTTTTTCATTGTAATAATCTTATTATGCGACGTACCTATATAAGTACATACAAACAAATATATGTATGGCTACAATATATAATATATGTATATATAAATATTCATATATGTGAAGTTGTTTTATGTCACGTCTTTTTAAATAAATCATTATTTGGCTATTTTTGAAAAAAAAAGTTTGGCTATTTATTTTAGCTATGAAAAAAATTATTTAGCTATTTTTAGCAATTTTTTTTATTTAATTTAGCTATAAGCTTCAAAATATTCTGGCAACACTGGTGTGCATATAAAATACTTTTCTGCCCCGCGTGAGCGCCTGTATGCTTCCTATAATATACTCGTATGTACATATGATCAGCCAGTCCGACGCGAGTTTGCCACGGTATGGGCAGCCCTCATATTACTACATAGGTACACAGATATATTAAACTAGCTCCGTATTTTTTCTTGATTTTGTTGTTGTTCTCTGTGTTAGGCTTTTCTTTATTTTACTTTACATATCCTTTTAATGCTGACAAACTACTGTTTTATAGCGTTTTTCATTTTTTTTTTGTGTTTTCCCTCACTTTCCAACCACTTTTTATACTCAGCTGTACTAGTACACAGAGTATTATAGTTTTGATTTCCTAACGGTGGATTGTAACAGAATGAAATAATCGAGATAGATATAGACTTATATATATAAAAATGATCAGGGTGAAAAGAGAAATCGATTGAGCCATGTCCGTCCGTCTGTCGTCTGTCCGTCCGTCCGTCTGTGAGCACGATAACTCGCGCAAAAATTGAAATATTTTGATGAAATTTGGAATGCAAGTTGGTATCAAGACGAGAACGGATGGTATTGAAAATGGGCGAAATCGGACCATGACCACGCCCACCTCCCCTATATAGTAAAAATCCGAAATTTTGTATCTCAGTAACTAATAGAGCTGGAGTGATGAAATTTTACCCACGTATTGAGCTCAGGCCCTTATGAAGAAATATGGTGAAATTTTGGAAAATGGGCGGTGCCACGTCCACTTATTAAGGGGCAAACATTGAAAGTTTTATGAGTCATAACTCAGAAACCGTTGAAGACATATCGATGAAATTTGGTAGGCGTGATATACTTACTTAGGCAAATGTTTGGACGAAAAATTGCCAAAATCGTTTGACGACCACGCCCACTTTTATATATGGGTATTATAAAGTGGCCTAATAAAAACATTTTAAGCGATATCTCTGTCAAATATAAAGATATATCATTGAAATTTTATGGCAGGAGTCCAACTATGGACATAAAACAAAAAACACAAAAATTTTGGAAAATGGGCGTGGCACCGCCTCCTTTTAGAAGCAGGAATATACGAGATTTCTTAGCCCATAACTCGACAAATAATTGAGATATTATGACGAAACTTGGTGTGTACACTTTTATCACTTGTGGTAATAGACACGCAAAAATTTATTGAAATCGATTTATGACCACGCCTACTTTTTAACAAAGATATTTCTGAAACACCCTTTGGGAATTTTTAACGTGAAATCTTTGTAACTAGAACTCGTAAAGGAATGAAATTTTGCACAAATAATAATATTCATATACTTAGTTGGATAACTGATAAAAATTTTGGAAAATGGGCGTGGCTACGCCCACTTTATGCAGCACTCACTTTATATAAAGTACAACGTGTTTCCATTAAACGCAAACAAACAATAAAAGCATACAGCTGAGTATCTAATGTTCGATTCCACTCGAACTTAGGCTTCCTTACTTGTTTCGATTAAATTTAATTTTCAAAGCAGCAACAATGCGTTTGGCAGTTTGATTTCAGAGTTCGTGTGCGTCGCATTGGCGTAGTTTTCGTATGGTCGCATGTAGTACAAATAAATGAGGGAGAAATGAAGTGAAGAAATTGTGGTTGGCATTTTATAAAAAAAAAAGATATATGTACATGTGTAGGTACATACATACATATGTATAAAATGCTTCGAGGATCTAGGTATAAAGATTCGGGTAATGCAAAGTTGACGACAATGGGTTAATTTATGGATGCAGTTAGTGGCCTTTTTTGAAGAAAAGTACAAAAAAAAACATCCGTGGAGTGACAAAAAAGCTAAAAAAAGGAAAACTTCAGTGTTTTAGTTAAAGCGTGCTAAAAGAAGAAAATAAAATATAAATACCTTCCTACTTAAAAAAATTGTTTGTTGGTTTTTTTATGGGCATAGGTACGAATTTATATTTTCTTTTTCCAAAACAAATTGCATTAACGCATTGCTTAGCACATTTATAAATACTTAAATGAAATTAAAAGCCAACATGTATGCCAACAACAATTCATTAATGTGTCTACTGCAAAGCGTTGCAGCGGCCGCCTCTCCCGGCAGTCGAAATGCGAACAGCAAAAAGGGCGTAATTCGGCGTCGTGGCAGCTGTGAAGAAGCGATTACAATGCAACAACAACAACAAAAATCACCGGCTAAGGCAATGCGACGTAGAGGCATACTATTGCGAAGGTACATATGTATGTAAGAACATACATGTGTATGTGTGTACACTCAAAAAAAAGGATCTCTCGATCAAAGGCATATTTTTCCTTATTTTGAACACGCGTCAAAATACAAAATTTCTTTGTTTTGAGTAAATTTTCTCAAAAATGTGGAAAAAAACATGTTGCCATGCTGATTTGTGTGGGAGTTCAACTTACAAAGAAAATAGTGTTCAATATAGGGAAGCAATTTCTTTGACCCCTCCATATATTTTGTTTTCTCTCAGTGTATGTGTGGAGGAAGAAAGAATAAGATGGGCAAGAATAAGAAAATAATAAAAATAGAAAATAAAAATAAAATGAGAAAATTGCTCTCAAAGAATATGTATCTACCAAGGATGCATCGTAACGTTAATATTATCGTTTACCGAAAAAAAGCAATCGTTTCCGTTGAAACTATTCAGATTTTTACCGTTTACGCAATTATCAAAATAATTTATAGTCGCAAAATAACGATAATGAAATTATCGAAATAATACCATTTCGTTGATTAGCGAAAAGAAATTATCAAAATAATTTCATTTCGTTGATTAGCGTTATCATAACCAAATTTATAACGTTGAAATACTTAGTGCGCTCGCAATTCCGTCACGAACAATCGGCCGAGTACTCGCATACATACATATATGCATATGCACACGAACTGCTACGATTTGAGTGACAGCTGAGTATGTAAGCGCCTCGTGCAAGCAATCCTTTTGTTGATTTACTTCGTTTCAACGTTACCGGTTGCATTTTGATAATTTATAGCGTTTTCTTTTCTACACAAAAATGTCGCACTCATGTAGTGCCTTCAAAAAGTTGTGTTCTTTTGTTAAATGAGTGCAATCATCGCAGTCCACATCGCTATCTTTTCTCAAAGGGCAATCCTAAAAAAATTCGAAAGGGCAAGATTTCTTGCCCTCTGTGCTATCGACGGGGCATACAATGACCCTGTCAAACAGCTGATCAATAACAATAACGAATAAAAAGTATACCTTTTATGTCTCTTTCTAGCACACATAATATGTATTATATAGATTGCGTCATACCAGAAAAGCTAAAGTATACACAATTGTGACATTTAGAGTGTATTCTATTGTACATACATATGTGAAGGGCTGCACTGAATACGAAGAGGACGGCAATTCGACAGGGTGTAGTGCAAATCTGAGCTATTATTGCGCTTCGCCATGACAACCCTTTTGTGTAGAAAAGAAAACGCTATTAGTTTTGTGAATTATCGAAACGAAATGGTTTTGATAATTTAGCGTTGCGAATTAACGAAACAAAACTATTTTGATAATTTAGCATTGTGAATTAACAAAACGAAATAGCATCCGTTCGTTCGTTAAGCATCTCTGGTATCTACATATGTATGTATGTCCAAATATAACTCGTTTATAAAACCACACGTGCAAACAAATATGCCAACATACATATGTATGTACCAGTGGCGGACGCTTCATACAAGCCGAAAAGCCCTAAATATTTTCATTCATTTCATTCTACGAATTTGTTTAAAATCTGAATATTTTACGCTGATTCTCTAAGGAGAAGTCAATTGCTTACTTCAAAAACAAAAAAAAATTAGGAAACCACTTTTTTTATTTGTATGCGAATGAGAATCTGGCTTTGGCAATCGTCGGCAATTTGATATTCAACAGTGCTGTTCACAGTCTGATATTTAGCATAATTTTTTACATGTATATGAAACGCATTAGGCGACTGTTGATTCTAAGTAATTCAGTTTCATGCGGTACATATTATGAATATAAACAACAAAAGAAATATGCAAACCGAATTTAATCAAAGTGAATGACGGAACGCAATCAGATTTTCAGACAATACAGCAAAGAAAATTACTTAAATGGCTTATGGCTATGTTTCATACATAGGCTTGCCCAGCCAATTTATCCGTCACTGACATGTAGCTACATACATATCGCTAGCTTAGAGTGCAAACTGTGTAAGTCCATTTTTATGAAAAAGTGTATTTTTATGTAGAACGCTAGAAAAATCAAATACGCACCGCGCTAAACAAATCTGTGACTCTTGTCATATTTCTACTCGTTGTTATTCAGTGATACGCAAATTGTGTAAGTCCAAAAATCGAAGAAAATTGTGTAAGTCCAAAATATTTACATGAACGGAAATTTTTTTTTTCATTTCGAAATTTTTTAATTTTTTGTTTTTCGTCTCTCCTACAAATTTAATAAAAAGGACTTACACAATTTGCACTCTAAGCTAGCGATATGTTGTAGATACTTGAGTACAAGTCTCAAATGTATAAACAATATTTGGGCTTCTACTGAGTCCTAACCTAACCTAACATATGTATGTGTGTAGATTTGTACCATAATTTAGTGTCAAAAAACTTGTTTATTGGGTATGGATGTATGTATGTACATACAAATGTATACACCTGTCTATATACATACATCTGAATATACCCTGCAGGCAAAACAACTAGTTGCATACTACAATTCTACCAGTTTGAAAATGTCGGCATCTAGTTGCCCAACTATCCATTTTACTTGAAAGCAACTGGTAGTTTTAACGTGGCGATGGCCTACGAGATGGCAATTGTCTTCCCTTGCATAAGCTTCATACTAGAAAAATACCACTCAGTTTCATACCAGTAGACAACACATCAGCTTCATACTAGAAAAATACCAGTTAAGGGTATACTAGAAGAATACCAGTCAGAATAATACTAGAAAAATGCCAGTTCATCTAGGTGAAAAAATAGCATTTTAGTTCATTTAATAAAGCTTACTTTAATTAGCTTAGTTCTTTTAACCCTCTCCTTCCCAAATTAAGAAGCAAATGTAGAAAAAAATCAAACAATGTTTTTTTCTAGTATAAATAGCATTTAAAGTGATCCTGCATTAAATTTTTTTTGATATCTGTATTTCAGTGGGTGGTAGGGTTTGGTAGCCATATGGCTACATTGGGAATTAATGCATACAAATTTAAACATATTTGGTTGTATGAAGTTTATCATTTATTTATACTTTTTTGCATCATTTGCTATGAAACAAATAAAAAAAATATATTTTGATGTTAAATACAAAGCAATATTGAATTTTGTACATTTATGTCTAGAAAACGAAGTCCTGCTGTTGCAATATTTACGTTTTCCTTTTTCTAAATAGATCGGTAATGGCCAATGGTCAGCACCATCATACTGCATGTCTGAGATCTGTCTTTTAGTACCGGATTTCCTCTGTTTTTGTGTTTTTGGAACTGGACTGTTGCTGTTTAGATGAGATGGTCTTCCCCTATTTCTACCATTTTTAATAAAAGCAGCATTTATCATCCCATCAGCAATTTCTGCTTTGAACTCTAGAAACGTTTTTTTGTCGGCATTTTCTTTTGTATGCAATGCCTCTTATACAATAACCAGGAATTGACAACACAAACGTCTTATTCTTAATTGACGCGTAACCGTCTAAAAGATTCGGCCGAGTCCAAAAAGAGCGCGCGAGTCGTTTCTGCTTAGTGCTGCCTGGCACCAATTGGATATACCAAGGGAGGACGAGTTAGTCTTCACCTGATCTTCCCAACGCAGTGGAGGTCTACCTTTTCTTCTGCCTTTAGCAAATATCTGGGACGTGATAAAATATGCGTAAGTAGTATTTTTGTTTCCAATTTTGACCTATAAAGCCTAACCATCATATTGCTTAGGTTCACCCCACTCATAACTCGTTGCTAGAGTTCAAAGCGAAAATTGCACATAGGATGATAAATGCTGGTTTTATTAACGACAAAAAAAGAGGAATGCCATCTGATCAAAACAGCAACCGTCCAATTCCAACAACGGAGACGAAATCATGTACTAAAAGACCGATTTCAGACATATAGTATGATGGGGCTGGCCATTGGCCATTACCAATCTAGAAAAAGAAAATATACAAATATTGCAACCACAGGACTTAATTTTCTAGAATTAAATATAAATAATGTAATGTTGCTTTGTGTTTAACATAAAAAAATAATGTAGTTGTTCTACGCAGGCTTCAGGTCAAGTTGAAACAATGTTTAACAATTTTATTTTTCCCAATATATTTCGGTCACCCACGGTGATAAATCTCAAGGGATTCCTTTAACACGGCACTTTCCTTTGACATGTAGTTTAAAAAAAAAATTTATTTTTTATTTGTTTCAGAGCAAGTGATGCAAAAAATTATAAATACATGATAAACTTCATACTACCAAATATGTTTAAATGGTAAATTTTTGTATGCATTAAAGCCCAATGTAGCCATATGGCTACCAATCAATTTTAGCAAATATATTCACTCTTACTTACACTTTTCACCTTCTTAATGCTAAAATGTATTTTTCAAGCATTAACTTACACGAAAATATTTTTTTTGTACAAATAAATAAATTAATTGTATATATTTTATTGATAAGAAACTTATAATCCAGCCGAATGCAAAGGGCACGTGGGTTGCCAAATAAATGTCAAAAATTTCAATGTTTGCCAATGTATAATTAGAAATATTGAGGGCTATATCATTTAAGCACTGTTGGCTTTAAGCACTGTTTTTTTAAATGAAAAAAAAATTCCGTAGCAAGACGTTTAAATATAGATTTTTAATTTGGTAGCCATATGGCTACCATGGGAAGGAAAGGGTTAAAGTTACATTTAGTACATATTATATACAGTACACGCAAAGATGTATAGTAAGGTAGAATAATGGCTTCGTGTTACTGCGGCAGTTGGATAATAGAATCTCCGATTTGGATGAAACCAAATCAATTAACTAAACTCTCTTAAACTCTTCTTGCCACCTGCTGCAAATATATATGTATGTATGTAATTGTTCTTGTGTACCCTTGCACAAAAATAAATGAAAAGCCTTAAAAATATTTCTTTTGTGCACCCAGAAAAAAATCGTGTGAAATCAACCAAAAATCAACAAATTTTGTGGTTAATTTTTTTCAACACTATGCTTAATGTATGCCATCCTGTAAACGTGTAAATTTAACACTACTGTCAAGTGTTAATTTAACACGATTATAACTGTAGAATTAACACTAAAAACTTTAAAAAATTTACACGATCTAATGTTGATTTAACATGATTTTTTAGTTAAATTAACACGAGATTGTCGTGTTAAATTAACAATAGCATCTTTTTGACTTTATCTTAAATTTATTGTTAAATTAACCAGATGTTGGTTGATTTTATAAATTAAAAAGTATATTTTTATTAAATTAAATAATATTTATGTATATGTATAACATTCGCTAAGCTAGTTATAAATGTACACTTATTGTCAAGGAAGCGGCATCTCAAGATAGACTGCGAGAGCTGGGACTCCGAGACTGCGAGAGTTGGGACTCCGAGACTGCGAGAGTTGGGACTTCGAGAGTTGGGACTCCGCAAGGAGCGCACGAAGTTTTCGCTATACAGAAAGCCTACAAGGCTCTACTGGCAACGGAAAGTGCCGGTGTCGGAAACAGGATAGCATTTTTCCTCGATAGTCGGGCGGTTCTGAGGGCCGCTTCTCCTTTTTAATAATGGGTAAAAATTGGAGGCTTGTGGCAAACATTGATTGAACATTGTTTAAAATACCCTACTAGGAGGAAAAAGAAAATATTTTAGCTCAAAAACTTTAAGAAAACAAAAATGCAATCCTCTTTTAACTCACCTGTAAACTGAAAGTATTAGCTCATTGATTCAAAACCGCAAAACTTTATTTTTATTTAAAAAAAATTAAATAAATAAATAATATTCCTGTTGCACGAACAGCAGAACTTCAAAGCTTAAAAAAAAATTGTCTAAGTTTCAAAATTGTTTTGACATTCTTTTTTTAACACTTTTTGGAGATTGTATTTACACTATCGTCATGTTAAATAAAACAGATTCCAAATGACATTTAAGAATAAAATTTTATAATTGAATCATCTTGTATATTTTAAAATTGCTTCATGTTTTATCAACAATAAAATTTGGTTGAATTTACCAAAATTTCTGATGACGTTTATAAATCAAAAGTCATGTTTCACACATCGCGTAATTTGAAAAAAATTGTTGCTGTTCTACGTGTAAAGTTCGATCGTGTTAGTTTTACACGAATCGTGTTGATGTTTCTTTTTCTGGGTGTGAGAAATGGTTGTTCCTTTTTGGCAAATTGGTAATAACTATTCTGACCCTTTTGTTAAATAATAGCGTAAATTTACTTCAAAGTCGCCAATAAAGCTTAGTTTGTGATAGAAGTGCACAAACCGCTATATTCAGTTAATAAATAAATTGGTATATTACTAGTAGAATACCGACTAGTATGATTTTGTCTTTTTAAAAGTAGAATTTTGTCTGTTTCATACCAGTTCATCAAGTAGTAGAAAACCAACTAGTATAACTTTGTCCGTTTCCTACCAGTTGATCAACTTGTAGAAAACCAACTAGTTGAATTTTTTCCTTTACATATTTTCATACTAGTTTAATTTTGCCTGCAGGGTAGTTCACATTTATACAAGTGTGCATATGGGACCACTATTTTATGCCGCCACTGTTCGGCTACCTCTACCGAGAATTAAGAAACTGATGATTATTCGATAAAATTTAGACATAAACCATAAAATAATTATAATTTCAACTTAATTATGTCGTAAAGTTAATAAGAAAAATATCTGAATATATTTCCAACAAGACACGAAACTGGAGGCTCACGAAGAATCTCCCAAATTTTTTTTTCTGTACATATGTAAATATGTATGTATATATGTATGCAGATATACTATCTCAAGACAAATAGCCTTTTCATGTTCCCACTTATCATCTTCATTATTTTACTTACTTACTTTACTTGTGTACGGGTATACATACATATACATATATAAATTTTTTTAATTTTTCTACACACTTTTTCTACGAAATGAGCAGTCGCGTGAAACCATAAGAACGCAACACTATATTTTAAGTCCCACCTTCGACAATGGAAGTTGATACTCAATTTGAGAACTGAGTTATTCTACTCGTACGTCAAATGGATCATTCGTTATACGATGTTTTTTCTCTTGGTTGTGAATTGGAAATTCAGCCCATTTTCGAAGCGAAATTTTTGAACAGTGAGGGAGAGAAAGAGGCTGTCCTAAAATATGTCACTTTTGCTCCTTTAACTAGCTATGTTAGGCGCACGTGTTAATTTAACCTCTAGGGCTCTCTTCCCACAATGATTTCCTCTATCAATTCTTTGTGGGAATATTTATTTAGTTTTTGTTGAATAAGTGAATTACTATTATACCTTTTTAGTTTCACATACACTTCGTACTAAACAATGCAACCATGCATTGCAGATATCACGCATTCCTTATCTCTCTCTTTCTGTTATACCTACATATCGTCGTTTAAAGTGCATTTTTGCGTAAGAGATATTTTCATTTTCGAGTAAGGGACATTTTTGCCAAAAATGAAATTTTCCAACCCTGAGTTCCTAACGCTCAGCTCTATCGATCCATACCAAAACTTTGCAATTCTAACAACAAAAACGCATAATAACAGTAAATTTCATAATCGCTTATGAAGAGTATTGTTAAAATTTGGCAGCATTACCGCGTATAATTTCAGTTCATTCATACAAGCGAAGTTATATGTTATTAGATAAATAAATTAAATGGCCAATTTATATGAAAGGGAGCAAAAGTTAAATATTTTAAACAAATAATGTCAGGTAAATATCAAGCAGGTATTATTTTAAACAAATTAAATGAAGTTTCTACTTGGTAAGCTCTGATACTACGTTTTTTTGCTACAATCTTTACAATTTTCCCAACCAAATTATGACTAAAGGTATCAAAAATTAAAAAAACAAAACAAGAAAGGAAGCCTCAGTTCGAGTGGAGCCAAATATTGCAAGCTTTCATAGTTTTTTTACGTTTGCTGGAAACACGGTGCAATCTATATAAAGCCCGTGCCGCATAAAGTGGGCGCAGCCACGCCCATTTTGAAAATTCGTATCAATAATCCGACTAAACTTATAAATATTCTTGTTATTATAAAATTTCATCCCTTTATGATTTTTATTTACAGAGATGTCACGTTACAAATTTCTGAAGGGCATTCGAGAAATATTTTTACTAAAAAGTAGGCGTGGTCATAAACTGATTTCACTAAAATTTTACACATATACTACCGCAAGTGGTAGAAATAAGTCCACCAATTTTCGTCATAATATCTCAATTATTTGTCGAGTTATGGGCTCCGAAATCTCGTAGATTCCTTTGTCTAATAAGAGGCGGTGCCACGCCCATTTTCCAAAATTTTTCTGTTTATGGTATTCTCTCTATCGTGGTACAGTAGACGCTCACAAATTAGAACCACTTTCTTTTTAGGGTGATTCTAATTTCTGAAAAATTATAATTCCTGGACGTTTTTTTTTTGTTTCAATAAAACCTTAAA
Organism: Urophora cardui; assembly: GCA_960531455.1. Lineage (NCBI taxonomy): Eukaryota > Metazoa > Arthropoda > Insecta > Diptera > Tephritidae > Urophora > Urophora cardui. The sequence continues at coordinate 1,576,315 of OY482671.1, read as the reverse complement.
ATTTAAGTCAATTTGCATTGAAAAACTACAATGAAATTTTGTCTTATTCAATTTTATTCCCAAAAACGAGAAAACAAACATATAGATATGCCTGTATACGAAATTTCATAAAAATATTTAAATATGTGTATTATTACAGCTGTGTATAAAAATTAATTTATTACATTGCGATAAAAACATGTTTTTTGTAGGCCATGATTCTTATGCGAAAATTTATAAGACATTCAAGTCAGGTTATAAACCAGATAGAACACGGATGTTCGTAATCCAATCCACAAGTCACCTCAAAATTGCAAAAAGTAAATATCAAGATTTAAAATACTTAAAACAAGTGATGCCCTACGATTGACAATTTACCACATTTACCTTACGACTTCTCCAGCAATGTGTAAACAAAATTACGTTTTCTTAATTAAAAATATTAATTTTAGCTTTAAATTTAATATAAGTTTAAGTTTTGTTACTTTTTTCTTTATAAAATACTAAAAAAAAGAATTATATTGAACATTTTGCCATTTCATAACCGCTTGTGCGTGATTTTTGTGCCAAATAAAAATTGCACAACCGCACATGAAAAAAAAAGAGTCCTAATAATTCAATTTGTTTCTTTTTCTACACTAAGTTGATGTTTTAGCTAACAAACTGATCTACGTAACTATTTAAATTTAAGTTTGTACGCAGAAAGAAGTAACGGTTTTGAAATGAAACAGTTTTTTTGCTCTCCTGTAAAATTCAACCAATGTCCGCTACTCGAAAATGAAAATACCTCTTACGCAAAAATGCACTTTAAACGACGATATACTTATGTATATACATACACAATATACTTGAATTCACTCCTTAATAAATACTGAATACAATAGGTTATGGGCTACATGTCACGCGGTTAAATAATTAAAAAAATATTTTTTTTTAACAAATTGAATCGATTATGACTACACCTTCGATCACAGCAATGTTCCCCGTGGAGCGACGGAAATCCAAAATGCGAAACGCGATAATGATGTCGTGCAAATCCCAGAGGCAAAATGTGATAGTGACGATGCCGTAGAAATTCGAAGGTCGGAAAGACTGCAAAATAAGAATATAAAATCATGCAACCTTTGTGCACTGGATACCGTATCTAATGATCCGAAATCGTTCGATGATGCAATCGCCAGCGATGAATCGGGGGAATGGATGCAAGCCATGAAGAGCGAAATGGCATCACTGTTGTCGAACCAAACGTGGGAGCTCGTTGATCAGCCGCCCAGCCGCAAAGCAATACCTTCGAAGTGGGTTTTCAGAACTAAACGAGATGGGGATGGAAATGTCTTTCGCAAAAAAGCTAGACTCGTAGCAAAAGGGTATGATCAGCGTGAGGGGCTTGATTACACAGAGACTTTTGCGCCAGTCGTGAGATATGAATCATTGAGATTTCTGATGGCATTGGCTGTTAAATACGACATGAAAATACATCAAATGGATGCTGTATCCGCTTATCTAAATGGCACCTTAAAGGAAGAAGTATTTATGTCCCAGCCGCACGGTTTTGGCGATGGCTCGACGAAGGTTTGTAAGCTATTGAAAGCCATTTACGGGCTTAAGCAATCCGGACGCGTCTGGAATGAAACACTTAACAGCGAGCTCGTAAAATCGGGTCTTTCAAGAAGTGAGGTAGATCAGTGCGTCTACTATAAAGTCAATGGTAACCATATTCTGTACATCGCAATTTACGTGGATGATTTGCTGTTGTTCTCAAATGACATAAAAGAAATCGAATCCATGAAGGAAACCCTAACAAAAAGGTTTAAGATGAAGGATATGGGGGAAGCATCGGCCGTCCTAGGTATTCGAATCACACGCACTAAAAATTCCATCAAAATCGACCAATCGCAATATATACGCGACATTTTAATTCGTTTCGGAATGACCGAATGCAATCCTTCAGCGACGCCGTTCGATCATAACCAAAGACTATCATCCGATTTGTGCTCAAAGGACGACGAAGAAAAGCTTATAATGTCTCAGAAGCCATACATGCAGGCAATAGGGTGTTTGTTGTTCGCAGCTCAAGTAACAAGGCCTGACATATGCTACAGCGTAAACGTATTAAGCAGGTATGCAACCAACCCAGGAAAGGCGCACTGGGAGGCTGTGAAGCGAGTAATGAGGTATCTTAAGGGCAGCGCTGACAAGGGCTTAGAGTATACGAATGAACAGGGTAACATCGTGGGCTACTGCGACGCTGACTGGGCTGGAGATACAGACGGGAGGCGATCGACAACCGGTTATGTTTTTCTGTTTCAATCCGCAGCAATATCCTGGGCAACGAAAAGGCAAAAAACAGTGGCACTTTCGTCAACAGAGGCGGAGTTTATGTCGATGATCGCTGCCATGCAAGAGTCTATTTGGCTGACGCGCTTAGAACGAGAGCTCGTCCCTACCGAGGAATATTGCTTAACACTATTTTGCGACAATAAAAGTGCAATTCTCGTTGCGCAAAATAATTTATATTCACCACGTACTAAAAACGTTGATGTAAAGGTAAAATTTATCCATCAACAAATTGAGAATAAAAGAATTGAACTAAAATATCTACCAACCAATGAAATGACTGCAGATATTCTAACGAAAGGTGTTACTACCCAAAAATTGAAATACTTAACGGATAAATTCGGCCTAAAGTAAAACAAATTTATTATCACATACTTATTTACTTATATATTATTGATGCGTTGTCTACATATGTAAGCAAAGTGTATGTGCAACTACATTTTCCAAAATAATTAATTCAGGGAAGGTGTTGAATAAGTGAATTACTATTATACCTTTTTAGTTTCACATACACTTCATACTAAACAATGCAACCATGCATTGCAGATATCACGCATTCCTTATCTCTCTCTTTCTGTTATACCTACATATACTTATGTATATACATACACAATATACTTGAATTCACTCCTTAATAAATACTGAATACAATAGTTTTATTATTATTATTTTGTAATATACATAATTTATATACATGTACCTTTTGGTTTCGATGTAAATCTAGAGAGTTCTGAATTACTTTAGTACTTCCCATGATTAATTAATATAATCATTTAATTAGGGTTTTTTCTAATTTTTTAGAGTTATGACAACTGGTTATCTAATGCCGATTAGAAGGGTATTGGTATTCAGTTTCCAATGCCCATTTTTTTCGGATGTTTAAATGATATGCAAAAACGTATTAGTATAGGTTAAGTTGGGTTGAATAATTCAAGACGGAAGCATATGTACATACGTAGGCCGTCGAATCCGTTGTGATAACTCAGAAATATGTATTATGTTTCAATTGTACTTCGGAAAAGGTCAAACGTACTTCAGAATAGGGAAATTACACCGCTAAGCGGCTAACTTATGTATGGCTGCTCCAGATAAGCACTTTCAAATTAAATTAATTCCATGGAAACTAAGATTAAGATGTAAAGGAAATTGAAGAGCTGGAAAATAACAATAAAAAAATAGCAACAATGAACACAATTGAATAACTCAATTAGCTAACAACTAATTGACGCTAATTTTTACAGAAATTAATACATATTTATGTACTTCTGTACATGTGTATATTTGTATGCATATCGACATGTGTGAAACTATTTTCTGTGGGCGTAAATATGTATGCTTATCAGCGCAGTGCAATGAACACTCATGTTTCTTATGTACATATCGTCGGTCTCCTGCCAGAAACACGAATGTGAAAATTTTTTTAAGTGCGATGTCTGCTCTTTATCGGGTATATATTGATGTAATAACAATTAATATTTGTACAAATGCTTGTGTAAACATACATATATAATATGAACGTGTATCTAAATAAGTATATATACAAATATTAATTGTTATTATATCAATATATACCCGATAAAGAGCAGACATCGGACTTAAAAAAATTTTCACATTCGTGTTTCTGGCAGGGGGCCGACGATATGATGAATTTCATATCAAACCCAATATGCGTTGAACCCGACCCCCTCAGAATTTGATGAAATTTTGCACAGAGGTACATCTTACCTACCCAAACACAACCTCATTTTCAGAAATTGCATTTTCGAAAAATTGTGGCGTGGCAAGGTATCGAAATATTCAAAAATATTCGAAAATAATCGAAAAATGACGATAATAGGTACTTTTAAAGTGTGATTACTAGGGAACGGCTTTACCGATTTCAAAGATCTTTACACCATTAGAAAGGTATTGAAATTACCTTTCAAAAAATACACTGTAAAAATTTTTTGTTTTAGTACACTGAAAAAAATGTTTTCCAAAATAAAATTTGAAACTGGGAGAACACTTCAAAAACCAAGCGATTTTGAAAAATAAGAATTTTTTTTAGAAAGGTCTGTTTAATATATATAACATATCTGAAAACTAAAATGGCCTTTTTTTACAGTATATTTTTTTGAAATCTAATTTCCATACCTTTCTAATGGTGTAAAGATCTTTGAAATCGGTAAAGTCATTCCCTAGTAATCACACTTTAAAAGTACCTATTATCGTCATTTTTCGATTATTTTCGCGTATTTTCGAATATTTCGATACCTTTCCACGCCCACAATATTTCGAAAATGCAATTTCTAAAAATGAGGTTGTGTTTGAGTAGGTAAGATGTACCTATATGCAAAATTTCATCAAATTCTGAGGGGGTCGGGTTCAAAATGTTCGTTTTTTTCAGCCTTTGATATGAAATTCATCATATGTAAAATTTACACTGTAAATGTTCACGTTCATACATGTGATGTAATTATGAATTACTTATGTAAAACGGGGAAATACTGATTTTGTTTTTAGAAATATAAAATAGCCCACTAAACATGCATACCTACAAATGTATTTAAAGAGCGATTTCGGAAGAAAACTTGCTAAAAAATATAGTTTTTTTTTTGCTGGAACACGTGTAAATGCAATACCGTTTAGTTATTTTAATTGATGATCTAAAAAGTAGTAGGGGCGGCTTTTAACACGCTTTAAATATGCAGTTATGCAGGTGGAAATAAAATTTAGTTATCTTTTTTGAATTTAATATTATTTACGTTATTAAAAGTGGCAACGTAGCGCAAATAAATCGTTTACCTAAATAGCGGAAAAAATTTGTGTATGACATGAAGGAAGGAACTAGTACATACATAAGTAGGTACATACATATTGATAATTAAAATAATAGCAGACGATGAGATAATCACCTTATAATATAATTAAAGTAGCGAAAAGCTTTGGAATACGAGTATACATTTTCTTCTTCTTTGTACAAATCAGTTTATTTTTGCTCATATACGAAGAGCTGTGTGAATCGATATGAATCAATATGAATAACTCGATATGCATGGATATCGATTAGAGAAAATCGGCATTCACACCAAGTCCAAACACGCTGATTTTGTGAAATGTGTGAAGCACATTTAATTAATTCGACTTAAGCCGGCATAAAGCCAGCCAATTAGGCTGAAAAAAATTAAGGAGCGCGCCTCGAATTGGGAAGAGAAGTTCGGCCTTAAAACTCGTCAGAGCTATATACATATATAGGCGCCATTGTATTTGATTATACTATGTATTAAAATATTTTTTGTTCAATTTTGTTTCATTTTTTTGTTTTTTTCTTAACTTTTTTTCTTAAGTTGTTTTCTTAAATAATATTTTTTTTTATATTTTTTTGTTTCTGTTTCTCTTTTGCTCTTATTTCTATGCAATTTTTTTTATTATTATTTTCTTTTCTTTATATAATAGGTACTTTTAGCTATTTCTAATAGCTCTACCACGAACATTTCGAATTCCAGTTTTTTATACTCAGCTGTACTAGTACACAGAGTATTATAGTTTTAATCACATAACGGTGGATTGTAACAGAATGAAATAATCGAGATAGATATAGACTTATATATATCAAAATGATCAGGGTGAAAAGAGAAATCGATTGAGCCATGTCCGTCCGTCCGTCCGTCCGTCCGTCCGTCCGTCCGTCCGTCCGTCTGTCCGTCCGTCCGTCCGTCCGTCCGTCTGTAAACACTCTAACTCGCGCAAAAATTGAGATATTTTGATGAAATTTGGAACGCAAGTTGGTATCGAGACTGGGACGGTTGGTATTGAAAATGGGCGAAATCGGACCATGACCACGCCCACTTTTCCTATATAGAAAAAATCGGAAATTTGGTATCTCAGCCACTAATATAGCTAGAGTTTTAAAATTTTACCCACGTATTGAGCTCGGGCCCTTATGAAGAAATTTGATGAAGTTTTGGAAAATGGGCGGTGCCACGCCCACTTATTAAGGGTCAAACATTGAAAGTTTTATATGTCATAACTCAGAAACCGTTGAAGATATATCGATGAAATTTGGTACGCGTAATTTGCTTACATAGACAAATGTTTTGACGAAAAATTATCAAAATCGGTTTACGGCCACGCCCACTTTTATATATGTGTATTATAAAGTGACCTAATAAAACCATTTTAAGCGATATCTCTGTCAAATATAAAGATCTATCATTGAAATTTTGTCGCATGAGTCCAACTATGGACATAAAACAAAAAACACAAAAATTTTGGAATATGGGCGGTGCCACGCCCACTTATTAAGGGGCAGACATTGAAAGTTTTATGAGTCATAACTCAGAAACCGTTGAAGATATATCGATGAAATTCGGTACGCGTAATATAATTACTTAGTCAAATGTTTTGGCGAAAAATTATCAAAATCGGTTGACGGCCACGCCCACTTTTATATATAGGAAATATAAGGGGGCCTAATAAAAACATTTTAAGCGATATCTCTGTCAAATATAAAGATCAATCACTGAGATTTTGTGGCAGGAGTCCAACTATGGACATAAAACAAAAACTACAAAAATTTTGGAAAATGGGCGGTGCCACGCCCACTTATTAAGGAGCGAATATTGAAAGTTTAATAAGCCATAACTCAGAAACCGTTAAAGATATATCGATGAAATCTGGTACGCGTGATATATTTACTTAGCCAAATGTGTGGACGAAAAATTACCAAAATCGGTTGACGACCGCGCCCACTTTTATATATGTGTATTATAAAGTGACCTAATAAAACCATTTTAAGCGATATCTATGTGAAATATAAAGATAATTCATTGAAATTTTGTGACATGAGTTTTACAATAGACCGGAAACAAAAAATAAAAAAGTTTGGAAAATGGGCGTGGCACCGCCTCTTTTTAGACAAAGGGATATATGAGATTTCTTAGCCTTTAACTCGACAAATAATTGAGATATTATGACGAAACTTGGTTTATACACTTTTATAACATGTGTTAATAGACACGCAAAAATGTATTGAAATCGGTTTATGACCACGCCTACTTTTTAACAAAGATATTTCTGGAACACCCTTTTGGAATTTGTAACGTGAAGTCTTTGTAACTAAAAGTCATAGAGGGATGAAATTTTGCACTAACAATAATATTTGTATGCTTATTTGGATGATTGATATAAATTTTGAAAATGGGCGTGGCTGCGCCCTGTTTATGCAGCACTCGTTTCATATAAAATACACCCTATATCGAACAAACGCAAACAAACAATGAAAGCATACAGCTGAGTATCTAATGTTCGATTGCACTCGAACTTAGGCTTCCTTACTTGTTTTTTTTGCTTTTGTTTTGTAATAATTACCTTGTTTATTTCTTTACACTCTTTCGTTTAAGGTTTTTTTCTTATTATTATTTTTTTTTTTAATTTTTTGTTGCTTACATACGTACATACATACATTTTAATCTCATCATCATTGTTCTGAATCTAAATTTTTTTCATCTCGTTTTGCGCCAAAAACTAATAATTTTTGCTTGATTTTCTTTTGCACGCTCCAAGGTTTTGTTTGTTTTTTTTTTTTATAAAATTTGTCTTTGCTTTACTTTTTATTTCATTTGTGTTTTTGTTTTTGTTAATTTTTTTTTTGTTTTTACTTTTTTCTTTTGTTTTTATTTTTTTTATTATTTTTCTTTTGTTTTATTATTAAGTTTTTCTTTGTGTCTTATTTCTATGTATTATTTATTATTTTCCTTTGTCTTTGGCTTTCTCGTCATCGTTTGTGTAGTTGCGCTGGAGTGAGGGAGCACGTTTGTCTTTGGTCGCAGCGTGACTGCCAAATTTGGTTGAGTTCATCATTCAGTTGGTATTCTTTTGTCGTTGAAGTGATTTGTGGTTCAGTCCGTATTTTGATCTTGAATTGTCTTTCATTGGTTTTAAGTAGTGTGAGGTCTGAGAAATCTTAAATTGTCTCTCAGTGCGTTTTTTTGTGTGAATTTTTTTTAAATTTATTTTCCGAAAGTGAAGTGAAATGCATGCAATTAATGGAAGATGAATTGTGTGAGACAATTATGGAAAAATAATAGTAGGTACATATGTATGTTAATAAATATAAGAATATAAATGCCTTATGTTGAGTTTTATGTCGCATTTCCACCCCTCTAGATCAAACGCAAGACTTGAGTCAAGAGGCTTTACTGTGAGATAATTCTTATTTATGTTTTTTCCACATTTAATTCCAGCACAAGATAAAATCTAAATTAATTAAAAGTAATTAATCATTAAACGAATTGTTTATGCCGAACCCTAACCAATGAACGCGCACATCAACAACTTGAAGCGAGGAAAATCGCTCTGAAAATCATGAATGACTTAAATTGTGCTTTAATCTAATTACTGATGTGTATGTATAGTGTATACGAGAATTTGTTGGACGAGATGTAGTATTTGAAAATTATGAGTACCCAGGACACATTGTGGCGAACATGTAAAAAAACTAACTGGATAGCCAACCAAAATGCATCTCGAAATGTTAACGCACTTATGACATAACCATAGCTCTCCAACATGGAAGGAAGAGAAAAAGTTATATATGCACTGAAAAAAAAAAAACTTACTAAGATTATGGAAAAGTGGGAATGATTCGGCGCTAAAGACATACATATGTATTTCGATTGTTTTTATGTACAATTTTCTCGAAATCAAGGCATAAAAACCACGTTTTAAAAAAATTGTATTCAAAACAATGAAAATATGTCTTTAGCGCCGAATCGTTCCCACCTTTCCATAACGTGAGTATTTTTTTTTTTTTTGAGTGTGTTAAGATAACCACTCTCTCTCGAAGGTTTTGCAGGAGAATAATCAAACTCCCTATTTTTTTTCTATCGAATATAAAACGATTTCGCAACTTTTGAGCCAAACCTTATGTTTTTTGTGTGGCTTTAATGAAAAAAGATAGCACAATATCTGTAGAAAATAGTGATGGGCGAGTCCGAGATGTTTTATTCGATTCTCTCGATTGTTGAAACATCTCGAATGCTCTCGATGGTTTTCATTCGTATTCGAGTCAAGTCGTAAATGGCCGTCATTCGAAACAATCGCTAAAACATCTCGGACTCGCCAACGATTCCTCTCGTTTTCAAAGCAACCCTACAACATCTCGGACTCGCTGCAAAAAATACATAATAATTGTTGTTGCCGCTTGAATATTAAAATTGCTTTACAAAACATACAGAGTGGTACAAATCTATTGCCGTTGTTGCTACTCGTAAAATTCATTTGTTTCATAAGCGTCTCACTTCAGAAAATTTATTAATGTTTAAATAATTAATTATTATTATTATGCACGACACTGTTTAGTTGTGATTGCAATAATGCAGCGTCTATGTATAGCATATTTTTCAATTTGGTTAATTTATTTATGTATTTGCCTCACTTCCATTAAAAATCCTACTTTCTTTATCAACAAACCTCATTCAGTTTATTTTATCAACTAAAACATATCATCAAAACAACAGCCGGCCCGCCGACTCGGAACAATCGCAAAAACATCTCGCTTGTGTAGTCGAGATGTCATCGAAACAACCTCCGACTCGCCGACTCGGAACAATCGCAAAAACATCTCGATTGTGTAGTCGAGGAGCGAGTCAACTTTTGACTCGATTGTGATTTTGCAACGATGGCGATTCTCTCGATTGTCTAAACATCTCGGACTCGCCCATCACTAGTAGAAAACATACAATTTAAAAGTGAAATAATATACAAAATTCAGAATTTAGAGAGGAAATCGGTAGTCCCTTTAACAAAAAAATAGCCCAATTATACCTTTTCATCATTCTTCATTGCTTATTCAAAATTAAATTATTAGAACGTATAAAGGAAACAATTTCATCATTGATTTAAATGCAAAATAAAAAAGGGGAAAAAATATTGAATATTCAAAAAAATATACCACCTGCCGCTAAATACACAACAGCGGCTGCGGTTGCCACAAAGCATTTGCTAATCTCTTTCAAACAAAAACTTGAAAGGTAACCAGAAACAATACTAAAACAACTAATACTACATATTATGTACATATTTAAGTATATAGTTTATGTAGTAGAAATGTATATTATGTATATGTACATATGTATGTATGTATGCATATATTTGGTATGGGAATTGATTTTCGTACTTTTTTCACTTTTTTCTTTTGTTCGGATTTTGTATTGGCAAACAATCATTTATCATTAAAAATGAAATGAGAAACGATTTTGAAGGTTTTTGGGGCAAGGTGAGGTTTTGTATAGCCAATTTCGTGTTTCAAAAACGAACTACACCATTTCCAGTTGAATTGTAGAAAGCATCAAATTGATTTTAGAAAGAGTCAATTGGATTTTGGAAAATTTTAATTGTATTTCTAATCTACTTTTCTAAAATCCATCTGGAAATGATGCAATTTTGTTATTCACATATCGCACCCTAAATAATAAAGTGACACAACTCAACATTTTATGAAATGGGGTTTTTATCATAAACCGGTACACAAAACATGCCAAAAAACTTTTCAATTGGTGTCTCTTTTGATTGAAAACAGCTACTATACGTGGCCTTTTGTCATATAAATGCTTGTAAAGAAAAAAAGTTTTTTCGCTCTCCTGTAAATTTTGAATTTTGAGTTGTGTCACTTTATGATTTAGGGTGCGATATTTTGCGGCTGCTAAATACGAAAAGAGTTGCAAAGCTACATAAATACATACATATATGTATGAATATGTAAATACCTCACATTTACCGTTGTGTGTTTTTTTCGTTTCTGACCGACCAATCAAGCAATTTTCATGCTCTGGCAAAACTAATGAGTGCAGCATGAAAATGAAAGAGGGCAAATGCAACCCCTCTTCAATTAGCTAATGCAATTACCTAGATAACCGCTTTGTCGATAATGCCGTGATTGAGGTAATGGGCGCAATGCTAACGGTAATATTCTATTGATAAATATCGAAATATCGATTTGTGTTGAAGACTACGGATGCGTGTATAGTGTGCCCAGTAGGAAAATTTGGCAAATAATGACCAGTACTTATTGGTTTTCTTAGTGTCCAGTGTGTTTGAAAGAGTTGCTGTACCTACTAGGATTCATTAAGACATCTCACTGTTCGCTAGAATTATTGTGCATACTGACAGGTCATATAATTTGCTTTGTAACGTCATTTGGCGGCTCTTTATATCTAAAAAATAAATGCTTCTAACCACACATAAAACAATTTGGAAATTTGAAAAAAATTAATTTATTAGCAAGTACTTATATTCCATATTTGCTTTTTTTTATTAAAACACACTTCTTTGGAATTGTAAAAACTCGTAATCGATTTTAGAGATATGGTTTAAAAGACTGTTTTCTAAGTATTCAATATAGAATTCGAATTTGCTAGGAACAATGTTGCAAAAAAAATTCACTCATCCTAATGCATACCATAAACTATAAACATACACGTGCGCAAAATTTTGTATCTGCAATGAATAATTAACTGCCTCAAGCAATAAAAACAAACACAACTTAAGTGCATCAGCTGTGGCCATTAAAGGTAATTTTTTATTGTGACGTACCGTTACTGGCTTGATGGCGGAAGTGCGGAAAAAAAGTACAAACTGATTACTTTAATTATTTATTTATTTATTTGTTGATTATAATTGAGTAAAAAATCATTACCTATGGCTTTATAATGTAAAACTTTTGGAATTTCTACTTACAACGCATGCAATAAATTTGAATTTACGCCTTTAGCGCCTAAAACTATGCTACAAATAAGCCTAAAATAAGTACATAAAAACACACACACACACCAACACATAGAACAGTTCATTTTACGTCACTTTGTTCAACCAACAAAACATTACAGATAAGCTAGCCCTAACAATGTTACCAATGCTTTTTATAGAAAATCGTTTAATTTAGCGCGTGCTAATTTTCTCAAAAGTAAAGTGGGCGTTCACATAAGCAAACGAGAAAGATAAATAAATGGCTGTTTTGTATACAATACAAACATATTATTATTATTATTGACATAATTTCCACTTCCCACAAACATTATTAAATAACTTCAACACGCCAACAACTAGAGGAATGAAAAAACGTCATCGTTTTCGGCCAAGCCTTCTCTGACGCGACTACATTCCTGAACGTGAACGAATGCGCACGAATGTAATAAATACCTATGAATCATTTGAGTAGAGGATGGAGGTTAGGGAGCGAATTGATTTACGGTGATAAATGCAGAATTAGCTTTATTGCCGTATTTTGGTACATATATTCTTCGGTATGATTTTCGTCTTGCAAGTCGCTATAACTCCAAACCTGCGTATAACATATAAGCTATAGAATTACATATGTACAGATATACCCAGCACCATCTACACAGCATGCGCTATACCGTAACAGTTTATGAAATCGAAAAATTAAGTATATTTGTGGCAGGTTTTAGAATAGTTTGATTTTTTTTTTTAATGGCACAACCTTTCAAGTCTCAGCTTGCATCTCAGTCTTTTGGTATAAATAGTGTTTGGGTATCTCTTGCACCCAAGCTTACCGTCACATACATATTGTATGTACATACATATTTAGACTTAATTCTGCCCCGAAACAATTCCTATCCTCCTGAAGGAGAACAAAAATATGTTTGCACATACATATCGCTAGCTTAGAGTGCAAATTGTGTAAGTCCTTTTTTCAAACTTTGTAGGAGAGACAAAAAACAAAAAATAAAAAAATTTCAAAATGAAAAAAATTTTCTGTTCATGTAAATATTTTGGACTTACACAATTTTCTTCGCTTTTTGGACTTACACAATTTGCGTATCACTGAATAACAACGAGTAGAAATATGGCAAGTATCACAGACTTGTTTAGCGTGGTGCGTATTTGATTTTTCTAGCTTTCTACACTTAAAAACACTTTTTCGTAAAAATGGACTTACACAGTTTGCACTCAAGCTAGCGATATGTGTGTATACATATGTATGTATGTACATATGTATGCAAAATGTATTTCTAAAATTGAATGACTTCAAAGGTGCAATGCTAAAAACATCCCTATTTTTTTTTTTTGAGTTTTTGTTCATTGAACTAAACTGAAAACAAAACCATAAAAGTAATAATGCAAACAATAATATTTTCGCATTGAAATGATCTTTGACGTCTGCTTTGTACATATATATGTACATATGGATGTACATATTTACTTTGAATAAGCTAAATTTAAGTTCGCGATTTAATGACACTTTAAGAGGCATTGATTTTCAACAACACAAGCCATTCTTTATAGTCAGCATGAACAGCGCATTTGTAATTGCATATAGAAATTGTTGACATTCTTTTTGTGTCACATTCAATTATCACCAGTTAATTGGGCGATTGGACAACTGAATTGATAATAAATTCCAAACGTCGCGACGTTATTAAGAATAAATATTAATAATAAATAAAAATAATCCCATTTCCGTTCGCTATCAATAGTGGAATAGTCGAAACGGAATGTGCTTCTTTTCAATAAAAAGTACTATATTGTGTGTAGGTTCTATGTACATACATACATATGTATATATAAAGTATTAAGTATGTACATATATGTATGTGAGACTTTGCCATCAATAAATAGCATTAACTTACAATACCTACTTATTTACTCTTCAATTTAAGTATGTATTCAATTCACTTTTATTATTCATTAATTGCCTTTATTAATTTTCCTTATCCGATTCTTTATTCCATTCCAGCGTTAGTACATTTTCAACAACTCCCAATGCCGAATCCTCTTCTTCCACTTCCATGGCACCATTGCACCACAAACACACTGGAACGCAAAGTGTCACAACATTAAATTTGTATGAAAAAGACACATCGCCAATCGGTGGCGGCAACTGTAAAGTGCATACAACACAGCAACAACAACAATACACGCAGCCGAAGAAGCAACACCACACGCATAAACGTCAGAGCTCCAATCAAAGCGAATATTATACAAAAGCCTATTCACAGGCGACAACAACAACACCTGAAAAAAGAAGGTGAATTGAGTGTGGTGTATATTTGGGTATGGGGTTTGGGGTTCTTGGTGAGGTGGCGAACAAAAAAGGTAGACAGGCAAAATGTTTGAACTAGTACAGCTTTCATAATAGTACAGGACGCATTTAGGCTTTATATGAAAAAGAAAGAAACAGCCGAACACTGTAAAGATTTACTAAAGTATGTTAATAGTTACATATGTATGTACATATGTAAGTGTGTATGTTCTTATGTCCTCCTTGTTTTTAATGCAACAAAGCAATTGTTTATGCGTCCAATTAAAATATTTACCTAATACATAATCTTAGATATCTGTTGAAGATAAAATAATTTAAAGCGCAAAAAGGCTGACTGAGAGCTGCTTAACATGTGTAAATGCACGTCCATACATGAATTGTTGTGAAGTCTTTATCAGCATTCTGTGACATTATCAGCATCTAAAAGTGGATACTTTACGTTATAGAGCAAAAGCAAGGGAACAAAGGCAGAAGCGGCAACAGAGGACACAACAAGTTACGACTTTTGTGTAGGGAAAAGTACTAAAGATTATGGCATGCGACGGAAATTGAAGAAAGAGATTGCGCATAAATTAATGTAATCAAACAAAATTGAAAGTATGTAGGTGGGCGTTTAATACGCAAAAAAAAAAAAACAAAAGAAAAACAAAAAAAAAACATACAAGAAAATGGAATAGACAATGTACAAAACATACATAGCTTTTATATAAACCTGAATATAGTCCGTTTTAATAGCTGTTATTTTTTGTTTTTTTTTGCTTTTTTTATATCAATTTGTATATGGAATGAATCACACTCCAAAGGGAATAGAAACAGATTTATTGCTTATCTTTTTAAGTGCCAACATAGGTACATACATACATAATATGTATGTATGCCACTCTTTCCTATCGAGTACCAGCAACAGTTAGGTACTAAAAGCACTCGGAATGGAAAAAAAATTAACCACGCGTTTATTGTCAACTTTGGTACTGAAGTCTCATCCCTGCAAAAATTATTAGACTACTTGATACATTTGTGCCTAGTTTATAGACTAGTTTGATGCAATACAGTAAGCCATTCCATAAACCACCTCTGCAGCATATGCAAAATAATAATTTTCTCATTGTTAAATTATTTTATTTTAATTTTGTAATACTTGTTTTAATGCCTTTAATACGTACCTGCATACGTACATATATCTAAGAGAAATTAGTAATCTAAGGCGTATTTATGCAAATGTGAAATAATTAGCAGTTTGGTCTGTGGTTCTGTCCTAGGACATCGCAGTGTTAATTTGTCCAATTTTGTTATATGCCATAGTTCATGCAAAATATCTCAATTTTTACGCGAGTTAGAGTGCGTACGGACGGCCGGACATGGCTCAATCCATTTCTCTTTTCACCCTGATCATTTTGATATATATAAGTCCATATCTATCTCGATTATTTCATTATGTTACAATCCACCGTTATGAAATCAAAATTATAATACTCTGTGTACTAGTACAGCTGAGTATAAAAACTGTAAAACGTAAAACAAACTGTAAACAACAAACGGTCAATTTATTTACCGTTATTTATAGCAAAAGTATGCATGTCACCTGGCTAGCTTTGACAACATGCCGACATTTGTGACGTCATGAAATATATTTGCTTAGGGCCTGGTTATGGTTACAATCTTGCTGGTCGAGCACCGTGCACTCCGACGGTGAGAGAATTTTCGGACTCTCACATCCAGCAAATCTGCTGTGTGAAACAGGCAGCCAGCAGTCGAGGTTTCGGGGGTAATAATGTGTTATGTTGTGTATGTGTTCAGTAATAATCATGTGTTATGTTGTGTATGTGTTCAGTAATAATCATGTGTTATGTTGTGTATGTGCGCTCCAATCATCAATGCAAGCATAACCACCTCTCACCAATCACGAAATGTTTCCGATTTTGATTGGCAATGTTGATTGGTACCATAACCACAGCATTATGCCGCACATATGTATGTATATATGTACGAGTAATTATGAATGTAGCTGTATTTAGCGATTTATCATGACGACAACAACGAGTAGCACCAACAGCAACAGCCGACAATGAACAATAGACAACACTTTTTTTTAGACATAAACGTCATTGATGAGCTTCACACAGCGGTAACAGAAGAAAATGAAAATAAGAACAAATAAAGCAAAGCAAAACAAAACAAATGTTGCGTTATTGGCTTAATAGTACTAAAAACGATAAAAAAAAATACTAAATAAATTTGGCTATTTTATCTTTTTTTTTTTTTAATTTTATCCATATGTATACTAAACTATCACTTTTTGTGAAGAGAGAAAAAATATCAATATACATACCTACTCTCTCGCACTCCACTAAAAGATGAATTTTAACAAGCGCTAGCACACTCAGAGCACTCGCGAACTGTGCCTGGTCGAAGTTAACGATGATAAATAATAGGCGACTTTTCTATTAAGCGACCTGCAAAAGAACGTCCAACTTGCTAGTTAGTTTACATAAGCACTGCACATTAGAGAGCTTCGGATGGATTCGAACTTTTGCCATTCACCGCCGTAGTTCGGTAGTGTTGAGCTATGTAGTGACCGGTAGAGTCCGCTGGTGTAGCATCTGCATAAAAGAATACGATTGGTTGATGTTTATGCTACCAAAATGTCAGTTCCATTTTTCTATTCACAATAGCTTCATTCTTTTACTTGGCAACACTGTTGTTCAGGCCGACTAACAGCTAAGCGCTTTCAGCTCAACGCGCTTAACCTAGCTAGCGAGCTTGGTTTTTGCTAGCTAGTGTTTTTTTTGAACTTGCGTGCAAAAGAAAGTGGCTAATATAAAATGTTATTAAAAATGAATTAAAGTTGTTTTATATAGATTTATATGCCAAACACTCTTCCTACTCTTAGCGGTCACAGAAACTTTAACATACATATGTATTCCTTTTCCCATTTTCCAGATCCTTGAACTCACTCGTCCAGTGCGAGTCCACATCCAGCATACGCAGCCTAAGTCCAACGTCCCGCAAAAGTACAACAACCAATAGCAGTTGGAGCGGCGGCCCAAACACGGCGAAGCATGAACCATCGTCAGCGGCAACAACAGCGGCGGCGACGGCTGCTGCTGCTGTTGCCGCTGCAACAGCCGTGCCCATCGAAAAGGAGAAGAAACGCAAAGAGGTCTCGAGTTCGCGTGTGAAGAAGTTTCATCGGCATTTTACGCAAGTTCCCAAGGATGAGAAGTTGATCAATTGTGAGTAGAGCATTTAGAACAAGGCAGAGAGAGCGAGAGAGAGTGGGCAGCATGGTTTAACTGAAATTTATTTTTTCATATTCCACAGATTTCTCTTGTGCGCTTGTTAGTGACATTCTGCTACAAGGACATCTCTACATAACCGATCAGCATTTCGCTTTCTATTCGAATGTGTTCGGTTATGTGACCAAGGTGAGTAGATTTGATGCAACGTCCTTGCAGCCGTATTAATTCCTTTGCATTCCACTTCCAATCGCACAACAGGTCGTTATACCCACTTCATCCGTCACGAAAATCTCCAAAGAGAAAACTGCAAAAATCATACCGAATGCCGTGGGCGTGGCCACCGCCGATGAGCGTCACGTTTTCGGCAGTTTTATTAGCCGCGAGGCTGCGTTTCGTTTAATGTGCAGCGTTTGTCCGCCACTGGCGCCCGCTGAAACTCTACTTCCAAAAGCAGCCGCAGACATAGAAATATCTGAAGAATACTCAATTGAGGATGATAGCAGTTGTTCGATTAGCGGCAATGAAAGTCCGCCGCATTTGCTGGCCGCAACCGCAGCAGCAGCTGTCAGTGGCGGCAGTGATGAATTGAGCCAAACATTGATCCATCGCAATGTGACGAGTGGTGGTGGTTTGAGTGAAGCTCAGCGACATTCCGGTAAGTGCGGCGGAAAATAAAGTCGAAAGAGAAAGCGAATTAGACTAAATGCCATAAATTTCAATTACAGATATCCCATTGGATGCCAAACAAAGCCGTGCTTACGCTTCAGCACCTTCCGTTTCGACTGCGACATCGTGCCATCAAAGTAGTAATGGCAGCGCCACTGGCGACAAAATTTGCATTGCGGATGGTGGAGTAACTCCGGCATGTCTACCTTTGGATGGCATTACAGCCAACGCCACCGGCATAGCGTTAATTGTGGCCGGCACCGCTTCTTCCTCCACAACATCGGGCGCTTCGACACCCACCCAATCGACAATTTCCTCGCTACCAACCACCGTCATGGCTGGGGGCGGCAGCGGCGGCGGCGGCGCAACCAAATCTGCAAAAACTGCAGCTCATGCCGCTTTGTCCAGTTTTCGACTGTTGACGCAAAAAGCATTGCTGCGCTTGAAATTTCCCACAGAGTTGCATGTGGTGTATTTGGGTGTGTTGCTTACAGCTCTGCTTGCGCTCTTCTCCCTCTTTCTGCTCTATCGTATATTGGACATTGAGGCGAAAACTGGCGATGCATATCGTCGCAACGCAGTGGAGTTTAATTGGGTAAGTAAATGGAGGAAGTTAAAAGAAGTGCTGATTTGCAGTTAATCAATTTTTAATATTTTCTTTATTTCTCTTTCACATTTCACATAGCGTTCCGGCAGTGATGATGATATATTTGCAGAAGCTTTGCGCTGGCAAAGGGAATTTCAAGCAAAAAGCACCGAAGAAGCTCAGAATATACTAACGCAGAATTTGCAGCAAATAGCCAAGGTTAGTAGCACTAACTTTCCCGAACATCATTCGCTGTCGAATCAGATGCCAATACACATTAATTTTCATGCAAAATATTACGAGCGAATTCTCTCAATCGAATATCTATCGAAACAATGAACAAAGAAGAACAAGAATTAGATCTGACAATATGAATGGCAATGAATGTTTTCATAGGATGTTAAGCACTTCCTGAATTGTTTTTCTTTATTTCCGTAGACCCAAAGGTACTACAATCATCAATACTTTCCCCCTTACATTTCCTTTAGGGAAGATGTTGTCTGACTATGTCCCATGATTATCGCACGGCGATGGCCGCCCTCGCATGAATGACTTTGTATAGTAAAAAGAGCATTGAAGCCGTTATTATATTCTTGTTAGGTATTCAACATGAATGGTAGCAGTATTGTAGTGCTAAATATACACTCAAACACACACGTAAAATTACCAAAAAAAAGTAGTAATTCACTTCCTTTTTGTTTGAAAGCGTATACATTTTCTTCTCTCTCTCTCTCCCTCCCTGCTTTTGTTTCCTTTATGATATTAAGTACCTAATTCTTTCTGTTTCTTCTCTATCTTTGCAGGTGCGTCGCAGCTTGGAGACACTCTCCATGTTGATCCATGACAGAAGCTCCTCTGCTCATAGCGTAAATGGCGATGATAGTGACTGAATTTATACACATACATAAATATATTAATATTTTTTGTAGAAATTAATGTTTAATTAGTAATTAGATAAAGTTCGAGAAAGCGAAAAATCCTACACTTACATACCACATACTCGTACATACATATGTATGTACATACATATATATAAAAATAGAGTTAAACGATAATATGTAAGCAAAGAAATGCTGTAATCATAAGAAAGATTATTGAAAAAAAAAAATATATTAATTTGCAGAGCATGAAGTGAACGAGAAAAGTAGAAGATAAATGTACATACATAAATAATTAAAAAAAAAAAAACAAAAAAATTAAAATTTTGTATTAAGCATAAAAAGGAATAAGTAAAATAAATGGATTACAAAAAACGTCTTAGAAGAAATGCTAAATTTGAAGTGAGCGCGTCTTAATATTTCTAAACAACATTTTTAATTGTGATTTTTTAATTTGTTTAAATATAGGTCCTTATTTTCTTAGCATGTGGCTGTGTGTACACTCAAGTCAATTTTGTTTTTTTTTTTTGAATGGTTCCTATCAACGGTTTAAATAAAGTATTGTTTTTGGTATTTTAATACTTAGTCGTGCTTATTTAAATGTGCCAAAGATATAAATTTCCACAGCAGGTGCGGCAGTTAAGGACACCAAAACTAAATAATTCAATTTTTATAAATTTCTACGGCTTACTTCAAAAGTGCGTGTATTTTCGTGCGAAAAATAAAAATAAATTAAAAACGAAAACATTAGAGGTTTGAAAGCGCAAAAAATCAGCACATTTTTAAATAACTTTTTGAGCTTAAAGCAGGCTTATAGTGAAATTTGGCAACATTGCTTTTTTTTCATGTGTCAAGTGCGCGACTGCGCGTTGGCGTAGATCAAAATGTATCCTATTCGTTGATTTTTTTTTCCAAAAACAATGTATTTTATAAAAAATGTGGCAAACTATTTAATATATTTTTTAACTTAAAAAGTAAGCTTTGTTGCCAGTTTTCAGTCAAAAAAAAAGTGAACTCGTAAGTATATGTAGATAGGATAGTGGCATCCAAAGCACGGACAACAAATTTCATTTTTTTTGATGCAGTGTTATCAAACAATTACGTAAAACTAAATCGAATGGCAAATGAAAAATGCAGAAGAAAACGAGTTTAACATGTGAAGTTAAAATATTCACAGCAAACCTAAAATATATTATAATTAACATATCTTACTATATATAGCAAAGCAAGTAGAGTAATATGTAGTAAGAGGAAAACTTTTAGTAAAAAGTAAAATAAAACTAAAATTAAAACTTAAACAAAAGCTGGGACAAGGTGCAATCTTGAAAACATTTAAGTGGCTGCAGCGCAGTTAACACGCGTAATTTATTGCTAAAGGCGCACGTTATTTTCAGAAAAAAAAACATTTTTAAACAAAATAACGCTAAATTCAAAGAAAAAAACAAGAACATTTTTAAATAAAATAACGCTAAATTCAAAAATAATAGTAAATAAAAACTATATTTTGGCAATATTTAGTTTAGGCATTTGCAAGTAAAAAAATATTTAATAGACAAAATTTGGTGCACTCTTTTGCACACATTTGCAACAAAAAATAAGTAAAATAGTTGAAAAATAGTTTTTTAAAATACATATAATTCAAAAAATATATTTAAAAAAATGTCAAATGTCCATTTTCCATTGCCAACTTCGTCATGCACCACATAAGCTAAGCTAAGCATAATTTTTTTATTATTATTTTTTTTAATTTTTTTTTTATTCTTTAATTTTTTTTAATTAGTTTGTAATTTTACAATTTTTCAAAATTTTTAAATATTAAAAAAAATATTTTTATGTGAATTTTATATGAGCTACTGGCCAGTTTTTTTAATTAAGGAAAATTTAAAAAATTTTTTTTTTGGTAGAAGTTATGGATCCATTTTGGAGACCACCACATCCCCTCATCGGACTTCTATTATTATTTTTTTTTAATTCTTTAATTTATTTTCAAATTTTTTTGTTTTAAAATTTAATAAATTTTGCTGTAAATAGTTGTTGAATTTTTTTCCACTTACCCCAACAATTAAAAATTGAATTAAAAAATAAAAATTTCGTGCTAAGCACTAAAAACTCTTTTTTGTTTTAATTTTTTAAATTTTTTTTTTAATTTTTAAATATTAAAAAAAAAAATTTTTATTCTTTAATTGTTAATAACTTTTTTTAGAAATACTAAAACTTTTTTGGTTTATCTTCTTTTCTACTGTTTATGCATTGAAGTTAATTTTTTCGTGCATTTTTTTTGCTTTTATTTTTTTCCTCAGCCCAGTGATGTTTTTATACATAGAACATTTTTTTTGATTTTTTTTTTCGATATGAAACGTTAAGCGGCATACATATTTCTCCCTGTGATAAATTCAAACAAGCTTATAGATATGTATGTGTGGTATTTTTTATGTGTGTTTGTTTAAAAAAAAACCTGCAAATTTATGTATACTAATTTAAAATATGTATGTATATCTATTTGCATTAAGTAATTTAAGTTGGAACGAGAATTCCGTTGAATATTTCAGCAACGAAAAATTAGCTTTTCTTTTTGTTGTGTAATTCGTGTGTGTAAAAGTTGAGTAAACGATTTACATGTCGAGCCCTAAACGCCATAAAAGCGTATCCAACAAAAAGTAAATTTCACAGGAGGTTTTTTTTTAATTTTCTTTGCATACACTTTGTATGCAGCCTTAAAATTTATTTATTCGAAACGGCACATTTCAACGCTTTATAACTTTAGGAGTTGATGCGTGTGATAATAACTTGTTGATTTCCATAAAAAAGCTAGAAACGATATAATTTTGTTGGTTACACTTTTTTTTTGGCGGTTAGGACTCTATGTATTGGCTATTAAGAATTTATTACTTTGCCTATTGTATATGTATATGTATATATAATCGCGTTTCACTATGTTATTTAATAGCCTTTGTGTGTATAAATGTGCAGTACTTTTGTATTACTAATGCAAATAAAAAATCTATGTCTTATTCGTTGCTATTTTTCTTACTCTGTCAACTTAATTTCTTGGAACATGTTTTGCCTTACTTTAAAACAAAAATTCTTCCATTAAAATATGCGACACATTATTAAAAAATAAAAAAGAAAAGCAGTATAAATTTATACTCACACAGATTTCTGTTTAAAAGAAATTATGTAAGTGTGTATTTTAGCGGCAGAAGCAAAAGTTATGAAAGTGACTTTGGTATAGCACAGTAAATAAACAGAAACAAAAAAAAAAAAAATAAATTATTTAGCAAGAAAATTACTACCAACTAGAAAAAAAGTATGTAGCATGAACGGAATGTAATTATAAAGCGAATTAATAAACAATAAATACAAACAAATTAAAAGTTTAAAAGCACAAACTCTTTTATTTGAAAATTGTATGCGGGTTAAATAAGCGAAATGCACTAACAAAAAAACAAAAACAACAAATATGTATGTAGATATGCCACTGCTGCAGTAAAGTAAGTACAAGGCTTTCGCCAAGCTGAATGTAGCTCAAATTCCAATCAACATTACATTTGGTAACCAACGAAACGAAAACGACTGGAAGACATGTTTTCAACACGCTTTTATTAGCTTCATCTGTATGTATGTATGTTTTTTAAAAAGTGTGTGCATTCGTACACTTAATTGAAGATTTTCAGTACACGATGTTTTAATTCATGTTCGCTAATAAAGTTTATGGGAAATTCGTTGGTATAGTATTCTTCGACTACTTGGGTCCAGCAAAAGGAAATTAAAATTGACCTTTTTTGTTGCGTATTTTCGGTTATTTCTAGGAAAATCACGAAAAACCAAGGTATAATATGAAAGCTAACAAACAAACAACAAAATCATTACATCTTGATTATACTCACCCCATACACATGTATGTATGTATGTATGAATTAGCCATGGGTAATGGCGCAATTTTTTTGGCGCTGATACAATAACTCCAGCGCCAATCGTGGCGCCAACTCACGGTACTGGCGCAATAACACCTTTAGCGCAATTGTCATGGAATAATCGATAAATAACATTTTTTCGCTTGTTACTGTTTACCATCCCCGTTTTATTTATTTGGCGCAATTCTGCTTACATATACGAGGGCACAATTAATTTTAATTATCATAATCATTTGGAAACATTCCGTATATATGTGAAAATATGCTGGAAATTAGAGTCACTTAGATCACTATCAAGCACACATAATTGTGACGTTGTCATACGTATACATATACTATGGTGCTGTTATTGGCGTTGTGGTTGCGCCATTTTACACTATCGCTATATTGGAGCCGGTGCTGGTGTTAGCGCACGAAATTGAGTTGGTTTCATATTGCAATATTGAGTTGGCGCTATATTGAGTTGGCGCATTTTCCAAATCGGAGTTAGCGCAATAACGCCAGGGTTGGTGTTAGCGCAATTGCGCGGCGCAGCGCAGTGTTACCCATGCCTAGTATGAATACATTTAAGTACGTGTTGCGTGCGTGCACCATAGCGTATACGTAACTCAGTAGCGCTAACAAAGCGGAAAGAGAAAAACTTGTAGCATATCGCTAGGCGCAGCTTGATGAAACTCACCACATATGTATACGCTTACGACGCGCTACTTACGACTGTCATGGCGTATACGTAATGCAATTGCGCTAGGTAGCATAAAAAATCGTAGAATACTGCGTGGCGCAGTTCTATGACTACAAACATCGAAAAACGAGCGTTGTATGGCAAATCTCGATTTATAATTGCATATTAAAAAAAAAACAGAAAAATACAACTTTTATATTTTTTATAATTAGTTTTATTTACTTTTCTGTTATATGTGTTTTGTTTTTTTGTTTTGTTTGAATTTCATTTGAATGCTCACAAACTTATGTAATCTAAATGCATTGTTTGTTGTTGTTGTTATATAAACTAGCATGTATTCTAAATGCATTTTTTCTTGTTGTTATTGTATAAATTTTTGCGAATACATTTCACACTTTTTTTAGATTATTAGTTTACCTTTTATCTTTTTCGCTTTGCTTAGGCTTTATGAGTTTTTATTTTTTTTTTTTTTTAATTTTTATGAGTTACCATTCTTTTTTATTACTACTTTTACTTTTAAATAACTACAAATACATGAATATAAAAAGTATTGACAATGTTGAAAGCTTTAGGAGCAGCATTTTCGTTTATTTATCTTTAATTTTATTCATATACCATTTGTGTGCGTCCTTTTTAAGTTTTAATTGCTCTGCGTTAAAACGTTTTAGCGCTCACTTGAATGCGCCTAAAAGTTAAAAGAAAGACTTTTTTAAAATAGAATTTGTGGGAAAGTTTTAAAATAATTTTTTTGTTTTTTTTTTTTCTTTAGCTGCAAAAACTATTGACTATGCAAGCAATTCTTATGCATATGTGCATGTATTCATGTATATGTATGTATGTACATATGTGTATGGTATTTTTACTTATGCGTTTTAATTCCACAGTTACTTTTTGTTGGCGTTTTTTTTTTCTTTTGTAAAAAAAATGTTACCATTTATATTTCTTTGCTTTCATGTTTTGTTTCAATTCAGCTATACGTTCTCTAAAAAATATGTAAAATATATTTTGCATTCGAAAAAAAAACAAAAGTCCAAGCTTAACTCGTATTTGTTTTTTATTTTTATATTTAAATGCGTTTTTAAAAAATTTGCGTACAACTATTTACTAATTTTATTTTATGAGTGTTAAAAAATCACTTGTTTTAAAATATAAACCAAAAAAAAACTTTATTGCATTTGTTTTTTTTCTGCCTTTTTTTGTGTTTGTTTTTTTTTTTTTGCGTTCTTGTCTCTAATTCAAAATGCATGCAAAGTACAGAATACTTACTCAAATGGAAGCAGAAAGTATGAAGTTAAAAAAGCTTAGCTTTTTAATAGAGATCCAATATTTATTGAAGGAATTTAAATAAACAAAGGAAATAAATTATAACCAAAAGAAAGAATAAAATGAAAGGAAAAAATGTATACCTAAATAATTCAAACGAAAAAAAAGTAAAATTTTTTCGTCCCAAAAATATAAAAGCTTGATTTGAGTTTCACCAAGTTTTAGTAATTCACGACAGCTTCCAAAGGGAAAGTTTCTCAACTACTAGTTTTACATATTTTACCAATTTTTATTGTTTTTGTTTTTGTATTATATGAAAGTGGTGCTTTTTTGTATGACATTCGTAGGTATGTATATGTATTTCGTTTACATGCTTTAATTACTAAGCAAATGCAATTCCAGTTTGTTTTTTTATTGTATTTTGTGTGGAAAGTGTGCCTTAGTTAAAAAAAAAATTGCAGAAATTATTTACTTAATATTCATGTACGGTTCGACTAGGATATACATATATATGCATGTATGTGTCATTTAATTGCGTTACTATTTATTTCTTTAATTGTTTCATCTTTTATATATTTGTATGCATTTATGTATGTATTAGGGTGGTCCTTTAGCAACAAGTGCAGGAGTTTTTCATTATCAGCCACTCAATCGCCAATAACACAAACAAAAATAGCACTTGAGCATTTTTTTCACGCTTGGCGGCGTTACAAAATTTTTATGTGAAATATTCGACTAAAATAGTTTCGCTGAAGGGTTTGAGGTTTAGAAAATCTAAATTTTGCTAAATTTGAGGACCACATTAATATATATTATACCATTTTTTATTATTTAAATGTAATTGCAAATATTTAAAGCTAACATTATTTAATGAAATATTTTGTTCGTACATATTTCGCTGGATTTTTCATGCATGACTTTGTAAAGTTTATAATTTATTTGTTTTTAGCTTTTTATTACATTTATGCATGTATGTATGTATGTATGTCTATATATATGTATACATATAATTACAAAAGAAGTCGCGTGTATTTATTTATTAGTTATAAGAATATATTTATATGTATATAACATACAACGTATATATGTATGTATGTATGCTTGATTGAGTATATAGGTATGTATATTTAATTACCGTTAAAAGAGAATTAAATAAAGCAGAGAGCAGAGCTGGAGATTTTGGCATAAAAAATGTTGTACAAAAAAGAGGAACGATAATATACTATATATATATATGTATATGTATGTAAGTATATATTTATGTAGCTTAAAAAAATTGATAATTATACATTTGCGTATGCCTTAAGAGATTTATTTTATATATATTAAAAATATTAAAATAAAAAATAAAAATTTAAAAATTAAAAAGTTTTTAAAAATAAACTAAAATGAAAGCTAAAGGCATAAACATAAATATTTACTAAAGAAAAATATAACGAGCACAAAAATATTTATGTATGTATATACTATATACAAATATTAATTGTGTAAAGCAAACGTGTTGCTGTTTTTATGGCGGCTATTTTGTTATTTTCATTTGCTCGTTTTCTGTATATTCATCCCTACAAATACATATAAACATTTTACATTTGGCCGCGCAGTTCATTTATATGTATATTTATAGGTATATTTATATGTATATTTAGCATATATAAATGCACATGTACATATATCACACCCTAAATTATAAAGTTACACAACTCAAAATTTTTCGTAATCGGGTTTCTTTCATAAATCGGTACAGATAATATACATATCTCTAGCGACTGCCAAAAATTCCTTTCCATCAGAGTCTTTTTTAACGGAAAAATAACAGTTATACGTGGCCTTGTCCCATAACATTGCCTGTAGAAAGGAATTGTCCCTTAACAAAAGCTTGTAAAAAAGAAAAAATTTTTTGGCTCTCCTGAAAATTTTTGTATTTTGAGTTGTGTCACTTTATGATTTAGGCTGCGATATGTATAAATAGCTTTTTAATGCACTTTACTTAAATAATCATAAATTTGGTTTTGTTGGTTGTTATTCTTTTTGTTTTTGCTTTCGCTTTGACTGTTTTTGTTTGTTTTTTTTTTTTTGCAATTTTACTGTCGACTGTTGTACACTCCATTGCTACACAATTCATTATTGACCATCAACTTAGCTAATCTTCTCGCGATATTTCAGTTTGTGTTTCGTCAGCATATCGGTGACCGTAACCAGTTTCTTAATCGATAATATATTCGATAAAGCTTGCAGCTCGGACAAATAAGAGACGCAAATGTGATGGAGCGTGGCCAGTTCGCGACCTGCAAGCAAAAAAAAGCAAAAGTTAAAACAATTTCGTCATCGGAAACTTTTATTGTTTTTCGTTGTTATTAAGCGCACCAGTATCCTGCACCGTATGATTGGAGTTTTGATCGTTAAACATGCCTGGCGGCGGATTAGGATCGGTGATCAGTGACAACTGATCGAGAAAGACAATCATGCGTTCTTTATTTTTCAATATAAACGGATTGACCACCTCCATGTATTGCTCCTGCAATCATAATATAATTAGAAAGAACTTGTTTTACGCTTTGTATTTCCACTCCGCTCCACTTACCTTGCCACCAAACTCAATCAGATTTGCTAGATTTTGCAAGCATTTTGCCACCATAATCAACGAACGTGTTGCCATTGTTGGCGGCGTCTCACCAACCAAACCAAATTGACGTGGATTCAGCAAAGCCGGACACAGCAAACGCAAGAAAATAAAGCCCGAGACGACGCGTGTGCGCACCAAACGTTCAGTGGGCCACTTGGCCACCACCGCTTTCTGCAAACAATTGCATATGAAACGTACGCTGCGCGGGCATGCCTCCGGCGAGGTGAATATCGAATGCGTCACCAAATCGAGTATTTGCAAAAGGAATTCCGCATTCGAACAGGCATCATCGTTCACGTCCATTTTGGTTGGATTCAACTCGGCCGATTGCTTGCTATCGAGTATGCGTTGTATCGTCTCCGAGACGGCGGCATTCAGAAAGCCCGTGCATTCGGTGCGCATATGCAAATCCATTAGGGTGGTGGCTAGCGAAGCGCCACGGAAAAGTGTGGTCGTTTCGTTTTCGCGTGCAATTTCCGCTTGACACAAAATGCGTATCAATTCGGTTTCGCGTTTCTCGTGGCGAAAGACGCGCAACAGCGCTGTGGCCAGTGGCACACGGTCATTGTGACAGAGTTCGGCTAAGGCTTTGACCACACACAGTTCCGGTTCGAGTAGCAGCTCTTGCAGTGGGCTGTATTCCTCGCACGGCATGATCAAATCGTCGAGGTAACGCATGCGCAAACGCAGCGAACCCCATTCGCCCATTGGCGTCATGCCGGTTAACTGATGCCAACCTTCGGTCTCTTGGCCATTTTTGAGGCTTGCCAAATCGATGGTTAGTTCGGCCACCTCCGAGTCCTTGCCACGTTTACCGCGTGAAATGAGCGTGATTGTGAGCGAGACGACATCTGGTGGCACGTCACTGCATTAGACCAGACAAACAATTGTTCAATATACATATGTATGTATTACAAATTAAAATGTTTCTTCTGCACTTTATACTCACTCCAACACAAACTCCTCCTCCCACACTGGATCCGGTGCAATCTTCACGCGCGTCTTAGCCACCTTCACCTGATTCAACGATATGCTGCAGTATGGATGTGGCACCAATTTGAATGGCAACTTATGCGCTTCCAGCACATGCAAATTCAAGCAACGCAACTCACGCAAACACGGCACCTTAATTTGTGCCCGACTAAATTGTGAACTGCATTGCGCTTTCAAGGCATTTATCCATTCCACGTACGTTTCCTGCGTCGCACACAGGTACGTGTTATTGGCCAAGCACGGCAGTGCACGTTCGACTATTTGAAAGCAATACGGCCGCTCCCACAGCGATTCATGGCACTGATACAAATAAGCACACGATAGATCGATCAGACCTTTCGGTTTAGTCTTTTTGGGGTTGTCGTAGAAGCATAAATGCGTTTCGCTGCCCTCGCTGATGAGCGCAAAATACAATTGCTTCCATTTGGCGGTTTTGTCGGATTTCTTGAACAAATGGCCATGATGTTTGATGCCTTTGATTTTCTTCAAGCCAATTTGATCGCGACATTCACGTAGTGTGGCATAAATTTTTTCGGCAGCCTTTTCGACAACAAATTGCTGATTGAATTCGGGCTGTGAACCGTTTACGACCTAAAAACAACACAGCATACAGAAAAAGAATTGTAAATAAGCTGTTTCAGCAATGCACACAAACAAACAAAGCGCGTATTAGGTAAATGCACTTACGGGATGACTTAGCGAATGGCCTTCGACTATTTGCTCTTTGCGATAGCGATTAATCACAGCATCCAGACACTCGAATGTACGGCCGCCCATCAGATAACGTACGCCCTTCTTTTCAATGCGAAAACGTTGTATTTGATTGTTGATGTGAAAGAAGAGCGAATAATCGCCAGGAGAATTATCGCTGGGACGCACCAGAAAGCTGCCTGGACCAGCTACAAATCAAACGAAACCATAAATAAAATGAATGCAATTAATTAAGAAGCATAGATAATGAAGAAAGCACAGCGATATGAAGACATGTAGTATATTTCCTTACCCTTGACCAACATATCCACCGCTTCATTCTTCGTGCAATTCGGATGGAACCATGGAAATACCGTATTCGGATCTATGGCCGGATCCAAGTCTTCGACTAGTTCGCGAAATATCATGCCCTGTTCACCCGTGCGATGTGCCGTCACCCACAACCAACCATCGCCCATATCATTATGCACAAAAAATATATCACCTTTTTGAAAGCTCAACTCATCCGTATCGGCCATTTTGGTATAGGGCAAATGCGCCACCATACGTTTCTTATCGTTAACGGGTTCGGGTGGTGGCACCGGTATGACTAAACGTTCACGTTTCAGCAAATCACTGCATGTTGTATAGTAGCCGACAAGATCGCTAAGCGAGACAAATTGACGACCGCCAATATAGAAATCACCACAAACGGCAGTAATGCTGGAGGGGGCGCGAGTACGAACAATTTTAACATTAAAAACAAATATTGCTGTTTTTGTAGAAAATATAAAGTAATTCACTCACCGAAAATGATTAATGCCGGTGCGTCCCAAATAACTAAGGACATATGAGCCGGGTTTGCGATCGCTTTCACGCACTGCAAGTTTTCAAAGGAAAAAGCGAAAAAAATGCAATAAATTGCGTTTAAACATGATTTTTCAAATAAATTTCATTTTTTTTTTTCTGCCAAAAGTTGTTTACCCAAATAGCTGCCCAATTTGCTGCTGCCGCGTAGTCGTGACTCGGCCGAATAGCGATCCAGACGTCCATGATACCATTCACTCTCTGGCGGTGCTATAATGGCGGGACGTTCGCCTAGAATTTTTAAAGAATTAGTTAGACAAATTTAAAAAAAAAAGCATTTGCTAAATATTAAAAAATTATTTGTAAAAAGGTCTAAATTTGTTGGACTTAGGCCGCGAAAACTAAAGCAATTTAGCTGCTTACTTTCAATAAACTTTTCAAACTCACCATTCAACATATTTGGCCCATCAAACTCATCCTGATCCAATTCTTGGGCCAAGTCGCCCAAATCTATGCCGCCGGTAGCCATTAGTGCGCCTAAACTGAATGCAGCAGCTAAATTACCATCACCCGGAACGCCGCTGGTCGTGGGTGAGCCAAGTTTATCCTTTTGTATGACAACATCCACATTCCCCAAACGCATCAAATCTGCCATTTATGTATTTATGTACGAAATAATATGTAAATATAAATATGTATCTATGTGGGTATGTATGTATGTGGAATTGCAGTTGGTATATGCAGGTATGTATGTTTTACGAGGGTTTTCGTTTACAATTTTTTTTATCTTGTTTTTTTTTTTTAATTAGCTGATTAATGAATAGTTTTTTAGATTTATTTTTTTATTTTTATCTTTCCGCACGTGCCGTTTGTACCGAGTGAGAATTCGCGAATTGTTATTAGATGACGTTTGTCATAAGCGAGCGCTGGAAGCACAAACACACACACACGCGTTTTAACAAAGGTTTGCTTTTGTTTATGCTTTAAATTTTTGTTAATAAAAGATTTCGATGAAATGTGAATTAAAACGTCAGATTATACATATATATGTATACATAGCAAATATTTATATATGTGTGTGAATGCTATGTAATTTTTGTTTGCTTTACAATCGACAGTGAGTGTACAAAGTGGGTGAGTCAGTCAAATTGATGACGGGGACGACGATGACGAACGACTATGGAAGCTGTAAAAAAAGCGTTGGAGCAAGCAAAAAAATAAATATTTGCGCCAATGGCCATTTAGCATAAAATGAATTGTGCAAAATATTTTTTTTTTTATTAAAATAAAAACATTTACAAACACACACACACACACACTACATACAAACAGCTAACCATTTAAAAAAAATTATAACACAAAATGCCTAAGAAAAATGCAAGAATTTAATACAGTAATTAAAATAAAAAGGAAAGCGGAAAATAAATAACAGCCACAAAACAAATAACAACTACAAACGAGCGACAGCGCAGCAGTCAACACAGGAAAAAGGGAGTTGAAAACGCGTAGAACAAGGTGAGGCACCCAGAGGTGGTTTAACAAGCAAAAAATTAAAGAAAAGAATAAAAAAAATAAAATAAAATAAAATAAAATAAAATAAAAGCTCCACAACAAAATCAAACGAAATTAGTAAACGTACTGCGTTGACGCGGGCAATAACGGCAGCGACAGAGGCAGCGGCAGCGGCAGCAAAAATTACTGAACGTTGCTGCGACGTTGCACAGTGATTTCCATCTGTTTAAATCTGTCGAAAAATTTTTATCGCATTTGTCAGAGATAAATGCAAAAATCTCATAGTCTGAGATAAAAAAAAATATTAATTCTTTGTTTACAGGCTTATAAAAAAGTTTATGACACAAGTACTGAGGTAAATAATATTACTTTAGACTGAGGCTTCAGAGCTTCGTATTAGACATTGCTTAACAACTGGACATCTATTACATACATATGTTCCTACATTAATATAAATTGTGTACATTTAAATACTTACTCATACACTTTAAATGCATTTACAAGCAAATATGCGTGCACTTCTTCCACTTCCATAAAATTCCTTTGTTCACTCACAATAAATTACTATGCAATCAATGTATTTATGTATACAAATATTCGTAACCTTTGCTTGCGTCCCCGCGCTGCGAAGTGCATTGGCCAACGACGAATTACACAGCGGCGTCCACGACAACAGCAACACCAACAAAAGCAGCAACTTCGACTGCGACCTAACATTCAAGTGGCATTCAAACAGACAAGCAAGGCAGACATTTGTGGTATGACTCAGGAGTAGGGATGAAATGGACGGACGGACGGATAGACGTATGAATGAATGAATGACTGCTCGTTAATTCGACTGCGTAGAGTAGCGAAAGAAGCAGAAGGAAAAGTAGGTATATGTATGTATGTTTATACAAATGCAAAAATACATAAAATAAAGCACATTTTAACTGCAATTCCTTTCGACGGGGGAGCCATGGGCCATGGCTGTGGTTGGTTGGTAGACACGTCTAGACTTGCTGGAATATGATGAACGGAAACCGAAGAAACTCAATTAAATGTGTGGGCGGTGGCAGCATGCAGCCAGCTGCACACACAAATGCCACGATAACTTTTATGAATATTCCTAAAAGGAATGCAGACAATAATATATAGACATGTACATACATATATATGCATGTAAGTACATACATATATGCATATATAATAGCAACTATACATATGTAAATATACTTTAGCTCATATATTTTGTATCGGCAATTGTGTGTCTGACTCAGCGTGTGGCACGCGTATTGTACTTCGTTCGGTATATGTATTTTCCGCATACATTTATATACCTACATACAAAAATGTATATACATTTGCATATACTATGTATATATTTATTATCTGTGTGTAACTAATTTGATAGAACGTCATTGTTGGCACTCACTACGGTACAGACATTAAGGAAAACACGCCCGGTTCAAGTAAATATGTACGAAAAAATGAGTGTACATATCTACATCCGTACATTAAGACTGTCGTCGCGTTTAAATATATCTAAAGCAAGAAATCAGCACTTTTTACAGAGAATTTCAGTGTAATAAATACTTGTCGACATAGACAAACGACGGCAGTAACGACCCCACCGTTTCACATTCAAACAATCAACTAACCTTTTCAACACTTTTTTTTGCTTTTTCAAATATACTTCCTTATGAGCTAGTATTTAATTTAATTTTTTTCAGTTTGTTCAACTTATCTCGTCCGGTGACGACGAAAGACGACGTCTATTACAGTGGACGACTACCACTAGACTAGAGTAATAAACAAGCAGCGGAAAACGTTCGATGCGGCGACGACAATGTTTAACAACAACGACGTCGATTTCAGCTTCAGCTATCGCTGCGACAGCGCATAATGGGGCCGAAAGTGATGGAGGTGATAACATACATAAAATTTTATTTTATTATAATCAAGAGCCGATTATTGTGTTCCTTTCCTTTGAGCCAAGGTAGGTATGATGAAGTGATAATTTTGTATTGAAAAATACTCTGTTGAAACAATTAGTAAACCCGGCTCAACTTTGATATAATGAACCAAATCCATTTATTTGCAAACTGCTGATTAAGTCGCTAACGCTACAAGGTATATACGCATTGGTACCTGTATATTAATCCAGAAAGATTAATATCGAAGAGTGTTCCATTATATCAAAATTTTCCCGTAATCGCTGCTTTTTTATTATTATTATTACTCTTTGCACAAACTGTCATCTATCGGGAATAAAATCCTGCTTAGACGGCAGATGTCCAGACGTCGTTCTCGTAAATTGAAATTACCTAGACCTTCTTTTGGGTATATGGGTATTTCCTGGGCGTTTCGGACGGTATGTTCGAACGATTTTTCGAACTTTCGTTCTATGATAAAGGAATAGATTTAGGCCACAGCTAATGATTAAAGTATGTTAGCGACAGAAATTAAGTTTAAGTGGCTACAACAGAGGCATTAAACTAAATTTGTGTCGCTAACATACTTTAATCATGAGCTGTGGCCTAAATCTTTCCCTTTATCATAAAACGATACAATACTTCGCGATATTTCTGCCTCAAAAGGTCAAAAAATCGTGCCAACATACCGTCCGAAACGCTCAGGAAATGCCCATATGTTACATATATGTATGTACATACATAGTAAACTTCACCGCCACAATCAGCTCCGCAGTTGCACAGCGCCGTCATTCGGTTGCTGCGCTGTTCATTTCAAAGTTAGGCACTTTCAATTTCCACTACTTCAACAATCAAAGCGGCACAGGCAAGCACGAAAGCATTCCAACTGGTATCACCCACTGACCACCCAATTTCGGTAGGTGCTATAACAGATACATTTTCTTTTCATCCGTACAAAATCTACATAAGTACAATTCTCATCCATATGTATATACATGCATTTCAGAGATATCTACATACATACATATCTACATATGTACATACATTTCTAAGTCGGCACTTACATCAATCCTTCATTAGCGTTCCTTGGAAGATCAAATAACTCAGCTATTCCAGTTATTTGGCGATTGCTATGCCGCCGCTGCAGTTCTTTACTTTTCACTTTTCAAACACCACAATTTGCCTACAAATTTCATCAATCAACAATGAAAAAACTAGTGATACTTGCAATCGGCATTGTATTATTTTTTTCATTTACAATTTTGTTTAATTCACAACTATGTACATATTTTTGTATATGCAATACCTTTTTCCAATTATTGATGATTTTCTTGCCGGGAATCGGGGAAAAATTGCGATCCAGAAATTTTTCTTTCTACAATTGATTTTGCAGAATTCCTTTTTGTACTCTTCTTCTTCTTGTTAAAAGCAAACGAATGGTGAAATAGATAAAGAGTTGACGAAAAATACGCAGGGTTGCATGCACACTAGCATTTTGTTTATCTTAACAGCCCAGTTGGAATACACAAAGCCATGATTCAAATAAAGAAGATTGTGCATTCAGCGGTCCTGCTATGCGTTCATCCAAAATTTGACAGAATCAGCTGATTTAGTGACGTAGTAACATAAATTCTCTTTCACCCAGTTTCGTTTCCGGTTTTCTAATAACTAAAGATTGTGTGCGATAAATGTGAAATTTATGTTAAAAAACTATTTTAAATAAAGAAAAATGAAGTGCCGCGTAATTATTTGTGTGAATAATAGTTCAATAAAGGTATTTTTTGCCTGTTTGCAAATTTTCTTTCTCGTCGATAACGTAGTTGATGACGTACTAACCAAAATGAACCCAGTCTCACGGATGAACATTTTGCTGAATATCGCTGAGTGCACAATCTTCTTTATTTGAATCATGACACAAAGCAATGTATCATTCAAATAAAGAAGATTGTGCATTCAGCGGTCCCGCTATGCGTTCATCCAAAATTTGACAGAATCAGCTGATTTAGTGACGTAGTAACATAAATTCTCTTTCACCCAGTTTGTGCATTCAGCGGTACCGCTATGCGTTCATCCAAAATTTGACAGAATCAGCTGATTTAGTGACGTAGTAACATAAATTCTCTTTCACCCAGTTTCGTTTCCGGTTTTCTAATAACTAAAGATTGTGTGCGATAAATGTGAAATTTATATAAAATAACTAATTTAAATGAAGAAAAATGAAGTGCCGCGTATTTATTTGTGTGAACAATAGTTCTATAAAGGTAATTTTTGCATGTTTGCTAATTTTCTTTCTCGTCGTAGTTGATGACGTACTAACCAAAATGAACCCAGTCCCACGGATGAATATTTTGCTGAATATCGCTGAGTGCACAATCTTCTTTATTTGAATCATGCATGGTACTAACCAAAATGAACCCAGTCTCACGGATGAATATTTTGCTGAATATGGCTGAGTGCATGGCATCATGATTCAAATAAAGAAGATTGCAAGAAGATTGTGCACTCTGCCACTGCACTCCGTCAGCTGATTCTGTCAAATTTTGGATGAACGCCTAGCGGGACCGCTGAATGCACAATCTGGTTATTTGTTCATTCATGTATAAAAGGTAATAGCTTCTTCCTCATCTTCAAAAACACACCCACACTAGCATTTTGTTTTTGTTTCCTGATTCCTATCTGTGAAATTCTTTTGCATTCATGTTTCTTTCAAATTCTTGTGTGACAAATGCTTCCTCATTTCTAGTTGCTTCATTGTTTTATATACATAATTGATACATAAGTAGTAATTAGTGATAATTTTGGTTCAAGAAAGGATGATCTTGGCTTGCGAAATTGAAGAAAATTAATGGCGTTTTCTTTTCTGACAAAAATGTTGCCCTTTAATATCTCAATTATCGAATTACGTAACATGACTTTCTATAAAATGGCTGAATTTGTAGTTAATGGTGCCCACTTACTTAGTCAGAGGACAACATTCGTTGAAATCACCACACAAGCTTACAAAATGGCTAAGAAAATCAAACAGGGCAACATTTTTTCGAGAAAAGAAAACGGCATTAGTTAAACTTGAGATTTTTTTTTAGAAAAATTTATTCCAAGTTTTTACTAAACATACATGACACAAATACTTATTTTACAATGAAGTTATGTACAAGATACATATATATAACGATTCTTATGTTACAGTTTTTATATGCATAGTTTTATTCATATTATTATGACTAGTGAATCTCTTTAATATTTTCGAATTGTTTACATTTATTTTTTAATTTCTAATTTCTAAATCATGTTAAAATAACCTTTTGAATAAAAGAAGTTAGTCAACTTCTTTTTAATGATATTTATTTATGTATATAAATAATTATGGTTCTAACTTTATTTACATACATATGTACATATACATATGGGCACATGCGAATTCATATAAAGGCGAAAAAGACAGACAAAGCAACAGAAGTATATTATTTAAGAAATACACATGGCTGTAATTTAACCCAAATGTTCTATACCTATTATTCTGAAAGTTAAGGTCTCTCATAGAAATACACATTTTTTAAACTTGAATGTTTTTTTTGCAAACAATTTTTTTTTGTTATCTGTTTTTGTATTTTTAGTTTAAATGTTCTTTAAGCACGAAAAAGGACTAGATTAGGAACCATGTTTGTACATTTTTTTCTAAATTTATTTATAAGTACATATGTATGAATGTTAATAGGCGACTGTAATCTTTAAAAAAGTATATACTATTTTCCTAAAGTGTGTACTTAAATTACGAAAATACATACATATATTCATATGGATTTGTAAGTACTGTTAGCAGGAACACAAAAGACATTAAAACACCAAAAACTAAATCAGTTAAAATTAATAAAAACTTAAACTACTATTTTCTTATAAAATAATCTATTACCTACAAAATTAAATCCTTATAC
Organism: Urophora cardui; assembly: GCA_960531455.1. Classification (NCBI taxonomy): domain Eukaryota; kingdom Metazoa; phylum Arthropoda; class Insecta; order Diptera; family Tephritidae; genus Urophora; species Urophora cardui. The sequence goes on along the minus strand of OY482671.1, from coordinate 1,538,258 downwards.
GCGCACTAATTTACAATGACTGCACACCCTAATATGTATATCAATGCAGCTGCCGCTTCTGTGCTTCCTTTTCACTTTGAAATTACCCGCACAAATGTGCTTCATTTATACAGTTTGACCAACAAACATGGAACATCACTACTTTCATCGAAATCCATCTCCTCGGCGTATGCGTCCAATTCGAGAATTTCGTAATTCTCCGCCGCCAGTTTCAGCGTATCGCACAGATTGACATTGCTAGCGCTTGAAGTTGTGGAATTGTTGGTTAAGCGAATCTCAAGTTGTCTATCACCGAAAACTGCTCGTTCTACACGTTTCGTTTCCACTTCGTCAGATTCGCGTTTGACTGGTGTGCGCTTCCTGCCCGCATGCGCATTATTTTCCAAAGCAACTGCATCTGTTCCGATCGTACCACTTTCCGCTGACGCAAAACCCACACATTTTGCATTCACGTCTTCATGCTCCTCTTCATTCGCAGCTGTGTCGTCGACCTCTCCTTGCTCGCCTCCTTCCACCTCCTCCTCCCTGTCGGACTAGCTGCTGCTTGTCGGCGTTTGCAAGCCATTCACTTTGCCAGGAAAATGACACGGACACGCTGGTTGCGGATTGTGCGCCTCATTCGCATCCAATTTCTTTGTCAGCATCTTCCAATAGTCAATTTGTGCGTTCAGCAAGTCAATCTTCTTTTCACGCTCCTTTATCGCCAGCGACATAAGGTAATCATTGTTGCGTGTGCTGGAATTGTGCGGACCACCAAAACCGCTGCTGCTGCCACTGCTGCTGTTGTTGTGATTATGAAGGCCTCCTGCATGTCCATTGAGCTGACTGCTGTGATGACCGCCGCTCTGATTGTGACTATGACTGTGACTGTTGCTGTGTCCGTGACTGTAGCTGAGACTGTGACTGCTCTTATTCAAGCCCGGATAGCCGGCATTGGCATTTAATGACATCAACAGCTGATTTGCGCTATTTATAAGACTGTTGTTGTTGCTGTTGCCAATTAGTGAGGCACGTTGCAGCTGCGGTAGCGGCGGCTCCGCTGGATGCACAGCGCTCAAACCCAAGCCGTTGAGCAGCAACTGTTGTGCGGCTTGCTGTTCGGCGCTCAGCTGTTGCTGGCGTATGCTGGGCGTGTGACGGTCATTCAAATTTCCATGTCCATTTGTCAGCGCCAATCCAACACCATTATTAGTGTCGTTGTTGTTGTTGTTGTTGTTGATGCTGTTATTGTTTTTACTGCTGCTGCTGCTGCTGCCGCCGTTATTGGGTGGTATGTGGAGCGTCGAACTGTTGTTGTTGTTGCTGCCATTTTGCAACGCCTTCAAATTGGCTATGCTGCCAATGCTTCCAACGCGTATGCCGCCAACATTTTGTATTGTCACTTCAGGTTGTTGTTTTTGTTGTTGTTGTTGTTGTTGGTTTTGTGCTGGCTGTTGTTGCTGTTGTTGTTGCAATCCATTCGTATGCTGACCGTTCGGCACGTGTGACGCATGCGCCGTTGATAACGGTGTCGATTGTCGCAAATCTGTGGCGAATATCTCATCATCCTCCTCCTCCAAACATACCTCTGGTATATCTTTGGCGCTCAAACAATCACCATCCTCATCATCCATATCCTCGGGCGGCTGTGATTGGTCATTATCGCTGAGGTCTTCGGACTTGATGACAATCACATCGGTATCCATGTGATCGTAGCCGAGCGCAGCAAGTTGTGGAAAGGGATTCTGTGAAAAGATGAAAGGGATTGTGTTTTTATTTCTGTTTACATAAACTTTATAACTAAAAAAACTGGATATTTAAAGAGAGAGATAGAGGGGAATTTTATTTTATTTGATTGGTGTCTTACCACCTTTCACTATAGACCTGCTGGCAGCGCTTAAGAAGTAGACAACTTTTCAAAAATCCCCTTTAACAGCTAGAACACATAAGTTCGAACTGCGCATTATGTCATTTCATTCTAGGCTACCTATGCACACCCAAATAGCACACCTTATCGCTCGCGCCCAGTTTAATCTACGCCCGTGATACGCTAAAACCGCACTTGTTATCTACCTAGTCGGTTTGCAGCGATAAAAGAAGCAGCACTTAGTCCAGCGTTTCATCGCCTACACATTCGCTTATCTTTTTAATGCAACTTCTACATTTAAATCATCCATCAAATAAACTCTTACTTATAACTAGGGACACGAATTTCGATACGATACGATACCAAATCGATATTTTTTTCATTTGATACCGATACTTTTTACTCGATTTTTTTGCAACGATATTTTTTGGTATCGAGTACTTCAACCACGGTATCGAACAAATGAGTACATTCAGTGATGGAAAATATTAAAATTGTGTCATATTTGTCCAAAAAATTGTGCAACGAAAAATAGTGCTGAAAATCGGTCGAGTGTGCAGAAGTAACAAGCTGCTTCCTAAAGGGCCGAAAAATGCACAAGCACGAGTAATTTTAAATCACTGGTACATATCGAAAAATACGTCTGATCAACGTGCTGAAATAATTTCAGGTTTGGACTACTTCGTCAGGTTTTTTGTATGAAGTTACCCAAATCTGTTTATTGATTTTCACATTAAACGAGGCGCACACTTACCACCGAAACTTGCTTACAATTTGCAATTACCATGCGATAGAAATAATAATAACTGGAGATATAGGATTATTATTTTTCATTTTCTACGATAATTTGACGTTTGCAAATAAAAAATCGTCATTTCAGCGAAAAAGTCGTCAATATGTTTTTTTCTATCTCACTTTACTAAAAACACGTTATAAACAAAAAAAAGGGTCTGTTTTCCATTAATGCCCATATGACACTACGTTTTTTCCTGGCATTCTACAAGGTTTTTTGTGTGGAAGAGTTGGTCAAATACAGTTTTGTGTTGGTGCAAGGGAGTAAGCTATGTTGGAAAGAAACCAACGAAATACCATCTAGGCGGTTAAAAACCAATGAGCCAGCTTGTATTACGATAGGTTTTTTGACCTTCGGCACTTTTTTCTGACAATTGTTTCAATTTGACAACTATAAAATAAATTATTTTTAAAATATAAAATATATGTAAATACAAATTTTAAATTTGCCTCTTGTAAGCTTCTGCTTTGGCCGTAAGGGGAAAGAAGTCCGGTAGAAAAATCATACTGAGCAATGGCTTCTCTTTATAACATGGAATGCACAGCTATTCTACCACTTGAGTTTCATCATTTTTTTGTTTCGATAATTTAAATTGAAATTTCCAAAAAAAATTCAATGATGGATACATATAATCTCAATGAATTGTTAATATTATTTAAGATATTTATTTTTTTTTTTTTAATACTAAATATTTTGCAAATATCTTTTTACAACTGTGATTGCATTAAATACACCTGTTGTTTTGTAAAAGCTGTTAGTTTGTAAAAAATATTTTCAAGAACTTAATAAACTTGTATAATTTTTTTAATCAGCTTGAACTATTCTTATGATTTGGAAAAGGATTTACGTCAAAATCAAAACTTTGGAACCAGCCATGGCATACTATGCCATGGAACTAGCACTAATACAGCGAGATGCGTATGCATCAGTATGCAGTTTTCTTGCGTTTTTGGTAACTTTCTAGAAGACGGTGCAACTTTAAACCGTTTCAATAAATATCTTTTAAATGTGGAAAAATCTTTTATCTCCGCTTTCGAATTCATAATCTAGAGGTCAGAACGCGTCGATTGGTACCTCTTTTAACTATTTTAGAGGAAATTTTAAGGTTGCACTTTCTAGGAAATTACCGCTTTCGATACCGATACTTTGAGTATCGAGTAGTTTAGTTTCGATATTATCGGGTTCGCGATTCTTTTTAACCGATATTTTAAATGAGTACCAGATCGATGCTTTTGATTCGATATCGTGTCCCTACTTATAACCCCTTACGCTCTATTTCCATTTCCACTTTTAACTGCTCACTGTTCAGCACTTTTTCCATCTCTCTTCATTCTCTTTTTCAAGTTCATATATCGCTAGCTTAGAGTACAAACTGTGTAAGTCCATTTTTATGAAAAAGTATTTTTAAGTGTAGAAAGCTAGAAAAATTAAATACGCACCACGCTAAACAAGTCTGTGATACTTGTCATATTTCTACTCGTTGTTATTCAGTGATACGCAAATTGTGTAAGTCCAAAAAGAGAAGAAAATTGTGTAAGTCCAAAATTTTTATATGAACACAAAATTTTTTTTTTATTTTGAAATTTTTTTATTTTGTGTTTTTTGTCTCTCCTACAAAGTTTGAAAAATGGACTTAAACAATTTGCACTCTAAGCTAGCGATATAGCAACTCACCTTTGAGTCATCATAATCATCATCGTATTTGTGTTGTCTGTGATTACCACCACCACCACTGCCGCCGCCGCCGCCGCCAGCACCTCCATAATTGCCATTGCCACCATTGGGCGACATCTGTTCCGCTATGTACTGTGCCACGGATTCCTGTTGCGACAGCGTATTCAGCAAATCCATGAAAGTGCGATTGCCTTTGCCTTCGCCGCATAAATCCTTTTTCAGCAGCAATTTCATATTTTTATAGAGTTGGCGCAGTTGCTTGGAGGAGCGCTGATGATAGACGCGCGCATTGAATTCCTTCGCAATTTGACGCCAGACTTCGTCCTTTTTCCGATTCGATTCGGCATCGGTGCGCTTATTCTCGATGACGTCTTTGTACTGTGCGGCAAAGCCCAATACCATATTGCGCTCCCGTTGCGTATAGCGGGGAGTCTTTTCCATTTTCATATGTTTTCTGTGAGACGTTTTGAAGCTGCACGAAAAGAGAAGAAAATGGCAGTGGAATTAGTTAAATGTGAGCACTGAGGAAAATTTGCCAACAAAAATCAAATTTATGTATGTATGTATGTATTTATAACACCAACAAAGTTTTCAAATATTTATGTGTTGAGGTGCGCGCTGTTTTAAACAGACTAAATGTTTAAGAAGCGGCCCAGAACGCGAGCCGTTTCAGAGTGGAGAAGAGACCGAGTTTTTGTGATAAAACCGTGAAAAAAAGTGTGCTTAGTGTGCGTTCACTTACACATGAAAAAAAACGCACACACACACATAAACAGGCACGAACACACGCAAACACGCCAAGCGTGCACTTCCATACCTCATGGCGCGCGCTGCGCTTCACGTTTATGCGCCGCTTGTTGTTTGCCTTTTACCTTTTCGACTAGTCTGTCTGGACGTTCTTGAGCGCTTTCGCTGTTTGTGGTTATTAATTAATAAACGTTGGACAAAAACAAAAAAAAAAATACAAAACCATAGCGCACACAAAACTCCCCCCATGTACATATGTATGTACATATATTGGTAAAAGCACACTCACTCCACGGCTGACGTCGGATATATCGTACGACTCGCGAATGATAACGGTTTTTTTGTTAGCCTTTTTCTTTTTCCATGATAAGCTCGCACGGTTATTGTATTCGAACTGAAGCTTCTGCTTCATCAAGCTTAGTCTGCGGTCGCTCTATGGCGCATTTGATTTGCCCTTAGCACTGTATATCTATTAGACCTCTGCACAATACCATTTGCCTCTTCTATATTTTCGAATACTCTATGCATTGTACAATTAGTCACAGCACAATTTCAATGCAGATACGAATATAACCCATACTTTTCATTTGGAATACAAATACTATTTCTATTTGCTCTGTTGGAGCGATTAGTGTACACCAGTGTTGTCCAATGCAATAGCCCTGTAAAAAAGTGTGCGACGAGTCTCTAAAAAGATTTGTCCGGGAGCGCTCTCTTTCGGGTACAATTAGTCTACAATTGTTCCCAATTGTACCCGAACGGGTACATATGTATACTAATTGTAGACGAATTGTACCCGAAAGGGTATCAAACGGGTACAATTAGTCGCACAAATGGATGTGTCGCATTTGCTACCTGTTCGGGTACAAAACGGGTACAATTGTGCGCTTTTGCTACCCGTTCGGGTACAAACTGGGTACAATTAGTCTCTTCATAGGACATGCTCAAACAAAAGAGAACACTTCAACCCATATAAAGAGATACAAATGGGTAGTAATCGCATGCTCCCTTGCGAGTTGTCCCGGATGTATCCCGGAGTGATCGCATTTTTTGCAGGGAGTATGTAATTTTCACTTGTGTGCGTAAAGCGTTGCTGCAAACTGTGTTGTGTTGTTGTAATTAGCTTCGGAATACGCTGCTGCCGAACCAAACGCTGCTGCCGAACCAAGCTATTCATAGATATACGAGCAGTTTACTGGCTCTTTCGTTTTTTCTGAAGCTGGCAGAAGAGTATACGTGTGAGTATACGTGTTTGACGTCCCAGCAGCTAGCCTATGCCCCGGTCATAGGAAAAATGCATTTTGGCCGACACTGGTGTACACTATTCGCCACGATAGAATAGAACATAATAACAAGTAAGGAAGCCTAAGTTCGAGTGGAATCGAACATTAGATACTCAGCTGTATGCTTTTATTGTTTGTTTGCGTTTAATGGAAACACGTTGTACTCTATATAAAGTGAGTGCTGCATAAAGTGGGCGTAGCCACGCCCATTTTCCAAAATTTTTATCAGTTATCCAACTAAGTATATGAATATTATTATTTGTGCAAAATTTCATTCCTTTACGAGTTCTAGTTACAAAGATTTCACGTTAAAAATTCCCAAAGGGTGTTTCAGAAATATCTTTGTTAAAAAGTAGGCGTGGTCATAAATCGATTTCAATAAATTTTTGCGTGTCTATTACCACAAGTAATAAAAGTGTACACACCAAGTTTCGTCATTATATATAAATTATTTGTCGAGTTATGGGCTAAGAAATCTCGTATATTCCTGTTTCTAAAAAGAGGCGGTGCCACGCCCATTTTCCAAAATTTTTGTGTTTTTTGTTTTATGTCCATAGTTGGACTCCTGCCATAAAATTTCAATGATATATCTTTATATTTGACAGAGATATGGCTTAAAATGTTTTTATTAGGCCACTTTATAATACCCATATATAAAAGTGGGCGTGGTCGTCAACCGATTTTGGCAATTTTTCGTCCAAACATTTGTCTAAGTAAGTATATCACGCCTACCAAATTTCATCGATATACCTTCAACGGTTTCTGAGTTATGACTCATAAAACTTTCAATGTTTGCCCCTTAATAAGTGGGCGTGGCACCGCCCATTTTCCAAAATTTCACCACATTTCTTCATAAGGGCCTGAGGTCAATACGTGGGTAAAATTTCATCACTCCAGCTCTATTAGTTACTGAGATACAAAATTTCGGATTTTTACTATATAGGGGAGGTGGGCGTGGTCATGGTCCGATTTCGCCCATTTTCAATACCATCCGTTCTCGTTTTGATACCAACTTGCATTCCAAATTTCATCAAAATATCTCAATTTTTGCGCGAGTTATCGTGCGTACAGACGGACAGACGGACAGACGGACGGACATGGCTCAATCGATTTCTCTTTTCACCCTGATCATTTTGATATATATAAGTCTATATCTATCTCGATTATTTCATTCTGTTACAATCCACCGTTAGGAAATCAAAACTATAATACTCTGTGTACTAGTACAGCTGAGTATAATAACCATGTTATGAAGTATTCGCAAAACCTTTTTGCTTCTTTGGTTTGTTTGTTTATTTAATGTGCATATGGCATTAAGGTAGACCAAAAAATAAAAGCCCAACAAACATATGTTCCATTTTTTAATGATAAGAAATGTTTTTCTTGTTCATTAAGGACTTTGAAAAAAATTATGTATCATCACTGATATAAAAGGAGAAAGAAATTTGGAGGCATTTGCATGACCTCTAAATTTTAATATATTAAGGAAAAATTTTAGGTATAGATTTCCGTATTATATTCCAAATCGGGTTGTTCCGCGAATTTCGGGAGAACTTTATTTCCTTCATAAAACCACCTTAATATGCCAAATAAGTTTCCTAACTAATGCCGAAAAAATCAAAAGAATCGAAGTATTGGTTACCGAGTTATTTTAAAATATATAGAACAGTTGGAAATATGTAGATCGTAAAAAGCTCTGGTTCGAAATGTATTTTAGACATATGGTTTCTTGGGCAAAAAAGCTTGAAATTCCCCAAATTTTTATAATTGCGATGATGTGTCCCTGTTAATTTTTTGTTTGGCCCCTACCAATCGACCCGCCCTAGTGTGTATGCATATGCACATACACACACTCACACTAGCAGCGTAATTTTGCTGAACACACCCTGCAAAAAATGCGATCACTCCGGGATACATCCGGGACAACTCGCAAGGGAGCATGCGATTACTACCCATTTGTATCTCTTTATATGGGTTGAAGTGTTCTCTTTTGTTTGAGCATGTCCTATGAAGAGACTAATTGTACCCAGTTTGTACCCGAACGGGTAGCAAAAGCGCACAATTGTACCCGTTTTGTACCCGAACAGGTAGCAAATGCGACACATCCATTTGTGCGACTAATTGTACCCGTTTGATACCCTTTCGGGTACAATTCGTCTACAATTAGTATACATATGTACCCGTTCGGGTACAATTGGGAACAATTGTAGACTAATTGTACCCGAAAGAGAGCGCTCCCGGACAAATCTTTTTAGAGACTCGTCGCACACTTTTTTACAGGGCAACGTCTGGATGTGTGTTTACGAAAATATGTATGTACATACATATATTTCGATTATATTCGAATTATTCGCAAGTAGTGTACACTATTTGCAAAACCTTTTTAAGGTCATGTAATTGTCGCTACGAATAAGTAATTGTATTGGTTCTGTTTATGGTTGTGCTCTACCCTGCAAAAATCATTGGATTATATGCTCCATTTGTGGTAGGTTGGAGTACTTTCAAAGTGACCACTAGCATAGCCCAAACGACCGATTCGTGTATCTGCATCGGTTCGTAGTTAGCCGAACATAACAAAAACCAAATTTTTATCGCGACGACGACGATATGTGTATACATATATAACTACATACATACATATGTTTGTATGTATACACGTCATTCGTCGTCATCGCGATAAACATTTGTTTTTGTTGTTATGGTCGGCTAACTGTTAGGTACTCCATCAATTAATCCAATGTAGCTACTCCATGGATTAATTTGTTTGTTATGCGGGGCTGGAGTATATACTCCATTGCAATGACATGCAATGTTAAATGGACCATATTTTTTGTATGAAATGTGGCAACTTATGGAGTAATCGGTTGGTCCATAGCGAGCACTCCATGGATTAGCGACTGGAGTACTCGGAATTTTTGCAGGGTACTTGCGTTTATTCTAAAACAATGGTAGGCAAATTTGAAATTGAGATTGTATTAGTGAGAGCGCTATGGTCGGTCGAACGAACTGTGATCGGGCAAATGCAATGCGTAAATAATACATATATATGTACACAAGCCTCAAATTGACGCACGCCCGCAAATTTTCCATATGCGTTGAACCGAAATTGACTTACGTGCGTATATAGATAAAGAAATTGAAAAATATAGAAAATCCGAGAAAATCTTATTATTTTGTGGAATATGTAACTAACACACACGATATCGAAAGCTAATGTCAATTTTTTTTGCAAATAATCACCCACAATGCTTAGTTTCAACTGTCAGCAAAACGATAATTGGGAGTCGAGTTTGCTTAATACGCACGCCCTTCAATTTCGGTTACAGAAATTATAGAAATTGTGTGGGTATGAGAAATTATTGATAGTAAATTGACCACGTGCGTCGATATTAGGTAGCATAGTAAATTGTTTTCAACGTGCAAACAAGCGACAAGCACTCTCGATGTTGCTACGCCGCTTGCTCAGTGACGACTAAATCATCTAGTAAAGAAAGAGCGTAACGTGTCGGTGTGATTTGAGCGCAAACAATTGTTTGCAGAAATGCGGACCACTGTTCTAAAACGACAGAAACAAGTAGGTACTGTAATTGGACGGCCGCGAATATTTTGTTGGCCGTTTCGAATCCATTCGTGCAGCCTTCTAATATCTATCATATCTCCATCTACATACACCCAATAAACACAGACGCGAGGATGATATCGTGGCGAATTCGAGGCGAGTTCGCGAAAGCAGACTTCCGCGAATGTAATTTCTCGGACTCGCCTCGAGTTCGCCGCCAGTTCAAGAAAATCAATTTTCGTGATATCATTTTTTTATATTTTTTTTAAGTTATTTTGCACTTAAAAATCATTATAGTTCAGCAGATGTTATCGTGGCGAATCCTAGGCGAGTTCGCGAAACTAGATAAAATCAGTTTATAATAAAATAGATGCGAGTATGTAGAAAAACCAATTCAAAATTGTTTAAATAAGGGGACTTTATTTACTGCTTAAATTTATTTGAAAAGCTTTTGTTATTTCATGAAAGTTAAACTTTCTTTATAAAAATATTTTTAGTGCTTTGTATTATTTTATACGGATTTAACCCATTGCCAGTAAACCAAACTCTGAACTTTTAATTTTTCGAAACGCCATTTATAAAAAAATTTTGAAACGCTAATGAACAAATTTTCGAATCGCCAACGATCAGAAAAATTAAAAATTCTCGAATCGCTAATGATAAAAAATTCGAATCGCCAGCGATCCGAAAATGAACAAATTCTCGAATCGCTAGTGATAGGTGACATGCCTACGAATTCGGATTCGCCGATCTATCGCCGCGAACTATTGCCGCGATAATATAATCAGAGAAAGCGAATCCCACGGGAATTCGAGGAGAATCCGTTGTGTTTATTGGGCACACACATATCTTTATCTATTTCTCGTTAGTTCGTTTCCCTTCTAGCCGCTTTATGGGTGGCTCTACTCGGTGTTTTTACTCTAATTACCTACAAGGCATTGCGTCGGCATAAATGGTGAGTAGGAAGCAACGACGCGATATCGCCGTGCAGTGACAGGAACAGGTGTAAATGTGATGGAATACATATGTACCAAGTGACATTTGTAGCAATTGAGTTGTATAGGTAGCACGAAAAGATGTAAGACAAAACTGCAGTGGCAGAGAATCATGGGCGTTTCAAATTTTTTTAATTAAGCGTTTTGCTTTTTCAGAAGTGTTGGACTTTTTTTTTAATCCGAAAACTACAAGAAGTAAATGGAGTTTGATGCGGCACTCAAGGCACTAGCCTCATGTGAAATTAACTCCGCGCAAGTCCTGGAGTGCATAACTAATCAAAACGACCTTGGCGTTAGTAACTCAATACTTCTGGCATGAGTTGCTGGACATAAAGGATTAACCGGAAATGAGATAGCGGACGACCTCGCAAGAGAGGCAGCAGCTGAGAAACCAACTGGACCTTACCTATCCCTTTCTAAGTATAGGACCACCACAAGCAATACGGAAGGAGCTTAGGCTGGAGGAACATCGTTTGGGAGAATAGAACTACATATAACCAAATAGCCGGTATATGATAGGCGAAGATTTTACTCGGAGGCTATAACAACAAGCGCTTCAAGGCGATAATGGAGCTCTCGAAAAGCAAGATGAGAATAGTGAACGGTATTCGTACAGGTCACTGCAGACTCAAAAGCCATATGCACAACTCAATTCTTGAGCTCTTGAATAAGATTGGACTTGGGGAGGTGATGCAACGAGGTGGAGCGCACAATACACCCTAACATCGCAGTGTAGAATATGCTCCCATTATTATCTATCTATCTACATGCCAGTCAGTCAAGTACTAACGTAGCTCTGGCTTTTCAGTCTAACTTTAGAAAATAGATATTCCTCCATAATTTTTTGCTTCTTCTCACCTTAATTCTTTTAATTCACACTTAGCTCGCTTCTATCTGGCCGATATCTCTGCACCACTTCACCTGCTTACTTGCACTTGTGGTTTGACTTTTTATCCACGACTGACGCAACAAGCGCTTGTGGGGCCGAGTATTTTGTTATCAACGCGCTTCAATCTTATCTTTAAACTTTGCTGTTGTGTATGAAATGCGCATGTGGCTTTGTATATATGTATGTATGTGTGTACCTACTTGCGCCCTATAAAAAAGTTTTGCTTAATGTTGACAAATCAGGTCTGAAAAAGGAGTACGCTGGCAGCGCTGCCTCTGTTATACACTCACTCCTCCTCCTGTCTGCTCCTAACTTTCTAATACTTATCTAGGCCTTATTTCGCATGGCGGATAAGTCTGTGGAATACGGTGTGCTTTCAGAGAGAACTCCTTTAGGCCTGATGACATCAACACAAGAAAATCAGCCTTATTTTAGGCCTTACGCCATACAAATTTGCTACCTTATAATAATTTTCAGGCCTTGTTTCGTAAGCCTTTAAATCTGTTGTTTTAATTATTAAGGCTTAAATTTTTTGGTGGGTAGTTGTGTATTTAAAAACGTGCCACTCCTCATGTGTACATTTTATTATATTTTATGTACAATATTCTAAGATTATTTATTTATACTTATGTATGTATTTAGCTCTGATTCAGTTTTAAATCGCACTATCAAATTTTTATGTACATAGTAAATATGTATGTATGTTGATATAACCTCAATTATTTTAATTTTTTGTTGTCTTTGGCTTCACTGTGGCCCAGCGGATATGTATGTATGTATGTACATATGTATTTTAGCAGCGAGGGAGATTTCATCATCAGCCACCTTCGTTTGGAACATTTGTACATATGTATGTAATACATATTATGTATGTTGCACCTTGTTTTAATTTTTGTTGCTATTTATTGTTGTGGTGATTTCTAATTTTTGTTGTTGTTATTGCTGTTCTTGCCCCAACTGAATTCAACGTCCTCTAATAAGGCTTCCTATTTGTACCTTCTTGATCTGGAGTAAAGCCACCAGCGCTATATACATATATGTACATACGTAATAATGCAGATTTATAATCTTAATTAATGCTTTGTTTTGTGCAACAACAATAGAATCGACTATTTATTTGGGTTTTTATTATTTATACTTTTTTATTTAAACTATTAAATTCCATAAACAAGATTCTAAGCGCGTCTTTTGTGTAAAATATTTACTCAAGTCGCAACTTGTAGTAGAAAGAAATAATCATACATTTGTATATTCCAATCAATGCTTTGTTCGACTAAGTTAGAGAACAAAAAAGAAGAAAAACGTATGATTTGTAATTCTCAGTTAGACGAGGCGTACATACATACATATGTACATATATACATACTTACATATATACATAAGTACATACATATATGTATAGTTATGTTCGGCACGCTGATAATTTGTACAATTTGTACAAATTTTCCTGAAATTTTGTCGAATCCTGTTCGGCACTCCACAAACTTTGCAAGCTGAGAGCGGATTTTGACATTTCATTTGGAGAGAAAGTTACAAGTTTTTACGGAGTCTTTTGGACACAGTAAAGATTTGCAAGTTGAAAACAGCTGATCTTGACAAAGAATTTTCAGTCTGGAAAACAATTTTAAATTTTTGTAAAACTTCATAATTTTTTAAATATTTGTATGAAATTTCGATATAATGCACCGACCTCGGAATTTTTTGATTGTTTGGGTGGTAGGGGGTTCATATGGATCACTAAAATGGAAACCAAATCTTGTTGAAACTTATAATTTATTAATACAGTATTTTAGCGTAGACCACTCTTATGCATTGGTGGCCTTCGGCCGCGCTTTAAGAAAATAACCCTCAGCCGTGGAGCGGTCTACAGTATTTTTGCGTAGTCCGGAGTGTTAAAATTAGTAAAATTAACATCCACAGAACACTTCATAAAAGTTTAAATGAAAAATTCTCTGTTCTTTGCAATAAATACGGCGGGCGCATTATACCGAAGCCGACCCAATATGTTTTAAACTACATAAGTATTACATAACATATGTTTTGCTTGCAAATGTTGACAAAGTCATGTTCGGCGGAAACTTTGTACGTTTCAGTTTTAGAGAGAGTTTGACATAATTCTCTCTTTGCTTATGTTGCTTGCAAATTTTTGTGCCGAACAGACTTTATATAAATAGTACACCCCCACTTCAGCACCACCTGTTAAATCAATTGCCTGTCTTGTTTATATGTTGCTAATTTTTTCCATCGATATGCTAATGGTTGATATGGGGTTAGTTTGACCTTTTAATGCAAAGTATGTATGTATATGCTTATTAGGGTGGTCCCACAATTCGAACTATTAAATACTAAAATATGGTAAATTTAACACATATGTATGTATGTATGTACCTACATATGTATATGTAGATATATGTAAGTACATTTTGGGTTCAATTGGTTTCTGACTGAACTCAATAAATAGTGCCATATTTAACAAAGTTTATACCTTTTATGAGAATGAAATTGTATTATAACTTTGTGCCGAAATACAAATCTTGAAAGTGACAGGCCCACCAAATATATATATGTACATACATACATATATGTATACCAATATGAGCATGATCATGAGCTGAGTCGATTAAGCCATGCCCGTCTCTCCGTCTGTTTGAACGCAAATCAGTCCCTCAGTTTTTGGGATATGCGCTTGATATTCGGAATGTGAGTGTATTTTTAGGAGACGCTGATCATTTGTAACACCTTGGGTTTTAACTTCTCCATTTAAATAGCTAAGGACATAAAACTTTGTAGTGTTTCTGTCCATATGGACCTAAACTCTCTTACTTGTTTTTTAAGTAGTAAACCGATAAAAAAGGGTTACATAGACTCAAATTGGGCAAATTGGACATGCCCTACAGATATGGCACATTCAATATATGTATGTATGTGCATAGACGCGACACGGCGATATTCAAACTCGCCAAACCCAATGGAAACACAAATATTCTACGCTTCAATTGATAACAATCGCTTAATATTAAATAAAATTCGTTCCTTCTTTCCCTCTTTTTTTTATTTTTTGATTCCATAAACTCTAATCGACGAACTTGTTGATGGTAAATAATTCAAAGCACTATCTACACAAATACAGATAAACATACACACGAATAAAAGATAAAAAAAGAATCCACCTGAAAAAACGGGCTTGAGTACTTTGGCTGAAGCTCAATAAACGCTGATAACGGCAAGGAGGTGGGTGAAGCACAAGTAAGCGAAGGCGGGGGCAATATACAAAATGGTGATGAAATTGAAATCAGAATTTGTTATCGCAGTTAATGCTTATCAGTAGATTCACCTGTATGCATGTGGCAAGACTTTACTTATAATTCAACACAGTCATTGCACATACATACATATGTACATACGTACACAGTGAGCATACCCAGCAAACACACTAGTTAGCGTAAGCTGAAGCTCAGTTGTTAAACTGGAATACGCTGGCAGCACTGCCCCAAATATTCTAATACCTCATCTTAGCACATCCCAAACAGAGAGAAAGTTAATTGAGTTTTTATGAGCAAAGTACAATGTGTGGCGAGCGTAAAAATTGCGTATTGTCGCCTCAGTCCATTTTCAACTGACATGTAATGAAATGTTAAGTGGTTAAGTGCTCTCTTTCCGATATACATATTTTCATGTTCTAGTAATTCTTAACTAAGGCGTGGATTTTTTGCTGGGTACGTATACGCCAAGGTGTACTTAGCAGGCGCAATGTGTGTGTGTGTGTGTGTGTGATTCGAGATTGTGTGTTCAACGTCAAAGCCCCGCATTTTAACTCGAAACAGGGACAAGGAAAGAGAGAATACACACATACATACTTACATACTATACATATGAGTAGTCCCCTCTCAAAAGTTGCTATGTGAATTTTTCATATTAAGCTACAAATTAGAAAAAAAACACTACGACCCCAAGCTCTATTTGAATATTTTTTGTTATTACCTGAAAGTTTAGCCCATAAGGAGTTTAGAGATGTAAAAAAATTAAACCGCAATATGACAGATTTTTGTAAATTCAATGTTAAATATTTTGAGGCAGTAGTTTTTAACATATAAAGTTTTGGCGCAGTAGTTTTCAGCGGTGAAAAACATTTACTGCAGGGAATATACCCTGCTAGAATTGTGTGACCGAATTACTAACACTATTACAAAAATATAATATTACCAACACATTTTCACTCGTATGTGTTTCTAGCCAAGTTCAAAACCAATGAGATAGATAAGGATAGAATGGAATTTGAAAATACACATACGGGAACGTGATGAATGAAACGGTCACAAAAGTTACCGATGCCCTTAAGAATGTGATAGGAAATATCCCAAAACTTTTGGTCATGCCTGCCGGTCATATGACCGGTCAAATGACCTGCACAGTTCTTGCAGGGTACATATATATATATATGTAATTACATATGTAGATATGTGCATTTGTGAAGCACTTAAGGATTACATGTGTGTTGGTGTTTGCGCACTAAAATTTTTTGGAAAAGAAAAGCTTATAAAATAAGCAAACAAGATAATAAAATAAAATGTTGTAACGACGGCAATTTGGTTAAATTTTTTTATTAGAGCTCAACGTAAATACATAATTTCCAACGAAGATCTAGCTCCACAAAAGTATTTGTAGCCACAAATCGAGACATTAAGGTGAACTACTTTATGTTGTCGTGCTCATTATGGACTACATATTTGTGATATCAGATTCCTGCAAGAGCTTGCGTAAGTCTTATATTTGGCTGTTCAGAGCAATACCTACATATGCACATACATACATATGTGTATGTATTTCTATAACTTTTATCAATGTCATAAAACAGTCAGATTCAATTACTCATTTTAAACAGTTCATGTGATGCATTTTATAGTCTGAATTCTTCTTAAAAATATCAATAAAATTAAAATAATAGTAATAGAAAAAAAGAAGAGTTATTAAACATATTATATTTTTGTTTAGTTTAGCGCACATGAATTAAATTTATTTGTTAAAAGAACAACGTTCAGCTTAGATATTAGAATAAATGCCATGGAAGACCGCAAATGTATGCACATATGTAGGTACATATACTTGTATATGAACTTTTGTACATTCATATATATGTATATGTATGTACATATGTATATGTACATATCGACGCTTCCAAACAATACTGTACTAAGTCTGAAAACTGTGTTTTGCAGGGGAAGCTCTCAAAGTTTAAATTCGATATGAAACTTCAGTTGTGCGCTAAATATATTTTCGCTTCTAACTTCTATTTGGATTGAAAGGTCAATACCAAAATTCGATACATACCATCTACGTTAGGGTATGCTTTGTATAAAACCATAAGAAAAAATAAAAACTTGCCACGTTGTTTTTCATGGCAAGCTTTCAATGTTTGTATTCTGTAAAAATCTCGAGTTGTATTTTATATGTACACTTTTGCTTATAACTTTTGATTGGATTGTCCGATTGATACCAAAATTTGACATCATCTAAATTAACGCCCTTATTTTACAAAACGCGGTGACTCGTTGCGTCGCAGTCACTCACATTCACTCACTTTCACCTTCACCTAAAAGTTGGTATTTTATAAGCTTTTACGTTTTCTCGTTCACACTGTTGCGTAGTCACGACGATTGTCAAACGCTTTACGTAGCCTATTTGCCACCTTTCTTATTTTTTTCATTTCCTTAGTAATCTTTAGTGCGTTTTTTTTTTAATAAAAGTGTTTCTGTGAATAGGTAACATTGAAAAGTTGGCAGCTGACAAATCAACAAAAACAAATAAAGCAGTTTGAATTTTACTTTGGTTTTACTAAAATATAGAATTTGTGCATATTGTCTGTAGTACGCGCATATAGCGGCGGAATACACAAAAGTTGATTGGCGTTTTCATCAATCAAATTTTATACATTCGTTTACCAATTGGAGGAAAAGTAGTAATTGCAGTTCAATAATCATGGGTGATAACGTTGATTTAGATAAGTGTTTTGAGATTGTGTCACAGCTGGTGGATAAAGCTGGAGCGGTAAGATTCTTTTTTGGTTTTTCCAATTTTATGACATTGGACGAAAGTGACTTATGTAAATATGTATGTATGTACATACATATGTTTGTTTGCTTCACGAAACAAATAGATTGTTGCGAAACGAAGTGAGACACGCAAAGAGGTGGAATTGAAGTCGAATGATATTGATTTGGTCACTGCCAGAGATAAGGAGGTGGTGCAATTGCCGATAGAGGGTTTGCTAGCAGAGTTTCCCGATCACAAGTAAGTATTTTTTTCTAAAAAATTGTAGATTTGGGTACTCAATTTCACTTCAAGTTGACTCTAGTATCCCTTGGATATATTGATTCCCATTACTCTTGCCTAGATTCATTGGTGAGGAAAGTGCTGCTGGCGGCACACCAAACAAACTTACAGATGCACCAACTTAGATTATTGATCCCGTTGATGGTACGATGAATTTGTGCACTCGTTTCCACATTCGTGCATATCAATTGGATGGAACGTGAATAAGGTCACTGAAATTGGTATCCAATGGTGCAGCAACGTTTCACAGCACGTCGCGGCCAAGGCGCATTCCTCAATGGGCGACGCACTGTTGGTAAAGCTTTGATAACCACTGAATTTGGTACACAACGTTATACGGAAAAGTTGAAGGCTGTTTTCGATAATTTCTAAAAGCTTGTACCAAAGATACATGGGTTAGTGAATACATAAATTTATTTTCTGCATAACTAGTTTAAAATTATATTAATTTAATTTATTTTTTCACTCATTTTGCAGTTGGGCATGTTGGGCTCTGCAGCACTCAATCTCACCATGATTGCACCCGGTGCAGCTGATGCAAATTTGGAATTTGGTGTTCACGCATGGGATGTATGTGCTGGTGAATTGTTGGTGCTTGAAGCAGGTGGCGTTGTTATAGATCAAAGTACATACATATGTATATATTTTCATGTCTGTTATTTCCAAAAGAAAAAAAGAATTGTTTGTTGTACCTATGAATTAATACAAATTGGCATACATATGTATGTATGTGTTGTTGTGAAATTAGAATGAATTCTGAAAATATATAAAAATAAAGTGTTTCCTATTAGAATTGCATGTTCATAATATACATATGCAGTTCAAGTATAGCGTTATGTGGTGGTATATTTAATCTTGCAATTGTAGTTGAAAATAAATATTTGTACTCTTTTTGATAACAGAACTCTTATCGAACAATAGGAAATAAGCATTTGTAAGGAGAGAAATAGGGAAAGGAAAAGAAAGTAGAGGGAAAGAGAGCGGAAGTCTAACACGAAGAAGAAAGGGGAAAGGACATGAAAAGGTAGAGGCGACACAAGGGTCTTCGGGGGCAAACTTCTGAAAAATTTCATTCTTCCACTAATTTTTTTTAAGTTTTTATTTCAGTTGGGAAGACCTGCGAAAAAACTGGCAGCCCGAGATAAGCTTGGTCATATGGGTACTAGAGGTCTTAGTTGGGATGCCTAGGTCGGTTCCCCAGATGAGTCAAAACGTGGACCCGGATAGCCCGGAATATTTCTCAGGAATACGGGTATCAAATGAAAGGTGTTGAGCAAGGATTTTACTTAGAAATGAACTCATTATGATTCCTAGGTCGGGTCCCAAGATGTGGGTAAATACGTGGACCTAGATAACACCGGGATATTTTTTAGGGATATTGGTATCAAATAAAAGTGTTGAGCAGGACTTTTATATCGAGCCGTACCGATTATGATTCCTAGGTCAAGTCCTGTGGGTCCGGATGACCACGGAATATTTCCCAGCGATATTGGTATCAACCGAAGGGTGTTGAGCTGGGATTTTACATAGGTATGAACTCATTCCTCCTAGGTCGGTTCCCCAGATGACCCCGGGATGCTCCTAAGCAATAGTAATAGAAAATGAAAGGTGTTGAGTAGGGCTGCTAAATAGAGCTCTTTTCATAGTGATTCTTAGGCCCCTTACTCAATTATGGGTAGAAGAGTGGACCCGGATGCCACGGAATGCTTTTTAAGCAACGATGGTATCAAATGAGAAGTGGAATACAGGGCTATGTTATACTAAACCCGGTTCCCTAGGGAAAGGGAAAGGGGTAGGGGCGGAAAAGGAGGAGGAAAATATAATGAAAGTGTAACGAAGAGGATGGAGAGAGACAGAAAGATAGTGAATGAGAAAAGGAATAATAAGGGTAATGAAAAGTAGAAAGACAGACAAGTAGAGGAAAGGGAGAGCGATAGAGAAAGGGAAGCGGAAATGTGACGGGAAAGGAAAACGGAATCGGAAATGAAAAGGGAGTGGGAGACTAATATGAAGCAAAAAGGAGGGCATTAAGAGGGCAAACTTTTGGAAATGCCAATTTTTTCCTTCACTTTTTTTTAAACTTATCTGACTTTTTCTGAGGTCTGCAGCCCGAGGAAAGTTCGGTTTCCAGATATTTTCAACTTATTTTAAAGTGTGCAAATTTTCACTTCCAACGCCTATAATAGGAAGTGGGCTAAAGCAAAGATTGGCCGGCTACAGCTAGCATTTAAAAAAATTGTTATTTGAATTATTTCCAAACTTGTGAATTCACGTTCACTCGAACAAAAGGAAGTGACTATTTTGACAGGTAAAGTGACTGTTTGCGCCACTTTGCGTTTTATAAAATACCAATAACGTAACTTACTCACCAAAAAACGTAACACATTCACTTCGATTCACTTACAGTCACTTTCAGTCACCTAAAGAGATACAAAATACGAACACGACAATAAGTGACTCTGGGTGACTCGTTGCGTCGCGTTGCGTTTTACAAAATAAGGGCGTAAGACACATAGTACTTGAAAACACCAAAAACGGGAAAACATACTAAGTCGACTTAGTACAGAACGAAAAAAGACACTGAAGATGGCGCATATTAACCGAAACCGGTTTGTCTCCAAACCAAACTTGACAAGGGATGAGGGAAGATCGTTCCACAATACATCATAGTACAGTATTGTTTGGAAGCGTCGATATGTAGCTGTCTGTGCGCATTAATCCGTTTATAAATATTTCTAAAATCATCGTGATTCAAAAGTGTGTATTCTTTTCAAGCGGATATAGTACGAAACGAGTTGTAAATGTCACGAAAACAGCTCATGAAATTTTCAAAAATGTCTATATGTATATACAATGTACATTATACACGTATAGTATATAAGTACATACATACATATACATATATATGTACGTTTGAAAGCATGTATTAAGAAAAGCGCTAAGGAAGCTTGTCTATACACAAATATGCCTACATCCATACATACATACATACGTACATATATTCCTATACACATTTTATAGCTGTGTACTAAAGAAGAAAATCGGAAATTTATTTTTGGCCAAGCCAAAATCATAAACAAGAACAGACCAAGTATGCGAAAGAGATGGTTAAAGAGCTCGAATTGCTTACATGTATAAGTATGTAGTATGTAGAGGGTTGTTTGATAAGTCCGTGACTTTTTGAACTTGGCGGCCAGTAAGTTTAAATTCAACACTGCCCATATCTTAAAACACTACTAAAAATTTGAGCAACCTACGCAATTTCGTTTGTATTTGAGAGCTATTTAAAGCCGAAAGCATCGCGTTTTAATAAAAATCGAAAAAAAAATGAATTTCCTGTGCAAATTAAGCATTATTCTTTTCGTAAAAGATCCATGAAGGAAATCAAGGAAAGACCTGTTAAATACTATCGGGACTCCGACTTTGTGTGCCGTTCATGAATTACAACAGACCAGAAACCAAGCAAAATATTTGGTTTCTCCGGGTGTACTGCATTTTACATCGATTATCTTGAAAAGAATAAAACAATTATTTGTTTATTTATTTATTATATACGTACAAATTAACAAAATTATTAAACAGCGTCAATATTAATTTTTGACTGGGTCCCTTCTGGCCCAAAATGTATTAAAATAGTGTCAAATTTAATTTTTGACTGGGTCCTTTCTGGCCATTAGTGTCCTTTAAGGCACACTCGCCCCTTAATGGGTATATCACTCCCTACTGAGTGAGTCTAATTTTGTAATTTTGTATTTTATTGTTTGCAAAAATGTATATGCATATTTTTGTACATTTATGTGTTCACTTAATATTAAAAAATCAAATGAAAATGAAAATAAATATTGTATCTAAAATTGTATCTAGTCTGTAAGATTTTTTGTAATCATAGACTGAATAAACTGAAATTGAAATTGAAATTGAAATTACCGACGAATATTGCTCAGAGATCTTGGACATATTCAATTTTGATTTGAGGCAAAAACGATCGGATTTGGCAATGGGTCAAATGAAGAGGTCATCTCAGAAATAAATTTCTATTTTGAGAGCCTTGAAAATCCTATTTTTTTTGGATGGAATAAAAAAATTGGAAAAACGCTATAAGTACCAAGTGTATCGAGCTAAAAGGAGATTATGTTGCAAAATAAAATGCATTTTTGCCGAAAAAGTTATTCCTTATTCAAAAAGTTATACATTATTCAAAAAGTCATAGACTTATCAAACAACCCTCGTATAGCTGTGCTCGCAACTTTTGCTTTTCGTGATCTCAGCGTCTGAGTAGGTGCAACGCCTTGGGGCAACTGACTGATGTCACTTATGTACATACATATGTATGTATGTATGTACATATGGACATAAATATGGTTTTGAGAAAGACAAAGAAAGGCCAGGAGCTTAAGGTTCGATAAACGTTCTAACGAAGGTTTTAAGTGATCTTCGATATTCAATATGAATAACGAACTTATATCCAAACTTAGTAGATATCTACATATCTATACAAGAGAGAAGTGATGCATTTTAAGGCAACCACGTTCTTCAATCGGTTCGCATTTTTTTCACTAATCTCACGAGTTTGCTTATGGACATACATAGTATGTATTTATGTATGTATTGCTATTTTCTAATCGATTTTATAACTCAAAATAATACATACACACACACTCGTTTGAATCTGAAAAGAGGTAACAAAGACAAAGAAAATCGATTTACTAAATGTGATCGCGCTACAGATTTTACATACAAACACTAGTTTTGTTGATCAACAAGCGTATACGCAACCAAAAAGTCGTCAAATACCTTTAAAACAAAACAAACAAAAAATGGAGATCGGTCAGCCGAAAGACGATCAACAGCCATAGACGCACACACATACATCATCTGCACCCACAAGCGCGACAGCAAAAGTGAGGAAAATGCTCGGACGGTCAAGCACAAACGATCGAACGGGCGAATAAACGAACGAGCAAGCGAACGAACGACCGATTGCACCTACAAACACACACACATACACATGAATTTGTATATACATAGGTGTGTGGGCAAGCCACAATACGATTTAAACCTTGGACTAAAATTAAATCGAAATGAATTCTGTGCTGCTTGGCGCGGCGCGTAGGATTTTGGTGGTGGCCAAAAAGCGCAAGCGAAAGCCGAAACAACAACGATCGCGCAAGCAAGCAAAAAGATGAAAAAGTTGTGGGCCAACAAGAGCGGGCGCATTCGCGATAGTTTGCTTCTGTACGGATGTATTTGCATGAGAGAAAGAGTTTGGAGAGAGAAAGCAAGCGGAGCGTGTACATATGTATGTGTGTATGTATGTATATATTTAGATCAGCGAGTTGCTCGCTAAATTGGCCAAAAAGCCTGCAGGCCAAAAAGAAAATGAGGAAATGCGAGTATGTGCTCACATACATACATGCATACATACGTATATATGTACATTTGTATGCATGTAATATGGAAAATGGAAAAGTCCGAGACGAAAGTCATCGTTGTTGTTAAGTAAGGAATGCGCTGCGCAATAAAAATGCAAACGCCAACGCAATAATTAAAAGCGTACATATGTATGTATGTATGTATTTTCGTATATTCATACATACAAACTATGTATTATATGATCACTTATGTAGCTCTTACTTAGTTGCCTACTTGATTATGTGATATGATCTTACCTCCACGTCAGAGCACAGCCAATTGGGGTATCCAGCAAAAAGGCTACTGGCTTCGCAACTTCGAATATTGTTTATTGGAAAGTCTGCCTTCTTGTCAGTGATCACTAACTAAAGTTCGTTGCCAAAAAGCTGAGCGCAGTGCGATCTTACACAATTTTCCACTTTATTATTTATTTATTTTTAAATATCACTCAAAACTCCCGTTTAAAAAATTTTCTTTTTACTTCATTTATAATTATGTACTTATGTACATATGTTTGCATATATATATGTATGTATGTATGTACATGTGCATAACTTTAGCACCACCTCAAAGCCTTTACGCGTGCACAGCGTTCAAAGACAGAACACTGACTAAGCAGACCAAGAGTTGTGCTCGACGTACAAAGACGATGTTTCAAATCTATTTTTAATGAAAGAAAATTATTTCACCAACAAATTTACATGCATACATATGTACATATGTACGTACATACATACCACACATATGAACATAGCGCATACATATGTATGTATGTACATAAGTAGAGCCAAAGGAATACAACAGCAACAACATACAAGTGAAAAATTGAAAAGCAAAAAAATTCGAGGAACCTCAATGTGGGCGCGATCGCGTTAAAACTGCCAGCGCCAAGTAAGGGAGTGGGGAGTTGGGGGTGTGGGGAGTGCTTGTGCTCAGGTCACCCAAAAAAATGGAATGCTTACTTGTGGTTTTTGAATTACTATGCTTTTTGGTGGGTCGTGTAGTTTTGAAATTTCCTCCTTGCTCGCTTGAAAATTGTGGGTATTCGAAAAAAACACACGGCAGCACAGAAATCGACGTGTCGGCAAACGAATGCAAACTGAAACACGAAGATCAACTCAAATTGCTGCTGAGCATAGATTCTATGCCATAGAATTTTTTGGCTGCGCTTGATAGAAATGTGTGTTGTTGGATTCTGTTTTTGTTGTTGTTGTGTTTCATTTAGATTTTCCTTCACGGAAAACTTTCGTATGTGTAGATAACTTAGGTGAAGCTAAAGTTGTTATGTATGTGATATTTACGTAATGTGACGGCCATAATTTTTTTTAGATGTACATACTATATACAAATATATGCAATTTAGATTGCTATACAATTTAATTAAATTTTATTTTTAAGAAAAAGAGTTAAGAACTTTTAATTTTGAATTACATGCGGAAGTTGGAAAAATTAATCAGTGCTATGTATTGTGGAACGATTTTCCGTCCACCCTTGTCGAGTTTGGTTTGGAGACCAACCGGTTTTGGATATATCGCTAGCTTAGAGTGCAAACTGTGTAAGTCCATTTTTATGTAGAACGCTAGAAAAATCAAATACGCACCGCGCTAAGCAAGTCTGTGACTCTTGTCATATTTCTACTCGTTGTTATTCAGTGATACGCAAATTGTGTAAGTCCAAAAATCGAAGAAAATTGTTAAGTCCAAAATATTTACATGAACGGATTTTTTTTTTTCATTTCGAAATTTTTTAATTTTTTGTTTTTCGTCTCTCCTACAAAGTTTTAAAAAAGGACTTACACAATTTGCACTCTAAGCTAGCGATATGTATGTACATTAAGCCGTATCACGTTATATGGACAAAAAAAAAGTTTAGTGTGTGTCAGTTTTATTTGAACACTTATGTCGAAAAAAAATTTTTGGCGTAAAATTTTTTTTTTTAGGCCCGCGTTAAAAACAGCTAAATCGCGTTTTTTGTAATAACTTCCTTATTTGATTTCGGATCTCTACGATCTTAATGTCGCAGAAAAGGTCTCGCTCAGCACTATATTTGGCCCATATAAAGCTTCGTCCTCAAAGGTTGTCCTGAGTTTTACCTTTAAAAATTTTGGAGTTACTATCCCTAGATTTTTTTATTTTTATCACTAATACAAAGCTCTCAAAAAACCATGAAGAATCCCCCAAAAAAATTCTAGCCTTTATTCACAAACAAAAAAGTTATAACGTTGTAAAATAAAACACTTGTTTTTTTTTATAAAAAATTACCACAGAGAAACGGCGAAACACGTCAGCTTAATTTTTGGCTCCAGATTACGATGGCGTTTTTAGAAAATCCGGATTAGCTCCCATTTTCGAGATATTTAAGAAAACATTTTCAGTTTTCACATACAAAGCGATCCGATGGGGGGCGTATGAGTAACTATTGTTGAGGTAATAAAAATAAAGAAAAGGGGAAAAAACTATACGTACATATATGTATATAAAATGCATATGAGAGGAAAGAGAATACCCTGCACATAAATTTTAAGTTGTTTTATACGTTCGAGACCTGAATGTTTTAAAGAAAATTGTATTCAAAACAATGAAAATATGTCTTTAGCGGCGAATCATTCACATTTTTCCATAATCTGAGTAATTTTTTTTTGAGTGTGAGAAAAGTAATATAAACGACGAAGAACTCACTTTCAGAGCTCTCAAACTTCTTTCATAAATATCTAAAAATTTGGAGGACATCGTCATTTTCGGTCTCGGTTATCATAGATAAGAAGATGTTTTCGGGATTAAAGTAATATGCATTATTTTCAATTGTAGGCTGAATAATTAACTGCATTTCTAGGGGCAGACGACGCATCCAGCGCAAGTATTGATAATACATTTAGACTTCCGTTGTCTCTTCTTAGGCGCGTATAATTTTGCAACGAACTATAGCAGTTTTTCTAAATAACTTGGATGATTTTACGATACGCGCGGATGCAGAAATCGTGAAGTCGTTGTAAGCCAGCGCGTTGTGCTTAGAGATCCCACTTGAATACTTGCCAAATCTTCACTACAGCCATTATCATTCAATATGAATAACGTTGATCAGCACGAATAGTCCAATCATCAACAATTTTTTGCATATCATGTGTCCAGTATTGGCAGCTGTTCTATCGCGGTACATAATCAAGTCAAACGAGGACTTAGAATACTTTTTAATCAAAAACTCATACTATATGGCTTTACTGCCTCATATAAATAAGAACTTGGGATAATTTTTCAAAAAACAGGTTCTCTGATTTTAAAACGGTATAATTTTTTTGTTTGTGAATAAAGGCTAGAATTTTTTTGGGGGAGTCCTCATGGTTTTTTGAGAGCTTTGTATTAGTGATAAAAATAAAAAAAATCCAGGGATAGTAACTCCAAAATTTTTAAAGGTAAAACTTAGAACAACCTTTGAGGTCGAAACTTTATATGGGCCAAATATAGTGCAGAGCGAGACCTTTTCTGCGACATTAAGATCATAGAGATCCGAAATCAAATAAGGAAGTTATTACAAAAAACGCGATTTAGCTGTTTTTAACGCGGGCCTAAAAAAAAATTTTTTACACCACAAATATTTTTTCGACGTAAGTGTTCAAATAAAACTGACACACGCAAACTTTATTTTCGTGATACGGCTTAATGTACATATTCCACAATCCATGTCGGTAAAGCAAGCAACCAAAAGGAATCAGTGTTCGTTATTTGTCCGAGGATAATGCTCACTTGCTAGAACTCTCGCCACCTTAAATAAAATGTGTAAAGTGGAATTTGTTGAAATTAGATGAGACGATGAAGTCACACTTATGTAATGGCACTTAAAACGAGTTTAAAAAGATTCATTCAGTCGCTTATTCGAATTGTTTTGCATCCTAATGAAAAAAACGATGACTGACTCTCACGTTACACATAACAACTCAAAGTAGCCTAGCGATCTTTAGAAGTCTTGACCAATTTCTGAATTTCGATGACTTATCAACTACTTTCTGCTGAAATACTGCTGGTAGATGAATACTTAGTATGGAAGAGCCTAGATTGATTTGTTAACAAACCGTGGAAAATTAGATGGGGTTTGGAAGGCTGTTACAAGCCATAAAGTAGAGGAGGGAAGGAGGTTGGGAGGAAACGCTACAACATCTACACAATAACGGTTAATGAAATATCAACTATCCCACCATCTCTATAGCAAAGCAAGCACATCTTTTCGCTCTCCTGTAAAGTTTGGGTTTTGGTTGGGCGGATTTGCAAACGCCGCGACGATTTGTAGTGTAGACAGCAATATAAAATTACACTAGATCCGTTCCTATTTCGAAGACCAAATGACCAAAGCACTACTGCATTAACATATAAATGAAAATACTAAAATTCATAGAGTAAGCACAACGTCTGTATGACTCAACACCTAAACGACTGACTGTCAGACAAACAAACTCACGGAAGAACACACGGAATTTATACGGAATAGCAGCCACCCGGAGGAAAGGCGGTGAAAAGACTTACCAACCAACGACTTCAAAAGCCAAAGCACTGTAGACCTGTAGGCAAGGTTAGCTGAAAAAGAAAAAATGACGGAACCCATTTAGGTGAATATAGCGCACAGTAGCAGCACAGAGTTGCATTAGAATTACTCTAAAAAACTTTAGAGCTTGGAAACAAAATAAAACTAACTTTTAACTTCAGCTATCCTTCGTTGATCACTTAAAAACACTTTCTCAATCTGTTTTAAAGAGTGCACTTTGATATAATTATTTATTATGCAACTCTACCACGATCTTAACATATTTTTTCACACATTTTCGCTGCGCCGGCAACCCTTTTCTGTCAATGGAACCAATTTTGGTGAATTTCCCAAAATCCCATCTCAAAGCTTGCCTACAGTTCTACAGTGGCCAAAGTATGCCAAAAACAAAACTAAGAAATGTGTGGGCCAACAAAAAAGTGGAGAGCAATAGAGAGCGTGTGTGTGTGCAATTGAAATGAAATTATCCAAGAGTAAACGATTGCTAAACTCGAACTAAAAATAATCGCAAAAAGCAAAAAACAAAAAACAAACACTAAAAAATATTACAAAATGCGAATGCTTAATACAAATAATTAAATGCTATTTAATATACTTGGCAGCATGAAAGCAAATACATAATTCGTTAATTACTATTAGTTATTATTATTTTTTGCATAAAAAGAGACACAAAGGAAAATGATTTAGGGTAGGAAAGCTGGAAGCTGCTAAGCCCAAGAAGGGGTAATAGGTGTAATTGCAGTGATCAAATGCAGAATGTTTACAAGATATGTATGTGAGTATATAAGTACATATGCATAAATATATGTATGTATAAGCACATATGCTTACTATTTCTTAAATAGAATCCCTGCCTACAAAATGCCATTGAACTGTGATGGGTTTGTCTAGGTGTTATTTTAAGATTAGTTCAATTACCTCACAGCACGGCCCATACACATGAATTTTATAAACAAAAAAAGTAAAAGGAGCAGTAGCAGAAACAGAAACATATGTACATACAAATGCACATACGCATAGGAAACACGACTCTAGGATGCCAAAAATAAATCTGAACTCATCTCAACACTTGACGCCGACAGACCAACAAACATACAGACAGACAGACAAACAGAGCCAACGTAGCGCTGAGCGAGCAACGCAGTGGAGATGACGATAGACGACGAGACGGTGGACGATGTGAAGCAGAGCATTGAGTTGCTTTCTACCCCAGCAAAGCAAGGAATACGAGGCGCAACGGCGACCAACAGCACGATAATGCTGCCACACATAGCATTTAATTACACGCAACTTGCAACGTATGTATATATGTATGTATGTACATACCTACACACACCTCTTAGACCCTAGCCAAGCAGCAGAGCTCGAATCATGTACATACATATTTCAATTGTAGAGTGACGATCAGCACGATCGATATACATACATACATACATACATATGTGGTGCACACATATACCTATTCATTTGTATTATTGAATTCTTGGGTGTAGTCTGATGTGTTGATTTGAAAAAAAAGTTTTGAAATCAAATTGGAAAAACTATACGCGTAAAGCTTAAAAAAAGAAAAGAAATCGAAAAAGCACATGGCCACATCATGATCACTGGCGGCTCTGAAGGCGCGATCAGCAAACGAAATGCACGAGTATGCTATGCTTAAGGTATGCTCATATGGAGATTGAAATTGTGTTCGTAATAGATCGGGCATAAAATCAGACATAAATTTGTACATATGTACGTACGCGTTCTTTACTTTTACAAGTGTAGTGCTAGAGTCAATTTACAAACACGACGATGTCTAAGCGTCTATTTTTAAAATATACCAATTTTATTAGCGCTTGTTCGTAACGGATGCAACAAAAGTATTCACGTATATATGTAGGTGTGTATGGAAATGTGCTTTGGAGGAGGGATTTTAATATGTAAGTGACTTGCCATTCATCCACCCCAAGCTTTCAATTATACTAAAGAAAGTGAGCGCGATTAATATATCAACATCGGCTTATGTTCCGTGTAATAAGCGTGGTTGATAAAATTCCATCAGCAAAAGTTCCTTTATAAAAATTTAATTTCAAAGCTCAATCCACTCAATATGGCAGCAGTTAAAGCTAGACTCTGTCTAAAAATTGTACTTACCAGGTTTGCACACACTTTTGATATTGATTGATTCCCGTCCCTCTGCTCCAGCAGGACTTTTACGGTTCAAATATGTTTATTTTAAACGCTCAATCCTGTAGACACAGTTTTGATTTTAGTGAGCAGAAGCTTAAAATAAAGAAAAAAGATTAATATGTATTCTGTGTCAAGTTCAAATTGAATAGAATAATTTGCTCTAATTTTTTGAATTCTCTACGCATTTGGCATTAACTTAATCATTCATACTTCGTAACTTACCTACATACATATGTATGATTCAATATTTTCAACGTTCTTTGAGTTTCCCAATTAATTACATTAAGGTCCTTTCACACACAAAGGAGCACACTCAAACACATACATATGTATGTGTTAGTACATACCCTGTAAAAATTCCGAGTACTCCATTCACTAATCCATGGAGTGCTCGCTATGGACCAACAGATTACTCCATAACTTGCCACATTTCATACAAAAAATATGGTCCATTTAACATTGCATGTCATTGCAATGGATTATATACTCCAATCCCGCATAACAATCAAACTAATCCATGGAGTACCTACATTGGATTAATTGATGGAGTACCTAACGGTTAGCCGAACATAACAACAAAAACCAAACGTTTATGCGACGACGACGAATAACGTGTATGCGATGATTTTTGCAGGGTATGTATGTAAAAGTAGGACACCCCGCTGTCGCTAACTGGTGGGGAAAGCTAAAGCCACACAATGGAGAACCACGATTAAAACCCAAATAAGACGGCGAATGCTTAGCTTTAGTTTGACCGCTGCTGTCGATGCACTTCCCAACTAATCGATAGCAATTTAATACGAAACGTGGGCAATAATAAAAAAATAATAATGCAGTTACATATGTAAGTGTAAGTGAGGGTTGAAGTGTGGGCTACATGGAGACGAGGAGATATGGAGAGAAATAACTAACCAAACCAAACCACAACCACAGCCCAACAAAGGCAATCAGTTCCAACGGGTGCCAGACACGACAAGCCATAGGCAAACGAAATTAAAGCAAAACAGAAACCGAAACTCAAACGAAACAACCACAAGGATAAACGATACTAAACCGACACAAAAAAAAAATTCAACCAAAACAAACCGAGCTGCGAATTGAACGAAAAGAACGAAATCGACAGGCAAACGCAAAGCTATAGGAATAATGAATAACAAAAAAAAACAGTTAACAAACGTAAAACTAGGAATGAGTAAAAGACAGGACGAATGGCGAAAAAACTAGTCGTAAATAGACAATTGAACGCAGCAAGAAGACAGACAGACAGGTAAGACAGGCAGAAGAGGCACAGTGATAAGGAACGAATTTTTTTAGAATGTCTCTGAGGCTATGAATGACTGGACAAAAAAAGTGCATGCGAACTTCAACAAGCAACAATAACATTTTGATGACACTCAAATGTGTTTGTGTGTGTGTGTGCGTGTATCCGAGTGGAAAAACTGCTACCAAAAATAACAAAAGCCGCGTAGAAAAAATATGGCGCAAAGCGAAATATGAATCGCTCAATTGAAGCTAAAGAAAGTAAGGGGACATTAAGAAAACATATGGAAGGAGCAAACATAGAAAAGGCAGTAGAAAAGCTTTTAGAAAAATCACAATTCTATTTTGTGTTAAAGGCAGAGTTTTCCCAAAGCGAAGATTCATCTAAAAACCATATTTGATTTTGGCTTCAAGAACGAACACAAAACTTTAATCTGGGAATCGATAACTCTGCGCTCGCTGTAGTCAAGGGTGGCCATTTCGACTGCAGACTTCGTACATATGTATGTATGTAAATACAAAAAAGCTGATGTCATAATCAAGTACATACATAAATAGAAAAAAATGGGACAGAAAATGCTATAAAAATGCTCGCTCAAATACAAGCGCGCTTTCACATGTACATACATAAAAATGCATGTTGAAATGTACAAGGATATCGAGCAAACAGCACATGGAATGGGCGAAAAATAAAAACCGAGGAGTGGCCGAAGCTCTCACGAAATCATCAGAACGTTTCAAAACACAAAAACAGCACAAGCCAACTCAAGCACTGGAACGGGCTGTGGGTTGTGAGAAAAGACAATAAAAAAATGCGAGCAAAACACGTTTTAAACGACAAGGCTTGGGGGGAATGTTGACTATACACAGCCATATCAACATACACAGCCACATACATACATACATACATACATAAATATCTACAAATCCAGCTGGGGTGGTAACAGTGGTGGGTCATACCGTACTAAAGCCGAGCTGTAATTCACTTCAGCCCCTGAAACTGGAAATGTGACTGATGATGATGCTTTGTTATTCTTGTTGTAGTTCCCTGCAAAAATCATTGGATTATATGATCCATTTGTGGTAGGTTGGAGTACTTTAAAGTGACCACTAACATAGACCAAACGAGCGATTCATGTATCTGCATCGATTCGTAGTTAGCCGAAGATAACAAAAACCAAATGTTTATCGCGACGACGAATGTATGCACGTCATTCGTCGTCGTCGCGATAAACATTAGGTTTTTGTTGTTATATTATATATACTCCATCAATTAATCCAATGTAGGTACCCATGGATTAATTTGATTGTTATGCGGGACTGGAGTATATACATACCATATTTTTGTATGAAATGTGGCAAGTTATTGAGTAATCGGTTGGTCCATAGCGAGCACTCCATGGATTAGCGAATGGAGTCCTCGGAATTTTTGCAGGGTTATTCTTGGCACATACATGCATGCATAAATATAACTGTAGTTTAATGCAGCTGAGTAGGGAGCAAAAGAGAGATAGAGAGAGAGAAAGAGATAGCGGTAGTTTGGAAAAGCGAAGTCATTAACTGAAGGCAGACTTAAAAACGAGAGACACGTTGAACCTTCGAGAGACTTTCCACGCACACACATGCAGAGCCATGGCCAAACGCATACAAAAGCAATATGCTTACTGACAAGTATATAGCCATAAATTTGTATGTACAAATGTACATACATAAAGGTAGTTAAAGCAAAGCTATCAAACCAGCAATAAAACACATTTTGTTGCCTGCGAGTGTGACGGCGCTGGACTCTCGTCGATTGTCCACGGGAAAGTTCATACATGCGAGTAGGTATGTACATCCTTCTTCATGTTATGGAAAAAAACTTAAGGCATTGACAACAACAACTACTTACCTACATACATACATGCAAAAAAGAAGAATCCATGTGAAAAGCACAATATGGCGACGAGTAATCCTGTCTCTAATGTGCCGAAGCTGAACAAAAACAATTTATGTTGCATACTTTGGGAAGTCAAGCCCAAAAAAAAAAACGATGTGCGTAGGTTCATATGTATGTGTGTACATATGTATGTAGAAATAATAAAAAGATACATCCCACCATTCAAAGCTCGAGAAATAGGCAATAATCGTCTATGGCAACAAATTGGCGACTCGCCGATTTATTGCCTTTGTGAGAAATCGGCAAAATTTCGAATTTATTGCAGCAACGTATCGATTTCTTATTACAAAAAATCAGAAACATTTGTTTCTCCTTCTCTTCTTGCCAATTTGTTGCCTTTATAATAAATTGGAAATAATTATTTGTTTTTACTTGGCGATGAGAAATGAAAATATCAGAAAGCCTTGAAACGAATCGTTCAGGTAATAAGAAAACGAATCATTGAGGTAATCAGAAAGCGAGTCGACTGTGCGAGTTGCCTTCGGCGGACGTTTTAGTCCGACTAGTAATAAGAAATCGGTAAGATTTCGATATTGCTTGCAATATATTTATTTTCAAAACGACTCGTTTTTTTATTGCCGACAACAAAAAATGTTTGGTGGGATATGTACATACATAAATTGAAATTAATTATGTAGTAGAAAGTAAAATTAAACTTTTTATTATTATATTATTTATATTAATTAATTATTTCATTTAAATAAAACTTAAATAATAAATGAGCGGCATTAGAAAAAAACAACACGGCTGGCCTAACGGAAGCAAAATAACCTTTTTTGTAACTTTTTCATCCAATCGGCGAGCTTAATCAATTTATTTCACAATTTTGAAACTTACCTTTTCACCAAAGCACAGTTAGTCGAATGCGTTAAGACGTGAGTTGAGAAGAGCTCTGCCTATTCGTCGTCGTTGTTTTTGTTGTTATTAGTGCAGCTGTCCTAGTATCCTGTGGCCTTTTTAAGCTTTGTTGCTATCGTGTACTATTTAATTACAAATGTGCATATAGTATGTGTATGCTTTCATATATGTATTTCTGTAAATATTTGGCTTATTGCTCCAACAACACATACACAAACAGCTGCACAATCATTAGAGATTTAAAAAAGAAATATTTATTCGCCCAAAGAGGAGAGCCACGAAGCCACAATATCACAATTATGAATTTGAACCGCACACAGTGAACACAACAACACAACTGTCTCTAACCAACACCAACTATCTGCGTCGCGTGTTTTCCTTTTTTTCAAATTCAGCTTATGAATGTATGTACATATGTCTGCTACTTGTTTGAAACAGAAAAAATACTTTTCCTATTTGTGGATTAGTTTTGCTTACAGCAATGCGCTCACGGCTCCTTGCTCCAATCAGTGCTGCGCTTAAACGAAACGGATTCGAACTGGATTTGGTTTTTGCCGGAGCCAGCCAGGTTCAGTTCGTTCAAAACCAGCCCACCACCCTTTTGCAACCAACACCATTGTTGTTGTTGTTTTTTTCTGACAGACTGTTGGTTTATATATTTTGTTTTCAACCCCTCAAAATAAATGTCATATGTCATTTACTTGTTGTCAAAAATGAAAATGCGTAAACTGAGGACTAGATGTCGCTGTAGCAAGTAAGAGCAACAAACGCACCATGCAATGCCAAGAATTATCTAATTATTATATTACATATTTTTATGGACAACATATTTTTATATGTTCAAAATTTCACAAATTTAATTACAATTGATAATTCGATAAAAACACTCACCAGTTTCATCTAATTGATGCTTTGTTGTATACACACCAACATCTTATTTTTAGTATAGAAAATGCTAGGGGTCGCGGGTTCGAGTCACACCAAAGTCATATTTAAAGTTTTTTTTTTAATTATTTTGTATCGTTTTTTTCTAATTCCTAAATTAAAATTCGATAGGAAAATTTTGAAAAAATTTAGTGGTTGTAAGAAATTGGTGCATCGATGGCATCGGTGTAATGCATATAAAACAGATAATGTGAGTTCTGTGGTGCAAATAACATCACAGCTGCAGCTATATTTTCTCAATCTATACTAAATAACATAAAAATTCTCAATTACCTATGCTAAAAACAGAATTCTGCTGTTTAGCGTAGGTAATTCACCATCAAATTTTAGGATGGTGAATTACCTACCACCTCGTCCTCCTCACACTATTCGTAGTGGTTGGACCCATGATACAAGAAAGAAGGTAGTGTAAACGTCAAATTTTTGTCGCCATATTAACCACCTGACAATTATATGGATTATGACATTTCGTGCTGCCATATTCAGTGCTAAAAATCCTCCATTTATGTTATTTTTTATTTCCATAGTAATCATGGTATCGATTGCAACAAAACGAATTTTGTAAATTTAAATATTGATATATATATATATATATATATATA
Organism: Urophora cardui; assembly: GCA_960531455.1. Lineage (NCBI taxonomy): Eukaryota > Metazoa > Arthropoda > Insecta > Diptera > Tephritidae > Urophora > Urophora cardui. The sequence continues at coordinate 1,502,421 of OY482671.1, read as the reverse complement.
TATATATATATATATATATATATATATATATATATATATAAATACGCACATTTACGTGTTAAATTCTTCATAACATCAGGTCAAAAATAATTATATAAAAAATAAGATTTATTCTTAAAATAAGTTGCGGCAAGTTTGTGGAATATAGTACATACTACATTCCCACTACACCTCCTGTGAATTTCATTGAAAAATTTCAGTGGTTTAGAAATTATGAATATTGGCACGACTTATGAACTTGCAACCGAAAAAACAAGTGCGGTCGATGGCATGGTTATATGCAAAATTTATTAGTAAATACAAAATTTAATTTAGATGAAAAGGTACTAAAAAGATTTTTTTGCGAAGAATCTATTTCAGAATTAGGTTAATAATAAAATAAAGGAAAATAAATTTAGTAACGCAAGTAAAAACTAAAGAAAACTGCAACATAAAAATCTAAACTAAATTTACATTCTTATATTACTGCTAAACAATTTTTTTAATAAATATATTTTTTAAATGTGGAAATATTCTTGTATAAAACATTGAAACCAAATATGCATATATATATTTATACGTACGCAATAAATAATACATATAAAGAAAATCAAGAACTCTTACCTTATTCATAAAAATCGAACAGTTTTCAAATATTGGGTCATATTAATAAAACCAAGCATTTACTTTTGCTTAAGATTTCAGACCTTTTACTCAGATTTTGAAATTTGGTTCATACAAATTAATGTCAAATTTCTGAAATTTTGAGTAAAAGCATTTGCTTGATTGTAGAAATGACGTTTTGATACCATTTTTCGACTTTAATAACTGCATAAATCTATTTTATTTTTTATGAATAACTTATTTTTTATTTTCTTTGAAAAGCTCATTAAATCGGCTCATTTGTTTTGTTGATTAGCATATGTGAAAAACACCATTTCATTTAAAATACCCAATATTTTGTTCAAATATACCCTCAGCCAAAAACTTTTGATTGGGCAACGCTATCCTAAATTTTTGACTTAAAATGAGACGTCAAAAATCCATATTATAATCAAAAATGACAAAGTCAAAGTGAAATGGAACTACCTTGATTGTTTGTATCATGGTTGGACCTTCTCTGGTTTTATAAGTTCTCGAATTATCAATTGTAATTAAATTTGTGAAATTTTGAACATATAAAAATATGTTGTCCATAAAAATATGTAATTCCTTGTCCATTTGTTGATGACCAACCATCAACCATCAGAAGTCATGGATTACATACCAAATCCTAACCGCCGTCGGCATTTCATATTATGTACATACATACTCTATATTTGTTTAAATATATGCATATGTATGTATGTAGGTATGTAGATACATACTTGCAAAAGTACACATGTGCTCATACATCCCATTCGCAAACTCCTGAAAGCATGCGTACATCCATATACATATACATACATACATACAAACATATGTGCTATCCAAACGCAAACCCTACTGTCCTCCAAATTATCAAAAACAGCAATAACAATTTCATTCATAAACTCAATCACAAAAAATCAAGAGAAAACTGGCAACATTGTCTTCGCGCAAATCGACGACAATTTCAATAATTTGTCTAGTCCAACTCGACTTGAAATAAATTCATAGGGAAGGAGACAAGGTGACAAGGGGCAAACGTTATGACATTTTGTTATTGTACAATGTTCATACTCCTCAACAAGTGCTGCGTTTCCTTGCCCCGCTACATTTCGCTGTTGTCCTTCACTTTTCACAAAACGAAGCAATTTTGTAAAATTTTAGCTCCAAATAGCTTTCAGATCAAGTCGGAGGGCATGCGGGTAATTCAAAAGTGATGAACCTCGCGCACAATGGCAATGGTTCGACACCTGCTTATGTGCGCATTCATATCAACAAGCGCGACCACTTGCAATAATCGGGCCTGCGCACTGTCAGCAAGCGGCGGTTTGATTTGTTTGTCATATTTCGCTGACCAGAATGAACAACCAACAACAACAAGAATAAAACATACTCTGGGCAACGAAATCGCTGTTCACAGAGAATAGGCCGCAATTTTAGCGGGCGCCCTGTCAATGGCTATTAATTTACATGTACTGCTGTAGCAGTCGAACTTGCTGCAAAGGGCGATGACAATGGCTGAGTGCCTTACCCGTCATGATTTGAAATCGAGCCGAACTTGAAATTTCTGTGATTTATGAAAAGAATCGCTTTGCCAAATTTTGTGCTGTGAACATTTGGACAACAGCGCAATGTAGAGGGGCGAGCAGAGTATGAGCTCGTCGGTATGTAAGGGAATACAAATGTATGAATGTTTGTATGTAGACACGGTCATGAATTTCTGCAAATCGACGCGACCGTCGAATGTGACATAGCGTGTGCTTGACTTTTGTCAGCTTTTGTTGAGCTGTACAAATAAAAAAACAGTATGTCGCTCGTCCCCTCACACTTTTATACCTTGCCAATGAATTTTGTTGAAGTCTAGTTGGACTAGAAAATTATTGAAATTGATGTCGTTTTGCACGACGACAATGTTGTCACATTTCGCTTGATTTTATTATGAATGAAAAATTGTACATATTTTGTAAGGTTTGGTGGACACTCGTGCCCAGTTGGAAAAGGTAATGTATGGTCATCTATAAATGGATATAAAGGCCATAGGATCTATACATTCCAGAATGCATGATTTTTTTCATTGTGATGTCCTAGGGAAGTCATGCATCCACTTTTCCCTGCCAAGGTAAGGCAAAAAGGAATGTTTGGATGAGAGTCGCTCTTGCCGTGATCTCAGTGTCGGTTTATTTTCTCACTTAAAATAAAAAAAATACTTTTTTTTTGCATTTTTCTCGTCATTCTCTCTCCATCCGATTTCCAACTAGAAATATGTAACTTCACTCCAGCTTGTTCTCCTCTGCTTCTCTCATTGTCGCACCATCTTCCCCTTCACTGCTTCACCCATGTGGGACATTCAACATTATATTGATCTTTAGTGCCGCTTTTATGCATCCGTTTGTTAAAATAGACTCTGTGAATTGTTGTCGTCATTGTAAAAAAGGAAAACTAGAGAAAACCTGATTCTCCCAATTGTTTTTTTTTTTCTTGCTAGATTCAATGTTATAGCTGAGAGCCGATGACTGACCTTTTCGCTTACCTTGGGTTGCATTCTGGAATGTATCCGATTTCTTATAAGTTGGAAGGTATAGCTGAGAGCCGATGACTGACCTCTTCGCTTACCTTGGGTTGCATTCTGGAATGTATCCGATTTCCTATAAGTTGGAAGGTAAAGCTGAGAGCCGATAACTGACCTCTTCGCTTACCTTGGGTTGCATTCTGGAATGTATCCGATTTCCTATAAGTTGGAAGGTATAGCTGAGAGCCGATGACTGACCTCTTCGCTTACCTTGGGTTGCATTCTGGAATGTATCCGATTTCCTATAAGTTGGAAGGTATAGCTGAGAGCCGATGACTGACCTCTTCGCTTACCTTGGGTTGCATTCTGGAATGTATCCGATTTCCTATAAGTTGGAAGGTATAGCTGAGAGCCGATGACTGACCTCTTCGCTTACCTTGGGTTGCATTCTAGAGTGTATCCGATTTCCTATAAGTTGGCAGCCACACAACATAGATTTTAAATGAAATCATAGTTTTTTTTGGAATACATACTATAATGTAAATTTTTCGTACATCTTTTCATGCGTCCGCAAGGTCATGCATGACCACCTTTCCAACTGGGTGGTTGTACATATGTATGCACAGATATTTGTTGCAAAATAAAATATGTATATGTACATACCAATATATTGATTACGCGCAATATATGTAAGTTATGCATACATACATGTGTATGTAGTTATTTTTTATTTACATATTTAATTTTTTACGTATTTTTTATTTAATTATGCATGTAGGTACCTACCTATACACCAACCGGGCATATTATTTACCAAAATAGGTACATATGCATGTATGTACATATGTATGTATGTATGCATGTGCATAAAAGTTTTCCCAAATGAATCAACTGATTGACTGATCCAAAAGTCTGCCGATCGAGTATCACCTTGACCAAGTCATATTGAATCAAGTCATTGACTAATCCAAAATTGGGCGATCGAGCCTCATCTGGACCAAGTCATATTATTGAAATTTGTTTTTTCGGATTTTTTATTTTTTTTTTATTATGTATTTTGAAATTTTTTTTTGAAAATAGCAAAAATTGTGGAAGTTATGAAAATTGTGAAAATTGCTTTATTTATATCAGCAAAAGTGCACAAAATTAATAGCAGTCGTTTCTACAGAGCTGTGCTCATCAATGTTAATTTTCTGTTACTCATTTTAGCACTGTTAGGCTCATGTGGTGAATTACCTACCCCAGAATTGTGCGTTATTAGCAATTTACACGCCTGTCCGTTCGTGGTCCTTCTCTGGTTTTATAAGTTCTCTGCATAAATTCTCTTTCACCCATTTTCGTTTCCGTTAATCTAGAAACTGAAGATTGTGTGCGATAAATGTGAAATTTATATTAAATAACTAATTTGAATAAAGAAAATTGAAGTGACGCGTAATTATTTGTGTGAATTGCATGTTTGGAAATTTTCTTTCTTGTCGGTAACGCAGTCGATTCACTAACCACTCAAGGTTTATCCAAACAACAAAAATATTAGAAATAAAGTTATTCCAAAAGAATTAAAAATGCTGTAATGTAATTTTTCATTACAATAAAAAATATACAATTCCACTTTGTTGTGGGATTTTTGAAAATGGTGTTAAAAGTTCGAGATTTTAAAAATTGACCGAAATAGCGCAAGTTTGAATGGGTACGTTCAGAAGGCGCAACCGTGGCGCAACAGTTGCGCAACTGTTGTGTTTTATCTTCTGAACGCAACGTTGAGTATTTCTGATCAACACAACATGTTGTGATTTTGGAGACTTTTTTCCATCATAAATTTTTTACGCTCACTTTAGACAACATGTTGAGCTTACGATTTTGACATATGTACAAAAATAGAAATAGTGTTTATGAATTTTGGAATGTAATAAAAATGTTTCAAAGCCGCGAAATTATTGGCAATTACGTTGGGGATAATTAAAATAATAATTTGTTTATTTAATGGATCAGCTCGTTCAGAAGGCGCAAATTGTATCACTTTCCGATTACTGATATCTACACAACAGTTGTGCTCCACCGTTGCGCCTTCTGAACGTACCCAATACTATAGTGTGAAAGTGGCTCCACCAAGGCAGATCTAGGAAGGTAGGCTCGGTGGCGAATTCAGAAACTACTTTTTTTATTTACAAAGGTAGAGTGTAATGTCAAAATCAAAGCGAATTCACATCATGACCAATGGGAATAGGCGAGTCCCAAGCGAATTCAAATTTTAACTAAGGCGAATTAGCATTTTGACATTACACTCTACCAATTACAATAACAAAGTACATGGGGAATTTCTGAATTCGCCACCGAGCCTACCTTCCTAGATCTGCCTTGGGCTCCACTAAATACAACCCTACAAAGCCCGCATTTCCTTTGACATTTTTCGTCAAACGCACTGCTTTACCCACGCAATGACAGCTGCCAAGTTGTTTCTTTTCCGGTTTAATTTATCACGAAGTAGGTACGATTTTCATGGAATGAAAAAAAAAAATTGATCAACATCTATTTGTTGGTACATTTTTAGCAAGAAATATTTGCAGAAAAGCAAATAAGAACAAGTGAATTTGTGGATTACAGAAACATTTCTGGCAAATTAAGATCAGAAGATTGCTAAATTTATATGCAAACTTTACATAGCCCTCTTGAAATAATTTACGCTAATAAAATGTGTATTGCTACTTTTACAGAAATTAAACAAAAAAAATGGGCCGATATTCACGTGAACCAGAGAATGGGACGAAATCGTGCAAGGCGCGCGGACCCAATCTACGTGTGCATTTCAAGGTAAGTGAAATGTTTGGTTTATTCAACTACATACATAGTTCATAGGTATTCCAGCTATTGCATATTTGAAAACTGCATAAAATACTTATCGGGCTTTGTATTGTGGCATAATAATGCATTTTAGCGCTATTGTTTACATTTTTATACATTCCTACATAAATCTGTATATAGAGGCTGTTTAGCTTGCATCTCGAAATCAGTGCCTGATAGATTACAGACTTTCTTGTTACTTTTGCAAAGATGCTAGAGGAAATATGCAACATCCGAAACGGTTTGCGGCCAAGCATCAGCTGGGGAATTGTTCGCTCTGCGATTCACCATCTAGAACTTGAGCTACAATAAAGCCAAAATATACAGTTTCAATGAGTAGGTATTAAGAATCTATTTGAGATAAGGAACCAGTGTCGTAATCAATTTATTCGGCAATAAAACATTTATTTGGAATTCATATTCTCAACATGAAAAGCATCTTAAATCAGTGCTTGGAAATTCCACAATTTCTTTGACACTTTTGCAAAGATGCAAGAATAAATAAGCAGCACCTCATAAATGGGCTGCGACCAAGCATCAGCTGGCAAAATGTGTATACGCCTGCAATTTGCCATCTAGAACTTGAGTTATAATTTACAAATTCACATGTGAGGGTATGTTCAGAAACGCAGCATGAAACGCAACAGCGGCAGTAATTATTTTTTTGATGATTGTGATGAGCAACGCTTCATGCAAAATTTACGTTTATGAACGCTCTGCTTGTACTACAAAAGCAGGTTGCGCTTCAAACTGAGTTTCTGAACAAAGCCTGAGTTTCAAAAGAAATTTACAGCCGAAAGCTATTGAAAACGACCTTAAGAACTTGTGCCTCAAATCTGCATATTAATTTACAGCATATAATTTTACTTGGTGCGCCAATTGTTACTTTTTGCGTCGCTTAAATATTTATGCTTAAAGCAAACTCAGTGGGAAAACAGTGGTTTATGCGCCTACAACTGCGTTTTAGCACTACCTGTCCCATTGAACAATTGTAGTACACAAATAAAACCTTTTCCGATAATTTTACAGCATTTCTCTTAAAACCAAATTTTGTGTTAGCTACACTTAATTTTACAATCGAAATGCTAAAAGCAAACAAAAATGCGGCAGGAAAACAGTGGCGCTGGTATGCAACCACACCGTAGCCACTACCTGTCCTGCTGTACAGTACCAACAATACATTTAGCATTTGTTTTGAAAAAATAATAAACTATTTTTCTCCTCTTTACAGAACACCCACGAAACCGCACAGGCCATCAAGCGCATGCCTTTGCGTCGTGCCCAACGTTACTTGAAATCCGTCATTGAGCAAAAGGAATGCGTTCCATTCCGCCGTTTCAATGGTGGTCTCGGTCGTTGTGCCCAAGCCAAGCAATGGAAAACGACACAAGGTCGTTGGCCCAAAAAGTCTGCTGAATTCCTATTGCAGCTGCTGCGTAACGCCGAAGCTAACGCTGATTGCAAAGGTTTGGATGTTGACCGTCTGGTCATCGATCATATTCAAGTGAATCGTGCGCAATGCCTGCGTCGTCGCACGTACCGTGCTCACGGTCGTATCAACCCTTATATGTCATCGCCGTGCCACGTTGAGGTCATACTCACCGAGAAGGAGGCGGTCGTGGCGAAGGCTTCTGAAAATGAGCCAGCCAAAAAGAAGTTGTCAAAGAAGAAGATGCAGCGTCAGAAGGAGAAAATGATGCGTTCGGAATAGGAGGGTGGATGTAATTATGTAGTTTAGATCAGGATTTGAATTGCCGACTTCAAAATAGCAAAAGCTATATATGTTTTTTGCTTACTGCTGAAATCAGCCGGGTGTTTGCCTGAGCAGTTGAGCAAATCAGCACGTTTTGAGAAATTGCTTTTACTACAAGCAATAAGTTTTGTGTGTAAATTTTTGTTTACATTTGCTTGTTTTGCTGAAATGAGTTTTTAAGCAGAACATCAAAAGTCAAGTACATTGTACTACATGTGTATGAATGTATGTATATATATATTTGCTTAAAATATCTGCATGCATTTCTTACACGTACATATGTATGTATATATTTGCTTAAAATATATGCATGCATGCTTATGTACATGCATTTTTCTTGGATATTTTTGAGTTGGGACTGCTTTTGATATATTTGCGATATATATGTATATACATAGGGTATGTGCATGCATACATATCTAAATATGTGTGAATGTGGGCAGTTTCTTTCAATAAAACTCGTATTTATTCATTAAAAAATGCACGCACGAAACAAAGGATTGATGGTTGAACACCGTTTGAAAACATCGAATTCCCTGCAAAACGAAAAATTCATTTCGACAAAATAAGCAAAAGCAAAAAATACAACCACACAACCCATTGCTCAGAGTAAAATCAAATTTCCCTAATCGTGTTGCTTTGCTTAACTGTTTAAGCAAACACGACTGAGCGGAAAACTGAAAATAGTCAAGCAATTTCAACAACTGGTTTAGATAAATTAAGTGTGCTGGGGCTAGACGAAAGCGGGAACAGCTGTTGACTAAGACTTTCTGTAAAGAATTTGTTGATAAAATGCTGTTTTTAAACTTTCAATAAAAAATTCTATAACAAGTTTTGTAAAATCGTAAGCGACTGCATTTTTATGTAAAACTTTTATTTTTCTGCTTCATCATCTTATATAAAACATTTGCGTTTATCAGACGCGACAGTTTTGGAAAGTATTTTTTCAATACGAATCTATCTATCTATCTTATATTTATTTGATTTTTTTTTTTAAGATTGTCTCAATCCATAAGCGTAGCAAATTAGCCAAAAAGGGCGCGCAGCAAATGTATCACCACTGTGGTTAATAAAAGCATGGTGTAATCACTATACACACCTTATATACATTCATTTTACCACAGTGACCGTGTTGAAAAAGCGTTACACCACTTGTGTTCTTTTTCACCACTGTTGGCATACATGCTACGCTTTTAATGGAGTATTTTAAAAACAGAATCCAGTAAATATGAATTCAAATTAGCTTGATCGTCTTGTCCGCTATAAATAAATATTAATAATATTGAAAACGACAAGTGAAAAAATTAAAATGAAGGACAATCATTAGCGGGGAAGCTACTTCCATACATACATATGTATGTACATACCTGTGCCCGCAAATTAAAGTAGCCTAACTCGAGATAATGCGAAATTGAGTTATTGTTATAGTGTTAATCTTTGGAGGAAAACCCATCGATCTGTCTTATCCCCATTTAAATTGGAGTAATATTTAAAAAGTTATTAAGATATAAAAATTATCCTAACTCAGATAGAAACATTTTGCACCAGTTAAAACAACTTATCTTCTAGCAAATCTCTTAAGTCTAGTATTGTATGAAAAATCGTTTTATTAAAACATCCTAACTAGAGTTATGTGGGTACTTCATGGACGTATTTATTTGCGTTTTCAGTTTATTAAAAAAACCTAACTTGAGTTAGGAATTATAATTTTTTTTTGTCAATTTTGTTTTCATAGCCTAACTCGAAATAGGTTATTTTAAGTGATTTTTTTTTTATTTTTACACAATTTATCTCGAGTTAGGTTTTTTTGTTAGAATATTTTTCTCATTTCATGCGTTATTATCTTCAGTTAGGTTTTTTTGTTGGAAGCAAGTGGATACGATAAACTTAGATAAGAGATTTTTCAAGGATATATATTATAGAAATTCAATTAATTATTATATACTGTATACATAAAAAACCTTTTTTCATCAATTAAACTTTAATGTGGCCGCTGAGGTGTAGTGCGTAGAGTGCTCGCCTGCTATACCAGAGGTCTCGGGTTCTAACCCAGTCCAGACAAACACCACAAAAAATTTTTCTAATTGATTAAACCCCAATAGTGCTGATTAGCATATGCCTTCCTATACCTTTTTGCGATCTTCTGAATATTTTTATAAACGCTTTATACACTTTTTATTTAACTGTACATGACTGTGTTTCCGGACAACCTACGTGTTATATGTGGCATGAGACCCTTGCAAATTGTGGTGGCATGGAATAGCATCGTGCTTATTCAAACACTTAAATAGTTTACCATTCAATATTAAACATGTCGTTTTTTATAGCGATTGCTGTCCTGGCCAAAACCAAAACTCTTTTATTAGTACTATGTTTTAAATCTTCATGCAAGGTGATACTAACATTGACAAAATTTACCACAAGTTTTTGGTTCATGGTCATACGCATATGGAGTGTGCTGTAGACATGCCTTAATTGAACGAAAAAAAAAAAACAAACGAATATAAAGATTCATCACTGGGTTTATAAATATATGTATTTTGCACATGACTCTATATGTCGATTCCATCACAATTACCAGCTATTTTCTATCAAACAGTAGTGCTACCGCGCCCCTTTTTTCGGCGGTTCCAGCTGTTATAGCTTTGAACCTCTCGCTTTGGAATCTTTATTAATCAATTCTGGATAAACCAAGCTTGTGGTGATTTGCCTAGTACCATGCCTTTTTCAGTATTCGGTAAAATAAAACGCAAATTCAGTTCGGGTTGAAAACGATCCGCGGCGTAGGATTATGGATTATTTTTTTCAGGCACAAACAACAATGATTAGCGAAACGATTTTTATTTTATTTCATTCATTTCAAACAAAAATTAAAAGTCAAAAACTCTAAGACTTCTAATTCCACTACTTAGTTAGTTATATCCACTTAAATTATCGTTTCGGGTCGTTTTCGACTCGAACGTAGGTCTACGCTTAAAAACACTTAACTCGAGTTAAATGGAAATAAAAACCTAATTGGGAAGAATTCGACACAATAAAAGAACTTAACTCGAGTTAATTCTGCTTTTCGTAAAAATTGCATCCAATAAAAGCACTTAAGTTATAAAAGACAATTTTTTGCAATTAACCTTGCTTTAAGATTTCTGGTTCACAACTATTCCTTCTCTAACACTACAAATCCATTATTTCCCCTTTTAAAAACCCGAATTGGTCCAATGGTTTGAATTTTGACAAAAAAATTGAGTTTTCTCCGTTCACCATATTTTGAGTTAGGCTACTTTAATTTGCGGGCACAGATACATCTCTGTACATACGAGTACCTTACATATTTTGGTACATATTAATAAAATTGATTCAAGTGCCGGAACCACTACATTTCATAGAAAATAAAATCAACAAAAACATTTAATTAAATTAATGTAGAAATCGTAAAGCATCCACTCGGAGCAATGCTGAGAACACTCCAATTCATTTGAGCGCGCAACTTGAATTCAATTCAATTACCTACGATCGCAATTGCAAGGAAATTGAGAATTTGTGGTGCTTTCACTATTTGTTATACCTACAACTAACGAGAACATATATATGCATACTGTACATACATATGTATATACATATGTACATTTGTATGCAAATTACATATTTCGTACATATACATATGTATGTAAGTAGATATGTATAGGCGTGTATTAAATATACGATTTATCGACAGCGTCTTACGACCAGATCCTAATTCTCTTCAGCCCTTGGATGGTATTGGGGAAAATTATCTTAAAGAGAGCTTAATTTTTATAATCTGAAAACGTCAATGGTAAACGCCTTTTGAATCTGATCTTGTTTGTATTTACATATGCTTACAGTAGTAGTGGAACTTTTTTCGAATAATATTCGAATAAAAATTATTCGAATAAACGAATAATAATATTCGGGGGAAAAAATTCGAATAGTACTATTCGAATAATACTTTTCGAATAGTAGTATGTATATAAAAGCATAATTTGGGAATTCCACTTGCCTTCGCGCAAGCCAGAGTACATATATATATGTACATACATATGTATGTATGTACCTACAAAAGCAAAAGCATACATACATACATTCAATAGCTATTTGCGAATAGTGGTATTCGAATAGTCATATTCGAATAGTATTTATTCGAATATACGAATAAATTATTCGAATTGCGAATACCTTTCGAATAATATTTATTCGAATAGTCCCATCCCTAGCTTACAGCACTTCAATACAAAAACAATCACAACTAATGCACACATTTTTACAGTTTAAATTAATTAAAGCATAGAATCACAAAAAAAAACGAGAAACTTAAACAAAAAAATTAAACAAAGAAATCTAGTGACTAAAATTGGGGAGATTTGGAGATTGAGCTTCATCTACTAAAAAAAATATATATGTAAATTATATATTAATACATACATATGTACATATATACCCAGCCAACAAAATCATCGTAAACGAGCTCGTTAACTGATATTTTCTCGAAGAAAACTAATAAAATATCGTTTATGATATCCGTTTACGATTCGCCTACGAATACTGTTTCGCTTTAAAATGTTCAGTGCCTACGAGTGTCGTAAATGTATCGAAAAAGAACTCGTATAGTAATCATTTTACGTCGTTTTTTTTTTTTTTTTTTTTGAAAATTTTCGTTTTCTTTTTTTTTTGACATGATAGAAAAAAGTTTCTTTTGTTATTGTTTTCTGATTCGAGAATAGCTCGTAAATCGCAATGTTCGTAAAATGTATGGTACCTTGCTGGCTGGGTATGTATGTATGTACATACTTATTTGTATGACCGTCGATATACTCTTCCTGCAATGTATGTATGTACATATCGACGCTTCCAAACAATACTGTACTAAGTCTGAAAACTGTGTTTTGCAGGAGAAGCTCTCAAAGTTTAAATTCGAAATGAAACTTCAGTTGTAAGCTAAGTATATATTCGCTTGTAACTTTTATTTGGCTTGAAAGGGCAATACCAAAACTCGATACCATCTAAGTTAGGGTACGTTTTATATAAGACCATAAGAAAAAGTAAAAATTTGCTACGGTGTTTTTCACTACTTGAAAACACCAAAAACAGGAAAACGTACTAAGTCGACTTAGTACAGTTTTGTTTGGAAGCGTCGATATATACGTAGGTATCTACGTAGATTGTACCCATTATACAGTTCAAGTCGTTGCTTCTTTATCATTAATACGATAAATATGTGCATATGGATATGTACATATTTGGATGTGTGTCTGTCTTCCTTGTCTTATAATGCAAATTCATTGAATTAATTCAATTTGTACGCAAGCAATCATCATTTCTTTATTCAGCTTAAAATGTAATACATCCATACATACATATGTATGTACATATTACATAGTAAATTGAGTTAACTAAAGCTGTGGCTGGTGTTTATATACATACATATGTATGTATGTACATATAACCACAGAATCACAGTAGGTACACCATAGAACGCAGATGAATGCAGAAAATCACAGCACACCCTTGTCCTTGGGCTGATAGGCGGATGGGAGCAATAGGTGGTGGGCGGTGGTTGGTGAAAGCGTACCCAGCAGTATTCGTGATAAGTAGGTGCAGATTCAGTAGAATATTCAGTATAAAAAATACGCTGAAACTGAGTTAAAAAATCATAGTCTGAAAAAATAACTGAAGGCCTCCGTGCTTCTAAAAGCTTTTCCGTAGGCAGCGATTAGAGAAGGCCTTTCTAAAAGCCCTTCTGTGGGAAAGGGAAGCGGAAGGCCTGCAGCTTGCGCCCCTCCATACAAAAAAGCAAGGAATAGGTAAGGGAAAACTACAGGCCTCCATTTACTCAAGTATGGCTTTTAGAAGTGCTGATTACCCCTGAAATTATCTACTGGGTTCACTTAACAGCTGCAGCTTGGATGCTGGGTGTATGCGTTTCGTATTGGACACACGATGGCGATAATGATTACTTGCTAATACATACTTGTATGTACATTAGGGTGCATTTAATTTGCATGAAAAATTTAGAAGTTCATAAAAAGACTGTATCGCCCCCTCAATCTGTAGTAACATGGTCAAAGATATTACACAGAAATTTTGGTCCCGATTGGTGACGGTTAAGGCGTGGCGCATTGAGGCCAAAGTTCAGAAAACTCTATGAAGGGTCATAAAATCGAAATATTTTTTTGAATTATCTAATACCCAAAATTAATACTTCTATACCCAACGATAACATATATAAATTTTGGTTCCGATTGAAAGTTCAGATTACCATATGCGGCATTTTTAAATGTGCATGTTTGCATAGGATGCGAAGGATATTCGTGTTGCGCATTCTAAATGGCCCGAGGAACCGTTTCAGATGATACCATAAAAGATAAAGTAAGTTATATTTGCTTCTAAGAGACATGTATATATATATTTTATCTCATTTTTATCTTTTTCTTCTTTGTTTCAGGACTGATACAGAGGTGGATCTAGTAATTTACTAGAACAAGGGCAGAAATCGTTTACACTATAATTCTAACGTTTTAAAGCGAATTTAAGCTTTTATCTTTAATGTTTTTTGTTTTATGAATGGTTTATGTCAATGTATCTTATTATGCATGACTTCTATCTTTTAAAATAAATACATTATATCTTTAAATCGAAATTGTATCTCGAATATCCTTTGCATCCTTTGCAAACTTGCACATTTAAAAATGCAAATCTCAGTGAAGAAAAATGATATTTTACAACGGCCAACGCAAATTAGAAGGAAAAAACTCATACTTTTAGATAACTTTAACAGTATCTTGACTGAAAGAAAAACTTTGATGCTAAGTGATCTCGAAAACTGACAAAAAATTTAGTTTTTACAGTTTTGGATAAGGATATCTCGAAAACTAAAGTAAATTGAAATATTTGGACTTTCGGGAAAGTATATTCTAGTTTATGCGCCACAATTTTGCTTGATTTTGTTATCAAAAAACACGAATTCACTGCGACTTGATTTCATTCTATACATATTTTTATTTCCGTTGAGTGAAATCTATGGCATATGGCATAGTGCCAAAAAACCACTTTTAAAAAAATTTTTTTTAAAATTCCTTTTGATTATTCATAACAAACCCCTTAACAGTAAATAAAATGCAAATATAGATTTTTAAGGTCAAAAACAAAAAAGAAGTTCCGTAAGGGTTAAAATATCGTTAATTTGAATTTTAAACGCACTAATGTACATATGTACATATATTAATCTGCGTAAGCTAATTGTATGGCGAAAAGAGTTCGTCAACCTCTTATAAGAATAAATTATAAATTATTGAATGGAGGAATAAAGTTATTGTTTGGTTGGAGAAAATCTCACAATAATCAAGATTTCCCACATGAGCTTTTACGCAATCGGTTCTAAGTACCGAAATGAACCAGAACTTTTGGGGAGTGTTTTTACCATAACAACCACAACACTTGAAATACTCTCAATTCATCTTCATCTCGCATTTCACTCAACCAAAAAGTGGAAAATTTCACCATTGAGACCGACCATAGCGCTTTCCAATGCCTCCAACCCGATACTTAATTTAATTTAGCTACTTAAAACGAAGTCAAAGCTGATATAAACGAACGGCAGACGTGCAACGGAACAAATCACAATCACCACAGACAATGTATGGCATGATGAGCACAGATTTAATTTACACGATCGCGTTATAATCAGATTTAGCGCATTGAAGTCGAGCTCTGACAACGAGGCGCTACACAGATCAACAACTGTGCAAAAAATACAGTCCGACAGACAGACAGACAAACAAGTAAATATGCGAACATTCAAAAAGTTTAGTATATGTACATATATGTACAGATGTACGCTAATGTGCTAGTGATTATAGTGCCGGGTACACAAAGCGAGCCAATTGTAGAAAACATACCTCCGGTCCGCCAAACCGCGGCTCACACCCACCACATAGGACGGATGAACACACGATCGGGGCTTAGGGGTTGAATGGCTGGGCGTACGTGGAGAGGTCGACCTGTGGCAGCGCAGCGAACCGCCAAATTGAATTGGAGGTGGCAATTTTATTGTCTCTGTGTGTGTGTGTGTGTGTGGCTTTGTGTGTTTTTGGAGCGACAGAGGACAGATTTATTTTGTAAATCAACTACATAAACAGTTTAACATTAACCGCGTCACATAACGTTTCAACAAACGACGAATACGAATCGCTTTACGGATCATACGGATTAAGGAAATAGAAAAATTAAAATTTAGAGCAATCGAAATTTGAGTTAAAATGCATAAAAATTGAATTGAAGAAAATTGGAAGTTTTCTTGTTGTTTTAGTAACGGGCAAATCGTGGATGCCCCCGAATCGAGTGGTGCTAAAGAGAGCAGCGAAGAATAAAATAAATTTTCTCAAAAGACAAAAAAAAAACTAAAAAAAAAAAAAATTATTCAAAAGGTTGCAACTGAAATCGGAATTTTAGTAAAAAAAATTTGATCAATTTAAAAAAAAAACAACAACAATTGTGTTTCTGTGCAACTTGTAAGCAATTTTAGAAAGCTGTTATAAAACAATTAAATTTTCTGAAAGAAAACTAAAAGTAAAAAAATTTCAAAAAGCTTTAACTAAAAATCAGAACTTGGTGAAAAAAGGTAAAAAAAATTAAATAAAAAAAATTGCGTTCCTGTGCAACCTGTAAGCAATTTTAGAAAGTTTTTATAGATTGTGTATGTATGTACGTAGTATGTGCCTTAGTAAAAAAAAAAATTAACGCAAAAATAGAAAAAGAAAATTAAAAAAATAATGATAATTATTCTAATTAGCATTTCAAATAAATGCAACCAAATAAATGCAAACGAGATATCAATTAAATTCGCGCTGCACTGGAGAGCAGATACATACCTACATATACATACATATGAACATATGTACATATGTATAACCACAACGAAAACAATTGAAACAAAATCGCACAATGCTCTTGAAATGCAAACTGAATTAGAATTACATTAACACAAATTAAAATCGCTAAAAAAGAAAACAAAATGAAAATCACAACATGATTAGGAAAAAAACAACAAAACAAAAAAAAAACATAAAACAAACCAAAAATGCCATTCGCCACTCTACAGCGACGATGTCGCCAGAGCGTGCGACTAATCGAGCTGGAACAAACTTGCATACATACACACAATCAAACAATCACACTGAATTTTAATCTATCTACATATACATACTTTATATATTTTATCATTAATATTATTTTCACAGCTTGTCGGCGTTTACTATTTTATTAGTCAAGTGTCGGCGCTTTTTTTATTCTAAATTTTTATGTGTTGATGCGCACATCAATTAATTAATTAACTAGTTAATCAAAACATAGATTTTTTTGTTTGAATAAAGGAACTGTTGGATAAAATAAAGATTAAAAATTTTCTACTGCTACACACTTTTCTTCAAACTGACTTCAACAAGTAGATAATGCATATGTAATTGCAAATTTTTCGGTAAAAGGCTTAACTTTCGTACATAGTATGTATGTATGTATGTACTTTTATGTAATTGACAGCACTCGTAATGTTTGTAGAACACTCGTTAGCTGAAAAGTACACTTGAATGATTTAATTCTTGATTGTTTTCGTTTTTATTCTCGCTCTGCGCTTATCTTGTTCATTTCAAAGCTATTTTAATCAATTGCATTAATAATCTCTTTTTTTATATCCACAACATGCGAAATCTTCAGTAATATAAAATGTACATACATAAATTGTCCGCCTGCATTTTCCTGTCACGAAAGACGTTCGATCTAGTTTGAACCAGCCGCGAAGCTGAGGGGCAAAAAACGCTACTGAACTGATTTTTATCATCTTTTGGGTTTGGAAATACATAATATATGTACATATATATGTATATATGTATGTTCATATGTTTGCAATTAGTTAGTAGCTTAGGGCAGCTTTCTCATTTTATTTACTTCTGCTAATTAATTTATTTGTTGTTCTCTTTATATTTATTTTAACTTTTATTTTAGTTTCCTCTTCCGGTTTATTTTCACCATAGCATCTCTCCTTTGTTCACATGCCACTCCGTTCCGCCTTTACAGGCAGCAATGCATTCGCACAGGAAGCAAACATGACAAATAACCGTTGGATGCTGTATGAGCAATCGAAACAAAAAACTTGCACACCGTTTGCGCAGAGTTATTTTTAATTTTAGCTTTGTGTTCCTTTTTTGCGAATCCCCAGCTATGCCTGCCATTTGTACTCATTCATAATTAACGTAATTGATGAAAACATAAATTAAGTCACACAAAAAACAGAAACAAAAATCAAAAAGCCATGTACTTATGTATGTAGTAATAATGTACATACATATCTGTGTTCATACAGAACAGTAGCTTATGTCGAAAAGAAATTTTTCAAGATATTCGTAAGTTTGTATAATTTTCTCGTAGTTTCCCGCACAATATTATGAAGTAAAATCATTGAGACTGAAGCTGGTTGAAAGCCTGAAAAAAGTTTTTAAAAGAAACTGCAGAATGTACTGTCTGAGATGCATTATTTCAGCTTTTGCGGAACTGACTAATTTTTTCCTTAAGTACACTTAAGCTGCTGTTCCATACGAACACAGATAGTATGTATGTATGTATGTACATACACGAATTACTTTGTTTTGTATACATATCTTTATTATTTCAATTTGCTATTGTTTTTGTTTTGATTTGACGTTTGTGTGTCACCCAAACAAATGCATAGATACTTAGTCGCGGAACGCCAATTAAACCGAATTTTTCCAGTCTGGAATTTTTTACTTAAAATGACCAGACGTTAAGTCATATGAATATGTATGTAAATTTACATATATTGCACGGTTGATCATAGTGAGATTGAAAGATACATATGTATGTATGTACATACATACATATATCACCTTGCGAAATAGAACTTTTGTTTAACGTCTTATAAAACCTAACGGATGGGTGCAGAATGTCCCTCACATACATACATGTGTATGTGACTCACAGAGAAGTGAAAAAATTTCTTGCGAAAACAAAACAAACCAATTTTTGTATATATGTAAATATCGCACGTTTTATTCAATAGGGATTTAACTAAAAAAAAATTTTTTTTGGGAAAACGCAAACAAACTTTTATAATTTCAAAGAGTTTCCTTCTACGACTAACTACAAAATCACTTTTATTTCTGCCATTTTTACCGTTTTGAATATTTTATAAGACTACACTCAAAGGCATGACCCAGTTATTGAAATATATTGCAAAATCCCAGAAATCGAAAATTTCGAGTTAAATCCCTATTGCATAAAACGAGCGATATGTACATAAATATACTGCTAAAGAAATAAGCTCAAAACCGTAAACACAAAAAAATGAAAAGTAATAAATAAATATATACATACTCGTACATATGTACATAAAGTATAATTAAAGAATGATCAGCCATTACGAACAGCTTAAATGAGCTGATGACAACAATTTTTTTTTATTGTTCCAGAATAAAGAAAAATAGTATTAAGCAAAAATAAAAGGGAGAATTAAGCAATTAATTTATTGAAAGCCGGGCAGTTTAAAAGCCGAATACCGAAAGTGACTCAAAAATAATATAGAAAAAAAGCCACAGAGTAATTTTCATAACATTAGAGTGCCGCCTACTGTCGAAAATCGAGTTTTCTTGGTGTTTTCTTAGGACTAAAATGCGACTATAGCTCTGTTTTTAAGTTTTCTTGTTTTCGCTACTAGTACTATTTTATTGTTGTTGTTGTTGTTGTTGTTGATCCTACTAATTTTTCTACTTCTGCTTCTTGCTTTCTATTTCTGCTCTGCTTTTTCTCCATTTCTTTCCTTATTCTTTTTTATCCTACTTATTCTTTTTATTTTTGTTTCTGTTATGGTGCTTCTTCTTCTTTTTATGTTTCTACTTCTCTCAAACCTACACAGAACTTGGCTAGTAAGGTTAGAGAACTCGCAGGAACACGCTCGTGCATGCACAGACACAGCTCTGTTCTGTTCAAAACCATCCAACAACCATAGGGCATTTTTCCAACGGCGATTGTGGACGTATGTATTTTCCAACCAATTTTTATTGAAAGTTGATGCTATCATTTCTGGTTGTTTGAGTTACTTGGATTCCCAATTGACGCAGTTCTATTTGAGGGGATTTCTAATTGTGTTTTTATTTTTAAAATCGGTTCAGTAGCATCGACGGAGAAGCGAACACAAAATTTATCTCAGCGTATTTATTATATGTATGTATGTATGTAGATTCTAAGACAATTGCAACTGGACATCTGCGTTAATTCTGGAAGCTAATAACCAATTTGTTTTAGCTGCTTTCCTGTACTTCGTTCGCTTATTTAAACTAACGAAAATACAACTAGAAGAATTGTCGACTTTAAGCGAGTGCAAGATGATTTGCCAATTGATTCAATACACGCCAATTTGCGATTAGAGTCGAATGCCAGTGAATATCGTGGAGAAGCATCGAGATTTTTGAACTGAACAATTGAATAAAATATTGCGGACTCGCGCTTCTTGATATATGTACATAAATATTTAAGGACATATGTATGTACATACATACATATGTATATACATACATACATCCATATACACATATGTACATCCATATATATATTATATACGACATTCCATTTCATAACCTTTATTATCTCAAAATTATTAAAATAAATGAAAAATTTAATTAAGTGAAATTAACGAGAAATAAGAACAACAAAAGTGATAAGCATTTACAAAACAGATAGCTACATAAAAAGACAATTTGTCTTAAAAATAATTGAAAACGCCACAAAAGATAAAGCTGAAGAAAAGTCAATTCAGTCATTGCAAGCTTGTGAAACACACAAAAAAAGTTGGAGACCGCATTTGTACAGAATTTGCTTAACTAATAAAAAGCGCTTCACGGAAAACGACGCAAACAACAAATTAAGTAAATAAGAAGAGCCATAAAACCGAATCGAAAACACACACACACACAAAAGAAAATTAAAATAATAAATACAACAATGAACTAAACAAAACAAAAAAATATATATATTTACATATAGTAAATGCAATACAATACACAAGCAAGTAAATATAAAAATAAAACATATGTAAATAAAAAAATAAAATACATACAACAAAAAATAAAATTTTTTTTTAATATAATAAAACGCATAAATTTAAATTGCCAAAGAAAGAAGAACGTAAATTCATATTTATTTGTGTATGTACAACAATTTAAGCAAACAAAAATAACAACAAAATTGTAAAAAGTTGTCGACTTCATTGGGGGCGCTCACGTATACGATTTAAAATACAAAAAAAAAATACACAAAAATTAAGTTTTTTATCACGCAGTCACGCGCTGATTACGTTTTTCTCTTGTGGTTATTGTGCATAAATGTGCTTTTGAGCTTAAGAACAAATATACACGGTGTAAAAAAAACTCTTCAGTGAATTGAACGGAAACGTACCGCACCATTTCCACCAGTCAGTTGTCATTTGCCGGCGTCGTTGAAAGAAGAAAGTAGAATCCACACACATACGCTACACGGCCAGTCACGCCATACGGCATTTCGTTCTGCATTTTGCTCTGTTTTACGCTTGGCATTCTTTTTGTATTATTAATTGAATACAAACAGCGGCGCCAACAAATTTCGCCTTCTTCATTTTCTTGAATGGAAACATTTTATTGTGGCATCATTTATGAGACGCATAACTATCCACGCCGCCGTCGCCGCTTACCACGTCAGAGCAAACGCAACAACAGCAATTGCAATAACACCCATAAATGCAACATTAATAGCATCATCAATAGCAACAAAATTAATAGAACGTTCACCATTAACAAATATCAACATTTGCAACAACAGCAACAGCAGCAACAACAACGATTGCAACAACTGCAACCACAGCAGCCTCACTGTGCACATTTTGGCGGCTGTCACCGGCTTCTTCTGCTCGCTGGCGCTGACTATACAACCCTGTGGATTGTCAAATTGAATTATCCAAAAGGTGAGTAGGTAACTACATAAATACATATGTACATAAGTGATGCAGATTTAAAGTCTTATAATTAATTAAGTTAAAAGTTGGTGTATGAAAATCTACATACATACATACACACTTTTGGTCTTGGAAAATTTCTTTAAAAACACAATCACCACAATCACGTGTAAACAGCAAAAACCAATAACGGCATCTGCAAACTCAGCAAAAACTCTGCCAAGAGCACGTAATGGTTACTCATACGCCATGGAGCGGCAGCGACAGCAACAAATCTCTCAACTGTCAGCAGCCGTCAGCCATTCATGCGTCAACAACCTGCTGCTGCTCGTGCATTTACCGCTCAGCCCATTACCTTGCGCTTCCACGCGTATGTAAATATTTTTCTTTGGTTTGTGATAGCAGTCCAATTAGATAAGAGTACCTAGTAGCATCATTATGTGCTCAGCTTAGCACAGCGTTTTGTTTTTAGTTTTATTTATTTTTTTTTTATATTTTTTTTACATAAATTCCTTTTAATTTAATATTATAAATTAACGTTAATAGGTTGATGTGTGTGCATTTATGTATGTACATAAATATGTAAACGTGTTCATCAACGCGAGCGTATTAGTGACATGTGTGACATTATTTGGATAACAAGCGGATTATTTTTTCGCTTATCTTTCCATAGTTGTTCTCTATTCTTTTTTTCGTGCATTAAAAAGGACGCGATCTAATGTTGTCTCGACGGTTAGGTAAGCACCGATAAAGAAAATTAAATATACATACCCATATTTCTTTACATATCCATTTTATTGATATGACATCCATAGTTTATGGTTCAGAAGGATTATTCATATATTGACGGCTGAGAATAAGATCACCCTATTTCAAAAATTGTTTCAAAAACGCCCTATTCCAAAAATTGTTTGAATAACGTCCTATTTCAGATTTTGCTTCAAAAACGCCCTATTTCAGAATTTGTTTCAAGGACGTCTTATTTCAGATTTTGTTTCAAAAACGCCCTATTTCACAGAAAATTCCATATATATTTCTCTGAAATAGGGCGTTTTTGAATAATTGTCTGAAATAGGACGTTCTTGAAACAAATTCTGAAATAGGGCGTTCTTGAAGCAAAATCTGAAATAGGACGTTATTCAAACAATTTTTGGAATAGGGCGTTTTTGAAACAATTTTTGAAATAGGGCGATCTTATTCTCAGCCGTCGATATATGGATATGACATCAATATAGTTTTTTCTCTTTTCTGCTGACAACATAAACCCAATTAAGAGCCGCCTTAATAACAATGGAAATTAAGCGCTTTTCACATTGTTCATATTTTTGGAACATATTCAAAATATTGGTGGAACAATATTAGCGCAAATTTTGCGCGGTAGCGCACAAGAAACAACTTAAACACACACCAAAAGTTAAAGAAAGAAAAAATAAAACGAAAAGACAAAGAAACAGAACACACAACAAAAAGCGTAATGAATGTGGAACGTTTTCTATACGCACACTTTTTGCGTATATAGTATGTATGTATATTTATTGTTGTTGTTGTTTTCTAAAAGCATTTTTCGTACAGTTCCACAATACGATTCAGTACCAAAATATTTTGACAATAAAAGTCTATACGCACGAATGTAAAAGGTTCATTTGCTGAGCAGCACTGCATCAGCAAAGGTTGTGTGAAAAGTGCGAGAGAAATAGTACAAAAAAAAAAAAGAAATTGGGTATGTAAAAAATAAAAAAAAAATTTAATTTAAATTAAAATATATCATTGTACCATACGAAAACTAGCATCCGTGTTTTTATGGCTGACGAAAAGTAATAAGTTCGACTTTTGGCTGACGAAAAATAACAAGTTCGACTTTTGGCTGACGAAAACTATCAATTTCGTTTAAACAACAACAATTTTAATGTAAAAACAGTATATTATTACTGATACTTTTCGTCAGCCAAAAATTGAATGTGGTACTTTTCGTACAGAATTTTTTATTGCTAGCTTTCGCCAGAAATTTTAAATATGCTAGTTTTCGTATGGTACGACGATATGTACGTAGATATGTATGTAAATAAAAGAATGAAAAAGTGAATTTTAAATTATGATAGATAATATAAGAAAATATTTTTTAAAAGGTGCACATTTAGTATAAACATGTAGTTTTTATTTAAAATATAGATATGTACATATATGTACTAAGATATGTAGTATGTACATATGTATGTATACATACATATATTATTTTGTACTAAGCGAAAAAAACATTTAGTATCGAAGCCAGAATGTCTCTATACATACATATTAGACATATACGCCGCCGATTACCTTCATAATCGGCCGCCGCCGCCATAATCCTTGAAATCGGCGTATCGGCGCTGCGGCGTGCGCTGGCGCGCCATACCCGTATGGAGCGAGATGTGTACATATTTTCCTAGTTTTTCTAACTGCTAAAGTTCTTCAAAATTAAAAAAAAAGGAACCAATCGACGTGTTTTGACCTCAGGAACACGAAGCTGAATGCGGAAATGTTTTGTTTTTTGCCGGTTAAAAGTTATTAACAAAAACGTTGGCTGTTCCCTACTTTACTAGCCTCAGTCCTAAAGAATTTAAGCTACTGGAAAATTTTAGTTCGTTGGCTTACATAATTTTTTCTCAGATACGGAACTTTTCTGGGATCTCTTCCATTTAGTCCTACATGCCTCCAGAATCGAAAACTCATAGTTTGAACGTAAGAAAGTTGCTGTTTTTGAGTAGCCCTCACAGTTGTCGAACCTCAGCCCTATAGGGAATATTAAAGAAGACGATGGGGGATCAAAAATGCAAAAATAAGCAAGAGTTATGGAAAAAAAATTAAAGAAGCTTGGTACTTAATACCAGTCGCAAATTTCGCTGATTTGGTCAACCCTATGCCACGAAGAAGTAAGGAAGTTATAAAAAATAAAGGAGCTTCAACTAAACATTAGTTTAAATCTAGCTGCAGCAGTAATATTGTAGTTTATTTGAAAAAAACAATCGAATTTAAAGTTTGTCCCTATTATTATTTCCAACTTAAATTATACATTATTTTTATTCATAAAAATTAAATTATTATTTGGTCTTAAAATGAAATAAATGGAGAATTGCAAAATTTTGTCCCTATTATTTTTTCAAACACTGTATATACATATATTTATTTTAAAGTGCCTTATATATATAAATATGTACATATGTAAATATATGTATGCATGTTTATTATCATACAAAATAAGCAAATGAATTTAAATTTACCCTTACATATGGATATGTGTATATTCTTTAATATTTATTTTCTTTATTTTATATTTTAGTTTATGTAACAATTGTTTTTTGCTGTTAATAAAAAAGTTTCAACAATTTAAGGTGGAAATTAGTTTATTTATTCCATTCAGCCAGCGCTATTAAGGTAACTAAATAAATTTAATATTTGAATAAGGATTGTGATTTGTAGATTTGGCCGCCGAAATGTTTTTGGAATAGCGCCGCCGCCGCCGGAATCACTGTCGGCGTATATGTCTAATACATATGTATGTATAAGAATTCATATAAGAATTCATATCTATATCCTATAGGTATATGTATGTATGTCTTTAAATATATAAATAACAAGTGATCGCAAGAAAATTAAAAAAATAAAAACGCCCTATTTCACAGAAAATTCCATATATATTTCTCTGAAATAGGGCGTTTTTGAATAATTGTCTGAAATAGGACGTTCTTGAAACAAATTCTGAAATAGGGCGTTCTTGAAGCAAAATCTGAAATAGGACGTTATTCAAACAATTTTTGGAATAGGGCGTTTTTGAAACAATTTTTGAAATAGGGCGATCTTATTCTCAGCCGTCGATATATGGATATGACATCAATATAGTTTTTTCTCTTTTCTGCTGACAACATGAACCCAATTAAGAGCCGCCTTAATAACAATGGAAATTAAGCGCTTTTCACATTGTTCATATTTTTGGAACATATTCAAAATATTGGTGGAACAATATTAGCGCAAATTTTGCGCGGTAGCGCACAAGAAACAACATAAACACACACCAAAAGTTAAAGAAAGAAAAAATAAAACGAAAAGACAAAGAAACAGAACACACAACAAAAAGCGTAATGAATGTGGAACGTTTTCTATACGCACACTTTTTGCGTATATAGTATGTATGTATATTTATTGTTGTTGTTGTTTTCTAAAAGCATTTTTCGTACAGTTCCACAATACGATTCAGTACCAAAATATTTTGACAATAAAAGTCTATACGCACGAATGTAAAAGGTTCATTTGCTGAGCAGCACTGCATCAGCAAAGGTTGTGTGAAAAGTGCGAGAGAAATAGTACAAAAAAAAAAAAGAAATTGGGTATGTAAAAAATAAAAAAAAAATTTAATTTAAATTAAAATATATCATTGTACCATACGAAAACTAGCATCCGTGTTTTTATGGCTGACGAAAAGTAATAAGTTCGACTTTTGGCTGACGAAAAATAACAAGTTCGACTTTTGGCTGACGAAAACTATCAATTTCGTTTAAACAACAACAATTTTAATGTAAAAACAGTATATTATTACTGATACTTTTCGTCAGCCAAAAATTGAATGTGGTACTTTTCGTACAGAATTTTTTATTGCTAGCTTTCGCCAGAAATTTTAAATATGCTAGTTTTCGTATGGTACGACGATATGTACGTAGATATGTATGTAAATAAAAGAATGAAAAAGTGAATTTTAAATTATGATAGATAATATAAGAAAATATTTTTTAAAAGGTGCACATTTAGTATAAACATGTAGTTTTTATTTAAAATATAGATATGTACATATATGTACTAAGATATGTAGTATGTACATATGTATGTATACATACATATATTATTTTGTACTAAGCGAAAAAAACATTTAGTATCGAAGCCAGAATGTCTCTATACATACATATTAGACATATACGCCGCCGATTACCTTCATAATCGGCCGCCGCCGCCATAATCCTTGAAATCGGCGTATCGGCGCTGCGGCGTGCGCTGGCGCGCCATACCCGTATGGAGCGAGATGTGTACATATTTTCCTAGTTTTTCTAACTGCTAAAGTTCTTCAAAATTAAAAAAAAAGGAACCAATCGACGTGTTTTGACCTCAGGAACACGAAGCTGAATGCGGAAATGTTTTGTTTTTTGCCGGTTAAAAGTTATTAACAAAAACGTTGGCTGTTCCCTACTTTACTAGCCTCAGTCCTAAAGAATTTAAGCTACTGGAAAATTTTAGTTCGTTGGCTTACATAATTTTTTCTCAGATACGGAACTTTTCTGGGATCTCTTCCATTTAGTCCTACATGCCTCCAGAATCGAAAACTCATAGTTTGAACGTAAGAAAGTTGCTGTTTTTGAGTAGCCCTCACAGTTGTCGAACCTCAGCCCTATAGGGAATATTAAAGAAGACGATGGGGGATCAAAAATGCAAAAATAAGCAAGAGTTATGGAAAAAAAATTAAAGAAGCTTGGTACTTAATACCAGTCGCAAATTTCGCTGATTTGGTCAACCCTATGCCACGAAGAAGTAAGGAAGTTATAAAAAATAAAGGAGCTTCAACTAAACATTAGTTTAAATCTAGCTGCAGCAGTAATATTGTAGTTTATTTGAAAAAAACAATCGAATTTAAAGTTTGTCCCTATTATTATTTCCAACTTAAATTATACATTATTTTTATTCATAAAAATTAAATTATTATTTGGTCTTAAAATGAAATAAATGGAGAATTGCAAAATTTTGTCCCTATTATTTTTTCAAACACTGTATATACATATATTTATTTTAAAGTGCCTTATATATATAAATATGTACATATGTAAATATATGTATGCATGTTTATTATCATACAAAATAAGCAAATGAATTTAAATTTACCCTTACATATGGATATGTGTATATTCTTTAATATTTATTTTCTTTATTTTATATTTTAGTTTATGTAACAATTGTTTTTTGCTGTTAATAAAAAAGTTTCAACAATTTAAGGTGGAAATTAGTTTATTTATTCCATTCAGCCAGCGCTATTAAGGTAACTAAATAAATTTAATATTTGAATAAGGATTGTGATTTGTAGATTTGGCCGCCGAAATGTTTTTGGAATAGCGCCGCCGCCGCCGGAATCACTGTCGGCGTATATGTCTAATACATATGTATGTATAAGAATTCATATAAGAATTCATATCTATATCCTATAGGTATATGTATGTATGTCTTTAAATATATAAATAACAAGTGATCGCAAGAAAATTAAAAAAATAAAGTGACGCACGCAACAACGACCAAAAAAAAAAGCTTCAACTATTTTGGTGCATTGACTGACCGTAGTGATGGGCGAGTCCGAGATGTTTAGACAATCGAGAGAATCGCCATCGTTGCAAAATCACAATCGAGTCAAAAGTTGACTCGCTCCTCGATTACACAATCGAGATGTTTTTGCGATTGTTCCGAGTCGGCGAGTCGGAGGTTGTATCGATGACATCTCGACTACACAAGCGAGATGTTTTTGCGATTGTTCCGAGTCAGCGAGTCGTAGGTTGTTTCGATGACATCTCGACTACACAAGCGAGATGTTTTTGCGATTGTTCCGAGTCGGCGGGCCGGCTGTTGTTTTGATGATATGTTTAGTTTAGTTGATAAAATAAACTGAATGAGGTTTGTTGATAAAGAAAGTAGGATTTTTAATGGAAGTGAGGCAAATACATAAATAAATTAACCAAATTGAAAAATATGCTATACATAGACGCTGCATTATTGCAATCACAACTAAACAGTGTCGTGCGTAATAATAATAATTAATTATTTAAACATTAATAAATTTTCTGAAGTGAGACGCTTATGAAACAAATGAATTTTACGAGTAGCAACAACGGCAATAGATTTGTACCACGCTGTATGTTTTGTAAAGCAATTTTAATATTCAAGCGGCAACAACAATTATTATGTATTTTTTGCAGCGAGTCCGAGATGTTGTAGGGTTGCTTTGAAAACGAGAGGAATCGTTGGCGTGTCCGAGATGTTTTAGTGATTGTTTCGACTGACGGCCATTTACGACTTGACTCGAATACGAATGAAAACCATCGAGAGCATTCGAGATGTTTCAACAATCGAGAGAATCGAATAAAACATCTCGGACTCGCCCATCACTAACTGACCGAGACCAGACCAAGAACAAAACCTGGTGGCGGTGAATAATATTGATGACGTCAATATCATTGCGTTTAATGATGAAATTGTGTTTGCTTGACTGCCAAGAAGACGTTTACGTTTGGCAGCGTTCTTCTAATTTATGCTTTATGCAGCTATTATACAGCTACATATACATATGTACTATATACAAATGTTCATACAAAAATAGTACATTTATTACAAATATAAAAATTGCACTGTAAATGAAAAATCATTGATTTGGATTAAACTGGCCAGCGGCCGGCAGTAACGAGTTTGAATTGGTTTTGCCGATGCTTTTTAGACTTTACGCCTATCAATACATGTACATACATACATATGTATGTCCATATATATCATTTATTGTTTATTTATGTGCTCTAATTGTTTGGTTGCCAGCTTTATTTATATTCCTGTATTTTTGTTCTTAATAATAATACTTTTGTATCAGATCTGATGGCAGAGCTCGCATTCGTTCGTTATGTTTTACATTGTGTGCTCCTCTGAATCATTTTTAAAAACATTTATCGATGAATGACAACAGCCGCTGAGTGTCAATTAAAATTCATTTAAGTTAAAGCAATATATACATATACATATGTATGTATGTATGTGAACTTGTTCCACTGCACAGTTAGCCGCGCTCACCAAGCAAAATGAGCTCGCAAAAATCAAAAGTGGTCGCGGCTGTGTGATTGTGTTTCGAACGCATGCCGGTTAGCCAGCCGGCAATCGAAGTGTTTTTGCGATTTCAAAGTGGCAATTTTTATGAAAACAATTTTTCTGAGAGCTTCCCTGCAGTAAATTTGTTTCACTGCTGAATGATCATTGATGATTCTTTGTTGAATATATTCATCACTGTCGTCATAACTGAGTACAATTTTAATTTTTTTTGTTTGTTTTTCTGAGGAAAGCAAACCATTTATATGAAAAATTCAGCAGTCTTTATTTGAAAGTACTCACTGAGTACTCAGTCATAAGTGAATTTCATCCGTGATTCATAAACGATTCATTTCGGATTTTTACTGTGGGGTTGTAGAATATGTATAAGCTTATATGCATGTATGTAGTTGTTTTTAATTGGTGCTGATCATCAATTCTGTTGTGAATCGGCATTGTTGAGAGTCCGCGAAAAAAAATTCTTTATTAATTTGCGCTAAACAATTTTGGTCGAGTCCATTCTGTCATCATTTCTTCTCCATGATAACTGGAATCAATTAGAAACATAATAGACACAAAAACTTTTCTCTCGAATACTCCAGGCGCCCACTCATCTGATGATGATAACTTTCCCTTTCATGCTTCAGTCGTAGATACACATTATTTTGGCTATTGAGTAGGTATGACATTCCTTGGCAGATTGGAAATGGGTCCTTAGCGCTCGTGGAGATTTCAGTTTCTTGATTGTGCTTTTCTTTTGTTTTTCAAGCAATGACATGACAGAACCTTTGGCCACTACCATCAACTGCGTTTTTTTGCACTTTTATTATTAACACGCTTTTATTAGCTTCACCTGTATTTATGTATGTATGTATGTATGTATGTATGTATGTATGTATGTATGTATGTATGTTACTTCATCCCATCCTAAAAGTTGTAACATTTAACTAAATAATTATATCTTTCAAACATTCACTTTTATGTGTTCTCTCTATTATTTCTATTTATTCTTCTCCGGATTCGAAACATGACATCAACAGCCCAACGGCATCATATAGTAGGACATTCAACATTATACTTTATGCTTCATTGCGGCTTTTATGTTACCTTTCTTCAAAATAGCCTCTATGAATTTCAATTCACTCCCGTATATAAGCCAATAAGTAACAAGCTTCCAGGGTACGGAAAAACTCACTCACGAACGCTCAAAAATACATTCTTCTCAAATCACAAACAAATGTTCAAAGAAAAACGTATAACCACTCAAATAGCGGGCGAACTAACGCACAACAGCCAGCGATCGCTCATAGCGATGGCGATAAACTCAATGCATAAATTCACTCAAAAATGAAGCTTGAAGCTTTCTGTTTTGAGTTTGTTGTATTTGCAATGAAATCAGCCGCATGTACATACATACGTATGCAAAGCAAGAACTGGTTTTGTTTGTAATTCATTTAATAGTAAGTGCTGAATCAACGAAAAGGAACCCTAATTCTATAATTGCATTTCACGTTTGGAAAGCAATTTTTATACAATGTTTTGTAAACGTGAGGTGAAAAAAATTTCTCTAAAAATAAAATAAAATAAAAAAAAAAAAAAAAAAAATGCGCCACCCGGGACTCGAACCTGAGCTCATTGGTCCGTAGGCAGCATACCTCACCATTACGCTACAAACGTATTCGCAACTTTGTTGTCTAAATTCGAATTTATTCAATTAGGTTTCTTTTTTTTTTGTTCCTTTCAAATGCTCCACCTCAACTTCTCTTCACTTTGTGATTGTAAAATATAACAAAACGTTTGGGAAATTTTGTATTTCCAAACTAGTTTGGAAAACCTTGAATAAAAGGGTTTGGAAATTATTGCATAATAAGCTAGTTTACTTCACTGCATATTGGGATTTTTGGTAGAAGTTATAAATACATACATATGTATGTAGATCTATTTCGGAGAACACCACATCCCATCAGACTTCTTTTTATACTCAGCTGTACTAGTACACAGAGTATTATAATTTTGATTTCATAACGGTGGATTGTAACATAATGAAATAATCGAGATAGATATGGACTTATATATATCAAAATGATCAGGGTGAAAAGAGAAATCGATTGAGCCATGTCCGTCCGTCCGTCCGTCCGTCCGTCCGTACGCACGATAACTCGCGTAAAAATTGAGATATTTTGATGAAATTTGAAATGCAAGTTGGTATCGAGACTGGGACGGTTGGTTTTGAAAATGGGCGAAATCGGACCATGACCACGCCCACTTTTCCTATATAGAAAAAATCGGAAATTTGGTATCTCAGCCACTAATATAGCTAGAGTGATAAAATTTTACCCACGTGTTGAGCTCAGGCCCCTAGGAAGAAATTTGATGAAATTTTGGAAAATGGGCGGTGCCACGCCCACTTATTAGGGGTCAAACATTGAAAGTTTTATATGTCATAACTCAGAAACCGTTGAAGATATATCGATGAAGTTTTGTATGCGTAATTTGCTTACTTAGACAAATGTTTCGACGGAAAATTATCAAAATCGGTTGACGGCCACGCCCACTTTTATATATGGGTATTATAAAGTGACCTAGTAAAATCATTTTAAGCGATATCTCTGTCAAATATAAAAATCTATCACTGAAATTTTGTGGCAGGAGTCCAACTACGGACATAAAACAAAAAGTACAAAAATTTTGGCAAATGGGCGGTGCCACGCCCACTTATTAAGGGGCAAACATTGAAAGTTTTATATGTCATAACTCAGAAACCGTTGAAGATATATCGATGAAATTTGGTATGCGTAATTTGCTTACTTAGAAAAATGTTTTGGCGAAAAATTATCAAAATCGGTTGACGGCCGCGCCCACTTTTATATATGGGAACTATAAAGGGGCCTAATAAAAACATTTTAAGCGATATCTCTGTCAAATATAAAGATCTGTCACTGAAATTTTGTGGCAGGAGTCCAACTACGGACATAAAACAAAAAGTATAAAAATTTTGGCAAATGGGCGGTGCCACGCCCACTTATTAAGGGGCAAATATTGAAAGTTTTATAGGCCATAACTCAGAAACCGTTAGATATAAATTTGGTACGCGTGCTATATTTACTTAGCCAAATGTGTGGACGAAAAATTACCAAAATCGGTTGACGACCACGCCCACTTTTATATATGGGTATATAAAGTGACCTAATAAAACCATTTTTAGCGATATCTCTGTGAAATATAAAGATAATTCATTGAAATTTTGTGACATGAGTTCTACAATAGACCGGTAACAAAAAATTAAAAAAGTTTATAAAATGGGCGTGGCACCGCCTCTTTTTAGACAAAGGAATATACGAGCCTATTACTCGACAAATAACTGAGATATTATGACGAAACTTGGTTTATGCACTTTTATAACATGTGTTAATAGACACGCAAAAATGTATTGAAATCGGTTTATGACCACGCCTACTTTTTAACAAAGATATTTCTGGAAAACCCTTTTGGAATTTGTAACGCGAAGTCTTTGTAACTAAAAGTCATAGAGGGATGCAATTTTGCACTAACAATAATATTTATATGCTTATTTGGATGATTGATACAAATTTTAAAAATGGGCGTGGCTGCGCCCTGTTTATGCAGCACTCGTTTCATATAAAATACACCCTATATCGAACAAACGCAAATAAACAATGAAAGCATACAGCTGAGTATCTAATGTTCGATTCCACTCGAACTTAGGCTTCCTTACTTGTTACTTTTATTCTTGCGTCCGCATAAAACATCCTTTAATGAAAAATTTCACTAAAAAGTTAAAAATAAATAATAGGTTAAAAAAACTAAAAAACACGCTTTAATCTTAAAAATTGAGAAATAATTTAATTAGAAACAAAATGATGAACGAAAATATAAGTATTTAAGGAAAAGCGTGGGGGTGCTCAATAATATTTGAAAATGAAAATATTCGATTCGTACAACTAGTACAAAAATATACCTCGTTGCAAAATTAAAGAGTACAATATATGAAATCTCAAAAATGTCAAAATAAAATTATTAGGAAAAAAACACCGATTTTAAATGTTTTTTGACATACTGAGCACCCCACGCTTTTCCTTAAATTCTTATTTTTTCGTTCATCGTTTTGTTTCTAATTAAATTATTTCTCAATTTTTAAGATTAAAGCGTGTTTTTTAGTTTTTTTAACCTATTATTTATTATTTCTATAAATTGCAGAAAGTACCTATATATGTATGTACATATATTGCTACTAATTTGCATTTTTTCGTTGCAAACCAGACATACATACATACATATGTATGCATGTATGTACGCGCGCACACAAAGCAATTAGTTGCGTTTGTTTACAAATATGCAAATATCTATTACCCTGTAAAAAAGTGTGCGACGAGTCTCTAAAAAGATTTGTCCGGGAGCGCTCTCTTTCGGGTACAATTAGTCTACAATTGTTCCCAATTGTACCCGAACGGGTACATATGTATACTAATTGTAGACGAATTGTACCCGAAAGGGTATCAAACGGGTACAATTAGTCGCACAAATGGATGTGTCGCATTTGCTACCTGTTCGGGTACAAAACGGGTACAATTGTGCGCTTTTGCTACCCGTTCGGGTACAAACTGGGTACAATTAGTCTCTTCATAGGACATGCTCAA
This sequence comes from Urophora cardui, assembly GCA_960531455.1. NCBI lineage: Eukaryota > Metazoa > Arthropoda > Insecta > Diptera > Tephritidae > Urophora > Urophora cardui. The sequence goes on along the minus strand of OY482671.1, from coordinate 1,468,204 downwards.
ACAAAAGAGAACACTTCAACCCATATAAAGAGATACAAATGGGTAGTAATCGCATGCTCCCTTGCGAGTTGTCCCGGATGTATCCCGGAGTGATCGCATTTTTTGCAGGGTAAGAGTTAAGTTATTTAAATGTATTTACCAATTTTATGATGATTTAATTGTTACGGGATATTTAATTTTTAAACAAACCGAAACACTTAACACTTGGAATTCGCATTAACTGAAATATTATGTATTTATATATATCAACAGATTTTCCACTAAAAAACTTAAAAAACGCCAAAGCATTTTATTCTAATCAACATCAGCACTTTAAAAACTACATGTACATAAAAAAAAACGGTCAGCAGCCATTATGAGGCACAGGGTGTGCTGTGTGATGAATTATCTTTTTTGCGTGTTTTATTTCCACACAGTTCCACATTTGAAAAATCGCTTAAGTAATTAAATATTTAAAATATTATACTATGTAGTTTTTGCAACAAAAACAAACTAATAATATATTCAAAATTTCACACCTTTTCACTGCACAAGAAAATCAAAACAAAAAGGCGCAGTTTGATGTTTATTTACAAATTTAACAAAAAAAAAAGGTAGACAAAAAATGCATTTGCGGCCATAATTCATTTTCTCCGAAATTATATAAACAAAAAATGCTGCCTTAGCGATAAATGTCTGCATGAGTGGCAGCGAATGAGCGACGATGAATGATCGATGTCTAGATGTTATATACCTACTAAAAAATAAACCAAAATTGCAAAATGAGTTAAAAACAAAATATCTTTTCTTTTAATATACATACATATATGTATGTATGTAGAAACCTTGTATATATTCTAAAGTGAAATAAAAGCACTAAAAACGCAATCGCAAGTCCAAAATACCATATGCAAATTGTTTCCCATTTGCATCATCATATGCGTTGAAAATGCCGTCGCCAGCTGCAGCTGAAAGGAAAATCATTTTCTGCGATTTGAGTCTTGCAAAAGCTAATACATATTTCAAAAAACTTTTCCTTTTGGATTTTAATTTAATTTTAATAAAATACTTAAAGCAATTGTAGATGTTATGAGCTAAAACCATACTGTTCATTTTAGGGTTTAAATCACATGATATACCGTCATGATCTTACAATAATATTATTAATACTTTTTATTGGCTCCTTTTTATTTCCCTGGATTTTCTTTGACGTCAACAATGTCTGCCTTTTTCTCATTATATTTTTTAAAAAAGTACACATGTACCTTGCTAAAATTTATTTTTAGCATATCTACATATGTATGTACATACATACATGTAGAGTTGTGAGATCGAACGTGCCCAGCAGACACATGTCTCGAATTCAGACGACAAGATTGCTCGTCTCACTCGACCAGTTTAGTAAGCATTATTTTGAATTAAATATGAATATTTCTACATACACACATATATGCCCAAGAGTCTATCGAATGCGCTGAATAAAAAAAGACTAAACGAAACGAAATTCGCAAAATGAAGGTTAAAAAATGGCCTTAATAATGGGCAAGGCCAATTTCGCTACAACGTCATTTTCTCACGCTTCCGCGCCTATAACCAAAACAAATCGATGTTATGTGTTGGTGTGTGGAAGAACAAGATCACTAACATTTTTTTCTTCTTGATGAGCAGCCAAAATCGGAATTTACGCAGCGATGAGTGTTTTGCAAATTATAACACATACATTATGTACCAGTACTTGTATATGAAAATGTTTTGCAAAACAGCAGGGTGCGCGTTTTTTAATTAGAATGTGGAAATTGAAATGTAAGAATTGAATGTACGTGGCCTTTACCCATAAAAAAGAAAAAGTTTTTTGGCTCTCCTGAAAATTTTTAAATTTTGAGTTTTGTCACTATGATTTAAGGTGCGATATGTACATTCATACATACATATGTATAGGTTAAGGGAAGTTTGTTGTACATACATACATATATGGTACATTTTTGAATGATCAAAAAGATTTCCACGTGTCGCCTTTTAGTCGTTCCTTATTTCGTTCTCCATATTTAAATAAAAGGTATTTCCTCTACTGCACAAATAACAAAAATACTTTTATTCATATGTAAATGTGTATTTTTAAATTAATATTTCAAGCCAAATACAATGTACTTAATAAAAAAAATTCCTTTTAGAACTTTCCCTCATACTTTCCTATCCACTTTAATCCCTCCAAAGTGGTCGTTTTTGGCTTATATTCACAACCAATCCAACTATCATATCCAGACGTCTTGATAACATCAAACACATACGAGTAATCCAGCTCACCCACAACATCCGGTTCGTGACGATGTGGCACTTGTGCTATTTGTATGTGCCCAATGACATCTTTAAAATCCTTAAAACCATTCGTTATATTTCCCTGAATGTGTTGCAAATGGAAAATATCCACCTGCAATTGAATATACTTGCTATTTATTTCCCTTATCACCTCACAAGCCAAATCAAATGAATTCATAAAATACGATGGCAGTGCATATTTATTGATTGGCTCAATTAAGCCCATAGTATCCGCTTGCTCCAAAACTTGAGCTGCATACTTTAAGTTTTCCTTGTAAGTGGTTGTATGCTGTGCCACATCCGCCTCCAGCAGTCCATCCATAATGTGTATCTTTTTGCAGTTCACCATTTTGGAGAAGCTTATAGTGTCAGCGAGATGCTTCTTGAATTTCTCCTGCGCGTGCGGTACGCTTGCCGTGCCAAATTTGGAATCGCTTATATCTGTATTTACAAGCGCTATTATCATGCCGGTCTCTTGTTAAGCCTTCACTACGTCTTCCAGTTCTTTGGTTGTTTCTGGGTATCCTATTTCTACAGCTTTGAAACCGGCATTATGGGCCATTCGCATTTTATCGGCTAGACTTTTGCGGCCTTCGGTGAAGAGGAAGTTTAAATTGGCAGCTAATCTGGCTGACATTTTCTGAACGTTGTGTTTGGTTGATGAAATTAAACTACAGACTGTAAATTAGAATAGAAATAGGTTTATACTCGTATGTATTTGTTTATTCAATATACAAGGTGGCACAAAATTATTGCTTTAAAATTATAAAAATCGGTTTTCTTTAGTTAGATAACACGATATACATATGTACATAGATATTGAGACGATAACGTCAGTAGGCGGAAATGGCAAATACTGCCTACGTCACAGAACCAATATGACCGCAATGGCTGACGAAACGAATGGAAACGAAACAAAAACAAAACAAAACAAACACTGTGTCAATTGAAAAAGGAAGTGACGTACATATGAGGACCTGATAGTTTTTTCTAAAACTGAAAGAAATATGACGGCCAGCGAACTGTCGCGAATTGCTTACGCCGAAACTCCACAAAACAAAAATTATATTAATTTTGTCTACCATTATCATGTCTAAAATCCATGTTTTCATATGCGTGGGCACTTCATTATGTTATAACATCATTTGCGAAATGGCGCCGAATTGGCATGCCGTGTACGCAGAAGCACTTAGAAAGTTAAAAAAAAAATTGTTTAAAATTGGCGATGATGCTCGCAAACTGTATATATGCACTTAATGTTCTTTTCATTTATTTTTTAAGCCAAAACACTCAAGCAAAATGGAAGCCGTGCGAAATTTCACGTTCAATGTGGAGATGTTGTCACTGTGAATTTTTCGTTGAAATTAAAAATGAGCTGTCACATCATCAAACTGGCAGCTCATGTTAAGACAATCATGTTAAAGCAATTGCTTTTGAAATTGTTAACTTTTTATATACATATTAGTTATTCAAAAATGTCACATCTAGTCCACATTAAATTTACTTGGCTATTTTTGTAATTAATGTAAATTTATAAATGCATTATGGCCGAGGAGATACATAAATATCTAGTCCCAGAATAAAATTAAGCCAAAATGAAGGGCAACTCCTGATAACGAGAAAACTATGTATGTACTGATAAGAATAACAACAACAATAAACAAAAAGTACCTATGTATAGCGATTTTAATGCATACATGGTAAGTTACATACACACATTATTTCTGGCTTATCTCAAAATGCTCTCAAAAAACATATATATGTATGTACATACTTCTGCGCCGCTTGTCCAGCCGTCTGCTGCGCTGAAGTTTTCTTTGCGTTTGCAAATGAAATGCATAAAATTATGCCTTTGTTTATTTATAAATGTTTTCAAATTCTTTCTTTACCAAAATAAACTTTTTTTTACAAATTAAATACAAAATAAACTCACCTGTAACGTACTAAGTAATATCGTACAGCTTTGCAAAGTTTAAGAAATGCGAACTAAATCGGCAATTTTGTTTGGCTTTTTGTTCGCGTATTTTGCTTTGCTTCGCTTAGCTGATTGTACCTAAATATCACGAATGTGTTTATTACACACGGTAATCGCTACAAGTTGCGTTTGCAAATGTTAGCAATACAATAAGGTTGTTCTCTGAGTGTGATTTTAGCGCGGCAAGTTTGCCGAGATGACGTTACTGTGTAACCTAAATCAAACGCAAGTCGTCAATTTAACGCACGCACGCAAATTTTTCATATGCGTTGAACCGAAATTGACTTGCGTGCGTGTTCAGATAAAGAAATAGAAAAATACAGATAATCAGAGAAAATCTTGTTATTTTGTGGAATATGTACCTAACAGACACGATATCAAAAGCAAGTGTCAATTTTTTTGCAAACAATCACCCACAATGCTTAATTTCAACTGTCACGCAAAACAAAAATTGGGCGTCGAATTTGCTTTTTACGCACGCCGTTCAATTTCGGTTACTCCCATACAAGTTGTATGGGCATGAGAAATTTTTGACAGTAAATTGACGGCGTGCGTTTGATTTAGGTTACACAGTTAGTGTGATTAATTTGCCGAGCACGACCATAAAATCTGGTAAAATTTGAAGCTTTGGCAAATTTCTGACACTTCATCGCGTGATATTTGATATCATGCGAAAAATATCACGGTAAATGCAACCGTGTTATTACATTCCCAATAGTCTTCTGTGAGAAGTGAGTTTGAATATGTGTATGTTTCTAGTTTTTTTTTTAGAATTTTATTTTATTGAGATAAAAAATTAATTAATTCGAAACTACAGCAAGCAAAGCACATCGACAACAGTCCTATAAAAAGCGAAAAGAACATGACTAACATGCTAGTGCACAATGAAGTCAGTTCGAAATTTATTTTCTTTGAGGTGCGCTCTCTGAGTGTGACAAATTTCCCAAGATATCGCGATATCTCGACAAAACTACGCATATGTATATGCGATTAAATAAAAACATGGCTATTGTTAGTCACATGATGACAGCAGTGGAGTCACATGCGGCTATCATATGTATTCTTAGCTTTATAATTTTTTTATGTGTGAAACAAACCTATTTTAGGTTTTTTCTTGTGAATTTAGCTTGAACTATGAAAAAGTTCTGGCAACACTGGCTAGAAGGTTGGTGCTATTTATTGCTCATTGAAGATTTCGTATCACATGTTTAGCATAGCAAAAGCTGTATAATAAGTTATGTATGATTTATTCCGTTTCTTAATTCGCTTTTTTGACATTTTATCTATCTTTCCGAGACATTGTAATTTATCTACACACATATGAAGATTAGTTGCTTTTTATTGCTTACCCACACGCTTAACGGTTTCTTTCTCTGCTCCTTTTTTGTTAAGTAGCTTTTTATTGTAGCTAATCACGTTTTCAAATATTTTTCCACTTTGTCTTAAAATTTATAGTGTGTGGCTTTATTTAGTCTATCTATTTTCGTCAAAGGAATATTAAAATTTTGTTGTTTGTACAAGAAAAAAACGTGTTAGTATTGGGATTTGTAATAATTTTTGTTTTTTTTTTTTTAATTTAATTTTTTTTTCTGGCAAATTTGGTTTATTAAACAAAGAACTTAACTTAGTAAACATGTGCTTTAAAAAATACTGCCAACACGCGTAATTGTAGCTACACCTGCCGCCCACCTCCTTTGGCAGCTGACAGCTGGAGGGCCTTCGAGGTCATAATGAACTTTGTAAATGCCAAAAACTTCTAAAATCAAAACACTGCTGCTGCTACATACATAAGCTGAGTTCCCGTGGCAGTGATCCAGATCCGGATACAAATTTTGCAAGCAAATGCGACAACAATTTTGTGATCCTGGTTTTTATCTGGATCAAAACAACCTATTACAATCTATACGGATCCGAAATTGATACAGATAAACGCCAGGATCACAGAATTCTTGTTGCATTTGCATGCAAAATTCTTATCCGGATCTGGATCACTGCCACGGGAACTCGCCTATACATACATATGTACACATCGTCGTACCATACGAAAACTAACATCAGATTTTTTGTGGCTGACGAAAAGTAAAAAGTTCAAGTTTTGGCCGACGAAAAGTAATAAAATCCAGTTTTGGCTGACGAAAAGTAATAAAATCAACTTTTGGCTGACGAAAACTATCAATTTCGTATAAACAACAACAATTTTAATGTAAAAACAGTATATAATTACTGATACTTTTCGTCAGCCAAAAGTCGATTTTATTACTTTTCGTCAGCCAAAACTCGATTTTATTACTTTTCGTCGGCCAAAAGTCAAATGTTCTACTTTTCGGACAGAATTTTTTTATTGATAGCTTTCGCCAGAAATTTTAAATATGTTAGTTTTCGTATGGTACGACGACATACATACATAAACTATTATTTGAAATGTGCCTACATTAATTTTTTCCAACGTAGACACAGCAGCTCACACGCCATTAATAACACTGGTCGACAAGTTTTTGTTACAGAAATAAAATTCTACTTTTCTGAAGGATTTTGGTGCGCTCAAAGAGTGTATATGGATAAGAGGCTGCAGTTTGAAAAAATTCACACTAGATGTCACATTTCGCGCGAGATGGGACCCGCGAAGTGTGACATCTAGTGTGAAGTTTCGCTGACTGCACCCTCATCCATATATGCTCTTTGTCAAACTTCACACTAGATGTCACACTTCGCAGGTCCCATCTCGCGCGAAGTGTGAATTTTTTCAAACTGCAGCCTCTTATCCATATACACTCTTTGCTGCTGAGCAACTACAAAATTTTATTGCGCCTATAACATGCTACAAATGCTGCCATTGATTTCGACGAAAAATACCTTATTGTACAAAAACATATATTTCTATATACGTTAATTAGATATCCGAAAAATTAAAACGTTGTCTTCAAGAGAAATGGCTGAGCTTTCAATAGCTTTATTCAATTTTTAAAATAAGTAAGTAATTTAAAAGATATTGAGGAGTGAATATCGTCAAAAAACGCGTTTTTCGCCTCTTTGGGCATGAATATCTCAAAAACTGTACGTATTACCGAAAATCTGACTTCAGATTAGGATTCAGCGCACCAAAATCCTTCAGAAAAGTAGAATTTTATTTCTGTAACAAAAATTTGTTGAAATTTTGTCGACCAGTGTAATCTAACTACAATTCTGTTTACTTAACCGAAAAAATGTACTTTTGCCAATGAACTTCAATTGCATTTCATTTCATTTGCTTACTAGGAGATGGAGAAAAAAAAAGAAAAAATTAAAAAAACTTATTTATGTGCTCATAAAACTCAAGTACAATTCAATTAAACAGAAGGAAAGAAATGATCGTTGATTTGGTTGCAGTTACATACCTATAAAACAATTTTTTTTATATGTATAGTATTATTATTTTTTTTTGTTGTTTACTTTTCCGACAGGGTAGGATTGCGATGTATTGTGAACGAAACAAGATACTGAAGATGGCACATAGCCGAAACCGGTTTATAACCAAGTCAAACTTGACAAGGGATGACGGAAATTCGTTCCCCAATACGTTATTATTATTTTCTTCTCTTGCATTCAATTCTGTATTAATAGAAATTTTATTTTATTTGTATTCATTTGCAAAATTAAGCAATTAAAATATTGTAATCTGTTTAGAAGTCATAAAGGATGAAATTTTACACTAACAATAATATTTACATATATGCTTAGTTGGATGATTGCTACAAATTTTGAAAATGGGCGTGGCTACGCCTACTTTATGCGGCACTGGCTTTATATAAAATATACCGTGTTTTCATCAAACGCAAACAAACAATGAAAGCATACATCTGAGCATCTACTATTCGATTCCACTCGAACTTAGGCTTTCTTACCTGTTCTTTTCTCAATTTAGTTAAATTTTTCCGGCTTTAGGTCTTAATTAAAACACATTATTGTGGTGATTTTATTACTTCCCAGCACATCTGATTTACAACAGTTTATGTAGAGTGAGGAAAATATTGAAAACAAAACAACAACAACACGGAAGAAAAAGCAGCAATTAAAGCACGCAAAATTAAAAAAATAAACGAAACAAAATACATAATAATCGACAATAACAAACACGGGGATTTGTTTGTAAAGCTCACAAAAGTAGAGTTCCCGCCAGACATCAAAGAGCTGCTATCGAAAGGTCCAAAGTTCGGTTTACCGGTTGAGAGAACAAACTTTCCACCTGTTCAATACATTGCAGATGGGGAAGAATCGATACAGACAATTAAGAATAATTATATTGAAATTGTAACTTCGGACAAAGGAAATAAAGCAGTGGCAATGGAAATGAACGACTATAAAAATAAAATGACACAAATATTGGAAGACTCGAGCGTATACAGGGTGCAAAAGGGACAAAAATAAAAGAGCACACTACAATACCGAAAGATATGTTCATGGAAATTTTAAAGTTTTGCATTAAGCAGAATAAATGTTTTGAATGTCAAGATTAATGAGCAAATATCTACATAGATGACTTATTCGCCATTTCCCAAGAGAAAGCGACAAAACTGAATTCATTTGACAAAAACATAAAGTTTACAATCGAAATGGAGGAAAACGGAAAATTACCATATTTGGACTATGTAATAACAAAAGAAAGAAATCAAGTGAAACTAAAGTGGTATAAGAAACCTACAGCATCGGGACGAATTATCAACTAGGGTTGGGCGATATATATCGATATATCAATATATCGATATTTCTAAAATAGTACAGCCGATAATATCGACGATATTTTGAATTACCGTGCATCGATAATCGATAATTTTTGCCAATTCTTGCGAAATTCGATATTTTTCATACATTTCTGATTCGCTTTGAATTTAACAGAATACATTTTTTTTGAAGTGGTATAACCATAATTTCCGTGGTGCTCGAGTTTCCATTACTTTCTTCTCCAAGCAATGCTCAATGATTCTTCTGTTTATGCTTCAATATTCGTGGAATATTTATAGACCCATCCAACTTGAACAACAAATATCTAGTAAACTATAAGCCTCCGGCAAGTTTGGATTTCAGTTTTGAGATCTGTGAGAGCACCTCTAGCCCCGTGAAAAAGTGGTTTTCGCGAGTCGTGCTTCCTTAATGGAAAGCCGACCCTTTCGATATATTGATATATCGATGTTTTTCCACGGCATAAATCGATGTTTTCTTAAATATCGATACAATATATATCGATATTTTTTCCAATTTTCCCATCCCTATTATCAACTTCTACTCTCAGCACCCGAAGACGATGATTATAAATACAGCAACGGGCTGTATACGAAGAATGCTTCAAATATCGGACGACACTTACCACAAGAACGCCATAAAAATTTAATAAAAAAAAGCGCAGTTAAAAAATCAGGAAGAACAACCGAAAAGACATACAATTTTCAACTCCGTAACTTATATACCAAAGTTAAGTTATCACAGCCTTTAGTAAAATCAGATTGTTACAGCAAAAAAAAAGTTAAAGTAGCTCATAAACCCACGAACACACTAAAAACTCTTTTCAACAACACTAAGTCAAAAATTGCACATACAGAAAGAACTAATTTTATATACGAATTATTATGTAATGGAAAAAATAATGAACCCTTAATTAAGACCTAAAGATTGAAAAATTTAACTAAACATACATATGTATAACCTTAAACATATGTACCTAAAATATTGGCCTTTTTCTGTTTATTTTTTTGCAATTAAAATGCATCACTTTCTTGTCAATCGCATCAAATCAAAATTCCAAAAAGTCCATTTGTGCTGCCCATCTACATTTTGTAAATTCCGCAACAATCTGCCTAAAATCGCAATTCCATCTTCTTCAAGTGCGTAATTTTAAATGATAAACAAAAAATAATTCATTCAAAGTCATTTATGTCGATCATAATAAAATTGGTTGAAATGTATGTAAATATGCAAAAATGCTTTAGTCCCATGATATAAACTAATTTACAAACGAAAATAATATTAAAACAAATTCTAGCAAAAGTACTGAAAATGCCATAAAAATTGAGATGAATGCGTAAGCAGTTTTTTGTTTGTCTTAGATAAAAGTAGCACAAACAAAATTAATAGGTCCGTTTATTATTAGCTAGTTATGAATAGTTAGCCAAGTTTCGGCTGGAAAATCGTTTCTTGAGTCAAAAATATAGCAGAAGAGAGCCATTGACAGCTCCAAATTTCAGCTAGTAAAATTTTCCCTAGCTGAAATTATTTGCTGCCAAAGTAAGAAACAGCTGTTGAAAAAATAAACAAACGAATGCTTTTGATTTTATTACTTTTGAAATTTTCTGAATTTTTGAAATAGAAATAAAGAAAATCAAATGTTTTTTTAGAAAAAATAACCATTAACAGTCAAAAATAGCATTCAAATTACTAATCGCTAATTTTTACTATTATTCCGTTTCTTGATTTTCTGTTCGTTTCGCTCTTTGTGAGCGCAATTCTTTCCGTTTTGCTTATTTGACAGCTAGCTGCTAGTTTAATAAGAAACAAACCTAATATCTTTGTTTTTATATGGCCGTTTATTTCTAATAATTACATAATATGTAATATATACATAATATGTACATATTATGTACTTATGCGTATTTCTTATAAATCTATTGGCCAGTTTTATTTAAGAAAAATGTGAAAATTTTTTTGGTAGAAATTATATATCTATTTCGGAGATCACCACATCTTTTCATCAGACTTCTTTGCAAATTTAAAATCCTTTCTGTTTTTTGTTTTTGGTTATTCATAAAATACTTGAACAGATATAACTTAACTAAGTAATTATTCACCGAAAAAGATATACGTTTGTTTTTTTATACTCAGCTGTACTAGTACACAGAGTATTATAGTTTTAATCACATAACGGTGGATTGTAACACCATAAAATAATCGAGATAGATATTGACTTATATATATCAAATTGATCAGGGTGAAAAAAGAAATCGATTGAGCCATGTCCGTCCGTCTGTCCGTCTGTCCGTCTGTCTGTCTGTACGCACGATAACTCGCGCAAAAATTGAAATATTTTGATGAAATTTGGAATGCAAGTTGGTATCAAGACTGGAACGGATGGTATTGAAAATGGGCGAAATCGGACCATGACCACGCCCACTTCCGCTATATAGTAAAAATCGGAAATTTTGTATCTCAGTCACTAATAGAGCTAGAGTGATAAAATTTCACCCACGTGTGGAGCTCAGGCCCTTATGAAGAAATTTGGTGAGATTTTGAAAAATGGGCGGTGCCACGCCCACTTATTAAGGGCCAAACATTGAAAGTTTTATATGTCATAACTCAGAAACCGTTGAAGATATATCGATGAAATTTGGTAGGCGTGATATACTTACTTAGGCAAATGTTTGGACGAAAAATTGCCAAAATCGGTTAACGACCACGCCCACTTTTATATATGGGTATTATAAAGTGGCCTAATAAAAACATTTTAAGCGATATCTCTGTCAAATATAAAGGTATATTATTGAAATTTTATGGCAGGAGTTCAACTGCGGATATAAAACGAAAAGCATAAAAATTTTGTAAAATGGGCGTGGCACCGCCTATTTTTAGAAGCAGGAATATACGAGATTTCTGAGCCCATAACTCGACAAATAATTCATATATAAAGACGAAACTTGGTGTGTACACTTTTATTAGTTGTGGTAATACATGTTCAAAATTTTAGCGAAATCGGTTGGCGACCACGCCCACTTTTATATATGGGAACTATAAAGGGGCCTAATAAAAATATTTTAAGCGATATCTTTGTCAAATATAAAGATAATTCATTCAAATTTTGTGGCATGAGTTCCACAATAGACCGGAAACAAAAAATATAAAAATTTGGAAAATGGGCGTGGCACCGCCTCTTTTTAGACAAAGGAATATACGAAATTTCGGAGCCCATAACTCGACAAATAATTGAGACATTAAGACGAAACTTGGTTTATACACTTTTATAACTTGTGCTAATAGACACGCAAAAATTTATTCAAATCGGTTTATGACCACGCCTACTTTTTAACAAAGATATTTCTACAACACCCTTTGGGAATTTGTAACGTGACATCTTTGCAATTAGAAGTCATAAAGGAATGAAATTTTGCACAAAGAATAATATTCATATGCTTAGTTGGATAGCTGATAAAAATGTTGAAAATGGGCGTGGCTACGCCTACTTTATGCAGCACTCGCTTTATATAAAATACACCGTGTTTTAATCAAACGCAAACAAACAATGAAACCATACAGCTGAGTATCTAATGTTCGATTCCACTCGAACTTAGGCTTCCTTACTTGTTTTAATTCATCTCAATAGCAAAAGTAGTACAGTGGTAGCTATTAAATTGGAACTTCTTCAAATTTCACTTCGAAAACAAGCAAAGAAATTGAAAAACATTTTTGGGATTACTTCTTGAAGCTTCACTGGGTTGGTAGTACCATTTACCCAAAAATAAACTTTTGGGTGACTACTACTGATCTGTAGACGGAATGGAAAATAGAAAAAGTACTTACAAAGCTGGTTACGGACTGTTTGAAGCATCTCACTTACCAAACAATTCTAATATTTCAAGTTACCACTGTACTTAGGTACTAGATTGATCTACTTTGGTATGTTTTTTTAGAAGCAAAAATAAAATGCCAGGAAGCTGACAGGTAGAGATGAGCGAAACTGCGATTTTTCGATATCTGTGATTTCGGTGATTGCTATTTTTAAATCACTGTGATTTTAAACTGCTATTGCGATTGCATGGACTGGTATAAAATCATCAGTTACCGGTAGAGATTAATTTTGCGTTTTCTGAGCGATATAACCTGTCTTTATTTTATGTTAACAAAATGATAGCAATAACAACACATTCTGCAGTAATATCGCTGTTTGTAAATATTTTTCAAAGACAAATTGTAAATTCAATAATTTTTTTTTTCTTATATTTCTATATATGTACGTATGTGGTCTGCTCAAAAGTGTAAACAAAAAGAAATTTATAATGCTTTGGCGATTCACATAGGTGAACTGCTTACTTGCTACATCGATAGCAGTTGCCAATAAGTAGTGAACTGCTATTTTGAAAAAGTGATCGCAATTGCGATTTGTGATTTTTTATTCACAGTGAAAAAATCACCGTTTGCGATATATCGCTCATCACTACTGACAGGTTTATGTGTACATATATGCATGTATGTATGTATGTACAGGTGTATGCGCACAACAATAATAAAAACAAATTCCACGATAAAAAAAAAAATCAAAAAATAAGCAGTGGAAATTAGAAAGCACAGCAGGGCGCTTTAAATCATTACTAAATGTTTATTTAACGCTACTTACGTACATACATTTATACAACGTGCAGAGCAAACATGTTTGTTTGCTTAAAATGTGATCTACATAAATTTATACATGATAAATTTAAACATAAGTATGAATAAAATGGAGAAAAATCGCAGAAAAAAAATAAAACTTAAATAAACTACGTTTTATCTTTGGCGTTGCCATAAAAGTATTAAATATGTATGTATGTACATATACAGGGTGTATATAACGATATTATCCGCAAAATATATGCATGCGCTCAACCAACAATCATACATACATACATAGATACATACATACATGCATATATACATATATGTCTCAAAGATAAGGAGCAACTTACAGCTTCTGTGTCAAGTAATAATAATAATAATACAATGACGCTATTATAACTCTGACGAGTTTTATGGCCGAGCTTCTCTCCCAATTCAAGGTGTGCTCCTTTTTGTTTTTCCTACTTAGCTTATCAGCTATTTATACATACATACATATGTACCAATGTACAGATATGACAAGAATAAGCAAAAGATTTAAGCATATTAATCTTTTAGTTCACAATATTTACCGTGCTTATTCGTATACCTACCTACCGAAAATTTTTCTAAATATAAGGCAGCATTGCCATAGTTCGTTGCTCATTGTCCAACGGTTTTTAGAGCCGTCAAGTGCTCATTAAACCCTTTAAGTGAAAATCAAAAAGAGAAAATTCTTATTAAAGACAACTGTTATTATAACTTTATAGCGTAGCTTGGCGTTTTTTAACGGTTTTGCGATAGAAACACTTAGCCATTCGTGGTTTTGCGAAAGTGACGTGCAACATCAAACACAACAAAAGCAAAAGCAACAATACGAAAAACAACAACAAGAAATAGTAAGTGATACGGTTAGCGAATTATGGTTTTTCTCTTTGAGTGTAGGCAGAAATAACGGCAAGGAAATAGATATGTGTGTGTGTGTATTAACGTATGTAAGCATATGTATGTAGTAGGTAAGTTTCCGTTAAAAAAGCGGAAGTACAAAATGGCAACGGAACGTTTGCGCTGAATAATCGAAAACTTCTTACCATGAGTCTAACGGCCTTTACCGGTGAAATTAAGAATCTGGTACTTTAAACGACCTTTTCGTATTCTGACAGCAGGAAAATTAAGTTACCATCTCAATACGTGGTAACATTTTGTTACCATTTTCAGCCCGATTCCGTTCCGTTCGTATGGAAGTGCTTTAAATTTTTGTCACCATCTCTGCAGTTAAAGGTTAATCAATTTGCTTTCAACAGCTGATTTATTTATATCCCTCAACGTTTTCTATGTGGCGTACCTCTACGTGAAGAACTGAGCTGTCAGTCGCATACGTTACGACCAGCTCTATCGATCCATACCAAAATTTTGGTCTTTGGGAAGCTCGGGAAGCTCCATATTTGCTTCTAATGTCCTTCTCACCTCTAACGTCGTAGAGCTGGGCGGCAGGAATTCAATTTTAATTGTTGGCAAAATGTCGGTTAGGCGATTATTAAAGTCTCACTTATATGTGCTTCATTTAAACATCACACCTCCAATTTAATAAGTGCACACACACACTACATACTAATAAAACGCCAGCAGTGATATCAATATTTTTTACATCATTTTGAGTGACAGGGCCAGCCAAAAAACAAAAACAACACTTCCACCACTAACATTAGTTTGTTAAACGTCATTTTGGCAAAAAAAAATTCCACTTGCGCAGCATTTGCATATTTTGCGTAGCATTCTTAATGAATGAGTGAATGAATGAATAAAAGATGACGATAATTTAATTTAAGACAAAAAGTGACGTCAAAGTGTTCAGGTGTTGTTGTTACACGTGTAAAGAGTTACATTTAAAAAATGCATACAAAACAAGAAAAACACACCACACCTTTTTGGTGAATTGATTATTCATACGAGTATTGTATGTTAATATGTATGTGAAGGAAAATATTTCTTTAACAGCTTTAATCCTGTTACGATTATTATAAGCAGAACATTTTTATTAGGGCTAATAAATGTACTCGTATTTATAATACGCACTTCCCAAACCGTGAAATTTTAGCTTAATTTTTATTTTTGTTACACGATACGTATTTTTAATTTTTATTTATTTTTTTTTTGCAAATGCATTTTGTATAAATTTTTTATATGGCTATAATGATTTTTTAAATGTTAATTAGTACTGGCAAAAATTTTCCATGGCCGCCTGTTATTTTCGGGTTGCGCTTAAGAAAGAGGCACGCTGGATATGTACCTACATATATGGGGCATACGAGAAAGGGCAATCAAAAGAATTTGCTGAGTATTTTAAAGTTCGATTAATATGGGGAAACAATTAAAATTTTATTGCATTGATTTAGTTTGTTTAAGAATTTAAAAATATATTATTTTTTATTTTATAAAAAAAATTATGTAACTTATGATTTTATAGTAAGTTAATGGAAAATAAAGCGTATTAAAATGCATGCCTGGGCGCTTAATATATAAAAACGAAAAGAATAAAAATGAAAATAATGGTTTCAGCTGTCCAAAAACTGTCTAAACTTAGAGACGCCATATCAAAAACTCAATATTTATATAGAAATTGTAACACGCGATAATTGTCCAGCATGTCGCCGTTTAGCAATAGACCTCTGCACAATACCATTTGCCTCTTCTATATTTTCGAATACTCTATGCATTGTACAATTAGTCACAGCACAATTTCAATGCAGATACGAGTATAACCCATACTTTTCATTTGGAATACAAATACTATTTCTATACCTTAATATGCCAAATAAGTTTCCTAACTAATGCCGAAAAAATCAAAAGAATCGAAGTATTGGTTACCGAGTTATTTTAAAATATATAGAACAGTTGGAAATATGTAGATCGTAAAAAGCTCTGGTTCGAAATTTATTTTAGACATATGGTTTCTTGGGCAAAAAAAGCTTGAAATTACCCAAATTTTCATAATCGCCATGTGTCCCTGTTAATTTTTTTTTGGCTGCTACCAATCGACCCTCCCTAGTGTGTATGCATATGCACATACACACACTCACACTAGCAGCGTAATTTTGCTGAACACAACGTCTGGATGTGTGTTTATGAAAATATGTATGTACATACATATATTTCGATTATATTCGAAGTATTCGCAAGTAGTGTACACTATTTGCAGAACCTTTTTAAGGTCATGTAATTGTCGCTACGAATAAGTAATTGTATTTGTTCTGTTTATGGTTGTGCTCTACTTGCGTTTATTCTAAAACGACAGAAACAAGTAGGTACTGTAATTGGACGGCCGCGAATATTTTGTTGGCCGTTTCGAATCCATTCGTGCAGCCTTCTATTTAGCAAGCAGTCCGAAGTAGCTGAATATGAGATAGAATATACATACATTCATACATACATACATATGTATGTAATAACAATGCTGC